>CP077956.1:0-1488921 GCA_024584535.1 Colletotrichum gigasporum | reverse complement strand
CCGTCTAGGGATAAGTAGAGGTTTTAACAGGCCCCTCTTCTTATTACACTATACATTTCCTCGTCCATAAATATCACAGTTCCTCATAAATCTTCGGATATCGTAGGATAAACCTGGCTAGTGGAACTAGTAACTAATTAGGGCCTTTAAAACGTCCCTCCCCGGATATCCCGTTAACGTAGAGTTATAGAACCTCTAGATTAAACCCGTCCTTAGGGGCTTATAATATAGAATCCAGATTCTATTCCTCCACAATAGTCTCTTATAATATTATCAGCAACTTCTACTACGAGGGAAGTTATTAGTCTCCTCTTTATATTACTCCCTTAATTAGCTAGTATTAGTTATTCTAGTTTAAAACTTTATCCCACTAAGAGCGTAATAGCTCTTTTTTAAAAGGGTTCAAGGGGGGTTCTATCTTATTTAAGCTGGGGTTGTTGGTCTAATTTATGTCTCCAGGGGAGTTTCTTATACTAGACTTAACTCTCTCTACTTACCTTAATTAGGCCTACACTTCTCTAATTACTATTATATTATTAACTTATAATACGTTAATCCTATTCTTTAGGAGTTTAATTTTCTAACCCTTTAACTTATTATTCTATAGGATATTAGGGATATCCTATTCATATTTCGATAATATATTAAGAACTACTACTTCTTTACTAAGTTTAAACTAAATAATAAAATTATAATAGGATAATAATTCTGACCACCTAATCTGATGTTCGCTTAATTATCTCTTCGTCATAAAATACTTCAGATTCAGGTGATCAATTAGGATAGTAAACTCTTTTACACTCTGTAATTCTAAATCATAGTACTCTAAGTAGTGTATTATTACTAATAGTTCCTTATTGTATATCGGGTAATTATACTCCATAAGTAAGTTCTTATATAAAAAGAACATTATAGGCTTCAGGATCCCTTCGTCGTCGTACTATAACAAGGCACCTCCTACCACATAACCAGACAAATCGGTCTCGAGTACTATAATTCGATCAGGGTCCCAGTAAGCTAATACAAGTGTACTGATCAGGAGTATCTTTAGCTCCTCGAACACTCTAATACACTCCTTACTCTAAATAAACGGTATATCCTTTTTAATTAAGGCTATTAGGGGTTATATAATCCCTAAGAAGTTGGGTATAAACTACTGGTAATAGTTAGTAAAACCGATGAACCCACGGACTCCTTGTACTAATCGGGGCACTTCCTATCCCTGGATTACCTTAATCTTCTTAGGGTCCATACGAATTCCCTTACTAGCATTAACAATAAACCCCAAATACTTAATACTCTTAGCCTTGAATTCGCACTTATTAATATCCACATATAGGCCTACAACGCCTAGGCGCTCGAGGACCTTCTTAACTTTCTCTCTATGATCAGAGAAGGAACTGTCCAAATAAATTAGGTGTGGCGAGTTCGCATGCGCATACAAGGTTAAGAAGGAGAAGAAGGCTTAATCTATTCACTATTTAGTGGGTGTGTCTAGTAGAATAAATAGGCCGGCTCGGGGGCCAGGACATCACGTAAATGCTAACTCAGCTAATGTCACGGGCCGTTAGGATCCGAGAGCTAAGACCCTGTTAGGGCACCGGCAGGTACCCGATAAGGCCCTGAGATTTTAGATATTCGAAGGGGAACCCAGAATGAAGAGGGGTTCAGAGATGAATTCAGTTAATTAAGGATACCTACCAGCTAAGTCCCTGTTCCCCGGCGTTAACCCTCTCACTCTGTACCAGATACCCTGACACTTTCATTTCTCTACTTATTAATAGGGGTATGGACCGTTAGGGCAGTGAGATGACGCGTATATAAACGGAGGCCACTACAGGGTCGAGCGACAACCAGACCACCGAGTCCGAGATAAGCCAACAAAAGAACCAACCGGTGGGCTCCGAGGAGGTGGACATTAACTCCCTAATAGAGGAGCAACTTAATACCCTTATTAAAAAGGAGGAAAAGAAGATAAGAATAAAGCAGAAGAGGGAACAATACGCAGCCCTCAGGGCCCAATCCACCACTTCAAACGCACCCTACTCGGAAGCGCCCACCTCCACGTTCAAAACCAATACCCAGCCAGAACCCAAAAAAAGGCGTACCGACTTATGAGGAAAGGCACATCTACCAGCGCCGAAATATAAAGGGGGTTCATAGTCGGATCTTAATGCATTCCTGTTCACCTTAAATAGGCGTTTCGCTATAAATCCGGAGGATCTGGGTACCAATACAGCGAAGGTCCTGTACACCACCAGTTACCTAGAGGGGACGGTGCTACGGCGGTGGTCTAGCCATATGGCCCTAGCTTACAACAACGAGTTAGTGAGCGTATCCTAGGATACTATAAAGGTGTAGCTAAGCAACGGTGTAGTTAACGAAGACACTCGTGTCTTCCGCAGCGTCCACAAGCTCGATGCTATGACGCAATCACCAGGACAATCCTACCAGAACTTCATCGACCAATACGAGGTAGTGGAGATGGAGTGCCCTGACAAGCTACCAGAGAGGGTACAGGTGACCAACGTGATTAGCCGTTTATAACCGGACCTTCAACAACAAATCCTCGCTCATAGGCTCCCGCAATCGCGGTTAGAGCTAGATAACGTGGCTAAGAAAACAGAGGTAGTTAACTCCCTACAGCAGTAGAAGGGGGGCACTAGGGAGGTACCGCATCGGTTTCGTAAACACCGAAGGGATGAACCGGCGGCCAAGCCTATCCCCACCCCCGGAGAATCAAAGGAAGACACGGTACCTTCAGGGTCAACCTAATCGGAGCCTACTAGCGGGCCCACGAGGTCCCGAGAGCCCCCAACATACTACAGTTACAACGAAGTCGAGCACATAACACCCCGATACCCCAACTGTCACAAGTATAAAAAACCTTAGCACGACGGCCGACCCTGCAGAAACAGTAACCACCAAGAGGGCTACCGAATCCGGGGAGCTACCAAGAAATAAGAAGAGGACCGCCCACCCCGGTTAGAGATAAAAGTCCGACTTCGAGTAGAGGGCTGCTAAAAGGTGGTCACTACCCTCATCGATACGGGTGTGGACGTGAATATGGTCAATTAGAGGGTATTATCACTAGACGAAACCCCCCTAAAGACTAATAGTAGTACACCCTTAAAAGGGATGTGGGGATCCCGAGTATTAGAATACGGAACGAAGACCTTAGTTACTCGTATAACTAATGGACTAGGGGTAACCCGAACTATAGGGTAGGAGTACCAGGTGAGCACTGGAGATGGATATAAGGTGATCCTAGGATTACTATGGTACTAAAAGACGTAGCCCAACATAAACTGGACTACCCTGGGATGGACCTACCCCTTAAGCAAGGATACCTTCGAGTTAGTAACCAATAAGAGAGTACTACGGAGGGCAATGGAGTCGTCTAAAGGGGTCCTTATGGGGACGCCCATAATACACCACATCAAGCTAGGTCACCCAACTAAGGAGGAGCCGGAGGAGCCCCAAAAACCAGTCACAATACCCCCGGAGTATAAAGACTTCGCTAGGGTATTTAATATTAATTTAGCAAGAGACCCAAACAGGGACAAAGCGCACAATCACCCTATCAACTTAGAACCTAGCACTCAGCCCCCATTCGGCCCCATCTACCCACTAGCCGAGAAAGAGTTAAAAGAACTACGAGAGTATATTACCATAGCCCTTAAGAATAGCTAGATCCAACCCTCCCAAAGCCCAACTAGAGCCCCGATTATATTTATACTAAAAAAAGGGGGAAAGCTACACCTCTATATAAATTACCGGGGACTTAACAAAATCACTATTAAAAACCACACTCCTCTCCTATTAATCAACAAAATACTAACTAAATTATCAAAAGCGAAGAAGTTTATAAAACTGGACTTAAAGGACGTTTACCACCGAGTAAAGATCCGAAAGGGGAACGAGTAGAAAACAGCTTTTAGGAGTCGATATGGCCATTTCGAATACAAGGTCATACCGTTTAGACTCACCAACACACCAACTACCTTCCAAACACTCATCTACGACGTCTTAGCGGGGTTAATGGATATCACCTGTATTGTATACCTAGACAACATCTTGATCTTCACAGACGACGAGGAATCACACTCGGGTACTGTGAAGGAGGTACTTAGCTGGTTGGACACCAATGGGCTGTTCACGAATCCCGAGAAATGCATCTTCCATACCAACACCGTTGAGTTCCTAGGATTTGTGATCTCCCCGGAAGGAATCTCCATAGATCCAGAGAGAGTAGCGGCAATCGCAGAGTGGCCGGTGCCCACCACCATCTAAAATATTCAACAATTCATTAGGTTCACCAATTTCTATCGAAAGTTCATCAAGAATTACTCGAAGATCTGTGCACCCCTAACAGATCGACTAGCTAAGCAAACAGGGGAACAACCAGTGATAACCAGTGAGGTACTAGAAGCCTTTTACGAACTAAGGCAGCGATTCACAAAGGCACCCATCCTACAACACTTCAACCCTAACTTACTAATACGAATTAAAACGGACGCCTTTAACTTCGCAATCGGGGCCATACTAAGCTAGTTACACCCCAATAGGCTGTAGAAACCTGTGGCTTACCTCTCTAGGAAGCTCAAAAGAGCAGAACTTCGTTACGGGGTACCCAAAGCGGAGCTACTAGCCATCGCAGAGTCAGCTTTACATTAACGTCAATACCTACTCTACAACCAACACAAAATCTTATTTATTATAAACCACTTAGGACACTAATACCTAGCAGAAAAAAAGACCCTAAACTCGTACTAAGCAAGGTTACTTCAGGACTTAGCAATATTCGACTTTAAGATCGAATACCACCCTAGGAAACAGAACACTACGGATACACTATTACACCAACCAGATCATCAACTAATAAACACCAAAAGGGAAGAAGCACACAATGCATTCCTAGGAGAGTTCTTACAAAAGTTCACTAAACACTAAATCAGGGGAATCCAAAAGAGGAGGCCAGCTAGTTCACAACCAGAAACCAGCCCAGAAGAGTTAACTCTAACCCTAACTAATAGAGTAATCGAAACCTAAGGGGATAATTCCTTTATCTAGGAGGAAGGATAGAAGAAACTAAGTACCCATTAATTTATGGGGACCAACGGGGGACTACGATACAAGGGAGCATTGTTTATTCTAAACGGACATAAGCTCCAAAGGGAAATCCTAATAACTTTCCACGATGAACCTACAATAGGGCACCTAGGGGTCACCAAAACTCTCAAGAGGATAGGAAAGTCCTTCTTTTAGAAGGGCATACGAAAAGACATAAAAGAATACGTCAAGTTATATGCGATTTACCAACGAACTAAACCAAAACACCACCTACCATATAAGAAACTAGCTCCGCTACCAGTACCCAGTCGACCCTTCAAACAAATATCCATCAATTTCATCACCAAATTACCCAAGGTCCACAATAAGGCAGGGCAGATCTACAATAATATCCTAATAATAGTGGACAAATTCACAAAGTACACCCTATATATACCCACTAGTGAGGTACTAATAGCGGACGGGTTAGCTACACTCCTGGTCAACTATATATTCCTAAAATTCGGAATTCCCCAAACCATCATATCTAACAAAGGATCCCTGTTTACTAGCAGGTTCTAAGCAAAGGTCTATCACCTACTAACCATCAAAAGGAAGCTCAGTACCGCGTACCACCCCCAAACTAACAGCTAAACGGAAAGGATAAATCAGAACGTAGAACATTTCCTCAGGACGTTCTATAACCTAGAACAGGATAACTAACCAGATTAGCTCCCGATGGGGCAATTCGTATACAACAATGCCCACTAGGAGGCCATCCGGACCTCCCCCACCAAGGCATTACTAGGGTATATGCCGACCGGACCACAAAACATATCACCGGATAACACAGAGGTATAAGCAGTACCAGCAGCTCAAAACAGGGCCTAGGAGTTAAGAAACCAGAGGATAACCATAACCTAGCTACTAAAAGAAACTAGTCGAACCTACGCCTAATACTACGATCAACGTAGGTCTACGATATCGTTCAGGGTAGGAGACCTAGTCCTATTATTAACAAAGAATATTAAACAGCGCCGGCCATTAAAGAAGTTATCGGATAAGTACTTAGGTCTATTCAAAGTAACCCGGGTAATCAACGGTGGGCTAACCTATGAGTTAAATATCAAGGAGTAATATCGGATACATAACGTATTCATACCTACCCAACTAGAACCCTTTTATAGGGTAACGGTTCCCCCTCGGGAAATACTAATCAAAGAAGAGGATAATATTTACTAAGTGGACTATATTATAACACACAAGGGGTCAAAAAGGAACTATTAATACCTAATTAAGTAGTAAAATTATAACGAAACAGAGAATTCCTGGGAACCACAGTAGAATATTTCACTGGATTTACGAAGGGGCTACGAAGCTGGTCTCAACCAGGGAGTCACCGGTTAAGCAAAGGTCAGAAAGTAGAGAGGAAACAACCAGGCCCGAAAACCCGAAACGAAAAACCTCCATTCACACCAAAGAAAACGAAAACCACACCAAACTATACCTGCAAGTAGACGAGACTAAACCAGTGCCCACTAGGAGGCTAAACGCCCACACACCACACCGAAAAGGAGAGGCCATAACCTTACTGGCCACCAAAGCCACCCTCCCCACCCGCATCATCACCAGGAGGGGCACCACCACCCTCCTCCTCGTCCTCCTCCTCATCACCGGCCTTAGAGGGAGCAGAGAGGGTATTCTAATACTAAAAGAAAAAGTCAACACTAGATAAGCACCGGGGGGTACCGGTTAGGGAACTACTCACCACTTTACAGTACATCTCATTAAAGTCGTATAACTACTCAGCGACAGCCTCGGCGACCTAGGTCTAGGCGGCGCACACGGCCTGGTCCGCCTGGCGGGGCTTGTTGGCGTCCTCCTTCTTGGCCTAGAGGGCCTTCTTACCCGCGAGCTGGGCAGCGAGGAGGTTATCCTAAAACAAAAGGTTAATAACAAATCACCAGCTGGGCACTGGCTGGGTACCGGGCGGGGAAAAACACCTTCTCCTCCTCGAACCAGGCCTAGTGGTCAACGTGGTCGGCTACGTCCTCCATAAAGGCCTTAAGCTTAGTGGCGGCGGCGGCGGTCTTGCGGTTACCCTATTAACGGTCAACGACGTTCCCAGGAGTAAACAAACGAGGAGGGGGATAACATACCAGAACGCAAGGGAACCCAGGAATAAAAAGGGAACAGAGGTCCATACAATAAACAGTACCACTACTAAGGGGAACTATAGCCTAGCCGGAGGGCACCCGGTACTGAAATAAATAAAGCTCCAGAGGGAGCCACTACTATGGGTTCAGACTATAGCAACGAGGATCGGATCGAAGTAATCGACCAATGCATTAATAGGTTACTCATAGTAGGGGACCACCTACGACGTACTAGGGGGCCTACGGTAAGCTGGGAGGACGGATCGCTACTAGGATAAGGAGCTCGCGAGTATCGCAAGCCCCCAGAGCGTAGCCGGCTACCCACTGGTTACCTAGTGGTTGGATATCGGCTCTGTAAACGGCACTACTCTTCCTACCACAGGGGTGGAGGTTTAACGAGGGTGACGGGAGCGCGTATACTGGGAACCCGCCTACAAACCTCGAGGGCGAGGCTACGAGGAGGGGGATCATATCACGGGCCGTTAGGATCCGAGAACTAAGACCCTGTTAAAGCACCAGCAAGTACCCGATAAGGCCCTGAGATTTTAGATATTCGAAGGGGAACCCAGAATGAAGAGGGGTTCAGAGATGAATTCAGTCAATTAAGGATACCTACCAGCTGAGTCCCTGTTCCCCGGCGTTGACCCTCTCACTCTGTACCAGATACCCTGACAGCTAAGCACAGCTCCCAGACGTCTTAGTGGCCCAGTATACTTACAACACACCCCCCAATTACACCACTAAGGCAATTACTCACATCGAAGCAACGGCCACCAGGCTCTTCTATATGCATTCTAAATCAAACAATTCAATTAAAACAATAACTCTAATTAATCTAAACAAATTCCCTCACTTCACAATAATCGTAGTATCCGCGTTATGTTATTATTTTAGGCCTTCGTACTTACCCTCTTTTTTTTTTTTATTATGATGTAGTTAAAACCATAGTATCCAGGGCAACGCATACATCTCGGCCTATGAAAGAGGTCGTTCCTAATTATCACGTACCCCATACTCCCGAAGACCTATAAACAAAGTACACACTAATAACTAAAAGAAAAACCTTTTATTACCCATTACCTCTAAAAAACTTACTTTCCTTAAATCTTAATAAACCACTTTTTATATATATTTTTACTATATTTTCGTCCCCTATAACCACTAATAGTTAATTTTTTGCATAAATCCACCGATTTAATACTATTAACATACCTTATATCAGTAAATATTCCCTTCTCTTATATTTCCTCGTTTTCCATATTATTTTTCTAATAGCTATTTTTTAGGTTCTACTCCTAAAGTTAACGGTAAGAAGTCCGGTTACACCTTGCACCTTACACCCACTAAGGGTAATACTTATATACCCACTAAGAGCATAACTAGTTTCACCATCACTTCGCCCTCCGAAGCTCATTAAATACACTATAATACTCACCATAAGCGCTCCCTTTTCTCTATACGTATTACCTCCCTTACCCCTACCCCTACTCTTACACCTGCTCCTATGCTCGTCGAGGATAACGAGGATAATAAGTACAATGAGAAGTAATTGGTCCCTACCCCCTTAGGAGGTGGGTTCTCCGACCCCTTCACCACTACCCCCGAGCTTAAGGAGAGCTCCGCTATTACTAATATATATAAAGAGGAGAAAAATAACTTTATAATACTCGAAGTTTCGAAAAAGGAGGAGGAGGCGGCCACTAAGGGCCTAGAGAATAATATTCCCTATTTCACTTATATCTATAATACCCTTTAAAGTAAGAAGTATAAGGACGAGGAGAGCATAGAGCTCCGCTACTACGCCCATGTATATATATATATTACTAAGTACTAGGAGTGCTACTACGGCTACTACGCTAATTATGGTCCAGTCCCTAAGGCCACTAAGACCATAGTTTTAGGCCTTCACCATATTCTCTAGGACCCCGGCACTAATAATACCTTAAGTTTTTGTATACTAGCCCAACTAATATTTATACTAATAATTTCCAAATAATCTAGTGTATACACTTTATTATATACTTCCTCCTTAACAAAGAGGAGGAGGAGGTCATCGTCCTAAATAATAATATAGAAATGGAGGACGAGTCCTCCCTTCTTTCTCTAATGCCCACCACCCCTAAGGCCATACCTAAAAAGGGCACCCCTAAAAAAGCGGCTACTAAGAAGTCTATTAACCGTATCTCATCTCACTATACCTCCTAAGTTATTGTTACCTCTATTACGCCCATTACTACTACTATTAACGAGGTTGTTGGTGGCCGCGAAGCCTACTTTACCTCTATTCGTAGTTTCCTTAAACCCAGCTTCGAAGAGGCCCATACGGCTATTTACTACACTTTCCACCCCAATTAAGAGCTATACTCACTTTCTATACCCTTCAGGGCTTCTAATATTTATATTTCGTACCCAACTATATACATATAAGGGCTTTGTACCCAAAAAAAGTTCTTACTTTACTACACCGGTAGCGCATATAACCTATGGACCTAAATATAACCATTCTCCACTCTTTATTACCTCCCATACCCGCTATAACTAATTTCCATATATTATAAAAGTTAAAAAGACCTCTAAAATACTCGAACTTCACTCTTAAAAGCACTTTAGTAAGTCCATTTATGGGTATTAAATTTATTAGTATATAAACTATATTAAACTTACCCTTAGCGTATTCTTATTTAAGCCATATATTATGAATATCTATGTACCTTAAATAAGTTAATATTTATTCTTTTTTACCTACTATAAATCTTATAATTTACTAATTATTATAATAAATCCTCTAAACATCTCTAAAATTAAGTGAGAGGTCCTTAAAAAACCTTTGAAGAGTGATCGTTTCTCTAATAGTATCTAAGAAACTTAGAAGCTCTACTTTGGTGGTGGATATTATGACTATTACTTATCTGGAGGCCTTCCATATAATAAGTTCACTAAAAAAGGAGATTATGAAGCCCTGTGAGGAGCATCTTATTACCTCGTCGTTTATGAACGAAGTATCACTTATAATTAGAAATACTTAAATGTCTCCTTTACCCCCTACACTACTATAGCCGATAATAAGGTAATATATACTAAAAAAGTAGTGAATGGCCTAATCCGCAGTTGTGAGATACTCTGGAGAGGGATTTATTAAGAATAAGGAGAGTTTTGTTATTCGATATATAATATTAAGGTGTATAAAGATTATAATATATAGGAGGGATCCGACTTTTTCCTGGAATTCCTTAATTTAAACCCTTATTATTTATCCCTCGTATAATATAAGGCCTTTTAGTATAGGAGTATAAAAGGTTACGGCGTTATCTATAAGGCCAAAGTGTTTAACGACCTTCTTAATATAAGAGTCGTGGACGAGGTAGATTTTACGTATTTTATGGTCCCTAATAATTCGTATTCTAAGGTACTATTCTACGGGGCCCTGGTCCTTAAGTTCCACCACCAACTTAATACTATCAATAACTTTAATAACTACTTTAGTATTATTACGGTGGTTTATAACTAGGATATTGTCCACGTAGAACATAATAAAGACCTTAAGGTCCTTTATATAGGAAATATAGGGTTCCTCGGAGTATAATATTAACCCTATGTCCATTAAAATCTTTAAGAACATCTTATACTAAAGGATGGGTACATCTTAGAGCCCGTAAAGAGCATAAACAAGTTCAGTGTACTTTCTAGGTTATCCAAAGTTATCCGGAAATTCGTATACCATAAGTTCTCTATTTAAATCCATTTTTGTATTAAAAAACATATTCACCATATTATACTAATTAACTTCAAAATCGAATTAAGTGGCCACGACTATTAGAGTTCTAAAGGAGTATACCATAAAGGTAATAGTATATATATTTTATAGGGGATTAACCTTCTAAAGGTCTCTATATACGTATATCCACACTTTATAATATTTAAGGAAACCATTTTTATCGAATTTATATATGAATACCTATTTCAAGGGGAGGGGCTTAGAGCATACTAATGAGTAGTCCATCTCCCTCCAAATACCTTTAGAAACGAGTTTATGGATTTCCTCTTCTACCACATTAATCCATTTAATCCTTAATAGGTCTTCAATTTATTAGATATTCTTCTACTTTACTAAAGGTACTAATAAAATATCTTTGTAGTATCTAAGGTTGCCCTTAGGGTTTTTAATAAGTATGGGTTTTATTTATTGCATAGGTCGCTCTTTAGTAGCTCCGGCGATTATTAAATAAAATGTTTTATATCCTAAGGCACTCTCTTATACCACCTTTAGTTAATTAAGTATAAAGGTAGCGAAGAAATCGTACTAGGGGCTCCTATAAGGGATCCCTTCTAAGTCAGTTGCCACATAGTATAGTGAATAGGGGGCTTCTAAGTCTTCCAACTATAGGAAGGCGTTAAGATCTCACCTTAACTCCCCCCTAAAAGCCTCCTTTTGGGTTCCCTCCTTTCCCATAATTCTAAGCTTTGTATTAAACTAGGTAAATAATTTATAAACTTTCCGGTGGTACTCTCTTTTCGTTTTTAGGGTACTTTAGTTAATGAGTTGATCAGAGGTTTGGTTAACCACCTTAAGATTTATCCTTTTTACCTTTTATGGGTTGTTTGGTATTATGCTCGGTTGGGTACCACCATTGGATAGGGTAATCTCTAAAAGGGTAGGTAAGTTTCGTACCTCCTCGGTATCTACCCCGATATCTCCAACTTCTTCTATCACCACACCTAGTATACTCTTAGGGTCTAGTGTAGGCTTAGGTGAAATTAGACTATTATTGGCCTTTGTTCATAGTGGTATTCCTTGTTTTATAACGTCTTATGAAGCGCTAGTAGCTGCGTTTTTTTGGGTAGGGTTATTTTCCTCCTTTTGTTTATATGTTCCGAGGGCCTCAAGGACTATATTTAGGTATGGGTCCTTTGGTTCGATTTCCTCTAATAAAACTTTTGTTTTTTTAATAGTTATAGTAGCCGTGTTATTAGTAGGATTATAAAAGGAGTGCTTATTAAAGGTGATGTTATGTAAAATAATAACCTGATCGAGCGTAGGGATCCATATTCTGAAAAGATTATGTATACGTAGGACATATCCTATAAGGTATCCTACGTACACTCGTGCCTTAACCTTGAATTCTCGCTTTTCGTGACCTCCCTTATACGCCCGATTTAGTACATAGGCCTTGCACCCGTAGGTGTAGAGGTCGCCTAGTTTAGGATACGGGTCTCGAAATGGATAAAAGGTTAGGTTTTTATTGTATTATTTGATGTACTATTATATTTACTCTGCGTAGATCTGATTTAGCGATTTCCAGCTTTTTAATACCCGAGGGTAATTATTATTAATAAATATGGTTATTATTATGGTTTCTGATTATAGTTTCTTTAGTAGGCCGGTGCTAATTAATATTATAAGTACCTTATTAATAATATAATATCCTACTTTTTTATTATATCCCATAAGTTCTTTGGTATTAGTTAGTAGGAGCTTAATATTAATTCCTATACACCTTACCTAATACTCATATTCTATCTCACCTTAAATAACAATTATTATACACTTAATGTCCTACCTTATTTTATAAACGGATAGGCCTGTCTATTTTGAGATCTAAGCTATATACGTTTATAGGGCTTTAAAGACTTCGGTGTATGTTTTATGCGTTATTATAAACCCCTGGGATATATTAGTATATTCGTCGATTATCAACAATAACCATAAGGTGTTCTTATAGCTATTGGGGTAGTTGAAAAGGTCCTAGGAGATGCACTAAAAAGGGTGCAGGGCTACGTTTTCTAAAGGTCGTTAGGATATTATTTGGTGAGCTTTCACCTATGAACAGGCTTAGCAATTGATCTTTATAGGAGTTCCCTTAATTTTTACCCTCCTCGTCGTAAAAACTAGTTTCCAGAGAGCGTTAAGGCCTAAATAACCGGTGTAAAGGTGCTAAAAGGTGGTGTTCACAGTATGGTTAGGCCTAGGCTCCCTTGAAGGGCGATTATAGTGAGAATTTATTAGAAATGTGGTTACGATGATATATACTGTACTCGTAGGAATATTTGATAGAGGGTAATTATTAATAGGGATGTATTCGAATAGGACTATATTATATTCCCACTTAAATTATTTAAGGATTATACTCTTTAAAAGGTTTCCGTAGTAGAGGGTATAGTCTTAGCCGTAATACCAAATACTAAACTACTTCAAGAGCGTTTTAATATTATATTAATATGAAAATCCGCTACGTACACCATATTCTTTAAAATAAGGTCCTCGGTAACTAGGCCATACACTCCGTTAAGCGTTTTCTCTATTCATTGTTCCCCATATCCAATAATAGGTAACTTACCGTTTCCACAATGGACGTATCGGTTACCAAGTTCACTAATAAATGTCCCTTTAATAAGTAAATCTTTGTTATTAACTAGGTGTATAGCGCCGCAGTTGTCCATTATAGTATTAAGTAAAAAGGGGTAACGTGGAGTACCCATAATGCTGAAAATGCTTGGGCTAGGCCCTCCGAGGTGTTCTATAACCGGGTTAACTAAGAGGAAAGCTACAACTAAGCCCGGGTAGGAGCCTTTTTTAGTATCAGAGGTACTAGAGGTCGAGGATTTATTCAAATTAGGTTTCCGAGTAGCTCTAATAATCCCAGCCTTTGGGTTATTATTAGAAGTAATCCACCCTTTATATTTCCATACGTCCTAGAGGTACATCCAGTTACCTAAATTAAAAATCTCACATTTAAGGTTATTAACTTATTCCTTATTTATACTAATAAGTCCGTCGGCGGCTCTGGTGAGCATATATTAAACCTTATAACACGAGTTAGGTTTCTAATAGTGGTTTCCATAAGGATAGTTATGTATTTTAGATGTTCTGGTACCCGAGTTAGTTGTAAAGGTGGTACCCGAGTTAAACCTTCCGGCGAAGGTTACGAATTGGCCTAAGGGTTTAGCTGGTTTTTTACGGATAATGTCGAAATGGGTGATAACCGAGAATATTCTAATTGTTTTATCGAGTATTAAAGGCTACTGCGCTAGTGTTTTAGCCTAGTGAATTGAGTTTCGTATTATTTCGGCTTAACTTAGTGTAAAGTGGTTATTAACGGCGTCGAGAAATGTTAGCGTGGTATTTATTCCTTTAATTATAGGGACTTTATAGGAGCGGTACTTAGTGTATACAATTTCTTATTCTATGTGTTAACGGGTAATATTTATATTAGTGGACATTTTTTAGAGGATTAATATGTATTCTGTAATTATAAGGGTTTTAATACTTATTTTAATTAGAATAAGTTGGTTTTATAGGTGTTTAAGGAGCACTTGAAGTCTAATGTTCTTTTTGTTTATTTATTATATATAAGTAGGTATAAGAATTAATTCTATAACTGATTTATCCACTTAGTTCTAGACGTTCTAATAAGAGGTTTAGAGAGAAGTATGGGTGGAAGTGCTGGTCGTATATAATTTAAGGGTGTCCTCCTAATCAGATCGGATATTAACCCTCGTAATAAGCGTAGGTCGTGCGGGCTCCGGGGGAATCATAAGGTGAGGTGTTTATGGTAGTACTAGTTTATTGGTATTAGGGTTCATAGTTAAGTTCACTTAGTGAACAGTATTAGTGATAACCTAAAGTCGCTACTTATAAAGGTCCTAGTACTCGTATTATTATTTATATTATTCTTATATTATGTAATTCTCGATTGTGGGAGGTATTAATAAGAGCTTTATAATATTTAGAGTGTTTGGCGCCTGAGGATTAATACGTTCCCAGATCCCCTAGCCTTTGGTGTAATACTAAAAAGCAGAGTATTATTATAATTAGTCCTAGTGACCACAAAGGATGGTTTTAATAATAATAGTTTCGTTGGTAGACGATATATTAGTAGACGAAGAAGGGTATAAAGTAGGCTGATAAGGTATAGATGTATTGAAGTAATCTCTTTTGTACGTATAGTGCTTATGAGGGTAAAGAAGGGTCTAGTCAGAGCTGGGCTCATAATTGTAGTGAGTTTGCATATGCGTACAAAGTTAAGTAGGAGAAGAAGGCTTAATCTATTCACTATTTAGTGGGTGTGTCCGGTAGAATAAATAGGCCGGCTCGGGGGCCAGGACGTTACGTGAGTGTTAACTCAGCTGAGCACAGCTCCCAGACGTCTTGGTGGCCCAGTATGCTTGCGACATTAGGATATTGTTAATATAAGTTAAGTAGAACTTATTTAGGAAGTCTCATAGGGTGTAGTTAATATATTACTAGAACATTATGGAGGCTCTAGTTAAATTAAAGGGGGTAACCATCTATTCGTATAACCTATACCTCATCCTAAACACCATCTTCCATTTATCTCCTTTCCTAACCCAGATCTTATAAAACGTAGTAATAATATCCAATTTTATTAACTACTTTACTTTTATTAATGCCCTTAGGGTATCGCTAATCAGGGGCAAGGGGTATTGGTCCTTTTTTATAATAGTGTTAAGGGTATAATAATTAACGCAGAACTATAACCCTCCTCCAGGCTTCCAGACAAATAAAACAGGTAATAATACAGGGGACCTACTAACCCTAATAAACCCTTTATCTAATAGTTCTATAAGGGTTCAGCGTAATACAATTTACTCTTCCCTTAATATACCATATAAAAGTCCCCAGGTCACCAGTTTATCTTAACCATAAGAGTCCTTCTTAATAGGGATAGCATAATCGACGTTCTTCCAATACAATAGTAATTAATCAGCCTTATCTCGATCAAAAATATACAAAAACTTATAATAATATGTAAGGAGTTTCGTCCTCGAATCTATTTTTATTTTTAGTATTAGGGCCTTCTCAATATCAGCTAAATTTACTAAGAATGCGTTTAGGGTAAATATACTAAAAGGGGTCTCTCTTCTCTTCTATACTCACCTAATCAGAACTAAGAATACTAATCCAGTTTACTATTAGATTAGGAACTTTGGATCTTACCGGGCCTAACCCAGTTTCCTTTCTATTACCCAATAATCCACAATACTTATATGCAGAATACCTTACACTAGGTAAATCATAACATCATCGTCAATCATCCAAAACCTTCCAAAATAACATAGTCTTCTTAATTAAGAATAATATAAAAAATAATCAGTATCATTTATAACTATTAATATCGATATTAGCGTAAGTGACGTAGCGGATTACACTAGGGACTATAATAGTGATTTACATCAAGTTCCGAAGTATAATACTAATACATAGTAAACGGAGTTTCTTAGCAAAAGCGTTACTGATCAGGGCGTATATTAAACACCCTATACTAATAAGGGTAATTGTATAACATATCCCATTAATCCTAGTATTAACGTAAAATAGGTCATAATCTATACTCTTTTTAACGACCTTTTACTCCTTTATAGCTTATTCCTCCTAATAACAACTTTCACCAAGAGTTACTTTTTTCCCAAGTCCTTGAAGTCCTAATTAGAGTTATTATCCGTTTCACTCTATTCTTTAGTTTTTCCCTTAAAAATCTTAGTCTTCTTTGTTTCTTTTCGATCCTTAGGGTATTACTATTATATATGCCCTTTTTTATTATAATTATAATATTTACGAGCTTCCTCTTAGTTTGGCTGTTTATGGACTTTCTCGTTCTTAGTTAGTTTGTTTGCCTTCGTAGGTTCCTACTTTATTTAATCAGGTTAGGGGGACTCTAATTGACCGTTCTACTTCTAAGGAGACTTAGTTTTTATTTAGTTAAAGGTCAGCGATCTCCTATGCTAACACTTATGGTGGGCTTAGTAGGATTCGCTATCCAATTCTAAGCTTATACTTAGGAGTATTTAGGTGTATATAATATATGTTATTGGTTTGTTGATTATGCTGATAAGGGGGGCTCTTATTGTGGTGCTCAGGGCTCCTTTAAGGTAGTTGATCCTTATAACGTCTAATTAGTGTCCTCCTCCTACTTCTATAAATTCCTTTTTAAACTTAGGGAGGAAGTAAATGAAATTCTTATTCTCCTTTTACCGTATAGTCCTTAGTTGGTCAAGGGCTCGTACTTCTGCGTTAGGGTCTATATAATAACCCTTCAAATATTCCATAAATTTATCCAGGTTCTTTAACCCATTAGCCCCTTCTTATACATAATAGGCGCTCACTATGGTTTAAATAGTGTTTTTTAGCTTAAAGTAAATATAAGTGAATACAACTAACTCTAAACCGAAGGCTTCTCTATTTACACTTGTCTTCCCTCCTATCTCAAAATACTATTATTAAAACTTTTTATATAATTTATTAAACTTTGGTGGGTTAGGAATTTAATATTTAGTTTATTTTAGAGGTGGTATATAAACCTAATTAGGGGGAATTAGTATTATAGAGGGTATTAGGGACTAGTTTATTATCGAGGTCGGGTACCTAGGTTCTACTAGGGCTTCCTACAATAATCAAATTTGTTCTCGTTAGGTCTCTTATTTAGTTGCTTAGGTGGTCCGTATCTCTTATAGTTGGGTTATAAGTTATCTAATTAGTTATATTAATTATTATGGGTTTCTAAATAATTTAGTGTTACCTTTTATTGTTATATGGTTATTACTTATCCTAGTGTTTTACGTTCAGTAGTGACCATAGTATACTTAATAACACGGTCAAGGTACTCTATTACGGGTATATGTACGCGTTTTTCGAGTTTATAATAACCTCTAGGTCTAATCAGGCCATACTAATCAACTTTAGACGTTCAGGGACTCCTTAGGTCAACCCATCTAAAACTTCTTACCACTCTTACATAGGTCGTAGACTTCTATATTAAGTGTTCAATTGATTACTTTTAATGATTTTGAAGATAATGTAATAGTCTAAGTACGTATATTGCAATTAGTTATGGCGACTACTATGAGTATCTTCAAAATAAGGAGAAAGGAAGGAAAAGCCTGCTACCCCATAAATCCGTTGGATCCTGATTAGGTCTACTTAGGCCTAATTAGGCTTAGTAAGCAGTGGTTGGCGTTGAACATGGCTGAGTGGTTCCGAGGCCTCTGATCGGGCCTTGGCCCGTGACAATAAATTATTTAGGGGTTTTTAAAATAAAAACCCTTATAAAATAATTTATATACACTATTCCACGTTACTCATTTAAGCTTTAAAACTTAGATAAGGGAAGTATTAATATATTAACCTTAATTAAAAAAAAGGTTATTACTTAAATTAGCCGTGAGCTAGTCCTAGCCTAGTAATCCCACCTTAGCTTAAACCCTATTATAAACAAACTTATTTAAGTTATTTCTTTTATAATTAAGGTATTACCCTTTAAATTATTTATAACAGTTAGTGGGTTTATAAGGCGCGATTGCTGCAGTGGCAATTGCGGTTCCGCTTTTGCTGCCACAAACTTTTATAATATAATATAGTAAATATTTATATATATATAATAATTAACGAGGAAATATATAACGTGGTTCATCAGTGAGTGGACCACCATCAGTGACCGGGCCACTTTTCCCACCTTCACCACCTTTTAACTTTAATATGTAATTTCTTCTATAAAATAATATCCGAAGCCTTACCCGAACATAAGATTATTCTAATGATTAATGTGATCCGATTAACACTACGATTAAGTATCCGACGTATAATAACCATTTATAACGTTCCGAGAACTACCCTCTAATCCAGAATAAAGGGTTAAAGTGCGAAGGTCGATAATAGGAATGCGTAGTTGAATTTAATAGAGACCGAGGAGGAGGTAATTATTCGATATATTATTAACCTGGATTTTCAAGGATTCTCACCTCGATTTGCGGATATGGAAGATATGGTTAATACACTACTCTGGAAGTGTAATAGCTGACCGGTCGGGAAGTGCTAAATAGAACACTTTGTCCAGTGATGCCCAGAGCTTAAAACGTGATTTTCTTGTGTTTATGATTATTAGAGAGGCCTCTGCGAAGATCTTATGATTATTAAGCCTTAGTTTCGACTTATAGTTAATATATAATTGAAATACGGTATTATGGACAAAGATTTTTATAACTTCGATAAAACTAACTTTATAATAAGTATAATTCAACTTGAAATAGTTATTATATATTCTAATTAGATTAGGAAATTAAAAAAGGTTTAACTTAGTAATTTAGAATGGGTAACGGTGATTTATTGTGTTATTGGTGATGGTTATACGATGCCGCCTTTTTTGGTGGTTCAGGGCCGCTTCTATTTTGTGAGTTGGTACTCCGAGGCTCAGATTCTGGACAGCTGGGTAGTTAAAATAACTTCTAATGGATAGACCGATAACGAGACTGCCCTCTAATGGTTTTAGTATTTCAATAAATACTTAAAATAATAATTAAGAGGTATATATCGGATACTAATCGTTGATGGTTATAAAAGCCACGTTAATAGTGATTTCGAAGAGTATTACAAAGAGAACAAGATTATAACTATCTGCCTGCCTACTTATTCATCACATCTAACCCAGCCTCTCAACGTTAGCTATTATAATGTATCAAAGTTGAGATATAGCTCTGTGGCGAGTTCGCACGCGTGTACGAGGTTAAGTAGGAGAAGAAGGCTTAATCTATTCATTATCTGGTGGGTGTGTCCAGTAAAATAAATAGGCCGGCTCGGGGGCTAGGACGTCACGTGAGTGCTGACTCAGCTAAGCATAGCTCCTAGACGTCTTGGTGGCCCAGTATGTTTACGATATACCCCCTAATTGCACCACTGGGGTAATTGCTCACATCGAAGTAACGGCCACCAGGCTCTTTTATATGCGTTCTAAATTAAATAATTTAATTAGAATAATAACTCTAATTAATTTAAATAAATTCCCTCGTTTTATAATAGTTATAGTATTCGTGTTGTGTTATTGTTTTGGGCCTTTGTATTTACCCTTTTTTATTGTGATGTAGTTAAAAATTATGGTATCCGGGGTAACGCGTACATCTTAGCTTATGAGAAAGGTCGTTCCTAATTATTACGTGCCCTATGTTCCCGACGACCTATAAACGAGGTACGCATTCGTAGCTAAAGGAAAAACCTTTCGTTACCCGCTACCTCTAGAAAACTTATTTTCCTTAAATCTTAATAAACCACTTTTTATACGTATTTTCGCTGCGTTTTCGTCCTCCATAACCACTAATAGTTGATTTTTCGTATAGATCCACTGATCTAATACTATCGCCATACCTCGTATTAATAAGTATTCCCTTCTCTTATATTTCCTCGTTTTCTATATTATTTTTCTAACAATCATTTTTTAGGTTCTATTCCTAAGGCCAGCAGTAAAAAGTCCGGTTACACTTCGCACTTCACACTCACTAGGGGCAATACTTATACGCCCACTAAGAGTATAGCTAATCTCGCCGTCGCCTTACCCTCCGAGGCTTATTAGATGCGCTCCAACGCTCACCATAAGTACTCCCTTTTCTTTACGTGTATTACCTCCACTACCCCCACCCCCGCTCTCACACCTACTCCCATGCCCGTTAAGGACGACGAGGATAACGAGGGCGATAAGATGCAACTGGTCCCTACCCCCTTAGGAGGTGGGTCCTCCGATCCCTTCACCACCATTCCCGAGCCCGAGGAGAGCTCCGCCGCTATTAGTGTATACGAGGAGGAGGTGACCACTAAGGGCCTGGAGAATAATATTCCCTACCTCGCTTATATCCATAATACTCTCCGGGGTAAAAAATATAAAAACAAGGAGAGCGTAAAACTCCACTACTATGCCCATATACATATACGTATTACTAAATGCTAGGAGTATTACTATAGCCACTACGCCAATTATAATCCAGTCCCTAAGGCCACTAAAACCGTAGTTTTAGGTTTTCACCGTATCCTCTAAGACCCTAACACTAGTAATACCTTAAATCTTTATATACTAACCTAACTAGTATTTACATTAATAGTTTCCAAATAATCCAGTATATATATTTTACTATGCACTTCCTCCTCAACGAGGAGGAGGAGGAGGTCGTCGTCCTAAATAATAATGTAGAAATAGAGGACAAGTCCTCCCTTTTTTCTCCGGTACCCACCACCCCTAAGGCCGCACCCAAGAAGGGCACCCCTAAAAAGGTGGTTACTAAGAAGTTTATTAACTATATCTCATCTCACCACGCCTCCTAGGCTATCGTTACCTCTACTACGCCCACTACTACTACTATTAACGAGGTTATTAGTGGTTACGAGGCCTATTTTACCTTTATTCACGGCTTCCTCAAACCCGGCTTCGAGGAGGCCTATACAGCTATTTACTACGCTTTCCACCCCGATTAAGGGTTATACTCACTTTCTATACCCTTCGGGGCTTCTAATACTCGTATTTCGTACCCAGCTATATGCATATAAGGGCCTTATACCCAAGAAAAGTTCTTATTTTGCTGCACTAGTAGCGCATACAACCTACGAGCCTAAATATAACTATTCTTTACTCTTTATTACCTTCCATACCCACTATAACTAATCTCCGTATATTATAAAGGTTAAGAAGACCTTTAAAGTACTTGAACTTTGCTCTTAAGAGTATTTTAATGAGTCCATTTGCGGACATCAGGTTTATTAGCATATAAACCACGTTAAACTTACCCTTAGCGTATTCTTACTTAAGCTACATATTATGAATATTTATGTACCTTAAACGAGTTAATATCCGTTCTTTTTTACTTACTATAAACCTTATGGTTTACTAATTATTATAGTGAATCCTTTAAATATTTCTAAGGTTAAGTAAGAGGTCCTTAAAGAACTTTTAGAGAGTGATTATTTCTCTAATAGTATTTAAGAGACTTAGAAGCTCTACTTCGGTAATGGATATTGTAATTATCGCTTATATAGCGGCCTTTTATATAATAGGTTCACTAAAAAAGGAGATTATGAAGCCCTATGAGGAGCGTTTTGTTGCCTCGTTGTCTGCGAACGAAGCATTGCCCGCAATTAGAAGTACTTAAATATCTCCCTCACCCCCCACACCACCGTAGCTGATAGTAAGGTAGTGTGTATTAAAAAAGTAGTGAATAGCCTGATTTACGGCTGTGAGATGCTTTGGAGAGGGGTTTGTTAGGAATAAGGAGAACTTCGTTATTGGATATATAGTATTAGGGTGTACGAAGATCGCAGTGTATAAGAGGGATCCGACTTTTTCCTAGAATTCCTTGATTTAAGCCTTTGTTGCTTGTCCTTTGTATGGTATGAGGCCTTCTGGTATAGGAGTATAAGGGGTTACGGTGTTATTTGCGAGGCCGAAGTGTTTAGCGACCTTTTTAATATAAGAGTTGTGAACGAGGTAGATTTTATGTATTTCACGGTCCCTGATGATTTGTATTCTAAGGTACTATTCCATGGGGCCCTGGTCCTTAAGTTCCACCGCCGACTTAATACTATTAACGACTTTAGTGGCCGCTTTAGCGTTGTTACGGTGGTTCATAACCAGGATATCGTCCACGTAGAACATAATAAAGACCTTAAGGTCCTTTATATGGAAAATATAGGGTTCCTTAGGGTATGGTACTAGCCCTGCGTCCATCAGGATCTTTGAGAACGTCTTATACTAAAGGATGGGTACGTCTCGGAGCTCGTAGAGAGTATAAACAAGTTCAGTATACTTTCTAAGTTGTTCGAAGTTGTCCGGAAATTCGTATGCTATAGGTTCTCCATTTGGATTTATTTTCGTGTTAAGAAATGCGTTCACCACGTCGTATTAGTTAACTTCGAAATTGAATTAAGTGGCCACGGCCATCAGAGTTCTGAAGGAGTGTACTATAAGGGTAGTGGTGTATATATTTTATAGGGGATTAACCTTCTAAAAGTTTCTATGCACGCATATCCGCGCTTTACAGCATTCAAGGAAACCGTTTTTATTAAATTTGTATGTGAATACCTATTTCAAGGGGAGGGGCTTAGAGTGCACTAATAAGTGGTCCATCTCCCTCCAAATACCTTTAGAAATGAGTTTATGGATTTCCTCTTCTACTATATTAATCTATTTAGTCCTTAATAGGTCTTTAATTTGTTAGATATTCTTCTACTTTACTAGAGGTGCTGGTAAGGTATCTCTATAGTATCTAAGGTTACTGTCGGAATGTCCACGCCGGACTGGCGCCACCTATTACCGCCTATCGCCCATTGGCCCGGTTAGCGAGCCAATAAGAAGGCAGGAATCGGTTTTAAATCAGCAACGTCAGATCACTGCCGTAGGCCCGATTCCTTCTTTTAACAACAACAAAGCAGATACGACGAATATATCGTTATTTACCCACCTTCTACACTAGGCCTAGTAGAGTGAATCCAACACTAATTAGTGGTTGAATACCATTTCCGTAGATTAACAAAGTGAACCTTTTACTAGAAGAGGTAATATTATAAAGTCCCGGGACGGAACAGCCTATCCAACGGATCTCACGATATTCGCACTATAAGAAGAATCTACGATACCCTCGGTTGGCGATACGATTAACGACAGGATACCGTAGGAGCTTCCTAGGAGTTTATACGAAATCACCGGAGCGATAAGTTCTACTCGACGTAACGGAATACGGCCTCTGTGTCCATTACGCACAGCTCATAACGAAGATCTCGTAATCAGTAGTGATACAAAGCGCCCTTGCACTTCCATCACCGACTTTCGTTCTCGATGAAAAGCTATCCATTATAATCGACACCCCCTTCTTCTTTAGACGCTACTCCGTCACCCCGCAACTACGGAAAACACCTCGGAATCAGTACTCGAAAAGCTAACCCTTACGAGAACCCCAACTTCACCGTCGTCGCCGTCGCCACTCACTCCTACCTCTAGAATAGTGACCCTGAATATCCAGCGAACACAACACTAAAGACAATAACCCCACCTTCCGACTACGTCCATAAAAGAGAGCCGGTAACCAATACCGAGACTAGAGCGACCTGCTAAGGACATAACACCTAACACTCGAAAGGCTGAATTCAACGAGAACCCCGACTTGACTGTCGTCGTCCCTGCCCCTAGAGACGACCCAGACGTAGATATAAGATCAGAGATAACACTAAAAGAAGGAAAACTCCCTTCCTATACTACCCATCAGAAGTAGTATTCCATAAATAACAAATAATAATTCGCTTAACGAATAGTATACACCCTCGAAGCTACAGCTTAGAGGAAACGCCCCGTATTCGAGACGTCGTTAACCTTACCTTCGTACACTAGAATATCTACTAAAATATCGGGAAGCGACTTAACTACGGCGAATCTGACCCCGGAGGAGGTCCAGGATACTCAGGACCCTCTACGAGAAGAGACGGTAAGAGTACCAGCCCCCGTTAATACTCAGAGTTGAATAGTGAACGACTCCTCGGTCCCACTATCAACGAAATACGAGAAGGAGGTTAACCTTCACGAATAGGGACTATGGGCCAGGTATAAGCCAGAAAAGGCAACTCTCGAATCCGACCCGAAATTAGTAGTAATAGTAGTAGTATTCCTTATCGAAATATGGACCGCAGAAAGCATTATTGACCACAACTTAAAAGTAGAATTTAAATTAGACTTCGAAGACTAGACCCAAATTACGTTTAATATCCTCGAGACCTAAATAGCGAAAAGACTACGCAATTTCCTACTTTACTATAGTATATTTATCCCTATAAAAAAACAGAGGATCCTAATTGAACTCTTTAACCTTAAAGAGACCCCAGCTTTATACTATTGGACCTAAGAAAAAGTCAACAAAATCAGCTTTAAAAACCCGTTTTTCAGGAAACTTATAAAAAACCCAGTCCTCTATAAGGAATTAACGAGGAAATAGGTATTACCATCGTTTAAATCCCATCTAAAAGAGATCGTAACGCAGAAGAACTCCCCGCGAGCACCGCCACCCTCAGAGAAAGCGGGAATAAGCTAAGTCCGTACTGGGCTATACCCTTAGAATCAGCCATAACTACCTAAACAACCCATATTCACCTAGGAACTATCGAATCAGGAAAAACGCCACACCATAAACGAGATCAGCGAAACAACGACCCCTCAACAACAAAATATACTCATTAAAGTATATACCAACGATATAAGGTATAATAATGAGAAATTCGACGTCCTTAACACCAAATTCCACATCTTCCTCGAAGCCTACAAAAAAATCGGAGTTAACCACTACATAACAACTAACCTATTCCCTACAATACTAAAAAGGAGAACTTCTTAGTTTTACTATGACCATATTAGTGGTACACCGACTACTCAGTTAATAGAGGAGGTAATTGATAAACTACGGCGCTACTTCGAAGGAGACCAACGCCGCCAAGCCTACATTATTGATTAGAATAGAGCAAATCTCAACAAGGTTATTCAAAAAAAACCCTAAGAAAACAAAGGTTAAGGCTCTAAAGACCCTCTTCAATGACCTAACAAATCTCCAACAAGCTCTCACACCATACTACCAAGGAGACCAGGTCCTAAAGGATAAACTAATCGGAGCTACTATCTCCGTAAAAAAGTACTACTCTACCAACTTAACTAGAGTAAATACAGCGGAGGAGCTCTATAACGCAATAAGGATAAACCTCAACTTAGAGGAAAGAAGAAAAGATGCTCACCATTAACACTTTATGTTAAAAACAAAGTTAAACGAATAGTTCTGGACTAATTAATACTATAACGGAAAAGGGCAAAGTAACTACTACGGAGGTTACCAATAATAACAAGGATACCCTCATAATAGTAAAAAGTACTACGTCTACGGTAAGGAAGGGTACTAGTCTACGAAGTACTCCGTAGAAAAGAGAAGCAAAGCGTATAAACACTTTAAATCGAATAAGGACATCTCCAACACCTCTCCTAAAATATACGGCCACTTCCTCACTAAATACAAGGGAAATAAAGTGCTCAACAACGAGGACACTAAGGACAAGGAAGATCTGAGCTAATACCTCACTAGCACCGCCCTCAACGAGGAAAACGAGTATAACAACGAATTCCACATCTCATTTTTCGGCCACACTACTACTCTAATCAGCAAAAACCTTACTCAAACCCTAAATAACCAAACCACCTACCACACTATCACAGGGAAGGATATCTACGGTACACCCGCAAAGTTACTAACCTACGAGGCGTTTACCAACGATAACCACTACACAACGACAATCTTCCAGGGTATTATACCTAATACAAGAGCAGCCGGCGTTTCCACGGCTGGATACCCTCAATTCCTCACTCTACAAAAGATCAACACTACCATAAAACTCAACACCTCCAAAGCAGGCTAGACGAGCATTACCTTCGGAAATAACCCTCTAATACCCTCCATAGGACTAACCCATATGAATTCACCCTTTGGACAACTACCCTTCCACGTTATGAACACTAGTACACCATTCTTACTTTATTTAAGAGATATAAACGACTTAGGGATCCATTTCAATAATATCCACAACTTCCTCTAATAAAGAGACGTAAAAGTCCCTATTATACGTAAATAGGGGTATCCGTGGATACTCATATACTCTCCAGAACAAAGTTTTACGTAGAATCACCTCATAAACACAGAATTACACAGAATCCACCATCGTTTCGGCCACCCATCAATACAGAGGCTCCATACGATCCTGAAGAAAGCCGGCAACGACGTAACGTTCAAAGCAATCCAAAAGCTCACAAAGCACTACCACTAGTGCTAAATAAACGGATAAGCTCCAGGGAAATTCAAATTCACCCTTAGAGACGATGTGGACTTTAATTATAAGATTATTATTAATATTTTTTACCTAAAAGGGAATAAACCCGTAATCCACGTCGTTAATACGACCACTTCCTTTAATGCAGCTAGGTTTCTAGAAAACGTTAATATAAAGTACACCTAGGAGACACTATGCGAATACTAGATTAATACCTACCTCGGACCCCCTAACTGGATCGTCACGGACGCTAGTAGAAACTTCAGCTCTAAGGAATTCAGGAATTTAACGAGATCTATAGCGATCAAAGTCAAAGAGGTGCCTATTAAAGCCCACAACAGTATTAGGAAGGTAAAGTAATACTACGCACCCCTACGACGAGTATATAACATTATCCGCCAAAAATCCCCTTCCACACCACCGAAAATCGCCCTACAGAACACAATTAAAGTAATTAATAATACGGCTAGCCCAGACGGTCTTATTCCGACCCTACTCATCTTCAGAGCATACCTACGTATAAATACAAACTCACCACTATCACTAGAGATACGGTAATGTATAGAAGCTACGCGGAAGGCTATAGTGAAACTATGAGAGATTTACGTAGAACGCATAATAGTTAACGCTTTTGTAATGAGAAACGGCCTAAATATGGCCCTTACATAAAATCTATTGTTATAGTCGAAAATTATCGTTTAGTATGAGAGAAGGGGCTGGACAGGCCCATATACACTCCTCGTTAATAAAAGCGAAGACTATGTTATCCAATTACCTTTTAGACTAAAAACTTTTAGGTCTACTATTATTAAACCCTTTTTAGAAAATAATGAGGAGAATACGGTCCTAGAGATACTGAGAAATAACGAGGAAGATGTCCCTGATAAAGAAAAAGAAGTCTAAGATGAGATTATCGTCTAAACGAATACACTACCCCCGGAGGAAGAGCTAGTACCACCACCTCGACGCCTGAGAAGTAAACTACAGAAGAACGTCTAGATTAACCTCCTAGCAGAAGTTGACGCCTTTGACGACGCCAAAAACGAGGTCATAACAACCACTGCGTTTATAAGCGCCAAGGAAGAGGCAGATCACGCCCTTGTACTCGAGTTACGTAAAAAGGGCATAATCAAAGCCCCAGGACCCCCGTTTAAGGAGTCCACTAAGAAGGAGATCGACGCCCTGATTGAACGAGGAGTCTTTGAATTCACTCAGTATAACAAAAAAAAACACAGAGGGATACGTATATTCCACTTAAGGATCGTTAACAAAGTAAAGGGCAAAACAGAGACGCCCTACGAGAAGTCTAGACTTGTTATTCAGGGATACGCAGACGACGGCAAGGAGGTTATCCTTACATAATCTCCGATTATTTAGAGCGCCAATTAAAGACTAATTCTCGCCGTTGCTCCGTCTCTCATCCAGGAGGAGGGCTATTTACTATGGATAAGAGACATTACTTAGGCGTACACCCAATCCACAATAAAGCTCGAAAGGACGATCCTCGTAGGGTTACCAAACTAAATAAAAAAAAATTACCCTCTAGGAACCATTATAACCGTCGTACGACCATTATACAGTATCGCAAAAGCTGGAACCTACTAGTATGTAATATATAATAAGTACCACAAAGAAAAGCTCTAGATAAGGACTTCTACGTATAACCCCTACTTGCTGTTACTAGACAATAAAAACGAGAACTTCGTAATGATTAGTATGCAAACTAATAATATTATCGGCCTAAGTGACGAGACCTTTGCTCAACGAGAAGACGAGGAACTCCAAAAAACGATGTTTTCGGCAAAGGAGAAACAATACCTCTCCACTAAAACACTACTTGTATTCAACGAAGGGATCATCTTAACTAATAGAAAAACTATTTTCCTATGCTTAAAAGGCTAGGGAGCGAAAATACACTTAGTTAACGCTAAATCAGCTATTATGAAGGAGTAGTACGTCGAGCAGCGCACCAGAGGTGTATACACCACCTCAAAGTGCTAACCAGAGGCAGCGTTCAATCTATCCGCGGTAGCCCAGCACCGAGAAGCAACACCAGAGCAGATCAAAGCTCTAAATCGACGCCTACTATAGCAAATAGAGTACCCAGACCGAGGCCTCACTTACGTACCCCTCGATCTAACTACCGCTAAACTCTTCGTTTTTATTGATAACTCCTTTACTAATAATAGTGACTTAACGTCCTAGCTCGGATTCGTAATCCTCCTCACAAATAAGACCAGAGGAGAAGAGGACTTTATAATGGAAAGAAATATCATCCACTACTCCTCAACAAAATCTAAGAAAATCACAAGGAGCATCCTCGCATCCGAGATATATAGGATAGTCACCGGCGTTAATATGGCCTATGCCCTCTCCATAACCCTAAAAATCGTAATTAACAAACTCCGAATACCTATAATCCTAATCATCGTATATACCAACTCGTACTCACTCTACGAGTATCTCATTAAGCTTAGAACTATAAAGGAGAAACGCCTAATAATCGATATTATGGTGTTAAGGTAGTCTTATAAGAGATGAGAATTATACGAGATCCGATAAATCCACGGAGACGATAACCCTACCAACGGCCTAACAAAAGCTACACTAAACCGAGCCTTCGTAAGGCTTATTAAGGAGGTAAAAACGAAGATTAGGATAGAGGGATGGGTTACGAGACCCTAAGGAGCACCTACGGCGCTAAGTAAAAGAAGGAATATAAAAGAGATCAGGGGATATGAGAAGAATACCGCTACCGTCGCTAACGACGGCGAGCTGGACTTTACCCGTAACTAGCTACGGGATACACTTATTTTTGCTGAAGGCGGTACAACCGAAAACGGCACTTCTACCGCTTCCGACCACTTTACGTACTCGTTCCGTTTATCGTTTTTTATCGCATTTTAAGCAATTTGGTGCCCACACCGAATAACGCTCAATTTTCACTTATTATTTAAGAAAGGGGCGATTTGCAGTAAAAGAGATAATTACTAGTATCGGAATATCCACGCTGGACTAGCGCCACCTATTACCGCCTATTGCCCATTAGCCCGGTTAGCGAACCAATAAGAAAGCAGGAATCGGTTTTAAATCGGCAGCGTCAAATCGCTGCCGTAGGCCCGATTCCTTCCTTCAACAACAACAAAGCAAATACGACGAATATATCATTATTTACCCACCTTCCACACTAGGCCTAGTGGAGTGAATCCAACAGTTACCCTTAGGGTCTTTAATAAGTGTGGGTTTTATTTGTTGTGTGGGTTGCTCTTTAGTAGCTCCGGCGATTGTTAAATGAAGTGTTTTATGTCCTAAGGCATTCTTTTGTACCACCTTTAGCTGATCAGGTATAAAAGTAACGAAGAAATTGTACTAGGGGCTCCTATAAGGGATCCCTTCTGGGTTAATTACCATATAATATAGTGAATGGGGGGCTTCTAAGTCTTCCAACTATAGGAAGGCGTCAAGATCTCGCCTTAATTCCCCCCTGGAGGCCTCCTTTCGGGTTCCCTCCCTTCCCGCAACTCTAAGCTTTATATTAGACCAGGTAAATAGTCCATAAACCTTCCGGTAATACTCTCTCTTCACTTTTAGGGTACTTTAGTCAGTAAGTTAATTAGAGGTCTAATTAGCCACCTTAAGATCCGTCCTCTCTACTTTTTATGGGCTATCCGGTATTATACTCAGTTAAGTACCACTACTAAACAGAGTAATCTCTAAAAAGGTAAGTAAATTTTATACTTCCTTAGTATCTGCCCTAATATCTCTAACTTCTTCTATCACCGCACCTAGTATACTCTTAGGGTCTAGTGTAAACTTAGGTAAAACTAAACCATTATTAGCCTCTATTTATAACAGTATCCCTCGTTTTACAACGTCTTATAAAGTATTAATAACTGTGTTTTCTTAGGTAAAGTTATTTTCCTCCTCTTATTCATATATCCCGAGGACCTCGAGGACTATACTTAGGTATAGGTCCTCTAGTTCAATTTCCTCTAATAAAACTTTTACTTCTTTAGTGGTCATAATAACTACGTTATTAGTAGGATTATAAAAGGAGTGTTTATTAAAAGTGACGTTATATAAGATAATAACCCGATTAAGTGTGGGGATCCATATTTTAAAAAAATTGTGTATATATAGAACGTATTCTACGAGGTATCCCATATGCGCTCGTACTTTAACTTTGAATTCTCGTTTCTCGTAACCTCCCTTACACACCCGATCTAGTATATAGGCCTTATACCCATAGGCATAAAGGCCGCCTAGTTCAGGACATAGGTCTCGAAATAGATAAAAGGTTAGGTTTTTGTTATATTGTCTAATATGCTATTATATCCACTCTACGTAGATCTAATTTAGTGATTTCTAGCCCTTTAATACCCGAGGGTAGTCGTTATCGATAAATATGGTTATTATCACAGCTTTTAGCCATAATTTCTTTAGTAGGCTGGTGCTAATTAATATTATAAGTACCTTATTAATAATATAATGTCCTACTCTTTTACCACGTTCCACAAACTCTTTAGTATTAGCTGGTGAGAGCTTAATATTAATTCCCATACACCTTACCTAATACTCGTATTCTATTTCACCTTAAATAACGATTACCGTACACTTAATGTCCTGCCTTATTTTATAGACGAATAGGCCTATCTGTCTTAAGATCCAAACCATATACGTCTATAGGGCTTTAAAGATTTCGGTGTATGTTTTATATATTATTATAAACTCCTAGGATATGTTAGTATATTCGTTGATTATTAGTAGTAACTATGAGGTGTTCCTATAACTACTAGGGTAATTAAAAAGGTCCTAGGAGATGCGCTAAAAAGGGTGCGGGGCTATGTTTTCCGAAGGTCGTTAGGATATTATTTGGTGAACTTTCACCTGTGAACAAGCTTGGCAATTAATTTTTATAGGAGCTCCTTTAATTTTTACCCCCCTCGTCATAAAGATTAGCTTCTGGAGAGTATTAGGGCCTAAATGACCGGTGCGAAGGTGCCAAAGGGTGGTGTCTATAGCGTAGTTAGGCCTGGGTTCCCTTAAAGGGCGATTACGGTGAGGATTTGTTAGAAACGTAGTTGCGATGATATATGCTGTGTTTATGGGAATGTTTGATAGAGGGTAATTGTTAATAGGGATGTATTTGAATAGGATTATATTGTGTTCCCGCTTGAGTTGTTTAAGGATTACACTCTTTAAGAGGTTTCTATAGTGGAGGGTATAGTTTTAGCTGTAGTACTAGATATTAGACTATTTTAAGAGCGTTTTTAATATTATATTAATATAAAAATCCACTATGTACACCATATTCTTTAAAATAAGATCCTTGGTAACTAGGCTACGTACTCCGTTAAGCGTTTTCTCTATTCATCGTTCCCCGTATCCCATAATAGGTAACTTACCGTTTCCATAGTGGACGTATCGGTTACTAGGTTCGCTAATAAATGTCCTTTTAATAAGTAAATCTTTATTATTAATTAGGTGTGTAGTATTATAGTTGTTTATTATAGTACTAAGTGAAAAGGGGTAACGTAGAGTACCCATGGTGCTGAAAATGCTTGGGCTAGGCCCTCCGAGGTGTTCCATAGCTGGGTCGACTAAGAGGAAAGTTATAATTAAGCCCGGGTAGGAGCTTTTTCTAGTGTTGGAGGTGCTGGAGGTCGAGGATTTATTTGAGTTAGGTTTCCAAGTAGTTCTAATAATCCCGGTCTTCGGGTTATTATTAGAGGTGATCTACCCTTTGTATTTTTATGCGTCCTAGAGGTGTATCCAGTTACCTAAATTAAAAATCTCGTATTTGAGGTTATTAACTTGTTCCTTATTTATATTAATAGGTCTATCGGCGACTCCGGTGAACACATATTAGACCTTATAGTACAAATCAGGCTTCTAATAGTGGTTTCCATAAGAATAGTTATATATTTTAAATATCCTAGTGCCCGAGCTAGCTATAAAGGTGGTACCCGAGTTAGACCTTCCGGTGAAGGTTACGAATTGGCCTAAGGGTTTAATTGGTTTTTTATGGATAATATTAAAATAGGTGATAGTCGAGAATATTTTAGCTGTTTTATTGAGTATTAAAGGTTATTATGCTAGTATTTTAGCCTGATGAATTGAGTTTCGTATTATTTCGGCCTAACTTAGTGTAAAACGGCTATTAACAGCGTTGAGAAACGCTAATATAGTATTCATTCCCTCGATTATGGGGACTTTATAAGAGTGGCACTTAGTGTACACGATTTCCTATTCTATGTACTAACGGGTAATACTTATGTTGGTGGACACCTTTTAGAGGACTAATGTATATTCTGCGATTACGAGGGTCTCGGTACTCATTTTAATTAGAGTAAGTTAGCTCTATAGGTGCCTAAGGAGCACTTAAAGTCTAATGTTCTCTTCGTTTATTTGTTGTATACGAGTGGGTGCGAGAATCGATTCCGTAACTAATTTATTCACCTAATTTTAGACGTTTTAGTAGGAGGCCTAGAGAGAAGTATAGGTAGAAGTGTTAGTCGTATATAATTTAAGGGTATCCTCCTAATCGGATTAGACGTTAACCCTTGTGATAAGCGTAGGTCGTGCAGGCTCCGGGGGAATCATAGGGTAAGGTGCCTATAGTAGTACTAGTTTATTAGTATTAGGGTTTATAGTTAAGCTTACTTAGTGAACGGTATTGGTAATAACCTAAAGTCGCTACTCATAAAGGTCCTAGTACTCGTATTATCGTCTATATTGTTCTTATACTATGTAATTCTCGATCATAGGAGGCATTAGCGAGAGCCTCGTGATATTTAGAGTGTTTAGCACCTAAGGATCAATACGTTCCCAGATCCCCTGGCCTTTGGCATAGTACTAAAAAGTAGAGTACCACTATAACCAGTCCTAGTAACCACAAAGGATGGTCTTAACAACAACGATTTCATTAGTGGACAATATTTTAATAAACGAAAAAAGGTATAAAGTAAACTAATAAGGTATAAATGTATTGAAGTAATCTCTTTTGTACACGTAGTACTCGTAAAAGTAGAGAAGGGTCTAATCAGAGTTAGGCTTATAACTATGGTGAGTTTATACGCGTATACGAGGTTAAATAGGAGAAGAAGGCTTAATTTATTCATTATTTGGTGGGTGTGTCCGGTAAAATAAATAGGCCGGCTCGGGGGCCAGGACGTTACGTGAGTGCTAACTCAGCTGAGCACAGCTCCCAGACGTCTTGGTGGCCCAGTATGCTTGCGACAAGCTCTCAGATTGAGTACTTTATTAAGGCCCGGATTACCCACATTACTAAACCCGAGTTTTTCCTCGTATTTAAGACCACATTCCTTTAAACCTTTACTTAGGAAAACGTCCATAGGGGTTTTAAAGGGGCTAGGCTTATTCCTTATAACCCTTAAACTGTCCTTTCTAAGTTGGATGTACAGTTACGGACACTAATAGCCCCGAACACCCCTATTAGGCTACCCGACCCTTAGGTTTCTAAGATGCCCTAAATCACTAATAAGGCTATCTCTTAGTTTTCACTTATAAAGGAAAAAATCTCTAGGTATCAGGGAAGCTCGCTAACTCTAATTTATGAAGTTGCCGATAAGTTTTTAAAAGGTTTATAGTATATTTCCCATATAGTTGCCCTTATGGAGGAAGAGCTACGCCATCTTTGAGATGTAAATACGGCCCTTAGTAAGCGCCGGAGAGCTAAAAGAACTAGATTATAAGATGGAGGGGCATTAGATGGGTCTTAGGTGAGGGAAGTTATAGTTATAAAGGGTGTTATTAAGGAGGAAGGGTGTGAAAAGGAGGAAAATGAGGGGTCATCGAAGCGTCGTTGGACAGGTTTACGATATTGTGGTATTTATCGTAAAACCGGCCATAACATAAGGACCTGTCCAGAGGTTATGGAAATAAGTAGTTTAAGTGATTCTGAGTAGTTGTAATTAATTTAATTAATTATGGTTGAGATATAAAAGCTTTTAGTGGTGAAGGTGGGAAAAGTGGCCTGGTCACTGATGGTGGTCCACTCACTGATGAACCACGTTATATAACTTTTACTTAAATACTAAAAAACTAAATAAGTATTATATTTAAGAAAAGTATTTTATAACTTTAGGAGGTCCTTTTTACTTTAATAAAAATACTTAGAAAGTGGGCTCCTAGAACTCAATTTTTAATAAGTTACCGAAGAGAACTATTATTAATAAAAGGGGCAAATTACATTCTTTTTTTATATTAACTATTATGTTTTAGCTTTCCCTTATAAGTATTATAATAAAGTAATAGCGTTAATAAACCAGCTTTAGGAACGCTATTATTTAGAAGGTGGTTACGAGCTATAATGGTTTTTAGGAATTGAGGTTTTAAGGGACCGAGTAATTAAAAAGATTTAGTTCTCGTAATTAGTATTTACTGAAAAGGTAAGAAAACTCTTATTAGATACTAATAAACCACTTAAGGTATAATATAAAACCCTTATAATAACCGTCGAGTTATTTTTATATAACGAGGTAATATAATTATAGGAAATTAAGAAATACTAATATAAAGTTAGGATAATAATATATATAATAGTAATAACTTACCTGGACATCGTATTTACTGTGATGGGCTGGGCCCTCTTGGAGGCTTCGCAGCCTCTCAGCCATGGACTCCGCTTACCTAAGCCCGGCTTACCTAAGACGGATTAACCTTAGGCCTGATTAGAGTAAACGGGTCCTGTGGGGCGGAAGACATTTTCTCCTTTTCTCTCTTATCTTAAAGATACTCATAGTAGTCGCTATAGCTAGTTATAATATATATACTTGGACCGTTACATTATTTTTAAGATCTTAGTATTATCGGAGATAATGAGAGTATACTGGGTGCGGAAATAATTGTCGACGAAAAATAAGTCTACGACCTTAGTGGGAATAGCAAAGAGTCCCAAGCGGGTTAACCTAAAGGTCCCTGAACACTTAAAGTTGATCAGTGAGGTCTGATTAGGGTTAAGAGGTTTTAATAAATTCGAAAGAATACATTCCGTGTAATAGAGTACTTTAATAACGTCGATTAGTATACTACGGTTATTGCTGAATGAAGATGTGCGGAAGGAACGATAACCGTATTACGATAAAAGATAACGTCGACCTATCCGGAAACCCGCAGTAGCTGGTGCAGTTGATTACTCAGTTATCAGCCCAGTTATAGGAGATGTGGACCACCTAAGTAGCTGAACGAGAGGCCTAACAAGAGCAAATTCGAATACTATAACAGACCCTAGTAGAACCTAGGTACCCAACCTCAACATCACACAAAGTCCCTATACCCTCTACGACGCTGATCCCACCTAATCAGGCCTATGCGCCACCTCCTAAATAACTAAAACACTAGATCCCCGATCTACCAAAGTTTAATGGATCGCATAAGAGATTTTAATAATGGCACCTTAAGATAAAAGGGAAAATAAGCGTAAATAGGGAAACCTTTAGTTCAGCATCAGTAGTGTTCACCTATATCTACTCTAAATTAGAAAATATTACATAAGCTATAGCGAGCGCTTATTATTCATAAGGAGGAGTTGATGGGTCGAAGAACCCTAAATAATTCATAGAATACCTGAAGGGTTACTATGTAGACCCTAACACAGAAGCACGAGCCCTTAACCAACTAAGAATAATACATTAAAAGGAGAATAAGAATTTTACCCACTTCCTTCCTAAATTTGAAAAGGAGCTCGTAGAAGCGGGAAGAGGACACTAGCTGGATAACGTTAGGATTAATTACCTAAAAGGAGCTTTAAATATTATAATAAGAACCCCTTTAATTAGTATAATTAATAAACTAATGACCTATACTGTATATACCCAGATGCTCCTGATAATAGGATTAGAGTTGGATAGTGAATTGTATTAAGCTTGCTATAAGTATTAATATAGGAGATTACTAATACCCGGCCAGAATAAAATCGAATTATTAACTAAATAGGATAGTTGAACAGGGTTACCTTAACCTAATTAAATAAATTAGGAACCCACTAAAATAAGCCGGATAACTAAGGATAAACTAGTCCGAAGAAGGTTAAGCTAAGAGGAAACCCGTAAATGCTATAATTGCGGTAAGAAGGGGCATATATAATAGAGATACCTTAGAGACCGGAAAGATAAGGAGACTAAAACCTCGAAAGGGAAAACCAAAGAGTAGAGCGAAATAGATATTAGCTCTGATCAGGACTCTGAAGAGTTGGGAAAAGAGTAGCTCCTAGTGGAAGTCATCATTAGGAGGAACAGGCTATAGAGGAATGGAAGGTTGTTAAGAAGAATATGGATTGTGACTTATTTTATGTTAATATCGGGATTAATAGGATACACTATATAACTACCCTTATTAATATAGGGTGTTTAATATACGCCCTGATTAGCGACGCCTTCGCTAAGAAACTCCGCTTACCACGTATTAGTATTATACCTCGGAACTTGATGCAAGTTACCACTATAATTCCTAGTGTAATCCGCTACGTCACTTACACTAATATTAATATTGATAGCTATAAATGACACCGATTATTCTTTTATATTATTCTTAACTAAGAAGACGACGTTATCCTTAGAAGGTCTTGGATGATTGACGATGATGTTATGGTTTACCCAGTGCGAGGCACTTTGCATATAGGTGTTATGGACCACTGGGTGATAGAAAGGAAACCGGGTTAGGCCCGGTAAGATCCAAAGTTCCCAATCTAGTAGTAAACTGGATTAGTATTCTTAGCCCTAATTAGGTGGGCATAGAAGAGAAGAGAGACCCCTTTTAGTATATCCACCCTAAATGCGTTCTCCGCAAATTTAGCCGATATCGAGAAGGCCTTAGTACTAAAGATGAAAATAGACCTAAGGACGAAACTCCTTACGCATTACCATAAGTTTTTATATATCTTCGACCGAGATAAGGCTAATTAGTTATTACCACATCGAAACAACATCGACCACGTAATTCCTATTGAGAAAAACTCAATAGGGCAAAATAAGCTAGTTATATAGGGACCCCTATATGGGATGTCTAGGGAGGAGCTAATCGTACTTCGATGGACCCTCATAGAACTACTAGATAAAGGCTTTATTTGTGCTAGTAGCTCTCCTACTTCATTACCCGTCCTATTTATTTAAAAACCCGGGGGAGGATTGAGGTTTTGTGTTAATTACCGGGCTCTGAACGCTATCACTAAGAAAGATAAATATCCTTTACCCCTGATTAGCGAAACCCTAAGAGCCCTAGCTAAGGCTAAGTGGTTGACGAAGTTAGACGTTATTGCTGTATTCCATAAGATCAGGGTTAAAGAAGGCGATGAATGGAAGATGGCCTTTAGAATAAGATACGGTTTATACGAATGGATGGTGACTCCTTTTGGCCTAATAGGGGCCCCCACTACGTTCCAGAGGTACATTAACCACACTTTACGGGACTTCCTAGACAAATTCTACACCGCTTATATCGACGACGTTCTGATCTATTTAGATGGCTTACTCGCTGATCATAGGGAGAAAGTTAAGAAGGTCTTAAGTTGTTTAGGTGTTGCTGGCTTATAAATTGATATCGATAAATGCGATTTTGAGATGAAGAGGGTTAAATACTTAGGGTTCATCATTAATATAGGGAAGGGTATCCGCGTTAACCTAGAGAAAATTAAGGCTATCTAGACATGGGAGGTCCCCCGATTAGTGCGAGGAGTCCGTGCCTTTGTTGGTTTTGCAAATTACTACTGTTAATTTATACTGGACTTCTTAGGGTTAGTATACCCCCTCACAGCTTTAACGAAGAGGGATATCCCATTCGTATAGAATAACGAGTATATAAAAGCGTTTGATAAGTTAAAGGCCCTCCTGATTAGTGCCCTTGTACTAGCATATTGGGATCCTGATCGAGCCACTATATTGGAAACAGACTCATTAGGTTATATGGTGGGTAGTGCTTTATCATAATACGACGACGAGGGTATTTTACGGCCTATTGCGTTCTTTTCACGGAAGAACTTACCAGCAGAATACAACTACCCAATACACAACAAAGAATTATTAGCTATAATCTATTGTTTAGAATACTGGGACTCCGAATTAAGGAGTGTAAAGGAGTTTACTATCCTAACCGACCACCTTAACCTTAAGTATTTTATAACTAAGAGGTAATTGAGTGAATACTAGGTTAGATGGTCGGAGTTCCTATCCCGTTATAACTTTATAATCCAGTTCTAACCCAGTAAATAAGCGATAATCCCTAATACACTATCTAAACGAGAATAAGATGTTCCTAATACCCAGCGAGATAATCGATTAGAAGGACGGAGAATATAACTCCTAAAGGGGAAACGGAACATGGTTATAGTAAACCGGGTAATTCTCGAGACGAATTAAATAGATACAACGGAATCCGTGGAAAGCACCATAGTAAGCGATATGGATTAGGACGACGATCCTAAGGCTAATCGGTCAGAACCTATCCTAAACCCCTTTAAAGAGGAGCCCCTAAAGTCCTCTTGGACTAAAGGACTATAATTAAATAATCGTTATTAGCTAATTAGGACAGTTGTGAAAAGGGGGGACCGTCAATTACTATCATAATAGAGGTTGCCCATAATACTATCAGAGTACTCAATGGACAACGACGGTAAACTCCTTTGGAGGGAGAGGATCTGGGTCCCTTATTATAAACCCTTATGAACCCAGTTAATCCAAGAGTTCCACGACTCAACACTTAGTGGCCATCTCAGTAGAGACGCGTTAAAGGCCTTGATCAGCCGCCGCTTTCACTAGCCAGGCCTGTCGTAGGACGTCCAACGCTTCATAAGGAACTGCGACGTCTGTGGATGGGGTAATATATAGCGGGACAAAAAGAGGGGTCTTTTAAAGCCCTTACCCGTCCCTAATCAGGTCTAGACAGAGATATTAGTCGACTTTATTATAGGGCTACTACTAACCCACCGTATAGGAGTAACGAATATTATGGTGGTAATAAACCGACTATCTAAGAATGTGATTTTCGAGCTACTTAAGGATATAACGACGGACGTTGTGGCTACGGCGTTAATACTTGGCCTGATTAGACACCATGGACCCCCGAGAGCTATTGTTTCGGACAGAGGCCCCCAATTTACTAGTTGCATATGGAAACGGCTCTATTAACTATTACAGATAAAACGACGTTTATCTACGGCCTTCTACCCAGAGATAGACGGTACCATAAAATAAGTTAACCAGGTAGTAGAAACCTACCTCCGAGTTTATACTTTGTATACTTAAAATGATTAGGACAACCTACTTCTAATAACGATAATAGTTATTAATAACAGGGTTACCTCGTCAACAGGCCTTAGCCCTTTCTTTACTACCCATGGCTATAATATCGACCTGATTAGAGTAAGGGAGACTCTGCGGACTAAAAGAAAGACCCCCGCAGCTCGGGCAGAGGCCCTAGTCTCGAAGTTGAAGGAGGCCTCCGAATAGGCATAAGCGGCGATAGCCTCCGCCTAAGAGCGACAAGAAGCCTCGGCAAATATACGACGCTAGCCTTTTAACCAGTTTTGACTAGGGGATAAGGTCTGGTTAAGGCTCAAGAACGTCCGTTCTAAGAGACCATTTAAGAAGTTGGACTAGATGAATACGAAGTACACTATGTTAGAAATAATCGGATCCCATACTTGCCGGCTTAATACGCCGCCGGGTATTCATAACGTTTTTCATATATCCCTGATCAGGTATACGGGAGTCGACCTATTACTATCACAAAAATAAGACGACGCCTAACCACCACCTCTATTAGTAAACAACAAAAAGGAATTCGAAGTCGAAGAGATCCAGGATACTAAGAAGATTCATAGTTCCTAGAAGGTTTTGGTTAAGTGGAAGGGCTACGTAGAGCTTACTTAGGAACTAGTTGAGTTATTAACGGAGACTATAGCTTTGGATCGTTACGAGGTTAGTTATGGACGAGTCCCTTTAAACGGGGAGGAGGGAGAGGGGGGGTAATTGTGATGGGTTGGGCCCTTTTGGAGGCTTCGTAGCCTCTTAGCCATGGACTCCGCTTACCTAAGCCCGGCTTACCTAAGACGGATCAACCTTAGGCCTGATCAGAGTAAACGGGTCCTGTGGGGCGGAAGACATTTTCTCCTTTTCTCTCTTATCTTAAAGATACTCATAGTAGTCGCCATAGCTAGTTGCAATATACGTGCTTGGACCGTTACATTTACTATAAGCCGTCTTATATACTTTAATTAAAACCTAGGGCCAAATCACTAATACATAGTAAATTAAGCACTGTAATACTTTTATTTAACGTATTCCCTCTACTTAGAATACGAAGCTGCACCGGGGAGCCCTAAGGACATTTTAGAAATTACTTTAAATACTAGTTTCACTAATAATATACTTAATTAAAAGAGTTTTTAAATACTTATAATATAACTCTTTAGTGGAACTATTATATAAAAAATAAAAAATAATTAAATAATTATAACCTTAATAACAAAAACCGAACTCCTTACCCTATTACATATAATAAAGGAAACTATTTTTATAAACCAACTAATATCTACTTTGTTATAATATAGCCCACAATTACTGTCCTATAATAGTAGTTCTACTTTTGCGACAGTTATGAGCCCTTATCTCTATGAGCCCTCTGGTTGAATGGCTAAACGCCTTGCTAAAGTGGTAGTATGTGGGCCGACCTAGAGGTCATGGGTTCGAGCCTCGTTATGCTCACCCATTCTCGCTTCAGTAGCAAGTCACCGAAATGGAAGGTTAAACTTGCTAGCTGGAAACGGCCGGCACCCAGTAATAATTAATAAGGACTTATTAGTTATGAGTGTAAGCCGGTGCTAATTCCTTAGTTAGCAGACCTCTTCTCTCCTCGGTCTGGGGGGGGTGTGTTATAATATAGCCCACAATTACTGTCCCGTAATTGTGGTTCCACTTTTGCGACATAAAGGTAATAAGTATATAACCCAAGGTTATGGCTAACTTAGCTTAGTAGAAGTGTTTAATAGTGAGGCTGAAGGAGCGAGGGCAGGGCTCCGGCGGGCCCTCCTTATTTCCAAAGGCTAACTAATACACATTTATATTAATAATACTAGTATTATCCAGGGAATACGAGGTAAAGCTCTAAAATCCTCATAAACAGCTTTCCTCGAAATTCATAAGGTGGCCAGGATATACAATATACACACCCACTGGGCCCCAGGGCACCAAAGAATAAAAGGCAACGAAGAAGTAGACCACCTAGCTAAGTAGGGCATAATACTCCTAGTACCCTTAGGTTAACTTATAACTCTAATAGGGATTAAATGTTTTACTAAGAAATGGATATGGACCTAATATATACGATAATAATATAAGGAGATAATAAACCAATACGTCTAATTAGGACTTGAGGCCACCCTATTCAGCCCCCTAGAACTAGCCCTATTACGGGTTACCCTACACCACCTCTTAGTAGCCCAACCAGGCCACGGAGACTTCGAATAATATTATTAACACTTTAATTACACTAAAACCCTACTTATCTACTCTTACGGGGAAGTAAAGGAAATAGACCACTTAGTTTATTACCGAAAAACCCTAATAAGGAGGTAACGGTGGCCTACCCTTTACCCTTCTAATTTATTAGAGCCCATAGGACCTATGAGTTCCCTAGAGCAATACTTTAAGGGGTTAATTACCGATCCTAAAGGTTTTAAGGCCTTCTTATGTGTAATAGGCTTCTTCTAAAAGATCTGCTTATACTACTAGGGGCCAGCCTCCGGTTAGGCCTAAAAATAACCATCCTACCCTACTAAAAGGACCAAATAAGAAGTAAAGGAACTAGAGGAACTAGCGGGATCTAGGGATAGATTGAACACATAGTAGCTAATAGGCAAGATTTGGAGGACGCGGGTAAGGGCTATATACTATAGAGTAGGTAGTCTGAGCTTGTAGCTCTCCACGCCACATACCCCTCGGGAGGTCTGCCGCAAGGGCTTCGCCCTTGCCGCCATGGCGTTAAATACGACAACAACAACAACAACTCGCCTTGACTAGTATTTTCTCATCATGTGCCCCAATGGGAACTTGCAGGGATCTGAACGTGGAAGAACATCGTGGCAAGCGTAGTGAAGCGGTGTCCAATGATCCAAGTCCCGGGCGTCTGGATCGTATCCCTCTCTCAGTAGTGTTATGTATTCCTTGCTTGGATTAAGAAGCGCTTTCAGAGAGCGTTTCGAAAGCCTAACGTGGTGATGACCTTGGATGTCATCCATGGCTTCCAACTCATCTCTCAGTACTTTCATGTGACTTTTAAAGTCGCATCTATATTCTCCAAATCGGAAAATAACACTCTCTTCGACGTTGCTCTTCATGGCGAAGTGGAGAGGGGTGCGATCGAAAATATCCCGGTCCGTCTCTTGTGGATTCGACTGTCTGAACCCAGCCAGAGGCCCGGGCCAAAATGTAGACACGGACTCCATCAGGTCGTACCATAAACCTGTGAGATGATTGTGTGGCACTGGGCGGCGAAGAAGGAAAGGCGGAGACCGTTCGAATACACGGAAAGCATCATCCAAGGCCTGTCGGATGCTGGGATGTTTTCCGACTAGGGAATTCACAATTCTTCTGGCCTCGAGACGTTGTTTTTATCCGTATGCGTCATCAGACTCGCGGCCAAAACACCGGACGTAAGGCTTGTTGAGCCTCTTATAGAATCGCATTAAAACCGCCGTGGATTTCCAGTAGAGGTGGTGTCCTGGAGGGAATCTGAAGGCAGTGCGATAAAGCCATCGGTATGTTTCAGCTGCGTCACCCCATTTGTGTGTTTTCTCCCAGGCAGCTCCTACTTCCAACGCCATTTCAACAAGAGATCTGGTACCTGGGAGGGCCTTCAAGGCACTGAGGGGCGGGATGAGGGCGAGGTAGACCTCCCGCTCAGTCCAGAGCCCCAAATCAGCTATGCTCCGCGCCAGTCCCGAAAGATGCCGATTCCGGAGCGAGAACTTGTTGGGCAAGCCTGCAACGTCCGTGTCTTCAACTGTCGCTTGTAGTTTCTCATCGGCAGACGAAGGCGTGAGAGACTGTACCAGCGCCCATACGAAGCTCTAAAACATTTCCCCGGCATAAAAGCCAGCTGATGACTCCTGGGGCTTCACAATTAACCATGGATAATTGCATTCGTCCCTTGTATGCATCCATTTGGGTTAAATGAGCCACAATGGATGACCGGCGTCCTCATCTATGCATTGGGTAGTGTCTGCTTCACGCCATATCCAATGAGGTTCAACCTCCAGCAGCTTTTTCTTGAGTCCCCTTTTGCTGTTCTTTTCCTCCAATACGTCGTCTCCTACTATGTTTCTTGATATTGATTCGTCGCATCTCAACCCGTCGTCTCTCGATGTCTCGTATGTCGATGCATTGTGTCTCGACTCGTCGTCTCTTGATCTTCGCTGCATCTCCATCTCTTCAAATATGTCGTCTCTTGTCCTAATTACGCTGTCTTCAGATAAATTATCTCTTGAACTGCCTCTGTATATGTCGTCTCTGGAACCTGAATCTCCGGACAAGTCGGTTGTTGATACATCGCGTCTTGACACGTTGTCCATTCGTGTGCCGCTATAATGGAACAGTCTCTGGCCGCTGCGACCTATCCTCTCGATGGCAATTTTGAACTTGTTCGTCTTTCCATGGATGTCTTTCAGCATTCCACCTTCCCAAATGCCATCTAGTCCGGTGGGAACCCAAAGGTCGAGATCCCAGGCCAGCTCCTCGGTTGATGGCCCAATAATCTGAACAAATTGGTGTTGTAACTTGTCGCCGCGAATCCAACGGTCACCCCCTCAGAACAGTGGCGAAGACTCTGATGAAGAGTCTCTGTCTTGGCTTTTTCGATGGGTGTTCTGACTTTCGGCGGACGTCTGTTTCGTGGAATATAGCCAGAGGGAAAGAGCGGCATCTAGCTCGTCGAGACGTGTTTTCCATCCATCGTTCGTTCGATTGATTTGGTAACGAACGTAATCAGACTCACCCTTGGAGTTGTTCTGGAGTTCAGTTCCTACTTCCCATGTAAAGACATCTTTGGTGAACTGTTTCGAAAAGTGTGAATCGAAAAACGTCATTGTTTGCTCGATGGCTTTAGATAGAATGATGGACTCTTCGAAAGCAGGGCTTTTCCATTCGCCAAGCTCACCAAGGCATCTCCGGAGATCAAGCAAACCTTGAGCTTCTTGGAGGTTGTCTATATCACAGGACTTCTGAGGTTGTGCAGAACCCTGAGCATCCGCCCCTGGTCTTGAAGTACTGGAATTCATCACCCAAGTGCCCTGAGAATGCGAGATATTCTGGTTGTTTTTCTGGTCTGGAAGTCATGATATTGTCGAGGAGCCAGAAAGAGACATAACAAACCAATTCAATTCGAAGCCAGGAGTAAGCGGCTCGCCAGATGGCTTTTTGGCCACATGTAGTCTTACAATGGCCCTGAGGATGGTTAACACAATAACCGCCCCAAGCTGTGTAATGGAAGCGGTCCAATGCATCCCTCTGAGACCTGTAAACTGGCTGCAAATTCCAAGAAGGCTAAGAGTAGTTCCAATCAACGTCCAGGTTTTGATTTTCAAAGTCGTGGCTCTGGATGGGATATATCCTTTGCCCGCATCGATTCCGTCTTGCTTCGGCCGTTGAGCCGCGGAGTCAGGTTCGTTTGACTTGGCGTTCTCTTCCTGGGTATTGGAATGTTCCGGCTTTCGTCTCGACGTCATGACCTCGTAGCCTGGTTTCTTGCAATATATAGCGGTTGAGTCAAACCTTTGGTCGCTGATCGTCATTTCTTTCTGAAGCCAGACAGTAGTTAATGCATGAGCTTCTCTGTTCACTGTGCGAGCATCCTCGTCGGTGCTTCTATCAATAACATGACCGCAGATAAGCATGCCAAGTACCAAAAACAGAGTCCCGACGATCGAAAGTGGCATTGCGTAAGCATCGATACTTTGGACAACGCTACCTACGATTGCATAAGCCCAGATATACCTCATATGACCATCAATTTGACAATTTAATGAGATGTTTGGTGCGGGATGCTGTCGGTTACGAATGATGACGATCTTTGACTCCTGCAGGCCGCCTGAGGTTTTGTTGCTTTGAACAGCAGGCCCGTAATCCTGCGATTCTGCGACTGCGACATCTTGCGAGGCTATATTCCTCTGGTATGTCGCGTCACTCTGTGGAGTTGACTCAACTGGCCGTGATTCAATATCGGATCGGGTCCCTTTATTTGTGTCCCTCGAAAAGATCGGCCACTTGATTTTCACCTGCCAACAGGTAAGGGAAGCATCTTCGCACGCAGTGGTCGGCTATTTTTTTTCTAACATGAAGAAATGTCCAGTCACTCACCTTGCTTATTATTCACTTCTTTCTTCTTCCTCAACGAGTTCTTTCTCTCCCACAGAATAGACTTTGCTTCTTCTATGTCCATGATGGTCGCAGACTTAAATCCACCAGCTCTGACAGAAGATGTAGGCAGGCCGTTCTCTGCGGGGAAGATGCAGATAAATTCGCGGAGGATACCCGCAGCTCCTTGGCATCTAACGATGCCTTTGCCATTCCAAAGCTCACAGGATTCGTCCGATGTTGAAGACATGAGCTCGACCTCAGCATCGACCCTATTTTCTCTGGAGCGGCCTATTATGGCCCTTAGCCAGTTAGGGCCACCGACTCTAATTGCACCGACGAGGATAGTCACAACTCCTATGGGAGCCATGGCGAGTAAAATACAATCAGCCAATCTCGTAGACTGACTCATGAATTGCGTGGTGACTCTCTCGCCAAAGAGGGAGAGTAAGCTAGGAACTGGTTAGATGCCGGACTGATTTCTGACGTCCCGAAAAGCCAATTAGGAATGCACATACGGAGCAATATCGGAGGCCAGGTTGTTCGAGAAGTCTTCTCCGTCTTGAAGCAATTCTGCCTTAGCCTGTCGAAAGAGGTTGAAGAACAGGACACTGAGGTAGAACCTCCAGAAGAAGACTGTCGACTTGACCCTTTCAAACATGATTGGAGGGATTGATTACTGAGTTGGGTATGACTTTGTGTTGGATACTGCCACTATTGCAGGCTGTGACGAACTTCTTGGCCCTTCTATCTGAGGAAGCGTATCCGAATTGAAGTGTGAAGAAGACTAACATTGAGGCCGATGTTTTGAAATAGTCAACAGGCGCTTGGTCTCACGACATAAGATCAAGGAACCAGGGCGAGACCCCCGCACGAAAATTGAGGTGCGTGCGAACTTTTATTATTTTCAAGCCTGTGGCTTCAACCACTCGCAGCTGGTCGCATCGAGCTAGCCGGGCCTCATGCACGACTTGCCAGTTCGAATGCCAGTATGACCAATTGCGATGCTTTATTGGAGATGATGACGCTGGTCGAGACTTATATGCATTTGCGCTACCTCGACGTATCAGACTGTGCATGGTATCAGTCCAGCCGCTTCAATACGTTGCCTGAAGCGGTCAGCTGACGTCGTCCAAGAAGAGCTTCGGTTCGACGCTGAAGTCGCCCCTGTCGGTCGGGTTCCCCAGAGCCGCCAAAGTCGACTCGGTGATGACGCAGCCCCTTGACAACACGGACGACTAGTTCGATCGGGCGACGAAGCACAAAGACACGCGGCTCTTGTGGGCGAGATCCTCGACACGTCTGTGGGTGTGCATGTGGGTGGAACTAACACCCAGAAGACGTCGTTCTTTGCCAACGGAGAGTACGTCTGCGCTATATAATACCGGGAGGCAATGCGGTTGTCCAAATCGAATACGCAGTGGTACTCGCTGTACTTGTGGCGAGACGAGGAGTATGGTGAGGATGATTTTATGGGCGTAGGAACTTAAGCGAGGAGGTTCCGATATTGAAGACCGCAGTGTTCTGCTGCTCTACGACTGATGGGCTTCCAGGAAATTATCTGCTCAACAAATCGAAGTTGGCATTTACCGGTCTCCCCGGCTTCTGTACATTGGAGCCGCTGACAACTAACTGGCTTCGGAACTTCATAAGAAAGATACGTCTCTTATACTCAGCAAGTCTGGCTCTGCGAATTCATGGTATGCTCATTAACATTTCAATTACGATGATCTCTATCGATGCCCTGGCTCGGGTACCTAAAAGTAATTCCCGTTCTTCTTGTTGCTGTCCATGTCGAACGGGCTCCTCAAACTCCCCCTGTAGCTCTTACTCCTCCTCGCCGCCTTGCCATCGCCGGCCCCGTTGACGTCGATAGTGAAGTACGCTGACCCCCTCTCGAGGCTGCTCTCCGACCCGGTCTTCGGCCGCCCCGTCCTGTCGTCCTCCCTCTTCGACTCCTTGATGGTGATCTCGATGTTCTTGCTGATACCGCCGGACATGGGCGTCGGCGGCATCGGTGGCATCGGCGGTTGTTGCTGTTGCTGTTGCTGTGCCTGGGTGAGGTGCTCTTCGCTGCCCGTCATCGTGAACTCGGTGATGGGATACTGGCTGAAGGGCGGGCGGCCCTTCTTGCGACTGCCGTTGCCGCTCTCGGCCACGTCGTCGAGCTTGATGCTCCCGGGTGCCGGCAGGCCTCCGGACCTTTGGTTGAGGTTGTTCCTTGTCCCCGTTCGCGAGAAGGTGCTAATGACGGTGCCGAAGACGGGGCTTAGCCACTTGCGCACGAGCGGGAAGATCATCGGGATGTTGCTCGTGACAATGGCGACGAAGGTCTCGCGGACGGCCCACGAGCCTGCCTGCTGCGCTCCGGTCTCGGGGTTCTGTGACGTGGGAAGTACAATTAGTCACGGTGCGTTTTCCTCGGAGCTGTCCTTAACCTACCGAGATAACAATGGCACAGCGCAGGATGCCGGCCATGGTCACGAAGATGCCTCCCGAAAATAGCACGATGAGTCCCAACTTCTTCCGCAGCGGCAGCCTCGAGCCCCACAACATCGGGATCGGAATGCTCAAGAGGTACAGGTCCGTGATGACGTTGAGGACGACGGTGACGAGGATGTTGATCTTGGAAATGGCCGGCTGGCAGAGGTCTGCGGTCGCGGGTTGTCAGCAGCGTCGTTCCACAGGTTCGGGGTCACTCACTCCCGGGATCGGGGTTGATCTGCCAGTTCTTGTGCATCGAATAGCAGCTGAAGATGATTGACAGGAAGACCGCCAGCCACGTCACTCCAATCAGGACGAAGCCGGCATAGATTCGTTTATGGTAGTTATGTAGCCCCTCCTGTTGGTCTTGACATCAGTTCTGCCCGCGGCGGAGAAGGCACGCAGCACTTACAGTGAGGCGCAAGTAGAAGGTGCACATGGCGGCCTTCGCCGGCCAAAGCACTAGGCAGCTGTACGTGATCCATCCCGCGATCTGCGTCTTCGAGCCGTTGACTCTGCGGAAGACATGTCAGCGAGAAGCCCCGCACCTCTGTGTTGCCCGAATCATGGTACCTGAGCATGAACTCTTCGCTATTGGGGTCCAAAGCCTGCCTCTCCTCGTCCGTCATGCCATTGTTGGCGAGACCTTTCCAATACGCGCCGACGCTATACGCCAGAGCGGTCTCGGCGGAATATGTACACTTTGCGCTCATTCTATCAATAACAAAGCCCGCGATAGCTGGGGCCGCAGCCCGGTAGAGGGAACTCACTGCGACGAGAAGCATGAGGTAGTCATCCGCCTGCAGATGCTTCACGCCTACGGCGCTGACCCGCGCGTAGGTCCGCAAGAAAATGACCGCGATGGCCACGCCGAGGAGCGTAAACGCCTCTGTGATGAAGTCGGACATGCTGGGCTCATGACACCAAGCCTTTCACGGATGCACGAGGGTTTTCGTTGGGGGCCGGCGCATTACTCGGAGCGAACAGCATCGCACCAAAATCACATGGCGGTCAGAGCATGCTAGAGTATATATCGGGAGCGAGACCCTCAAAGGAGGGTCTGAAATAGTAACAGTGCCGGCCGCGAGTGCGCAGCCATGTAGATCACCAACGCTTTGGGTCTCAATCTTGTCGGGACAAGCGATCAGGGGCTGGGGATGTGCACCAGAAATCCACTCCTTTCCACCATGGAGATGTGGGACTTGTAGAATAGCGCTGACGGCATGTGGGAAATGGCTCAAAAGGGGTGTATTTCAGCATGCATCTGCCCGTCGTATACGGAGTAACGGTTACACGGAGGCGACACGCTTATTGGGGTTAGAGCACGCACCCGGGCTTCGACCGACGAGAGAGCGGGATGTTACCCTGCCCGGCTTGAGGCGTCCCTCGCAAAGAAGTCTTGTTTGTGCCGATGGAAGGTTGTTCGAAGGACCAAGGCCGAAAGGGGGCACGAAATGCTGCGCAAGCCTACTTTTGGCCCGCTGCATACTGATCCCCATCATGGATTGCGGAGCACTTGCTGTCCTCTCCCATCCACTGCATAGTGACCGTCCCACATGCAGTGCGTGCCGAAGTGAGCCCGATGTTGAGTGTGATTGAGTATTTGGAACTTTGGTCCGCCATAGATGATTGAGCCTCACGCGTGGAGTTACAAAAAAAACTAAACAAGGTTTTACGGAGCCTTATGGAGTGAGATCTCGTGGGCCTCAAGCCTGGACGTAGATCTGTCAAAGTCTAGTCAGCACCACATCATCAGTTGCGACTCGAGTGATCCAACGGACAGTCTCCATGGGGCGTGGTAGGCGGGTTACTCCGGTGGATGTTTCCCATCTTGAAGATGTAGGTAGACAGACCCTCAAGGCCCTCGCAGAGGATTCGATCGCTCCACCAGATGGTGACGTGCGGCTCTCAGACGCGGTGTGGAGGCCAAGGGCTTCGAGGACTGGTTCTAGCAATCAATCAGCGCTCTTCAGGTTAGGGGCAGTAAAACGGTAGCGCCATCCGGGGTTGGTTGAATTGCGTACCTATTTAAGGAGCCCCCGCAAGCTGTCAGGAGCAGGAAAGTCTTCCGCCGCGGCAGTTTCTGAAGGGCGAAACGCGAGTTTTCTTCGGTTCAGCCGAAATGAGATCCAAAGCCGGGCGATACAGCATGGTTTAGGAATAAGGCGCTGAAGACTTGATTGGTTCCTGGCGCCCATTATTCGATGAGGCAACTGGACAGACCACATTAAAACCCAAAGGTACGGTCGCGCTCATGGGATAAACTCCATTTCTTCATTGATCTCTGTGATCTCACAGGCAGGAATTCGGCATATCGGTAGAACACGGTTGTCGACCTCGGTGCTACTAGCGTGACTCGCGAAGGTAACATGGAGGTGGGCCGGGCCGTGGATAAACGGGGGCGGAGGCTCCTAGCTAGTCATGGCCGGGGTGGTTGGAAGAGTCCTCTGCTTTATCGTGCTCATAAAACGGCCTTGAAGGACACACTGGCCAACTCGGGCTGTCCTGGTCGAGTTGAGGTTTTGGCAAGATGAAAGATCGGCCTGGGCAACCGGTGGATGCTGCTTCAGTTGACGTTGGACGCGCCTGTGGCCTGTGGGGGGTCAGAGCGTTCCAAAAGCTCGCTCCTTGCCGCATTGGGACTGGCGTACATTAGTGACAACGGGCTTCAACGGACGAGATTTTTCTTACGTGCTGTGCCGCTGAAGGTTTCGGCAGGACTGTCATCCTTCGGTTGCTTCTTCCGACCACGTGCCAAGTGTTTTAACGTCAAATAAACTTAATCGGCCTCTTGTTGATTTCGATATCTGTTTCTCTGTTCCTTGCGTCGGCTGATTGGGAAGTTGCTCGCATTTGGCCCATCTCCGGGGCTCTCAGTAAGCCCCCTTGCCCCCTGGCTTGACATTTCCATAAAAGCGTCGCCATCCGATGACGAGTTAAGGACCCTGCCATCGTCCCATGACTGCCCGTGGGCCGCGATCTGTTCTGGCTCTGTTGCTATCCGGGGAACGAGCCCGCCCAAGTTCCAGCGCCAGGTAACCCCTGATCGAGCCCGAGCTCAATGGCCCTTGTGCTGCAGTGTCAACTCCTTCGTGCCCGCCGCCCGGCGGCTTTTGCTCGCACCTGTCAGTGTTTTGGCAGTGATGATCCCTTCCTTGAGCAACGGCGAAGTCGGCAGGCAAGCTTGATTCAGGCATGCCCCGGTCCAAGGGAGGTGGAACAAGACAGGGTCCAACATCCCGGGCCATTGACGAATTAGCATCGACTCTGAGAGCCATGGGCTGTATTTCTGAGAGCAAGCTTTTCCATCTCCAGATGAACCTAGAGGCCTGGAGGACCCAGAAGACTCGATTCGTCGCATGGTCCACAACTTCGGTGCCCATTCCCTCGAGCCTGATGCCTAGTCGACATGTGGCCGTCCCCTCTTTCTTCTCAGTTGTCTGCTGCAGTGGCCTTAAGGGATATCTTATCTCTCTGTTTTCGTCTTCAGTTTTACCCCTTTGGTTGAGCTGAAGCAGGACTTGTGTGTGCCGAAGCCGATCTCTATCACGTTACATTGACCCGTTTGCCGCAATGGAGACGCTCGACTTCGCCGTTATTGGAGCTGGTAAGACCTCACCACCCAAATGTTCGAAACGTGATCTGATTCGGACCGTCAGGCTGGTACGGTTTGGCTGCGGCCAAAACTCACCACCAGCTTCATCCCCAGAACTCGCTGGCCGTTTTTGACCAGTCGCCGACGACCGGCGGCGTGTGGGCTGAGCACCGCTTGTACCCGGGACTGAAGAGTAACAACATGCTGGGAACTTACGAGTACCCCGACTTTCCCATGGACCCCGAGACCTTTGGCATTCTCCCGGGACAGCACATTCCTGGAAAGGTCCTGCATGATTACCTCACCAAGTATGCCGAGAACTTCGGCATCTTCGATAAGATCCGCTTCCAGCACAAAGTTCTTTCGGTTGAGCACCAAGAGACAGGCGGTTGGATCCTGACGATCCTGAATGAGAAGGATGCCAGGGAATCACAAGTCTTTGCGAAGAAGCTTGTTGTTGCGACAGGCCTGACCTCGCAAGCTTTCCTGCCCGACTTTGAGGGCCAGAAGACCTTTGGTGCCCCCATCTTCCATGGAAAGGATTTCCTTCAGCATGCCGATACCCTCAACACGGCCAAACGTGTGACTGTGTTTGGTGGTACCAAGTCCGCTTGGGATCTCGTGTACGCCTATGCGACCAAGGGCATCCCGGTGAACTGGGTCATCAGAGGTAGTTGACTGTTCTTTCCATCGCAGTGATGCTGTTGCTGATCGTATACAGAGTCGGGTCACGGCCCCGTCTGGATGGCGCCGCCATACGTGACGCCGCTGAAGAAATGGCTGGAGAAGCTTGTTCACACCCGTGCGCTGACTTGGTTCAGCCCCTGCGCCTGGGGTGATGCCGACGGATATACGAAGACAAGAAACTTCTACCACGGCACGATGGTCGGTCGTGGTATCGTCAACAACTTCTGGAGCGTCCTCGGCAACGACGTTATCACCTTGAACAAGTACGATTCGCACCCTGAGCTGAAGAAACTCAAGCCCTGGTGTGAAGCCAAGCACGTCGCATCCAGCTTATCGATCCTGAACTATGAGATCGACTTCTTCGAGCTCATCCGCAACGGCACGGTTCACATCCATATCGCCGACATCTTGAAGCTGTCGCCAAACACCGTGCATCTGTCCGATGGGTCTGCGTTGCAGTCGGACGCTCTCTGCTGCGCAACAGGATGGAAGCACTTCCAGCCGCTCAGATTCCTGCCTGCCGGCATCGAGAAGGAGCTTGGAATTCCCCATGTTCCGGAGCCAGACAGTTTCCCATCTGCCGAGATGCTCGAAAAGGTCGACAAGGAGATCTTTAGCCGGTGGCCGATGCTCCAGGATCAGCCCACGAAGAACAAGAAGCTGAAGCCTCTTGTGGAGAACGGTGGCGTCTCGACGACCGAGACCATCAACCCCTTTACGCCGCTGAAGCCTTACGCTCTTCACCGATTTGTTGCACCTCCGTCGCAAAAGTTCCTGCAGTACCGCGATATTGCCTTTGCTGGTGCCTTGATGCACATCACCGCTGCGATGATTGCGAACACACAGGCGCTCTGGATTGACGCTTTCTTCCACGATAAGCTGCCGTCCATTCGCGAGGCGACATCAAACCCCGAGGCGATGGAGAAGCTGCGATATGAGACGGCTTTGATGAACCGATTCGGCAAATGGCGGTATCCGGCTGGCCATGGCGACCAGTTTCCCGATTTTGCGTTCGACGCCGTGCCGTACATCGACCAACTGGTTGGCGACCTGGGACTGCAGATTTATCGAAAGAACGGCATGGTCGCCGAGGCTTCGGAGCCATATGGCCCAGAGGACTATAAGACATTGGCTGCAGAGTGGGCAGAGAAGTCCGCTTCCGCTTAGTGATTGTATGATACCATAGTTTGTTTAAGCGGAGCGCCTAAATATAATTAGCCCTTACGTCTCCAACAAGATTAGGCAGCAATCTCACCACCACCATCTTGGAACTTGCGCTTGTTCTGCTGAGCGCCAACTTGCTAGCCCTTTCCTCTGACAATTTTTCAATCATCCTCCTCATATCAACATGTACGAACACTCCCCGCCAGTTGTTGTTTCCCCTAGGAGGACGAGACAGAGAGCCAAACTTGCAGCCGCTGCAACAGCATCGTCATCGTCAAAGGATGCGCCGGTGTGGAAGGCCGAGGCCACTGCATCAGCGTCTAATCTCAGTGTCAATCAGCGTACTAGTACGTGGTCGCTACCAGAAAATCTCACGGCCAAGCTCAAACTGAAGGACCTCACCAAAGAGGACCTGCAACTTCTCCTGAAAAAGCGTCGGTTGCTGGAGGAATACCAGGTCTTGGTTCCCAAGGATATGCAACGTAACGGTCTCGCCTCGTCAGTCATGGCAACCCTGGTCTTCGCCCAAGAGGAAGCCGGCACAGCGGTGTGCATCTCTCCTTCGGGCCTCCTTCTGACCTGCTCCCACTGCATAGCAGAGACGGTGGAAGAATTCGACGAGTCGCGAAGCCACTGGCTGTTGTTCGCCTCGGGGCAAGTCGTCGAAGCAAGACCGCTGGCGTGGGACGCCAGACGAGACTTGGCCCTCTTGAAGATTGTCGCAGCCCAGGAACCGCAGGTCTTCCCCTTCATCACGCCCTCCAACTCCCTGCCAGCCCTCGAATCGCGTCTCGTATGCGTCGGCCACCCGGGCAGCGAGGACCTCGAGGCCGCGCAGCCCGGGGTGAAGACGGGGTATGGCGTGCTGCACCTCAGCACCGGGACTTTCAAGGGGTACGCGGAGGGGCAGGACCCCCAGGACAACTCAGACATCGGGGCGCTGATGCACAACTGCTGGACGTACTGGGGCCACTCAGGCGCGCCGTTGATCGAGCGGCGGGCGGGGAAGTTGGTCGGGATGCATTCCTCTTGGGACGACACCACGGGAATGCGGAGGGGCATTGCACTTGAGGCGATTCAGGGATTGCTGGAGGAGAACAAACAGCATCTTGTAAACGACATATGAAATGGGAGAATAGCATGTTTTTAGAATTTTCTCTGCCTACCTAAGCAGTTTCAGTAAACTGAAGCTTGAGCCCATTCAGAGAGCGTAATTGGTCCGTAGACTTCAAAGTGTGTTCTTCAGAGGAAGGAGCAAGTCTCGGCAAGGGAAGGGGGAAGGGTCGCTCCTACCCATTGACGCTCTTGCCTTTTCACACTCCTGCCTTTCAACTGAATACTGCCTTTCCATCCGCACTTTCCATTTCTTCCCATAAATAAACTCCTCCAGAAAAAGCCCTTCCTCTTACAACAACAGGAATTCCAGATTTTCACGCTCCTTTCCTGCCATTTCCTCTCCTCTCCGCGGATTATCACCAACTCACAACACTGCCAGGAAAGAATTATCAAGCGCATCAAACCCATTGTCTCTCTTCTGCGCCTGATGTCTTCAAGTATTCTGGCTTCAAGAGTTCACACTGAGATACATGCGCATCTTTCCATTCACTCGACAATCGCAATTATCCAAAGGAGAAGCCGTAAGTCGTCAAGGCCAGCTGTCACCCACAACTGATAAGTCCATCACTAACATTTCACAGACGAAAGTCCGAACCCAACCAATTCACCCAGACTCCCAGCTGTCAAAGAACCGACCGCCCAAGATGTCCATCCCCTACCCTGCCCCCGTCTACCCCAACGGCTCCGCCGTTGTTGAGGCTGCCTACCCCATCTACACACAGTCGACCCCAGAGATCCTTGAGCAGTTCATCGTCTCCTCCACCTCCGCCATCGAGATGTTCCTCAAGGGCATCCTCATGGGCATTATCGCCGGTCTCTTCGTGGCCTCTGTGTTCTTGTGCTGGCTCCCCTGCATCCACTTCTTCTACGCCAACCCCGGCGAGGACCTTCACCACCTCCACTTCGACCTGCCCGACATCCACTTTCGCCGCCTCCGACCCTTCGGTGGCTTTCGAGCCTGGATCCGCCGCCGCATCAGAATGTTCCTCATGGGCAGGGAGCGCAACAACGCCGTCCGTGGGGCTGGTGGTAGCGAGGAGGCTACTCATAACGACGCCGCCAACAGAGGAGTTCAGCATGACCAGCATCAGGGACAGCAGGTCCAGCAGCAGCATGAGGTCGTCATTCAGCCGCCTGTTACTCAGGCCTATGGTCACCATCTTGCCCAGATGGAGAACTCCCCTCAGGATGAGGTGGTTCAGGCAGAGTCGTCCTGCGACAGAGAGCGGGCCGAGCATCACCGTAACGTCGCCAATGCTTACCCCTTCGGTGTCTAAGGCATCATCAGATTGTTCACAGCTTCCCATGGAAGGGATTGTCAGAGTCAAGCAAAGGGCTGGAAGGACCACATAACGCCAAGACGGATTGGTGGGATGGTTTTGGTTTTCTTGACAAGGCAGCCGAGAAAACAAAGGACCAAAAGGATTGCAAAGGTGGCATGAGACAAAGTGGTGGGAATGTGTTGGTTTCGTTAACTAGGCAAATAAGAGGCCACAGATGGATAGGCCTTGGACTTGGGACTCATGTCCAAACTGTGGATGAGAGTTTGCTACATTAGCTCAGAAGTTACCGAATTGAGTCTATGCTTCACTTACTTGACCATGTCCCCCCGGCTCATAATGACCCAGCCTCCATAGCCCAAGGTCGAAACACTTCTACATGTTTGCCAATGAGACTGAATGCTACCTACTACGGCCAAAGCAGCAGATAAGACAAGCAGTCTCTGCTGTGGTTGACTGTCCAGGAAGAGTTGACTTCAGGAGTAGACCAAGACGATCAGATCAGTCTTTCTCACACGCGTCACCATCATCACCACCATCCAAGACAAGTATTCAAGTCAGATATCAGCATCTCATTCGACGCCGCGGAGGCCAGCCTGTCTCAAGCCCCAACCTCCGCGCTATACCGCTGAAGATGATTGGGGGGATGTAGTATGTACATTCAAAAGCTCTCCAACACGCCAGCCGCCGCTCGGGTACGAGTACGACGCGCCAACGACAGCTCGACTCAAAAATGTGTGGCCCCTCCACATCATCTCCGGAACAACTCCCTCCTCAGATCGTTCCTTCTCTCTCCATTTTTTCTTTCTCAAGAAACTATCTTCATAGGGGAAAATTACCTGGCTGATGGATGTGTGAAAAATAAGTTCAACACGCAGCCGCCGCCAAACACCCCCCCAAAAAGACTCCTCTCTCCAACTTGAACAAGTCCCGTATGCCGGGGTGGTATCATTTCCCGACTGAAACGAATTGCAGAAAAACAGAAAAAAGAAAAAGAAAAACACAGCATTTGGTGTGGTAGGCGTCGGGCCATGCGACATGCAATTAATGCCCAGTATGTAGGGTAATGGAAGAAGTTGTGAGGGTCGTAGGATAGTGTAAGCAGTAAATACCATTTCAGGTATTGTGCTCAGGTGTGGTAGTGACGAAGGTGATGGAGCCATGCCAGCCATGTGGTGTCAAGGTCAATGGATGCAGAAGTTTTGTTGACAAAGAAAAGCGGCGAGTTGCGGGTGGTATAGGGGTTGAGAATAGTAGAGGTTTGGGTATAATAGAAAGGGTTGGGTGAAGTCGGGTAAAGAACCCAAGGTAATGGTAAGATGCAATAGTGCCCTTACTGGCCGAACGAGGTGTGGCTCTGATGCGCGTCCTGGAGAGCTGCGAGACGGTTAGCACGGGGTGTTTGGTCGGTCATCTAAGAGTAACTTACTGTGCAAGACATTCAACTGGCCGGCGCGATCTTCGCACGCAAGCTGCAGACCCGAGCCCTCAACGAAGTCGAGGACCACGCTGTTGGGGAGCTCCTGCACCTCGACATCAGGGATGTAGGGGAAGCGGAAGTCAGAGAGGTGGTAGCGCTTGACTCCAGCGCCAGCGGGCTTGTTGTCCTTGGCGGCCGAGCCGGCGACGGCGCTGAGGATGATGAAGCCCTGCGAATCAAGGCAGAGGCTGCGGCGCTTCCACAGCAGGTTGTCCGGGAACTGGACGTTGACGTCGCCCAGGAACGACTCGATGGTGGGCTGCTGAAGCCGGGTGACTTCTGAAGCGTCCTCCTCCTGCACGGTGGGGGAGATGGCAGTGGGGGTCATGGCCTTACCACGGCTCACGCTGCTGATGGACGAAGAGAGTCTGCGCATAAAGCGGCTGGCACGGCTGTTCTTCTTGTCGCTGGTGGTAGACTTGCTGTCGTCGCCAGAGCCGCTGCCCTCGGTAAACATGGAGGGAGACATGGCTCCGCTCGCGAGGTTCTCCTTGCTGATAGAAGAGCGACGGCTGCTGATCGACAGACGGCGAGTGAAGCTGGTGGTCTGGTGGGTCGAGGGCGGTCTAGAAGGAGACTTGGAGCCGGAGGACATGAGAAGATGGGCGGTTAGCGCCTCGGTGGATGACGAGGTGAGGGACTTGCGCCGGTCCTTGATGAAGTCCTTCATGATGCTGAGGGATGAGCGGCGAGGGAGTTCGACATCGTCGGCTTTGGGATCGACAGACTGCGAGCGGCGCTTCTCCTTTTCCTTTGATAACCTCCGCTCCTGAATTGTCTCCTTGGACTGCTCCACCTTCGCCAGGTTGGCCGGCGGCAGAGGAGGCTCAGCCCTCTGATGATCGACTACCAACGGCGACTCCTTAAGCTCAAGCCGTCCGAACTCTGAAGGATCCTTCGGGGGATCAGGTGCCTTGCCGACCTGGCTGGGATCGCGGATGATTCGCGCAGTGACGGAAATGGATTCAGGCCTGCCTCTGGGGGTGTTGCTGCCGTTGCCACCAGGTGCCTCGAACATCGATAGCCTGTTGGCCATAGATCCCGATCGGTTGCGGTTTGTCCTTGAAGTCTCCGGGGAAGACTCCCTTGAATCGTCCAATGCCACTGAAGGGGATGGGCTGGTGCCCCGAGTGAGGGAGCTAGCCCTCTCGATAACAGATGGGGATCGGGAGGGTGGTCGGCTCACGTTCACGCTTCCTCTCTTCACGGCAAAAAACGCCGAGGACGGCCTAGGGGCCTTCAGACTCGAGTCGGACTCAGCGACGCCAGGTGCAAGGGTGGAGAGCTTCTCCAGAGCCTTGATGCGCTGCGAGATGCTAGATCCGATCTTGCCAGGTTGTTTCGGGGCCAGGTTTTGACCACCTTGTTGCTGAGTGATCTTGTGAAGGAAGGCAGCGCCAGATGAGATGGATCTCTGGCTCGGGGTCTGAGCTTGAGCCTCGTCGGCGGGTGTAAGGATACTACCGCGAACGGGGTTTGAGATGGTGCGTACAACCTCGCGGGAGGTGGGCCTGCTGGGGGGTTGCATCGTAGGGCTGAGGGGAGGCATTGCGACCAGGACGTGTTGGGCCTGTTCGACAGTAGCCTTGTGGAGCTCGTTCATCAATTCCTCATCGTCGGAGATGTTGTCTATCCGCTTCTCGGGCACGTCAAGGTCAGTACGGATGGGATCGAGGGGCTTCCGACTGGACACCCGCGAGTCAGCCGACGGTGCATCGACGTCACTGTGCTCCTCGGCAGGAGCACGAAGTGACTCCTTAGGTTCGTCCTCGTCTGGTGAGACAATGGTGGGCACCTCAGCGGTCGCAGCCGACCTGAGGTCCTGGGTCGAGAACTTGGATCGGGGGAGCTTCAGTCCAGGGGACCGCGGCGATACCGGCGACTTGGGGGTATCCTCCTTAGGGGACTGCAAAGGCGAGGCAATGGGTGCTTTCTCTTGTGTTGGGCTCGTGGAGAACTTGGAGATGGGCAAGCTGATGGGTGACTCGGGCTCCTCATCCTTAATCTCGACCTTCTCTTCAACCTTCTCCTCGGCCTTCTCAGGCTCGGGCAGCTGCTGCTCGGGAAGCTGTTCCTCAACCTGAGCAACCTCGGCGGTCTCTTGCTCAGTCTCTTGCTCGACGATAGGGGTATCTTGGGTCTCGGGTTCGGTCGTCTCCTCCACCTTGCCGGTCGGCGTAGCATCGTCGTCGGCAGGAATGGGTTGTTCCGGCTCCTCGACTTCAGGAGTATCGGTCTCAGTCTGGGTATCTGGTAGAGGTTCTTGGGGAGCGACAGCAGGTTCTGCAACTGGCTCGGGGGCCGGCTCAGCCGGCTCTGGTGTCTCGTTCATGTCAGCAGCGACATCAAGAGGCTCCTCGTGAGGCTCTTCTTGAGTCTCCTTCACCGCCTCTTCAGTAGACTCGGATAACGACGACGCCTTGGTCGAGTGGTCAGGCTCGGAGGATGCAATGATGGGTGAAGCAGGGTGAGAGTCGCTCTGGGTAATTTCAGAGGCCACATCGGTGTGGACCGAGGCGGAGGACGCGTCGACAACAATGCCGGAGTCCGCCTTGGATACGGAGAGTCGTCTCTCGTTTTCACCCTCGCCGTCGGCTTCGGTAGCAGGGGTGTCCTCGGTTATTTCCTCAACGTGCTCGACGGGTTGGGACTTCTCGGGAGCAACAGCGACCTCCTCGGCCGGGGCATCGATGTCGACAACAGGGGCAGTCGGGGGTTGTGTGCTCATTTTCTTCTTTTTCTCCCGCAGTTGCATCGCCTTCATCAGACGCGCCTTTTCAGGCGTCATAGTCTGCTTCGTCGTGGTGGAGGTGAGGGCCGGCATCGCTGATTTAGTTGAGGCGCCCGAGCTCGTGGTGGGTCGGCCTGAACCTGAGCTCGTGTGTGGCCGGACGGGTTCGTCAACCTGGGAAATGGGATCCCCGTCGGGTAGGGGTATTGCGGTGGCGGCCAAGGAGATTTCGGTTGTTTCGTCCGGGTGGGCTGCTTCGGAAGGATCCAGAGTATCTTCCTTGGACTTTCCCTTTTTAGCGCCCTTGGAAAATAACTTGAAGCCGGACGGTAATTGTGAAATTGGTCTAAAAGCAGTCCCCACTGTAGGCGTGCGAGGATGGCCGGCGACGTCGAGGGAGGGGCGTGGTGCAAGCTTGACTCTGGGCTTTCCGTACATGTAAGACGCCGAAGTGTAGATCTCGGGCCGCGTAGACTGCGAGGACAGGCGCCGGCCTTCGTCCACCGATTTTGCCGGAGAAGGCGGTCTGGCGCCGACGAATTCTGGCGGCTCCAGGGACTCGGAAAACTTGCTCTCGTTGGGCGAGTTTGCGAGGTCGGCATTCAACTTTACGGGCGGGCCTGCGACTGGCGATTTCGGGCGTTCTGCCGCGTCCTCTCCGGGGTTTTCGGGCAAACCGTCACCGACAGATTTCCTCTTGCTTGCTCTCTGCTCTTCCTCTTCCTCTTCTGCAATTTCCATCAACCGTCTCCGTCTCAGGGAGCTTGTCGAGGACGAAGTCGAGCCAGACTGGGCATGTAAGGAGCAAGCGGTGGACAGCTTCGTGTCCTTAAGCTCCTTGGCCGTGGCTATCGAGAAAGTTGTGTTGTATGGCGTGAATCGCTCACAGACGGCGTTGAAGTGTACAGTTACACGGGCTACAAGTAATTGAAAAAAAGAGGCGGCCGAGTCAGCTTAATCTCCCTCTGGAATGGGGGGGGACAACAATTCAAACAATGCGCCGCAGTTCAGAGACAGAGACAAAACCCACCTTGCACCAGTCGAGAGCAATCTTCGGGCAGATATTTAATGATCACGTTCCGGCGGCGGTACTTCAGAAAGCCAAACAAGGGCGAGTGGTCTTCATTCTCGTCTTCGTATTGGGCGATGTTATTCCGCATCTCCACGATACCACCATTCCCGCGACTCAGCAGTTCGACGTCATCGCGGCTCGCGTACTTGAGGAGGAACCTAGATTGCGCAAAGAGTGCATGACGTCGGTCAGCCTAGGCAGATTTACACGCGATGGCGGGCAGAGGAGAGACACGGGAGGGGTGAAGAATGAGGCAACGGCCGCGCCGGCAGATGCGCAGCGCGCCGAGATGAGGCATCACCAGCCATGCCATGCGAGCACAACTGCTGGTGATGTGCGGTGTGCGGTGTACGGCGGTGGGGAAAGAGAGGGAGGGAGGGGATCATACCATCCTCCTGGTTCAGCAATAGCAGCTTCTTGGGCCTCCCTGACCTTGGGGTCGTCCAGGCCATTGAGCGACATCCTCCCTTTCGGCTGGCCGGGCTACGGTACGGGTCTCGCGCGCAAACGGGGTTCGGATTCGGAGATGGTTCGCGGTTCGTGGTCGTCGGGCGGTGGATGCACTGCGGTGGTGCGCGCGCAAGGCCGAGAGCTGGAGCTGAGCCTGAGCTGAGCTGGAGCTGGAGACCCGGGGGGAGGAACCGCAGGGCGAAATTCGGGGAGTGGACTCTGGGACTCGGTGCTGGGAGGGAGGAACAAAAAAGTGGTTCGGAAGGGGATTGTCGTCGCTTAGCAATGGCAGACCGGACCGATGGCGGTTGCGATTTTCAGGGGTAAGGCTGAAGAGTGCAAGTGCAAGTGCAAGTGCAGGTCCAGCGGCAGTAGCAGCTCCAGCGGCAGCGGCGGCGACAACATGTAGGACAGGCCAAGGGGCATGGGCGAGCCGCACATGGGCACAGTCGGTCGTGGAGAGGGGCACAAAACGTGTCTTCCCTTTCGTTGCTTCTTTTTTTTTTCTTGGGGGTGACGAGGGGGGGAAAGAAGAAGAAGGGAAGGGGAGATTTGCTTCCAGCGGAAATGCGACACGAAGAAGAAGGGCGGACAACGGGCGTGTTTGGGCGCCACACACGGCCGAGGGAGCCTTCGCGGTGGATGGAGGTGGAGGCCGAAGGGGATGGAGGGGCGTGTCTGTGTCTGCACCAGTGTGATGCGGTTGGTCTTGGTGCTGGACCTGGACCTGGGCCTGGGCTTGGGCTGTACTATGCAGTAAGTCTGCGTACGTAGTCGGACCCGAAGAGGTCGTGGCCCGGGTGCTGTGCTGCTGCCGGCGCTCGGGGGTGTGGGTGGACGAAAGGGCTGGTTGACGCGCGGGATGTGATGCGATGTACGGCGTATGCGATGCGATGCGCGGTGCGGTGCGGTGCGCAGGCGGTGCGTGGGATGGGATGGCACGGCAGGGTTGGGTTGGCCGCGTGCTGGGGGCGAAAGCGAGAGCGCCAGGAATGGGAGGGAGGGCGAGAATAGGATCGTCTGGCTCGATGGAGAGCTGGTGGGTTGGGCGAGATAGCTTCAGGTAGCTAATTACGGCTCTCACTGGCTGCCAGGGCAGGTAATTCTGCAGAAAGAGCACTAGCAGAGGGTAAAAAGAAGAAGAAATTGGGTCCGGCTACGACTAAACTAGGTACTGAAGAGTGAGACCAGCAAGGGGCCAAAAGGAAGGGGAAGAACAAAAAAGTAAAGAAGAACGATGCGCCAAGCAAGGCCGAAGGGAAGGGGGCGTGTGTCTTGTCTGTCTTGTCTGCTGGACGAGGTAGACGAGCCGCTGGGACGGGAGGCGATGGAAGGGAGAGATAGTGTGCTAGAAGCCGCCTGGTGCCGGAGACGCAGAGTTGACAGCGGAAAGGGGAGGAAAGGAGAAAGAAAACAAAAAAAAAAAAAGGTTCAAGAGGCGACCTTCTGACGACAGATGGACGGCTCAGGGTAGCATCAAAGAGCCACCAGGAACTGTTAGGCACCTCAGAGAGCGAGCAACGGGAGAGGTCCAGGTCTGACAGCTTTCCGGGCCCATGCCTGACGGACTGGGGCTCAGGGATAGGTACAATGCAAAACCGCTGCAGTGGACGGCAGAAGAACCATTGGCGAATGTCACTCTCCAATTTCATCTCCGCCCGTCAAGCAAACCAACCCAGGCCCCACGGCCCATCTGGCGGCTTTGTTAGGGGAATTTGCTAGCAGGAGCAGGGGGGGCGCTTCGGAGGCGAGCCCATTGGAGGGTCGCTATTGGCTTGTATTGATTCCCTGAAGTCGACGTTTGGGTTTGTCCTGCGTCTGCTGCGTCTGCGTGTGAATGCCCTGCGAGTGGTAGAGGGTGGAGGGGGAACAGACCACCACACCTCCCAAAAAGCACGGGGCACCTCGGTCACTGCCTCCTGCTGCAGCAATCACCAGCAGCAGCAGCCGTCCCCTCCAACTCGAGATGCTGTTGCCACGCACTCGCCGGCCTCTCTCACTGGCTCTCACTTGCGGGGGGCTCGAATGTACAAGACCCAGTCCCAAGACCCAAGCTTGATCGGTGGGCGAAGCCGTTGTCGACGCCGCCAAAATGGCATCCCTTTGGAATGCCATATCCCCTTTCCCGTTGGCGGCGCCACCGCTGCCGCTAACGAACGCTGCTCGACGCTACAAGGGCGCCATTTGTCAACGAAGTCAGACATATTGTGCCTCTCAGACTCGAAAGGAGCCAAGGCAGCGACAAACATACGAAAGAACACGCGCATTCCACGCCGTACGATAGGGAGAGAAAGGAGGGAGAGAGGGACACGGGAACAACCTGGCATACTCCGGGGTGCCCATGAAACGTCCCAATCCCGTCTCTGTCGGAACACCGGCGTCTCTCCGGCTTGCCGTCCCGTCCTGCATCCCCAATCCAATGGCCGGCGAAGGATAACAAGCGATGCGGGCTTGCCAGGTGGTCCTGTGTTAGGAAAGGGAAAGCTAAATGAAACTGGTTCGAGATGCCCACGCGTCGCAAGTTTGGAACGACATGCGACGACGAATGGGTTTCGCTGATTCATCCCATCCCACCCCGGACTCTCTCTGCATCTGCATAGTGCCGGACCCGGATTGCCAAATCTCCTGCCGAGTCTATCCAAACCAATGGTCCTTGTGCCAGCGAAGACAGGAGAGATGCTGATTTGTCGACATCGTGCACCTTCTCCTCCTTCCCCTGAATTCCTCCCAGACTAACACGCTTCCTTGTCTTAGTAAGAGGCCCGAAGTAAGCGCAGACACAAAGGATGAGAGAAGCTGTCGTAAATAGATGCAGCAACAGGAAGGATGAGCAGAGTTCATCCCAGCGGATTCGATCTCCGCCCTGGGAGGGGGCTCCATTACATGCATGCATTTTATTTTCAGCAAACTCTGAGTTTGCTCGACGTTTGACAGCGGTCATCCATGATCCAACACAATGCCACCATGTGTCGCCCGCTAGTCGGTCCCTCCCCTCCGAATCCGCGACCCGACTCATAGGGTCTGACGTGACAAGAAAAGCAAGCCGGCGGCGAAAGGAGCTTGGCTCTTTCTTGTCTTGTCATGCTTATTTCTGGATGGGCTGCGCGACCGACGCCTCGGAGTTGCTACAGGTGTCATACAGCCACAGCTGCGCGTCAGGCGTTTCGGTCATCCTTTGACGACATCTGAAGGCAGATTGGGGACGTACTGCGAGTACTACTAGATTGCCGCCTGCAAGAAACAGAAACATTTGCGATGCCACCTCCCATCTCCCCCTCCCTCTCCTCCCCGCGCTTTGACCCCGTCCGCCGCTGGCCCTGTCTGCCAACACAAAATCAAATCCAAGATATTAAAAAAGTTGGGGGTTCGTTAAATAACACACGTGCTCCGTGCCCACCGATCTCCCTGGGCTAGATGAAAGTCGCGCTCTCCCGAATAATTGCTCATCCACCTTCGAAGAAAGAATTCCCCACAGCCCAGAAACCGGTAGACGGTATCGCGTGTCTCGGACAATGTCTTGGATCGATGCATGAAGACTGGTCCATCTCTATCTCTCTGTGTCTCCGTCCATATCTCTCTTGGAATAATACCAAGGGGGGGGGATCAGGATGAGCTTGCTTCTTCGCTACCGCAGAAAACACGGCGCCTGTCACTACTCACTTTGTTTCGGCTGACGCAGCTCATATTAACCTCCGAACGCTCTCGTCCCATCCAAGAGCGCCAAACTCCCCCCAAAAAAAAGCTGGAGAGGTACCCGGCGCAGAGGTCGCCCGAAGCTACCTAGAGCTCAGATAAAGTGCCTGCAGCTTGCATCCTGCATTGCATTAGCACGAACGAGCAACAAGCCACTCCCAACCGGTCCTCTCCCGCAGCAGCAGGCCACCTTGATGCGCGGGCTGCCCTTCTCGTTTCTACCACGCGAGGGGGAGGCGAAAAAAAAGGGGTCAAAGCGGGCAGACTTCTTTCTCCCTTCCACCCCATCTCTTTCTCAACAGACGACGAGCTTAACGCCGCCACCGACTTCCCAATTGCCCATTTCAGACACTGTCATGACTGTAGGCCAAAAAGGAAACATGCAAAAAGATACAAAACTTGACTCGAACTTCATAAGCCGCATGCATTAAGAACCCCCCAAGAAAATCTGCTTGGCATTCTCATCCCGCCCGCAGAGGTTCATCTAAATTCTTCAGCGGACGGTCCCTGTTGCGGGCCCCAGTCAGGCTCAATCAAATAAATCGCCCTCTTTTCTCGGGGAGAAGCGGGAAAATCAAAATCTAGAACGAAAGAAGCCCGAACCTTGCAGGATCCACACGCTGTGGGCGAGGAAGAAATGCCCGCGGCGGCCGGTTGTCTCTATAGGTATCTCTCTTGACTAATGTCGAAGAAATGACGATCCCAAGCGGAAAGGGGAGAGGCGGCACCAAGTGCCTTGGGAAGGGGGTACTAAGTGGATGGACCCCGGGATCCGCGCTATATGCCCTCCGGTCGTGGTCCGGACCTCGGCAGGAGACGGGCTACGTAATCAACTCTCCCAACCCCCCTCCGCCGGAAAGATTGCACTCAAGCTCGGGCCTGGAAGACCATCGTCGCCGCCGCCGGGCCCCTGAGGGGAGGGGTTGGCTGGGCTGGCTGGGCTGGGGCCGGGGCCCGTCTGTCACCTTGAGCATCGGATGTTGAGGTTCAAACTATATCGACTTTTGGGGACCGACTTGATGTCGGATGAGGCTGGGTTGGCTGACGCTAACGGACGGGGTCACAGAGCCAAGAGAGATCCAAGTCAAAAATGGGAGGATTAAATTGGCTTTTTTTGCTTTTGGGGGGCGGGGGATCTGTACGTAATTCTTTTTAGACATGCCTCTCTCGTCGTGTCGTCATCCGAAAGAAACACACCAATTCCATCAGGAGATAGGGGACTAAACTCAGGTATAGTTGTGCGTAAAGACCCATCACGGGGTCGATTGAGGGGAGCCCAGTTTCTACTACCGAAAATATTGAACGCCGTTCCATGCTATCGTTAGGTATACCGCCAGAAAACAAGGAATTGAGATGAGAGGTGTCGGCAGATGACGGGGTCTCAGTGAAGGCCAGCGGCTCCTGGTGGTGGCGCGTCCAGATCGACGCCCTCCACCACCGACCGGTGCTGCGCGCTGTTACGGACGAGGTTGCCAAAGTATTTGAGCGCGACCTCACTCTCCTCGCGTACCTTGATCGTCTTCTCGCGCCGCTCGCCCAGGTCCTTGACCGACTGCTCGAGGCTGACGCGCAGGTTGTCAGCCGGGAAGCGCAGGACCTTGCGGACCGACGACGAGATGCGCGTTGCGTTGGTGTGCACGTAGTCTGTAGCCTCCAGCTGGGCCGCGATCTTGGTCGACAGGCGGTGCGGGAGGGAGTTGGGGATCTGGCTGACGATGTAGGCGGCGGCCATGAAGGCTGAAATGCTGTCAGTCATGCGTCCTCAGAGGATTCGTGGGAGATAGAAACTTACTGGCTGCGAAGATGCCTGGAACGATGAGTCGGCGCAAGTTGTCGTTGCCGACAATCTTGGCCGCCGTCAATGCATGGTCTACCCAGCTGCTGCCACCCATCATCCGAGGAACCAGAGCTCCCGCAATGGTGAGGGCCATGCCCGTGCCTGCCACCTTCTCCTGTTTCTGAACGATCATGTTCCAATCAACAAAGTCCCACAGCTCCGTGGGAATCTCGACCTGGCGAGCCATGGAGTCTCGCTTTCGCTTGAACATGACGTCGGGGCGGAAGGTCAGGTTCTGGTAGTCGTCGCCAAGGTGCATAATTCCAAGCTGCTTGATGGCGTTGACACCGCGAACTGTCTTGGACTTTGCGTGTTGCTCACAGGCGGCGACCGATTCCTGAATGTAGGACATCATGGCCTCCTTGAGCTCCTCAGCGTAGTCGAAGGCGCTGAACACACCTCGGTATGGAACGCCGTGGTTGTTGTCTCCGGCGTGCTCGATAGCAGCGCCGATGTTCGCTCTTGAGTAGTCGTAGACCTCCTTGCAAGTGTCCTCGGTGATCTTCTCGATCTCGTCGCCGACCTGGGCCTTTGCCCTTCTACTAGACTCCAGCTGAGGCTCGAGCTCCCTAAGCTCCCTCGTGACGCGGTTGAGCTCAGACTGGGCGACATCCGTGTTGACAGTAGCCAGAACGTTGACATCGTTCAGGATGTTGAGAAGATACGTCTTGGCAGGCGCCAGCTTGGACCTGGCGCGCTTCTCCAAGACGAATCTGCGCAGCGACTGCTCGAGGTTCTCAAAGTCGCGGATCTTCTCGACGTCCTTGCCCTTTCCTTTCGGATCATCGCCGGGGTCGCCACCACCGCCTCCGCTCGAGCTGCCGCTGCCGCCGCCGTAGGGTCCACCTGGGGGCCCGGGGGCTGTCGGGATGGCATTGCTGGAGACAAAGTGAACCAACTCCGAGGACTCCTTGTGCGTCCTTGGGCTGAGTCCGTGAACCTGGTCCAGAATCATCTTCTGGCACCTGTTCTTGTCTCTGATGTTGTCGTAACCGTTCACCACGATAAACAGGTAAGCCTTCTCGGCGGCGGCGGCCCAAATGAACTCCTTGGCAGTCATTGTAAAGTGGTTAGCGGCCGAGACCACGAATACGACAACGTCAATCTCCTCCTGTCTGGCAAAGACGGCAGTCGTTTTCGTCGTGTCCGAGTTCAATCCGGGTGCATCAATCAGGGCAATGTCCACCACACCGTTGTTGAGCAGGGATTCGTCAATGGTCCGCACATCCTTGACGTAGACCTTGCATTGTGTGTACTTTTCGTTGTCCACCACAAGATCCTCCAGCTGTGACAACTTGTAAACGTCGTAAGTCCTTTCGTCGTGTCGGTCGTAAGTGGCGTTCTTGTGTACCGCATGCACCTCCTCGAGGCCTCCGTTCTCCCTGGCGTCCAGAACCTCGCAGAAGATTGCAGTGCAAGGCTGCTGGTCCTCGGGCAGAATCTTTCTTCGCAGAAGAGCATTGCAAAAGGTCGACTTTCCGGCGTTGAGATCTCCCGTTACCAGCACCTTGCTGGAGGTATCCTCGATTCGGTCGCGCAGGTTGAGGAGGTGGCGGATGCTAGATTGGATTTTTCCATCCAAGAGGGACGCAACGGAGTTCTTCTCCAGCGAGTGAACAAGATCCGCCTGGTTGAGGTGTCCCAGCTTCAGGTCCAACTTCAAAACTGAGAAGTCGCTCGCGATCTGGGGTGTAACCAACCGAGGCTCCTCGGCAGGCCGCTTCTCCTGCGCCCTGCTCGACTCGGCACTGCTGTGGGTTTCGACAGAAGTCAGGGATCGTCGAATCGCTGGAGGAGAGGTCGGGGACATGGGGACAGAGGCAGCCGAAGTATAACCTTCGCCAACAGTTGAGTATGCGTGGGGGAAACCGGGACGTCCAGGTCCCTCAGTTCGTTGCACTGAAGGATAATGCGCGGGCCATTCTTTATTCTCCTTCTGCAGCTCCGTCAACATCTCAATGACCTTGGTGATCGTGCGGCCCAGCGTCACCCGGTGGGCGTTGTACCACAGTTGGTGAATAGCACCGGCCTGGGTCCGGCGGTCAGCCTCAGAGAGCTGGCCACTACCAGGCGTTGGAATGTGGCGGTCAACGCTTGCACCGGAGGAAGCCAAAGACTCGCCATTTGCGATGCTGCCGCCATAGCCCGAGTCGTTCTCGAGTAGGGACTGAAGATGGGCTGCGTGGACGGAGGTGGAGCCGGAGCCGACGGTCATGTAGTTCGGTCTGCTTGATGACGCCGACCGCGGCGGTGAGTTGGAATCGTCATTTTCGGCGTCTCGGTTCATCCGGGCCTTGCCCTTCTTCGAGAAGTAATCTTGACTCATTTTCGGTCGGTCGATAGCGGAAGGAGCATGGTCGAGGAACTCGGGGAGGGGGGGTAAAAGGTCAAATGCGAAAGTAGCGGGGGAGGTTTTGCAAGCGAATATTTTTCAGGGAAGCTCGTCAGTTGCGTAGAATTCCCGGCGCATGATTTTGGGCGGAGAGGCAAATTTCCCACACCCGTTGGTCGCGGCGCATCGCCCATTGGCTCAGAGAAAGCCACTCGGAAAATGCCGCCAGTGGCATGTCTTATCTAATCACCCACGCGGGCACCTGGCTGGGCTGGCGGCTGTCACAGCGTAATCGCTCAGTGTTCCTTGGCATCCTGGCTACCTGACGCCGTGCCAAGCCGTTGTACGTACCGACCGCACTTCACTACCGCCGTTACGTGAGTGCCAGCCAGGCAACCTGGATCTCTATCAACTCTCCCACCAGCGCCTCCTCTCCACGATAAAAACGCCTGTCCCTTTATCGTCACTCTCAACTGCTCGGCGGGTGCACCTTCGACACAGCCAATCTTTGTCGGGCTCAGACGGCCCTCCGCCTCCACGATGAATGTACGTCGCACGCCTCTTCCCCGCCACGGCATGGCTGCTAATCTTGGACGTAGATCCTCGAGTATATGTTCGGCAAGCGCATGACGCCGGCGGAGCGTCTGCGCAAGAATCAGCGCATGCTGGACAAGGCGATCCGGGAGCTGGACCAGATTCGAGTCAAGCTGGAGAAGCAGGAAAAGCAGTTGATCACCCAGATCAAGCAGAGCGCTCAGAAGGGGCAGATGGGTGCTTGCAAGATCCAGGCCAAGGATCTTGTTCGGACACGGAGGTCAGCAGCCGCAACGCCCCAGTTGGTCGGGATAACGATACTGACAGACTCTTGCGCCAGATACATTGAGAAGTTTTACGGGATGCGCAGTCAGCTGCAAAAGATTTCGCTCAGGTTGCAGGTATGATGCTCCGGAGGACATCGATTCACGAGAGACGCTTGACTGACACGAATGGCACGCGACAGACCTACCGCACCAACGAACAGATGATGCAAGCGATGAAGGGAGCGACGGTGGCCCTGGGCAGCATGAACCGATCAATGAACCTCCCCGCTCTTCAGCGCATCGCCATGGAGTTTGAGCGCGAGAACGATATCATGGACCAGAGACAGGAGATGATGGACGATGCCATTGACGACGCAATGGACGTGGGCGCCGAGGAAGAAGGCGAAGAGGTCGTTGAACAAGTCCTAGAGGAGATCGGAGTCGACTTGACATCAGCGGTAAGCATGTGTGTTGACTTGGACTCTGGACAATCGTTGGCTAACTGTGGTCCTCGCAGCTCGGGGAAACACCGTCTGGGATGCAGACCGCGGCGGTACCGGAAGGGAGGATCGCCCAAGCGGTCGGCGGCGGTGGTGGAGGCGCGGATCCCGGCGACGAGGACCTCCAGGCCCGTCTCGACAGTCTCAGGAGGTAGCCGTGGTAACGCCCGACGAAGTGGTCATGATGTTTTGTGGACAGCAACGACGGATGATGGGGAATCCTGGGCAGCTAGCTTGTTTTGTCACATACGGAACGGAGTCCCTAGGATAAGGGAAGGCGTACTTTTTTTTCTTTTCCCTAAGCGGGCGCCTCTTTTGCATGCAGCAACCTTTCAATGTGGTAGTCTCTCGGTGGGTGGGCGAGCGGACGGGCGCTGGGTTGTTCACTCGGCAGGATGCATCGGAACATTGCGTCATTTGTCCACAGTGAATCCGGCTGCCCCGCTGCGATGACTGAGTTGACCTCCTAATGCCTTCTTCGCCTTCACCACTATGTTGCTGTTCTGCTGTGCTGCCTAGACTTGGACGCGTATCTCGCCGCGACATATTCTACGTGGCGGTGTTGTCACGTTGCAGGGCGCCGCAATATTTATCCATAATCGCCAACAAGACGAGACTCCCTCACAACGGCACCCCTGCGCTGAGAGGAGAAATAGACGTTTATGGTCACGATGATAAACACAGACACCATGTGGACACCTCTGCCTAGACACAACACACCCCCTGGGAAACGATGGATGTTTACGATTCGTAGATTGCCATGTCGGCACAGCTGCTCCGAGTCAGCATGATGCTGTTGCTTTGGCAAATGTGGGCCTGTGGTCTTTTGTCAGATCTCTCCGTCCAGCCCAACCCAGCAAACTGGACCCCGACATTGGACCCCGAATTTTGGGAGCAGAAAATTGGCTGTGTGATGAGCTAAGAGAACATCTACAGCGAGGCAAGGCGAGGCAAGGAAGGGCAGGGTACCTGCCTAACGTACCCGGCCTACCTTAAGGTACCCCGCTTCGGTCCAGGTTCATAGTATAAATATCTACCTAGCAGCTGAGCTGTCATGCCAACGCGCTGGGTGTAGCGGGAGCTGAGCAGATGGCGAGGCGAGAGGTTGGAGAGGACATGTCGTGTCATGGGAATAGCCTCCACCATCTCATGTACGTGTGCCTTGCCTTAGCGACGGACGCTGTGGGCGGCTGCTGCGGCTGCTCGTCGGCTTGCTCCTCTAGCTCGGACTAAATAAAGCCCAACTGTGGCTTTGCTCCTTTTAGGTTCCAAAGCCAAGGTATCTTGGCACCCAATCTAAGCTTGCGAGAGGACCTCATCGTGGCCCTAGCCGCGGTTTGGAGGTAAACAGCTCGCAATGATTCCTCATGGCTCTGTGTCTCTCAGACGGCACGGCCCTTGTAGACGGGTTTTGCCAGCTTGTGCAGTCGAGCTGGCGGTGTCCTTCTGCCGCTCATGCGTCCATAGAACGGCATTGTGCGCCGCATGTGTTTGCTCGCCTCTCTTCCAAACTCTCTGCCAGGTTGTTGGTGTTCTTCTTGGCCAGCAGGAGAATAAACCAGTCGTCAGTCGAATTCCCCAAAGTTCATTACGGAAAAGCAGATCGGGCCCGGGACTTTGGGGCTAGCGATCGGCGCAGCAAAGGCCGGGTTGGACTAGCAAGATTTCAGTATTGGGTCTCAGATGAGGTCACTCGACCACCTCGCCCCTTCCACACCCGTCGACGGGGTCAGGGCAGAGAAAGACAGAAGACCCGGTGCTGCAACGAGAACGGCCGGGGCGCTGGGCATCCTCTCTTAATCCATCTCATCCCCTTCTCCGACCCGGCACCAGACGATCCCCAACCCCGTCTCGCGGACATCAGACACTCCTGGACAGCATAAACACCTCCGTGTGCTTCTTGGCTGCACCGTCGTCTACCTTACCTTTAGTACATACACCTCCTTGCGGGCCTCAGGCGAGATCCCCTGCCCTGCCTTAGTCTGTCTGCATCTCGAATTCGCAACTTGGTACAGCCGAACCCAAGGCATCCCCGCCGCAGCCGAGACCTGACAACACACCAGACGCATCCCGCGCCGAACGTGACGAACAGCTCAGCACTGCGCTGCGCACTGCAAAACACCCGACCTCATCAGACGCTCTGCGGTGCGGTCCAGCCTCGCCCGAGTTGCAGCGGGCGTGGAAGCTTAGGCCAAGGGCCCCTACCTTACCTGCCCGCTAGGTAGCTGTGACCTGGCCTTGGGTGCTAAAGTCCCGTCTGGCCGCCTGGTACCAGGGCCTTTGTACCTTGACGCAAGTAAGAACAGAGGGCCAGGGCCCCATTCGGACTCCAGGTAAGCGCCGCTAAAACGACCCTGCGAATCGTTCCCGTCGCCCTTCACTGAGGTGCCCTGCACCTCTTCCTGGCCCGTCCCCTCCACCCAAACATCCCCCTCCTGCGGCGGAGCAAGAGCAAGAGCCAGAGCACCCAGCAATTCGCATCCGTCTGCCTCTGCCTCGCCTTGCCTCTGTTCTCAACCTCACCTCAACTCAACTCGCCCACCTCCTACCAACCCTCTCCAGACGCCATCGCAGCCTTGGCCATCCCGCGGGCAAGCTGCATCGCTGACGCGCTGCCGCAGTCCTCTTTTTAGTCTTCCTGCTCGCCCTCCCGGCCTTCCGTATCTTTGGGTACGTCACTTTTGTGAGTACTGATGCCTCTTGCCAACCTTGAACCCCCCTCCAAACATCTATCCATCAGCCTACGTCACCCATCACCCCGGGCCACCTGAACACACACTGCCCTTTTGCACGCACGGCATTGGCATGCTGCATGCTCCCGTCTCTCCGTCGAGCATCGTTCTCCTGCGCGCAATCGTCGCGGCTTCTTGCCCCAAGCCTCGGTCTGCTCCGGGCGGCACTGTCTTGATATCCGACGTCAACCCACAGCGACCAGCTGGCGCTTATGTGGCGATACGGCCGCCGCTCCCAGACCTACCTTAGCAACGTTGCCTGTCCTTCATTTGCCCCTCCTGTCCGACGCCTCATATCCTCTAGCTCGGACCCGACCGTCTCTCTAGCCCCCGGTCGGTCTCGGACCACTTTGCCCCTCCATGAATCTGACGACCACTGCTATCCCGCAAGCTCAAGACTAACGTTGTCCCCCTCTCACAGACCCCAAACCTCGCGACGTCCCGTCCCTCTTCCAGCGACGACACCCACCCAAGACGAAGACAAGCACAACCGTGATACTATCGTCCTCGATTTGATCGTGCGCCCGGGACGGTACCCTTGACGTCTCTTCAGCTTCTTTAAACTGGCAGGAAGCAAGCGTCGCAGCCTCTCCAATCAGGGGAGTGGTCTGCTGACTAGAATGTTCGGCGGCGGCTCAAGTTCGGCAGCGCCCAGGGCGGAGAGCGACCCGAAGGAGGATCGCAAGTCGCCCTCACCCGACTCCGACAAGGGCGCCGCGGCCCAGTCCAAGTCGACCGACCAAGCCGCCAGCGGTGACAAGAGGAGTGGGAACAGCAGCCCTCCGGGACGGCAGCAAGATGACAAGAAGCGCCGTGCCAGCGCCGTCCAGAGCAAGGCCGCCGGTCTTTTGGCTCACGCCAAGAATACCCTGAATTTTTCCCAGGTCGGCCGATCCAACTCCGATGTGAATTCGCAGACTCCTCTGCAGAAGCTGGGCAAGCAGGACCCCGCACTCGTCGTGCCCCAGGGCCAGCACAACAACTCGGCCGGAGAGTCCATCCCCGGCCCGCGCTCCACCTTCCGCGTCGGTGTCTGGGAGGATCGGAACAAGAAGTGCCGCCGCACCATGGAGGATACCCACGCCTTTCTGTACAACTTCCTGCACACTCCTGCCCCTGCACTCGAGGGCAAGAAGAGCGATGCTGCCGCCGACGAGAAGGAGGCAAATCCTCAGGACATGATCGAGACCGACAACGGATACTTTGCAATCTTTGATGGTCATGCTGGTACCTTTGCCGCTGACTGGTGCGGAAAGAAGCTGCACATCATTTTGGAAGACATTATCCGGAAGAATCCGAACGGCCCCATTCCGGAGCTCCTCGATCAGACGTTTACCTCGGTCGACGCGCAGTTGGAAAAGCTCCCTCTTAAGAACAGTGGATGCACCGCTGCCGTCGCTGTGCTGCGTTGGGAGGACCGAGTGCCTAGTGATCGCTCCGCGACCGGATCTCAGGCAATTGCGCCGGCTACAGCCGCGGCTACCAAAGCCGCCAAGCTCACATCAGAAGAGTCTACTGACGACAAGGTCGCTTCGCCTAGCAGTCCTGAGGCCACGGTTGCCAAGCTGAAGAGTTCAGCAAGCCGCCAGCGTGTTCTCTATACGGCCAACGTCGGCGACGCCCGCATCATCCTCTGCCGTTCCGGCAAAGCCCTGCGTCTGTCCTACGACCACAAGGGCAGTGACGAGAACGAGGGCAAACGTATAGCAAACGCCGGAGGTTTGATACTCAACAACCGCGTGAACGGTGTGCTGGCTGTGACGAGGGCCCTTGGCGATACCTACATGAAGGATCTTGTCACTGGACATCCCTACACGACCGAGACCGTTATTCAGCCTGAGAGTGATGAGTTCATCATCATAGCATGTGATGGAGTAAGTTTTCCTGCCTCGCTAGTGGCCGAATAACCGCTAACGCTTTCGCAGCTGTGGGATGTTTGCAATGATCAAGAGGCGGTTGACCTCGTTCGCAATATAGAGGACCCGGTGGAGGCATCAAAGCTGCTGGTTGACCATGCGTTGAATCGTTTTAGCACGGACAATTTGTCCTGCATGATTGTGCGGTTTGATAAGGCAGCCCTGTTAGAGAGTCAAAATGACAATGAGGCGTCGATTGGCGTTGAGCGGCCACCGTCGAACTCGGCCAAGGTCAGCGAGGCGGACAAGATCGTTCGGGACACGAAGCAGAAGATCGCGGACGGAGGCACGCCAGCCATCGGGGTTTCGGCCAGCAACAGCGGACGCGGACATGACCCGGCGTCGATCGACAACGGGGATTTCAAGCCCACGACGCTGGACGGAACGCTTGAGGAGGAACCGGGTCCCATCGACGAGAACGACGATTCCCCTGAGGTCGCTCGCGACGCACCCCCTGCTCCTTTACCCACAGAGGTGGAGCAGACTGACGCGGCAAAGACAAATTCTTAGGCACAGGCAGCCGGAGGACGTTTGACGACGCAATAGTTTTTATTTTTCGGCGGGCCTACGCCCGTGGCTCGCATTACCGGGTGGGTGACTGCGGGCGGCAGCAGCAGGTGTTAGGGTAGCTCGTACGCGGGCGGCATTCCAAGATGTCTGGTCAAGATGGTGCAAGGGAGTCAAGATTCAGGGGCAGCAAGCATATGGCAACGAGGCGGCCCGTTGATGAAAAGGGTGCTTATTGTAGGCTATCTGTACATCTAGCTATCACATGGCTTTGACCACGGTTGCGACTTTGACGATGGGTGCTTGTGATGTCAGTCAGTGGTTTGCCATTCTCGATGCGGACGATGAGGTGAGACAGGCGCCATGCCCAGGTCATTCGAGTCCGAACGCCGCCTGGTGGACGACGCGAGAGTTGCTGTGTATCGGCCGCACAATGTTGTATTGATGAGGATGGACGGCACGAACATCCGAATGCGCACGAACCGGATGACAAAACACATGGGCAGAATACGTTCGGATTTTATATCATAGTGCTGGGGACCACCTCAGGTAGGTTTTCGCCGCGTCCCGTGGGCACCGAGGCACGGTAGATCTTCGAGTTACGTTATGCTGTACCCCCAAGGTAAATCACGGGATAGAAAACAGCTGTCCGGTACCTGCATAGAGTTCCATCGGACCCGGATCAGCTCGGGCGGCAGGACTCGCGGAGTTCTGTCTTGAGCATGGCATTTTGTCGTCATCGTCTTGTCAGGTCCCGAGTACTGGGTCTCCGTGTGTCATTGCCCAGACATCCGAGACAGGGTCTATTTTGGGGGCGGAGCAGGGTTGCTTGGGACGAGATGAGTTGAGGATTAGGAGAGGGATCCGGGGAATGGTTGGGAATTTTGAGACCAGGGAATTTGGGGGGATGAAAGAATGAATGGGGAAATTGGGAATCAACGATGGCGACGAAAAGCAAAGGCGTGAACGTGACCTGCCGCTGCTGCGCCCAGTGTCAACGTGACCACAAGAAGCTGCCGCAGCTTGTGTGGCGGGGAACAAGGAAGAGGGAGCTTGGGTGAACGACGGGCGAGGAGGGGCAGCGAACCGGTGCCATGCAGGGATGACACAACACATCCGGGGAAGATGGCGGAGGAGGCGGGGGAGGGAAGGATTGGTTTGGTGCCGTTTCTGAGGTGCCTCAAGGTGATGGACACGGGACTAAGGCATGTACATGTTGCGTCTGTGACTTTGTAACAATAAAGAAAGACGGCACTTGCAGTAATGGTCTGGCAGAGAGGCTCATCTGTTGGCCCGGGCTTTTTTATGTTCCTGTTCCCCAGACTCTTGAGGCGTTCCAGGCCCTGGGGTTCCAGTGTGAGCCGCCGCGCCCCAGAGGGCGGGGCCGGTTTTATCGATGCCGCTCACCTTATCTTCAGCATTCAGGGGACCTCACCTTGCTTCTTGACTTTGCGGCGACACCGAAAGCGCCGAGATCCGTACTTGTACGGCGCGCGGTACCTTCTTTGGGGGGGGGGGGGGGGGCATTTTGGTTTTTGTCCATCCGTCATGCCCGCTGGGAAATATGATAATATGGATTGGACGGAGAGGGGAACCAACCAACCAGGCGGGATCCGGAAGGCAGAGAATGCCATCCGCGGATAGCTACATCCCACTCTATGCGGGAAGGTGAGAAGGGCAAGGTACTTTTTGCCAAAAAGACTTTGCCTAAGGGCAAACGATTAGGTATTAAATTGAACGTTAGAGGGCCGCGCTGCATGTCTCGTGTCCGCCATCTAGTCCACTCCAGTTCCCGTCCCAGCCAAGCCCAGGCCAATGCAATGCAATGCAATCCATATCATCAACTATAGCTCAACATCGTGAGGCGAGCCAGCCCGTGTGCTGTTTCTCTTCCCTTCATCTCAATTGCATCGTATTCTGGGTCACTGCGGCACGGCTATCCCATGGTGTTTCCTCGTCTCCGTTACACAATATCTACCACTTATTGCGTCGCCGACTGACTGGCCTTCTTATCGTCCGCGGCCGACCCGCACCCGACCGTGTGTGACCGAAGCAAACCATTGCCTATCGCCCCAGGCCAGGCCGAAGACCGAAGATAACCCCCCTCCCCATCCCCCTCCACCCCTCGTCAGGGTGAATATCCTAGGCCAGGTTGCCCCAACAAGCGCAGCGTGCGCTGTGCACGAGTACCCATACGCCCTGTGTTTGGGAAGCCGTCTCCGCGAATATCGAACGAGGGAATCGCAGCTTACCCCGGCGGGCTTCCATTGCCTCCAAGTCCTGTCTTCCTTGCCCCGAAGCTTGCGCACAGCCAGTGAAGGGTACGTACCGGGCCAATTGCACCTGCCTTCCTGGTAGCCTGTGAGCTACCTGCTAGGTTCTAAGGGTACCTACCTAGGCCCTCTAGGTAAGGAAGGTACCTCAAGTGAAGGGTACCTTATCCAACCCCGCATCCACCACACGCTGAGCTTTGATTGGGCAAGTGCCCAGCCCAGCCCACCTCAGCAAAACGTGGACCCGACAGAACCCAGGCTCCGCCGGTGGCTTTACCCGTTTATTTTCTCCCACCCGAGTCCCCCTCCATAATCCCGCTGCAAACCGACACAGTCCATATCGATACCGATACCTTTGCTCCAGAGTCGTGCCATCACCCCACGATTGCAGCTCGACTGCCCGGCCCATCATGACCCAATACGCAGCCCAAGCAGCATCCAGCCTGAGCCCGACTGTCTCCTCTGCCCCATCAACCGCTGCTGCTGCCCCGGCTCCCGCCCAGCACAAACGCGTCTATCAAGCCTGCATCCCGTGCCGCCGAAGAAAGGTCCGCTGCGACCTGGGCAGCGTCGACAACCCCCACGACCCTCCCTGCGTGCGATGCCGTCGCGAGAGCAAAGAGTGCTATTTCAGCGCGACCCGCCGGAAGCGTAAAACCGAGGACGGTGAACCCGACGCCGAAGACGTTGACGACTACACCATCCGCAACGGCCGCAAGCGCCTCCATGTGAGCGGCAGCCCGCCCGTCGCCATCGATCGCCGACTCTATAGCGAGGTCCCCCTGACCCCCGGCGGCTCCGTCGGCCGAGCCCAGCCTCTGCGCCGACCGACCGACGTCGTCGGCGCGCCCGGCCCTGCGACCACCCTGAGCACGACGAGCCAGGCCGACAGCCGCCGCGCCGGCGACTTCGGCCCCGTCGACGACGAACCGAATGCCCAGGTCGAGAACCGCGAGGCCCAAGACCTCATGCGCCCCGGCGTCTACGGCCCGCACGATGCGTTGGACCTGCTGTACAAGGCGGCCACGGATAGGTCAGTCCAGCTTCGCCATGCCCAAGACGCGGCCGCTTACCAACCCCCGGCCCACAGCCCTGTGACGAACAATCACAAGCGCCACGAGAGCGTTGCTTCTATACCTACAATGCCTCAGCAGCCGCTCATTGTGACGCCGGGCGTCACCATGAAGCCTGTGCCCAACGGCCGACCGTCGGTCTCGGTCAAGGCGGAGCCCCAGCCTATCGATCCAGAGCTGACCAAGCGGGACCTCACGGGTGAGCCTGGTTATCAGGATGCTATCAAGGCCTGGGGTAGGTTCAGGTTCGTCAGAGCTGGCTGGTTCACTGCGCAGGAGGCCATTGACTATATCGACTAGTAAGTGTCTCAGACTGTGTCTGGACATGTATGTTCTTGCTGACATGCGATAGCTATTACGAGTATCTCTCACCGCTCACCCCCATCTCTCCTCCGACATTCCGCAGCCCCGCGTCGCATCTTACCTTGTTGACGGAAGAGCCCATCCTCACGATCACCCTCCTCACCATCTCGTCGAGATACCGAAAGCTTCCGGGTACCGGCGGCCATTGCCGATCTCATGCTATTCATGAACAGCTCTGGACCTACCTCCGTGGGATGATTGAAAGATGTCTTTGGGGCCAAGAGGCATTTGGAGGCGGATTCGCAGCAATGGCAGGGACGGCATCTGTCATCGAGGACCAGACAAGCAGCACGGCACCTTGGCGCGGGATGAGGAAAGGAAGTCTTCGGACCTTGGGGACAGTCGAGTCCCTGATGATTCTGACTGAATGGCATCCCCGTGCGCTTCACTTTCCCCCAGCCGAGGCCATCGACGAGCTAATGCTCCCGTCGTACGAGGGCAGTGATCTGATCAGCACCGACGAGAATGGGAATCAACGGCCGTCGGCGAACATCGGCGGAAAGAGACTCGATAGCTGGCTCGAGCCCGCTTGGAGGAGCGACAGGATGTGCTGGATGCTTCTTAGCACCGCCATGGGTCTCGCGTACGAACTCGGCGTCTTTGACGACATTGACGAGTTGCTACGTGATGGCGCTATTGCCCGCCCCGAGTACGAGGAGGAGACGTACCGCCAACGTGCGAATCGCATCAAGCGTCTGTTGCTTATCTACCTGACCCAGCTGGCCGGCCGCCTGGGCTGGACAAACATGGTCCCGGAGGCCCTCCGCAAGAGCGACCCGGCCGTTACCCGTCGCCGTCCTGTGTCGACCGAAGGCACAACGCCCGGCACCAACCCGTCGTCCATGTCCAATGCCTTCAACTACATCCCGGACCTTGAACTTGACGATCAGATCATTCACTGCTGGGCTGGAATTAGCAACGCCATGCACATCGGAAACGAGAAGCTGTTCAAGTCGCGGAAACACACGACCGAAATCATCCAGAGCGGGAAGTACACCGAGATGCTGAAGGATTTCCAGCCGCTGTTGCAAGACTGGTGGAAAGAATTCGAGCGGTACAGGTTGCCGCCATTTATTAGACATATTCTGACTATCGAGTATGAGTATGTGCGCATCTACGTCAATTCGCTTTCTCTACAGGCAGTCGTCGAGCGCTGCACCAACAATGCCGGGCACACTGCTCACGGGGCTCACGGCAACCATAACCAAGGCAGCGCAGCCCAGCTTTCGCCCCAGACGCAGAACTACTTTGGCCAGCTACCACTGGGCCAGCTGGGCGGCTTCGGTGCGACCGATCAGGAGTACATCAAGGAAGTCATCAGCGGCAGCCGGAACCTGCTCAGGACTGTTGTGGAGGGGCTTCTGCCTGGCGAGTATATCAAGCACGCCCCTGTTCGGACGTACTTCCGCATCATCAGCGGTGCTATGTTCCTGCTGAAGACATTTGCCCTGGGTGCACCGCGGTCCGATGTCAAGATGAGCATCGATTTGATGGATCAGACGGTCGAGGCGCTCCGCAACTGCGTCGTTGACGATGTTCATCTGGGCATCCGCTTCGCCGACCTCCTCGAGTCTCTGACCCGTCGGCTTCGTAACCGCTTCATCACGGCGCCGGCGCTGGGTCAGATCGGGTCTGCCGACGGAAGAAGTCCCGACCCCCATGGCGTTACCAATGGCGCCGGTGCTTCTAACGGCCAACTCGCTAATGGCATTGACGGCCAGAGTTGGGCCAACCATGCAGCTAAGCTACGGGACGGTCTCAATGCACATGGTAAGACTGCCGTTCACCGCCTCTTTATCTGCACGTGCTAACAATGATAACAGAAGACCCAAATGCCATCTCGGCGACCCCCTTCGACCTCAGTACAGGCAACTTCCCCTACCCCTCCGGCGCGGCCTCGGTCCTCGGGCCGTCCACGCCGGCGCCTCCACCCGACAACGGCGGCGGCAACAACACCAACAACACTGCAGCATCGACGACGGGGATGGACAACCTCTTCGACTCGACGGACTGGAACAACCCCAACAACGAAATGTGGTACTTGCCTCCCGGTGCGGCTTTCTTCCAGAACGTGGACAACACGGCCGTCGCCATGACGGCCGAGGGCGTCAACGTTGGCGGCATCGATTTGCTCGAGTACATGGCCATGGACCCGTCGTTCCCCGTGATGGACGGTCCCGGTAACGGCCAGTCGTACCCCTGAACCAGGCAGGGACGAGCAGAAGATAATCAACGAGAAAAACGAACACTACACGTGGGGGGGCAAGGAAAAGCAACCGGATTCAAAATGCAAAATTTGGCGTACCAAAAAAGACCATCTAAGAAAGAGAAAAGGCAACTTTTGAAAATTTTGACATGAAATGGGAAACGGACAGGTTTTGTTTTTCGCTTCATTGTTTGGGCAGGTAATCCGGCAAGCATGCTTCATGTTCGTTTTTTCTTGTTCCTGTTCCCTGTTCCCCTGTTTCTTGACAGGGCAGAAAGCATTGCTATTCTATATAATAAGTTTGCAGCAAGCAGCGGCGGCAACAGTATGATTTAGATACCCTTTATTTTTATTTTCGAGGCGGCTCGGAAAGGCACCCAGAAGCGGAGGCAGAAACGTCTCTGTGTGTGTGTTGCTATGGCTCGTTGTCCTCGGGGCTTTGGTTTAGCTTTTATATACATGGCTAAGAGACTGGGATTGATCGATGACCTCGGTATTCGCACATTCCTGACTTGAAAGAGATTAACTAGGTAGGCAGGAAACCTAGACCTCAAATCAGAAGATCAGTTCGATCTACGTACTGTCGTCCTTCCTCCCCGCGTGGCGGACGACGATCACAACGGCAACCCCGTTCTTTTACTTGTGCCTAATACCTGATCACAGTCGAGATGCCGTTCTCCTCATCGCCAATATCGGCGAACTAGCTCTCTCTCAGTAGCTTGCGCCGGAGGACTTCTTCCGGTCAAGTAGTGCTCGTCCGACCTAAGAGCTCGGTTCGTCTGGACCCAGTCCCTTAGCTCCATCGTCGTCCTTCCTGGTCGGCGCTATAGTAGTAGACGTGAGTCACCGACGATTGCTAAGCATGTCTCTGACTCGTCAACGGCGAGAGAAGTGGCGGTTGGTTGGGGTTTGCAAGACGTTGTTGACCCGAGGCACATGGCACAGTCCTAGCAACGCAGTAGAGAGAACGAGACACGACGCGGGAGACGCCCGCTCACCGAGGATCACGACCCAAGGCAGAGGAAACCCAATACGATTACAATGAGGACAGAGGCCGGAACCCCCCTCTCTGGGCGATTAAAGGTAGCTTGAGGGGTGAGGCCATGGACTACAAGACGGGGCTTCCCCCACCCGTCACGCTACGTCTAAGGTAGACCAGCTCGGATGTCCGTCTTCCCCCTGCCGCTCAACTCAAGTCAACCACCCCCCCGCGCTCCGCCCAATGTCGTAGCTTCGTTGCTCTCTTTTCCCGACAAAAAGACATCCAGGTACAGAAAAATGAAGAGAAAAGAACCACAATTACCGTCGCATGCAACGCAGGACCCGCGAGTGCTCTTTGGTTGGCATACACAACAGAGACTCAGGTAGAAAAGCAACGTGACATGACAAACCAAGTAACAAACAAAGCACGGAGCCGGGAACGCCTAGCCAAATGCCATTTGGAAAGCGACACATAAAAAAAAGCCTAGTGCCACCGTAATTCCCCTCCCCGCGTGAGAACCCCCGCTCGTTGGGTCGATTCGTTCGTCAACCGTATCGGAATTCGATCCGCGTGTGGGGAAATCGACAGGTGTGAAGAAGCCGTCTTCGCGAACGACGATGGGTAGTCAACCTAGCTGACGAGGCCCTTCTTGCTCTTTTGTGTGGGCGGGCGCAACGTCGCGGTCAGCGGCCAGTCTTGTATCCCTGACCCAGGCCCAAGTTCCCTCCTCGTCCCTTTCAGAATATCGCATACACGCGCGCCTGCAAATGCGCACCCGCGACCCAAGTCCAGCCCCTATCACACCTAAGGCCGAACGTAAGAACGACTCACCAAGTAGTCCCACAGTTGCTTAGTCATGGAGTCGGACATCGTGTAGAGGTCGATGGAAAACTCGCCAGCTAGGTTATGCGTCAGTCATGCTCCGAGCCCGAAGATTGAGAATACAAATTTGCGACGCCTTGGTCCACAACACGCTAGGAAAACTGACCAGCGAGGAGATCCACCGAAGGGGAAGCAGGCGTGAGCTCACCGTCAACATCACTCTTGATGTACGTCTCCGATGTCTTGTTGTCATTGATGATCTGAATGACACGGAGCAGGTCATCCTCCTCGAGCTTCTCGAGGGCCTGTGCGATCTTCTCGTAGTCGTACTTCTGGATCCCCTTCTTCCCGGAGCCACCCTTCTTCTTGAGACGATCGTCGTCCGATGGCAAAGGACCCGTCTCGCGCAGGATCTGTTGGAGTGCTTGAGAGGGGTTCTTGAAGGAGACGGTGTGCTCGGCCTCGTAGCGGTTCTTGGCAAAGTTTAGGTCGTGTAGGATGGTCTGCTTGGACTTCTCCGTGATGTAGCAATCGATCGACATGTCGAATTCACCCCATCCTTCGTTCTCGCATCGGAAGGGCGGCTTCTGAAAGGCTGGAGAGGAGGCTCTGGTTAGCGAGCTTGCAACCGAGGAAGGAGCGACATAAAGGCGCGTGGGGGTTGTTACGAACTCTGGGTAGGGTTCTCGAAGGAGGGATGGAGGTTGTAGACAACCTTCTGGAAGCAGTCGGCCGGGTGCTCCTCGCCGTCCTCGCCAATGACATACAGGACGATGGACCACTTTCGCATAGGGAAATCTTCGACCGGGGAAGGCTTATCACTAGAGGTAGGAGGAAAATCCAAGTCAGCTTGAGGTCCTGGGCGGAGGAAGGAGCCGGAATGGTTCAAGGAGCTGGCCTGGGGGCTGACTTACATGATATTTTGCTCGGTGACGAGCTTGACTTTGCGCTGCATCACCCTGTTAGTATTGAAGAGGAGTTTTTCCGCGTCCCTAAAGCGTGTAATGGGCGCCATTGTGGTGATTGGATTGACTGTGATGCGAGGGAATGGGTGACGGATGTGGAAGGAAGGAGGTGCAGGAAGATTGACAGATTGACGGAGTGGAACATTGTTGGTACGCGTCTCTCGAAGGCAGGTTCTCCAAGAGGAAGGAGTACTGAGGAGGCATGTTGAAAGCTGGGCGATAGCTTGCGCTACAGGTGTTGTCGCGTAGGTGGTGAATGGGCAGAGTGGGTTTGGTGTCGGTGTCGCGAACAGACTGCAGGCTGCGCTGGCAATACACAGCCGGAATAATAGAAGCTCTTACCTCTACGATCATGATGGGCGTTATTCTAAGCGATTACGGTACTGGTAGCTATGTGTGGTGTTCGAGCGGGGGTTCAATGTCCAGCGAGAGCAAAGTTGGTGTGTGTGAAGTTCACCAGATTGGGATTTGGATTGGAGGTTTGGGAGTGGAAGGCTGAGAGCAACGCTCGGACCACACCCCCAGGGTGTGTGGCTGGAATGCTCACCGCGTGCAATCGTGTTGCGTGTTGCGTGTTGCGGGGAAGCAAGGACTTTAATTGACTGGCAGCCACACTTCGCTGCTGCCCACCCTCCGTCATCAATGCAATGCGCAAGAGGACAAAGCAGCCGTGGGCCAAGGGGTATGATTCTTCCTATCTATCTACTACCGGCGTGTCTAATCAAATGGTAAGGGAGTTGATTCTTGTTGATTTGTGCTGTGTAGAGTGTCTTGTTCCTAAGCCTCGATGCTATCCATCCACTGTGCCAGAAAACAAACACCACTCGGTGCAAGTTTTGTTGCACTCTCCAGCTGCTCCTGACCAAAGCGATCCAGCCTGACTCGTGTTGAGGGGTGTAAAACAAGTTTGACAATAGTGCTAGATCGTGATTCTTTGTGTGCGGCGGGCAGTTCCTATGGACTCACGACCCGGTCGCAAAGGTGTATTCCATCCTCATCCATTGGTTGACGCGGAAAATGGAAATCTAAGCCTATTCCTCCTTGGCAGGGGCGGCGTCGCTCTCAGCGGCCTTGAACAACTCCTCGTTGTCCTTCTGGGCCTTGAGGAAGGCATCCTTGAAGAGGTTGGCGTCTGCGTCATGTTAGCTTCTCGAGATCTAGCCATCACGCGCAACTTGGGTGACATACTCTCGGAGTTGGCAAAGCGGATGGCCAGGGTAACAGCCTCGGCCTCACCTTCACTGACATCGGCAGCGGCGTTCCACACCCAGCTGCGGTCGGAGCCGACGTTGGGGGAGAGCTTCATCTCGGGAACGACTGTTCAAGTCAGCGACTGTTTGGAGGCAGAGTAAGAAGAGCAGGAAACATACTGTAGTGGTTGGCGCAGACCTTGAGGGTCTTGTCACGGCGCATGACCAGGCGAGTCTTGCCGTTCTCCTTGTGCTTCAGCAGACGGACATCGCCGGTACCGCGCTCCTTCCACTCAGTCGTCTCCTTGACGAACTTGAACAGCTTCGCACGCATCTTGAAGAGTTGCTCCTCAGCCTCCTCGTTGGTCTGGGTCTCGACCTTCTCCGTCAACTTGATGACAGGCTCGAAGTGAACGTCCTCGGACTCGGGGGCTTCGTCGTCGCCCTGTGAGACTGTGTCAGCCTTTGAAGTCATCGCGCAGCTGCGGGGACAGCATGCTGCATGGGGCGGCAAGTATGACATACCTCGCCCTCCTTCTTCTCAGCGGCAGCAGCATCGCGCTGGGCCTTGGCGCTGCCAGAGTTGTCGCCGCGGTCCTCCTCTTCCTTCTTCTCCTTCTTGGCGCCGCCTCCGAACATGGAGAAAACGGAAGAAGAAGTCACGGGCTTCTCGGCCTCGGTGGTCTGCGGGGCGGAGAGTTAGCCATCCGCAACATCCAAACATATATTGCCAGTTGATAGGGTATGAGAGGAAAGCAAGCGCATCGCACGGGATCGGCGGGATACGGCGGGCTTCGGTCCCCCTCGCAAAGGCAGGCGCGATAGTCGGCGCATGCGACAAAGAGGGTGTCGTACCTCGGCGGGCTTGGTCTCCTCGACCTTGGGCTCGGTAGCTTCGGCAGCAGACATTTTGTCGAGTTCGCGTAGATGTAGCGTAGCAAATTTGATGATGTTTGGATCTGTGGACGGGAAAGCGAGGGGGAAAACATTAGCTCATGAATTTTCTTAGATCACCGCCTAATCTGCCCCTCCTTGAGTCAAGACAAAGCATCGGCTGCTCGTCATCCAGCACAAGACGACGCAAAGGCTGCAGGGGACAGAGGCACGAAACTTACCAGGGCTAGTAGCGGTATGTTCTGCAGCAAGCACAGGTGGGAAAGGTGAAAAGCAAAAGATGAATTTGTTTCCCCAGTGGTAGTGAAGTGAAGTTGGGAGTGGGTTGGACAAAATGAGGAAAGAGCAGCCCCTCATTCAAAAGTCAACAACAAGAGGGGTGTCGGGCGGGCCAGGCCCATTCTGTTAGGTACCCAGCCAGTTGTCATACTGCCGCCTGCAAGTACCTCACCGCCCAAATCGGCCGGAAGGGTACCTGACATTTCTGCTGACGCAGTGGGGGTGACCTAAGCCAAAGCCCAAAGCTGGAACCACGCGACCAATCATCGAGCCCGTTTTCTTTGCCACCGGGGAGTCCCTGATTTGGAGAGCCGGAACCTCGACGCTATCTTGGGCATCGCCCGGCCCTATCCGCACTATTGAATGGAATAATTTACTAGAGTATTGTTGTCATTATCCCTCCCGTTGCCTTCAGTCGTTCTCGGCGCCGTTCAAATCACTGCAGCCTGCGCTTTAACCTCATCGGCGACGCCACCATGGCTTAAAACCGACTTGGGAAGACGCACGCAACTCACACAAAACCACAATTTCAGGAGCTCTCTGACCTCGACGACGCTTTCTTTGCAGAAGCCTCCTCGTATTCTATTATCTCTGTCTGTTCCACGGACTTCGCCCTCCTCGCCTCGTCCTGTCCGCTTGAGGTGCCTTGATGAATGGATATGGGCAAAAGAAGGGGAGAGTGATGATAAGCTAAACGGTTGAGGGTGAACCAATCATAATAAGGAGACAGCCATTACAAAACCCGTTCCAATAACTCCAATCCGTAGTAAGTCCCCAACCGTCATTCCAGGTATTCCCCCATTCATGCGCGTAACGCTCGGATCTCAGCTCTGCTCTTTGCATTGCTGCGTCCACCTAGAGAAGCCTGACTGGCATCTGGCCGCCAAGCGCTGCTTCTTCCGACGGGCTCGCAACTCCATCTTCTCTCTGTCTAGTCGTTCCTTGGCGGCCTGACCTGCGGCCAGCTTCTTGTTCGCAAGATACTTCTTTGCTTTGTTAAGGTACGCGTCGTACTCCTCCGTCTTTCGTTGAATCTTTAGTACCAGAAGCCACGAACGAATCTGGGCGCTCTTATGCTGCCTATCCATCCAGTCCAGAGCGTCATGGGCGTGGTAAGACTGAACGATATCCTTCCAAGCGTTGGCCAGCGTACTAGGTTTCAATGAGTTGACATGTCTCATGGTGTCGGCGGCGCCTGTGCTGATCCGGGCTGACAGCTGTCTCATATCCTCCATGACAGACTTCTTCAAATACACCATGGGTGTAGACTGTCCTGCGTGTTGGGCGGCATTGTTTGCAAAGCCAACGATTTGGTTGCCGATTGACTTGCCCAAGCCGAAAACCTGTTCCATACTGGTCTTCCCCAAATCAATGTAGAAGGTCTCATTGATTTTCGGTTTGCGAGTTGTATTAACCGCAATAGTCAGCGTACCATAAGCCTCCCTTTTGGGGATCTCGATGAGAATGCCCTCGTCGACTGACGAGAACTTAGTCTTAACAGTTCTGTCACCTTTCAGGACATCGATGGTAATTGAATCCTTCGCAAGCCATGAAGTCTTTGTGCTCGATGGAATCTTGACAAGGATTTCGTTGTGGCTGTATCTCTCTGTCGAACACACGTAGGCTTTAGAAGACTCAGGAAACTTGTCGGCGATGAAGTCCGCAAGTTCTGCGAAGGGGGCTATGGCCGCGGTAGTGCCCTGGGAGGTTTTTGCCTGAGGTACCCGAATTGTTGTTGTGGAAGTAAGGTTGATGGTGATGGTTGACGTCGACACGGCCGTGGAGGTTGTGGAAACAGCCGGAGCCGAGTACGCAGCGTTTGGCACGGCCGGCACTGGAGTTGGCTGGCCACTTAGGTACCAATTGGAAAGTAGCATGGATATGACGACGATGGCGGAGAGACCGATGGTCTGAGCCAATGTCCAGGGATCGATATCTTCTGATACCTCGGTAACGTACTGGCGAGCTTTGCGGAACAGCTTTGCTGACTGAACCCACACATCGGTGTCTCCCGGCTCTGTTGTCTCGTATAGGCCCGTGAGGTAGGCCAAGTTCCGATTCATCTGGCGAGCGTCGATGTTGAGGAAGGAGGCAAGATCGATTGGCAGCCTCACAGGCTGAAAAGCACGATCAGAAGATTCCACGCAAAGGTGAACAGCATGTTGGTTGATCATGTTGCTCCAGTCGGTTGGTTGCTGAAAAGTCGTTGTGTTTGAAATGAAGATGCAGGGAACAGCATGGCGTTGCATGAATCCCCAAGCGGCCTCACGTGTTTTCTGAGTAACCTCATCATCGGTCTCGGTGATGTAGAAGATGGCGATATGGGGGAGAGTCCATGCCGGCTCAACAACAGAGCCACTTGGGGCAAATGCCGATTGGAAGGTATCGTTGTTGTTCAGGGTGATAGAATAGACAGTCTCACCAGGGAAGTTGTCTCCTTGGTAGACAATCTTTCGGGCGTTTGTGCAATCCTCCACCTTGATTTGATATTGTGAGGTCTTCATAAGCTCGACTTGGGGATCTTTGGCAGATCCGATTGGCACAACAGTGTACATCCCATCATCCTCACTAAGATCATACTCTTTGGGTGAAGCAGATGCCGTGTAGGCTGATGAGATTTTGTAGAGGATAGCATGCCGAGCTGCATGGCTTCCGACGTACATCATGCGAAGAGGCTCCTTTGTTGCCAGGCAACTCTGGGCCATGGTTTGGCGAACAGTAGCGATAAGGCGTTTGGTCTGGTTTGGGAAGTTGAGGTTGAGGCTTTGGGCAATAGATGCAGACTGCTCTTCGGTAAAGCTGTGAATCGCATGCTTGGCAGAGACTTGCTTGAAGTAGACGGGATCTTGAGTCTCCTCAAACTCGATGGACTGTACCAGCGGGGTGAGGTTGTTGTGGGCGTCAGCATCAGCGTCAGCATCCACAAGACCTAGAGGCGGCGTGGCAACGCGAGAGGATGGGTTGAGAAGGCTCTGCTCGGCATATTGAATAGATGAGGCTCTGGACCTATTCTCAGCGGCGTTCTCCTCATCCTCCGAACCAGTATCATCATCGGTGCGCTCGGTGCCGTCCAAGCTATGGACGTCTGAAGGACGAGCGTAGTCGAAGGAGCTTAGGGAATGTGAGTCGGTCTCGGCCTCGGTGTTGCGGTCATCCTGGCTCTCGTCATCCGTGTTGATGAATTCGTAAGACTCGGCCAGTGTACTGGCACCAGCGTCGTCAGGTGTATCCGAAGGGTTCATGATGTCGGGGTCACTGGAAGAGATCCAGCTCGCAAGTTGCCGGTTGCCCTGTGGGCGTGGGAAGCGGAGGGTCAACTCGGATGACGATAGCGTCGTGGAGCTCGTCGTGGAGCTTGTTGGGTCCGGGGTGTTGTCGACTGGAAGGGGATCGCTGTTGTACTGCTCTTCCATACCGAAGATGCAAAGAGTCAGCTTACCGGAAACCCGTCATGCCTCGAAGAGTCGAGCAGGTGGTAGAAACGACGGACGAGGAGTCGGTGGCGGTTCGTGGGAGAGGAGGTAGTGGTGGAGGATGGAGGGGTAAAGTGGGAGGAAATGATGGATGGCACCAAGTCAAGTCAAGGGTCGGGCGATTCTAGACACCAAGAAAAGTCTGAAAAGCTGAAAACCTCGGGCAACTTGAAGGGTCAGGAGTAAAAAAAAGAATAACTGACTGTGATGGGCTTTGGGAAGGAAGTAGGAAGTCGGAAGTTGAATAGTCGTCAAAGGCTAATTCCTTGGTGGAGTTGTCGTCGGCGTAGGCGGTACCGGTGTAGGTGCTGCCTGCCCACCGAATAGTAAGGGCGCGTGCTGTGCTGCCTTGAGGAAGTAGCAGGGCAGCAGGTGGGGTGGGGAAGGGATAGGTGACTGTGACTTTGAGACGTCACGCGGTTGCCGCTATCAGGACGACGGAGCAGAGATAAGAGGCCAGGTACATAATACTAACCAGGGCGGGTTATTGGCGTCCTCACGTTTGGGCTAGTCGTCCAAGCGTTGTGCGCGTCGGGTAGGACCTGGTCGGTGAGACTGGCCTGCGGTCAGTAGTAATTCAGGCGAAATGGAAGGCGCGAGGTGGCCGGAGGGGGGGCCAGGTAGGGTGAGGTAGGTAGGTCTAGGTAAGACGAATGGAGGAGAAGAAAAGAGGATGGAGGAAGCTGACGTTTGTATGTGCCCGGGCGAAGATGGATGGGGAGCAAGGTGCGGTGCGGAGGTAAGTTAAGGTACATCAGGTGGTGAGGAGCCAGGACGTGGAAGGTACGATGGAGAAAGACAGGCGCACATCAAAGACAAAAAAGAGGCAACCAGTAGGGCGGCGGTAAGGCGAACAGGCAAGAGGCACTTGCGGCCAGCCGCCTACAAATGGGTTGAGTGGTGGGGGCGGGGTCCATCAGTGCAAAGTCCCGGTCGAGACGTGAAAGCGACGCTTACCTAGGTAGGTAGTCCGACCTTGAAGGACACATTCTACTGCGCATTACGCCGTCAAACTGCATCCAGGCCCCTCATGGAAATGTCACTGACAAATGGGCCGCCCACTTCTACTGCAGCCTGTCAGCATCATTGCACCTCTTATCGATAACGGACAGGGGCCTTTAGAGGGGAAATCCAGCTGCGACTGCACCATTGCGTCTGGGATAGTGGGGTTGTCCATCGCCAACCCCGCCTGGGACCGCCATCAGCCCAACCTGTGGAACTCAGCTAACCGCTCTAAGGCAGAGAGGTATATCGTGACGGAGGGGGATCCGCACATCTCTCCCAACATCACCTCTTGGCCTGGAGGCGACTCGCAAAGCATGTCGTGACTACCCTCTTTCCTGGCTGGCGCGGAGCTGTTCTTCCTGACTTATTTTCGACTAGACGGGAGTCATCGTCTGTTGAGAAACCCCAAACAGCGAAGCACAGGACAGAACGGGGCCAGCATCTCACCCCTGCCAGTCCTGCCGGATGGCCGCCATCTGCCGGATCAGGCTCAAAATCCCGATTCATCCCCTCAAGCTGAAGCGAGGTACCAACCTAAAGTTCAGGTCATCCAATGTGAATGGAACGGTTCGAGTCACCGTGGGCCGTCGAAGCTCGGGCGCCACGTCAGGCGGACCGGAGCCTCGCTGAAAAGTGCAGCACCGCGCGAATAGTCCAAACTCAACAAGCACGGAGAGATTCACGGTACAATCGTGGCCCTCGGAATCAAAGAGTCCCAGATGTCTCACCTGCGGCCGTCATTTGTCTCTAAACGTTCCTGGACCGCGATGTTGCGAACCCGGCCGGACCGAGCATGAGGGTGGAGGGTGGCTTGGCATGCGTGGCTTCACTCTCCATCTGTGGCACAGAACTCGTGGCGGTGCGCCATCTCAAGGTGATTCAGCATGTAAGTGCAAAATTTCTAAGGAACCCAAGGATTTGGACAACTTGGACTAATTTCTCAAGGTTGTATGCATCAGAACTGATCCCGAGCATTCATTTCTTCTGGTTCGTCGGAACTTCGCCCTATCAGAGACCATATATGCTACGAACACCAAACCAGTCCTCCAACATTCAACTCCTATCAGCAGTTCGAGAAATACGGTACCATCTGTCAACGTGGAATAATTGAATTCCACTGTTAGAACAGACATTCATCTTCAACCTTCCCCCGGAAATTATTCTCCTTGTCTTCGCCCATCTCCCCGCCGAGCCCGTCTTCTCGTTCGCATTGATCTGACGGCCGTTCAAGGAGACCTACCTCCCTCAGCCATCAGCTGAGAGTCACCAAGCCCAGAAGCTGCTCTGGCTCCTGGAAAAGGACGCCCCAGATCATTTCTATCGGCCAACTCCATTCATGGCGGCAACTCTAATTACAGAATAGGTTTGACGGAGAACATCCTCGCATGTTTCCTAACGTCTTTTACCCGCCAGCTGGTGATAACTTGATCACATCCCAACATGGCAAGACTGGTCATAAACAGCCACTTATACAGTCCCTCATACGGTCTGCCGGTGAAAATGCTCAGCCTTGACGAACGACGGCTTTGCTGCCGGCCCGCTTGGCTATACAGACAAAAGCAATGCTCGCGTCGTTGACGAGGAATACCTACCCTTCGCGTCCGGAACTGTGCACCACCCGAGAGGCGATATGGCGAAGCTCGAGGACTTCGTCGGGGGTGGACTGGCGGGATCGTCTGCAACCATCGGACTATTTGGGACAAGTTGGCACTCTGTTACTTGCATCGTCATCATCCGGCATGGCCGCGTTATTTTCCCCACCCTGTCTTCCCGAGTCAAGCCCGAACCGGCCCGCGGCGGATGGCGCTCCTCCGATGAGCTACCCAAGTTCCTGCGCAAGCTGCCCCGAAGCCTCGTCCTGTCGTGCCCAGTGTGTCTCACCCACCTCCAGCTTCAACTCAGCTGGAACGGCACCCGCAGGACCTGGTCGGTCTAGACGGTCGGCTGGAGGCAGCTCAGCACATGCCGCTCGCCCTTCGACCCTACATGGCAGAACACAGTCTGCCAAGGCGACCCGCGTCCGTCGCCGAGGGGCGGTTACAACACCAGGTGCCGGGCATCGCCAGGCGTACGTGCAACGAGAGGCCGCTTCAGCCGTAGGGCTGCTTCCTGGGCTGAGCAGAGGTGATTGGCGGCCGTGAGCCGCCCGGTTCTTGTGAAGGAAGAAACGAACGCCAACGACGCCCTCGGACACGAAGTGACCAGGAAACAGGGTCCTGGGCCGGACGGCGAATCACGAAAGAAGACGAGAGGTGACAGGTGGAACCAAAACGAACCCGAGACGGAAGCAGTCAAGAACGGGATCTAAAAACGCTGCCCCGGCCGGAACGGTAGCCGAAAATCAGGAATAGCGAGGCCGCGGACTGGACTGGGGCAAGCAACCGGAGCCGGGTGGGATGGATGCGGAGAGGTCGATCTCGTATGTGCGGTGTCATCGTGTGGAACACTCTGACCCTACCCCCTGGCTCCGGCAGATCATACGGACGAGTTCCATCTTTAGTCCCCCCTAAAAAAAATAAAAAAATCTGCGAAATCTGGTCGGTCGCCTCCGAATCTCTCCCCAATCTCAAACCTCCGCCCGCCCCAGATCACCGAGGGGGGAAAGGACCGAGTTCCTTGTCCCTGTCCCTTGCTAGCCCTACCGGCAGTTCTGTCTGGAAATTACTCGTCGAGCGAGCGCGAGGGCATCGTAGCTAATCGAAACAAGTCAAGAACCATAACACGACCACGGGCTCGAGGTGTCAGCAAGATCGACGCGGACCACTGTCGCTTTCGCTCGCGTGCCTGTCAGACGCCGAGGAGGCGCCACGTCCAGGCCGTGTGTCCGAGATTGTGCAGGAGCTTTTGAACTGAAATCTGTCGAGGATTTGATATTCTACAGAGTATCATCTCTAATCCAAATGTACAATGCTCTTGACGCGAGATGATGCAATGGACGTCCTTTTGTGTGTGTGATTTCGTTTTTCACTTTCCCCCCAAGATCCAGATCCAGATCCCCATCCCCCCAACCGAACCTTTGTCCCAGCCAGCCGAGGTATTTCCCGTATGGTAGAAAATCCGCCATGAACCTTTTCTTCTCCCCGTGATGCTGATATTAGAACGTGAAGGGCGTAGTCTGGTCATAAAAAAAAACACATGACAAGATCGAATCCCCCAAGAAACTCCGTGCCCTCCCTTCTTTCTCGCGCTCTCCCCCCTCTCTCTCACAGAAAAAAGAACACCAAGTAGGAGAGGGGTTAAGCCACCCAAGAAGCTTATGAAAATGGAGACAAAAAAAGGGACCGTTATGCTCGCGATATGTATGACGCGCTGCAAAATTGGGGGGTATCGTAGCAGAGAGAAGACGTCAAGATTTTGCTTTGTGCTTTGTGTTTTTTGGTTTGTTATGTGCACCGTTTGACCGAGACGATGACCGGCCATCCCACCGGGACATCAGATGATGTCATGCTTTTGGAACAGCCGTGCCAGCGTCTCGGTACCAAAAGCCTCGTCGTCGGGAATCATCTCGATGATACCTGTCAGGTTGGCGAACATGTCGCCCTGGTTTCGGTACGCCAGGATGGAGGGTACAGCGGCGTTGTCGAACTCGATGTCGAGGTAGTGTACCTTGACAAAGTGTACCGTCGCATAGTGTGACACTATCGGCATCAAGGCGGACTCTATTGTCGCCGACACATCACACTGGGAGATTGTTAGCATCTTATCTCATAGGCGTTTGAGTGTGTGGGAGAACCTACCTCGGGGTCGTAGACAAAAACAACAACAACGGTGTCCCGCGCAACCTTCTCAATGGCGTCTAGGTAGCCCAGGGCGTCGACCTCGTCCATACGGCCGTAGACGCGCACGCTAGGACTTGTTCTCCGGTTCCGGATAACCTTGTTGGACTCGCTCTCCAGCTCTCTTCGTCGGCTCTCACGCCACTGGGCCAGGAAAGACTCCTCGTCTTGCGAGTCGCTGGCGTTGCCGTCGTCCGTCTCGCTCTCGCTCTTGCGTCCTTGCTGAGAGTTGATGTTGTCGAGGCCGAAGATGGAGCGGCGCACGGTGGTGCGCGCGCGAGTTATGAAGGAGGTCTTGCGGGCATTCTCGTAGTTGCGGGCATCGGCGATGACGCCCTTGACGCCGGTGGTGCGGCCGGCATCGAAGCTGGCGGGGGGCAGCTTCAGGTCGGAGCCGGTCTGGCCTAGGGTTGGGATGCGCATGGCGGCGTCGATTTGGGAGTTGCGGTAAACGTCTTCCTCGTCGAGGTCGACACTGTCCTGCTCGCGGCGATCCTCGGGATGTGTCTTGGAGTTGTCGCGAGACTGTGCTGCTAGCAGGGCGTTGAATTCTTCTTGGGCTGGGGTAGGGTTCGACATCGTGAACTGTGGCGGGCGGCGGCCAGGGAGGGAGGGAGGTTTATGTATGGGACGAGGAACAGAAGAGCGGGCGGGCGTGTGGTCAGAGGGAACGTGGTAGCCTGGTACTATGTAGGGGGGGTTGTCAAGGTCCAGGAAGGAGTATGGTAAACAAGCAGGCTGTGTGAAGTGCCAATAATCGTGCGACCTAGGAGTTGGAAGGGTGTGCCCGGTTGTTCTGTCAGGGCGGCTAGGCTGAGTGCAAGCAGGTCAGAACCGGGACGAGAGCGGTACTATAGTGTAGGCAGGACCTTAAGTTGGTTTTGGAGGGGGAGGAGAGGACGGACTTGGTCGGGCTCGATGGATCGGAGGATGCGGTGGTCCTTCGATGGTTTTTCTCGAAGCAGTGGAGTCGCGACCAGGGGGTGCCCGACCCTTGCGGTGGCCACGATGCGGTGAAAGCCGGGCTGGGTGGGCAGAACAGGCGGGCGCGATGGGTGTCGAGTGGTGCGAGTTGGCAAGCAGAGGAGTGGAGGAGTCGGGGGGCGAGGGTTCGAGGATCGAGGGTCGAGGGCGAAGCCCCTGGGGTGCGTCAGGCTGTTTCAGAAGCGGTGGAGGCGCGTGGTTGCGGACAGGGGCGGCCGGGGCGTGCAAGAGTGGGATTTAGTGGATGAATCGCTGGGAAAAGTGGTGATATGTGAGATCTGGTCGCGGAAAGGCATCTAGTCCGTGGTGTTAAGACGAGGATGTCTGGGTCTGGGGGCTTGGGCTGATCGTTTGCGGGCGCAGATGGAGATGTGATGCGCGATGCAGCCGCGCTGGAACAGAAACTGCCGCTGGAACAGGAGCAGGAGCAAGCAGCGGCAAGACCGGATACTTCTTCCCAGTTTTTAATTACTGGCCGACACCTGGCAGAGCGTCACGACGCGAAATGCTGACCCGGACGTGCAGATGACGGAACACAAGGCCGGCAGCGATTGTCGTCGCGCATGAGAATGGCCGTTGCCGAGTAAGAGGAGGAGGGGAAAGCACCACGAGCAGTGTACCTTACAGGACAGTACCTCACCTACAGTGGTAGCAGACGAGGGAAAGGAGGAGGCGGAGGGACGACACATGGGGGTTGATGTGCCCCGGCCAGGAGTCCAGGACAGGGAACGGACGGTGATGGCCGTTATTTTTTCAGCCAGAGGAGAGCTATTGTTGGTTCCCGACCAACTTGAAGCGCCCTGCATTTGGCAGAGTCGGGAAAGGATAGGCATCATCTCAGGCGCAGCAGACCCAACAAACGGCGTCTGTGGGCCAGCGCAGCGCCTGTAAAGGTGACCAACCAATGGAATAATGTGAATGGAGTGCACCAGATGGAGTGATGGTGCCTCCCATTGGGTATATTGTAGAGCAAACATCTGAAGGTACCTTGCTCTAAGGTACGCAGCAGAGTTCCAGGTTCTATTACAGCTGCCTGCACACAGCTCAGTTTGCTCAGGTAAACGGTAGGTCAGGTAGGTACCTGACTTTGGGCCTCCCTAGGTAATGTAGGTAGGTACCTTACGTGCTTACCTACCGAATCTCACCTACATCCGCGGATCGCGCCTTGGGCCGATGACGCAAGAATCAGGTCGGATCAGACTGCCGCAGCCCTAGCCTCTAGGATGCCTTACAGACACCGATACAGCACATGCAGACGGCGCTGCAGAATCGAGGAGGCTGAACAACAACTGACCTCTCCCCGTTTCGGTCTCTTCTGCTCGCGTGGCTCTGCCGGGATCACAGGGCTTGTCTTGGCCTGGTCAGGGGCTGCTGCTCCTGGGCTGGGCTGGGGGCCAACCGACCGGTCTCTGCCGATTTCCCTCTTTTTTCTTTCTTTTTTTTTCTTTTTTTGCCTCTCAGGCTCCGCTTGCGTCCAATCAGGCCATACAGACGAAGCCGTTGTCGCCTCTCTGGGGCCGGGACCTTGCAGCTGGATGCATTCTGCAGCCAGCCCGACCGATGTTGCGTTGCTGAGCCGCCTTGCCTCGCCTCGCGTTGCCTTGGTTGATTAATTACACGACGGGCATCCTTTCTTCTGCGTTGGAGACTTTTTTACGGAGACGATGCGTCGCAACTCATGCCACACTTCCGTCAGTCTGGTTCGGCTTGTTGCTGTTGCCGCTGCGGTTGGCTAGGACATGGCGAGTCGCAACAGCAACAGACACCAACGGTTCGTGTTTGTCCGTGTGTTGGCCTGATGTTCGTATCCCTCGGGCCAACCACAGACGAGAAAAGAGCAGCAACTCCAATTGACTTTTGACTGCCCGAGATAGGTAAGGCATCCTCTGCAGCACAACGTCTTGGGTTTCATCGGCAACTGCCTCTGAGGCTCACAAGCCGTGTCTGGGGCACTCTTCCCTGCCCTGCATACACGTGTAGTGTTGTGTCTCTTCTCAACACCGCCCCTACCCTACCACAAGGTACGCTCGTCGTCTGCCTCACCGACGGAATAGCGGGCGCGGAACAGTTTCTCCTTTCCTGACGGAAGCACTCAATTTGCATTTCCACTTGCAGCTGCATTTTCGAATCCCCTGCCTCAGGTTCAGTGCGTCCCATTTCGGCTAGCACGAGGCGTCATGCCTCCGTCGGGCCCGGCCAGGCCAGGCCAATGCGGCGGGAGGGCCCTGCATCGCAACGACGTCTTCGCTGCGTACGCACTCTACCTTACGCAGGGCTGTAATCTAGCTTCCCTCACTATACTTGCCCGTCCAAGATGAGCGAGCTAACTATGGAAACAGAATCCTCATTGCTGCTAGTGTCCGCGTTGATGAGGAGGTGGCTTCGAGCCGTGACGTCCCCTCCTGCTCTGATTAGGATGTTCACAGGGCAATGCACCTTACCCTCGGTGCCCTAGGTGTCGCAGGGTCCTGCCTGCCTCAGAAGGCACTTAGTATGTACCTACCTTGGGTATGGCGAGGCACCTGACTACACAGCCACGATGCCTTCTCCCGCCAATGGAACGAGAGAGGCTGGACGACGAGCAAGTGCGACCTGCCTCAGCCTCGGCTTCCAGCTGATGCACAGAGCCTGGCGCCGTGTACGAGGCGGCTACAAGTCCAGACAGTGACATCTCAAGTTTAGAAATTCAAGTCGCACGACAGTCTTGACTTTGCTTCCGAGGACGCGGGACCCCGCCCGCACATCTCAACTTCTTGTGACACCCGTGTCGAACTCTGCGGCATCGTGATACCGAGGAAAATTGGTATCTGGTCCAGAACGGATGTGCATGGCCGGCTGGCATTTGGCAATGCGACTCTGCCATCGATCGATCTCGTCTGGGGACGACCATGACGTTCCCCATTTCATGTTTCCTTTCGCTGCTGCAATCCAAGTCGCGGATTGCCCGAAGCGTGGGGTTCGCACAAGAGACCGGGAAGATGCTTCGATGACGGACCACGATATCAACAACTAGTGTCGAACTGGCATCACCCATCCTTCGCCACTCGTTGGCCAAACAAGAGGTCCCCGAAACACGACACAGCAGTCTCATCATCAGCTCCAGCAATCTCTGACATTGACATGCGCTTATCGCCATAATTAGCCCCGTTTGATCATCCGAAAGTCACCGTTTACCTCTGCCCGCCCGCACTTCTCGTCGTCCTCGCGCACTTGGCCACGGCGTCGTGTGACCGCCTTGGTGGGTGCTCAGTCAATGCGGATCAATACGACCAAGAAGGCCAGTGACAACGCCAGTCTTGGCATGATGCTCCTCTGGATCTGGGTATCACTCAGAAAGCACGTTCGAGTTACCATGGCGCTACCACCTCAGCCATCTCAGTCTTGACCCGAACGGCCCCGACTGTGTCAACTGTCGTCCAAAGCGTCCGTCAACCAATCGTCCATCACTCACTGTTCCATGTGTCACTGCCTATGGACAATCCAATATATAGAAATAAGATCGGCGACCAGGTCACGTTGACGTTTATCCCGTCTGCAGCATTCTGGACGTAAATCACCACCATCAGCCACTCTGACATCCCATCAGATACTCGCAAGTCTGGCCACCGTTTATGCCGCCCAGCAACTCCTGTTCCTCACTTGCCCATACGCATCTGCATAACCAGAACTCACAGCCTGCTTCACACGCGTCTTTACACGAGTCACCTTCTCCACCCCCGGATACGCCGTTCCATGCCTCTCTACACCCTGTGGATACGGCCAACTCTGTGAGCCACGAACCACCCGGATCACCTTCCCTTTTCTCGAGGGGCTGACTCATCGTCCCAATAATTCTACAACCCCGAGAAGAACACGACTCGGTGACCGCGGGCCTCCTCCACAAGTCAAACTTTGCAGCGTAGCATTGTACACGTTCAAAATATGCCTAACGCAGACCCTGAAGGAAGCTCCCGCCTTTGTCATGTGCCGGGGTCCGTATGCATAGCAGTCATCCGCAGTAGACAAGAAGCCCACGTTTCATAGCTTTGTTTCACTAGCAGAAACCTATCCAGCAACAATAAGAAACGAAACTTTCAAGACGACGGAAGAAATGAAGCAGCCAAGTTTTCCATGCCCCGGGTAACCTAGGACGGACTACGGGCTTGTCAAATCTCCTTGGCCGCCGTGCTCCGTCTCGATGCAACCGGTCGTCCCCGGTTGTAGCAATCGAACGCACGCAACCTTCTACCACGAATCTATTCTGTCGTCAATCTTTCAAACGGACTCTTCTCCGCTCGCAGGAACTTTCCATACACAAAATGTATTCGCTTCGACCTACCTCGTATCGTACCGCAGCATCCACCGGCACTCTGCCGCTGCACAAGCCAATTGTCTGACCGCACAGAGTCTATATTATGACCCAAGTGGCCTGCTGTTCCTCACATGCTTCCGACTGGCTCAAATCATCAAAAATCAAAGGGCCCGGTTCCTATGCCATGCGCCACGTGTATGAAAGTCCGGCAATCTCAGATACTTCTGTCAAGCACGTTTCCCTGCCTCAGTCACCATGCGGTATGCATCCAACCGGATCAAGGGAACGTCTTGGAGTTCTGCAGATCACCATGCAAGACAACAGTCCAAACTGACGACATATCGCGTTGTGCAGCGTCTCAGCTACCCGCTCCATCCAACGAAACCTCGTGGCCTTCAGGATCATTGCGTTAGTCGGTGCATCAAGCTCACAACCATAATCCAAACATGCGGCGCCAGCCACAGAATCCTTCCCCTCCTCCCAATCGTCCCCAACGTCGCTGCCACGAGCCACTTCAAAGCTTACCCAGACGACCTGCAACACCATTGGCACCTCCTTCGAGCCATTGATCCTCCGCTCCTTCGTTGACTATTCTGGGCTGCGCCTATTGCCAGATGTACCGCATCTCATCATCTGTGCACCTGGGTAAGGCTCCCTAGACCCACTGAGGCAATCTTCGAGAAACCGTTAGCCAACGCCACCAGCAACACGAAGAGCCAAGCAGAAAAAACGCAGAGGCAGTCGCCAGGACCTTCCATCGCAACAAACCCAAAACCTCTCGTCATTCTGGCCTTCCAACCAGAACAAAGAGATGGAAAAGGGCCTGACTCAAGAACCCCGTCCGTTCCCCCCTCTTCTTTCCATGTACCATTTCCCTCCCCTCTCTCGCCGACGGAGCCGGGAAAACCAAAGTAGAGAGGTAACCCTAAGACGAACGAACGCCAGAGACAAAACTCCAAGTGGCCTGTTCTTCACGTGGTCGTGTCTCCTCGCGTGGCTTCACGTGGCAAAGGCACACCGCGAAGAGACGAACCTCACGCCATGGCCCGTCCACCCTCCCACTCTCCACGCAAAAGAAGATTTCCCGCTAACCATTGTCTTTCCGCAGCTTTTGTACCTACTGTCCTCCTCTCTAATGCCCTCCGTACCTTACCCTCGAGGTAAGCTAGTACCGGGGCAACCAATCTGTCGGCTTCTTCCCTCTCCCTCTCCCCCAGGTCTCATTTCCCAATTCCGTATAGCAGATCGCCTTATGGCCTTGCCTTACTGCATCTCACTGCTGTATGACATCGCCGATGCCACCGTCGACTCGACTCGGCCCGACTGACTCGATTCGAAATGGCCTGGACGACTGTATACGAGGAAGGTACCCGATACTCGGTGACGTTTCTTTTCTTCTTTTCTTCCTTCTGGTTTCTCCTGTCTTGGGCAACTCTATCTCTCCCTCCGCACATCGGGATCGACGCCCGGCCGCATTGAGAGGGGAGACGACGCAACCACCATCTGGCCCGTTGGTGAAACCGGACGCCACGCCCTCTGTGCTTATTCCCCCCTTCGTCCGTCCCCTCGACGCGTCCAATGGGCTGACATTCTTCTTCTTTTTTCTTTCTCTCGTTTCGCATGTGATTCCATGCAAAAGTCGTTCGTGGAGGGGCGGGATACTCCAGTGTCTGTCGACCAACGGCAAACGCAGCCGTTATCGTGTGCCAGGGCTACGGTTCTTGGCAGTTGTACCAGTGAGGTACCGTGTCTCTGGCCTGGCGCGTTGCTTCTGGCTCGGTAGGTCGTCCGTGTTTGTTTGATCTGATGGGCTAGGCCTCTGTCGTGGCTGTCCATGTGGTGGTGTAGCTCTGCTTAGCGTTGTGGTCGCCAAGGCCTCTCCTAGCCTGGCATATCGTGATAGTTGGTTTGCCGCCGATATCAGGGTGCTATCATTTTCGCGCGATATCAAAGAGATGCGTAGTTAATCAAATCGAATGCCCTGCAAAGGATTATTTTGCGGACTGGCTGGGTATCCTCAGCTGGCAGTCCGAGCAGGACCCGTGGATGTTAGGCCTCGGAAGACATGGCATCACTTTGCGAAAGGCTTCCAGCGGAAGAGAAGCTTGAACAGAGGATGAACGAGCAGTGAGCGCGAACTATAGTACAGGCAGTAAGTAGGTATAAGAGGGAAGGCTTGAGGCGGGCGTCCACGCAAGAAAATATCTTCGTCACCTCCATCCACCCTTCCACGCATTTCTCGTCCCATCGGCGGCCGTCGTCTCTTGTTCCCCCTTTTTTGACAACGTCCGCAATCATTCCACCCAAGAGCAACGCGAGCTATCCCCCGGGGAGGGGAAAGCCCAAGGAATCGACATCCGTTGCCGCGAGAGACCAACTCCCCTTCCCCCACGTGTACAGGAAAATGACAACTGACCGCCAAAAACAAACCACCCGGTCTTCTTCCCCTTAGCCTGTTTTTCTTCCTCCTTTCTACGAGGCAAACCGGTTTTGCCTCTGTTGAGCTTCGGCTTCGTGTCGCAAGGCGGGGGACAAGCGGCGCATTCGTCTACCAGACCAACACCACTGAGGAATCGAGGAAAAATAAGGAAATGCGGAATCGGATGATGCGGCGCGCGTTTTTGTTGGGGGGGGACGAATTGGCGACAAGAGAATTATCGGACTCGGGGAAATCCTTTTTCGATGGTATAGAAAACTCCTGCTGCAAAGCGCAGCCCTTATCCGCCTTGAGCCGTCGTGAGAGAAGGTAAGTCGGTATCGGAATCGTGTGCTTTGCTTGTCTATGCGTGTAGGGTTGGATTTTGGTGGGGGTATCAAAATGCCTCGATTCCGTTCCCTCCTTGGCGATCCTGTCGTATCCGGATCCGGTAGCAGACGTTGCGGGAAATGTGAAGCATACATGACTCGGGAAAGGCCACATGTGGGAAAACCAACAATGTGTTACAACCGCCCAATCTAACAGTCAGGTGCTAGAATGAGGCCCAAAAAAAAGAACTATGGTGCAAAGGAATTTCGTTGTGGACGTTGAGGGTGATGGCTGGCATGGCAAGAAAAAAAAGACCCTGTATAGTTCCTACAGCCGCCCCTGCCGGCGAAGGGCGGCTCCAGCTGGATTTGGTAGACGATGAAAAGTGAGCTTTGGTATGAGCAGGTGTTTCGTGACTTCGTCCTGTATGCGCCAGTACTCGCGGATTAGAAAAAGGCAGCATCAGGGTTTCGAAAATTAAGTTGGCCAAATAACCACTCGACAGAAGATTAAAATGGTTTCGCGCGTACTGGAACCGGTATATCCAGACAGGACTTCGTCGTTTTCGGGGTCGGTGTGGTTTTTTAGTATGCCCAGATTTTCAGCTGGTGAAAACAGTCAGTATGGATCGTGGCCTCGGGATAGCCAGAAGGCAGATACTCACGAGAGAGTCCCAAGAACCTGTGCACAGGCTGATGCCATCGTTGCTCACGCCCAAGCAGCTCACTCTGTTCTCGTGGCCAACAAGCGAGCCAACCTTCTCTCCGCGTGTTACGTCCCAAACCTGGAATAGGTATTAATAATCAGTCCACAACGGCTAGTGTGGTCGGCAGTATCAAGCATACCTTGCACTCGAAGTCGTCGTAGCCGGCGAACAATAAACGTCCTGAGACCGAGGTGGCCACCGAGGTAATGCCGCAAAGAATAGATTCTGACTGGGGATTCAGACACGTTAGCGACTCCAGGTCTAGTCTCGATTAATTGATTGCAAGTTGACTTACGCCGTAGAGGTTCAATTCACGGTCAGCACGAATGTCGAAGAGTCGGCAGGTAGCGTCGTCGGAGCCCGTAACGAAAGAGTGGCCGTCGGGGAAGAACTGGATGGCGTTGATGTCGGACTCGTGGCCAGCGAAAGTCTGGACGGCCTTGCCAGCTCGGATATCCCACAGCTTGGCGAAGGCGTCGCAGGCACCGGAAATGAATGTGTTGGAGTTGGTCGGGTTGAGGCTGATGCTCATGACGTCGCCGAGATGGTCGGCAAACTCGATGACCTTTTGACCCGTCTCGATGTCCCATTTCATGCAGGTCATGTCACCTGACGAGGTGAGGATGCTCCGGTCGTTGATGAATCGACAGCACGAAAGGTAACCGGCGTGACCAGACAACTCCCTTGCGACACGCGTGGGACCCTCCCTCTGCTGGTTGAGGTTGTAAATGGAGCAGATGTTGTCGAGACCACCGCAAGCCACGTAGTTACCGCTGGGGGCGTAGGCGCAGGTCATGACCCAGGATGACCGTAGGGGAATCGCGTGGACCTTGTTCGTCGTGTAGGCATCCCAAATGATGAGCTTGCCGTCTTGCGAGGCGGACACGAGATGTCTCCTATCGGTGGACCAGTGCATGGCGTAGATCTTGGCCAAATGTCCCTTGAGCGTGCGCTTAGCCTTCATCAGTTGGTTCTTGGGGATCGGCTCGTGGGCCTGCTGGGCGACGGTGCGAACTGTCGAAGAGAATTTGGGGTTAGCATTTCGGGAGACAGGGGGGCAATTGAGGTGCAGACGACGGCGACGGGGCCGAAGTCGATGATGGGCAACTCACGGGTGGTGTCGGCGAGCTCATCCTTCTTCCGCTTGATCCTATCCTTGAGTGTCTCAGCCTCGCGTCGCGCTTGCTGGATGCGCGCCTGCATCGCCTCGGGCGACACATCGTTGGGGCCTTGAGAGTTCATCGTCGTGGACTGGGAGCCTCGATCAATGGGGTGGCGGAGAGAGGGGCGGCTGCTGATGGGAGAGGAGGCGGCGGTGATGGCGGTGGTGGTGATGGACGGAGAGGACGGGTCGGAAGGAGGAGGAGGAGGAGTCGGTCGACGGTCGTTGGATGAGGGTTGGGGGTTGGAATTGAAATTGAGCGGGAGTCAGTGGAGAGGGAGGAAAGAGAGGTGTGTGGTGGTTGTCCAGTTCCAGATGGAAAGGGAATGCAAGCTCCAGGGGTTGCTTTGCGCGGACCAGTAAAACAGCAGGGTCGAAGGGAAATGATGGTCGTCTGGGGGGTGTTGAATTAAGAGCGAGAGGAGGGCGCAGGTACCTGCCGCCTCTGCGAATCGATGGCCTGTTGCGCGGTACCTGCTGTACCTGCTGGGGGGGCCCTTATGCAGAAAACCCAGTAGTCGGGTGGACAGGCGGACGGGGCAGGGCCGGAGGGAGCAGTGCAGCGGGTGGTAGGAAGCAGAGCAGCAGGAGCAGGAACAGGAACAGGAGAGAGATGGGCGGGCGGCGGGAAGTGGTATGGAGAAAAAAGGTACGGGGCTACGGGCAGGGTGGATTGGTTTTTTTGGTTGGTTGGCGGAGGAGAAAGAATGGAGGACGGGGGACAGGATTAGTTAGGACTGGACTGGACGAGTGGACGGGCAAGGCAGGGCAGGGCAGGATAGGCAGGACGTGGGCCGTGGGCCAGGCCAGAGGGGGGAGGGATAGGGAAGCCAAAGGCCGGGGCGGACGCCGTGTAGAGCGAGTGAGCGAAGTGAAGGTGGGCCCTCTTTCCCTTTTCCCCTTCCCTTTTTTTCCCCCTTCTTTTCTGCGGTGACTTCTTCGTTGCGCTGCTGGGGCCTGGAGCCTGAACCTGGGCCGTACCAGGGCAAGCTGGCTGGGATTTGGGGGCCTGAGGGGGGCCCGCAGGGAACAATGAGGTGGTCGCCCGGTGCCGTGCTGGCTAGGAGAACCTTAGTGGAGGCACTCTGTAGGTCGGTAGGTACAGCGTGATGCGTGCTGCGTAGAAGTGCACAGCGATCGGTCGACCCTTAGGCAGGTACGGATACGGGTATGGGTATGAGTACGGGTGCAGATAATAGGTGCGGCAGGGGCCTGGAGGCCTGCGTGGGTACGGGAGTACTGCCGGATGCTGAAGTGCGAGGCGCTGTCGAGTACCTCGCTGCTCGCTGGCGTGCTAAGGCAAGGTACTACTAATAGGTAGCTGGTGAGCCAGCCCTTGCGTCAAGGTCAGACGAAGTTGCTATACCTGCAGAGAAGTGTGTGTTTGTGTGTGTGTGGAACGGCAGGAGAATGCAGCGGCAGAACAATTGAAAGAACTCGACGACAACGACGACTGCAGGAGAGCTGCGCGCGGCTGATGCGAGGCGGCGGAAGGGCACGTCTTCAGTTCAGGAAAGGCAAGGAACCTTGAAGAGAGAGGTGAGGTCAGGCAAGCCAAAGCAAGTTACGGAGTGGGTACGGAGCATAGGTAAGTGGGAAAAGGAGCTGAAATGGCGAATCGACGGCGCCGCGGCGTGCGTGACCAGGCAAAGACAGAAACAGAGGCAGAGGCAGAGGCAGAGGCAGAGGCAGAGGCAGAGGCAGAGGCAGAGGCAGAGGGGCAAGCAACGTGGACAGGCGCGGAGCGGCAAAGCTAAGCAGCACAAGCGAGACACGAGGAAGCGAGGCAAAGAGACGCAAATCGGCGACGGCAGCTAGCACACACGCAAGGGCAAGAGCGCGCGCGAGACAGACAGAGGCAGACTGAGAGGGAGAGACTGAGAGTCCCGATCATAGGTAGGTACGCAGGCCCCGTCCCATTCGTCGTCCCGGTTCTTTGTCCCGAGGATATGACGAGACACGGCCAAGTACCGGGGGAAACAACCCAAAAAGGAGAGGTGGACGCTGGATCGACTTACCCAGCAATAATAATAACAGCGCTCCGTGGCTCAGGGACAGGTGAAGCGAGCCGCGAGTCCAGGTAGTGCGTAAGATGGTGCACTGCGGACCGCAGACCGACTGTTGACCGGAGACCACGGGGCGGATAAACCCCAGCTGTCGGTCGTTTCCTTCTCCTTTTTCCTTGCCCTCTTTATTGCGTCCCGTCCGCAGCGGCGATGCGAGATTGACGGTGGACGAGCGTGACGGATACTGCAATGGGTGTTCGGTCAGGATGGCCTGGGCTGGCCTGAGCTGGCCTGGCCTGGGCTGCCTTTAGGTTGGCTGGCGTGCGGAATTGCGCAGTGCGCCCAAAAGGTTCAAAGGCGAGTTGAGCCGAGTCGGAAGCTGGCCGGCCGGGAAAGGATTCAAGTCCGCTGTGGCAGACGTAGCAGCAGCCGTAGTGCAGGCTGTACTGCGTAGAGCGAGCCAGCTGGGTGCTGTGGGTGGTACAGCTGCTGCAGCGGTAGCGGCAAGCAGGAGCAGAAGCAGCGCAGCGCACAGGATGCCGCCGCAGAGAGTAAGGCCGGGTTGGGCACGGTTCACTGGCAGGGCGAGACGAGCCGGAGGTACCTCGAATTAGTCCGATGGAGCGTGTCCTGCAGTGTACCTCGAAGAGGGTTGGAAATATCCGCAGTGTGGTCCAGGACCAAGGTAAGGGTCGAAGGCAAAAGTCGGAGATGGTGTACGGCGGTAGCAAGTAGCCGCCTGTATCCGTACTCCGTGAAATGCAGCGAGGACGGGGTGGATGACGACGACGAGCGCGGTCAGTACGTGTTCTAGCCCAGCTGAGCAGGGCAGCCAGCGTTCAGTGTGTTTTCGGTCTTCAGCGTGCGCCGTGTGTCCAGTGTGTTGTTCAGCGAACAGCAGCGCAGCAGGCGAGCCGGTGCGCGGTTGAGCGGCTGGGAGACGGTGTCGGGTCCGAGAGTGCCCTGGCGATAGGCAGGCCGTCGGCGTCGCAGTCGGGCAAGGTGAGATGAGGTGCTGATGAGGTGGTTCGTCTGTCGACAAAGTGGATGCGTCGAGTCGATGGAGACACTGAGGGTCGGACCGGGTGCAGGCGAGAAAACAGCGTCGAGGTGGGGCCAAGCCTGTATTATTTTATTTCCCCTTGGCTGCACTGGGCGACTGGGTGCAGTGTGGTCGGTGGTCACTCAGCACTGGGTGGTGGTGGCACTGGGGAGCAAAAAAGGTGGATTCTGGAACCAGATGCGCGTGCGGATGGGCAGAAAGGCAAGAAACACCCCGGGCCAGGTACGAAGTACAATCTTACTTCAATAGTTACAGACACAACAACTTGCAGATGCGCTGCACACGCCGTCGTCATGAAATTAAAAGAGAAAGGGGGTCCCTCGGAGAAAACGCGACTTTTGGGCACAAGACCAGGCCCGGTTACGACTCTATCCGCTTTAGTCGCCTGTTGTCGCGGCCAAACGATCATCACGACCTCGGTTTTTTTTTTTCTTTCTTTTTTTTCTTTCTGTCTTCACTCGTTGAGTGGTCGCGGTTCGTTTGGATGTGTTTTCAGTCTGCTTACGGATACTTCTACCTCGACATCCTAACTCACAGTTCCAGGTTGCCTGGCTTGGGCCTTTTGCCCCATTACGGGCAAACGCAGTGTCGGTTCTCGTCTCGTCTCGTCCGGTCTTTTTGCTTCCCTTCCCCCTTCGCCCACGCAGTGCTACGCTGCGCTCCGATGCTAATGTACGGCAAGGTGGGTGAGGGAGGGATGGAGGGAGGGGAGGGGGAGTGGGAGTGGGAGTGGGAGAGCCAGGGCATCTTTGCCTTTCTGTTCCGCGCTGCTCAATGAGGCGATCTCGCGTCGGGATCGGAAATTTTGCATACGACACGTCCAAGAACGAATGCTGCGCTGCGTTGCGCCCACTCACACACGGTGGAGAGGGAGCCTGAGATCGAGCCGGCCGCATCTCTCTTCTGCCGGCGCGATGCGATGCGAGGCGAGGCGAGGTGCGCGATGGGATGCTGCCGTCTTTCCCTGGCCTTACAAATACAGCCTCAGATGGCAGGACAACCTAGTATCTCGTTCATGGATTGGTGCTTGCAGAATCGCAGACAGACATGGGGATGCAAGCGCAAGCAGGGTCCAGTGCTGGAACTTAACGACAGGTGCCTACCTGTCTCGGTAGTAGAGTTGGAGTCTTCACACCCCCAGCTCAGGCACCTCAGTCGCTGTATTGAGTTTCCAAGGCGCCTTCATGCTGCGCGGCGCCTTGCCTCACTGTGCATCACGGCGCTGCCTCCACCAACAGCTGTGTCGCAAGATGCGGATTTGGGATTCCGGATTCTACTGTGCTGCAGAAGCACTCTCGCTGAAGCGCATTCCGTCCCGTCCTGGAAGCACCGGAGGATTGCATACGCAGTCGGGCCATGGATCAGGATCAGGTGCCAGTGTACACTCTTCTCGCAGTCGGGTACTGGTACCTTCATTTCGCTCTGAACCAACACGGAAGGCAGGCACAGTGCACCAATGACGCTTGTTGGGGCAGCAAGGCCATTGGCCATTGGACCTGGACATTGGACATTGGCTCAGCCGACGAGACATGTAGATACGTACCGCGAGGTACCGTGCCATCATGGTGGGGAAATGAGCCGCCGCACCCCCCTCCTCGAACCTTCCTTGGCGAAATGCAGCACGACACTCACTTTCTTCACTTCCAGGTCCAGCTACCTGCTTCCTGGTCGTCCCTACACATGCTCCATCGTATGCTGCGTATCCATCTCGCTCAGCGCTGCCGAACCTCACCTCTTGATTAACCAGTCGCGCAGCCGCACGACACCTTCGTGCTGGGGGAGGCCAGCGGAGTCGAGCAGCGGCTGCTTTTACCTTTTTTTGATGTGTAGCTTGATATAGATACAATGGGTGCCATCGCCGCACAGGCCACAACTTAGGAGGAAACCTCCCACGGAATCCCCGTACCGGACGACGAAGGTCCCCCAAGGGATTCATGTCTGCATTGGGCTGTTACCTTCCGTTGCGCTGGCAGAGCAAAAGCAAGCAAGACATACAACAGGAAAGGCTCCGGGAAGGATGGCAGCCCATTAAAAGAGCTCTGAGCTCGAGCGAGGTCACAGTGTGGGGCCGTCCAGGCACCTGTCCCGCCGAGGCCCTGTGTCCCGCTCGCTGCGCAATGTGGGTCCTCTGGCTGCATTGCATAAAGTAGATTGGATGCAGGCGCTAGTCCCTATCCAGTTGTCCTCTCAGGTACCGGCCGACATTACTCTGTGCTGAACCCTCTGCCTCCCCGGCCGGTTCCACTTCTGCGCCTGCTGTTCCGTGGCCTGTGCACGCTTCGTTTCCATGGATGCCGTCTTTGCTCCCATGCCGCCTTTGCCTCAATTGTCGTTGGTCAGACTCGTCCATTGCTGGGCATCCGGCTTGGCTGGCATCCAAAGACCCCCAAAACGCTTTTTTGACCGCAAGCTCGCCGTCGCCGGCACCGACCCTGCGAACCGATCAACAGAGCCAAGAAGTTGCTGGAGAGAAAGAAGCCTTGGGTTTGCCGATTTTTAGCCCGCCGACCGACATCATTCTTGCTGCGTCTCACCTTGGGTTGCTTGCGTGCTGAGAGGGACCGGCACTGCGCCTCCAATTGAGCATCCCATCCACCATGGACACTCGGTGCCCGCTCGATCGGCGTTGACTTCCGTTCGGAATGATCAGCATTCATGAGCCCAAGTTGACCGCGAGACAAGACAGGCAAACAAGCCAACAAGGCAGCCGGCCAGACGTAAGGTCAGACGCATGGTGGCCAAAACAGCGATTTACTGGCGATGCCAACATCTGTCTGGCTGGTAGACTTTTCGTCCAACAACCGAGAAATCTTGGCCTAAAATGGCGACCTGGGCGATCAAGTCCCCAAGCTCAGCAAGGACGAGGGCGATGGCCAAGAAGATGAGGACGAGCTGATAGTCCAAGTGCAGATTCAACTTGTCAACGACGGCCCAGCAAAGTCTCGAGGGCGGTGACAGCCACAGTCTGCCCTGCCGCTGAAACACAAACAGGAAAGGAAAGGGACTGGACAAGGCCAGACAAGACAGGACAGTACAGGCGTCCCCGCTAGCCCAGCGTCAGCCGGGGTCCGGCATCCAACGTCGGGTCATTGGGCGAACCGCCCATCTCGATACACACGGCCAGAACACGTCTTCGACCATCCCTCCATCTTGTTTGCCTTTCCGCCAATTCCCAGATTTGCCATCATCCCATTTGCCCGATTTCGTCTCAAGCGTTGCCCTATCGCACATCACCTTCAAATATTGCCCGGGCAGCTCGCCTCCCCGTGCCACTACCTGGGGACGGCATGTCAGTCCGACTTCTGTCAGGTCGGGCGAGGAAGAAAGCCGTCTATCGTGGGTGGCGGGCGGCCCAAGCTCTCTAGCTCCCTCCCCAGCCGGTGCCGTCACAAGCCCCAAGCTTCCAACATTGCTTCTCCTTGGGTTCCAGAAGTGAGACTTGCATACACTTGTGTGGTCCTCCATCCATGCCGATGATGCATCTTTGTCAAGCAGCCCACCAGTGAAGAGACACTTCGACGCCGGCCGCTTCATGAGTGCCTCGTCCGTGTGGCCACTGCGACGACGGGCTATTCAGGCTGGACGGGCTGCATGACGGTTGGATGGCCCTAAGTGTCAGCCAGCGGCAGCAGTGGCAGATGAACAGCAGGATAATACCTGGTCGTCGGCATCGCCATCGCCATTACCATTGGCATTCATATTCATTAACCAGCTCGTCATCGTTGTCATCTTGTCCACCACCATCGTCGCTCTTGGGCAGCAATCTCGGTCTCGGCAGCTCTCGGTTTCGGCATGGAACGGGAGATGGGCAGACTTAATAGTCAAAAGGGAATGGCATCGCAACCGCATTGCTTCGACGAATCGTCTGAAGACAAGACACAATGTCACCGAGAAGATCTTGCCTATTCCCATATCTTCAGGCAGTTATACGTGTCGATGCAATAATGCGGCATGGACCTTCCCACCTCCCACAATTGTGCCGGCCGGTCCTTGCTCGACCGCACAGGTCGGTGTTATTCCCGCGATGGGTTCAACATGGGAGCCTGCTGCTGTCGCTTTCCGTCTGCTGCCTCAACTTTGGACAATGGCGACACAATTTCCCTTGCTACCTTAGCTTGCGGGTAAGCTTGTGGGATGTCAGGATGCTTTTGTGCCACAGACGACCCTCTGGCTCCCGCTGCTTGCTCCGGCCCTCATGGACGAATCACCATCTCCCAACTCGTGTCGACTTGGCGAAACCAGGCAATGGTACCCTTGTCAGCTGTATCAGCCAGCCAGTCGAACAAACCCGTCTGTTGGGACAAGACCTCCTAGGCCCCCCAATGCAGCATGGCGCAGGTCGTACGCTAATACAACTACATACCTCTGCCGACGAGGAGACGTCAAAATCCATAGGCCGCGACCGATCCCATGCACTGTGTCGCAAGCCGGCAGCCCAAAATCGAGCCAAAAGCGACCCCATGCCGAAAGTGGCTTGGCTAGACTTCATCAATGCGCACTGGCGCTGGCTGGCATGGCATCTTATTCGCAATGCGTCTTGCAAAACTTGCCAAAGAGGATAAAAGAAAGGATGAGGGGAAGAGGAAAGCCTACGGGTCTGCCACTCCCACTCCCACGCTCACGCTCGACGAAGCTTTTGTTGATCTTCTGCGGACAACGTCACCGCTGAGCAAAGTCATTGTCTCTGCTGACTCCGATTCGGAACACTGTCGCCGCAGACTCCGCACCCTCCCATCTGGGCGCAAACCTACGTGATGACAGACCTGTTGGTCATTGCGTCCTGCTTTTCGGGGGCATTTTGAAGAATACGGGAGAGCTTTGGCATCAAATCCCCTCGGGGGGGAAGTATCAAAACAGCGACTGGACACATCCGCAACAAGTCACAATCTACGCCGCCGCCGATCGCCCAATCGACGACGACGCAAATCTTTCCTCCGCCTCACGGGAAGCGCACGGGCTCCAGGGATCGTCGTCCATTCGGGATTGCGGGTAGAATCCGCCCGTCCCTTGGTCCATGTTGTCATTCATTACTTGCATTAAACGACGACCTCTGCATCGCCATTGCTCTCTTCCTTGCTCGACTCCTATCTAACCCGTCCGTGGCTTCTCGAGATGCTTTCGACTGCTGCTCGCCTCATGTTATCTATGTTTCACATTAGAATGCTGGGATCCCCTCCTGAGTGGTGAGGCCCAGAGACCACTTGGCACACACACATACACACAAGACACACACTCTAGGACCTCATTCGGGTCCGTGTGTCGTCTCAACCGCAGAACAAGGACGAATACCAGCTTTTTGCCATCAAACTCTTTGCGACCCTCTCCCAGAACTAGACTTTGCAGTTGGCCTTCTGCGGAAAGCGCGGAACCCCACCATCGTAGCCTTGCAGAATTCCCATCCCCCTCTTCACGGAACCGAGGCAGGGAACGGCTCTTGCCTCGAGCATCGTGAAACCTCGAGGCTGCAGCAGGCGAGACAGATGCCCGTTTCTTAGCCCTACCGCAACATCAGTCAAGGTGCACGTCTGGCTCTGCTGCGCAGCACAGGGCGAAGGACCCTCCTGGCAGCTTGGCACGTCCTTGCCCGTTGGGCAAACGCTTGTTCCCTCCCAACTCAGCAAAGTTCGGAGGGAGGGGGACGCTTGCTAATCCAAACCATCTGTCGCTCAGTGGAAGGGGTTGGGTGGCAACATCCCGATCTGGCCTGGTCGAAGACCTCACATTGGTCTCGTATGTGCACATGCCGTCCTGCGGGCAGCTCTACATCCTTGGCCCGAGCAACGGGCAAAAAGAGGTCCTTGAAACTCATCGCGGCCTGTCAAACTAAGCGCTTGAAGATGCCTTCGGGGGACATGAGCAAATCACCATGAAGGGGAAATGTCTTTGACCTATTATTTATAGTAAATTTCCCGATTCGGGGCTCGTATATTGCAGTGCTGAAGTCTGCTGCACCGTCTGCGGTCAAGAAACGGACACGTCGCGGAGATAGGCCTTTAGAAGGGGGTCTCTAGCTATCTAAGAGCTTATGCCGCATAGTTTCGATGTAACCATCTGCAGAGGACGATCTGTTGGAACGACCCGTGCGAGGGTCAACTCTCTCGTCATCCTTCTTCGACCAGCCCACGCTGCCGGCGGGGCGTTCGTCCGGCGATGTATGGGAGCGGCGGCAGAGCAGCGAATTGAAGCATTCTCAATCTACTGCAATGCTGGCTGACAGATACGACAGCGATGGCCAATTGGGAGTCTAAACAAGCCTATACCACTCGCGCGCCGAAATTCCACTCCTTAGCCGGGGCCACTGACCATACACGGTATTTCTGTCGTTTACATGCCGGCGGGTATTCCTCAACCGCCCCCATGTTTAGTTCGACGATCACCGAAACCCTCTCGGACAAGATTATCCAATCGCTCCGCTAGCCCAGAACGCCGATCACTAGACAGACACGGCGAAGAGGGGCCACTCGGCCGGAGCAAACTCCGTCTACAGTTCGGAAGAAGGCCCATCGGCTTCGGAGCAATCGACATGTCCGATATCAAGATTCCTCGCTGCAAGAATGTCGACCGCCCAACCGCCGGCTGGCACGGCCTGGAATTGCGTAAGTCTATTTGGCACACATGTTGCTTGATGACGAGGGCCAAGCAACGTTAAAAAACTGAAGTAATTCGAGGGACAAAAGGGGTGCTTTGTGAGCGACTGGCGCAGTCTTCCATCCCACTCGGGCCGTCTGGCCTCTAACTCTATGCGTAGCTCAGGTTGTTCTCCGATTCCGACGAGGGTTACCACATGAGTTGCCGGAGACGGTCCTTCTCGGGCTCGCCGCCGAAGATGGAGTCGATACCCCGGCGGGCGAGAGCGCAGATGTCGTTCTGGGAGAGGTCGAAGTGTTCGGCCACCAGCCTGTACTCGTTGGACAGGGGGCTGCCGAAGACGCCCACATCGTCAGTCTAGTACACAACTCGGTCAGTACAATCACCCGCCACAAGACACGAAGCAAGCCAAGTGGATGGATCAACGCACGCCAAGCGAGATGATGCTCCCCTCGACACCCCACCACTCGCCGAAATGGTGCCCCTCGAACCCGCCCGTTACCATGCCAGCATGCACGTTGCAGCTGAGGCACAGCTCGAGCCCGATACCGCGCGCCACGATCTCACGCTTGACGTCCTCGCCGAGGTGGATGACGTGGCCGAGCCGCCCGGGTTGCCACGAGAGGATCTCGGCGAGCTCGCGGGGGTGGCCGGAGCACTCGGCCTCGCCGAAGTGGATCGTAATGTCCAGCCCGAGCGCGCGGGCCTCGGCGAAGGCATCGCGGAAGATGGAGACGTCCTCAGCGCCGGGTGCGCCGGTGTGGGCGCGGGCCGAGGGGTCGCCGCAGAGGTCGACGCCGACGACGCCGCGGTCCCGGTACTCGGCGGCCAGGCGGACGGTCTCGAGGGCCTGGGCCGGGGTGTGCCGGCGGTCGACGGAGAGGATGAGGCGCGTGCGCATCGCGGCCGGGTGGGCCTCCTCGAAGGCGGAGATGGCGGAAAGGATGGTGGAGACGTAGACGGCGGGCGGCTGGGGGGTCGGGCTAGGGAGGGAGCGCGGGGTCGTGCGCAGCTCGAGGTAGGCGACACCGTCGGCGTGGAAGTCCTCGAGCACGGAGAGTGTGGCCGCGCGGAGTGTGTCGGGGGAGGTTATCAGGTTGTAGATGTAGGACGAGAAGAGGGGGAAGAAACTGGTGCGTGGTTAAATGGGAATGAAAGATGATGAGAGGAGGGGGCATTACGTCTTGAGGTTGTAGTCGTGCTTGCCCTCGGGCATGACCACGAGGGGGTCCTCGAGGTCCGTCTCGCCCGCCTGCTTCTTGAAGACCCAGATGTCGTGGAGGGTGCGGCGGCTTACGCTGCCCGTCAGATGGGCGTGAAGCTGGTACTTGTTAGTCATGTCCACGTAGAGGTAATAATACAATGGAGACCGTCCGCGTAGACGTAGGGAATAGAGCTGCACCTCGATTTTGGGGAGGGCTTTGAAGTCCATATCCGCCGCTCCATTCTTTGAGCCCGCCATCATGATTCGTGTCCCCGGATAACCTTTCCGAGCGGTTAATAGTTGTAACCGGTGAGATTCACTCGCCGTGGTGAGATTAGGACGAGAAGCGAGAGAGAGGTCCGCCGGGGGAGGAGCACACACTTATGCGCTCTGTTCCCGTCACACAGCAGGTCACTGAGTCGTGATCGCGAGATACTTTTTTGCAGCGGGATATGGGTTAGGGTAATCACTCACAATAAGCACGTCAACTATAGGTGCCTTGCCCAACGGTATCCTTCGATTTACGGGCACAAGAGGAGGATATGGAGTTGTTGGGGGCTTTCTTCTTCTTTTTTTCTTGTGGTCAGATCCGGGAAAGTCGCACAAATCACGACGATTTGCGGCGGCCTAATCTCTTTCGGAGCGGGCCGACGGGGCCGATCCCGGAGGCTCTAGCGGGGGGGGGGGGGGGCTTTGGTCGTGCTACGGAAGGGCGCCGAAACGTCTGTGCTTGGTTGCGAGGCTGCGTCTGGTCTGGCGATCTAGGGCCCAGACGTTCTAGACCGGCGTCTGGAAGGACTGGAATATCACACGAAATTTGAGGTAGTGTTTATTTTTGAACGAATGAGTATTGGACGTGAAGGACAGGACTTCATTATGAGTACAACTACAGCCCATGAGGTGGGATGTGATGATCACCGGGGAACGCTGGGATATCGAAACGTTTGGAGGGAGGGAATCGATTTTTGACGAGTTCTTCGCATTTTGTCATCCGCTTGAACGAATCTCCTGGATTTCATCTGCGGATCAGTTTTGAGCAAGATAGTCCTACAACTAGGGAAGTGAGGCTAATCCCCAGAGCATCGGCCATAAAGGACAACTTCAAAGTGGACTGGAGAGACCCGGATGGCTCTAAGGTGCCTCAATACAACTGCCATTCAACTTTCCATGAAGATTCTCTCCCATATACCGTACGTTCATAGACATCAAAGTCCAACTTCTTCCACAACACCGAATGATGGGCATAACGCCCCTCCTCGTCTTCCACGCAAAAAGATGAAAAAAACATACAACACCGGGGATTCCCCAGTCGTCACCGACCTGAGTACTAGTCCGGCCCTTTCCAGCTTGACTATGGGAGAGCGGACGGGATCCCGTATTTTCTGGAAGGTATGGCCGTATGTATTCGTTTCTGCCCTGAATGGCTGTCTTGTAGTCACGGTGCCTCTCCCTGTGGGCCTTGATCTCGAGGGCTGGACCTTATTTTGACTCCCATCACCAGAAAGAATCGACAAGGTCAAGATGCGGTCGTCGTTGAAGCTGTGTAACATGTCGTTGTTCTCTCAATCGAGTAAAATGCCACGCCTACTCAGTCATGGTGGCCTTCCACACCATCCCCGCACCAGTTGCCCGCAACGCCATGGACCATTTCAAGTTGCACACACCTACACAGGAATAGATGCGCGGTCACAGTGGTTGGAAAGGAGATGGGTATTAGAATTTGTCATGATTGCCAAAACGGCCTTCCTATCGCGGCCTCATGAACTTCCTATAGTACAAGCAAAAGGGCAGGGAAACCCCATCCTGCCACCCATCCATGACCGCAATGCATGCCAAGTTTCCGTTAGGCGTCGAGAGTGTGAGAGAGTTTGTGTCTGATGTACAGTTGAAAGCGCAAAACAAGCCGCAAGTCCGTCCGAGTAGGGTGCTTTCTTCGTTGTCTCGTCAGATCCGGTGCGCGCGCGCGATTTGCGATATTTCCAATCGCTCGGGAATATCCATCCTATCCGGTGTTTTTTTTTGGTGATTATTCTTTAAGTTTACAGAGCGGGCTTGGCCTCCGTACGGTCAAGAGCGGCACCCACGCGCTGGGCAGTGTCGTCTCCCTCCGTGCCGGGCTCGGCGCCAGCGGTCAGGAGCTCGCCTCCTGCCTCGCGCATGCGGAACTCACGCTCCATGCCCTCGATCTGCTGGTCCTCGGCCCAGCAGGTGGCCAGAGGCACGCCAATCATGAGCGCGGTGGCGCACACGACCCAGACGGTGCGGGAGCCGTAGTACCACGTGTTCTGGACGGCGCTGACGCCGAAGTTGACCTTGTGGGCAACCCAGCCGCGCGTGGTGGGGGGAATCATGTCCTTGAGGGCGTACAGGCGCTCGGTGAAGGACTCATCGGCAGGGTCGAAGTCGCTGTCCTCGGAAATCTCGGAGTCTGCGGGGGTTAGCTGGTGGGCTCTTGTGACGTAGCAAATGCGCCAACAGCTTCACGACGAGGGGAGCAACCGGCTCATCTCCGCAATTTTCATAACACAAGGCCAAACGTACCAGTGTCAGTGTAATCGCCGTCATCCTCGACGGGACCGGCCTGGGTGGCCTGGAAGTGCTCATCCTCGACCTCAGTGAGCTGAACCATTTTGACGGTTGTGGCTGTTGACGAGCGGGGCTTCTTCTTCTTGATCTGATGATCGGTTGCTGCGCAGGTCACAAGGATCTCGAGGGACTGGTCGCGAATGTATCCCGGGGGCGTGTGGAATCGAAAATCGAAGCCGAAGGGATAGGCGACGAAGAAACCGAGGTTCTGGAGCCGTTCGAGGTTCGTCTGCTGCTGTTGACCTTGGAGGAATGCCTTCTTCCAACCGAGTACCGAGAGCTTGCGGTGGATCTCACACTCGAATTTGTTCGCAAGGAAGTGACCTTGTTCGGCGAGGAGGGAGTCGTTGGGAGAGTGTTGAGCTTGGAGTTGGCCAAGGGAAGGTTCAGCAAGAGGAGCTGTGCTAGTAGCGTGGGAGGGACCCATCATGAGAATTTTTGGTAGGTAGCGTAATTGAGTTGGTCCGTGCGTGGAAATTGGAAGAACGTTCTGCCGAAGATGACGTGGGATTTTGTGATTCTGTGCACAGACCACCATTGTTGTCAACCCCTGCTCTGTTTGTTTCCTCCCCGTCTTCGTCCAGCGTCGTGCGTCCATCCTACCGATGTATTCGTCAGAATAAACCACAAACGACGAGGCTAGTGATTCTAAAGATAGATACGGCATGCGGAATACTCGTGGGCCATTTCATATATGTAGAGCTCACTCATCATGAACCGGTCACCACCTCTGAGGTCATTGCCGATCATCGACGAGACATTGAACAATTATCGCATGAGATCAATAAACTCCCAAAGATTGCCCTTTTTATAGAGGTGTATCAGGAGGAGACAATAAAAGTCACTCTCAGGCAGTTCTGGGGCTTGGTAGCTTAGGGTACACACTTCCTCATTAGAAACAGCCCTGGCAGCAAGACGACGTGGGTGGAAACATTGGAATTGTTGCTGGGCAGAGTAGCGGCATTGCTATTATCAGGAAACTGCTTTACCATTAGCAGTGCAATCTTCTCGTCCGAAACTCTTGGTTGGTTGTTTGCAGGTTCTGATGTTCTGATATATCTTCTCGTTCAGTAGCGCTCAGTGCCACTGCAAGACAACAGCGCCGGCCCTACGGGTGTAAGTACGGCTTACAAGATCAATGGTCGAGCAGTTGTTCTCACGACTTTTTCACAACACAAGCTGGAGAGACAAGTGAGAGATTCTCCCAGATAAAATCCGATTCCTTATCTAGATGTTGGGGTATAACTCCTGTTCAACTCCTAACAAACTAGCCGATCCTGAATTCATCCACAACAAGCCTTAACTTCAATGAATAGCCCTGGTATACTTACCCCAACCTCAATCTGTCGCCTCCTCTATCAACACATTCACTTCTTTCGACCCTCGACCCCACCTCAACCCTTCTTACTCTTCCTTGTGCCCGATCCTCGGCAGGCAAAGCCATAGTCCGAGCATCACGGCAAGGAACGCCAGAATGATGGGCTGCAACACCTGTACGCCCTTGGCCTGAGCCAATGCACCAACAGCAAACGGCAGGATTGCCGCGCCGCTGCCTCCGAACGCCGCCGCGAACCCGATAGTGCTGACGTGCAGGTGCCTCGGCAGCAGCCGCGTCGCCGCCACGACGACGGCCGGGAAGAAAGGCCCCAGGAAGAAGCCCTGCAGCGCCACTGCGACCGCGGACACGTAGAACTGCGGAACCAACCAGAAGACGAGCTCAAGGGCCATGGTGATGGGGATGTAGATGGAGATGGCTAGCTTCACACCCAGCTTCGGCGTCACGAAGCCCAGAATCACCCGTCCGAGCGTGATGCCTAGCCAGAAGCCGACCGATGTCATGCCCGAGTCGAATTTGTTGGCCTTGCGCACCTGGATCATGAACTGGACGATCCAGCCGCCGAGCGAGACCTCCGTGCCGACGTACGCGAGGAGGAAGAAGGCGCACAGCCACGAGACGCGCGCGTAGGGCCGCTTGAAGAGGGCGACCTTCATGCCGGCGTTGTTGCTGTTGAAAGAGTCCACCGTCTCGCGGTACGCTGCGCCGTCCTGCTTCCAGAACGCGGAAGTGCACCAGACGAGTTCGACGACGGCCATGCCGAGCTACGAAGTCACAATTCGTCAGCCTTCAGTACATCCCTCAGCTCGCCACGAGGAGAATATAAGCTCACCATCACGTAGTAAAAGGTCCACCACCCCAAGTTACCCTTGGTGATCATGGTCGTCGCGATGAGCGGGCTCATGACGCCACCGGCGCCGTAACAGGCATGCAAGAAACCCAAGACCTCGTTGGCACGATCCATGTTGCCGATATAAGCGTTCCACGCAGCATCGCTGATGCCGTTGCCGAAACCCGCTAGGATATAGACAATGACGAGAACCGGATAGGGAGGGTGCTGCGAGATGACGACGTAGGCGGCGATGTGGCACAGGGAGCAGGTGATAGCGACGCCACGCTGGCCGATTTTGAGGTGGATCCAGTTGTTGAGCAGCGCCGAGAGTACGTAGCCGACGAACGGGGAGAGGAAGACGAGTGAGACTACAATGTAGGATAGGTTGTAGTACGATTCAAGCTGCGCGAGAAGTGAGTGGACCGAGTCAGAGGCGAGACGACGAGAATGATACATACGTAGGGGATCAATGCCTGGAGTTGGGTTTAGCTGCCGTCCACTGGAAGGTAGAGGTTTGAGTCGGATGATGGTGAAAGACTTACGCCGTACGCGGCATCGTTCGCGCCCGAGGTGAACAAGCTCCAGAAGCAGGAGAGCACTCTGTTCGCGTTCGACCTGGGATGGTTCCATTTCTGGACAACCGCGGCTGTCGTCGTCGGCGTCGGAAGTCCCCCAGTCGTATCGTCGTCAGATCCAAGGCGGTGGCCCTCGGTGTTGAGAAGGTTGCTATCTTTCGGGGTGGATGGCCAGCCCAGCGTCTCCAGCTGGACAGTTGAACTAGACGTGGTCGCCATAACGAAGGTGCTTGCCGAGAGGCAACAGCGCGAGACACAAAATCAGAAGGAAAAAAGGCCAATTGGGTTCGGTTGATGTGATCCAATGGTTGTGACTTATTTCCTCGAAGAGAATATATTATGAGATTAACTGAGATGCCCAAAGCTTCTAGAACGCGACGCAGTGGTATGGCGACCAGGTGGGTTTTATGACAAGTAGCCCATCGGAGGGTACACTGTATGACGAACCACGGACATGAGATGCGGATATGTAATACGACCATCCGGTATAGCCATGTGGGACGATCTCAGGCGGCTTTTGGCAGAGCTACCCCGGTTTCCCAGCTTACGAAGGGAGCCACCAGTTCGGGGTTTCCGTCAAACGACCTCCCACTGTCCCTTTCTCGTCCACACCCATCTGCGCGGAATATATTTCGCAGGTGTAACGGAGAATTGGTCGGTCACCGGCATGACTCAATGGAGATGACCACGAGGGCAAGCTTTGAAGCAGATCCATCCACCTGGCAGAGAGGAACAAACGATGGCACAACGTTTACACTAAATTGAAATACAGGCGATGGGCCGATGGACCGACGCGGCGTGTCGACCACCTCATTGGGTGGGGGTTTCGTCGGTGAATCCCCGGGGGCGGTCTATCGCAAAATGTGGGGCTGAATTGGTGGAGCTGGGCACCCCTGGCGGAATACAAATCCCGCCAAGCCCTCCGCCGAGGCCTGCATTTGTTCTGTCTCCCGATTGGGAGCTATTGCCAACCAACTAACTCCGCTAGCCTCCGGGCGACATTCCACGACCCACAGGGTCCTGCGATAGATTGAAATAACAGGGCGATGTCTGCCGTATATCATTCAGGGAAGCATGGGCCGACTCCATAAAAAAGCTGTCAAGTCAGCCTCTTAATGAAATGATTTAAGCTTCTTCCATATTTGTGCCATCTTGCAGCTCAGGGCTTGTCCCAACTGCGGAAGCAACATCTTGCGTACCACGAGTCTGTGGTCCAGGGTCGGCTGACTTTGCCCAAAAAAAAACCGGCTTCTAGATTGTGATATTTCTTGATCAAAAAGTGATGAATACACTGGCCTGCAAAAAGTTTATTGGTTCGTTGATGTCACTGTGATTCGAGACAAGCAACTCTCTTCTCCAAGCAACTTTGACTGTTGCCTCATTCACGCATACGGATCGCCTAGGCGTCTCTCTTCGCTGGAGTGGCAATGAAGTCAATGCTCATCGTTTCAAGTGTCGATTTTGAATTGATTAACAAGCGATGTATGGCTGTAATCTTGATGAGGGTAGGGCAACTACTTTTTAAACTCGTTCATGTCAGATATCAAACTGAGTAAAACAAATTAGCTGCCCGAGAAGAGGACTTTCTGATATAGAATAACGCACATGTCGATGCCGCCATGTCCTAGGGCCATCGTCGTATGTCAGATCTCAAATCCTTTCTAGAACATGGCCCCTTTTCAGTTAAGCCATGCAACATGACAGCTACCGGGACCGCCATGAATACCTCAAAGGATGCAGAAATAACGACACGAAGGGTTCCTTCCTTTTACTGCTAGAAAAGCCCTTGGCTCCAAGTAAACCATCAGCGACCTGTTCGTCTAAGGCCGGTATGACGCCGAACAAGAGAGCATGCGAGAGTCAGCTTATCTCAGCTCAGGCCAGGCTGAGTGTCTGACAAACCTCACCAATAGACGCCGGACAGGGATCCTGGGCCTCCTCCTCGGATGAGGCCACGAGCCACTCTCGACAGTCTTCGGGACTGCATTAGCCCCGGGGCGTCCCGCGCCGATCAACGACCGCCTTGCCGGACATTCCCCAGCAGCAGACATGTCGGTGGATCACTCAGCCTAGGTCTCTGGCGTCGAGGTCTCGGATCAGTCACACATGCGCCAAACACGGTAGAAGCCGGGACACGCCGTAGCTCCTCGGCCCGACGTGCATTCTCGTGGACCCGTGGATCCTTCGCCGTGTAATGACGACCAAGGATCGAGTCCTAGGAATATATATCAGCAGTAATCGGATAGACTGTGAAAATGTGATCGTGGCGCTCCATAATGCCCGTGAATTAGCCTACTGAATTGTAGATTGTTGCAAGCCTGGAGGGCTGAATCGACGGAGGTTGAAGGTGACTGAACCCGAACGTAATCATATCACGCCCTCGCCCGGGAGACCCCTTGCGAGACCACAAGTTTCAAGCGGTTTCTAACGTGTGGAGGATCATGATATACAATCACTTCATTCTTGGCAGCTACGATGAAGTTGATCATTATTCAGTTCTCACACATGGGGCGCTATGGCAGAGGTTCTCAGAAGCAGCATTGTACAGGTGTTATTTGGCAATTCGACAAATCATACAAGGGTAGTCGTGTCTGTTCCCCTCTAGGGATATTCGTGTGTCCAGTCTACCCGGTCTATTGTTCCCCGCCAGCCATTAAAGCCGATCGATCTATCGTTTCGCTCCAACACCATACACAAAAGAAGCGAAGAGATACATAGTACAAAGAAAACAAGAGGAAGCAGAACCCCAGCCTTGGAGGCAGAAAATGACTATTAACGCCTGGAACGACCTAGCTTATTCTCGTGAGATGTCACGGCCGAAGACCTTGGACTTCAGCCAGTCGTTCAGCACCAGCAGACGGTTGCGAGCTAGAGAATGTTAGCCAGTAAATCTTTACCGAGGGAAACAGACGGAAACTTACAGCTGAAGCACATGGAAAGGTAAGCGCTGCGCCAGAAGAGGTAGGTCATGCTGCCACCGCTAGCAATGTTGCCGTTCCACCAGCTGACGTCAGCAACAGCCTTCTCACTTCCGATGTAAGCCAAGCTGCCCTGGTGACTGTAGTGGAAAGGCTTGATGTCCTTGATGCGGCGGAGCTGGCGCTCGTGGGTCTCGATCTCACGGGCAACCTCGGCAGAGTTGCCAGGCTTCAGGTTCAGGTTGGCGCTGAGCTCCTTGACGCGGGCCTCCAGAGTCTCGGTCCTGGCCATGTTGTTGAACAGCTTAGCGAGGAAGTTGCCCTCCTGGGCAGCGACCTGAGCAGTAGGGGCATATCCGGCCACGGCGCAGTCGCCAATGGCCCAGATGTCACGGGTACCCTGGACAACAAGGTACTCGTTGACGGCCAGACCACGGCGGGAGTCCTTCTGAGCGGGGATCTTGGAGATGAGATCCCGAACGATGGGGCGAATAGCGTTACCGGTGGCCCAGACGAGCAGACCATAGGGAATGGTAATGGACTGCTTCTTTCCGTCGGGGCCGGTCGCCTCAGCCTGGACAGTCTTGTCGGTGACGTTCTTGACCATGGTCTTGGTCAGGATATCAATCTTCTCCTCCTTGAAGGTCTTCTCCGTGTACTCGATGAGCTGCTTGGAGAAAGACGGCAGGACGTTGGGCAGAGCCTCAATCAGGGTGACCTTGAAGCGGTCCGAGATCTCGGGAACCAGACGCTTGATGTCCTCCTCGAAGAAGTCCTGCAGCTCACCAGCGAACTCAACACCAGTAGGTCCACCACCGACGACAACCATGTGCATCAGACGGCTGATGTCCTCGGCGGACTGATCCTTGAAAGCAGCAGTCTCGACACAGTCCATGATCTTCTTGCGAATAGCTTGGGCATCGCCGATCTCCTTCAGGAAGCAAGAGTTCTCACGCACACCCGGGATACCGAAGGTGGCGTTCTCAGCTCCGACACCGATAACCAGCATGTCGTAGGCGACCTCAGTCTCGGACATTGAGCCCTTAATTTCCGAAGTATCCAGAATCTTGACAACCTTCCTGTCGGGGTCGATGGAGCTAGCCTCGGCTTCGTAGAACTTGACGGCGGCCTTCTTGTGGCGGAGGATGGTCCGGATGGGCTCCATGATGGAGCGGTGCTCAATGGTGCCGGTCGTGCATGAGGGGAGAAGAGGGGTAAAGAGGAAGTAGTTTCTAGGCGAGATAACGACGACATTGTAGTTTTCCGTGTCGAGCTTCTTCAGCATAGAGACAGAACCCCAGCCAGTGCCTGCCAAATTATTGTCAGATCAGCTCGTCGCGCGATTACTGGTGACGAAGTGCAATGTACCAAGGATCACCAGGGTCTTCTTGGTAGGGTCCAGCTCGACCTGGTCTTCGGGGTGCCTGTCCTCGTAGACGACGTATCCGACGTAGGCGAACAGACCGAGGGTCGAGAGGTAGGTCAAGCGCCAGGCCCATCTGAATGTCCTGCGAATCTTGCCGGGCTTCTTCTTGGGCGCGACATCGGCGTACTCTCTGCGGAACTGGCGCGCGGCGGTCCTGACGCGGGAAAGAGTGGCGGCACCTGGCCTCGTTGCGACGGTCCGCAGGCCTTGTCTTGACGTTGTCGTGAGGGTTCTGCGACCGGCGTTGGCAGCAGTACGCGGAGCTCTCGGCATGAGCTGGGCCGCGCGAAGGGAGCTCATGGCTCTGGCGGTCGAAGCCATTGCTTCAATTGTGGATGGGAAGGAGGTTCCCGGTGACCAGAGGAGGAGGGTTGTTGATGATGGGGATAGAGCGACGAAACAAAGGGAGAAAAGAGCGAACCGGAGAGGAAAAGGGAATTCGGAGACGATAAGGATGCACAGCCAAGCTTGTGGTTGTGTGTGACTGTGACGCAGCAACCCCGAGCGAGATTTGCGGCTGGCGGCTGGACCCTCCCAAGTCGGCGGTATTTTTCTCACTGCAGAAAATTTCAGGTGCTCCGGGGTGTGAGGTCACAGATAGCGCGGTCCGCCGTTGGCAATCAGAAGCTTTGACGCCGATGTCGGCCTGTGATTGGGCGGCCTGGGTGCGGAATTGTGTGGCCGACCAGCACAGCGGCGTGCTGGACGCTGTCTTGGTCGGAATTACAGGGGACCTACTGCGCGAATACAGGGGGTCGACCTTCCCTTGGGCCCTCAGGCTCATCCCGCGCAGCCTCGTCCGCTCCCAATGGAGCGCTTGTTTTTGCCTCTATCAGTGATATAGTGGACTGCGGTGGGCCATCGGGCTTCACTCGCCCTTTACAGTGTTCCATCTGAACCGCAAGAAGCAGTCCGCCGCGTGCTGGTGCCAGGCCCGGCCACGACGGCCACTTCCCGGCGTTTTGGCCGATTGAATTTTTCTTTCTACGGGCCGCCTCCGCCGTTGGCGCATTCACTATTTTGCGCCTTGCTCACGTCGTGATAGCAACCCAAGCCCCGATGACTCAGGGCTCCATCGCGCTCTTTTTTTCGTCTATACTGCTGTCAAGACACGTACCTAATCATTACTTTATGTTACACACATCCGTCACTAATAACGCTCATCGGTCCCCACTCCGGTCCTTTGCAGGTCGTCAGCCATATTTTAATAGGTAGTAAAAATGCAGGGTCAGTGATTGTCTGATCCTACGGTAGGTTGTTCACTTACAGAGCAATCCCACGATGCCCTCGTTTGCGCACGTGCGAACACCACCTGCCCATCCTTTCCCCCGAGAAACTAGAAAGCTTATGAGATCCCATACCACGGTAACTTCCCACAAAATAACCTATCGGCGTCTACTGTCAGCCGCCGCAATGTAACTACACGGGTAGAGGCAGGTTCCCCAATGCCGCTTCTCCGAAGCGCTCCGAACAGTCGTATAATTCGGCCTTGAGGAATCCATGGATCTACCTTTAGCTCACGGCTCTTCGCGAGCACGTATGACGCTATCGCAGGGTTTGGTGTAGCTTGTCCGAAATTAGTCCCCATATCCGACAAGTTGCCGATGCCCCAAAAGCGTACTCCATCCGGCCGACATTTCTTCAACTCCGCGTCTCGCACCGCGCTCTGCTTCGTGCTGCGCCAGTTCGATGCCTCGTCTAGAGGCACGTCCTCCGGGGTCGCATTGCCCTGGTGCGGACCGTTGGATCCACATTCCTCCTTCTCTCCGAAATCGTCATCACCGATACCGTCGGCATTAAGGATGTCGGAGCTTACAAAACAGGCACGCACCATCAATAAAACAACACAGTTTATTCCTCATCACGAATGCGTCTTGTTCACTGCACCACCAGGTCGCCGCCCTGATGTTTCCGCCATAACGCGGAATCTCACTCGGTACAGGTCTCACCGCCAACGACCTCACGGCACGCTTTCTCGACATGTGGTTGTGCTATTGACGACATTGCCTCGGTTTCCTCCGTCCGCCATTTCGCATCATCTATTCGCCTTAGAGACAAAACCTTGGCAGACTTGGCGAAACTCACAGTGGTCTGCCTCAGGGGGGCATCATGACGTTACACACACACATACGCCCTCTCACCGCTGACCACATGCTACATCAGCTGGAGATGAGACTAACATATAGAGCACATGCACGGGGTAAAACCCAAGCAGGCTACGGGCTCCAGACCACATGCTAGGCCGTATGGGACCAACCTATCACACACGCGCGCGCACTCGGGTTCAACCCGAACGAACGGGACGTGTCTGATGCGGCTCATCGGCAACATGTGTCTTTTGGGAAAAGTTTCCTGGGCCAAGACTCTGTCCGAACCCAAAGCCCCGACTGATCGAGGCGGATGTGCTAGCGTGTACAGTGCAGAAACGAAACGGGGTCCTCCTCCTTCCCTTTATCCTCAGCCATCCTCGACTCCGGGCTCCGAGGGGCACTGAAACGCCGAAAACCCAACCCGAAAGCAGAAGGTCTCTGGCAAGCAGCGGTAGCCGCTGCAAGTGGGTGGGCGGCCGATGAGGTCGCCCGCCCGGTGGTGGAGGGACTCGCAATGTGAAAAGGTGAGACAGGGTCGTGTCTGACTACGAGCTCACACAGGAGAAAGTGGGCCAAGCAACCAAAGGCCTCCCAACTCAGTAAGGTAGTCGAGCAGATGAAGCGCCAGTAGCCGCTCTTTTGGCCGGACTCTGCGGGCTGCGAAATGGTGCGGGACATCACACGTTTTTCGTCACCAACCTGTGCCGATATGCCGTGCAAGCTTCACTTTTGGCAGGAGACCCTCAATATCTGTCAAATTGAGGGCATCCGAAGCGTCAACCAGGCGCCAAAACGTGCTCAGCTGTCAGTGACAGCGCTTAACGGCATGATTTCGCCCCAGTGCGGCTGGCTGGGCTACTCCCGCAAATTATGCCGGTAGATGGGTAGAGTGCCCACATCGAGCCCTCTTAGCCCGCTGTCAAGAGGCCACTCTATCGATGGTGAACCCGCTAGCTCTTCAAGTTGAATACTACTAGGGCCCCGTCAGCTGAGGCAACGCGTCGGAAACAACGGTCTGGCTGGAAAGCAGAGTCCAGAACATTGGAATGCAACGGCTCCCACCTTCGCCTATCTCATGGTGGCCAAGAGTCCTCGGGCGCACCCATGCAGTGAATGGCGCCCCGCGTCTTGGTAGTTGATCGTGAGCTTGGCAGCGACGTTGTGATAGCCAAGACGCGGAAGATTTGTCAAGCGACGTTGATCCCAGCGCAAGGGTCGGTTGCGCCCGCGACGTTGTTTTACTGAGGTATCTCGATTTCTTTTCCAAACAGAGTAAATTGAGTTCAATAAAACAATGAAGCGGCTTGGCAGGTTTTCTCACAGCATACCGAATCAGGCACGGCCAGTATATATTGCCAAGCCTCCGCCATAGCCTCACGATGCGGAATTGCCAGAGACTCGCAGCGGCTTAAGAAACAGGGTTTAAGCGCCTAGTAGAGGGTTCGCCAGGAACGACCCGACTCGAAATACAGAGTCGGAACACAGAGTCGCAGAAGTGCCCAGAAACTGCGTTGCTCGCCGAGAAGCTCACGTTGATCGGAACTTTGGTCTCCAACACGTCCGGGTAACACGGCCCAGGAGCTGGCGATCAAGCTTTGTCTGGACGAGAGCAGGAGGCCCAATCAGCGATTGGACTAGGGAGTTGCTCAGATCCCCTTGGGCAAGTTTCCAGATGCCAAGATGGGAGCTTATTTGCCTCGCCGGTGCGACAAGTCTTGCGAGATGTTGCAGCAGAGCTGCAGAGGCGCAGGATGAGATGAAGGCAATATAGGAACACGGGGCGGTGACGGGACCTGGAGACCGGCTAGGACGGCAATGGCATGCGAATTGTGACGAGAGTCAGGTTTTGAGGAGAGACCGTGCGGCTAAACGAGGGTTATAGCATAATCTGCGACCAATAGTAGACTGGCCGTCCCCTGATATTGGGGGCTGGGCTCCCAAGTTGCGAGTCGCCGCTTTCAGGAGCAAGTGACCGGGGCCGCTTAGTCGTTAGGTTGCAAGAGGCGCACAATTCCAAGTGCGTGTGTACATGTTAGCTGAGGAATGGCTGATGGGAGCCACGATATCGAGCCAAGTTCTTCGTGGAAAGTGGGCGCCATGAGGCTCTGATTTTGGCAGGCATTCGATGTATGCTAGCTCATGCCTTACGTATCTGATTAGAAATGCGCCAAACCATCTTCTGGGCGTTTCCTTTGCCCAGATCTGGCAGCGCCGGGAACGAAGGGGGGCCAAGCCATTAACAACACCCGTACTATCGAGGCTGCGTGCGCGTAGCATGAACCGCCGAAGAGCCTCAGCCGTCGACCCTCCCACCGGCTAGGTTCTGTCGGCTGCAAACCTGCGATGTGGATGCCACATCACTTACGGATGACGATGCGTTCCAGATGGCAGCCCAGGGTTCGCCTTTCCAGGGGTGAGTGAGAAGAGCCTCGATTGGAGAATCGAGGCAAGCGTCGATTCGGCATGACGGCAGGTCGGGAGAGGCGGCGAATTCAGTTCAGCTGCTGGGCCAGGGACGCGGTGTTTGCGTGTTTGCGCGTGTGTCTCTCCTGGGCTCTGGGCCGAGTCTGCCTTGCCATGCCTTCGACTTGCGTTGGCTTCCCACTTCCCTTCGCTGGGCTTCCTGCGCTGAGAGCCTTACTTCACCTTACCTCAGACCGACCTAGGTACAGTAGAGCCGCGCTACGTACCTGGCCCTCTCCTTCCACTCTGGTCAGGAGCGGCCAATGACAGGTCAGAAAAGGACCGTGAAGGTGGGCTGGCTTCCCGGCTCTTCATCCGTGAGGCGTCAGAGCCCGATGCAATTGCTTTTCGGATTATATCCCACCACCCCAGGGCCCCTGGCTCAGGACGAGGGCGAGGACGAGGGCGAGGCCCCTTGGCCCTCTCTCGCGGCCTGCCTGTGTCGGTGGGTAGGTGCGCAGTATTCTACACGACTGGACTTGGGCACGTCAGGCCCTCTTGACGGGCGGGCTTCAGCACGCTGGCGCAACGCCGCAGCGCTGTTCCAGCAAGTGCGGCGGGGACGCATCAGTGCGCCGGAGGCTGCTCCCGGCGCGCAGCAGCACCCGCCAGAACCTGGCAGGAGGGCAGATCGAAAGAAGCAGGTGTGGCAGGCTAGGCCCAAAGGGTCCAGCGAGCGTTGAAGGTTGTGCTACGCAGTAGGTGTGTGCTGAAGCCTCCTTCCCGGTCCGCACCGGGCCCTCCCCGGTCCTGAAACCCGCTCTCGCCCACGCTGAGACGCATGCCCCCCTGCAAGTGCTGTCGCAGCTCCCAAAGACCCTTCAAATGCCGGCCCGACCTGGCCAGCACTAACATCTTCTCCGCAATCTTTATGCCGCCACCTGCTAGCGGCGACCACATCCCACCCGTCCCGACTCGGCTCTTCGAAACGGTGGCATCAACAGCACTCTGGCTGGCCGGCCCTCTGTCTCATCTCTCCACACCACACTACACCACACCAACACCTCTTCGCACTCCAGCTCCTTCTTCTGCGCTCTCGCTGCGCACCCAGCAGTGTCAACGCAACCATCCCCGTCGCGATCTTCACCACGGTCATGCTGCACACACTAGGGGGTGCCCCTGGGTCCCCTGGTGCGCTCCGGCTCCCAATCTGGGCCTCTCTTTCGCCGGCCGCCGGTCCTTCTCCACTGTTGTGACGATGAAGCTACCCCCATCGAGTCTCGACTCGCCCCTTGCGTGCTGGCATCTCTCCTTCCGCCGGAGCTTCAGTGGTGGCCTGCTCAGACAATGGTTGACCCATACAAGCTTCGGCCTCCTCGTCTGCTCTCTCTGCGCACTGGTCTGAGGCCATGGAAAAACACCATTCCATCCACATTCCACCATCCATGCTGCGTGCCTGCGCGGCCCGGGGTCCCTGTCTCTAGACGCCAGGGGACTGGATACAGGATAGGCCAGAGGCTGCCATGGATCACTACTGCTACGCAGTAGCCGTACGCAGGTAGGAGGCAGGGGAAGAAGGAGAGGGGTGGACCTTCCTCGACGTCGTCTTCGCCGGGCCTGCTGCACCGTACCGCTGTCTGTCGGGGCTTTTTGCTGCAACTTTCTCTCGCTCCGGAGGGATATCTCACCGTCTGGACTGTGTCCCTCGCTGTGCGGTGCTGCGCAATCGTGTTCGGCCTCTGCACGTCAGTCCAAGCAGAAAGGGGCGTCAGGAACGAAAGGACGAAGACGAAGAATACCAGGTGACGAATGTCCGTCCCGTCGAGCCTCACCTTAACAAAGCTGCGCCGTATGGCGGCAGCATGACAAAACCACCACGCGAGTGACCGCTGGCCTGCAATCCACGGACCACCCACTAGGGCACCGCACCCATCGGCTTTCGCGTGCCAGTTCCTGCGTCAGTCCTAGTCAGTGCTGGTGCCCGCCCGGGGTGTCTGAATCTATCCCTGAAGCATCTCGGGGGGCATCTGTCATGCAGCATGGGTCTCCCCGCGAATGGTGGATAGACGATCGACCCAATCGGATACATACTGTCGCCTCTCTCTCGGCTGCTTCTCTTTTTCCTTCCCTTCTCCCTCTTCTCCCTCTCCTGCTCGTCAAATCAATCATTTGTTTGGTGTTCACCAATTTTTCGTTCTTCCATACCACAGGCCGGCCTTGTCACTTTCGATTCTTTTCTAGACCCCTTTGCTGGCACTGTTGTCTATTCGGTTATTATATCTTTACTTTTGATTTCAACGTCTGATTTTCCCGCAACCGACTCGATTTTCTCGTACACGATTCTCACCGCTTCGTCATCCGATTTCACCGACCTGAAGTTATCACCGAGCATTATTAAGCTAAAGGCCATGGTCGGAACTGGTTGACAAGAAGGACACACCTTGGCGACTATCTTTGGTCCGGATTGGATAGGATAGGATGATCGAGGAGAAGGGCATGGCTCCTCACGCAGTCCAACGGGGCGAGAAGCCCTCCCGGAGACGAGCCGCCCGCCCTGCCAACATTGTCATTCCACGTCCTGTTTGGGAACGAGACTACGAATCCGACGATGATTACGCCACGTCAGTACGGAGGGCTGCAGGCGGAATTTGGAAGAGGGCCGCAAACCCGGGCCGCGACTTCGCCGACTCTGTATTAGAGTCTCGGTCAGACAGCGACAGTGACGACCCGAACCGGAAGCAAAAGCTCAAGACTCCTCCCCAGCAGCAACAACAGGAGCCGCCCTCGAGCCCGGATACCCCCAAAGTCGCGAGGCCGTCAAAACTTATCTCAGCGCCCCCGGCGGCCAACACGCCGCTGCCAGTAGCAACGCTTCGACCCGCACCAGTTCGTCCGGCACTTTCGATTCCCCCTCTGGTTTCCTTTCCTCCAAAAGCAACACCTGCACCAGCAGCTTCCATTCTTCCAGCGATTTCTGTACCCCCGGCAGTATCTGCTCCCCCAGCGGTATCCCTCCCTCCCACATTCGAGACGCCTGCGGCTCACCCCGAAATTCCCCTGTACAACCCTCAACGTCCCGCTGAACCCGAAGAGCCTCCACCTCCTCCAGTTCTCGCTCCGGCAGAGCCAGATCCTCCGCCGCCACCATCACCGCCTCCTGAAGAACCTGGGCCACCACCTCCTCCACCGCCACCGCCGGCAACCATGACCGTCACCGCTCCCGCTCGCACAGTCACGCTGATCTCGACCATGATGACCACCGTTGACTCGGTAAGGAATCGAATGGCGGAAATCCTTAGACACCTTACTAACCTTTTTAGCCCTCGCCCACGAAGTCCAAGTTCCCGACATATTCACCGCCACCTCCCGCTGCGCCCTTGACGACAGGCCTGCCGCCGTTGCCATCTGTTGAACCATCTGCCCCGAGGAAGGGCCTCGACGGCCACACGACGCCCACAGTTACCGCCACGTTGGCTTCGGCAGTGCTCCCAGCAGAAACGATCTCGGCTCTTCCTGGACAAGCCAGCTCAGGTACCGACAAGGATGACGGCAGACCACCCCGCATGAACCCCGAGACAGAGCATGCCCTCATCGCTGTGGGTTCCATCGGTAAGCAAACTCATTTGTGGCGTCAGGTCTTACAGCTAACATGATAAAGGGTCATTCATCTTTGCTTGCTTCCTTGTATGGATCGTGTGGAGGACAATGAAGAGGGCAGCGAGGAGAAGGAGAGAAAGAGAATCCGCCTACCGAGGCGACAGACCGGGATTCGGTTCCAAGATCCCTTTCTTCAGGAATCGGTCCATGGCTGGTGGATGGGAGAACCTGGATGGTCGGAGCGAAATGCCCCCGCAGTACGAGAAAGGACCCAGAGGAACTTTGCCCCGGTTAAATACCGGGTTCTCGGGTCCCGATGGGAAACCAGGCAACGGCTTCGGCCCGGCCTTCGGTGCCGCCTACATGTCACCCGCTGATAACCGGGGTAGCCCGGTGACCATCAGCCCTACGAGCACGCTTCAGATGCGAGCAAACCCACAAGCCGCCTACTATAGTCAGGCTGGAACCTTCAACAGTCAGACTGGCACCTACAACACCCAAACTGGCACGTTCGTCAGCCACGCGCCCAGCCAATCAGTAACTCAAATCATTGGATCCTACGGAAATGGTACCGACCCCAGCATGACCCTCCGCTCGGGCATGGGCGCCGGTGCTTTCTTCAACCAGTCAGAGTTGGCCCGCCAACCCTCTGATGCCTATGACCCTTCCAGGCGGCAAGTCAACAGGGCAAGCGAGCTCTCCTCAATCTCATCTGGATTCGGCGACGGAGACATTATCGTGCCTGGCATGCCCGGCATGTCTCTGCAACCACCCCCGCCAGTCTCCCAGGGAATGAGGGCCTCTTGGATGAGCAAGACCAACCGCGACACGGTATATACTGAGAGCAGCGAAGATTTGCCACCAAGATTCAGATCGGTCAACAGCTGGGTTAACCAGCAGACGGGCCGCATCAAGAGGGCACAGGCACGGCCCGAGACGGACGAAGACGTACCGCCTGTGCCTGGGCTTCCGGCCGGGACAGGACAGAACGGCCTGCCGCCCGAGCCCCAATTTACTATGATGATGCCCGACGGGGAAGTACCCCGGAGGCCGGATCTGGCGCCCACTGCGCCGTAGCACAGACGTGACAGACTAGTCACTTTTCTTTGTTTTCATACCCAAGCACGGCGCTGTAGGGCAGGGAGTCACGGAGAGAAAAAGGAGGGGTTGTAATACCATGATGCCACACACATGCAGAGCCGGGAGGCGATAGTATAAAAAATCACCATCACTGTACCCCAAGAACTTCGTGCATGGCCTCCTCTGCAAGCCTGGCGCTTGGGAGGTTCTACGGAGTTTGACATTACCTACACCCACGACGTGGCTTATAGCTGCCCATTGTACAGATAGTTGAGAGGGAGAGGGGTTGGGCGTGGGTTGTGGTGATAGTAATCCCAAAGTAAAACAATGACAAGGTCACAATACTTGACGATCATTGGCTACCGTCCCTGGTCGATAATGAAGCCGAATAGAGAGAGGTCGGAGGCAGCGTGGCTGGTTCCCATTGGTGGACTCGGGATCGTCAGGCACCGTGAGGCCTGATTTGCCGAGCGATCAACTGGACGAACGCGTTCTCGCGGTTTCTTTTTATGGAAACACAACATCGTCTGGGATTCGACGTCGCTGGGTCGCAGACGACGCGAGCGGCCAAGCAGCCAAGCAATGCCCGGCTCGGTGATGATGAAGCATATTCGCCATCACTGGGTGGTATCTACGTCCCCCACTCACCGCCGTTGAATTTTACAACTTTCAACCGCCAGAGGGAATGATGAGCAGCAGCTCAAAGGAGCGTCTTGCGGCTCACGTCCACATCGTCGCATTTACACTTTAGCCACGATGAGGTAGCAAGGCTTGAATCCAGCGCTTTAACCATTTTATGCTGCATGTGTTAGATTTTTTCTTGAGGCGTCGACGGATGTGAATCAACCTCATTCCTCCGCCATGCCAGAGATTTGTCGACTTTTTTGGACAATACGCCCATGATGTGACGTGGGAGCGCCAAGGCGCACTTACAAACAGCCCAAGTGAGCGACGGGCGAGGCGTTCCCGCGCGGCGTTAAGCAGCATTGAAAAGGAAGCAAGTCGATTACATTAACGCGCAGCACATCCCAGACAGGGAGAAGAGCAAATCAATCGAAGACACACCCCCATTGGCCGCGCGTTTCGGCAGCCGACGGTTCCAAAACGTTGCGGGTCCTCGGACCCTTTGGCAGCAGCAACAGCACACTGGTGCAGCAAGCAGGAACGACACTGGGACTGCACTGCAATTGCACAGCCGCACCCGCGCAAACTGCAGGCCCCGCTCTACTACCAACACGGTGAGCGGACGAATCAGCGCGCCGGTGTTCCCCGAGCGTGGGATTGATGGCTGTGGCGGAGCCGGGAAAACTGTGGAGCCTGAGGCTCGCACCAATCGTACCCGAACGGCAGGCGGGGTGCGTTGACGTATGTACCGCATGCCCGTCCACGGGTTCTGTCCTGGTTCCCTGCTGCTGCGACCTACTCGATGAGGGGCGAACGCGGCGGCGCATGCCAGGCTAACCTCTACTGCCATTCCTGCGAAGCACGTTGCCGCACCGCATCCTTCCCTCTTCCACGCTTGAACTACGCACTAGCAAACCCGTTATCAAGCTTCAACCTTTCTCGACAGTGGGGTGCCCTGTCGCGTGTATATACTCAGCTTCTATTTTCTCAGACTTTTCCCGTGCCTCGTCTGATAAGTCCTCTATCAGCTTTTCCCAGCTTCCCGAGTCCCTCCCGAGCGTTACACGCCGCCTTCTTGTGTGACGCCGCAGTCTTCTCCTCGGACAGATTCATTCCCCCTTGGGCGGTGACCTTGTCTTTGATTCAGCAAAGCCAAGGCGGGCGGGCTTAGACTCAGCCCACTTGACCTCTCACCCCTTCGACGGCCCAGCATCGGGTAGGGTAGCCTGATTCGCCGCCTGCTTCCTTTATCTAGCTGTCGGCCCCCTCGAAACGTCAACAGCGGGAAAACCTTCTCACCCCTCCTCGACAGCTGCATACGCATTCCACCTACGAAGCTGTTTCGCGAGCTGCCGAGGCTCCCACAACCGCCACCATGCTTGATGAGAACCTCCCCACCTTCCACTTCCGCCCCTCTTCTGACAACCCCTCCAACACCGTCCTCTACTTCACCCACCAGGGCTCCGACCCGGCGCCGAACTACCTCCTCAAGCGTGCCGACCCCGCCAACCCGGCCGCCCGGAACAAGTACGCCGCTGCCCTTACCGATATCTCCTCCCAACAGATTATCTACGCCGAGATCCTAGTCCAGCCAGAATGGACCCAGCCAACGCTCTCCGCGGCCGAGACCCGCGCCCAGAACGGCACGCCCGCCCCACCACAGCCCATCCTGCCAGACCAGGTGACGCTGCAGCTCTACAACCCGGACTCGCAGGTCGTCATCAAGACCAAGGTCGGCAGCTGGGGCAAGAGCGATAGCTGGGAGTTTGAGATGCCCGAGCAAAGCTTCCGCGCCCCGAGCGCCAGCATGCTCGACCGCTCCTCTGACGACCCGCCCGTCAGTGACACCGTCCCCAAGGTCGTCTTCCGATGGAAGCGCGATGGCAGGTTGAGCAGGGATATGACGTGCTACATGGTCGGCAAGAACATCGCCGGCAAGAAGAGCAAGGAACCCGATATTACGGTTGCTCTCTTCAAGGACAGGAAGCACGAGTCCTCCGTCACCATCTACGAACCCAACCTACAGCGCGTAGACGTCGAAGATCGCAAGGGTCTTGACATAGTCCTGCTGCTCGGCGCCGAGGTCCTGCGGGACCTATTCCTCAACCCCAGACAAAATGTCTTCAACCTCACCGCGGCATCCCCGCCGGTGTCAGGCCGCAGAAAGAACTCCAAGCCCCCTCCACCCCAGGCGGTCCCTATGGCCACCATGTCAGGCGCCGCCGCCATGTCCGGCGCTATCGGCAATAAGTCCCCATCGCCCCCTGCACAAGCCGTGAACAACGGCCCTCCCAAGCCCAACGCCCGCCAGCAGTGGGAGATCGACGAGGAGACCAAGCGGCTAAAGGCCATGGTCGCCGAGGAGGAGCGCCAGGCCCGCGAGCGTGAGCGCCGGGATGCTGAGGAGGCGAAGCGCATCACCAAGATGCTCGAGAAGGAGGAGAAGGAGCGCCGCCGCAAGGAGGCCGAGATCGAGAAGGAGACGGAGCGTCTCCGGAGGCTCTACGGCGTCCCGCCAAACGCGACGACACCGAACCTGCCGCCCCGTCACCAGCCGCCCCCCGGCAGCACCGGCGGATCGTGGCACGTCGCGCCGGCCCAGCCTCCCCGGCCTTCCAGCGCGGGACCCTACCAGAACCAAGGGGCTCCGGGCACCAGCGCGTACCGCCCGCAGGTGCACTTTGCGCCGCTGACGCAGACCCAGCCGAAGCCTTCTCAACCACAGCAACAGACACCGCAGCAACAGACACCGCAGCAGCAGCAAGGCGGCCGGGGAAAGCTGCCCAACCTCATGTCCGGCTTCCTCCAGGGACCGTACGGAAACCCGGCCGCCAGCGTCAGCAACTTCTTCCATCGGGACCGGACCGAGGAGGAGCGGCGCAAGGTCGCCAAGAAGCGGAGCGTGCATTTCTAAGGTTGAAGATACCGCATGAATGGGTACGTGGATGATTTGGGCATTTATAGTTTGCATTCTCCGGCGTTGAAAGGGTAGTCATGGGCCCCGACATGATGATTTCAGCATTGGTCTCCTGGAGTTTTGGGCTTGCTTTCTTTGGACGGATATACCATGTGTTGTTAGCAAGGCGACATATAGAATCACGAATTTACGAACGACGTTTCCTAACAGACTCATCCGCCTGCTCTCAAGTATCTCTTGTGTATTAATAACCAGACGACCATCTTCGCCATCTCAACGCGTAGGAGAACAGCTAACCGACGAGGCAAAATCTCGCCAAAGCCCCTCCTGCCCTTCCCAAAATGACAAACAGACGAAGGAGAAGACGCCTCATGGTATTATCTTACACATCTCCTTGGCCCTTGCTGGCCTCGAACAAATACCCCCAATCGATCGAAACAAACGACTCCGGTGTTGCGCGAGAGACGCCTAAAACTTGGTCTCGGATTTCTAATAGTAAACTTCGTCGTCGTCGTCGTCGAACCATTTGGCTGAGACCTTCTCATCCTCCTCCACCTCTATCTTCTCCACCTTCAGGTTGTGACTGGGCTTTCTATCCAAACTCTCAAATTCGTCGCTGCCGTCGTCGAAGTCGTCCGAGTCGTCCTGCGTATCGGACTTAGACTCCGTGCTGAGACGACGGGCCTTTTCCACGGGTCGAACTCTCTCCCACGGCGACTTGGCCTCGTCCTCATTGGTGTCGTCGGCGTTACGAAGCTCCTCGACCTCGTCATGAAGCTTCGCCTTCTCCTCCAAAGCATCCTCGAGCTGCTGCTGGATGCGATCTCGCTCGGTGGTGGCAGCGGCCCTCTCACGCCTGATCTGGTTCTCGAGCTCGAGAACTTTCTTCTCGGTCTCCGTCAGCTGGGTCTGGGAGTCGAAGAACAGCGTCTCGAGTTTGTGCTTGTCGATCTCGGCATCGCGTGCAGCCTCCTCGCTCTGGTCTGTGAGCGTCTGCAAGTCTTCCTTAGTCTTGTCGTGCATCTCCACGGAGTCGTCGAGCTGCTGCATCAGATGATCTCGCAAAGCTCTGACGTCGGCGAGCTCTCTGCGGTGCGTCGCTCGGACGACGTCGAGTTCCTCTTGCAAACCGTCTCGCTCAGCTCGGACAACGACAAACGAGCCCGAAAGAAAATCAAAGTTGGCGGTCTCTTCCTTGAGAGCAGCGTCAGCCTCACGCAATTGCTCCCGAACCGCGTCCCGTTCAGCTGCGATCTCGGTAATCTCCTCCTGAAGTCGGTCTCTCTGGGCCGTTACGTCGGTGAGCTCTTTCTGGGCCTTGGCGTCGGCTGTCTTGAAGTCCAGAGTCATGCTTGAGCCGAGCTTGAGTTGGGCCACATGTTGGTTGTCAATATCTACGGTAACGCGGCGGCGCTTGCGGCCGTTGTCTTCGGGGCCTTCGTTGTTGTCGGGAGAGCTCGACGCGGTGGGAGGGTCCCAGGCGATGGAGAGAGGCTCTTGGCCGCCTGCGAAGGAAAGTTGGCCGTCACCAACGCGGAAGGTGAAGGAGGCCTGGTTATCGGCGTTCATGGTAATCATTGTTGGATTAAGAGTGACGCAAGTCTTGATTGTGGTGATTTTGGTTTCCTGTTTTGAAGGCGAGAGTGATTGGGGTTCGTCTTCTGAACTCGCGGCACTGTATATCCTAGGGGTTTTCAGTCAGCCCTGACGATGGGAAGTCGGCATGATGAGGCAGTGGGCGAAGAACTCACCAAGGGGAGGAAGGTGTATGTCCAGCACACTATTCCTCTGGGTCGGGAAGAGAAGATTGTGAAAGCAATGGGGGTTTGATCCCCGTTCTCTCAGCTCGGAGTAGTTGTAGATGGGAAGAGACGGATATCGTACCGTCTTCGGCAAGATGGGCTGAAAAGAATTGTTGTTTCAATGAAGCCGCAGAGATGCGATGAGAAAGAGAAGGAGTGAGTGTGAGAACGGGGGAAGAAGGTGCGTAAGGTAGTTGTGAGGGCAGGAAGCGCGTGTAGTCAGGTACCAGAGGGCAGGTGCGAACCGGCTTGGTCGTTCCTTCCCTTTCGTGTGCGCTTACCTCGAGTCTCAGATCACCTTCCTAAGCTCTGGGAAATTGTCGCTTGTAACCTCCTATGTTAAGCCTGGTGCCTAGAATCGTCCTCTAGCGCCAATATCATTGATCGAGGATGCCTAGGTTTGGCAGCAGCCCATCCCGATTGAATCACTTGTTGGGTGTACGCTGCATCTTTACCCCAGATGCTCTCGTCTCTCGTTCCTATGGACATGAATCTGCTTGTTACTCTGTGAAATCGGTACGAAAGCCATATAGCAAATGACGAAAAAGCGAGGAATTTTAGACTTTTGGGAGGTGTATATCTATAGTCTGTGATTACCACAGTACCTGTCGCGACAAACTGGGGATATTCAGTGAAGAAAATCAAACTCCGCGATAAGTAGATTGATAGGTACCAAATTCGAGTTCGTCCAGCTTGCCTTTTCCGTAGCCATAGTCTTTTCCCACCCTCGAAACTTTTTTCACTTCCTTCCCCGTTCTCAGGTGCCATTTCCACATGTTGTTACATGAATGATTGGACTCTACCACATCTAGGCATTGCTGTCAGCACCCTCTTTTCTTTCTGAGCTACTTCGAGTTGTTTCACCAAGCTGGCCACTTCTTTATTGGAGTCGTCGCTGTTCTTCCTAGCAATGGCCAGCTCTTTCTTCAGCTGGTCTAGCTCAATGACAAGAGTAGCCTCTCGGGTATCTTTTTGAACCGGGGGTGTTGCTGGCATCACCTGAGACTCCATCGGATCGTAACGAGCCGCATGTAGATCCAGTTCCAGGCTCATCATTTCGTCGTGAGTTCGTTCTTGCAAACGCTTGAGTTCGTCCTTTGTCTCTGCGTGGGCTCTCAAACATTTTCTGAGTTGCATTCGGAATCGTGCCGTGTTTTTAGCAAGCTTCTGCTCGTGGGTTTTTTTAAGCAGCTCGCCGGTTTTCTTATTCAGCTCGTGAGCTTCCTTGTTCAGCTCGTCAACCTTTTCCCACTCTTCGACAGCCTCTTGAAACTGCTCGTTCTCATTCTTGATGTGTTGGACTTGCTTCCGAAGACAGTCTCGCTCGTGTATGATGGCGGCGAGCTGTTTCTCCGTGTCGGCATGGGTGGAGTTGAAATCCATGACAACCTCTGAACCTAGGCGGAGGGCGGCGATGCCTTGCTTGTCCATATCGACTTGAACACGGCGTCGTTTGCGGTCGTTCTCTTCACCACTGACGTCACCTGGGGCGTTCCAGGAAGGAGGTGGGGGATCCCAGATGATAGAATGACAACTAGCGCCGCCTTTGAAGGAGAACTGCACCGCGCTGGGCGGGTCGGAGGGAGCATCTTGGACCTCCATGACGACACTGGTGTAGCTGAGGTCTGGACAATGTGAGGTTGGCATGGGGGAGAGACAAAGAGAAGAAGAGCCTGTGGGCATGGAAGGGAGAAAAGTAAGGTACCTTAAGTGAGGGAGGGCAGTGTTAGATACGGTAGGTACCAGAGAAAGAGCGAAGGGGAAGGCAGGTGCGAGTAGGAAGGCGGAAGTTTAAGAAGAGAAACTGGAAGTAGCGAGCGTTTGCCTCCGGACCTGCCAATTGTCATCGCTGGCAGTTCGCCCCGGCCCTTCCGCCTCGGCCGCAAGTAAGGTTGGCAGATATTTTTCTAGTCGTAGCTTGAAGGTAGTCAATATTGTCAAGGCGTGTTGAGCCAGTCGAAGTCGAGAATAGGTCAACCATCGTAGAGCCCCGAATTATGTTGTTGTCTTTCACCGCCCGAGAAGAAGTCCCATTGCCGCGCTGATTTGATTGAGAGAAAGAACCACCTAACCCCAGAGTATCTGTTTTGCCAAGACATACCTATATTCGGGTCTGCGTCTTTTGCCTTCCCTATATTAGGCAGTCACTACGATCCCATGAGCTCGACCTATGTATGTATGTATGACCCGCTCGCAGCACCACGACTCGAGATAGCTCTTGAAAGATACGTGCCCAGATGGCTAGCTAGAGTCATCATTGACCGATGTCGCTTGAAGGTAATACATCGACTTTCAATTGCAGCATTCTTGCCAAGTCCCTAGCAAAAGCAGCGTCGCCTCGTTATTACTTGGTATGACCACTTACACGTGCAACCCGGCCCCGAGTCGCCGTCGGTCATCGTAGTCTGATGAATGAGGCAGTCAATCCGCGAATAAGCGACAAATAACCCAGGAAGGACAGACAGGTCGTATCAATCGAAGCTGCAAAAAAGTAAAAGAATTGTACGAGGAGATGATACAATCACCACCAGCAAAGACAAAAAGAGAACACTGCCCAAGGCCAGAATCGAACTGACGATCTTCTCATTTTGGACCGATGTTGGTGCCGGAGCGAACCCCGGTTCAACACCAGATACTAGTGAGACGCTTTACCACTGAGCCACTCGGGCTTTCGGTGTTCGTGGAAGCAACTTTCAGTGGGCCGGAATATGAATCGAGAGTTGTGGAGCGCATGCGGGTTGTGGGAACCAGTGAAGCCCTAAGTCGACATGGATGAAGTCGGAGGGAAAGACATTGAGGCTCGGCGGGGCCACACAAGAGACGAAAATACCCCAGATAGGCAAGTCATTCACTCGCTCACATGCGGCCAATGGGCTCAACCGGGGCCTGGGAAAAGAACGTGGTTGGGATGATTCAGGACAAGGAACAGCGAGCGCCGACTCGTCCAAGCTGCACTGCTTGATCTGCGGTCACAGTGTAATGTGATTTGTCCAAGCAGCACCCTCCTAGGGAAATCCGGCCCCCAAACCCATCATCTTGGAACACCAGAGCATACTAGACGGCGTCGGCTTCCACCAATGACAGCAACGCAATCCGATTGCAACCTGCGCGGAATCAATCAACTTCGCCCAATTATAGAAGGTTGCCCCCCTCAATGCTCAAATGGCAAAAGCCACCGTCGTCAGAAGAGCGACAACGGTCAATCCCGCACCAGCTTCCATCAGCAAGTTTTCTCCAACCCTTTTCATGCGGCGGCCGGGGGAAGAGACATGATTCAGTCGACGGTCATGGTCAGTTTCAAGACCTCGGAGAGGAGGGGGGTCACACTCGACCACACTTCCCTAGCTCGTGGGCGGCAAGAAGCAGCTCCGTCGATGATGCAAAAAAGCCCCGTGTTCTTCAACGCCGACCGCCCTTAAACACCGGCCGGCCGAGAAGCACCCCTTCACAACCCAAAAAACCAACGGTTTGCCCGTTTCCTCAATCTATCTGTAACTTGACGTACCAATTCCCAACCAATGCAGCACTCTTCTATTCCCCCGACAGAAAAATGCTGCCCGGGCATCCTGGCTGCTGTTCCTGCTACGAAACCGGCCCAAACAGCAAACACATGTCAAAAGGCGAAGATCAATCGAACATGTGGGGGTCCCACGGCCTAAGAAACCCAGGTCGAACCAACTTGGAAGTCCCCGCGCGAACCGGGACGAGAAGGAGACAGAAGGATCAAGGGACCGACGGCGCGCCGGCGAAGCGATGATGCTGCTGCTGCCCGCCCTTGCACACCGGATGCGTGTTGGCGGCAGCAGCAAGCAGCTAGGCCCCGTCGTCAACCAGCGCCGTCGAACTCATCCCGCACATCTGCGACACTTTGGCCCTGGGTGCACGGCTTGCGAGGAGGTGCGCCGCTTGGAGGGCACAGCCAGCCACCAGGCCTTAATTTCCAGAGAGAAGCTCCGGAGGACCGGCTCGGCCGCGCGAGGCAGCGGAATCTCGATTAAAAAAAACCCAAGAAAAACGAAAATCTGAAGTCAGGGCAAGACATCCCCATCTCACCTGGATATGGATCAAGAGGAAACTTGTCTTCCCCCCCACCCCCTTCCTTCCAAACGAACGATGAGAGAGGACCCTGGGTCCAAGACAAGCCAAGTCAACCTACCCGATCCGGAAAGGGCACTCGACCTCGCCGCCAAGAACTAACCCGATCTGCAAAAGTCGGCGATCGACGACAGAAAAACCTCGTATTTAAAACCGCCGCAAACCTGCAAAACCACCTGTATCCCAAACGTCCTCGCCCGTCCGGAGCATCCCGTCTCTCCCCCTTAAACCATCCCAAACCCGGACCTCCGCTCCGTCCCCCGGTTGCCGCAACCCCGAATACCCTCCTCTGCCACCCAGAAAAAAACGTTTCCATCCCAACAAAACTGGTCGGGCCCATGGCATGCCGAACAAAAACCCGCTTAACATCGTTCGTCTTCCGCCATCGCAGCCTCGTCCTCTGACCAACCCCTACCGCGACCCTTTTCCCCTGCTTGCCCCCTTCCCTTCCCGCCCATCTCCCCGTCTCTCCCCGACCCTTACCTCTCGCCTCGCCTTAACTCACGATACCTTGCCGTCCCAATAGAAACCCACCACATCCGCCCGAGAAGAAGAATCGCACATCCCACAAACATCCGAAAGTCCACATTCTTCAAGCCCCCCCCTGCCCAACCCCGACGTGTGCGAATCTACTCTTCAAGGCAAGTGGGAACCACACACTCCTACTCACACAGCACACTACACGCCTCGCCGCTCGCCCACCAGACTGAGACATCCTACCCGCCCCCCTCCGCCGCACCCGAATGCCACCCTCCTGGTAGTCCGTCACGACGACATGTTACTCCCAAGTTCGTGTGGTGTGTCCATGTGCTCCGGTAACCGCGTGAACGTGTGAAGGAACGGACGAAACTAGAACAAAACCCGCTTGTATCCGTAAATGCCTGGCTCGTCCAAATCCCATGATTCCCATCCATTTATCCCCCACGAATTCCTCCGTCTCCTCTTTCCCCCTCCCTCTGTATCCATCATACGTAATCCACCGAAACCTCCACACGCCGCCGGCCGGCCTTCCAGCACAGCCTCGTCATCATCCCTCCCACCCTCCCTTCCGACCCAAACTTCGTCCGTCTTTGGGGCAACGCTCGTCATCCCATCCTGATGTGCGGATCCCCGTGCTTCTAGAAGCGTGAGAAAGAAAGAAAAATCCAAATAGCTTTGATCCTTGAGCAGCGATCGGTCCCTCACGTCCTTGGCGTACGACTAAATAGCCCCTGTAAACGCGTGAGGACCGTATATCTTCGCGACGAGATCCTATTTTCTCCGTGTCCTGGGCGGATCTGGTCCCTGTATCGGACTTGTTGCCGTAGACCTAGGCCCTTGCGGCATACACAATCACAGAACTCGAGAAAGAAGAATTGGCAACGACGATGTCCAATGTCCAATCAAATGGTGAATAAATAATATCAAGAATAAAAAAAAAGCTCCTTTCCTTTCGCGACCTATCCCTGGTCGCCCAGAGCAGATGCCACCACGTCCTCCGATATTCAAGAATTTGTCCGCCTCCTACTGTTGGTTACACGTTCGCTCTACGTCTGATCAGACCACCTCCCAAGGCAAGTATTGACAGGACACCACACTCTATTCCCCGCTTACACCCAGCGTAAGCCCCATCCAGACCCTAGATTTCCCACCCCCAGAGAGTAAAATATCTCAACAGCTTCGAAATGGATGCTCCGTCGCGGCGATTTCTGGTCCGATGTCTGGTCCGATGTCTCGTCCGTTCGAGGATTTGGATCTCGTACATATAAAAAACAATATTGTTCGGATCCACGTTTCGAGTTCGGACAGCCTAGGAACAGATGCGAGACGAAACACCTCGGAGAGACCCCCGCCCATTCGAACCCACACAATGTTTCCGCGATAGGTATTCCAAAGCAGTCGTGTCTCCCCCTCGCGCAGCGCTATGCAGGTGAACCCCAACTCCGGTATGCTCTGGCCCAGTCGAGCTCGCAGCCCCGCATCCCACATACGGCTGCTTTCCACTCAAAAAATAATTCGGATGGGAAATAAGTTAAATCAACAAAGGGTACGCTTCGGTCACGATCAACAGAGGTATCACCCCCTATATGATGCCACCTGGTGGATCGTAGCCCGTTGCAGCGCCTCTAGCCGTAAGCCCTGCGCTCCCCGGCTGTTCTGCTGACAGGTCGACCTGCGCATTGTTTGTCTTCCGTAGCATAAACATTGGCTTCTTGCCCTCCTTGTCAAGCTGCTTGAATAGGATGAGAGGCTTTTCCTCCAGTCCTAAGCAGCGTTCCTGATCTCCGTAGACGATGTAAAGGGCGTATTGGTCCCATGGCGCGTTGATCTGATATTTCTTCAGTGCGGCGGGTAGCACCTTGTAGCACGGGTCGTCCATGCTCACTCGGAATGACTTGAAGATTTCGACCGATGCATTGCTCGTACTCGGGGTGTCGGGTGCGGGCGTCGGCCCACGTCTCGGCGCCACAGGCTGCTCGCGGCCTTTGTAACCGTGATCGTTTTCGGCAAAAGTTGACCTCGATGAAGGGGTTGGTATATCGGATCGGTACGATCGGGACCCGAGCGTTGTACCGCCGTGGGTCGGAGGCGACGTTGGAGAAGGCATGTTCGGTGAGGGATAACCAGGTGACGTGGCGGTAGCTGAGCCGTTCATGGCTGCCAGATGCGAGGACGACAAGACAGCTCTTTCTGCTGCATTCGACGGGTCCAGTGATTGTTCCATCCTCTCGTGGGTGGTCTGCAGATGCGACGGCGACGTGTTCTTCGGTGTTGTTCCCAGCATAATCTTCTTGGTAGAGTATTGTCTCTTGAGACTCATCGATTGAGTGGAGGATGGCGTCGGGGCGGGAGGCGACACAGTCTCGTATCCGTAGCCCTGGTTGTTCGTCGAAACATTTGGTAGCGGTTGCGAAGAGTCTTTGGCCAGGCGCAGAGCAGGTAGCATATCCTCTCGCAACCGTCTGAAGTCTTCTGACAGTCGACGCAGGTCCTGCTCTACCAGACTCATCCGCTCGTCGCGTAGGCGGAGCTGCTCGACCAAGTGCTTGATATCCTTGAGGGTTGCCGTCGCGTATTGCGCCTCGGCATCGGCAGCTGTGAATGGGGGGTTAGCCACAGGTCCTAACGAAATGAAGCGCGAAGCACCTACACAACGGCACGTAGTGGTCGCTCTCTATTGGAATGTCCTGAGCCTTCTTCACGTCGTACACGCTCTTCAAAATGGTGAGACGATGGCCAACGCTGGCAATACCCATGGACTTGAGGTCGTCATGTTGCAGGGCGACCAGAGCCTCGCCGACAATTTCGTTCTCTAATGACATACATCAGTCAGGGTCACTGCAACAAAGGAAGCGGCGACGCTGGATCAACTCACCCACGAAGCGATCGGCGTATTGTGGCAGGCCAATTGTGCTGATAAAATCGGCGCACTCGTCGGCGGTCCACTCGGAGATGATGGTCTCGGGTAGACGGTCGACGCTGCTGCGGTGGCCGTAGGTGGTGGGCGTGTGCTCGTTGGAAGAGGGGAGCTCGGAGTCGATTGGCGAAGTCTCACTATTGATGCCTGGAGAGTTTGGTCCCAGGCTGCGCTCGTATTCGTCGTCGGCGTCCGACTCGGCGTACGCGGTGCCTGAATCGAAATTCATGGCTGGTGGTCGTGGTCGGCGGCAATCGGGGAAATGATTAGGAGAGGTGTGAGTGCACGTCGACGAGGGGAGAGAGGGCTGCGGCGGCGGCAAGAGCAGCGACGACGGCAGCGGTGGGAGGAGCAGCAGTAAGATAAGGCTGTAGGAGGAGAGACAATGGGAAAGGAGTAGAAAAAGCTGGATGGCGAATCGGGCGAGTGTCGAGAAGCGCCGACGGTGCCCTCAGTGTGAGGAGGTCGTGGCGGCGGCTGCGGGGGCCCGTTGCAGAAGAGATTGGAAGCGTGGAAGCAGCAGCACACAGAATCGGAGTCGGGCTGACAAAAGAGGGATGGCGAGCATCGGATCCCGCTCTTGCTGTCTGCCTCTCGGTCGCTCGCGTCAATCCGATGGTCAGGTCAGTGTCGAGGGGGAAAAGAAGAAGGTAGTTGGTAATCGGATCAGGTCCGCAGGCAAGAGGCTCAATAGAAGGCACGCTAGACTGCAGAAGAAGGACAAGTCGGGTCGAAGATGGGATCGTCGTTCGGGTTCGGGCTCAGGCGAAAAAAGGTGGAGGAAGGTGTCTAGCAGCACGAGACGGGATTGGATTGAGCTGGACTGGAAGTGCTGCTGTGCTGGGCTTGGGCTGGGCTGGGGGGGCATGGCTGGCTGCCCGCGGCCTTGAGGGGACTTTCAATAGCAGGGCGCCTGGCGAGGTACCTTGGGCTGGGCGTGGGATGCTGCATTGGGCATGTACCACGGGCTGGTATTGGCACCACGATCTGGGATTCAGGACCTCAGTGTGCGCAGCGCTGGTGCTGCTGCTGCGTCGTTTCCCCGTGCGGTGCTTTCCTTTCAGGTCCAGTGCTCGCCCAGCCCACCATCTGCTCCACCGCAAGCGTGGGTGCGATCCAGTTAGTGCCCCAGCAGCACTTCTGCCCTCCATCCAGTGAGAGGAGCGCCTAGCCCAGCAGCAGCAGTAGCGTAATGGATATGGATACAGATACCTTGGCCAGGCCAGGACCAGGACCAGGCAGGAATAGGACCCACAATAAGGATGCCACCTCCAATGCCCGGGCTGGTGCAGGGGCAGCAACAGCGTCCAGCAACCAGCGGCCAGTGACCAGCATCCAGCTGCGTGCTCAGCGCCCCTTCTTCTGAGAGGGGTCCTGCTGTTAGGTAGGTCAGGACGGTGCTGAGGGGACCCATTCGTCTGCTCCCGTGCTTGTCTCGAGCTAGCCGCTCGCCTAAGGCACTCTATGCATGCCTGCTGCCATGCTCTGTCTCGTGCTGTGTGTGCTATGCCATGCCTTGCTGCCGCCATGTTGCTCGATATCGCCGCTTGCTTCGCTTTCTTTCTCTCTGCCTTTCTTACTTTCTTCCTTCCTTCTGCCATGCCAAGAAATCCACCTCCCTTGGTTACCACGACATTGCAGCCAACGGGCGCGGATAGGAGATTCCGATGACAGGCGCATCCCAAGTGTGTTTCCAGCTTCAACAGGCGCCTCCAAACAAAGGCCAAGGCCAAGGAGACGTCGTGTCGCCGTCAACCCGGCCCATTATGGCGGCCCCAAAGCGTCTTAGCGCCCAAGGGGGTCTTCCTGCGGACCGACTCGATCCAATTGCTTGCTTAGAGTCGCACTTCGGACTGAGAAACTGCTACTGTAAGGCACCGACCCTCACTTACAGACCTTAGCAGTAAGGTACTTGCTTCGGCGTGCTAAGTACAGGTAGCGGGCGGATACCTTAACATAGCGGCCTGGATATGTATTACCATGCCATGGATGTAGGGGAAACTTTGCCCGGTTCCTTTGACGCCTTTTGCCAACACCGAACCACTCTTTCTGCTGCGTGGGCGCACACAGAGACAGCTGCTGTCTTGCTTCTGCCTGTCTCTCCTCCTTGCGTCTGCCTCAGAGACAGTGCAGGTGCGGTTTTGGCCATCCGTCCATGTCCCAGCCTGGGGTAACAGCCCTTGCTTGGTAAGGTAAGGTAGCGTACCTTACATGAGGCAGTGCGCCAGTGGCATGTTCCAGAAGCCAAGCCAGCAGCAACGTGCCCGTCACCCCTATTGGACTCTCCATTGGAGCCCCCATTGGAGCATGCATGTGCCACAACAATCAATGTAAACAGAAGAATAAGAAAGTAAGGGGAATCCGACCCAGAGAAACAAGAGATTTTGACGGCGTCCAAAATGAAAAACGGCCTGGTCCTCGGTAATTGGGACCGAACTGCCCAGTTGTTGCCAATCGCTTTTCACGGTCCGGACCCACCCCGGGCCTCTGCCCCTCCAGACTCCAGTATCCATTGTCCCTCCCCATGGAACTGTGACTCTGCACTGGCAACTGCCCCCCAGATGTGCCCGCCCAGCGGTCCCTCCAGCGCTGTAAAGTCACTTTCCTTGGCTTCCACTGACAAAAGTGACAAGTCGTCTCTCTTCCCCTCTGTTTAATGACGATACTCCCATACCCTCCGAAGACAATTTCATGAATCCACGGCCACACAGGCCGCCGGAGAAGAAGCAACCAGAAAGACAGAGTCAGGAACCCGCATCCAAGAGCCATGCGGTGAAGTCATTATCAGATGCTTTTGCCGTTTTCCTCGTTGCTTTATCGTCCAAGCACCGTGCCGCTCGACCAACCACGTCGCTCAATCTGCCTGATGCTCAGGTATGGATCACCTCCTCAGCTCAGGGACCGACGACCTGACGTCTGCCCCAGGTACCTCGCAGTTAGTCGACAGATACGCTTTGGCGAAGGTGCCCCGTCCGTGGCACCTCGTGTGCCCCCCCCCCCGGTAGGCGTCCCGATAGTGGCCTCCGTGCCTCCGCACCTTTTCTCGCCAAAACGGTGCCTCCAGGGTTGATACCGGGAGACGTCCATATGCAAACCATCTCCCAGAAACACGCCAGCTACCTCATCTACACGACCTCACCTTGCAAATCCGTTGCTTAATCGCCCAAGGGTAGCACCCGGTGCTCCATTCATAGCTCTCCGCTTAGCTACCCCCAATGAGAAAAAGAAAACACGCGACTGGACCTTGAACCCAGCAGTGTCGGCTAACGTACACTGCTGCACCAACACTTTGACGAACTGTCATCGAAGGGCCCCGACTGCCACCAAACATGCTCAATGACAGCATAGAGGAGAGTCTCCGGTTCGGGTACGCGGCCTCCATCTGACCAAACGGAACCCATCCCGTCCATCTTCGTTTCGAACGCGCACTATCAATGGGGTCCCGTCATTCTAGACCTCTATCACCCGCGCTTCATTACGTCCAACCTATGTCCACAATTCCCCAGCTGCTCCATCTACACTAAGATCGGGGACGGAAACCAAAACGCAAATGAGGCATTTTAGGTCGTCTACGCTGAAGCAGAGGTCACTACCATGTCAAACGGACATGCAAAAGGGCCGGCCGACGTGTTAACTAGCCGGTTTCCATCATTCAACACTATGGATCAGCATCCACCCGCCGCCACGCAGCTTCCAAGCTCGTCAACCATATCGCAGTCTTGGCACTTTATGGCAAACTTGGAACAATCATTTCTAGCTGCCATCTGCAACCCGCTGGACCCCAATTTCAAAAACAGAAACCTTACAAGGCTATCTGCCGCTCTGGCAGTCAAGGGCAGAGATCATCGGCAGAGCACCTCAACGACGGCCACGGCCGCACCCTGGTTGAGCCCTGCGCCGATCATCCTCGGCTTTCCTATTGTCTCTTGCCCTGTCACCATCTTGTCTACTCAACTCAGCCGTCGTCTCTACTTGCCCAAAGTTGTTCATCGCAACTCGTCAACCGCGACACAGCCAAGTTCTTGTTTCCTCGTCGTCCCGACTCTCCTGGCTGACCACCCTTTCCCTCAATTGAAACGATACTATGCATAACTCGCGTGGGCGAAAGCCACCTGTGAATCCTACACTCATTGTATATCACCCCCGAGGAATCAAGCCAACTCACGGCAATCCAGGCGACTTGAGGGAGAAGAGAGGAAAATCAAACCGCCTCCAAAATGTTCCCCGCTCGTTGTCTGGGTTTCAGGCTCTCTGCCGACCCATCCGGATGGGACGGTCCCAAAAACGTCCAAGTCTGACCTTCGCGAACTTCTCCCGCGCCAAGGCTAAACCTTTTCCTTCAACTGGCCTGCCAGCCTGTCCGTTCAACCTGCACGCCAACAGCCGCGCCGCACAGAGAGACCTTTGGTCTGGTATCCGGTCGAACGGTTGTCACATCTCACAAGCCACCAACCAAGTCAGAGGAAACCCATCTGCGTCGTATGATTCCAGCGCGTGTACCAATGCCTCGGACCATCCCGTATTTTCAACGCCTTTCACGGGGCGTCAGCTCTGGGGCGGCCTCCTGTTGTCTCCAGCCGCATCTCAAACCCGGGCCCCCGTGCGGTCCTCGCCCGCTCTCCATCACCATCATCGCAATGTCACTCCTCCGGCCTCGTTCTCGGGCCCCCTTCTTCCTCAGGCTCTCTCAAAATCACATCATGTTTACCAGAAAAGCCCGGGACCCGGCCCCCCCCGTTAGCAACCTCACCGCACCGGCGCTGCACGCCGCCCACAAACCTCAAGCCATCTCCTAGCCAAACCTAAACTTGGCTCGCCGCCTCATCCAGAAGAGGCAAAGACCTCCCGTCGGTGTCTTTTACCTCTCCCTCATCACCTCAGTAAATAAAGAAAGAAAAATCCCATCCGAAATTGACTTCGGCGCTAAAGCCTCCCCGATCTTGACACCCTCTCACGCCAGGCTTAGACTAGGATCCGAACTACTGTTTGCTCGGCCGAGAACTTCCCCTTTTCGCTCCATCCCTCGGCCAGCAGACAACCTGTCCAACGGGACGAATTACCTCCACGTTTGCAGACAAAAGACTTCTCAAGAGTCCGTGCCTGACCTAAGAATTAAGGTAAGTGGAGCAAGCATCAGCTCGGATAACCCAAAGTCATGAGATGCCGCCCCTTCGCTATCCTCAGTGTCCAACAATCCGATCCCTCGCGCCGACTTTGCCATCTCAAAAGACTCGCTGACCTCCATGCGTCCGCGTCTATCTTCGGCGTCTGCAAGCTTGTCTCATGCGGGGAGCCGCCTGACCTGATAACGGCAATTCAAAGCGCAGTAACCTTCTCCCTCCGTCCCCTCCCTGAGCATCTCGCTCCTGAGTTGCCGAAAGCAAATGCAGACGATGACGATGGTTGATGATCCTCGCCAAACTGGCCATCTTCATCCGAGCTCCCAGGACACGCACCGATTATAGCATACCTTACGATAGATAGCTTTCTTCCGTCTGCATGTGTCGTCGATCTTGTCCCCGTGATCACCCAGACGTCGAGGACCTCTATCCCTGGGGTGTCTTACCAAAGCTGGCCTCGAGATCCAGCCCTTCCGCTGGACAAAACGTAGTTGGCTGCCCGGTTTTGGGACGACCTAACGTCACTCGCTGAGTGGTGTCCCAACGGCGTTCGCATCCAAGCAGATCGGTGCCACCTCTAGGGCACGCTCTCTCCTGCTACTCGTGTTTGTCTTAACTGCGTACCCGGGATGTCATAAACTGCACTTAGAAAAGATAGCACGGACTTACTCGGCTTCACACCTCTATCAAGGAAGCAAGACCACCTCTCCAGAGCGCAGTGTCTACACTTTCCATTGAGACTGCACATATCAATTCTAGTGTTATGTTACGTGCTCATAGCTTCGGCCACCGTACTACCCGGGCCGATCAACTTCTTCGTTTCCATCGGCCTTCCCAGCCGACATGTCAACCCACACAGAATATGGCAGCGAACGTGCTGGGCTTTAGGCTATTTGTTCTTCCTCATGTTGTTTTCGTTCTAATAAAACATACGAGGGTCATCGCTGTGGTTGAATTTTCCATAGGTGGTAATCATGTGGCCGCGGCCGCTTCCGAAGTTTGCGTTTGAACTGGAATTTTGCTACCAAGGATGTAACTCACTTTTATTTTCTTTGGGAATGGTTAATACTGCTGCTCTTATTATTGGCGTCGTTGTTGTCGTTCCCATCGTTGTCATCATCATCATCATCATCACTACTTTCATCGTTATCATCTTTGCTATTGTTATTATCTATTTTGAACTCCGGGCCCTAATGGTTTAAAGGGCTTTCTAAGTAGCGCAAATACTGGCCAACAGAGCCAATGTTAACAGAAGGCTGTAAAATAGTTGGCTAAGAAAAGAAAATGGCCACCTCCCGGATAGTAAAACTCCTCAATTGAGTTACTTGTCATTCCGTCGAGTGGTGCTTATTCCCCCAGTAGCCTATTTTAAGAAAGCTGCTTCCTCCTTCAAACAAAGACATAGGCGGGATGGTAGGTACGGGTGAATCTTCGGTTCCTGCGGGTTCTGTCGAGTTGTCAGCAACACGCGAAGGAAAGCGGCGGCCTGCCTGTCTTCGCTGGCAATATGCTCTGGAGGCAGGTTCGAAGACCAACCGGCTATCGGGAGGGAGAGAGCACCACAGATGGCTTCGGATTGCCGAGATAAGACTAGACGCGCCTGCCATGTCCTCGTTTTATGGAGGGCGAGTACAGAACACTCTTGTCGCCGTTGCTGTTTGTCCACGAGAGCTTCGACTTCACCTGCCCCGCGGGATGAGGTCAAGAAGGAGTAGCGCAGGGACTGATCAGTCATGTCTATCCTAGGTGTCGTTACGATGTAGTTGTCTACCTCGTTCGACACCGAGCAACTACCATCTTTCGTCTCCAGGCCGTTCTCCTTTACTTTCTCCCACAACCTAGCATCATCATAGCAAATCATTTCTCCAGCGATTGTATACTCAACCCCATGCCCTCTTTGATCAAACAGTCTCTGGGCTCAGCCAGTCGGAACATGGTCGATAAGGAGAAGCAGAACAAGAAGGAAGAAGAGAGGATGCAGTATACGCGGACACTGTCACCGCTTCCTGAATTATCATCACTCCCTCCTCAAACACCATCACCCCTAAAGCGTAAGAAAAGAACCGGTAGTGACGAAAGAGCCGACAGCGACGAAAGAGCTGACAGTGACGAAGAATCTCGAATCGCAGAAAAGTCGAATAAAAAGCAAAAGAAGAATCCTGGCCAGCGTGTACAGGGGAGCCATAACCCGAGGCGACAAAGTGCCAATCAAATGCAGGCCAGGAATTTTGTTCCTGTGAAGAATATCGGTAAGCTGGGGGAGAACCGCCAAGACAAGGATCAGCGGCCAAAGTCAGGATACTCCAAAGAGACCACCAGCCGCAAAAGACAACAGTCAGTCATACTTTCACTCGTGTCATCGACACTGACCAAGCTAACGGTACTGCTATAGAGAGCCCGCCCATGAGGATGGTTACGAGATCCCCTGGGACTCTTGGGTCGACTTGTCGCCGAGGCATCGAAAAAAAGGCAACGAAGGGACCGAAAATAGAGTATTCTATCATAGACAGCTTTAATGGAAAGCGTTAACTCACACTGCGCGATCCGGAGAGGTAATTCTAACTGCCCTAGTGAACTTCAACCTTTTCCTCCAATACTTTCTCTGTGGTTGGTGCTTTCAGCATTGCAGAGACAGATGGAGACGGAGACGGCAACAACAAGGCTCATGCTTGCCAGAGCGTCAGTAAAAAGCCTTGGTACCAGAACCTTCGAATATGCGCGACGTGCCTGCATGCGAGAAGGGCGGCCAAGATAGATTGTGTGGGCTGTGCTGCGTGGTCTCAGGGCCCGAATCACCTCACGGAGGCATCAGATATAGCAACCATTGCACATAAGGACGATAGATAGAAGAGTGTCCAAAAGTGTTGTGTGTACATTATTCTAAGGTACCTTAGTTGTCTATATTTCTCAGCCCCGAAGAGCCTAATACTACTAGATATATATTGGTACGGTGCCGTAGCACATGATCCGTTCGCTATTTCCGTCATCACTCCCATAACGCCATGGCCATGCAGGCTCTCCCCAGTGAACGAATAAAAGAGACACTCGACACTTGATATCATAGGTATCATGCAAACAGGTCGATGCCGGCAGAATCGAATACAAGGCACCAAACACCCTTCTTCTCCATCGAAAGCCGTTGCTTCGTTTTCCGCGTCCCAGTCCGCGCCTCGTGAACGTCCAGTCAAGCGGTATAAACAGTCGTGAAATAATTTCGTGAGTTCTTTACCGAAGACGGATCTTGCAGTCTTCGACACCGCGGGCAATAACGTCCTCGAGCTTCCAGCGGGGAGGCTTGTAGACACCCTCAAGTCCGTTAGCCTTGCGCCATTCCTTCTCCGTCTCGGGCGTGACACCCTCGGGGAGAGGCTCTGCGCCGCCAGCAATACCCGTGGAGAATCTGATCTGGAGCTGGTCGGCAACCTCGTCTACCGCCTTGAGCATTCTGTCGAGATCGTCCTTGTTGTGAGCTGACGAGACGCAGAATCGGACGCGAGAGCTGATGAGGGGCGTAGCAGGGTAGCCGACAATAACGACAGAAATGTTTCGCTTGAGCATGGCGTGGCTCAATGCGGGCATCTTTCCAGGGTTGTAAAGCATGACCGGGATGATAGGGGAGTCGTCATGGCCGTACACGATGAGGCCAAGGCGCTTAAGACCGAGACGGAGGTAGCGAGAGTTGAAGGCAATGCGCTCCAGACGTTCCGCACCCTGACCGGGGCAGAGTTCGCCAGTGATGAGTCGGAGGGAAGCCAGAATCTGCATAAGCACGGAGGGCGCAGGCGATTCACCGAATGTAGTGGCCGCGTTGGTGCTCCGCAACTTGTCAATGATGTGCTTGTCAGCAGCGACGTAACCACCGTTGGCACCAAAAGACTTGGTCAGAGTACCCATGAGGATGTCAACGCGGGCGGGGTCGATACCGAAATAGTCGCACACTCCACGGCCACGAGGTCCAACGGCACCAATGCTGTGAGCCTCGTCGATGAAGAGGTAGAACTTGTACCTGTCCTTCAGAGCCATGATTCCGGGCAAGTCGCACATGGTTCCCTCCATGGAGTACAGACCCTCGATGGCGACCAAAATCTTCTTCCACGGACGGTGAGTGCGGGGCTGTCCCTGGGAGATGGCCTCCCGCAGCTTGCGCTCGAGGTCGATGACATCGTTGTGCTTGAAAGAGGAGATGACGGCACCAGAAAGACGGGCACCGACTCTGATGGAGGCGTGGTTTAGTTCGTCAGAGAGAATGAGGCATCCCTTGGAGACGAGAGCGGGGAAGGAGCTGGCGTTGGTAACGAAACCCATCGAGAAGACCATGGAAGCGGGCTTGCCAACGAAGCTGGCGATTTCCTTCTCGACCTCGAGCGACAGATCGGAGGTGCCGACATCAGCGCGGGGGCTGCAAGTGCTGAGGCTGTACTTCTTCACGCACTCCTCGACGGCGTCGGCGCAGGGGCCCTCGGACTGGGCGAAACCAAGGTAGTTGTAGGAGCTCATGTTCAAGGTCTCGGTGTAGGTTCCGGTGTAGTTGTAGGTGCGGTTGTAGTCCCTGGACTCACGGTCCATGAGGGTGATGTATCGGCCGGGAACGCCGGTGATGGGCCGCGCGAAGCAGTCGTCGATGCGCATCTTGAGTCTGCGAACGTAAAAGTTGTCGAAGTCCTCGTTCAAGGGCGCGTAGCCGTTCTGGGGCTTGAGAGCCTGGTAGTGCTTCTTGTCGCCGAAGCGCTTGCCGAAGAAGTCGCGAGCATGGCCGAAGAGGATGAGGATGAGATAGCTGATGTAGGTGGTGAGGACGTAGTAGTAGGGCGGCTCGTCAATGATGGGCGGGTCGAGAGGCTTTCCATCGTTGGACTTGCTCACGTATCGGTGGCTGGGGTGCAGCAGAGGACCGAATTGGGCATCGAAGCGTCTCTTCTTGTCCGTCTCGACAGCGGACGGAGGCGAAAACAGGGTCGTGGGAGGTTCGCTGTTGTCGGGCTCGCCAGCGGTGGCGGTCGAGAGAGAGATTGAGGGCAGAGAGATGGTTGAGGGAGTGATTTGGGTGGACGAAATGTTTTGCTGCTGCATCGCCAGAAGGGCCTGCTGGGCGGTCTGGTGATCCTTGTCCTTGCCGCCCTTGGGAGAGGAGAAGAAGTTGGTGAGGCGATTGCCGGAACGAGAAGGTCTCCTTTCCTTCTCAGTGTGCGGCATGGCGGGAGAATGAGAGGTCGAGAAGGGATTCGCGATTCTCCGGGGCATTGCTGAGGTACGCTTTGGCTGTCTGTGAGCAGGTGCTTGGATGGGTGAAATGGGGGGGGGGGGGGGGTATCGAGGTCTGCAGAGGACCAGGCGCACTCGCGGGACTGATGAGGGCGAAGACGATGCAATTCTATGATGAGGCCAGGAATTGATGTACTGGATGAGGAAAACAGTCGGTCAGCAACGTGAACAGGTTTAATGGGCGCCGGATGTGCTGGAAGACGGCGCAGAAGATGCAGGTTTGAGGAAAAGGGAATTGTCGGTCAGAGTGTCAGTGGCGCACACGCGGTCGCAGAGCAGACGACCACTAAAAAGCGAGCCGAACAGCGTTGCGAGCAGCCAAGGCTCGCACCCGACCTTTGATGGAAGCACCGGTTCCCCCCAAGGAAGCGCTAAAAATACGCTTGAATGGTCACAGGAAGCTATCGACAAGCCGGCGCCACGAATTGGGTTGGTTGGAGCGAGGGTGATGATAAATAACGGCCATTACTCACCAGGACGAGTTGTAAGCAGCTGCTGTTGCGCGGGCAGCTCGGGATGGCTGGAATTGGAGGTTGGGAACTTGAGGAGAGGCGGCAAGGAGAATATGGATAGAGAGGACAACAAGACGGGCGAGTGGCTCTGCAGTGGCTCAGAGCGGGCTTTGTCTGCTGTACGTGTTGTTGAGCGTTGGTGCCTGGGGCTGCCACAGATCTCCAAATCGGTTCGGGAGTCAGGAGGAGAAAGGAGAGAAATTGAGTTGCTGCTTCTCCCTCGCGCAAGTTTTGTAAAACACTGCCAGGGGCGTGGGCGAGCAGAGGAAAAAGGCAGATTGTCGATTTCGGTTCGCCGCGCGACGGGATTGGACCGTGATTTTAGGTAAAATTGGGTGCGGGTGGGCGCCGTGAGATCCAGTCCAGTTGGGGGTGAGGGTGAGACTGAGGTAGCCCGCCGCCGGGATTGGGTGTGCGAGGTACCTGTACGCGGATAGACTGGACGCAGTGGAGGTACGGGTTGGCGGACGGCTCAGCGCGGTGCCTGAGCTTCAGTGCTGATGCGCGTGCTGCGATTGGCTGTCGGACGGGGGATTCGGGAGGTAGCGCGACGAAGGAGCACCCGGCCGCAGTAGGAGCAACAAACAGATCCTATCAGCGGTACCTTGGCCTTACGTTACTTCTCTTTGTCTTTGTCTCGTTTCCGCGGTTGGAGCCAACAGATGGGAGCTGCTCCAACGAGGCAGGCAAGACAGTCAAGAGAGGTAAAGGTCCTGTTCTCCGTGTCTCGTCGGCGAGGGGCGAGGGGTTGGTTTCGCTGGAGGAGGGGTGGTGGGACGAGGAGAGAGAAGAGAAAGAAGGGGGACGTTGAGCACAGAAGAGGAAAAGGGAAGAGGGAAGGGCCGGGAATTAAGATGACGGCCGATGAAGGGAAAACTTCATAACGCGAGATCCACGATGAGAGGAAAATTACCGCGCTGGCGGGCTTTGTCAAAGTACCTGGCAGCGAGGCATACGCTGGGCACACTGGACTGGACAGGTACCCTGCCCATAGCAGCGCTGAGGCGAGGTACTTTAGTTGACCCCAAGGAATTGCAGTGATGATTAATGGGGACGGGACTCAAAGTGAGTTCTCCTGTTAGCGCATGTTGCTTCAATTTTGAGGATCGACTCGACACGACTTGTTCTCGTCAACCCCCCCTGTCTCCCGAGCGGTCCGGGTTGTCCGCTGTTCGTCTTGCACGGACTGGCCCTGCAGCCCGCTCCTCATGTTCTGTTGTCTCTGCCCCTTCAATGTTCGGTCTTTTTTCGTCTTGTGCTGCAGCATAGCTTGCTCTGCGCTCTCTTCTGGTCCCGTATCCTCTGCTGATCTGCGCTCTCTTCTGGTCCCGTATCCTCTGCTGATCTGGGCCCTCTCCATGGTCCGTGGTCCATGGCCGCGATATCCATGATATCCATGCAGCAACAGCAGCAACAGCAGCTGCACATCTCGCTCTGAGCCCCTGCCCAACCAAGCAGAGCCCAATTTGCCTCCCTCTGATTTTTTTTTTTCAGCCAGCATGGCTTACAACTCTGTTTCTGCCCCCGGCCCGTTGGTATTGTCGTGGTTCTCGGCCAATATCAGGACCCTCTGTGGACCCCCTCGAACCGTAGCAACCCTGGTTGTCGCGCCCATCAATTAGCGGACTCACCTCACCTTACTTTTTTGCTTACTTTGCCTGTTCTGCCCGTTCCTCGCCGTGCATATCCACACCGACCCAGCTGAGGTGATCTCGGCTGTTGGACAAATCCCGCCTGGTCCCGGCGCGATACTTCTCTCGGCAGCCATGTCACCGTATCACGCGGGGGAATAGGGGGAGGGGCGAGTCAACGTCTGACAGGCTGCCCGGACGACACGGCCGAGACGAGACGGACGCAGCGGACATGTCGCTGACTGACTATCCGACTTCCCGACCGACCGGCTGGCGGACTTTTCTGCCTCTGTCTGCAGCCGGCCTGTTGGTTGCGGCTTGCAGTCGACTAGGGAGGGGCGCTGCTACGGTAGGCACAGTCAGCAGTTGCTCTCGGATGCTCTGGCAATGGAGCAGGCACGAGGCAAGTCAATGACACAACGGCAACGCAACGCCAGCGCCAGCGCCAGCGGCACTGGCGCATCTGTAAATGCGTCTACCCTCTGCAGATGCTACCCTAATGCAGCCTCGCTGGCCAAGAATGGTGTGCATGACGGGAAGAGCTGAGCTAAGAGCTGCCTGCCAGTTGCAGCTCCAATGCCGCAGCCGCTACTGTTACCGCTACCGCTACTGCTGCCGTTCCCGCCGACTATCAGTCAGGCGAGTAACTGTCATCGGACCCTGTTTTCGTCTGCAGCGCCCAACGGCCCGCCCGTAGTCAACTTCAGATCCAACTTCACGATGTCCACTCGCCGCCCTGTCCATGGCCGCGAGTCGAGTCGCCAACCAGCCTTGCTTGGCCAGCATAGAGCCGCATCATGGGAGCTCCCTGCTCGCCCTGGCGTCTACCGCCCTCTCTTCTTCGATCCGCCGTCCGATGGCCGCGTAGAGGGGGGCAAGTGACGTTATCGCCAAAACAATCACGTCCGACGTGTCTCTTCGGCAATGCAATCAACGCCCTGCGGCTGGCTGCTTGCCCGACTCTGCCCAACTCAATGCTGTCGCTAGTCGCCCTCCACACATGCCCCAGGCGCATCGTCTGCCCTGCTCGCAGGCCTCACCGACCACACGCGAGCAGAGTTGATCCCAGCAAGTCAGGGCTCTTAAATGAACGACGCGCGAGCCCCATCTCGACCACACGCAAACACGCGCAGAAACGTGGATGGTGGAGCTGTGTGTGTGTGCGTATGCGTGTGTGCACCTGGCACACGGAGCATACAGCTTGGACGACGGGAGCAAGACGTTGCGAAAGGCAAAAAAGCATGCTTCGTACCGCCGTGCTGCGCAGTCAACACGGGTGCTCAGATCGTCAGCTGATGAATTGTCGAACGAACTGGGGCTCAGAGACTGTCTCAACTTCGCATGGCTTCAATGTCGACCGTTGAAAGTTTTCTCCAGGTTGCTCGGGGACGACGGTCGAGACTGGGTTGCGAGCTGGAGACAGTGTCGAGTGGCATTCCTTCTGCGGCGCTTGTTTCTTCTTCCCGCAACCCTCTCATCTCCCCACGCAGTTCGTCAGTTACACAGCGTGCCAGGTGTCTGCAGGCATCGGCCCAGGCCCCGGTTGGTTGCGTTTTCCTGGTAATCTCGATTGTCTTCGATGTGCGAGTGGCATGTTTTGCTGCCCCGCCAGATCAGATACTCGGAAGCCTCGGCGCGGCCAGTGACAAAAACCCAGTTTGCAGTGTGTCCGAGGGGTTGTTAGTTGCTAGCGTGGGAGTGTGAGCTGTCACTGCACCCAAGGGGCACTTGGGGCCCTAGAGTTACAGGCTTCTCCCCAGAAGAAGGCCCCGTTCTGAGACGCTTGCCAGTCCGCTTGGGCGGCGTTATCCATATGGGGCGGGTGCAATTGCGTTATCGGGCATCGAGTCCAGTGAGACGGATCGAGAGGCGCATTGGGGCACCAGCCACAGGGCGGAATGAGCGAGGCTCTGGATTCCAATGCCATGAACGCCTCGCTGGCGCGCCCCGTCTTCTTAGGTAAGGGGTGCCATGCATGGCTGACGTGCCTCAAGTCAAGTTGACGGTGCAGTAGCGGCCTGCTACAGGTAGCCTCCTCCTCACTGGACCGGAGCAATTGTGGAGGAGGGGAGGTTGAGTGCAGCATCTCGCCTTACCTAAGACACCAACAAAAGGCCGCCAAATACCTGAGGTACTCCGCGTGCCTGAGATACGGAGCACAGTTACCCCACGGTCCTCATCCACAGCGAGACTCAGGTCCCTGTGACTGAGGCGTTTGAGGTGCAGAGAGGTTCTTCAGCGCCCCCCTCAGTCAGCCAGCCAGAGGGGCAGACGTCAAAGACCGAGCTCCAATCCGAAACGGCCTTCCACTGTCACAAGACTGGATACTGGATAATGGACAATGGAAAATGGACGCTAGAAGCTGAGGTGCGAGTCCAGGTCTCTCCGTTTCTTTGTTCCGTCCAGGCGCGGCGCTCAGCGCAGTGCAGGTGCGAGTGCAAGAGTAGGTTCAGCTGCTGCTGCTTCAGCAAGCGCAGGTGCAGGTGCAGTTCACAGATTCTGCCCCACCACCGGACTCCGGTGTCGTCCTCAACCCTTTTTCGGAATCAATCCTCGGAATCGACCCCTCGGATTGCGACGGCCCAATTTCCTCCCTCCACTCCGGCCGGAATCTCGACTCTGACGCCGCACAACAATTTGGAAATCCAATTTGCTCCTCCTTCACTTCTCCGTTGTTGTCGTGATACTGCAGCTGCTCGAGCTTCGCCTTGAGCCTCCAACTCCACGTCTTTCAGTCGCCCTCCCCTCCCCCGCCCCCGCCATCGTCCCAATTCCATACAGCTTCGCCCAAACAGATTCGCCAATCATGACCGTCACCAGTGTCACACGCAACGAGCTCTGGCGGCACCCGGACCCCACCTCGACTCCCATATGGGCCTTCCTCCGCCTGGTGAACTCCAAGTACGGCCTCGAACAGGCCGACTACCCTGGTCTCTACAAGTGGTCCATTGAGAACGTGGCCGAGTTCTGGGCCGAGGTTTGGCACTTTGTGGGCATCACCGCCTCCAAACCGTTCGACAAGGTACGCCGGGCCAATGCCTCTCGTTGCTCGTCGCATCCCCAAACTCATCTCAACCATTCCCAACTCCATTTCCAGCCCTTTGTTCTCGCCCCGTGTTTTGCTTTTTGCTTGATACGCCTTGACTGTCTTCACTACACAGTGGAGGCGGGAGGGCGAGGGACAACAGAAGTTTGTGTGACATGAGTGTGAGAAAACAACCCAAACTCTATGAGCAAGTGCCACGGAGAGGAAGAGGCTGGGAACGAAAAGAAGGCATCAAATCGTCGATGCCAAACCTCACCAGTGTCTTGAACCCTCGTCAGGAACCGGCCCATCAAGAACTTTGATGCCGCCGGTTTGTGGTGAGGCGGAATGGCCATGTGGCCGGAGCACTTCATTACTGCATGACTATCATCCCCGACGACGACGACGAGTCATGCTATGAGAATATCGTTCAGCTTCATGGGAATGGCCCAATTCCCCATCCATACCCTCCGACCAGACAACACAAACCTACCGCATCATGCCGCACTCCATCTTCCGACCCCCAGACCACCAGCTGATCCGGACCCTGACTTTTTACATTAGGTCCTTCCCGCCAATGCGCCTATGTACCCGCGGCCTGATTTCTTCGAGGGCGCCCGTCTCAACTTCGCCGAGAATCTGCTTTTCCCAGCCAACGTTGCCATCGACCCCACCGCCGTCGCCACCATCACCACCACCGAGCTCGGCCCCTCCGTCTCCACAACATGGGCCGAGCTCCGGGACGCCGTCCGCCGCTGCTCCGCCGGCCTCCGCACCCGCGGCGTGCGGCCCGGTGACATCGTCGCCGGCTTCGTGTCCAACCACGTCCAGGCCCTTGTCGCCTCCCTCGGTGCCGCCACCGTCGGCGCCATCTGGACCGGCATCAGCCCCGATAACGGCGTCAGCGCCGTGCTCGACCGTCTGGCCCAGATCGGCCCCAAAGTCTTGTTCGCCGACAACGGTACCGTGTACAACGGCAAGGAGTGGAGCAGCACCGACAAGACCGAAGAGATTGTTAAGGCGTTGAAGCCAAAGGGCCTCGAGCTCGTCGTTGTGATTAACAATGTTGCTTGCGACCTCGGCATGGACGGCGCGAAGGCGACGGGCGTCGTTGCGGAGGAATACGAGGCCTTCCTCCAGAGGTGCGGATGAATGACAAAGCCCCTATGTTTCCTTGTGCCCTGGCTGACCTTGAACCAGCTCTCCGGACGAGCCACTCAACTTCGAGCAGCTCCCGCCTTCACACCCCCTCTACATCCTCTACTCCAGCGGCACCACCGGCCTGCCCAAGGCCATCATCCACACCGCCGCCGGCACCCTCATCCAGCACAAGAAGGAGCACGCCCTCCACGGCTTTGTCACCTCTTCCTCCCGCATGCTCTACTACACCACCACTTCCTGGATGATGTGGCACTGGTCCGTCTCCGCCCTCGCCGTCGGCGCCACCCTCGTCCTCTACTCGGGCTCCCCCTTCAAGCCCCAAGGCCACCTCTCCCTTCCGCGCCTCCTCTCCGACCTCCGCGTCACGCACTTTGGTACCTCGGCCGCCTACCTTACCGCCCTGGAGGCCAACGCCGTCTACCCGATCAACGAGCCTGGTATCGATCTCTCCGCGCTCGAGGCCATCTACTCCACCGCCAGCCCCCTCCCTCCCTCCACCTTCTCCTTCGTCTACAAGGCCTTCCCCGCCCGCGTCAACCTCGCATCCATCACCGGCGGCACCGACATCATCTCTCTTTTCGGCGCCCCGTGCCCACTCCTCCCCGTCCGCGTCGGCGAGATTCAGTGCGCGGGGCTGGGTATGGCCATCCGCGCCGTCGACTCGCTGTCCGGCGCCGCTCTCCCGGATCCTTCGCATCCGGGCGACCTCGTCTGCGTCGCCCCCTTCCCCTGCCAGCCGCTGACCTTCTTCGGTTCCGCCGGCGACGCCAAGTACAAAGCAGCCTACTTCGAGCGCTTTGCCGACATCTGCGGTGTCGAGGGGGCGGTGTGGCACCACGGCGACTTCGTCAAGATCCCGAACCCGGACACGGGCTCGCTCGTCATGCTGGGCCGCTCCGACGGTGTGCTCAAGCCCGCGGGTGTGCGCTTCGGCAGCGCCGAGATCTACAACGTCCTCACGCGCTTCTTTGCCGCCGAGGTCGAGGACGCCGTATGCGTCGGCCGCCGCCGCGCCGCCGACGCCGACGAGACCGTCTGCCTGTTCATCGTGCCCGCTGCGGGACACCGCTTCGACGACGAGCTGAGGGCGAAGATCAAGAGCGTTATCCGCCGCGAGCTGAGCCCTAGACACGTACCCGGCGTGGTCGAGGAGTGTGGCGGCGGAATCCCCAAGACGGGCAACGGGAAGAAGTAAGTTGTTTTACTCCCTTTTCTTTTTATCATAGCGCACCATATATTCCTTGTTCTTCAACAGCGACGACGAAAGAGTAGTAACTGACCATACGTTCGCAACAGGATCGAGGTGGCCGTCAAGCAGATCCTCTCCGGCAAGGACGTCAAGACTAACGCGAGCGTCGCCAACCCCGAGGCGCTGGAGTGGTTCCGCGAGTGGGCCAAGACGCATTAATAACATGTTCGGGGGCACGTCTCCGCCTCGGACCCGGGTCGCCGGTAATCGACGTTCAGCCCGGTCTCATGCATGCGGCCGCTGTGGAGCATCTCCCTCCCTCTCTCTCGCTCCGTGGGCCGGATCGACCTCGCTGCATCGGAGAAAAAACAATACCCTTTCCGTATCAGCGTGGGGGTTGACAGAAGACCCGAATGTGTGGTGGGTTGTGGGCTGGGCCGGTATCTATCCGATGGAGAGACCCCCACGCCTCTCACCTGACCCCCCTCCAGCCCCCGGAGCAAACATCTCTTTCCACCCGTCTCCTGCCCTCCTGTAGTTCGCGCCCTTTCGGAACGGACCGACGGCCAGGTAGGTACCTGTCAGACCCGGATACTCGGGACGCGGGGGGGTTGCGATGTCGTAAAATGGGGGCTGGAGGGAGGGAGGGGGCGTGAACTTAATGGTCCCTTCGTTTTTGACTACATCTCTCCTTTTCTCGGCGAGGCGGCTCCTGTAGATCTAGATTTCGGGTTTTTTGTTCCCTGCCATTCTGCCCGTGTTCATTTTTCGTCACCTTTGTTAAAACTAAGGGAGGTGTTGGCCTAGATTTAGAGGTCTCCGGGGGGGTTAGCGGCTAGTGATACAGGATAGAGAGAGGCTCATCGCTGGTTGGATCGGTTGGTTACACAAAATTGAAGCTTAGAAAAACTACATCTCTATTCAAAAGCCATGTTCTCTTACTCTTTTACGTCTAGTGTGAAGATGTACCGGTATTTTCGCAAGCCGTCACAAAGCCACTAACGACTAAAGAGATCAATGGCTAGACATCACGACTAAGAAACGGCAAGAAGGTGAAGTCGGAAACAACTGTATTCCTATAGAGATACCGAGATCATCTTCGGTGATCTGGCTTGTAGTCATGTCGTAAAATTTCCCAGATAACTCCCATTAGTATGCAATTGCGCCCACCCCGGCATCACCAATACCGGGACGGGCGCGAGTTCAGTGACCCGTTTTACTTTTCTCTTCCCATGCTCTTATTCTCCTTTTTTGTTTTCATCGCCACCCTCCCATGCGTGTATAAAACCCGCCATTAACGACCCTGTATCCTATATCATGCAAAACCCTAAATATGAAAATGCACCGGTTCTAGAGTCCCATAAAAAGGGAACCGCTTATTGAATATTTGACATACGCTTGGCCATGCTGAAGAAAGAGTTAGTCAACTGGATTCTCAAGAGGAGTAAACAGGGTGAACTTACAAGTCATAGAAAGCAAATTGGCTAGGCTGGCTGCCAAATTGGTAGACGAACCTCGAGGCGAGGTAGCTGCCGAAGATGGCGCGCAGGTACGAGTCCGGAACGCGCTCGATGATGGTGTCGAGGCCGATCTTCTCCAGCAGGAGGTTGGGAAGAGCATCCTGCAGCACGGAGCGGCGAATCTTCTCGTTCTTCCAGAGATCTGAGTGTTGAAGCTCCTCGTCGAGCGTGGTAATGGCGTTGGAGAGGTTGTCAGAGAGGATGCTGCGGGGAGTGCCCGTCTCTTCGTGCTCGCGCCAGATAGCCTCGAACTCGAGGCGGGCGTTCTCCTGGATCTTGGCCTGGACGGACTTGACGTAGTCCTGGTAGAACTGAGGGGCCTGGCCCTTGGCGTCATGGCACATGTGCTTGACAAAGTTCTCGTCGTCGAAGGAGAGCGAGGCGAGAACCTCGAGGGACGAAGAGGTCACACCGCCCTTGTTGGCACTGGCGTCCTTGTACAGGATGCAGCCGGCAGCCTCAAGGCGCAGCTTGGCGTCCTGAGTGATGAAGAGGTTGGCTCCCTCGACAAGGTAGGGGATGGTTGACTTGCCATCCTTGATGATCTTGTTGACCGAGATCAGATCGATGGACTCAGGACGACCACCGCAGGGCACGAAGCAGTCGGTGAGGCCGGTGTCCCGAAGGTGGTAGGTGTTACGGAAGGAAGTGCCGTTGGAGATGAACTCGCCAGTGGGCAGGCGAACGTTGTTGTCGTCGCACAGGATGCGGTATCCGTCCTTGGACAGCTTGGACATGTCGAAGTTGACGATCATGGAACGCTGCTTGGCGAGGCGCAGCAGCTCGTCCTTGTCGATACCGTTAGGGTCGACGAGGACACCGGATCCGTCAACAATGGAAGTGTACTTCTCGTTGCTGAGCAGGATCTCGTTGCTGCCCAAATCACCGTCGGGGCCACCGGTCTGCATCTTCTTGACGGTGGAGGGGTCCAGCTCGAGCTTGCGGTAGATGCCCTTGACGTACTCGCGAACGGAGAGCGTGGTCATACCGTAAGTGTCGTGGGGAATACCACCGAGCTTGGGCGACTTGCCGGTGAAGAAAGACTTCCACCAGGGCGCACCGCGGAGGCGAGCGTGCTCAGTAGCCCAGTCGACGAGGTCGGCAGTGTTCTCGTCGGGACCCATGAAGAGGATCTCCTCCTTGCCGTACAGGTCCACAAGCGGGTTCTTAATGCCAGGGGTCTGGGCGGGCAGCAGGAGATCGAGAATACTGTCAATGTACTTCTCGAAGGCCTCTTTGGCGCGGTCCTGCATCTTGGGGTCAAGAAGAATGACGCCCTTGGAACCGCCTTCGGGGATGTCCTTGTTCTTGCGCTGCTGCGTGCTGGCGAGGCCGTAGTTCTCGTCGAACAGGTTGCGAGCGTTGATGCTGTAAGCTTCCTTGCTACGGGACTTGACGATGCGGATACCGCCACGAGAGATGTCCTTGAAACGCAAGTGGAAACCGCGGGACTCGGCACCGATGACTAGGAACATGCCGTAGAGACGCTTGGGGTACTCGATCTCCGGCAGGAAAGAGGGGTCCAGACGGAAACTCAGAGCGACCTTGGTAGGCGTGAAGTAGTTGGTCTTCAGGATGGCGTTGTTGAAGACGCGGAAGGCGGTCATAACCATCTCCTCATGCTCGTTCGACACATCACGAGTGATGCGCTCCTTCAGCTGGACATCGGACAAGACCTCGATGGCAGGGGTCGGGGCGATGAAGTGGCGGTCGAAGTCGGGGCCGACAGCGAGGTGCACCGAGGCGAAAGAGGAATACAGCGCGCGAACCAGGCCGGGGTACGACTGGATGATCTCCAGAATGTAGTCAGGGGTGAAGGTTTCCGTTCTCAGACGGCGCTTCAACTTGGACAGCAGTGCCGTGTGTGCCTGGTTCTTGGTGTCCAAGATCTCAGACAGAGAAACGTACTCGGAACCGAGACGGTTCAGGAAGTGCTGAATGAAGACCCAGACGCAGTGACCGTAGACGGTCTCCTGGAGGCTGAGCTCGCCGGAGGTGAAGAGCGAATGCAGCTTGTTCTGGGGAAGACAGTACAGGAGAGAGATCTCCTTGGTGATCTGGTGGATCGACTGCTCCAGAGGCGGGAGAGTGCGGTCGATGTTCATAGCCGGGCGCAGGTAGATACTCATGATGGTGATGCCGTTGGCGAACTGCTCCACGTACTTGCGGGAGCTGGTGACTCCATAGTAGTGGTACAGGTCAGAGAGGGCAGAGAACAGGCCGCGGGCAGTGCGCGAGCGGAAGGCAATGACCAGACGCTTCTCGGCGGAGCCCTCAATGTCGAAGACCTCGATGACGGGACCAGTTCGGTTCACAGCAAGCTCGATGATCTCCTGGTAGATCTGCTTGGTGTTGCTTGTCGCCTTCTGGAGGAAGCCGTTGTCGGCAATGACCTCGAGACGGGTCTCCTTGGGGTCGGTCGTCTCAGGGCTCTGCTTGAAGAGACATTGGTAGACAAAGTAACAGCGCAGCGTGGCCTTGGACGAGGGCGACGCTCCCAGGACACCAGGGGAGCGGAAAGTCTCAACACGGAACTTGGTCTTTCCAGTGTGGTCGAGATACTTGGCCTCGAGTCTCTGTTCGTAGCGAGGTCCAGCAACAGACGTCTTGCCGGGCTCACTCGTATCGATGTAGATGGCGTGATCGGGAGCCTCCATGTCGAGTCTGATCTCCTCGCGCTTGTCCTCGCGCGCGAATGCGGCCACCTTGGCGGCGTACAGGGAGGTGATCTGGCTAGCAATCACCTCGGGAACCTCGATCTTGAAGTAGACATCGTCGATGCCGAGCTCGTTGTAGAACCAAGACACTTGCTCCTCGATGAGAGAATCGGGGATCCATCCGTTCGTCTTGATGAGTTCACGGACTAGCACGCAAGTCAGAACCATTCGATAGCCAGAAGTGTCTGCGCGGTATGCCAAACTTACCCTGCTCCATCTGCTCAGTCTTGCCGACGAACTCGGGCGCAATGTAGCCGACGGTCGCCGAGCGCAGGACTCTGTGTCCGTTGCCATTGGCGCGGGAAGCCATGGGCAAGCTGAAATGTGTCGGCTGGGGAGAGGGCTGGCGGCTGCTGTCTGCTGAGTCGGCCTGGACCTGACCCAGCATCTTGTTACGGGGAGCGGCGGCGGTCGCCATGATGTTGAAGAATTCTTGTGTGGGAGATTCCTCGTAGTTGGGAAACCTGTCCGCGGCGGGAGAGTCAGTATTGACAGACAAAGCCAACATAGCAGGCGATGTATCAGCAGAGCAGCATGGGAAAAGGAGAAGTGTTGGGAGTGGTGTTGTTGTGTTTGCGAAGGGGAGAGAGAGTTGGAGAGCACAGCGGGCGACCCAGAGGTCTAAGTAGCCCGCCAGCGAAGCATCGCAACAAGCAGGAGAGTTACATGATGTTGTGAGTCAGATCAGACTTGCTAGCAGCACAACTTGTTGAGCGCCCGTTGCGGGAACCGGGATCGGTTGTGCCTCGTGCGATCTAGACTCAGGCTTGCTTTCTCTAGGGCGCGTCTGGGAATGTACAGGGTCGAAACAAGAAGCTGAGCCAAGAGACTGCAGGTGCTATCTCTGGATGCGCAGGAATCGAGGAGCAACGCTGGACGCTCGTACAATTTGCGTACTGATAAGGGAAGGGCAAGGGGGGGTGTGCGGGCGAGGCGATGAGGAAGAAACCGAGGACGTGGACGGACGTACCTTGCGTCTCGGCAGGCTAGTGTGCTGATCCGATTCAGATATACGGGACCAGGTGACAAGCAAGAGGCAGAGCTAGCAATTGGCTCGGATACCTGCTTACTGCGGTTTCTCTGGTTGGATGGGCGAAAGGAAGAGATAATGGTCGAGGAACAGAAACGATGTTCGGTTCCGGGGAGGAGTGTAGATATCCTCAGGGGGAGTGTTGTTTGTTGCGGTGCACCCGACGACTGATGTCAGAGTCTCGTAGTGGTGATCCGGCGGGGCAATTTGCTTGGTCGAGGCCGGTTCTCGTCGGATTTGCGATGATAAAGAACCGCGTGTGTCTCGGGAGCCAATGCAAAAGCAGCTTTGTTGCGGCCGACGAAGACGGGACGAAAAGGATTGGGTCAGACAGAGGACAGCGGCCAAGGTAGCTCAAAGGCCGAAACCCAGCAGCTCGATATATACGTTTTTTGTGGAGTAGGGGGGAAGGTACCGCGAGCAAAGGACGAGGAGTGTCCTTGTAAGTCGGCGGGCGGTGGTCAGCAGGACTTCCTGGATTGGAATTGTGAAAGGCTGCCGTAATCTTTCAGCTCTTTCGGGTACTTGACGAATGTACCTGTCTCCGGCAGATTTGCTGCTTCTCGAGAGATGGTAGAGAGAGGGCCCGAAATTGAGTGAAGGCGATTCAAATGCGTCAATTGACGTAGGCGAAGGGGATCCCGGGCAACACAGCCATCCGACCGGCTTGGGCCAATTCGCTGGGTAGGAGAATCTTGTTTTTTGATGTGGCGACACCGAGGGGCAGGCGTCGAGAGATAAGGACCCTGAAGGCTAGCGAAGCTGGGCCACACCGGATCTCAGCTGAAAATAGCAGCACGGGCGAACAAGGTGCAGTAGCCACAGGGCTGTGAGAGGCCTGGGGAAACCGAGCTGGACCGGCTTGATGGGCTGACGAGAGAAGAGGCGTCAGGAAGGGACCGGGAAGATGGACCGGCGGGTTGAGGCGTGGTGAGGGTGAGGGAGGAATAGGCGGCAGGGGAGAGGTAGCTAGGTGTAATAGGGATCTGAGCGGCGAGATAAGGCAGGACGCCGTGAGAGGTCCAAGGGAAACCAGTAAGACGAGCCAAAGCAGCAAAAAAGTAAAAAGAGGAAACCTGCTGGTGAGGCAGAGACCTGTAGCTGAGGCTGAGGGTACGGTTGGGATGGGATGGTGAGGAAAAAACAAAGTCGATCAGGGGCCGAGGAAGCTCACGATGCAGCAGGGCCGGAGTCACCTTTATAGCTGGGAGATTTGAAGAAGAGCCAGACTCGTGCCTGTCTTGTTTTGCAATGCTATGCAATGTCGTCCCATACTGATCCGGCCCGTACCCAGCCAGGTGACTGACCAGAAAAAAAATTGGGCAAAAAAATTGCGATGATTCTGGTGCATCTGGCCCCAAGGGAAGCACCTCTACTGCATCCTTGCAGCTTCGTGAGCTCCCATGGCTCCTTGGGGACAAAGTACGATCATGATGATGACTTCACCTGCAGCACAGATGGCGACTATTACCAAATAGAAACTGAACTAAGCATTTTCGGGCAGTCACCAGCCTCAATTAGCCTCTCTGATTGGCCACGGGGAGAAGTATCTGTGGTATTTTTGGGGAGGTAGGTACTGCGGTACTTCTTCTTAGAGGGCGTAGCAAGTGAGGTAAGGACGCATACGCCCTGCGCGCTGGGGCCTGGGTTCGCCTGGGGTCGTTGCGCCTGGGGGACCACTCCAGCTCCAGCCCCAGCCCGCTGCAATCCAGCTTCCACGGTCAGGTACCTGCCTGTCGCTCCGCCGTACCTGAGCCTTCGCTGAGGCAAGTGAGCCCTGCGAGCTGCCACATGGGGCACATCACATGCGCCAATGGAGGGGCACCAAGGAACTACCAAGGGCCAAAACCTCCACCCTCGAGTCCACGATGGTACTCGCGGTACGTACAGGGGTACCTCAATTCTCTCGACGGCAGTACTCTGTACTGATGTAGACGCCTCCAGATACGCTGTACTTGCGGCTGTACACTACGTACCTCACATCAGAACGGGCCGGCTATTCGAGGCTCTTCTCTCCACACAGTTTGTTTTCTGTTTTCCTTTCACTTGCGTTTTCTGGCCGGTCACGAAGTGTCGGAGCAGGCACCCGACCTTTGTTGAATCCCATGCTGGCTCCCTGTTCCTCGTCGGCCAGCTGCCCAGGCACTATGTACCTTAGGAAGGCAGTGGGCGTGGTTAGGGTAAGCGCCGTCAGTTGCAGAGTGCAGACCGTTCGTCTGGCCGCCTGCCATTAGCCGGTCCGGTGGGAGTCTGGAGGAATCGTAGATCTACGCAGATGGTAGATGTCAGAGGCAGATCCGGCCCTCACCCAACCCCAGCCCGTTGCGCACCTGCCCGCAAACTGGATTCGACGGCCTTCAACATCAGCAAGGCAGCACACAAGATAGCGAGACAAAACAGAACAGAATCGCATAGATCCCAGTCAACTGTGCTCGCCGGCAATTAAAGCGTGCGCCACTTCCGCCTCGTAATCGGCCAGCGCAATGTGTCAACTGCACAGTCCGGCGGCCGGGCTCCCCGCGACTTTGGCCAGTCCCGTGGCCAGAATAATCGCTGTGCGTACCCGGCTATCCGTCCCGCCCTCACTCTCGTACATGGTAATCAGTGATTCCTTATCAGACGCCTCCGACAACTCGGCACTGTTAGCCGCCGCTGTGTCGCCGTCCGTCTGTCCCGTCGCAACAGAAACCTGTATTTCGTCCAGACGAAACGGTACGTACTGCTTCGCATACTCACAGCGCCGTCCGGACATGAACACCTAATCGCTTTCCGAGTTTGCTGTTCTCTTTCCATTTCTCAACGGAACGCAACTTACGCAACGTCCGGGCCCTTGTCACAACAACAAGCGGCGGTACCTCTGTGTGTACCCGTGGTCAACAACCAAGGAACTTGGGGCTGCCGTCTCTTCAAGGGCATCAATGGCTCTCAAGGGTGTCAAGGGCGCGTGTCAACGGATCCGGGCCCAGGTCTCGAGTACCTCTGCTCCGCGTGCCGGTATCTTTTTACCGCCTCTTTCGTGTTGCAGCTCAAAACGCCCGCGCCAGCGCCGGCCCTCAATATTAGCCATGCCCCCCGGGCCCTCGGCGCCCCGGCGGCAGATACCTAACAGCGGTTGTGTTGTTGCTGGCTCCGCGTTGTCAGAGGTAGAGGCAGAGACGTGTTGGCAGACGTGTTGGCAGACGCGTTCGCAAAAGTACACAACAATCACACAATAACCACGCAAGTACACATCGTGTACGTCTCGCCGCACCCTTTAGACGTTGCGAATCGAGTCACGGCAAAGACAGCAACTCCCCTGCAAGCTGGCCCAAGTGACTTTTGGCAAGGCCCCATGGACGGAAGCCGTGTTCGTCCCTAATGTTGTTTCCATTAGTGTACCTGACGCGGAACCCCCAGTTTCTCCAAAGACAATAGCTCGCAACCACCACAAGCCCGAGACCCCTTTTCCCACCTTACCCCAGGTTGTGGACAGCTTACCCCAATAACGGGCCCCCAACAATAAAAGCCTGGGCCAGAAGCGAGATACCTAACACACATTCACAACACAACAAGGTCAAGACGGAAAAGATGAAGGATCACGAGATGGCACATGCTGGGGATGGCCCGGGAGCGCGGCGGCTGACCCCACAAACCCCGCCTAAACCATGGTCGATTGGGCGTGTAAAGGCCTTGTACCGCGCAGTACTTGCAGTACTCGGCGGCGGGCCAGGTGCCCAGCGCCGGGCCCCCGAAAAGAGGGCTGTAAGAGCCGTAAGAGGGTCGAGATGCCAGTTTCCATTACCCCCATATTACTTGATCGTGCAGCGCCAGTTGCGACCCCTCCGGGGCGTAATGGTGGCACGGGACAGACCGACTTGGCCCTATTGGGGCAGCTCTGGGATGGCAGGAAACCTACCACAGTAGCCTGGCATGGGATACCAAGTTTAGCCCGGCTCTGAAATCTCTACCGTTGCGAGTTGCCTGTCCTTCCCCAGTTTCCTGGTTTGTACTCCCCTCCCCCCGTTCCTGGACAAGCAAACCATGGATGCCATCGAGTCCTCGTTCCTCGTTGTCTCTCCCTGCCTGGCCTTCACCCTTCCACAGACTCGCATCCCTTATTCGAGGCCCAGTCTGGCCCGGCCGGCCGGGGCCCCGACCATCGAGGTCCCCGCGAGCCCGCATCGCCATTACCAAATGGAAAAGCCATTGTAAAACACTGCCGGTGTCTGACCCCTCATCACGCGGTCTGGCAAGGCCTTTTGTTTCGTCCAAAAAAATTTCACGAATCTGCTGGTGCCGCCGCCGTTGTCACCTGCGGGCTTGCGTGCGAATTACCGGTGGATGTTAATGGGGAATCTCTGGATGCGATACTGGTTGTGGAAGAGGCTGGAATGGAGGCCCAAGTCCGCGACTTGCAAAGTACCTTCCCACGCAGTAGGTGGTTCAACTTGGAGCATGTACCTGATTCCCTACCTTGCCTTACTCACTTACAACAGCGCCTACGTGTCGTTGGTGGCTTCCTCCTCTTACTTTGACACCGACGGATGCTGCCCGCACAATCCACACATTGCCTGAAATGGAAGAGACAACGTCGGCTTGATGTCCCGTTTCGAGGCTTTCGCGAGGCGATGGTCGGATACAAGTCGTGTTCCACGATACCTGCAGCGCGCTACTTGCCACGATACTCCTCCAACCCCATCCAGCCTTCACCGTACCTGACTGACCGCACCCGCCGTTTGCCTCTCGCTCTATGGGCATCCTAATTTTACCCCAACGACGCCTCCGAAGGAAAAACCGGTGACCCAGTAAACCCCTGGGCACCGCCACAAAAGGACGAATGCACAAAAAAAAAAAAACTCAGATCGTCAGTTGTCATCCTGTCCCCCAGAATTTGTACATGTCCCCTTTTTCCCCACGACGCCGGAAAGCTTGGGCATGGCTTGGGAAACACGAGGTCACGACGCCTCAAAGTAATTTCCTGTCGTCAGGGTTCTCACCCATGGCACCATTCCAGCTCCAGGTCACGATGAGAGACAAGTTTTGGATCCCGCCATGGGACCTGGACGCCGCGCCGGCAGGGGACACAGACCGTCTTTTGTTTGCATGAACCACAATGGAAAAGGAACTCACGATAGGTACATACGTGTCCTCCCCTCACCCTGCCCTCCTTGCGGCGAGTTTGGTTGGGAGTTGCAACAGATGTTGCAGCTATTGCGGCATCGTCACAATTTGCATTGCTGCCGGCCACTGGATTACGTACAGTCAGCCAGGTGAGCATGTCAATCCTGGCCTTCGGTTGGATATCACGTTCGGACATCACACTGGAGGGAGAGGCCTCCTCTCTTCTGCATCTTTACGGGCGCATCTGCCGCATCAGTGCCGATAGGGAAAGGTCCTGCGATCCGTCGCTCAGTTTTCAGAAGCGGCGTTGGTTCCTGGGGGAAATATCCCGCTCGGCACTTGCAACTGATAAGAGGAAAATGGCTCGTCCAAATCGAGTAACCCAGGAGGTCAGTCACGCCTTTCACGCCAGTAGTTGGCCAGTAGTTCCCAAGGAGGCCTCTGCAATTCGGCTTCTCTGACTTGACCTCGGTTCACCTCAGTTCAACTCAATTCAACTTGTACCGTCCAGACACCCATCCGACAGTTGCATCCAAACCTTGTCACCCCCGGAAAATATTGAGTAAGCAGAGCCTCCTTGCCTGCTGGAGGTCTCCACTCGAGACTGTCCCAACGTCAGTCAAGTCAAGTTTTTGATGGCGCCCAAACAGCGTCGACGCCGACCCGCCCTCAGATGCAACCGGGCTCCTTTCTTTAGTACACTTGCGGGCCACAGTTTTGGTACCGCACATGATTGCCTGCTCAGCGTGTCAGAGACCTGAGAAAACGCCCAGCCAAACGGGCGATAAAATTGGTGATCCAACTGCGACGATGGCGTCAATCTCACCCACCCACCCCCGGGAGGTGCATGAAACTAGGAACACAAGTGCGCAGATCATCCAGTCGGGAAGGCCTTCCAAGTTGTGGTCCCTCCCCCGATGTTGCAGAACACGACTCCGACGACGTGATTAGTATCTTCCGGGACCCGTGAGACGACACTGTACCGTACCGTCTCGACCGGCGCTGTTGGGGAAGGACAAGGCATGGACTGCCTTATTCTGGCTTCCCGTCGTGATACTGGGCGGGTGTTTGCCAACGGATACCATTTTCCTCCAACTCGAAACGGCATTTTCGGGTCGCGTGCTTCAGGATCTGCAGGTCAGCCCGGCCGAGGGAAGATACCGTGCCGCCCCGGGAGGATAATCGGTCGGGGGTGGACGAGAGCGCAGATTCCCCAGAACTGCCTTGCCGAACAACCCGCTCAACCCGCCGTGATCGCTTGAACATTCGACGGGAAGCGGACGTGTCAACCCCGTCATCCCGTCCGCATCCTCCTCCTGCATCGTGCCCCTCCCCCTCCACGGCGTCCGAAACCCAGCCTGCCCAGCCCTCTTATCTGCAGGTCATCCCTTCCATCAGATAATGATAACACCCAGCAACTCGAGGTAGATATATTGGGAGGATGGAGCCGCCCCCGCCATCATCAACGACGGCCGCAACTCCAAACTTGTACCTGACGTGCCTCCACGGGGGCTGATGCCTCCTCCATGTTCCCCATCACCCTCCCTGTGCCCCAGACTCGCGGCTGCTCAGCCAAGAGACGAGTCAGGAAACCCCGCATGTGGCCAGTTTATGGGGTAATGAGGGGGTAATAATGGGGTTTTGAAGGGGTAATGAAAACTCCCACATTTCGTAATTCCAGTCTTTTAGCTCGAGCACGTTATTTGATGCTGATGGAAGAAAACTTTTTTTTCATCACGATGCGAGTTTTGCGGGCTGAAAAAGTAATATCTGGGGGCCTATGAGACGTGTCCCTTGCAGAAGTACATCCGCAAGTACAGCAGGAAGGCACGCAAGTACATTTTCGAGGTACAAAGTACCAGGTACGAGCGAAATGAAAAACAAAAAAGACAAAAATTGAAATCGAGGATGGATCGCAGATTCAATCTCAGATGCTCTTCACGAGTTCCCACTCTTGCAAGATTTTTTTGGAGAAAAAGAGGGCCTAGAACCTTGACTGTGTCTTCCTCCACGCAGCGACTCTCTCCAATTCCAGCTCGTGCTGGTGGGACAGCTGATGGTTCTTGGCTCCTCAGTGGTCAGCGTCAGCATTCCCACCTCCGTCGCCCACCACAACGCCCTCTGCTGCAGTGGTGCTGCAGCGCTGAGTGATCAGTGAGCCTCAGTGACTGCAAGTCTGCGACTGCCCCGCGGGCCCCACGGCAGCTGGAACCCCTCATTGAACTGTGCGGCCGCACGGCGCGGGAATATTCTGGCGCCTTTTTGGGGTTTTGCCGGCGCATCATGACTTCACCTCACTTGGGGGAGACTCTGCCAACCAACGTCACTTACGTACCTCCCGGGCCAAACTTTTCATTTCTGAGGCCCGTTTCGTTTGTTTTCCAGGATCCTCATACGAGCTAAGGGAGCATTCATCCCGCCTCCTTCGATTTCCATCAAGTGACAACGGCACACACCCCCCTGGTGCTTCTCCACCCTCCGCCTTGCATCCCCAACGTCGAGCCAAGGAACCTCCTCAGCGCCGTGGGAGCAAGTTAGTCAGGCCACCCACAATATCTCCAAACATGGATCCTTTGAGCAGAGAATACGCAGAGTCCTTGGACCAGAAAGACGCCCTGCGGCACACGCGCGATGAATTCGTCATCCCAACGAAGGAGGAGATCACCAGCAAGACGCTCGCCAAAAAGGGTCAGCAATTGGACTCCCTCCCTCTCGCTCTTACACAGCCCTAGTCAGATGGCAACTCAGTTTTAGTCTCGCTCTTATTCTTCAGCAATTAATGCTCTTGGAGCTAACATGATGCCGCCATAGACGACGGCACTGCTAGCGCTGAGTGGAAGCAGCAAAAGTGCACTTACCTCTGCGGAAACTCACTCGGTCTGCAGCCCAAGCGGACGGCTGAGAGGATACAGCAGTATCTATCAACCTGGGGAACTCAGGGTGTCCAGGGACACTTCAAGCCGTTGGAGGACTCGCCGCTGCCGACATGGCTCGACGTCGACGCGAGAGCGTCCAAAATGATGGCCCCCATCGTGGGCGCCGATGAGTCCGAGGTCGCCGTCATGCAGACCCTGACTGCAAATCTCCACTTGCTGCTATCCGCCTTCTACAAGCCGCAAAAGGACGGCCGGCACAAGATCATCCTTGAAAGCAAGGCCTTCCCGAGCGACCATGTGAGATCCCTGTCTCCTGCAAGTGAAAACCTCAACGTGGCTGACACAAACTGCATAGTTCGTCGTTGAGACTCAGATCAGACACCACGACCTCTCTCCGGAGACGTCCATGGTCTGCATCGAGCCCCTGGACGCTACCAAGGACAGCACCATCGCCACGTCGCACATCCTCTCTGTCATCGCTTCCCACGCCGCTGAGGCTGCCGTGCTCCTCCTTCCGGGGATCCAGTACTACACCGGCCAGCTCCTCGACATCAAGACCATCACGGCCGCCGCGCACAGTCACAGCATCTTTGTCGTCTGGGATCTCGCCCACGCAGTCGGCAACGTGCCCCTGAGCCTGCACGACTGGGACGTCGACGCCGCGGCCTGGTGCACGTATAAGTACCTCAACGGTGGGCCGGGCTGCATCGGCGGCGCCTTCGTCCACGAGCGCCACTCGCGCGTGGAGACAACTGTTACGGACCCGGACACCGCGGCGGGCTACGTCAACCGGCTGGCCGGGTGGTGGGGCAATGACAAGTCCTCACGCTTCGTCATGGCGACGCGGTTCCACCCGGCCCCTGGCGCGGCCGGCTTCCAGCTGAGCAACCCCAGCGTGCTCGACATCACGAGCCTCTGCGCTTCGCTCGAGGTCTTCGAGCTCGCGGGCGGCGTGGCGCCGCTGCGCGAGAAGTCGCTGCGGCTGACGGCGCACCTAGTGCGGTTACTGGACGAGGCGCTCCCAGCGGACGTCAAGGAGCTGTTCAAGATCATCACGCCCCGCGCGCCGGAGGAGAGGGGCGCGCAGCTGAGTCTGCTGCTCGCGGACGGGCTGCTGGACGGCGTGATGGAGTACTTCGAGGCGGAGGGCGTGATTATTGACGAGAGGAAGCCGAATGTCGTGCGGGTCGCGCCGGCGCCGTTGTACAACACGTTTGCGGACTGCGTTGACTTTGTCGAGAATTTTGGCAAGGCCCTGCGGAAAGCTAAAGAGAGCAAATAGATTTGGAATGTAAAACACTCAGCCTGGTGCTGCTACTCGCTCCATCTTTTGGCCGTCTTGAAGTATTCAGGGGTGACATCTACATGTTTTAGAGAACGGAGATTTGTGAGACGAATCAAATTTTAATGACAGCTGACTTGACCTGCTTGAGATGCGGGGTCTTCCTGACTGCTCTTAGGATGGCTTTGTGAAGCATCAGGAAACCTCCCCGTCCGGGTGGAAGCTATGGCTATGATCTGCGTTGAAAGACGCTTATGACGGTCCAAAACCTTTAATTTTATTAATACCAAGTACTGCCAGTTGAATGTCAAGACAGGGTCCTGAAAGGGTTCCTTTGCTTTGCCCTGGGACATCACGAAGCCCGGGAAGAAGAGTGAGGAGCGAAGTCAGTCATCAGGCGGGCTTATATATCCTAGTGTTGACGGTTGTGAATAAATTGCATGACCATGATCTGATGCGACGTTGCCTTCCTCGAATTAAGCCGCACATGGTCTTTGTCTTGCTGCTGTCAAGGTGCTTGTTCGTGTTCATGGCTGGCTTCCCTACCTGGCTGGGGTGGGGACGACGTCCACAGCTCCCACCACCTTGCCCTCGATGCCCGCTCCTGGCTGGTCCATCTATTTAACGTGTTTCTCTGAAGAAGTCTCCGCAGAGTTGGAATAAGGCCTGTCTCTGGTCTTCTGGGCACAGACTTAGTGATGTAAGGGGAAGGGGTTGGTGGGCAGGCAGGTACCCAGCTGAGGAAGGCGCGTGGCTGCCCGGTCACCCACCGCCCCTATGAGGTGGCCAGTAGGTAATACATTAAGCCTTTGTGCAACATATTTTCAACAGCAATGGGGAACACTGGCGGGGATAGATGTCAGAAGGGTTTACAACCCCTGAACCTCGGTGCCAACGTCTCCCCATCGCTGGAGCTTTGGGTTCGAGTCTCCCTTTTTGAATTCTTTTTTTCTCTACAGGCCATCGGTCCAGAACCAGAAAAGAAACTCGGATTTTCGGTCTGGAGAATTGGTTCGGCCATAGACGAACGGGAGGCAAGAAAGAAATGGCAGCGTCATTTTGGAGATTCAAGTGTGGTCAAGTGCTGGCTTCCTAGGTGTCGTGGTACTGGGGGAAGGAGTCCCCTCACCTTCAGGAGGCAGCCCTCCAGGCCTGCCTCCTTAATTGTGAAGTTGCAACCACAAACACACATGCGACCCACAATAACAGGTACGCGGTCGACTGTTATATTGGCCCATCGTTGTCGAACGATAAAGACATCGCTAGAATTCCGTTTCTTTGAGTGCCGCTTTAGTGTCGGTCAGAGCACCGTCCTGCTCTTCCGGGCGAAGCCTGCTCCGATGGAAGCAGTCTGCTACAAGAGGACTGCATGTTGAATGTCTATTTATTATAAATTTAATAGTTATGTTGGTTGTAAGGTATCAGATTCGGCATATTGCGGTGTGGACGTGATTGTATTATTCGAGTTGGGCCGAATAACTTGGAAGACCGAATCACTAGTTTCGAGATAACACATGTCAAAGCAGAAGCATAGTAAAGTGCAGCGACTCCCTCTCAAGCCGTGCCGTTTCGTCGTCGTCCCTCGTCTCTACCCTACCGATAGACGAGGTGCCCTGTGGAAGTTCCAGAAGGCTTTTCTTCTCGCCTATCGTATACCCGGGGTGATTATACTCTCTGTGGCCAAACCTGATTTTCTTCTTCGTCGCTGTCATCATCCTCCATCCTCACTATTAGGGTATCGGCGGGATATATACGGGGAAAGGGAGCACGAGGGGAGAACAGCTCACAGCAGACACCGTAGCACGCTGGGATCTGTTCTGTTCTAGGTGCAAAGGCCGAAGCGGGATTCCTTCCTAGGTGGAGGATTTGTGTGACATCAGTCCTGACGATGTTGACCAGCTCCCCAAGATGCCATCGAAGTCGTCGCAGAGGATTTCTCCCGTTCCCGACGAATTCGATAAGGCTTTTACTTCACTCCCAACAATATTGCCTTGTCCTATACGGTATGATTCATCAAGTCACGGCGACTATGCCCATGGCACCCAAATCTTACCTCATCATTCTCACCACTGCCGCCGCCGCCCTTGAAGATGGTATCGTCCCCCGAAGAGGGTATCGTCCCCCGAAGAGGTCAAAATCCCAGAATCCCCGAAGCGGCTCTCATGTCCACATAGATGACTCTGGGGCCGCTGTGACCGGGAAAGATTATTTGCCGGTCATCGCCGCTGGCATCTTTCGGCATTCTGCCATTCATGTCGTTTCCGTGGTGCGAAGGGCCTTCGGCGTGACTACAGTCCAGGTCGTGTCTCTTTCGTCGCCTCTATCCTGCCGATGCGCTAGGATGGGACAGGAGGATAACCGACGACGGCGGGGACGACGAAGATCCGGGACAGTGCCGGACGCACTCTTACATATATCGCCTTATTGACTCCCTCGGACTCCATTGTGGGCTTTCGAAGCGAATTCAGGTGATCGGGGATCGTAACAAGGTCGTTGACGATGTCGCCATAGCAGGTTGCCTCCCTACCATGTGGGTCGTATCCTTTGATCCTTTTAAAGCATCTGACCAGAGGGGGGCCCAGAGTCTCAAGTATCATTTGGAAACGTCGCACCTGAGGTCGCTCCTTCTCTTGTTATCTAAGGCCTCGTGAAGTTGCAACTACATGTTGCCCATATTCATGCCAGAACCACGAAACAACCTAAATATCGACAAAAAGGGAAGGGCCATTTCCCAAGCGCTAAGGAGACAGTGATTTAGGGGTCAGTCGCTCACCACGGCTAGCGTAGAGAAGTTCGGAACGCTCGAAGCCGTAGGCGAGCTTGAGATCTTCTTAAGCCGCGGTTGATGTGTAGCGTTGTTAAACCTTGTACAGATTTATTCTCAGCTGGGCCTAGGCGGCCCAGAACAAAACAACGCCTCGAAAACCAGTCCTGTGAGCGAGGACGAAAATCCTGGGGGGTAGACATGTACGAGGCCTTGGGACACACATGGCAACATGCAGGTGGGCTTGAGATGACTGACATTGCTTTCTTTGGTTGTCTGTATTCTCACATGCTGGGGTTCATGTTTGGTTAGGTTTCTAGACGGACACTGGTTATCTGTGTTTTATATAAGTTGAAACTTGTTTCCTTCAGGTGGTTTTTGAGTTCTAGTCCCGCGCTTTCATGAAGGGACTAAAATCAACATGAGGAGGTTGAATTATTGCGAGGATTTGGCAGTGAATTCGGCACAAGGCCTTGTTAGGAGAAGTTGAGCCAGGTTGAATAGGAGCTCTACATCTTCCTCAGGTGTCATGTATCCCATCCCCGGCTCAACGAGACTACAAAAGCCTTGTCATTCGCTTATGGCTTCCTCACATATCCCCTTTAGTTGACGTTCAGCGGGAATGTTTTCGTCGAGCACCAAAACACTTTCGTTACAAACTCTTCTTTAGATCATTCAAACCGGAAAGCCCGTGTCGTCGAGGAGCCGCTTCTGCCCCCATCAGCTCGGTGCTTGGCCAGATGATGAGAACTCCATGGCGATCCAGTTAGACCAAACCCGTTCTCCCAGATCTGGAACGACAATTTTGACGTCAAGCACAACTATCGCTGCAACTGCCGATAATACACGCGCGAGAAAGGTTCCAGTCGCTCCGTTGGCGCACAGGGGCCAACGTGATTTGAGAGCAACATCCAGTGACAGAGACGGCCGTCTAGCCCGACGTTATCTCTGGCCACGTAGCCGCGAACGTGTAGGTCACGACGGATGTGTCGCCGCAAAAAGCCGCAAGCAGATCTCGGCAGAACGACCGCCACAAGTGTTGGACACATACGGGCGTGAAATGACGGCAAGCTGGCGGTGGCGTATCGCAGCTATTCAGCTTTGCCAAGTTGATCGATGTGATATCACCATCAGAGATATCTGGAGCGAAAGGCATCATGACCAACACGGCGCGATCAGGCTGCCGGTCTACATGTTTGGCATATCTGACGGTGACCTCACACTGATCAGCTCGGAGACAGAGATTCTTTGCCCCCTCTCGACCCCTCTTTGGTCCCTGGATTCCAGAGCTACCACTAGCTTCCCCCGCGCCGACGCATAGGAAACATTGGTGACGGGTCTGGACTGATCTTCGGACTCCTGCTTGATACACGACCTGTTCGGATTACATCGCTCGACACCCACGTCACCAAGCCTCAAAACCCGTCTCTTGGGTGCAGGCGTTGTGCTAAATGCCTAAGCTGCGGCGAATCGTCCTTATCGAATACTGGAGCCCTTCAAAGAGAACGTCTTGTTCGGCCGATTCGCCGCCACGTCGGAGTCTCTTGCCTGGCGTTGTGGAATAGTTCGAATGAAAGGATCAGAGATGGAACAGTAATGCGGCAGGACGGGTTTGCGCCCTTGCATCTGGTTCCTTAGCCTGCCTCTAAATCCATAGCATATTTGAAAAAGAAAGACTAGAAGTTGGGATGAGGTGGTTCATCCAGACTCGCCTAGTTCGACCTCCCACGGCTTTACAAACAGGATCGAACCCAAGCATTAGTTCAATGAGACCCTGGCACCGAGGACCTGGAGCATGCTAGGTAGCCTGGTAGCTTGGTAGCCTCCCGCATGTTCGTAGATCCGAGTATTGTTGTTGAGCTCTCCGCGGATGGGAAAGCTCTACTCTAGTATGGATAGCCCATCGATCCATTCATCGGCTCATCTGTCTAGCTACTGGGCGCCGGCGATCTTAAAAATAGCCTCCCTTTTCACAGCCGCAAATTCTCAGAAGCAGGCTGCGAGGAGTTTGCGTGTCTCGGTACTCAAGAGACAGCCTCAGGGAGAGACATGCATCATTCCTTCGCCGCCCCCTCTTCCCCCTCCGAGTTGCTGGCTCGGTGAGACAACCATATGCATGCATGGGCCGATTCTGGATGTTAGTCAGGTACTCCCGCAAGGGCGAACTCAGCTGGGCCAAAATCGGCTCCAGCTTTCGGACGATCTTGTCTTGAGGCATATTATGATGCCGGGCCCGGACATTGCGCTGCATATTCTATGAATCATGGAAAGGAGGGGATAACTCGATCGTCACATCTGTATTATACCGAGCATCGGACGGCCGATTTCACGCCGGCCTCTCGTCGCCGCTCTGCCCGACCCTGGCAATGCGATCGCTGGGCCGCACGGGAGACGAGAGGGCCGTGGAATCGGAGCCGCTCTGCTCTCTGCTCTTTTTCATGGGACGATCAGCGTGTGTGCTGCATGTGCGTCGCGCGCCCGTCCGGGTCTTCGGTCCCGAAGGACTGGTTTCACATGAGGCTCTTTCCCGCTGTTGTTTGTTTTTGTTTGCCTCTGCCATGCCGGTCCTCCCCCCCTGAATTGACTTTACCATGTGCTGCGAGTTCTCAAGCTCTGGCTCGTGCCCAGGAAGCTGCCGGGGGAATGTAGAACGCGGCAGGTTGACCGGGCAGGGACATGTCCTTGTTGTGATCAGCAATGTAGGCCAGCAGAGTAAGCAAAGTAGGCCAGCAGAGTAAGCAAAGTAAGCAAGCACGGCGCTTCTGGAGACCTGGGCGAGCGCGCAGTGACATCGCTCGTACTAAGCGTAGCAATAGCCGCGAAGTGACGTTAAAAAGTCTGTTTTGGGCGACAGAAGTAAACAGATTTTCGTTGTTTTGTCGAAAACGGCGCTGCCCCGCGGTGGAATGGTTCGCGAAGGCGCTGGCACGTTGTGATGATTACGTAGAATTCTTCCACTGGAGATTCTCCGATCACTTGGCAGTTCTGGAGAAGGGCTCGCGGTGGTCTGATAGGGCAGGCCAGAAGAATCTGCCGGCAAGCGCCATCGACGCCATCTTCGGGCTTGCTCGACTGAAGCGACGGCGCCGTTTGCGAACGGGGAAGCTGGAGCTGGAGCGTTTGGACGGCGTGGGGAGCCACGACAAAACCGCTCTGACGCTCGGCGGCGCATACGGGGGTGACGGCCACCGCTGGGTGGCTGACTGAGTCGAAAGAAGACTGAGCGGTCGACTCTTGACGCAAAAAGCAAAGGGGCAAACGTGGCAAGCGTGGTGCTCTGAAGCTATCACACGCGGTCTCGCCCCCTTTGGGCGGTTCACAAGGTGTTTGAGTGGCCGGAGACGGACGCGAGGCGGCGGTGGTCGAGAATGATCGGCGGCAGGGACGTTTCTCGATCCGTGTGCAAGCAGCAGGTCCCATTGTCCCCAGTGTTGAAGGCTCAGCGGGTCCGGCATGTCCCCGGAGCCAGTGGGAGAGTCGCCTTGGGAGGCATGACGGAGTGTTATGTTGTGTCCGTCATGCATAGGAGTCGTATATAGATGAATCCGGCCGATAATTAGGTGGACTATGCGTGTGCGGAAGTGGGAGTGGGATGTCGGAAGTTGCGATGGAGGTGGGTAATTTGGCAGCGGAGCCCGGAGCCAGAGGCCCAGAGCCAGCACCAGCACCACTGAGCTGTGCAGTCCGGCCGCCGGAATAGGAGGATACGCGGGCAATCAGCTGCGCTTGTATGCGACCGGCAGGTACCTGGCTATGACGCTACGCGGTGCGATGGGCGGCAGTTTGAGCAGCTAGAGGCGTGTGGCCCTGACAGCGCGGGCCCGGGTTGGCCAATGCGAGGGGCCGTTTTCCATTTCGCAAGTGGCCCCAGGCCCGGGCCCGAGAGCTTAATGCCCCCCAAACCAAACCAACCCAACCCAACCAAGGAACCAACCCAAGGGGCCAGACCCCCTAACGTCGGTAACATTGGGCGGTATTTACCACGGACAGGAAATATGACTAACGACCCGGACGCCGGTAACGGGCCATGGACACTGAAGTAGCCCACGTAGTATTGAACCGCATAGTAGAACGGCGAACGGACCTAGGCCGCGAGAGGTGGAAAGAAAATTCAAAAAATTGCTGAGAGCAGGAGGGGGAGGGGAACTGAGAAGAAGAAAAAAGCGACATGGTGACGGGGGACGGAGACAGCTCCTGACACTGCAATTGCCAAAGCACTTCGGAGACTGGAATCCAGCAAAATGACTGGCTGCCCCCAAGAGACCCCCAAGAGGCATCATCAGCAGAAAAAGCCGGCACGCCCTTTGTCGAAGCCCAGTTGTTTCATGTCCGTCACCCCTGGCCAAACATCCTGCAGGGAATCTCCAAATTTCAATTTGTTGTTCGTCATCCACTTTGCTGGACTGCTGGACTGCTGGACTGCTGGACGCTCTTCCTTGCGCGGGCAGAGAGCTGAGCGAGCTGAGAGCGAAGCAGAGCGCGCGAAACTGAGAGAGCCTCGAAGCGAGACACGCAGGCAAGCCTGCTGAGGTGAGGACCAGCCGGTGCAAGACATCACTGAGCCCGAGCCTGGGCCGGCGCCTCGGCAGGCACACCATTCCCCTGGAAAGTGACACACCACCACTCCACGCTGCATTTCCCTGCTGCGCGTGTGCCTGATTTGGCTGCCCACTGCATCTGCTCCTCTCCTTGCCCTGGGAAAGCAAGAATAAAAAAAAAAATACAGGCACCACAACCAGCATCCAGTGCAGGTTACCACTTTGGCCTGGTCCAATCTCTCTCCCGTCTCCTGCAGCATCTCCCACATGAGATTGGATTTTGATTTGTGTTAGTGCCCGCAACCTGGAAGGCAAAGGGGTTCCGACCAACATTTTCTAGCCCGTCTCTTTCTACCCTCTTCCTCTCCGACTGCATATTCACCCTCTCACAACACGTCTTTTTGGGTAGATCCCTCCTCCGACCTCCACGTCGACCCTTTTCCCTACCCTTCTTTCTCTTCTCGACAACCACCCTGAACCAATTCGTGGGCCATTTTGGGACAGCCTCATAATTTGTCAAATTCGACGGGCCCAAACCCAACGCAATACACTACACTTCACTACCAACCTTGTCGCTCTTTTTGCGACCATCTTTCCACGAGATACATATCACTCCGGATCCTGTCCGTCCACCTCGCCGCGCCGCCCCCTTCACCAGTGCGCTGTTCTCTGTTCTATTCATAGCCGGCCCAGCCCAGCAAGCCATCCAAACTAACCCCCCTCCTTCATCGACCCAAGCATCGCACTCCCGGACTGGCCTGACAACACGCCTGACGGCCACCCACGACCAGCAACAGCCTGTGCCTGCCTGCCTTTCTTCGCCTGATCTTCGCCTCCAACGACAAACACTCATGCTCCATTGATCCATCCCACCCCCAATATACCCAGAAAGCGGAATTCTTCCAAATCTCTGCAATCGCAGCGTGACCTTGGCGTCAGACAGTCACTCGATACCTGCAGCCTGTCCGTAAATCGTGGCCCCTTCCGCCGGGACGCCGCATCCTGGCAACCCCCGACGACAATCTCGCCGCCGCTAGAACCAGAACCTGGCGCCCTTTTTTCAGCCGACGAAACAGCGGAGTCGCAATTTCACCCCCCGTCCGCCAACCTCTGCTCCAGCTCCAGTCTCCAGACCTGACCACGCTTGTCCCTTTCTTGGCATTCGTCTAACGCCCCGGCCTGCTGTTACCCTCGCTCCATGATAGCACGCCAGTACCGCTGCCGTACCGCCCATACGTCGACTGCCCAGGGTCTCATCATTTCTGCCATCTGACGGGCTCAAGGGGCTGGCAGCCAAGCGCAAAGAAAAATAATCCAGAAGACCGTGACGACGCCTACACGGCACGACAATCCTACTCTACCACCTTGCCGACTCGAGCAATCCGTCACAAAATAGTCACAAATCCCTCCTCGCTTTGGCTGGCTTCTGTGCTGGCCCTCGACCTTAATTCAACATGACGAGACCTCACATTATTCGCGCTGGTAAGTTTATGCGACCCAAAACACCCGCGCCTCTTGCATCCCTCCTGGCGCAACACCCTATTTCCCCCCAAAACACCAACTTCTTCCCCTTTCCCAATTGGCCCTGGTTATCTGTGTCTGAGCTCTAGCCTGAACCCGTCTTGGTTTAACGGCTGGAACCGTGGTCGATCAATCTTACAGAATTCCTTCCCCCTCGCCAGGAAAAAAAATAACACAACGCCAATCGCCTGCTCCTTTGCTGGCATGTCACGCTGACCTGTTGCCTCTTTTGTCGCACATCTAGACACGATCGACCTCCAAGATCACGAAGCTCCGTCCGCAAAGGAACACCCCCGAGGGCCGAACGGTTTACTTGGTCCGCATCAAGCCGAGACCCTTCGAGAGGTCGCCCAAGAAACCGCCGAGGCACAATCGCGCAGCCCGAGAACGGCGACCTTCCCCGACGCTGGCAGCGACGACGACGTGTCGGACTCGGACGATCTTGCGGACGACAAGCTCCACGAAGCTGGAATGGACGACGCGGGCAAAAAGCAGCAGCAAGATGCGCTCGCTGTCGCGCAAAATGGCGGCATATCAGGCAACTCAGACGACGGAGACATGGACGACACGGATGAGAGCTTGGACGACGACATGATGGACAAGATTTCGAGTTCGCCTTCGATTGAAGATGGTGGGTGCACTTCGATTTTACCTCCGCATTCCTGGCCCAGGAGAGTCGATTCTCTGCCAGCCATGAGAGACCGCGGCTCTCCTGTTTCTTTCTTCAGCGAGGCTTTGTCCTCATCTCCTTACACCGAAACCCCTGATTATCCACCTGTACACCATGCAAGGCAGCATAGCAAGGCATCTGCACTTTCAACAACCCGTCATCATCATCTTCGCGGTGAGTATATCGAGTAGGACCGAGCTACGACCGACCACGACGACGACGAACCGCAAAACGACGAATGCAACGACGACCGACACTTTGACGTGTACGAGGAAGGGCACGACGATTGGGATTGGTGTGCCGGGCAGAGAAAGAGTTATGTGGACAAGTTTGGTCTGGAGAAGGTCGCACAGCATGGGCCGATTGTGATTCGCCCGCTTCGATTGCGTGGTTCGGAAGAACCAATCCACGAGAATTTCGCGCATCGCCGAGCTGAGATGGAGAAGGCGGAAAGGGACGAGGCTGCCGGCGGGCTTGACGACGATATACCGCTTACGATACCCTACGAAGCCTCGATCGAAGATGATGATGATGACATATCTATTCCTGATGATTTTAGATTCATTGTTGGTGGTTGGGGCAACGAGTGCTTACACGAAACAGAGGATATCGATTTCGAATTCGTCTACGCGCTACACACCTTCGTTGCGACTGTGGAAGGCCAAGCAAATGCCACGAAAGGCGATACCATGGTGCTGCTGGACGATAGCAACAGCTATTGGTGGCTGGTGCGTGTGGTGAAAGACAGCAGCATCGGTATGTCACCCGCGTCCACCTGCAAATGACATTTTCTGACGAAGCTTCTAGGGTATCTCCCAGCGGAGCATATTGAGACGCCAACTGAGAGACTGGCGCGCTTGAATAAGCACAGGAACATTGACGTAGTCGCTCCCTCCATGGAAGAGATGAACCTTTCTGACTTAGATCAGCTTTCCGCTACGATGCTGGGAGACCAGGCTGAAAAGTCCAACAAGAGTACGTTCAAGACTGCTCTGAGGAAGAAGAAGAAGACAGTCGCATTCGCTCCACCGACATTTGTCGACTACTCGGACATTGACTACTCGTCTGACGAAGAGGATATGGATGAGCTGTTCTCTCAACAGCAAGGCTCACAACAGCAACAACAACAGCAGCAGCAGCAGGCCGCCACGCAACAGTCGACGGAGAACATGGAGGATGAGACGGCGAAGGTGGAGCCGTTGAAGCCTAGGACAACAAAGGAGGTCAAGGTTGTTGAACCGGAAAAGAAAGAGGAGGCCTCAGAGGATGACTCGAAACGGGACAGTGGCGAGATCTTTGAGAAACCAGAGGGTCCTAGCCGGTCGAGGAACGGCACTGTCAGGAACACCGACTCTTTCTTTAAGGACGAAACCGTCGAGACCAAGAAGATCACGCTTACGCCTAACTTGCTTCGTGATGACAACAATTCGCGGCCTTCGACGACGGAGAGCGCCCAGGTCAAGCAACGCCCGAGTCTGGATAAGATGGACAAGGAGCTGCAGCCCGACAAGAAGGAGGACAAGAAGAAGAAAGACAAGGAGAAGAAGGAGAAGGAAAAGAAACCCAGTGCCATCCGGAGTTTCTTCTCGCGTAAGGACAAGAAGAAAAATACGGACGACGACGACGAGTCCTTTGGTAAAAGATCGATGGACATTGTTACGGAGTCGCAGGACAGGGAATCGGAAGATACACAGCCTTCGTCTCCCAGAGCAGATGGCTTTAAGGGCGACCAGCAACGGGCTGGCAAACTTCAAAAGCAGCAGCCAAGGGTGGAGCCATCGCTGTCGCGAAAGGGAGGAGCTTCAACGCCGCAAAAGTCTGCCACCCGGGAACTCTCCGAGTTCATCTCCGCTGAAGGCCGACCCAACAACGTCTCCAATGTGCCACCAGCTTCCATGCGCATCGTGGAAGACGATTCGTCGGACCCAGACGTCACCAGCCAGCAACAGCGGATCAAGTCACCCGAGACCACCAAGTCTTCGTTGTCCAAGATTATGCCTTCGAGGAGCGGCAACAGCGACAAGCCGCAGAAGGTTACCAAGGCCAAGTCACGAGTGGAGCTTGACGACTTCGATTCATCCGGCGAGGAAGTCGACCCCTCTGGGCCTGCCATACAGCAGCGACAATCAGAGGAGAAGCCGAGAGAGGAGAAGCCGAGAGAGGAGAAGCCGAGAGAGGAGAAGCCGAAGGAAGAGGAGCAGGTGCGGCCCTTGCCCGGGGCTTTCCCTGATAGCTACATGAGTGCTCAGAGCACCCAAAGTGCTGCCAGCAACCAATCCGACAAGACGGTTACGGCTTCACAACCTCAATCTCAGCCCCAAGCGCAGGCTCAACCCCAACCCACGGCGGCTGACCGAGAGAAGGAACGCCTGTCCGAGTCGCCGGTGCAAGTTTCTCCAGTCACCATGAACAACCCACCAGCACTCATGGTAGACACTTCCAGCCAAGATGGCCACTCCTCGTCGCCGTCGCCCGAACTTATTGATGCTGACGAGGTGGGCCGACACCGCGCCCAGGACTCGATGACTGCCAGCTCAACCTCGACTGGCGGCAGCAATGGCAGCAGCTGGAACGACGCCAAACTGCGGGCATTCTTCGACTCGAGCTCGGACATCCGGGACATGCTCGTCGTGGTATACGACAAGAGCGATGTGGCTCCTGCTGGGCCGGATCACCCCGTTGCAGGAACCTTGTTCCGTGAACAGAATGCCAAGTTGGCAGAGATCACAACAGTAAGTTGAGACCTTTGCAAACGCACGAGGTTCTTTTACTGACACGACACAGCAACTTGATAACATGCTTGGCGACTGGCTAGCTCGCAAGCAAAGACTTCGAGGCACGGTATAAGGCCTCCTTACGAGAATCTTTTTTATACGGCAGCGATTGTGTACAGTACCATCTTGACTTTGTCGGCGTCCTGGAACAACGGGTTGAGGGTTACGGATTGATGGACGACATTGAAATGGCCGCTGATATGAACCTTAGCGCCATGGATACTTGCGCGTGGATTTGCAGTTCCTGTTCTTGAAATGCGTGGTCTACCAAGACTCACGGTTGCTTTACCTTCATTTTCACTTCTTTCTTTTGTTTAGAAACGCATCGCCATCGAGCGACGCAACCATAGGCATCAGCTTTGCATAACGCTGGCGTGGGCTTGAACCTAGCGAGTGGCAGACTTAGGCGCGGCGCTGTCTAATAACATTTGGTTGTCTGTCTAGATATGATGCAGTGATTTATGCAGTGATCCCATAGAGTGAGTGTTCGACAGGGGTTATGCTGATTCTGGCCGTACTAGATAGTTCGACACATGCATTTCCAGGCGCAACCCAGTTCGTATTTAGGTATCAGAACACGCGGCTCGGCCGGCGGCACCTGACGTAAACCATGATCTGCACGAAGCCGGGACGGTTGTTTTAGCTTCCGCCCAACTACCGTTAGCCCCGCACGTCGTCCGATCTGGGGAAGCTCGGGACCCCGCATCCCGCCCTTGCTTGCTCCCTGTCCTCAAGCTCCTCTTATTTCATCATCCAAGGAGGAAGTTCAATGGCTTCTCACTCTCTTTCTTACTTTGTTTCACGCTGGCCGAGCTTTCTCTTATATCCAGCTGTACGCTGCGTGATAGGGCAAGTTACACGAGAACCCAATGGCTGCTCATCTCCTGGCAAACATCCTCAACTTTATAACAGGCCAATGGGGTCACATATCTTCCGATTGGAGGGATGCCGGATCCCACGATGCTTTAGGCCATGGCCATCAAGAGCCTAGCTGGCACCGGTACGTCCGCGCCAGCAGGTCCAAGACGATCTACCCCGCCCTGATCCTACCGGACCTCACCCGTGGCTCCGTGACGAACCCGTCGGGGCTCATCACGGGCGAGGGCGGGCCGACGGTTCTCTCCCGCCGGGATGCCGCGGACGAGGTCCCCTCCGTGACGGTCGACTTCGGCCAAAACACCGTTGGCATCCTCTCTATTGCCTTCGCTGGGTCATCCACCTCGGACTCTGCGGCTGGCGGCAGGCCTGGCATCCGGCTCGCCTTCTCGGAGACGTTGCAGTTCCTGAGCAACGTGAGTGACTTCTCACGTTCGTACAACGGGGACACGATCACCCCCGGAAGCGACCAAATCGCCGTCCGCGCGGAGCCCTACGTCTGGACTGCCAAGCATGGGTGCGAGCACCCCGCCTCGGACGGCGGGAAGGGCAAGGTGTGTGTGGACGGGCTGCATGGGTTCCGGTATCTGCGAATCTACCTCGACGCGCTGCCCTCGGACGCACCGCACACGGTGGCCCATGGCAAGGTCGAGATCTCGTCGCTGAGCCTGGAGCTCTCAGCCTTCCACGGCACGCCCGACACCTTCCGGGGATGGTTCGAGTGTAGCGATGCAGAGCTCACGCGGTGGTGGTTCGACGGGGTGTATACCAACGACCTGTGCATCGACACGTTCCGCGGGGCCGAGGACGCGGAGCCACGGAACGCTGGGAGCGAGACACTCGAGGGTAAGAAGGTTATCCACGATGCGCCGAAGAGGGATCGCGACCCGTATGTCGGGGACCTGGCCGTCGCTTCTTTGACTCTGTACCTCTCGCACGGAGAGCTGGCTTCTGAAGCAAGCGGGAACGTGTTAGCAGATTTGGCAATACATCAGAGGGCCGACGGGTGGATTCCGCCAGCGAGCATGTAAGTGCCAACCCGTTCTCTTTTTAAAGAAGTAAGAAAATGCTGACGGTGCCCCTAGCAACAACTACACCCTTCCACTCTTCGACTACCCCCTTTGGTGGGTCGTCTGCAGCCACGACTATGTCTGGTACACAGGCGACACGAGCTACCTCTCGACGTACTACCCCAACCTCGTCGCCGTGCTGGACCAGTATTACCCCTCTGTCACGAGCAAGGAGACTGGCCTGGTGACCAAGGGGCTCAACGGCACGGGCGGGTATGGCGACTACGCGTTCCTCCCGCGCAGGGGGCCCGTGACGTACTACAACGTGCTCTATGTCCTCGCCCTGCGCCGGGCGGCGGAGATGGCGGCGCAGCTATCCCGCGGGGACGACGAGGCGCGGTGGATCGAGAGGGCGGACGCGGTGGCCCGAGCCGTGGCCGAACGCAACTTTGATGAAAGTGTGGGAGCGTTCTACGACGGAACGAAGGAGGCGGAGGGGGACGAGTTCGTGGACGCGCACGCGCAGGACGGGAACAGCATCGCCATCCTCGCAGAAGTGGTCGGGGAGGAGAAGGCGTGGGGAATATTGGATTATTACTCCCGGGCGGCGGCGCGGGACTACGGGAACGCGTTTTACGACTCGGACGCCGTGGGCGAGGGGTTCGGGGAGAGAGTGTACGCGTTCGTGTCATACTTTGAGCTGGCGGCGCGGTTCAAGGTGGACGGTGACGGTCATGGAGGAGGCGGGCTGGCGGAGAGCGCGGTGGAGGAGATGAAGAGGCTGTACGGGTGGATGAGCGGCCAGGACCCTGGGGTGACGTTCTGGGAGGGTATCGGGCCGAACGGGCGACCGTATGAGGATGGTTATACGAGCATGGCCCATGGATGGGCGACGGGGGTCGTGCCGCTGATGAGCAACTACGTGCTCGGGGTCCGGCCGACGAGTCCTGGGTTCCGGACTTGGAGCGTGGAGCCTTTGAAGGCCGGGTTGAGGTGGGCGAGAGGGGTCGTGCCGACGCCGAGAGGAGAGGGGATCACGGTTGATTGGAATGATGACCGGGACAGGGAGTTCAGGATCACGGTGAGCGCCCTGAGGGGGTCGAGGGGAGTTGTTGGGGTCCCCGTTAAGGCGAAGAGCGCGGTTGTGGAGGTTAATGGGAGGATTGTGTATGATGGGCAAGTAGGAGAGGCAAGGTTTGAAAATGGGAGGGTTTTGGTTGACATTGAGGGGAAGGGAGGGGACTGCGAGACGGTGATCTCCGTTCGAGGGGGTCGGGAGGGCTTGTAGGATGCTTTTTCTGGCTTCGTCGGGTTCTTTAACGGCCACCTCGGGTTTCTTATGTGGGTGGTTCGACTGTTGTATTTGTTGTATTATTACAGAACGGCTTTCTCTCGATGTTTGACACCAGCTGTAGCCACGAAGCTCATCTGTACAGAGATGCTTCCAGTCATACGGAAACAGAAACTTGTATTCATGACGTTGGGGGCGACGACGATGTTGAGAATGTCACGAGCAAGATGGGCGGGAACAATGTTACTTATCAAGCTCGACTACAGAGCAACCCTCGCGAAGTCAAAGATTCGTGTGATCATACAAATGATAGTGTTTTATGTGCTGAGTAAGGACTACACCTTGCTCCTCACTCTATCTTGTCTCGAGCCATTCAACAATCCATAGGGGAAGTGTATGCTTTGAAGAGCTCATCAATGAAAGAGTTATCATAGAATGAACAGGACAGGTAGGAACATACAGGAATCCACTAGTCAAGTAGCCATTGGCGGTCCAGCCGAGGAAGCTCAAGATCATTAAAGCGCCGAACTAGCCTGGCTTGCTCACAGTACTGGGTGAGGCATGGTGTCCCATGGCTTTGGGCGCACCAGAACGGATACTATCCTTTAAGGACAAGACCCCTAAAAGAAGAAGAAGACGAAGAAGAAGAAGAATACCTGCCAATGATTTCGTCTGAATGTGTATACCGAGAGCGAGAAGAGTTGACGTCGGTTTGTAATCAGACGGCCGGAGCCCCACGGCGGGCCCCGGCCCCGCTAGGACGGCGTCTGGGCCCGTGAAGGTCCCGCTCATTAACGAGACTAACTAAGACCGCTGTTTGGAGGAAAGGAGAAGGTGAATAAACCCTTACTTGGATCGAAGTTGGCGGAGGCCTCTGAAGGATTCAGTCTTGTGGGTTCAAAGCCAGATTGCTTGAAGGCGCTCTTGCTGGTTAGGCAAATTCGACTAGTGCAACTGAGCTTCTAGAAGCCACGACAAACAGGCTGCTGTGGCAGTACGCAGGAGGACGACGTTCAAGTAACCTTATCGACCGATCCTTTTCGATTTCGATGCTCGCAGCTCAAAATTCACACCAGTCAAAAGCGAACCCGAACCTCCTCTTCCTCGCCAGCGGGACCCTACCAACAGGGAGGTCCAGACCACGGTCACCGCCACAGCCGCAACCGCCCAGACGGAGTCTGATTCGCCGTCACCAACGCCACCCAATCACCACCTACCCGCACTTCATTTGAGTTGGACCCTCACGTTGCCAGCGCGTCACTGTCCCCAGCCACACCTGCACTCAGCCACGCTACGTCACCTCTCCCCAACGCAGCAGCTCTTGGCAATACCACCACTCCACCAAGTTTTTGGACGGTCTCGTAACTGCAATCAAGGTCGTGCAAGCCAAGCGAAGCGATATGGGTGGCCTGCTAATTTTCTTTTAGCTGGGCAGAGGTTGCACATCGTTACCTTGTCCGAGGGGCGTCTCCGTCGGGCTCCCTCGTCACCACCCGTTCCGCATTAAAGGGAGGGCACCTTGAGGTATATATAATCCAAACCGCTCTCTTCTTGGCTTGCCATCTGCTGATACTTACGGCCAAGTCCACACACTACCGCTGCCAAACATACAAGCTTTCACAAACCAAGCGCACCTATTTTTGACGTGATACCACTCACGGTACGTCACCACCGCCTCCCCATTTCAACACAGGAGCCAGCCACTCACGGCCCTTGCACCTACCTTCCCTTGACCTTGGACTGACAGTCACACCTCCCAGAATACTTACGCAAAACCTGCCAACATGCCCTTCTTCTACTCCAAGCCCATCGGCGGCCGCAACTTCGGCACCAGCGTCCACGCGGACCGCCACGGCATACGCCGTGGTCCCTGGCGTTTCCGCATCGGCCGCTTCCACTGCTTCAGATAGGGTCGACGCCTCAGCTGCCTCGACACCGGCCCTGAGTACAAGGTCAGGATGTCCTCCACGGGTTGAGCCCACGTCCCGCGGGTTAGGGACATGTGGTCGACCTTTCTTCGATTCGTACGAGGGCGGAAGCCCAAGGTTGATCGAGAGAGGATGAACGACTACATTATGAGATTATGGACTACGGAGTTACTACATCATGTGCGATTCGGGATACGGAAAGCGAGCATTTCCTACCTGTTTTAACGTCTGTCCTTATTGGGTTCTCTTTGCGCCACTGCGGTCACGAGACACGAGCCGTGGTTGCTTCGAGGAGGAATGAGGGACCTACCTAGATAATAATCATAACGATTCCCTTACAAGATGCCCATGTTCTTGACGTGTTGCTGTGATACATGACTGCCAATGTCAACAACTCCAGGTTTGAGCAAGTTTTGAGAATCAAGCTCTCCACCGAAAGTCTCGCAGATATCATTCTGGATGTGTAACCATACTGGGAGGCATCGGTGCTGCATCCTGTGCAAATATGGAAGTGTCTGTGAGGCTATCTAAGCCTGTGTTATATCGATCTTCGAGTCGATGCTAGAGTTCTAATCACTCCGAGCCGATGTCCAGCCCGAAGTTCCATTTGCAAACCTTGTAGAATTTCACCGTGAATACGTCAACAGCCTAGCCCAGGTGCTTGGCTCACTTGGCTTCTCGATCCGTTGACTAAGAACATCCAAGAGAGGCCCACGAGGTAGTGCGAGTAGGAACCCGACCGCCGTAAACGGTTTGCGGCTCAGTTGGTCGTCAATGCTGACTCACTTTCGATAAGTCGCTCAAGGTCTAGTTCGGGGCAATGCCCAAGATGGTCAGGCATCCCGTCCATTGCTATCTTAGGTTGTTGTACAGTAGTTAGTAGGCTCACACGAGCATGTCACAAGAGACGTTAGAGACAAGTCAGACCGAACACGGGGGCGACGTGGTGTTGATATTTTTGAATTGTAAGCGTAAGATCTTGTTTTCCTACCATCCAACGCCGGTATCAAACAACACAGACGCGTGTGTATGCGGTGGGCACGCCGATGAGAACATCAAGTCGTTGAATTGCTGCGTTTTTTTTTATTTCCTAGCACAACGGCACGAGCCATGCCAGGCCGCAGCCCTGAATCATCGCAGAAACCGTTTCCGATGCATTCCCGTCCGTCCCTGGTTATGAGAGCAACGCAAGTAACCGGCGAAACCAACCCCCACGCCCCGAAAAGCTTCACACCACCAGTTAAACTTTTTATACCTCCGTGGTGACCTTGGCCTTGGGGTTGGTGACCTTGACGCCGAGCTGCTTGGCGCGGGCAATGATGTCGATGCGCTTTCTCGAGGAGACGTTGTGGGCGATCCTGCAAGTACCATGTTAGAACAATTCCAGGGCAAGCGACCGCTCGGCTTCGTCGTGGAGCGTGCGAGGGGTTCTGGGTGTGTACGCACTCGGCAGCGTAGGTGCGGTTGTGCATCAGCAGGAGGTTGACGTCGTTGACGTTGCTGACGAGGAAGGCCTTGTGGCCGGAGGGCATCATGTACTTGGTCTTCTTGTTGGAACCGAAACCGATCTGAAATGCGGAAAACCCGTTAGCGATTGGGTATTCGTCAACTTCCCTCCCATCGAACGCGTGTCTCTCTGCCTCCCGTCGAAATCGTTTCCTCCTCTTGGCATTCTCCAACTCGGGAAAGGGTGTTGCAACGTACCGAGGGCATGACCATGTTGCCGCGGAAGCGACGGCGGACACGGTTGTCGATACCCTTAGGCTTGCGCCATGATCGGTCGACGCACTTGAAGCGGTCGCTCTGGTGGCGGTTGAAGAGCTTCGTGCCTGTTGAAAATCACACCCGTCAATCCTTCGTCCAATCCAGTTCGCAGCGATATTCATCGTCGTGGTTCTCGGCGCGGGGTCGTGGGGACTTCTTGGGAGGTCAAATACATACGCTTCTTCACGATAGGGACGTGCTTCTTAGCGGCGACCATCTTGGAAATAATGTCAGCATAAAAACTACGACGTGATAATTGGCGATGGGGAACGAGCGAGTCTCACCTTGACGATATTCCTGGCTGTGGTTAGTCGGGCGGGTGTTCGTCGTCAAAGTCGTCTTCGGCGTAAAATTTTGGCCACACCAAAGTTCGGAAGTCGCATACAGGGCTCGAGAAATTAGGGCTCGAGATTTTGGCAGTCACGTGTGGAGGCGCCACAGGCGAGAAGCAGCGGGCCCCGTAAGGGGCGCTAGCTGAAGTCGCAGGGGTCTGCTGCTGGCCAATAGAGCAAGAGCGGGCATGACTCCACCTAACGCTCTCTCACCTTCAGCTCACCGAAGCCAAAGCGGGTTCATCTCAACATCAAGGTCACCGAGAAAGAAGACCAAAAAGACAAAAAGATATTTCCCACACCGAGGTTCGAACTCGGGTCTCTCCGGTGCCCATCAAGGAATGAAAGCGGAGTATGCTAACCTCTACACTATATGGGAGATTGTCCGCTGGAGATGCTTCGTTGTGGAACAGTCAGTCGAATATAGCTATGGAGCATTCGGCTGGCAGCACTAAGTCGGTTGGAAGTGTCGGTCGTCCGCATCCTCGGTGTCACCAGCAGTCTGCAACAAATTAAGAAATGACGCTGCACCCGTGATCCGTGGGTTGCTTTCATTCGTGAGGGGGATGATGCCCAAAACAAGCTACAAAACTCCTCTCCAAATCCATATCTATGGTTCGACCTTCACCATCCGGGTTTTCATCATGTCTGTCATCAACCTCTGGGCGTCATGCCCGAGACTGTCCTCTAAAGTCTCTATCCGCTCCTGCGCTTCTTACTGAGGCTGGCACTGAGGCTGACCGTCATCCTCGTCCTCATCCTCCCACTCGCCGCCGAACCGTGGGTCGCCTGAGTTTGCGCCCATCTGTAGATGTTTGTTAGCACGAGCTGCGGTCATGCGATAAATGGTTGTCAAAACTTACGGCGTCCAAGCTGTCCACCTCTTCGTACTCGACATCATCAACTTCCTCTGCCTCAATCTTGGCGGGGGGAGGCGGGAGAAGCTTGTTCAGAGCGTCGTACTCCTTATCATCCTTCAACCAACCATCTTCAGGGAACTCGACGTTGACAATGAGGTACAGGTCACCCCTGGCATCGCCGCGCTTATGAGGCATACCCTCGCCGGGGACCTTGAGGATGTCGCCGGGTCGGAGGATCTTGCCACGAGGTCTGTCAATGTGGATACCGCGCCCGTCAAGGTGCTTCAGCACAGTCCGGGAGAAGCCACCAAGAGCCTCGGCCAGGGTGACGGTCAGCTCAGCTGAGAGGTCGTGGCCGATGCGAGTGAAGTCGTCGTGGGGTTCTTCGTCGAGGTGGAAGACAATATCACCCGGCGTTTGGTCGGGGAACTGGTCCGCCTCCCCCTCGAGCACAATTCTCTCGCCGTTCGCGGAGCCTCTGGGGATATAGATCTCGAGCACCTTGGTCTCGGACGTCGTGCGCTTGCCCTTGCACTTCTTGCAGCGGTCCTTCTCCTTGTAGAAGTTGCCGGAGCCCTCGCAGCGGTCGCAGATAACGGTCTCCTTGCGCACTAGGCCGGGACCTATCTGGCGGTAGGCCTCCATCATGCCGTTGCCCTTGCACTTCTCGCACTGCTGGGGCTTGACATTCGCCTTGGCGCCTGATCCTTTGCAGGTGCCGCAGACAACCTGCTTGTTGGCAGAGAACTTCACGGTCTTGCCCTTGTACAGCTCCTCGAGAGTCACCTTGTAGGGCTGGTCCTCATCGGGGCCGCGGCGAGGCCTTCTCGGGCCAGCGCCGCCGGGACCTCCTGGACCACCCATGCCGAAGCCGAACATTTGTGACAGGATGTCGTTCAGATCGACCTCGACGCCGCCCGGACCGCCGCCCCGCGAGGGGTCGAAGGCGGCCATGCCGTGGGTGTCGTAGAGGTGGCGTTTCTCTTCATCGCGAAGGATTTCGTAGGCCTGGCTGACGGCCTTGAACTTCGCTTCGGACTCCTCTCTGCGCTCCTCAGGGACTTTGTCGGGGTGATGTTGAAGGGCAGCCTGATTGCGGGAAACGAGTCAGCACGTTGGATTGCATCTGGGTGGGAGTTTGCTGCGACGGAGCGGTAGCCCACGAACCTTTCGGTATGCCTTCTTGATTTGTTCCTGGGACGCAGTCTTATTGATCTCGAGGAGCTCTGAAGATGCGTCAGATGTGATCCACCGTGAAAAAGTACCCCTCGAGGCTCCATAGGCCGCGAGTCTTACCGTAGAGATCAATCTCCTCCACCCCGGCATCAGGACCGGCACTCGGTCCCCCGCGATCCATGATGAAAGATTTTTGAAGGTATACTCGGCAATAGTTTCGCTCGAGATGCAACCTTCAACGGTTTGATTTGGAGATGTGAAAGGTAGGATGTGGAGTCGACTTGAAAATATTTGCCTGGAGTACCTACCGCAACAGCCTTTGTTTGGCGGGGTACATACATCCAGTGCCTTATGGGGGGTTGCGGTCCCTGCCTCCAGCCTGAGCATAGCAGATCTCAGCTAAGTGGGCGCACCCCATCCCTGCGCACCCATTTTCCCCTCAACAACAACAACATCACAACAATTACGTCTCAATCAATAAACCCACCACAACATTAAAAATAAATTCTTTTAAAAATACCAGTGTTTTTGCTATGCTAAAATACACCGAAGCTGACATTTCTACGGCCATTGACCATGTCGCTGCCGGAAAATCCCGTTGCGCTGCCGCCAAACTATGCAATGTGCCCGAATCGACATTACGAGCCCGGATGAAGGGGGTGAGGTGCCATGCAGAGACCCGGGCTGACCTTCAACGCCTGAAGCCCGAGCAGGAAGCCCACCTTGTCAATTGGATCGTTGCCCAGGGGTCTCTCGGTCTCGCACCGTCGTATAGACAAATCAAGGTCTTCACCGAGCGAGTACTCGCCCTCAGCGGTGATAATAGACCACTCGGAATACACTGGTTAATGGTTTTAAGCAGTGAAACCCTTCCATCGTGACCCTCGGTGGCAAACCTATTGATGGAGCCCGTATTGATGCCTTAAGTACTGAGAAAATGGAACAGTTCTTCGATCTATTCAACAATCCCATCGTCATAGACATCCCAGCGAAGCACCGATACAATATGGATGAAACAGGGATCGCAGAAGGGATAATCAACTCCCAATTAATTCTGGGTTACTCAACAAAAAAAAGATCTATACTAAAAAACCACCCTTACATATATAGACAACTATTATCGAGTATATCTCAATTATTAGAAAAGTAATTAACTCACTTATTATATATACAAGTTAAATGGTTTAATAATAGTAGTTTTTATTAAATATAAAAAAATATAAGGGGTAGAGGTTTATTATAATAAAGAATAATTAAACTAATTATAAAATCGGTCTCGAATAATTAAAACTTATTTTAACCCTAAAACAAAGCTTATAAATAATAAAAAGAATATAAAACGTCTATTAATTATTAATAATTATAAGAATTATTTCTATAATATATATGATCTTCTTACTAATATGCACTAATTATATCACTCAGCTCCTTAATATATTAGGTTTTAGGCCACTTAAGAAATACTATTAAAACAAAGTCTCATACCAAAGCTCTCTACTTAACAGTAACAACCTAAGGAAATAAGAGTTTCTTTACTATTATATATTAGCTCGTTATTATATCTTTTTTAACCCTAATATATAATTAGAGTAAAAAGTAACTAGTTTATAGCTAGTTAATAAGAAGAAAGTATTTAAAAGCTTATAATTTATTATCAATATTATTCTTTTAATTCTCAAAATACCTTATACACTATAAAGGGTTATAAAGAGTATAAAAATATACCTAAGTATATCTTAGAAATTAAAAAATATAAAAAAGTTTATTAATATATTAATTAGTGTCACGGGCCGAACCCGGTGCACTACTAGCGCCCACCCCTGGGAAGCAGAGATTTCGCGCCATATCGTAGTTTACCCTTTTCCTCTTTAACTTAAAATAAATAATATTTAGTTACCTTTTAGTTAAAACAAAGCCTAGGACCAGCCCTTCGTATATTTCAAACTCAATTTTATTTATTATATAAAATACTACTAACGTGGTTCATCATCGAGCGGGACACCATCATCGACCAGGACACTTTTCCTACCTCCATTATCCTCCCACTTTAATACGTCTTTTCTTCTACTATATAATACCTAATACCTTATCCGAAAATAGGATTAATTTAGCGATTAAAGTGATTCGATTAACTTTACGATTAAGTATCCGATGCGTAGTGATTATTTATAATGTTCCTAAAGCTATCCTCTATACTAGAATGAATGGTCGAACTATTAAAGTTGATAGTACTAATGTATAATTGAATTTAATAGAGACCGAGGAGGAGGTAATTGTTTAATATATTATTGACCTGGATTCTCGAGGATTCTCGCCCCGATGCGTGGATGTAGAAGATATGGTTAATACACTACTCCGGAAGTGTGTTTCCTGACCGGTTGGGAAGTGCTGGACAGAACGCTTCGTCTAGCGATGCTCAGAGCTTAAGACGCAATTTTCTCGTGTTTATGACTATTAGAGAGGCCTCTACGAAGATCCTATGATTATTGAGCTTTGGTTTCGACTTATGGCTAATATATGATCGAAATATGGTATTATAAACGAAGATTTCTATAATTTTAATAAGACCGGTTTTATAATAAGTATAATCCAACTTAGAATGGTTATTATATATTCTAATCGGATTAGGAAACTAAAAAAAGTTTAACTTATTAATAAAGAATAGGTAATGGTGATTTGTTGTATTACTGGTGATAATTATACGATACCACTTTTTTAGTGGTTTAGGACCACTTCCACCTTATGAGTTGGTACTCTGAGGCCCAGATTCTGGATAACTGGGCAATTAAAACAACTTCTAATGGATAGACCAATAACGAGATTGCCCTCTAATAGCTTTAGTATTTCAATAAACACTTAAAACAGCGATTAAGAGGCATATATCAGATACTAGTCGTTGATGGCCATAAAAACCACGTTAATAGCGATTTCGAAGAGTATTATAAAAAGAATAAGATTATAACTATCTATCTGCCTGCTTATTCATCATATTTAACCCAACCTCTCGACGTTGGCTATTATAGTGTGTTGAAGTTAAGATATGGCTTTTAGATTAAGCATTTTATTAAGGCCTGGATTACCCATATCACTAAACCCAAGTTCTTCCTCGTATTTAAGGCCGTATTCTTTTAAACCTTTACTTAGGAAAACATTTATGGGGGTTTTAGAGGGGCTGGGCTTATTCCTTATAACCCTTAAACTATACTTTCTAAGTTAAATATACAATTACGGACACCAATAACCCCGAACACCCTTATCAGGCTACCCGACCCTTAGGTTTCTAAAATACCTTAAACCACTAATAAGGTTATCTCTTAGTCTTTACTTATAAAAGAAAGAATCTCTAAGTATTAGGGAAGCTCACCGATGCTAATTTATGAAGCTGCCGATAAGTTTTCAAAAGGTTTATAGTACATTTCCAATGTAGTTGCCCTTATGGAGGAAGAGCTATGCTATCTTTGAGATGCAAATATGGCCCTTAGTAAGCGCCGTAGAGCTAAAAGAATTAGATTATAGGATGGAGGGGTATTAGAATGGTCTTAGGTAAGGGATATTATGGTTAAAAAGGGTATTATTAAAGAGGAAGAGCGTGAAGAGGAGGAAAATGAGGGGTTATTAAAGTGTTGTTGGATAGGTTTACGATATTGTGGTATTTATTATAAGACTAGCTATAACATAAGAACCTGTCCAGAGGTTGTGGAAATAAGTAATTTAAGTGATTCCGAGTAGTTATAATTGATTTAATTGATTTTAGTTGAGATATGGAAGTTGTTAGTGATGAAGGTGGGAAAAGTGTCCTGGTCGATGATGGTGTCCCGCTTGATGATGAACCACGTTAAGTTAAGCTTAACTCTTTACTAATTATAAAGTAGAATCCTAGGTTAAGTGTAACTCTTTAATAATAAATTAATAAATATTAAACACTAAGTAAAACACAACTCCCCACCAGTTAAGAAGAGGATACTAACTAGTATAATAGTTAACGAACTACAGGCCTAATTATAATTAACCTTAAATGAGGCCCTCGGGCCCCTATAAATAAGGATTACTAAGCTCTCTAATAAACTAGAGCGAAGCCGAGGTTCAGAGGCAACGTTACCAACCTCTATAAAAAATACAAGCACCGAAGCCCCGCCAGTGGGTAACCGCCACCTCGTAACAAAAACACCAACATACCATAAACCACTACTAATACCCTCAAAGTTCTCGGGGAAGCAGAAGGATTACTCTTTTTGGGTACAGTAAATAAGGGATAAAATCACTATAAATAAAGCATTCTACTCTACTAATTAGGAACTATAATACTTAGTTAACTCTTATCTGAATACCAGTCCCCAGTAGGTGATTACCACGTTTTATGTAATTAGGGGGCCTAAAAGTTAACGTAACCCTAAAGATTTCATATCCTACCTTAACAAAACCTACTAAAACCCAAACACCTAACCCTAAACCATAACCCAATTATAAACCCTCTATTAGAAAAATTAAAAAATTAATTATTTTCTTACTAAAGTTTAAATAAATAATAATAAACATAGGAAATAGTGTATAACTTAATATTATTAAAATTATTATATTAAAAAATACCCTTATTTCTTATTTAAAGGAGTACCTAATTACTATTTCCCTACTAAGAGAGTATACTTAGTAGCTTATTAGGGTATAGGACGTTACTTAGAAACTGGAGCGTATAACACCCATTACTACTAAACAAAAGTATTGCTAATCCCTAACCCCAGCCCTTCCACGGAAGGATCGCAATGGAGATATTCAAATAACTAGCGCTACCCACACCTCATTAACTTAAAGGGGAAAAGAAAACCACCACTACTATGACTCCTTGGGTAACCCACTAATAAACCACTATGAGTATTTTTACTATAACAAAAAAGGTTATATTACTAGGAACTATTAAAAAAAGATTCCTAAATAAGTAAAGGTTACCTATACTAAGGTGATAAAAAAGTAAAAGAATCCTAGGTTAGAAAAAGAGGACTAAAAGGCTATTAACACCTTTTTTAAGTAAGGATAACTGCGAAGGGCTGGTCCTAGGCCTTGTCTCAACCGAAAGGTAGCCAAATACTGTTTATTTCAAGCTGAAGAGGAAAAGGGTAAACTACGATATGGCGCGAAATCTCTGCTTCTTAGGGGGTGGGCGCTAGTGGGGCACCGGTGGGGCACCAGTGCGAGCACGGGCATAGCCCGGGCATAACCACCGGGTTCGGCCCGTGACAATAACTCGGGAAAAAGTAACTCTAATACAAAGTTGAGTACTAGAGCTAATAAAGGAGGAAACTAAAAGATGAGAATCTCACTAAGAAGAGTAATAGCAGAGCAGCTAAGGGTTAGCTACTATTTAAATAAAGATTAATAAAGGACACTTAATACACGCCCTTATCGATACTAGCTGCGACGTCTACGTAATGGTGGATCAGTCTCTCTTTAGACACCTCCGATTACCTCTAATAGATCGGAAAAAGTGTGCTTTACGAGGGTATACACAAAACGGGCCATCACTAGGTGATACCCAGGGTATAACTATCCTAAACATAGAATTAAGTGGCTATACTCAGAAAGTTTACGTATATATAATAAAAGGCTTAAAGCCCCTTATATTTCTAAGAAAACTATAAATAAAAACGAATAGTATAGTATATAATACTATTACCCAGCGGGTATACCATAATAAGGGAGGAGTAAATGTATACTTTTTTAACAAAGAAGAACTAGTTATTATAAAAGAGATTCGTATAGCCTAATTATTAACAGCCCCTATGTTTACAATTATATACTAATAAGTAAAGTATTAAATGGCACCAAAGGCCCAGGTTATAACTACAAGCTTAAAAAACATCGAGGATACACTAAAAGAAAAAAAAAACTTATAAATATAAAGGAACTCATCCCAAACTAGGTCTATAAGGAATTTAGAAACCTATTCGACCCAGAAAAAGCATACTCGGTGCCCCCTAGGAGGCCAGTGGTTAACCACAAAATCCCCCTTATTAAGGACACTCATGGCCAAGAGCCTACACTTCTATAAGGACCTTTATATGGGATATCCCATAAGGAACTCTTGGTCCTAAAAAAAACACTAAAGGACCTGCTAAATAAAGGATTTATTCGAGCCAGTAGCTCACCAGCGGGTACCCCAGTGTTATTTATTAAAAAGCCTAGTAGGGGAATTCAGTTCTACGTTAATTACCGAGCCCTCAATAACATCACAAAAAAAGACTATCATCCACTACTACTTATATCAAAAACCCTCTAACAGGTAACTACTATATAATAATATACGAAGCTTAATGTTATGGCCGCATTCTATAAAATTCGGATCACAAAAAAAGATATCGAAAAAACAGCGTTTCATACAAAATACGAACTCTTCGAGTAGTTAGTCTACACCTTTAAACTCACCAAGGCCCCAACTACGTTCTAACAGTATATTAATATAACTCTCCAAAACTTACTAAACAACTTCATCACCACCTATTTAAATAATATCCTAATTTACACATCTAAATCAAAAAAATATATAAAAAAAGTACGAGTAATCCTCTAACACCTAGCAGAGACCAGACTATAACTAGACCCTAAGAAATATACTTTTTTAATTAAAATTATAAAGTATATCGGATTTATTATTACCACTAAAAAAAGAATCTTATATAACCCCAAAAAATAAAAAACCATTACTAAGTAGCTACCTCCTAGGACTGTAAAAGGGGTTAAAAGTTTCCTTGGGTTTACGAATTATTATCGCATTTTTATACCCAATTATACTAGTATTATTGAGCCCCTTATAAAGCTTATAAAAAAGTCAACTATATTCCACTAGGAACCCAGTCAAAAAAAAGGATTCCAGGAACTTAAATAACTATTTAATATAAAGCCGGTACTTCGCCACTTTAACCCTAAAAAAACAATAAAAACAAACTATTCAGGGTTTACCTTAAGCAGCACCCTTATATAAAAAAACCCTAATAAGTACCAGCACCCCATCATATTCTACTCCCAGAAACTATCACTAACTAAATATAATTACCCTATTTATAATAAGAAACTACTCACTATACTCGTATATCTTAGGGCCTAAAAAGTAAAACTATAAAATATAAGTAACTTTAAAATTCTTATAAATCACAAAAACCTTAAACACTTTATAAGGAAATAACACCTCACTAAGAAGTAAAACCGGTAAATAAAAAAGTTAACCTAGTATAACTTTTATTTAGAATACTAGCTAGGAAAGGAAATAATAATCACTAATACTCTCTCTAAAAGGGAACAGGATACTCCCCAGGACTAGGACGATAAAAAAGAATAAGAACGCATACTCTAATTAATACCTAATCACACTATCACTAAGAAAAGAACTAGTACCCCCTAAATAAGCTACACCATAAACGACTTACTAATACTCTTATATATAATAATATTCACAAATAATAACAAATTATAAATACTTTAAAACTAAATTATTAAAAAAAACAAGTTATACCACTGAACTTACAAAACAGTGAAGTAGGAACAACACAGCTTCTCACTAAAATTGCAGTTAAAGGTCCAAATCATAAAATATACAATTAATAAGTAACAAAATCTAATATTCTAAGATAAAATATAAGTTCCCAGAGGAAAAAATAATAATAACCCTTTAAACCTACTATAAACAAGGGTTATATAAGAGTATTACAATTCTAATACTAATAGTTACCCAGGGCGTAATAACACATTCCAAATTATAAACTAACACTTTTATTAACTAGGGCACTCCTAGATAATTAAAAGGTTCACAAAGAATTACTATGTATATAATAGTATTCATATTTAGAGGCAAACTAAGAAAGGGTTATTTAAACCCCTACCCGTTTTCCTCCGGATAAGTAATAACCTATTAATGGATTTTATCACTAATCTGCCACCGACGAAAAAAAGGAAGTCCTGTTATATATAGGTTATAATCAATTAGCTAAGTGTCGCGGGTAGGTCGCGGGATAGTAGGAGTAATGTTGTAACTCGTACTTCCTTTCTCAACTGAGAATCCTCAGATGAGAAAGGAAGGTTTTCTTATTCCTTTAGCTGCATTTATGTGTCCTTCTATCTTGCGAAGGGCTAGGCCTAGGTGTTTTCGACCTTAGGGTGCTCTATTACTGTTTACTTCAAGCTAAGGAGCGAAAGAGAGGAAGTTCCTCGCAAGGGGGGCGGTGTAGGAATCTATACTGCTGGAGAACAAAGGGGACCTCTGGTGGGGCGCCGGAGGTCACCGGAGGCCCTTTGATCGGAGGCCCCTTTGACCGGAGGGCTCTTTTGTTGGATGCTGGTTAACGCCTCAGGCAAAGCTTAGGCCATCGTGGGCATCAGCCCGTAACATATCTCCTCTAATACCGAGCTTTGCTGGTCTCACTCTAATACTAAGCTTTATTAGTAGTATTATATATAAAGAGCTTAGCTTATAATATTACTCCCCCTTTCTTAGCTACTAAAATCAGCCTCCTAGTTTGTTATAAATAACCCAATTCTTTTTACTATTAACTTTATTCTTTTAATAGTTTATACTACTTGAATTGGTGAGGGTGATCGGCTTTATATAAGTCGAAAATCGTATTATTTAACCCAGTGTTTTAAAGAGCCGTATTGTACGCATTTGTTACGGGCTGATGCCCACGATGGCCTAAGCTTTGCCTGAGGCGTTAACCAGCATCCAACAAAAGAGCCCTCCGGTCAAAGGGGCCTCCGATCAAAGGGCCTCCGGTGACCTCCGGCGCCCCACCAGAGGTCCCCTTTGTTCTCCAGCAGTATAGATTCCTACACCGCCCCCCTTGCGAGGAACTTCCTCTCTTTCGCTCCTTAGCTTGAAGTAAACAGTAATAGAGCACCCTAAGGTCGAAAACACCTAGGCCTAGCCCTTCGCATACTTTAAACTCAGGATTATAACCTTACCGTAATACTGGGTTGAGTATAGCTCCCCACTAGTTAAGTAGAAAAGAGTATAAGTTAAGTATAGCTCCCTACGAAGAACGACACTCCTAGGACTCTAATAAGTTAACTATTAGTCCCTAAAAGAATAATCGAAATAGCCTAATTGCCCCGATAAACACTATTACACCCCCAATACTCCATAACAAGTTAACTATAAAAGAGATATTAAATACTACTCTAAGATCCCTATAAACCCAAATAATAGAGATTAGCGAGAAATTAGAAAAGAGTTAAAACTAAAAGTTAATAACCCCTAGGAGTAAAACCCTTTATACTCTTAATAATATTTATACTAATACCCTACTAATGTTCATTAATAAGTTAACTCACTAGAAACCCTTACCTAACCCCCCGAAGTTTTCGGGTAAATAAAAGGAATATACTTTTTAGGTATAATAAATAAGAGATAAGATTTTAATAAATTACCCCTTTTACTCTATGAACTATAAACTTTGGTACTTAGTTAATTTATATTTAAAAGTTAGTCCCTAATAAGTAATTAGTATTTTTTATGCTGTTAGAGGACCTAATAGAATTAGAAACCCCGAGGACTTTATGTATTACCTCGATTATACTTATTTAAATTTAAACACTTAGTTCTGAGTTATTACTTAACTATAGACCTTATACTAAAGAGAGAATAAGAGTTTTACGATATTCTTACCTAAGTTTGAACGAATAATAGTTAACGCTGGTGGTGGTGATTAGCCCACCACCGTATAAATATTACTTTTAGAGGTAACTTTAACCCCTTCACTAAAGGACCAACTATTCACAATTAAACTTCCTAAGGACTACCTAAGCTAACTTACCCGAGTATAAGATATTACTTAAAAGGTTAAACGGGCCTCTAAATATAATCACCCTTAAAGGTCCACCCACTCCCCTACTGTTTATCCAAAGGATAATAATGGAGATGTTATTATAATAGGAGTAGTTTAGTTTATAGGAGTTAAAAAAATAACTACTATTAGACCCCGGAGAAGCTCTAACTCTTCTATAAATAATAACTATTCTTAATAGAGAAACCCGGAATATAATAAGGACTACTATGAATACTTTAAATATAAAAAAAAAGGACACCTTATATAGAACTACTAGAAGAAGGCTAAATGCCACTAACAGGCCAACCAGCCCCTTATAGCTAAAACTTGCCTAAAAGGAAATACAAAAAAAGAAGATTAACCGATGACCCCTAATTTGAGTAATAAGTATAAATTAGGAAAAGAATAATTCTAGGACAAAGTTAGGCCCCGGAGCCCACTAAGGAATAAGTAAAAGGATAAAAGAAACACTAAAAGAGCTAATAGTAGTAGGGTAAGTAGTTTATAATTATAAAAATTAGAATTAATAAAGGACATTTAATTAATACCCTAGTGAACACCAACTACGAAGTTTATATTATGGTTAACCGTTCTTTTATACAACACCTTTAATTACTACTTATTAATATAATAAAATGCCTTATAAGAGGTTATATAATAAGTGGCCCCTCACCGGGTAGAAGCTAGGGAGTAGCTGTAATGTAAATGGAAATCAGCGGCTATACATAATAAGTCTATGTATATATAGTAGATAATTTAAAACTGGATATATTTTTAGGAAATCCCTGGATAATTCAGAATAAGGTGAAGTATAATACTAGTACCCACTAACTTACTTATAAGAAAAGAAAAATAAGAGTATACCTCTCTAATAAAAAAGAGCCTAAAAATATATTAGAAATATATTAGGCTAAACTATTACCAGCGGCACCATTTATTATAATTTGCCGTATAATGTAAAAAAGAAGATAAAAAAACAACCAAAGACCACCAGCTGCTGTTATAGCAACTAATTTACAAAATATCGAGAAGGCTCTCGCAAAGCTGGAACCATAAAAACAGGAAAACATTTCGAGGCTAATACTAGAATAGGTATATAAGGAGTTTAGAGACTTATTTGACCTAACTAAAGTGCACCTAGTACCCCCCCACTAACTAAGTATAAACTACGTAATCCCTTTAGAGATAAGGTTAAAAGGGAAGGAGCCCCAATTCCCTTAGGGACCTTTGTACGCTATATCAAGAGAAGAGTTACTGGTACTAAAGAAGATACTTAACGACCTACTAGATAAGGGGTTTATTCGAGCTAGTTATTCGGTAACCGGTGTCCTCGTATTATTCACTAAGAAGTTAGGAGGTGAACTGAGATTCTGTGTTAATTACAAAGCCCTAAACACCATTATAAAAAAGGATTATTACCTACTCCCACTAATATCGGAAACTCTTAACAAAGTAACCATTACTAAGTAGTTCACGAAATTTAATATTATAATTACCTTTTATAAAATACAGATTACCGAAGGAGATTTAGAGAAGATTGTTTTTAGAATAAGATACGGGTTATTTAAGTAAGTAGTTTACCCTTTTAAGCTCACCAGTACCCTAGTAATATTCTAGTAATATATTAACACTTCCCTACGGAAATTCCTAAATAACTTTATTATAACTTATATGGATAATGTCCTTATTTACATTAGTAGCTTAAAGAGGGATTATAAGGAGAAAGTATGAGTAGTTCTCCAGGCCTTAACCAAAGCTGGCCTGAACTTAGACCTAAAAAAGTGTGAATTCTATGTTAAGAAGGTGAAATACGTTAACTTTATTATTACTATGGGAAAGGGTCTATTATGTAATCCTAATAAGTTGAAAGCTATTAAGGAGTGGTTAGCTCCTAGGTCCCTTAAGGGTATATAAAGTTTCCTAGGTTTCACTAATTATTATTGTATATTTATACTAGGGTATAATGGGCTAGTAGAGCCCCTAATCTAATTAATAAAAAAGGGGGTAATCTTTTATTAGGGAATAACTTAAGGAGAAGTATTCGAAACACTAAAGAGGATATTCACAAAAGAGCTGTTTCTACGGAAATTTAACCCAAATAACAAAACATACATCAAAATAGACTACTTAGGTTTCACTCTGGGTAATGCATTATTATAAAAGGACCTAAAGGGTTACTAGAGGTTAATTAAGTTCTACTTATAAAAACTCTCACTAATAGAGTATAATTACCTAATCCATAATAAAGAACTTCTTATAATACTCACTTACTTATAATCCTAAAAAGCTAAACTCTATAGTATTTAGCACTTTATTATTTTAATGGATTATAAGGGTTTAAAGTATTTTATAAAAAAGTAACACTTAACTAAGAGATAAAACCGCTAAGTAAAAGAGTTATCCTAGTATAACTTTAGAATTAAATATTAACTAGGAAAAGAAGTGATAGTACCTAATACACTATTAAAAAGGGAGTAGGATATCCCCTAAGGATAAAACAATAAGAGGGAAAAGGGCCGGGTAATCCAGATAATTCCCAACTCTATACAACTAAGCTGTACTCCACCCAGTAACCCTCGAATTAGATAAATTACTAAAAATACACTAGAAATACCATAAACCGCTGTTTTTGATGCTAACCCTATACTATAAGCCCTTTAGGATAGAACTATAAAAGCTAATAGAGTATACTAAGCTGCTTATCTAGTAATAAAAGAAAGGAGGAGAAGTTTCCCACTAAAGCTTAAGTTAAAAGTTTAAATTGCTAAATATGAACTCGATGAGCTGGGAAGATTAATATGGAGAGATCGATTATGGGTACCGGGGGGGGAAAACGACGACGACCACCTAAATAAATTACAAACTAAGATTATATAAAGGTGTTATAACTTATATACTAGTGGCTACTTAGGATAGAATAGTATATTAATAATAATAAGTAGATAGTTCTTTTAGTTAGGCTAGTCCTAGATAGTTTAAAGGTTTATATAAAACTACGATACTTATAAAAGGATACATATTTAGAGGTAAGTTAAAAAAGGGTTCTTTAAACCCCTACTAATACTTACCTACATTTATTATAATTTATTAATGGACTTTATTACTAACCTTCTTTTAATAAAAAAGAAAAAAGCCTAATACTTATGAGTTATTATAAACAGGTTATCGAAAAACCCTATATTAAAAGAGATGGAGATTATGGATATTAAAGCTTATGTTTAGTGGTTCCTTTCTTATTATTATAGGTTCCACGGAATACTATAAATAATAATCAGTAACCGAGGATCGAATTAGATGAGCTGATTTTAGAAGGAATTCTATAAGTTAACTAGTATAAAATAATTATTAAGTACTACTTATTACCCGTAAATAGATAGAGGGACGGAACACCTTAACTAAGAGATCTAAGTAATTCTTTACGCATATATAATATATGCCCAGAATAATTAGGGGGAATTACTGCCCAGTATATAATTAGCCCTTAGGAACTAAATAAATACTATTACGATAATATCCCTATTCTTTATAAAGTATAAATACTATGTTAACCCTTTATTAGTAGTAAAAGGAGATAATTAACTAGAAATGAATTGAGAGGAAATAGCGAAATAATTAGTTTAAAGGATGAAGGACACTATAGAGTTCGTTCAAGCAGCAATAACAGCTACTCAGCAGCGAAGTGAAGACTCTACGAACCACACTAGGGGACCAACTAAGTAGTACGAGGTTAGAGATAAAGTGTGGTTAAACGTCGTTAACTACTTATCCCCAAGGCTAAGTAAGAAATTAGTGTGGTTTTATTATAAATATAAAATTATATAAGTGATCTTAGTTTACATAGTAGAACTAAGTATACTAACCGGTATTTATTTACACTTTTATATAAACCTCCTCCGTAGAGTAGTTAGTGACCCGTTATTAAAATAAGAAATAACTAATAAATAATTATCCCTAATTTATAATATGAACGGAGATCCTAAATAGTTTATAGAAGATATATTAACGGTAAGGTGGTAATTAGTGGGTAAAGGGCACCGTTATTAAGCCTTAGTTAAATAGTAAAGTTATGTAGAGTTAACTTGGGAGTTTGTAGAAGTAGTATCGGAAATAGAGGTTTTAGATAAGTATGAACGGTGGTATAGAGAAATTGATATAGTAGATGGGGACCTAGTGTACACCCCGAGAAGACGTCGGAGGGCAGCAAATTAATAGCCGCTGGTGCACCAGCAGAACACTAGTAGGGAGGGAGGGGAGAAAGGAGGGAGCATTTGTTACGGGCTGATGCCCACGATGGCCTAAGCTTTGCTTGAGGTGTTAACCAGCATCCAACAAAAGAGCCCTCCGGTCAAAGGGGCCTCCGATCAAAGGGCCTCCGGTGACCTCCGGCGCCCCACCAGAGGTCCCCTTTGTTCTCCAGCAGTATAGATTCCTACACCGCCCCCCTTGCGAGGAACTTCCTCTTTTTCGCTCCTTAGCTTGAAGTAAACAGTAATAGAGCACCCTAAGGTCGAAAACACCTAGGCCTAGCCCTTCGCAGCATTTACCTTGGTCTCACTATTCGTTCCGCTTTTTCAGAGTAACTATTAGTGTAATCTCCGTAGCTTTAATAGTTTACTCTTAATTTATTCATAGTTCTTATTCTTAGTAATTTCTATACCCTATATTATACTAACTTTTTAAAATTAAAAAAAACCCTAATAAAGTCGTTGTATTTTATAAGTAGGGTAAGCTGTGTATTCAGCTTTTGTTTTACCTCTTTATTTAGCCCTCTTATTAAAGCCGTGATCTTTACATCATCAGGCCAAGTATCAGCATTAGCTTCGTAGAGTGTTTGTTTAAACTTTACAAGGTACTTTGGTATACTCGACTGCCGTTGTTCGAGGTCTCTAAGCCGTTGCCCAGCCTTTTTCGCTTTATTGGGATCGTCGAAAGTTTATTCGAGATGCTATATCAGTTCAGCTACATCCCATACATTAGTCTTCTCTACTTTACGTATAAACGGTAATACCATAGCTTGGATGTTCGAATTAAGTAAGTTATAGACGTAGTATAATTATGAATCGTTGTTTCCAATTACTAGGCTATCCATCTTAAGCTTTACCTTCATAGCTAATATCCATGTATCCCAGTCGCCGCTTCGGCTATTAAATTTCGCATATACAGGTAGTACCTATCGTAGTCGACCAATCCGTGCAGCTTTTAAAGCATCAATTTGCTGTTGAAGGGATTTGATCATATTAACCAATTCTACTTCTCGTTGGTTGAGCGTTGTACCCCATTGAGTTCCTTATGTATCCATAGTTGTATCGTTAAGTATTCCTTATACCGTGTGGCCGTGACCCTGGAAGGGGGATCTGAGGATTATGTTACGGATAGGTCGCGGGATAGTTGGAGTAATATTGCAACTTGTACTTCCTTTCTTGACTAAGAATCCTCAGATAAAGAAGGAAGGTTTTCTTATTCCTTTAGCTGCATTTATATGTCCTTTTATCTCCTCTAATACCGAGCTTTGCTGGTCTCACTCTAATGCCGAGCTTTACTAGTAGTATCGTATATGAAGGGCTTAGCCCGTAACACTAAGTAAAACACTAATACTAAAGGAAATAAAAACTATAATAAACGTAGTATCTTATACTTAGTAGTTTTTTTATAATTATTATTGTTTTTTATAAGATACCTTAGTTAATTATAAATAATAAAAGGTTAAATTAGGTTAATAACTTTAATAAGAGTTTTATAAGTTAACTAGGGTTACTTAATTATTAAGTACTACTTATTACCCATAGACCAATAAGGGAACAAAGCGTATAAACTAAGAGGTTCAAACTATTTTACGGGCCTACGTTACCTAAACCCAGGACAATTAGGAAAAACTACTTCCTATAATACAACTAGCTCTACGGAATAAAACTAACTCAATAACCGGTATTTCTATATTCTTTATAAAACATAAGTACCACATTAACTCATTATTAATTATAAAAAAAATAAGGGACCACTTACTTATAGAAAAGTAACCATAAATAAGCTAGTAGCTAAAATAAAGGATATTATAATATTTACTTAAATTATAATAACCATAATATAATAATACTACGAATTAAACACTAACCATCACCAATCACTAATAAATAAGTATCAGGTAAATAACAAAATCTAACTTAATATTATAAACTACAAATCCCTATACCCAAATAAAAAACTTACATAACTATACTACTAATACCGAGTTACTAAAGTAATAAGTATATACATAATCAAATTAAATATACTAAAAGGGAGTTACCTATAATTCCACGTAAACATCCTCCAGAGGTCAACTAGTGACCCTCTCCTAAGCCAAATTCAGTAAAATTACTAACCACTACTTATTAGGAAAATAAATAACAAGGATAAATAATAAATAAAAGAGATTTACACTATTAAATAAAAAAAAGAAAAAAAAGGAGAAAACATAAAACCTTAACAAAATAAGAGGGCTATATTAACCCCACATAAGAGCTAGCCGGTGCTATAAAAGAAACAGAGATACTAAACTATTACGAAAAGCACTATAGGCCAATATTAGAGAACAACAAAGACGCAGCGTATACACAAGTACCCCCCAGGAGGCCAACCAGGAACTAGAGGCCGCACAGGGGGAGGAGGGGGGTAGTATCACAGGCCAAACCCAGTGATTATACCCAGGCTATACCCGGGCTCGCACCAGTACCCCACCGGTACCCCACTAACGCCCACCCCCTAGGAAGCAGAGATTTCGCACCATATCATAGTTTACCCTTTTCCTCTTCAGCTTGAAATAAAAAGTATTTGGCTACCTTTCGGTTAAGACAAGGCCTAGGACCAGCCCTTCGTAATTAGTACTTTTAAAACTATATAAAAGTATATTATATATACTCTTAGAAAATTAGGGATAGTTTTTAATTAAAAGAATACATTTATTACTACTACTAAGAGATGTATTAGCGAATTCGAAGCTAAGTTAATACTTATTTTATTATATAAAAAAAAGAGGGTGGTTTTTAACTTAAATAAGACCTTTGTAAATATTATAAGTATTAAATAGCCGTAGGAGCTTACCGAAAAAATCCAATAGAAATCTCTTACAGCTCTTTGTGATTAGGAGAAGGAATTCGATAGTCTCTACGATTCATTTCGTCTAGAAAGGGTTGTTGTGGAGGAAAATTGAAGCTATCGTCGTTTTCGCCAGCATCGCATTACCATGAAAAATGGTGCGCAGGGATGGGGTGTGGCCACTTAAGCTGCCCGCGCGCCAACACTTCCGCTGGTGCTACAGTGGGCCCCGCCCGTATCTACCTTAGTAGCCCACCTTAAGGTGCCTTGGGTGCCTTGGATGCCCGCCTGCACGCTTTCACCAACCAGGCACGAATTTCTCGCACCTCTCTGGTATGGAGACTCCCGCTCGACAACTAACAAGAGTGTTGATGTTAATAAACAAGCGAGCCAGGGAGAGCTACCGAATTCATCCAAGAGCGTTTCCACAGGCAAGTATGGGCGTTTGAACTTGAGGCAAACGACCGAGTTGTGTGTCGGTTCGGAGGTCCGCTCTGGAGACTGGAGATGAAACCCCTACATGCAGCAACCCTCGACTGTCGAGTCCAACCAGCTAAGGTAGTCTTCGGGAAACTCTCCGAGACTACCTATACCAAGAGAAAAAGAAGTCGTCGGATGAAGTTCAGTACTAGCCAGAAACGTCTTCGGAAGACAAAAACTTTAGGTTGCGTGAGGTGCACCAAATCAAGGCTTCTTCTGAGAGACGTCGGTGTCGTCTGAAGGTGACAGGAAAGTAAACGCTCTTGTAAAACGTTTGGTGCACTGACCCAGCAACTCGGGTAGAGCTGCTGCTCGAGATTTTAGAATGTATCAAACAGCTTGCTCTTAGGCTGTCGACATGCAAAATACGGTAACATGCAAGGCAATAAACAACCTGACGGTTACTATCTGTCCTGTGCTTGGTACCTTAGATACGGTTGGTAGGGGCGAATGGAGAATACCGACAAGTGAGGAACATGGGAAAGTCAAGCCTCGATTCATGCATCTCCTCTGCGCCACACGTGGCTGGAGCTCAGCATCAAATTTCATCCAGGTCACCTCATTCATCAATGACATCGCAGTGACCATACAGTGACCTTCTAATGTCTTCAACATGTCATCAATAGCTCTGAGGCCTCAGAGCAGGTCTTTATTTCAATACTCATTCTATGCATGCCAGCAATGCCGCGCGGGCACCCAAAGATGGCACTCCTCAGCCAAGGGCGGTTTCCAAGCCCTGAGGAAGAAGTTGCCACCCCTGAACGACAATAAGCTGCGTGAGCTGCCCGACAAGCCGGCCAGGACACGCTTCGCTCCGTCACCCACCGGATACCTTCACTTGGGCTCATTACGGACTGCGCTTTTCAATTGGCTCATTGCGCGGGCTACTGGCGGCCAGTTCATCATCCGAATCGAGGACACAGATCGGGTGAGTTGAGACGTGAACCTCAGAAATGTTTATGAAGCACTGACAATTCCCGCAGACCCGTATTGTCGATGATGCTATTCAGCGTCTACTGGCAGATCTCAAATGGGCAGAACTGAACTGGGATGAGGGTCCCGACGTTGGTGGCGCCTACGGCCCCTACGTACAAGTAAATCTCGTCTTCTTTCGGACCGCCTCTACGATATCTAACGTTAGACGATAGTCTCAACGTATGGACTACTACAAAAAATACATCGCGGACCTCCTCGATAGTGGCAAGGCATACCGCTGCTTCTGCACGTCGCACGACCTCGAGCGGCACAAGCAGCAGTCCCTCGACGCCGGCGGCACCGCCCAATACCCGGGGACGTGCCGCGGCATCCCGCCGGACCAGGCCTCGCGGCGCGCCGCCGCGGGCGAGGCGCACGTCGTGCGCTTCCGCAGCGAGGGCCGCCCCTCCTTCGTCGACCGCGTCTACGGCACCTACCAGAAGAACGAGGACGAGGACGACTTCATCCTCATCAAGACGGACGGCTACCCGACCTACCACTTCGCCAACGTCGTCGACGACCACCTCATGGAGATAACCCACGTCGTCCGCGGCGCCGAGTGGCTCATCTCGACCCCCAAGCACATCGCCCTCTACGACGCCTTCGGCTGGGAGGCCCCCGCCTTCGCCCACGCCGGCCTCCTATGTGCACAGAACGGCGAGAAGCTCAGCAAGCGCAACCACGACATCGACATCTCCTCGTATCGCGACCGGGGCATCCTCCCCTCCGCGCTCAACAACTGGCTCGCTCTCCTCGGCTGGAGCTTGAATGAAAAGGACCTCGCCAAAGACGGTGAGGTGTTTCTCACAGCGAACGCTCTCGCTGAAAAGGTAACGACCCCCGGAATCTCGTCTACAAGAGCCGCTCTTGCTTACGCTTCAAACAGTTCTCCCTGAGGTTCACAAAGGGTAACATCAAGACCAACCCGGACAAACTCACCGTCTTCCAGCGCAAGCACCTAACACACCGCCTCCGTGAGGAGAACCCGAACGAGGCCCTCCTCAAGCAGGCCCTCATCCCGCCGACGACCAAGCTCCTGTCCCAGATATCCGTCCTCCTCTCCGCCGGGACCTCGGAGGTCATCACCTCGCCCCTGAATCCCAAACATGCCTTCTCGACAGCCGACTTCACCGACCTGACCCCCTCCCTCGCCGACCGCGCCACCGCTGACGCCCGTCTCCTGGTCATCTACCGCACCCTGGCCGCCGACTCTCCCGTCGACCCGCAGGGTCTCATCTACGAACACCCCTCCATCTTCCTCACGCCCAGCCGCGCCGCTTACGAGACCGTTCTGGGCTCCCTGGTCGATGCGCCTCTTCCCGATCCCGTCACCTCGTCGCCGCAGGCTCTACTGCAGGACCTATTCGCGTCCATCCTCGCCGTCCCCACGGAGGAATGGAGCCCGGAGCGCCTGCAGGCCGCCATCAACGACTTCAGCCATCGGCACGCCGTCGAGGGGCCGGCGAAGACGCAGCCCATTAACAAGACCACTTACATGCTCCTCAGGATCGCGCTGACGGGCGAACGAAACCGCGGGGCGAAGCCAGCGAAGCTGCAGCTCGCGCTGCTCGGCCGCGAAGAGGCGCTGCGCCGCTTTGAAATCTGCAACGAAATCGCTGGCAAAATCGCCGCGAACTAGTGTACAAGATACACGGAAAAGGGAACAGGGACGAAAAGGCCTTGCAATATGTATGGTATATTTGTCTCTAAAAGCGGTGTTGCGTCAAACTATATGTATATTTGTTCAACATCAGGGGGCACTTCGTATGGGGCAATATTGTGGACAGCTCATCTCAACACACTCTCCCACAAGAATATCAAGGACCAGAACACAATTTGTCATTTGACACGAGCAATCGGTCTTCAATTTCGTTCACGAGATTCTAATCGGACATGATATAGCAGGCATTGTTACCCAGCCCGCGTTCCTTTTGAAACCCCCATAAGCCCAGTTGAACTTCACAGAAGTTTTCGCTTTCAAGATAACACGCACGAGGAGGGATGCGCAACATTAAGAGGTATGTTGGTAGGGACATGCGTAGAAAGATCGATGCATTAGATTTGATGCGTGGGCGGGCTTCGAAACCAGCTCGTGGATGATGTTGAGAAAAAAAAAGGTTGGAGATTATATCGAACAAGGAGAGAATGGGGATGGATAGATAAAAAGGGTCGTGAAGAAAGAAAAGCCATCGGGAACAGAAAAAGTCCTCCCAACACAAAAAGTCTTCTTCTCTTCGCCTTTGTCCAACAAGCTCCCCAACTCGAACCCCTGGGTGTGTTCCATTCTAAAAACAATGCAACGCTATGATCATTTCGTTCGCGGCCGTCGGGGTGTGCCATCGAGCCAGCTCTGTTTGGCTCTCTCACTCACTCACTCAACCAGCTCAAAGTTCAACTCATTCCATCTTTTCTGATAAATCTTCATCCACGTTCCCGTTTTGTACGCCCTTTCTACAACCGGTCCTTCTTCCTGAAAATGCAGTCCAAAGATGATAATAAAAGAGGTTTAACTAAGTGAAGAAGGAAAGGTTGTAGAGGCTCAGGGCGAGCGGAATTGTTGTTGGTCATTACGTCGTCATCTGGCTTTGGTTGGGGGTATAATTCGTCTAAATTTCCTGGACCCAGATCTGTACAGAGTGCGTTAGTCACAGTTCGGGTATATCGGGTGTTGCCGTAGTGTCTCACCTCCATCTTGGCGATATCCTGCCTTGCCTTCCTTGCTTGACTCTTGGCCGTCATGATGGCCATATCCAGATCGTCTTGGTCGCCCATCGTGATCATGTCACCATTAGGCATGTCCTCATCACGGACCTTGATCTTGAATCGCCGGCGAAGACCGAACTTCTCGCGGATGCGGTCGACGAGGTCGGGAAACTCGACTGCCGCGCCAACCATAATGTATCGGACGTCCTCGGAGTGAACCTTGACACGGACCTTGCGGATCTCGGGTCTCCTGGAGCCACCGCGAGATGACATCGAGTTCGTGCCGGGGCGTCTGCTGCTGGACACCATCTCAAAGTCGCCCTCATCAAAGGATCCGTAGTCAGAACCATCCTCCTCGTCCTCCATGTAACGCTGGGGAACACGGCGGGAGGTCTGCCGGCTGGTTCTCGAACTGCCACCGCCGTTGCCACCTTGGTACATGTCGTACAGCTCGTCAGGGTAGGCATCCTCAGCCTCCTCATCGTTGCGGCCACGCATCTGAAGGTCACGCCTCGAGTATCCCCTGCTGGGAGTGGCTGACCGAGAGTCGGATCTGAGAGGAGCAGGAGGTCCTCGTCGGTCGTTCTGCGGGCTGCTGGTCTTCTGGTATCGCTCGTTCGGTCTCGTGTTCTCAATGTTGAGCTTCGCAAGCATCGGCTTCGGTCCGTTGCGGACGGACTGTCCACGGGTCATGCCACCACTTGCGCCGCCATTGGCCTCAACCTGATCAGGCGGGGGCGTCGGCGGGAAGACGCCGCGACCGTTGGGTGGCTCCTGTTTGCTTCTTGATGCCAGGCCAGGTTTGACCAAGTTGGTGGCAGCGAAAGAGATGTTGTCAGCGGGTCTGTCGTCCTTGTTGTCATTCTTGCCGGCCTGTAAACCAAGAAATTTCTGATTAGCAAATTGATTCCCACGAACGCCGATTGGTATGGGAACCGATCTGCCTACATTCTTGATTTCGGACCCGGCGAAGCCTGTGAAGGCGTTCGAGCGGTCGGAGGCGGCGACGAGTCGTGCCTTTCCGAGGTAGTCCTTGGTCTTGAGGTTGCGAACCTTCGCTTCGTTCGGTCGGTAAACGACGCCGACGGGGATCGAGAAGACGGTGTAGCCCTTGCACGCTGGTTAGGTCTCTTCGGGATGTGGGAGGGCCTTGCTCACCTCTGCCTCTTCCCGAATGGCCTCGTCAATCACGTTGTGATCCTCCACAACCTTCTCCTTGACTGCGTAGGATAAATCCTGCATACCGGCGTCCTTCTGCTGCAGGTAGATGTAGCAAAGACCTCTGTTAAAGAGGACCTCGCAGGAGTAGAGCTTGAAGAGCAGGCCCAATTGGGCGTAGTCGATCATGGTGTTTCCTCTCAGGTAGAGAAGGGTGTCGTTGAAGTTGGCCAATGCCTCCTCGAAGTCGCCGAGCAGGAAATTCGAGACGCCTTGTTGGAAGTAGGCGACAGCGAGGTACTGGTCTAGTCTGATTGCACGCTGGTAGCATTCAACCTGATTCGGGAGTTAGCATTGGGGCCTCGGAGGTCGGGGCTCGGGGCATCACGCACAGCTTTCTCGTGCTCTCCCAACGTGGCGTGAATGACGCCCATGTTGAACAGAATTTTTGACGTGTCGGAGACCTTCTCGAAGTCCTTGAGGGCTTCGTCGAATTCATTGTTGTCGTATCGGGCGAGGGCCGACACCCACGTCTCTATTTCCTGTAGAGAGCGGTCGTGGTCAGTGACTGTTTTGTGTTGTCTCACCCATCACCGTGCGTCCACCCAACCGCTTTTCGCATCTCGTAGGGCCGCGTTGGGCATCGCATCCATCTCGCAGAGGCACTTACTTGTTTCAATGACATTTTGCCACAGGGATGAGATTATCGACGTCTTAAAAAAAACAGAACCCAAACTCGAGGTGCGGATATTCGCAGGCAGGCCGTAGCTGCTGCGACTGAGAAACAGCGGGAAGTGTTCGCGGAAAGGGTATCGTGGGGAACTGCGGACGACGACTGCGTAAAAGAAAAGCTAAAGCAATCCAAACCGGGCCAGAACAGCGACAAAAGTGTGTCGCGGGCGGCTAGAGAGGGCCCCAGGGCTTATTTAGGGAAGATGGCGGGCGGGCTGCCGACCGTGCGGTGTGCTCGGCGCCACTGGAAAATGACGGTTGGAGTCGTACCCCCGCTTCCACCTGCAAATTGGTTGCAATTCGGACCTGAGCGAGGAGCTGAAGATCTTGGCGCGTGGCGGGTATACCAGGGATCGATACCTGGCCCCCGTCTGACGGCTGCCGAAAGCTTCTGCAAGAAACGCCGATGCGATGGGAAGCCAAAGAGGGTTTGGTTCAACGGTGGATTGCCTCTTTAAAGTTGCTGTTTCTTTCCTGTCCAGCAGAAGCAGATGCCAAAAGTAGGACAGTGTTTCGGGTTTGTGTACGTTGTGCGTCGAGAGACGGATTAAGTTCTCGGGCAGGATGGGATGGCCCTTATGGGTGGAGGGCGGGATATGTATGTAAGTCGGACAACGCGCTAAAAGGGGGGTCCGGAGGCCAGTTCCAGTCCTGTGCTGCGGCCTGTAGGTCGGTCCCAAGACAAGAATCCGTGCTGTCGTCTGCCCGCCTGCGACGAGAATGAGAGTGAGCAGATCCCAAGACACGAGAAAGTCCTGCGGTGGCTGGTAGCTAAGGTAGCTTAGCTCTGCGTCTTTCGCTCTCGAATTGCTATCGTGCGGTAATTAGAGCCGAATCTCGGATGGTGTCGTTCGACTGTGGAAGCTTGATGCGGGTCAGAAAGGACAGGATCGTGGTCGGATTGGGCTTGGTTGTCTTTTGATATCGAGTTCCAGCTTTCCACCAAAGTGTGACGAGGGTCAAGAAAGTGATGGAATGGCCAGACTTGCAGCTGGGCTTGAGGAAAGGAATGGGAATGAATGGATGGAGGACGAAAAGCCAGCGCCTACAGAACGGAAAGGAGGGTAGGGTAGAGAAAATAGAGTCGAGTCGATGCAGCGAGGGACCAAGGGGGACTTGACTGGTCGGATTGTGGGCCGCGGGACTGGGTGTATATCATGCAAGGTGCTCACAAGTGATTGATATTCCCACTGGATTGTCAGTCAGGAAACGCTTAGGATGCCTGTGCTCCGGTACTCATCCAGTTGCGAGAGTTGCAGGGGGATCCAAGGGGTGGTTTCTTGCTATCGACTCGAAGGGGGTGTTGGAGCGAATAGCCCGGAACAAGTGGCTTGGGCAGTGGGAAAGGGGGGGTGTGTCTTGCAAGAGATCTGGTGCTTCTGGGTCGACTCTCTCATTGCACGCCCTCCACTTGTTTGGAAAAGACGAATTGTGCAACCGATCTTTCCTATCACAGGATCTGCCTCGGCGGGCATCGAATACCAGTTATGGCAGAGCAGCGCAGAGCAGGACTGAGCCAGCCAGTCGAGAGAAGAGAACATCTCCGGCCGTCTGGCGACTTTCCCCAACATGTCGTCCCAGCCACTATAAGTTACCGCGCAGATCCTTCTTTAGGCATTTGACAAGGTAGCTCATCTGGCAAGGGAAACAAACTTATCTAAATTGAGGGACAGAATCAAGTGTTTTCTCTCGAAATCGGACCACTTTGCATATCTCGTCGCCAGATGCTGGGTTGTGGATGTGCTTGACATCGAACGTTGGGATCCCTCGGGTCTTCTGTGCCTCGCGAGCCCTGGCGGTACATGGCATCCGTATGCCCCCCCTTGTTTGTCTGGGCATCCCATCCGACGTCCGTCCCGGGGGTGTGTGTATGAGAGCGCGCCTGGGCACTCTGGAGTGATGGGCCAGGAAGAAGTCAGAGTCCATGTCAGGGCGGGGCGGGTCAGATCGCCCATCTTGCGGTGGCCGAACCAGGGGAGTGGCTGTCGCCGTCTTCCATTCTCCTGATCCTCCAGGGACGGCCGCTGTCGACTACTGCTCTCCTGTCCCGATGTGTGCCTCTCAGCCGGGTAAGACGCAGCTGTCCCTTAACGGCAATGCGCTATTGTCGGACGTCGCAGGCATCTTGCAACCACTGCGAATCAGGGCCTGTCGGTTCCCATGCACGAAGCGTTCCAGCGACTGCGAAGCGTCCCTGATTGGCCCCCAGGAAGACGGGACTTGGGCCGGCTCTTTAAGCCACCAGGGTCTACTGCACAGTACGGGCCAAGGGCGCGTACACGAGAGACTAACGCCACCTTGATCACACTGCTGGCTTTGCGCCGTGCTCTTGGGGACTGGAACCCGCAGCTCGCAGCTCGCTGTTGGGTTGGCTGGGTCATGGACATGCCCTCGTGGCTGAAAGATGGGGACAGCTGCCGGTGTCGAGCTGCTGCAACTGCAACTGTGACTGCAGGCAATCCCATCCCATCTTGCCAGTTCGGGCTATTTTGCTTTTTCTTTCCCAGGGATGAGGATCAAGAACACAACCAGGTGTAAGTGCTTGCAGACCGCCATACTGGAAATGGCCCGCCAGACCAGCCCACTGGAGCTGATCGGTGACGTTGTGGAAGCCTTTTAAAATAGAAATGGCCCTCTCCGAGAGTGCCGTGATCGCGGACTGCAGATGGAGGATTGTAAGCGCCGGCAGTCATTATGTGATTGGGTTGTCCCGGTCAACTGGCATCTCGGCCGTCGGCGTCAAGAAAGGCATCTGTCGGTGATGGCACGTCGCTAGTTGGGTAGGCCGAGGCGTCCAGGCCTTTCCAGCAGGGTTATTCAGCCGACGGCGGGTGATGTACTTCACCATCGAAGCTAGACTCAGGTTTATCGGATTGGCTTGCTGGCAAGATGATGGGCTCAGGTCGAATGAGAGTGTCAGATGAAGGAGGCTTGTAGTGATATATCCGAGCACAAGGCAGCGGCGCCATGATCCATCTACACTAGGTAGGTGGCTGGCATCTGCGCGGCGCCGGCTACCGCGGGGAAGGGAGATGGTGTGGTGTCGTTGGCCGATGAGGATCTGCGAGGAAACCGAAGGCTCGTCACACAAAAGACCCGCCCGACGTGGCATGAGCACGTCTGCGGCACAGATTCGGTAGTCCATCCTGTTCCTGTCGACAGCGACGGCGTTCCTGCATTTGGATGTTGCTGCTGTACGCTGTACGCAGTCCCGTCATCGCCCGCCTGCCAACCCACATAAACGGAATATGCAGGAGTTGAGGTGAGATGGTGCTCGGTTGATAGCTGCCTTGCCATGAGGCCATCGTGGTGCGACAAGCGCGAGTCGAGCAACGGCCTCGGTGGCGGCGCCAGGCTCGAAGAAGACAAGAGGCCGCCGAGCAGGAGTTGACAGATTCCTCACCATTCCCCCTTGTGGCGTCGAGTCCGGCGCATCGCATCTCGTCCAGTCTTTGTCAGAATTTGGGCAACCTTATCTGCAGCGGGTCTGTCGGGGTCTAGCCCGTCTAGCCCTGGCGGCGGCTGTCTTGATGGCGGAGGCATTCAGATTCAAGGCCGACTTGGTCAAGCCAAATCCGCAGTAGCCCGTAAGATGCTATGCCGCATCTCGGATCGGGCAAGGAGAGATGGCATCGCGAAGTTGACGAGGGATTGAGGGGACCACGGGGGGCAGGGTCCGGGATCTGTCGCGGAGACTTGGCTTTAGGCGGAAGTGAAAGAAACTCAACCACACCTTGTTGACGTTTACCTCAGTAAGGAATTAAGGTGTGCGTAGCGCGTTCTGCACAGTATCGCAGTGTAAGTGTAAGCGAAGGCTGAGGCGTGAAGGAGTCTCTGCGGAGGAGAGGAGCCTGGAGGAGCCTGGAGGAGCTGCTGCGACAGAGCAAGCCACTCGCCTTGCATCCCAGTACTGCGTACCTTGCTCTGTGCTAGGTAGGTACTGCGTATCCATGTCGTTTGCCCCCTGCCCCTGCCCTTACGTCGCGGCGGTTGGTGCTGCGTATCATTGCAGAGAAGAATGTTCGAATTGGAAGGAAATCTCTGCGTTCGCTTCCGCATTGGGGGAGTATGATGTAAGATGGACATGATGACAAGGTGTGTTGAGGCAGAAGCGAGCGAGCCTTGTCCCGTTCCCGTCCCGGCTGCCGAAAGAACGAGGAAAGAACAATGACTTGCATTCCATCTGGGTGGGAAGCGCGTGCCCTTCGCTCCGAGTCCCTTTCCCTCACAAGACCCAGCCTGGAAGGGCCACAAAGCCACTGTTCAGCACTGTTCAATAGGTACGGCACGGGGCAGGTAGTGCCAGGCAATGGAAGCCCAGGTCCGAAGCAGAAGCGAACCCCTCGCCCGAGGCGGCTCTTTCCCTGCTCCCGCAACTCTCTCTGAGCCAGCCAACAGATCGGCCAGCAATATCAGAGGGAGCCAAGATGGCTCTGGCACAAGCTGCAGTGAGTGGTGCTATAGCGTTAAGCCTATTACACGCAAACACGAACAAGCACTACCATCGCGGGCTATTAGCTATTGGCACGGCGCGCCCTACGGATCCCGATACCTCACAGCCTGGAAGAGGCGAACGGGGAAAGGACGGCGTCGCCAACTCTAATTATCCCTGTCGCCGGAGGTCTCACAAATCCTGCGAAACTCGCTTGTCCTTCAGGCTGTTTTGGAAGTCCCGTGCTAGGGTCTCCGCTGACGTCCTATGGAGCAGGGGAGCCACGCTTTTTCGGCCCCCATTAACGCCTTACTGCATAGTAGCCTGGGAAGGCAGCTGCCGCTGTAACGCTAGCGGTAGTGGAGAGAAGTCACTCGCCGCACGTTTTGCATGGGAAGCGACTTCGAACGCTCCATGCTCTAATGCCCAGACCAACAGCCACTCCGCTGCATGAACCAGACGTCAAGCCAACGAACTTCACCATGTTTTACTACGCAGCATCCGGCCGAGGGGCCAACCAGCCGCAAGCCTGCCATCACTGCATGCCTTCCTCTTCCTTAGTAAGGCACGTCCGTGACGGACCACGGCACCGCCAGACACACGACAGAGGCAGGGCAGAGGCAGGGCAGAGGCAGGACAGACGAGGCAGTACCCCAGGCCGCAGTCGTCTATGTACACAGACGGCCACACGCAGCGCAGACGCATCGCCGCCACGACAGCGCTCCGCTCCGACTTGCTGCTTGGTCTTCCCTCCTGGTCATTCCCATCAAATGTCACAAGTCTGGGCATCCCTTCGAAGGGACGAATCCACACGGTGACGCGGCGATCTCGCCTGTTGTCCTTCGCTCAATGCGAACTGCATCTCACTCAACGTTTCCGGGTCCGTTACTAGCCCGCGTTGCAAATACCCAACGCGGACAACCGCCACTCAGCCATGGCCAAGCAAACGCCGGGCTCGACTCAGTTGTCAGTTAACTGCTGTTTCTTGAATCGCCCTGTTCAAACACGTTTACATCACAACCCTCGCGCAATGGCGCTTCAGTGCCACTTAGGATCTTAGGGTTCTGTCAAGTCGACCTTGACATGTGGTCAACGAACACCCTCCGCCCATTACCTCATACTGCCCGTCTTACCTAACCTGCCTGCAGCTGCTCTTACTCTTAGACCACCGCATCCCACATCCGATATCCAGCATGCTTGGCAGTAGGTAGTTTCAAGCCCAGCCAACCTCTCCACACTTGAACCCCTTTTACACGTATGTGTGTCCCGTCCACCTTCACTGCCATCGTCCACGTCCACGTCCACGTCCACGTCCACGCCTCCCACCAGTCTCAGCCTCTCCTCCTCTTCCTCCCGCAATGCCAGCCGTCTGCGTTCACTCCCTGTGGGCCCCCATCACGGCAAGCCCGCCCCGGCCCCCTTGCGATCCAGAGAATTAAGGTAGCGCTTCTGGTCCCTGTCCGACCGCACACACGTATTCGTCTCATCTCCCACCTGTCACTCGCGCTCCGCCTCCTTCCGGTCTTCGATCGGTGGGGGGAATCTCCCGGAACCGTCGTCAGTGTTTCTTCTAACATGATCTGCATCAAGCCGACGCTGGAGCCACGTCTTCACCACCTGGCTGCCTGCCTGTCTGCCCTAGCCGACCCTCTGCTCCGTAGGAAAAGAGAGATTCACTCCGGCAATGCCCAAGGGCTTCCCCCGCCAGTCCCACTACTCGGAGACGATCAAGAACTCGGCGAAAAATCTGGCTGAGACAGGCCTTACAAAGCTTGGCACACCAAGGTTAACGCGCTGGGCCAGAGAACGGACGGAACCCAACAACCTTACCGAGACCCCAGACTCCAGACTCCAGTCCTGTTGCGCTGCCTCGGGGCCACAGAGCCCTCTAGAAGACCAGAGACACGGTACCATCAGCCAAGCCCCTCGAACCCCGTGTCTCCTTGGACAGGATGCCAAGGCCCCAGAGACTCAGCCTCCTGTCGAGTCCACCTGTGGTGTGGTTCTTCGCTTTTCTCGCACCACAAGCCCGGGCGCCCCTGGCATCTCACTTGTCATGTACTGGGACGCCTTGGCCGCCGACCTTAATCCGATCTGGTAGACGCTGTTGAGCGTCAACGTTCATCGCAAAAATCGTACGATATTGTTTACACCAGCTGCCACCTCCACGTGCTGCCACTGGTGATCTACTTGAGTTTATTCGGCTTCGTCAACCGAGCGTTCCCTGGCGCCAAAACAAAATGGATAATCTCTTGTCGATTTCGTGATCCATCATATACATCATTCGAGGGGTTCCCACGGTGTGCTTAAAATGATACCTAGAGCATCCCCTTCTTGACCTCGTCCTTCCTCTCCTCCCACAGCGTCTTCCCGGTACACGAACAGACAGTCTTGTCATTGTCCCATACGCCCGCGCTCCTGGCAATCACGCCGACCACCGTGTCCGGGTCATTCTTCAGGGTTCCCGCAGACTCATCTTGTCTCGAGACGACCATGGCGTGTCCAATGATTTCCCAAATCTGGAAAGGCTTGTCGATGTACGCGCTGCCTCTGCCATCCTTGCCGACGTCGAAGACGCCCAAGAACCCCTTGGCAGCGGCGCCCTCGCTGCCTCCCGACCAGACCGGGCCCGTCGAGGAGGCGCCATCCTCGAGGTTACCATACTCACGGATCGTCGCTCGGTAGGAGCCGGGGGCGACGCCGCGCAGTGTCAAGTCGATCAGGGTGGTAGTTGGGGAGACCTGCACCATTCGGGCCAAGCCCCTGACATCCCGGCTACGCTCCTCGTCCAGCTGTGAAGATGCATCGTCCCCGTCTGCGTTGTAGAACGATTCGAGGATGCTGACAGCCGCGCCTAATTGGTGATGAGTAAGCCGTTAGATGATGTATGATCAAAAGGCAAATAGGTAGTTGAGCAAGTCTTGGGACCAAGAACCCATCTGCCGACGACAATGCCGCTGGGACAAGACGGTTTGGGTGGTATCAGGAAACAACTTAATGTTTGCCAAGGGGTTACAGACAATGCAAGATAGCGTGGGCAAAGCCAGCAGAGGCAGCATAGCCAGCTGGCGGGCAGGCAGAAGGAAAAAGAGGGAACCAAAAGAAACGACTCTAGTCCACCTACTGTTTGATGCGCCCGAGCCTCGCAGGATAGCGTCCCTCCCCGTGGCTTGGATGGCGTCAACGATGGCCGATGGTGCGGCTGCAAAACGTCGCCAAGTCAGCAACAAGTCAGCAACTATCGCGAGCGTGACACGCCAATCTTGGCTCCATCGGGACGACGGGTGAGGCATTCAGAGAGGCAAAACATGCTCTGAAGCCCCAAAGCATAGCTCAAACTACCGCACCACCACCTCCACACACGCAGGTCGCATTGCTCAGTGTGCTTCTGCTGCTGCTGCGTAGAGACCCGACAGATGGGGGAGACGATGGAGATGGTGGGAGGAGATTGGGGCGAAAGCGAAAAAAAAAAAAGAAAAGAACGGGCTGCCCAATCTCCAACGCCCTTCCCAGGTTCAGAGTTTGCAGCAGAAGGGACCATACCTGTACCCTCGACGGAAAGCAATTGGTCCTTGAGATCGGCCTCGACCTTGGTGATGCCCCCCAGCTTGTACAACGAGTCTGAAACGTCCTTGACGCAGCCGTCACATGTCATGGGCACCGCGAAAACGGTCTAGCAATTCGGTGCGGTTGTTTCATTAGCATCCCCTTAGTAAGGCAGCAGAAAAGAACTGGGCAGCAGCATCCGTAGGCAAAACTTGAAAAGCTCCGTATCCGTCGATACGAAAGATGCAAGTGGCGTAATCGTGTCTCGTGGTAACGGGGTCGGACAACACAGAGTGCGAGGAAGTTGTGGAGGAGGAGACTTTTCTGCGCGGGCGAGCGGAGAAAGAAGAGGGATGGACGAACCTGAAAAGGATATGAGACGGTCATCGTGAAGGGTCTCGTCGGTCGTCTGCTTGGCTGGTGCGGGCTTCGTAACAGAGACGGCGGTAGTTGTGCGTAGCAGGTCGGGAGGGCACTATAGCATGCTCTGCCTTGCCTCTATCCGTTTATTCCGTTGTCGAAAATGCTACCAAAAACAGAAGCATTCCTCTTTTTATGAAGGGAAGATGGTTGTAGAAAGCTTCCTCGTACGGGTGTTTTGGAGGCTTCTATTTCCTTCCAAGTAAGGCCCGCTATCTGCCCAATGGGAACCGCATGCGCTTTAATACCCGTATCGTGGGTTCGGGACTGTGACTTCTGCTTTGAAATCGGCCTTTTTGCTAAGAAAGAGCCCACAGTTGACCTCACCCCCTCCGGAACGCCCTCTCCTCACCCAGCGTGTCTCCGCGCAGCAAGCACACTGCTGCAGGAGCAGAGCAGCGTAATCGCTGTCTTGGGCTGCTGCCCCGCCATGACGCCCGGGGCAGCCGCTGCCCCTCAGCTGAGGGATTCAAAACCGAATCGGCGCTCGGTCTCCGCAGCTGCCGGCAGCTGGCCCTCTTCTATCGACACAGAGGTGGAGAAGTCGGGACACTCCGTCTCTTATCTTATCATCGATTATCACGTGTGCAGTCACGTGGTCCCGTGTCTCCAAATTTTTGGGAGACGGAGCTCAGGTCATTGAATGGCATCAATTCCGTCGACGAGGAACCGCGCGAACCCCAACGACCATTCGTGCCCGCGCCGACAAGCCCGACCGCCGGCGCTTCCCTCACTCACAATTGAACGACTCAATCGATACGAAGGGGCACTTTGAGCTGAGGCGGCCGGCCCAGAAACCAGAACCAAGATGTCGCAGACCGTCGGCCTGGTAAGCTCTCCATCCCTCCGACCCTTTTGGCCCATTGCGCTCTCCGAAAGACTCAATTCTGGCTAACACCTCCTCTTGACAGACCCGACTCTCCTACTCCCGGGTGTGGCACCACATCTCGGCGGCGGCCCCCCATGACACGCTCTCGACGCAGCCGGGCGTGACCCCGCCCTCGCTGGGCCGGCTGGCGAGCCGGATCGCGGTGCTGCTGATGGGCAAGCACAAGCCGACGTTTGACCCGTCGACGGACTGCGGTGACTACGTGGTGGTGACGGAATGCGCGGCGCTGTACACGACGGGGCGCAAGAAGTGGCAGAAGACGTACTACCGGCACAACACCCGGCCGGGATCGCTGCGGCAGGTGACGATGGACGTGCTGATGGAGAAGCACGGCGGCGCCGAGGTGCTGCGCAAGGCGGTCAGCGGCATGCTGCCCAAGAACAGGCTGCGGGCGCCGCGGCTCGCGAGGCTCAAGGCGTTCGAGGGCGAGGCGCACCCGTACAAGCAGAACGTGATCCGGTTCGGCGGCGTGCCGGTCGGCCAGAACGGCTGGGAGGAGCAGGTCAAGGCGATCCGTAAGGCGGACTCGAAGAGGTTATGAGTGGAGAGAGAGATGTGAGGGCGTAAGAGAGGTTGGGAGTGTTGGCCGTACTATGGCGTGTATATTCTGTACGAATATGGGCATCTCAAATGGAAGTCTAATGATTCACACGTACGCGAGCTTTCCTGTGTTAATGGTTCTGGGCGTAATCCGGTTCTTTGGAGTTGTAGGATGAAGAGTTGCTACTACCCAATTCCAGGCCCCTGTCCAGGACCCGTACAAGCCTGTGTCTGACAGACTTCCGCATGGTTGAAGGATGTTTTCCAGGACGTATTGCTCGAATTCAGCTACAAAAGGACAAGTCTGAAGCTATCTCTGGTTGTCACCCTTCTGAAGACTCTCTGGCGGCTGGTGACTGGAAAGCACAGAAGGTCAGGCTTGAGAGGAATTCTGCCCATGCGCTGGCGGGAGTCTTTGTTAAGTCATCGATGGGAACGCAACGACTTTGGGAAATCTCCTCATTGGCGAGACCTTGGTTATCCTCTGTGTTATCCCTGATTGATGTTAGTTCATGTCTTCAAGTGTTACAAAGAGATATTTACGTCACAGCCCTCAGACTGTGCTCACCAAGCCCGTCCTCATGATGCCTTGCAATTGATACTTGCACAGCAGTGCTCCAGGGTTTCTATCTCATATCAACGATCTCTAATATCTCGTAAGCTACCTAGATATCAGTGTAATTCTTGAGGTGATATGTGTGGGCCTCCTGAGCACCCATTCCAATAGGCTCGAGACCCTCAACGACACTGGCCAGCAGCTGGCATGCCCCAGGCAATACACATACGGCGGCAACAATGTATCCAGTCATAACCACAAGACCATGAAGCTAAGCAAGGAATCGGAAAATAAACGACGGTAAGTTGCGGGATCATGTCCTTTGACATGAGCGGACATGGACTAGAGCACGTTGCTTCCAACTAGGTATCATCGGGATCTCCTGTTGATACCGATAAAAAGTGTCACATGCAAGGAGACATGTACTCCGTGATTTTTCTCTTCATTCATTTTACACTCGACGGCTTGGGATAATCAACATATCTCAAGACCCAGATCACACTTTCAAGAGGTCAGATTCTACACAACGCTGGTTGATATCATTGTTCTAAGTTCATTGCTCGTTATTACAGGAAAACTGCCCCGTCAGGTAGATGCATAGACGCCATGCAAGCTCATCCAATCTCTCTATCACCCTCTGACAGTTTCCCTACAACTTGGCCTGCGTAGACCGCGCGACCTCGCACTTGATCAGACCATTGGGGCCGGACTGAGGCGCGTAGACCTCGGCATCGGGGCCCGTGTTCCTGGTGCCATTGTGCCAGCTCAGGTCGATCTCGAAATAGTGCTTATTGGGAAGGGCGTACGAGACGGTCAGAACCTCGGGGACGGCGGCGAGGATCTGCTCGCACATCTTGTACATGGTGTTCTGCACGCTAGCGCTCTCGTCCTGGGCAAAGGTCTTCATGGTGATGTCGCGGGCGGCGCGCCAGGCGGGGTCGAACTTGGGGACGGCGTCCCGGACGGCCTGCAGGTCGGGGAACTTCCAAGTCCAGGAGGCGTCGACGTCGGTGGAGAGGATGCGGTCCCAGGTCTCGGGGAGGGTGGTGTACTCGTCACGGACGAAGCCATGGAAGGCGGAGCCGGTGGACTTGAGCACGGTGAGCTTCTGGATGGCGCTGGTGATGGCGATTCCGTCGCGGCGAGAGATGCGGGCCTCAACGTTGCGCGTCTCCTCGCCGTCGCGGAAGAAGGAGTGCGGGTGCGGCTCGCCGTCGACGACCATGCGGGTCCAGCGGTGCTGGACGACGCGGACGTTGGCGGCGTGGATGTGGGCATATCTCTCCAGGAAGTGGGCGCCGAGGATGGAGGCGTACAGCTCGGGCGGGTTGACGGGGTTCTCCTTGGCCTTGATGTAGATTGTGTTCTTGATGGAGTCGGTGGCGACGACGACGCTGTTATCGCCGACGCTGTAGCTCGTCTCGATCTCGCCCTCGAGGAGGCAGCAGACGGTCATCTCGGTGACGGTCTGGACGTTGCCGTCCTTCTCGACCTTGCAGACGCTGACATTATCCTTGCCGTAGCGGGCGGAGGCGAGGGCGGACATTGTGAGGTTTGTTTTAGGGGTGGGGGGTATCACGGGTGAGGTTGGTTGTGAGGTTATAGTGAATGAAAACAAGATGAAGAAAAATGAGACCGCTGGGACTAAGACAATGTGGCCCCGAGAGACTTGGGCTTAGAGAAAATATAAAGTAGAAGGAGGCGAGGAGGTTGGAGATGAGACAATGGAACACGGAGTGGAAGATCACAAGAACGGGAAGTGATGTTGAAGAGGGGCCGATAAGTGTTTATATATCAAAACACAACCTGAAAGGTTGAGCTCGTTGCTGCCTCTTGCTCATCTTACACTAGCTTCGTTGGACGTCACCCACACAGACCCAGACCCCGGAGATAGATTGCGCAGGCGCGTCTTGAGTCGGCACCTTTTTGGTGCTGGGCAGCCCCGCGGAACGGTCCCCAGGGCCCAATGGCCTGGCCGAACTGGCCCGATCGCTTGATAGGGGCCGGCAGCCGTGGGGTAAGATGGTCTTATTGGCGTCCAGTGGAGCCTCCGGAGCCCGCCGATGTCCCCTTGGGGAGCAGCGCAGGCAGGCCGCCGCATGCAGCCGCTCTCCTTCCTCGACGGCTGTTAGCGGGCGGAGACGGCGGGCGACGCAGCTTGTTGACGAACCCAAGCAAAACACCTAGATAGGTACCACCTGCGACCTACGGATACCGTTGGGGCAGGGGCACTCTACCTCAGGAACCCTTTCACAGTGTTCCGGGACCCGCCCCGACGGGGATACAAGTGCAAGTGCGAGGACTCGGGATTTGTTCACGTATCCATATTCTTCTGGTGTATCCGCAACGGGTTGCTCCCAAGAAGCATGGAGCCGCCCGATTTCGACGATGCCTTGGGCCTGGCTTATTGCCGCTGCTCGGGCATTCAGAAAGGTTTGCTCAAAGCTCGGTCGTGCTTCTCGCATCCATCCACCCACCCATCCAATGTGCGAACCCCACCTTATGCAAGCTCTTCTAAGCAACCTCAAAGGACCGGCCGTCCATCTGCCGCCCCTTCCCGAACCTGATGTGAGGTTGAGAAGTGAGGTGAGGCAACGGGCGCGAGGATGCCGACCCCCGGCCGCTTCGGTTGTGTGGGTATAAGACCGAAGGGCCGAAGACCAAATCCCATCATGATACTGACAGAAAAGATTCTGTTCACCTTTCTCGAATACTATGTAGCAACATTCCTTGGCCCTCGATTTGCGCACTCGCCGCGCGGGGAGTCTTATCGCGCGCACAAGAGGACGTCTCCGAGGCATCGAATGACTGTGGAAGGGAGCCGGCCGTGTTTCAGCATAGGCGGTGACATTCGACGCTGTGGCACGAGCAGCTTCAGACGGCAAGGGCTTTCCTCGGTGATGATAAGTAGGATGGCCCATGATCCTCTTGTGTTTGGTCCTTGGTCCATGGCGGTCGGTAGTCTACGCAGTACGTTACTCACGGTGCCCTCCTGCCTCGTGTGCTAAGGTAGCATCCTCTCGTCCATGTGCGTGTCATTTGCTCAGAGCTATTGGAGGCGGCTTGGGTGTTGATTTGGCTTTCTGCTGTTCGGATCATCGTCCATTCGGCACTGGCTTCCCTGGCGGAAATCTTCCATGGCCTTACGAAAGAGTAAAGCATTGTCGGGTAATACCCAATGATGAGACTGACCGGACGACAGGCGTACTTCCAAAGATTGGGACGGGTGTAGTTCGAGGCGTCTTAATAAGCGGTGATGACCACCACAAAATGCCACATAAGATGTCTCTCCCGAATGTGTATGAGTGGTTCAGAAGATGAAGATTCGGAATCTGCATCGCAGGAGGCCCCTGTCAGCGTCTGAGTCGGAGTAGGTACGTTGTACTGCGTAGTACCTTCATTTTCAGTGGTGCCTCTAGGAAGGTGTCAGAAACAGCGACTGCCTGTTACCTTAGCATCTGCAGCATTCTAGCTGCTTTCTTGGGGAGTCAGGAGCCTTATCATAGTCCGAGCCCAGCACCTCGCGCTGCTGTACTTTATTTCCCACACCGACCAGAACGGCCTGGTCCATGTCCCGTTTTAGTGGGAGATGCAGAGCGGGCGGGGCACTGAAAAGGGTACTTCACAAGTGTTGCTTTGCGCTGCCCCGGAAAGTTATTCATATACGGGCTGCGGTGGTGAGAAGGCTGAGGCGCACGCTTTGACGTAGAGGTACTACAGCGCTGGTGCTGCCGTAGCACTGACTTGCTTGCCCTGCCTGCCCTGGACCGAACACTGAAGCTCGCTGCACCTGCCGCAGCTGTCCCCCCGTGTAGACTGGAACCAGCATTGTGACACTGCACCACCTCAACAACCACCCCTGGACACCACCCACACCAGACCGCATTCGCAGCGACCACACACACGCGACCGTACTGGACCACCGCAGCGCAGCGGCGACACATGTGGCTCCTCCACTCCTGAGGTTGGCAGTAGGCTTGACTGTGGATGTCGACTCGACCGGACTGGAATTCCCGAACCAGCGCACAACACTGCAGGAATAGAACGTTGACCCCATCTCCTCACGAACTAAACATCTCTACAAGCCAACAAACCTCACCCGCCGCGCATCGAGACCGGCCGACGACGACGCCACGCAATCGAGAAACACCTGCCGCGCATCTCCTCAGTGGTGAACTCCATCGCATCTCCACCCGGACCGACGACTGCCCTGTCTTGGCTTGGCTCTGCAAGTTGCCGACCGACTTCGACCAACTGCCCAACCGCCCGCAACCCAAATCCCAGCCGGTCAGATACACTGCCCGAGCCTGCTTCCTTATCCCCTCTCCCGACGACCACTCGCGCGTCAAACTCGTCCGGCTCTCGAATTGAAACTCGATACTCTCATCGCGAAACCCACTACGATCGGCGATAGTCCCCCTTCTCTCTCTGCGCGGACGAAACCGACGAAGCTTCCCGAGTCCCAGACTACACCAGGAATCTTTCAAGAGCTTTCGTTGTAACAGTTGCCCGAATGCAAGGACTCTGGGAGCGGCCCCGGAAAAAGGTGGTATCATAGAGAGGTATACCCGCCATGCTGGGCGCATCCGCAACCCAGTCTCAAAAGGCATTGTCGCCTCAGCAGTCTTCCTCAAGTGTCAACGTCAACACCCTCAACCCGAGACCGAGCTTTGAGCGGGAAGCCAGTGGTGGTGGCCTCCAGCCGCCTCTCTCCTCTGCCAATGGACCCAGGAGCTTGGGCGCCTCGGGCGTCAGCTTCGCCCCGCGAGGCTCCTCCCTCAACCCCTCCATCGCCCCGGGAAGCTTCAGCTCTGAGCTACGCAGCCAGATGATGCCTTCCCGGTCCGGTTCGCGCGGCGATATCTACGCCATGGACAAGGTCGACGAGGACGACACCATCAGTGCTGCTGAACAAACGCTCGCTGGCCTCCGAGAACAGCTGAATCGGGAGATGAAGATCAAGGATGGGAGTGAGAACATGCTGGAAGCCCTGAATGCGAAGAAGGCGAAACAGACCAAGGAACAGAGAGCAAGGGTGGAAGCCGAGCTCAACGCGTCCAACCAGCGAATCAAGATCCTGCGACAGAAGATCGCCGACGCCCAAAGGCTGAAAACCACGCCGACGACTCCCACAAGACAGAGGACCGAGGGCTTCTTCTCCTCCTCCAACGGCTTACGCTCGCCTCCTAGTGCGTCGCGCAGCGGTGCAGGGTCTGATGTCGACGAGATTGCCGAGCAATCACCCACCTTTCTGCTGGCCGAGCTGTTGCAGGCACTAGAGCAGGAGGGCATGCCTCCCGAATACTACGTCAGCCGAGGGAACAGCCTTGTGGACTTGTTTAGACGGCACCCGACTCTTAAATACGACCTCGTCTGGTCTGTCTTCGGCATGCGCATGCAAATCATGCTCCTCAGCGAGGCCAGGGAAGTGGTGGCCGCTGGCTACCGTATCATTCGCTATGCCATTTCTGATAGATCTTCATTGAAGAAGATTCGCAGTCTGAACACCGACATCATTGTTGTGACGTGAGTATTCTGCCTCGCTTTGTTGAGGTCTGACAACTAACAATGAAGCAGATCTCTTATCAAAGACCGCAAGGCAGACCTGGAGCGTGAACAGGCCCTGAAGTTTGTCCGAGCGTTTCTGGATGTCAAAGACGGAGCCAAGGAGATGTCCAGATCCGTTGTGCGGACGGTAGCTGCTGTCGCAGAGCAAGCTGAAGACCGCCTGCGCTCAATCTGCCTCGAAACACTGGCTGAAATCATGCTGCGCGACCCTGCCTTGGTGGTTGCATCGGGAGGACTATCGCCACTGTCCGAGGCGCTGATTGAGGGAACTTACAAGTCACCAGAGACCCTCATGGCGTCTTATATGCAGATCCTGGACAATCCGCAGAAGAGAATCTACCTGCGCTCTGGATATGATCTAGAGGTTCTCTTCACGGCATTCACTGACATCATCCTTGCAAATGAGAGTTTGCTGAAGCAAAACTCAAAGGCCATAACCAAGATACTGAAGAGTTGGCCTGGTCTCATGATTCTGACCATGCATGACTCCCGAGCCATCAAGTCCTTGCTCACGAGTATGGTGCTTCCGCAGCCGGCCATTCGGGAGACGGTTATTGACCTCGTCTACCTGCTGCTTCGGATCAAATCCCCCTCGTGGGCTTCATCTTTCCTTGCCGGTCGCCGTTTGACAACCTATGGACGCGTTGCGAGTCTCAAGGCTATTCCGAGCCAAAACACTTCGGCAATAGCAGTGCCACTCGAGGAGGATGGCGGCGAGCAAAATTTTATGGACCACTACACGGCCCTTCTCCTGGCAACCTTTGTCAAGGCCGGCCTACTGGAGAATCTGCTTCAGGTTGCCAGAACAAGCGACGCTGCATTGACAAGGAAGACATGTCTTCTCATTGGAGAAGTCCTCAAGTTGTCAAGCAGACTACTTCCCTCTTCTTGGAGTAACGATCTACCCCTGCTTCCAGAGCTCTTTGCCGCAGCCACCCAGTTCAATGACGACAACAGATTCATTGCCTCGGGTATAGTTTATCAGATTAGCTCCGTGAGCAAGACACTGTACAGAAGCTCGGCATCGTCCGCAACTGCTGGGGCTCTTCCCTCCAGTGACAGCATGGGTAACCTCGCAGACATGCATCGCAAAAGCAACGCTGGGATTGTGGTTCAAGAGGGCGCGATCCGGCAGCTGCTAGTCGAGTCTAATGTATTGAACAGCTCCAACTACATGAAGTGGAACTGGGATGTCATTTCCCGCATCATTGACGGTCCACTCCATGATGGCAAACGGCTGGACGAAGTCAACAGGGTTTCCAAGTTTATGAACAGGATCATGAGCTTCTACCGGCCGTTCAAACACAGGTTTTCTGATCTTTCAACCAATAAGAACACGCAGAAATATGTTAGGGTTGGGTGTGCACTGATGCACACCCTGCTTCAGTCACCAGAGGGCGTGGATTATCTGCAAGATCACAAACTGCTTAGGCAGATAGCGGAATGTCTTGCACAATGTGATCCGGTAAGTCCCGCAACCACAGGAATGGAGACAAAGGCTAACCCAGTGTACAGAGCAGTGGACTCACGTCGGCTGACCCCATGTTCTCCCCTGGCCGCCTGCAGACTACTCTTTGTGCTGGATACTTCCCTATGCTGGGAGTCCTCAGTGGCGACCCCAAGGGCCTAGAGCTCCTGCAGCGCTGGAGAATGTTCAACATGATGTACCACATCCTCGGACACAAGCAACGTCCTGATTTGATCAAGCTGCTTCTATCCAATTTCGACTACAGCATCCCAGGGCATCCTCGAGTGCTTATAGAACAGGCACTGACCTCTGGTACGAGAGAGATCCGTATCATAGCGACAAACGTTCTGCGAAAGTATGCTACTAGGCCTTTCGACGCCTCGCAACCCTCCCACGGCAAGACGGACTGGAAGTGGGCGATTGAAAAGCTGGTAGACCAGCTGTACGATCCCGAGGTTGAGGTTTGCCGAACCGCGGTTAAGATCCTCGAGAAGGCGTGCAATAAGAAGGCATATCTGGAGTACGTCGTCCAATGTCGTCCAACGATGGACCACCTTGGAGAAATTGGTGCCCCTCTCCTCCTTCGGTTCTTGTCCTCTTCTATCGGCTACCACTACCTTGATGGCGTCGACTACATCAGCAATGAGATGGACGACTGGTTCCTCGGCCGGAATGACTCATATGTTGGTGTGATAGAGACCAGCTTGGCCAAGGCCTTCCTCGAGAATCCCGAGGAGCATCAGAATCGGATGAACATGGTGGATGAAGCTCAAGCAGAGGCCGAACCGGAGAACCACATCCCGCCGCACTTCTACCGCGAACTAGCCCGCACGCAAGAGGGCTGCAAACTGCTTAGCGATAAGGGACACTTTGCCGAGTTTGCCAGCACCATCAAAGAATATGGAATGCAATCGGAAGATCCCGAGCTCATGCTGAAAGTCAAGGCGTCGATGTGGGCCGTTGGGAATGTAGGCTCAATGGAGCTCGGCGCGCCATTCATTGAATCTTGTGACGTTGTCGAGGACATTGTCAAGATTGCTGAGGAGCACGAGGTGATGAGCTTGCGAGGCACGGCCTTCTTCGTGCTTGGACTGATTTCCAGGTCTGCTCATGGTCTGGAGATCCTCTCGGAGTGCGGGTGGGATTCAAACCTCTCTCCAAGAGGTGAATCCTTGGGATTCTGTATCCCGAATGACCTGTCGAAGTTCTTTTCGTTCAAGCCGTGGAAGCATGCCATCGGGTCAAAAATCGCATTGCCCGACTCTCAGAAAACTTTCATGACGCCTCCGCCCCCAACAGAAGCTCGTCCTCCTCTGGAGAAGGAGGAGCTGCCAGCCTTTACCGACGAGCTCGCCATCAACCAGCGAATCCTCGACCTTGTCGTTGACCTCGGCAACATGGTTCTGTACAAGCGCGCTATGGGCGAGCTGATGCAGATCAGGCAGCACAAGGTGGCGGGATTCAGATGCCCCAAGATGTTCAAGCGCGTTATGACGATGCTTGAATACAACCACTACCGCCTACCAATCAGGCGAATGGTGACAGAAATGTTCGACAAGAGCGTCCTCAGAAGAATCGTCTTCGACGAGGACAGTGACAGCGACGACGACGCGGAGGACGACGATGAGGACAATGCGTCGTCGTCTGGAGACGAGAATCGCACCGAGAGGCAGAGGAGCATCTCGGATCCGTCCGAGCTAGAGAATGATACCCAGACGCGGACAGAGCGGTCGGATAGCCAGAGCTCGGTCGACACAGACGGCTCGGTTGAGACGGCGTAGGCCACGTCGTTGTATTATAGTCGCAGAGAATCACGGACTTCTTCGCAAATGGAATGGAGGGCGAAGGGGAATTTCAAGATGCTTCAGGGACCAAGATGAGGCGTTTTGTTACTGTTGGCTTTTTCTTGTACTATATCTCGCGACATCGGGGATGGATACGTCAGTCAGTCTGGCCGAAGTTTTGGCCAGCAGAGAGGCTCTCTGAGAAGTCACGGAATGACATTTTGGGAGCGAGCAAAGGATAGGATGGAGTCAGGCGGCCATCTGAGTATCGATTCCTGGGGAGTAGGGTATCGGTAGGAGGGCCATTTAAAAGTCACTTGCTCTGTCATCTAGAGTCGGAGATGCTTGTGATTGCCATGATAATGACCATTCAGGGATGTCATGTACGGAGTGGTTCCGTTACATGAAAACAATTCGTGATAAGGTGTGCGGTGAGGCGCGGGATTCCAGAAGGGATGCATGGCGTGCGTTACCTTAGCTGAGCAAAACCTGAGATTGCCCCGCCCCCACCTCTAGTGACATGTATGAATTGCGGCCGATCCGCCGACGTCAACCGTCCTGTCGGAAGTGCGCCGGAGCTTGAAGCTACACTTACCCTATGAATACAAGTGACTTCCCCGTCTCCCATTCTGGCTGATATCAGGGTCACTTCAAGGAGCAAACCACCGATCTTGGCACAGAAAGCATCATGGTCTCGGCACGAGTTCTCGTTATTGCCGGCTCGGACAGCTCCGGTGGAGCGTGAGTTCATTCTCTGCGGCCTTTATGGCTGCTCTGCGCTCGAAGAACACAATGGGCTAACGTCATCTGCAGCGGCCTAGAGGCGGACCAGAAGGTCATTGCCGCGCATGGCTGCTATGCGATGACGGCCACCACTGCTCTGACGGCGCAGGATACCACGGGCGTGCACGATATTCACCATGTGCCGCAGGATTTCCTGGTCAAGCAGATTGATGCGTGTGTCGGCGACATTGGGGTGGATGTTGTCAAGACTGGTCAGTGAAGCAAATCCGCTGTTCTTCCAGCGTGATACTCACACTGCTTGTCTAGGCATGTTGGCTTCTCCTGCGACCATAGGAACCGTCGTCGAAGCTCTGAAGCGACACAACATTCCCAAAGTGGTCGTAGACCCGGTATGAGCAGCCTTTCACGCATTCTTCCCAGAGGCCATAGTCTGATAGAAGAAGGTCATGATCGCAACCAGTGGTGCGCAGCTCCTCCCTCGCGAAGCCGTCGCTGAGCTGCTTAAGGGGCTGCTGAAGCTTACGACTGTAATCACGCCCAATATTCCCGAGGCCAAGCTCCTCCTCGAAGACGCTGGGCTCAAGTCCGTGGAGGTAGCCTCCGTCAAGGACCTCGAGGAGATGGCCAAGTCCGTCCACACCCTCGGCCCCGAGTGGGTGCTGGTCAAGGGCGGTCACGCGCCGTTCAAGACGGACCTCACCGTAGCAGAGAAGGAGGAGGACAAGGCCTTCGTCGTCGATGTGCTCTACGGACACGGGGAGTTTCTGCGCATCCAGAGCCCGTACCAGAACTCCACAAACACTCACGGAACAGGATGCTCGCTTGCTTGTGAGTCACTCGTGGGCGTGTGACGAGAGCGGAGGCTGACGAACGGCAGCTGCGATTGCGTCGAACTTGGCCAAAGGCTCCAGCGTGCCTGGGGCGGCGAAGTCGGCTTGTCGATACATCGAAGCTGCCATCAGGACGGCGCCAGGGTTCGGTAAAGGTCATGGGCCGTTGAACCATTTCCACTCTGTCCAGACGCTTCCGTTTGCACCGTACGCTACTCTCCAATTTTTGGAGACGTGCAAAGCTAACTGGCAGTAGAGGGCGCTTTATCGAGTACATGCTGGAGAGGCCTGAAGTCAAGGACGTTTGGCGGACATTTGTCTATCACCCTTTTGTCATGGCAATGGGAGACGGAACACTGCCCATCGAATCTTTCAAGCAGTACCTCGTTCAGGACTATCTCTACCTGGTTGGTCTCGTATTCTCTGGTGTCGGAACTTTTGCTGACGTCTATCAAGGTTCACTTCGCCAGAGCTAATGCCCTTGCGTCTTACAAGGCTAAAAATATCGCAGACATTTCGGCTGTAAGTTCTATGTGTTAGAAATGTTTAGATAATGACTGAGCAAATCAGGGGGCTACCATCGTGAGCCATATTGCCCGTGAAATGACCCTGCACATTGATTACTGCAAGGGCTTTGGTATCTCAGTCCCCGAGATTGAGGCCACCGAGGAGCACCAAGGTTAGTCACTAGCAGCTTACTTATTCGAGAACGATTTGTAACTAGAAGCAGCTTGCACGGCCTACACCCGCTACGTCCTCGATATTGGACAGAGCGAGGACTGGATTGGCCTGCAAATGGCACTGGCACCGTGCCTGCTTGGATACAGCGCCGTAGCCAAGCAACTTCACGGCGACATCAAGTCAAAGCGAGAAGGCAACACCTACTGGAAGTGGATTGAGAACTATGTCGCAGACGACTATGTTCAAGCCGTCAAGACTGGCTCGGGTTTGTGACCATGTGACAAGGTAGTTTTTGAAGAAATTGAAAGTTGCTGACAGATGGACAGAGTTGATTGAGAGGCATGCTGTCCTGCAGAGCCCGTCGAGTATAGAACGACTCATCAAGGTTTTCATCCATGCAACCAAGGTAAGCCCATGGCGCGAAGTGTCGCAACTTGCGGCTAACAACAACGCAGATGGAAATCGGCTTCTGGGAGATGTTTCCGTACCGGCAATAGAGTCCCCTTGCAGGAACTGCCGTTTGATAGAATGCATAGAGAACATAAAAGGGGCTGTTCCAACAAAGACTATAGACAAAGCATACAAACATAAAACACGAGTGACAAATCCTCTGACATGGCTTTTCAGAAACACCGCAGGCCTCTGTGGCACGGATACAAATACTGGCTCATACGCCTGTCACCTTGCAAAACAAAAATAGGCCAGCCGGGTCTACGAACACCGGCACTGCGATCCAGAAAATCAAACGCCGTTGAGTTAGTAAGGTGGAAGCTTCAGGTGCGCTGTCGTCTGATGCAGCCTGCCGTGCTGTCTCTTTGACAGTTTGGGTGTATATGCTGTAGCATTACTGAGATCAAACACTGGCAACGAAGGTACCTTGTTGCCATGTGTAACCAGTCTTGTTGGCCAGATCCGATGGTCTCCAATTACCCACAGCGGTATCCGCAAAAAACAATGCAAACTCTGAGAAATGGAGTCCTCGTCCAAACCACCAAGCTGACAGAGTGCCGAGGACAGAGTCATGGACCTGGTTGCGCAGTGCAGAGGTGCCTTATCGCGAGTCATATCCGCTATCTTATCCAGCCGATAAGCAGCAGCGGGTCCACGTGCAGCACCTAACCTGGTAGATACGTACCATTTTCGCCTTAACAAGGACCCTTCCAGCGGTGCTTGCCTCGAAAAAGTTTTGGTAGAGGAAAAAAAAATTGCTACCCCAGCAAAACGCCTCGCGCTCCCAAAACTTCCCATCCTCCTTCTCTTCTTTTTTTCATCTCTGCATCCCTCTCTCCCTCTCCATCACAACTCCCATCCGCGCAACCACTCTCTTTTCGGTTCATTCCAGAAAAGGGCTTTCTTGCGTGCTCTCTCCTCCACGGTCTTTCTTTCTGCCATTTGACATCGCTCCAAACAGCGAACCCATCGACTTCCAGATCTTTGCGCGTTCTCTGCCTCTAGCAAACATGTCCTACGGCGGCGGCGGCGGATACGGTGGCGGTGGTCGCGGCGGCGGCTATGGAGGTCACGGAGGTGGCTACGGCGGCGGCCGCGATCGCGGTGACAGAGGCGATCGCGATGGAGGATACGGCGGTGGTTATTCCAACGGGTAAGTCTTGATTGATCCCATCTCACCCTGACGTCGGATCGCGAGGCTGCAGGGGCCTTGGCGCCACAGCCGTGATGAGACACGGTGCCTGTAACCAACCTGAGGCATCCCCATAAGATACACGGTCTTCGGCATTCGCGACGTCGTAAGATTCATCTTTTAGGACGCTTTGCTGACTTCTTCTGAATAGTGGTAGCAACGGCTACGGCGGCGGTGGCTACGGCGGTGGCGGCGGTGACCGCATGAGCAACCTTGGCGCCGGCCTTCGCCAACAAACCTGGGGTGAGTACCCGCAATAACACGACAACAACAAATATTTTTGCTAACCATCAACAAACAGATCTCAACTCCCTTCCCAAGTTCGAGAAGTCCTTCTACAAGGAGCACGACGAGGTCGCCAACCGTAGCCCGGCTGAGGTTGAATCCTTCCGTCGGAAGCACCAGATCACCATTGCTGGTACCGAGGTTCCCAGGCCCGTCGAGACTTTTGATGAGGCCGGATTCCCCAGATATGTCATGGACGAGGTTAAGGCTCAGGGCTTCCCCGCCCCGACCGCCATTCAATCCCAGGGCTGGCCCATGGCTCTCTCCGGCCGCGACGTCGTCGGTATTGCCGAGACGGGCTCCGGAAAGACCCTGACCTATTGCTTGCCCGCCATCGTCCACATCAACGCCCAGCCCCTGCTGGCCCCCGGCGACGGCCCTATCGTCTTGATCCTGGCTCCCACTCGTGAGCTCGCGGTCCAGATTCAGCAGGAGATTTCCAAGTTCGGCAAGTCTTCCCGCATTCGCAACACCTGCGTCTACGGTGGTGTCCCCAAGGGACCTCAGATCCGCGATCTTTCCCGCGGTGTCGAGGTCTGCATCGCCACTCCCGGACGTCTTATCGACATGCTCGAGGCCGGCAAGACCAACCTGCGTAGAGTGACTTACTTGGTCCTCGACGAGGCTGATCGTATGTTGGACATGGGTTTCGAGCCCCAGATTCGCAAGATTATCGGCCAGATTCGCCCTGACCGTCAGACCCTCATGTGGTCTGCCACCTGGCCCAAGGAGGTCCGCGCTCTTGCCTCTGACTTCCTCACCGACTTCATCCAGGTCAACATCGGCTCCATGGACCTGGCTGCCAACCACCGCATCACCCAGATTGTCGAGGTCGTCTCCGAGAGCGAGAAGCGCGACCGCATGATCAAGCACCTTGAGAAGGTCATGGACAACAAGGAGAACAAGGTCCTTATCTTCGTTGGTACCAAGCGCGTTGCCGACGACATTACCCGCTTCCTGCGCCAGGACGGATGGCCCGCCCTTTGTACGTTTCTTCCCTTACGTCACTTTCATGTAACCAAGCTAACCTATTTCAGCCATCCACGGTGACAAGCAGCAGAACGAGCGTGACTGGGTCCTCGACCAGTTCAAGACCGGCAAGAGCCCTATCATGGTGGCTACCGACGTCGCGTCGCGTGGTATTGGTGAGTATCAAAAACCCCTAACCCTCATGGCAACTTCCAGCAGCCACGTGCTGTGCTTTACTCTTATGTCTAGGGGCTCTCTTGATTGCGCGATCTTGCCTGATGCATTCGTGTTTCCTTGGTTCTCTCTGCCTCTGTGCGGAGTCTTGGTCTGGTGTGTAGCCGTTGGCTTGCTATACTCGCTTTCCCACTCTTGTGCCTCCCTTTTGCCTATGGTACAAGCGTGGACGTGGCAAATCTTGACTCGATCAAGCTGTCCCCAAGATTCCCCAAGCCCGAGGACCCGGTGCACTGAACTTTCCAGGATGGCATTTTACGCATACAGACTGCCCTGTCTTCGACGGAGTGAAAGACGGCCTGATATAATTATCAACCATACCTGGTTCCTTGCTGGAACGTTGCTATACCCATCGTGAGGCGTCTGCTAACCCTTCTACCAAGATGTTCGCAACATTACTCACGTGCTGAACTACGATTACCCCAACAACTCGGAGGATTACATTCACCGTATCGGCCGTACTGGTCGTGCTGGCGCCAAGGGCACTGCCATCACGTTCTTCACCACTGACAGTCAGTATCATCCCTATCTGTCCTCACTTCAACGGTGCTAACAACTCTGCAGACTCCAAGCAGGCTCGTGACCTTGTCAACGTGCTGAGAGAGGCTCGCCAGGAGATTGACCCTCGCCTGGCTGAGATGACTCGCTTCGGAGGCGGTGGCGGCGGTCGCTACGGCGGCTGGGGCCGCGGCCGCGGTGGTGGTGGTGGTGGTGGTGGTGGCGGTGGTAGAAGTATGCTTCACTCTTTGCCTTGACGATGACAATAATTATTGACAGCTTCGCAATAGACAACGCCAACAACGCGCCCCTCGGTAGCCGTCGCTGGTAAGAACTTGACCAAGTGGACTTCTCCCGAAACGAGGTGATTGATCATCCATGCGGCGGCATCTTGCGCAATTCCATGCAAAAAAGGCGTTCAAGTAGACAAGGGGGTTTTAGATTCGCGGTACCCTGGACACGTGCATGTGTCCCTTTCAGTCTGGCATCTTTCCACGGCTATTGCTATTTTCCTTGTGTTTCTTCTTTTTATGGCCCACGTCGGCTTTGGGAGTGTTTGCGTTGTTTTCCTCAGGCATGGCCAAAACGTGGATCAGGTTGAACAAAAATTAAAGAGGGAACAAGGACGACACGACGCAGGATGGTCGAGGACAGCATTTAGAGACCCTCGTTGGGTCCAGTGACTTTCACGCTGTTCCATGAGCAAAGATTGGGCGACTCTGAAGTCGCTGGTGGTATTTGATAGATGTGTGTAAAGCAAGCAAGGCCCAACTCGAGGGCGCGACATTGCTCAGCTAGTAATAGGACATGCCTACGACTGAGATTCGCCTGTGTTGATTGTCTCTGTGAGATTGTCCCTGAGTTGAATGAATGTCTTCAGGCAGTGGTGTTGTGGCATCAGGAGATGCTGTCCACGGGTAAGTATGGGACCGTGGTCTCTGTATTTGGTGATGAAGCTGATCGTCAGAGGCTGTCAAGACACGATCACGAGGATGACTTTCTCTTCTTGTCTGATTCGACCGTTTGTCTGCCGGGGTCACATATCACTTCTCACAAAACCCTGGATCTGTACGATAGGCGATGCGGACGCCCGCGAATCCGCGCTCCGGATCTGGTGCAGCTGCAGTCCGTCCCTCGGTCTCTGATCCAACAACGACGGCGACGACGTCTGTCGACCGCTCTCACAATATCACCGGAGTTCTTTTTCTGTGTTGGAGTGTATCTCAGCTTGCCGATTCTATCTAACATCACGATAGCGGATCAACTACAGCATTCAACACAACGGGCACGACATCTACACTCGTCACTACCAGCTGCTACTATCTATCCAAGATCACAACGAGCGCATCGATATCGTCCATCACGACGAGGCTCAACTCAACAGCTTGACGCGACTTCACGTCACTCTCTAACGCGTCCACCCGGCCCGAGCTAGATAGCTAGCTGGGCCGGGCCACACGAAGTCGACGCGCGATGCCGCGTCGCGCCCTTCCTCCCGCCATCGACGGGGTACGCGACGGCGGGCGCGGACGTGCGATGGACGACGCCACTCCCTCGCCCTCGCCCATCTCCCTTTCGTCTCAGCAACGGCGCTCGCTGCTGCGCCGCCGCCGCCGCCCGTCAGTCAGTCAGTCACTCAGGCTCGGGCCCGATAGTGGTGGTGGTGGTGGTTACTTTGTTCTGCTCTACGATGCGAAGTAAGCAGAAGGGGGGCGTAAAGGTAAGAGAAGAGAAGAAGGGGGAAGGAAGTGCCGCCGGACATGCTGCGTCTTGGCGGTTGCTTGGCCCGGTCTGGAGGGTGGGAGGAGGGAAACGAGAGGAAACTCCCTCATTCTCTGTCATCTCTTTGTGATCGTCGCCTAACATCCTCCTTCCTCTTCCCGAAAGGGGGTTACGATGGAAGGTGGGAGGGGAGCGGGCAGAGGCAACCGTATCGGACAAAGGAGGGAACACACAGATGCAAATCTCTGGCAGGCCTGGCCGGCAGGCAGACGGGTTCTCAGGCAGCGCAGCGGCCGTTCAACAAGCTTTGCGGTTTGTCTGGTTGACGTTGGACTCCGCCTTGTCTGGCCTTACCGGCTCACCGACCGGGGCTGGACTTACCCCAAGTCTCCCCCCTCTCTCTCTCTCTCTCGCCCGGAGCATGCTCCCGCCAACCACTCGAGCCTCCTACCTACTCCATCTCTCGTGATGTGGTATAACCATCCGATCACGCTAGGTCCCTCTATACCAGCCACTGCCGCCGCCGGTGATGCTGCGCTGTCGGCGGCAAGCACACGCACACAGAGTGAAAGGGAGGGTGGAAGGGAAGGGGGAACGGGATCGCATCACATCGCAGCCTCCCCCCTCCCCGCCACACACGAACCAACCATTCCGAGAAAAGCACGGATGATGGACAATTCCGGGGCTGGGAGGGGTGAGGATTCGTCCGCCATCTGGGATTGGATGTGCGTCGTGTCGTGTCGTGGTTGTGTGTTGTCTCGACGCAGGAGAGCGGCAGGGAGAATGAGGGTGAAAAAACAAACAGGATGGATGGACGGATGGATTGGACGGATTGAATGTCACGCACCGCTAGTTCCAAGGGACCAGACAGGCACCAGACCAGACAGCCACCGAGACGGAGGCGGTCTGCCTAACAGATCTTCAACCAACAAACCTGACCTGTCTTGTGGCCCGCCGTCGTCGCCGCCGCACGCCGTTCGTGCGTGCGTGCTTGTCATGCAACCGCACGAGCACTTCCCCCCTTCAGCCATCCGACGGCATCGGTCGCAGCCAGCTGCAGCAGGAGAACACCAATGTAGCAGTGACGGAGGCGGCCGGGCGGCATCATCAGAATGAAGAGAGAGGGGAAAAAAAAGTAACAGCACAGAACAGCGGCATGCAAGAGCGAGACGAAAGGCCGGGCGCGCATATGCCCCGAGTGGCTGGGTTTGGCGGGGAGGCGGGCTACGTGTATTGCAGCGTGGTAGCCTCCCATCCTCCTCCCTCCCTCTTCAATTAGTCAAATTCCGTGATGCAGATGCAGGGCAAGTCAAAGTTGTCACGTCGCCTTCGGCCTCCCTCAACCACTCCTCGACTCTTTGGCCCGTCCTGCTATTCTCGCCTAGACCAGATGACACCGTAATGAACGAGCGGCACAAGCCATGCAGGACGACCGTAGGATGGTAAAGAGAGAGGAGAAGAAGAAGAACGGAAGCTGGGCGGACAGACACACACGAAAAGTCGGGGACGACTCCCCGCATGAATCCTACGCGCGTCTCCCCGTGTGTGTTTGCTATGCAGCGCATCGTGTCGTGTCGTCTCCCGTCTATCGTCCCTTCGCACCCTTCTCTTGGCCTTTTCGCTTTGCGCACGGCGGCGTCTTTGCGTCCCGTCCGACTGACCATTCTGTCTTGTCGTGCCTCTCCGCCAGTCTTACCGCATGACGCCGGCGCGTTTTTCTTCCCTCTATTTCTCTTTTCGGACTTTCCTCATCTCACCCCATACCAAACTGAAAAGGGAATGATTTGCTCCCATCACACTCCCCCCTCCAGAGGAAAAGAAAATGAGGGGAAAAAAAAAAAAAAGATACAACGCGACGCCGTCTCCAAATGGAGGCGCCCACTAACTCGCGCGCCATTCATTTTCTGCCAGGGAACTTCCAAGAGGCCAATAAAGGAAAGAAACAGAGAAAAGGGTAAAAAGGGACGCTACAATCGTCCGCTAGACACATCTCTCCCATCAGCGCACTAGCAGGACGGATACACCTGCATGGATGGACACCAAACCGGGCACCCGGCACTGGCACTGGCACCGGTCGAGGTCGACACCGCGGTAAGCAACACCAGCCCAGCACCGTAGACGGGTGCGCGAGCGTTGGCAACGTGAAAATGGGACGAGACGACGGTGTTGGATAGACTGAACGGGCCACGCATTCCGGGGAGGGGCTGTCGATTCGTGGACACCCACGGAGTCGACTCCGTGGGCTTCTACCAACGGATGATGTCCAACTCGGACATCGGAAGCAGGGTAAAGGAGAAGAGGGGGCGGGATTTGACATTGACCACTGTCTCCCGGAGGAACCTCGTTCGCCCCAAGAAAAGTAGCAAAGTGGTTGAGGCTTGCTTCAACGCCCGTCCGCGCGCGCAAACGCATGTGCGCTCCGCTACCTGCCCACGAAGACATGATTCCAAGGGCCCGTTAGTCGACACCCCCCTTTGATACGCTTGTGTGACGAGGGGAGGAGCCTGGCGGTTCATTATGGTTATTCTTGCCAATTGAGCCGACTCGTCGCATCCGATGCGGCATGCAAGCGTATCAGATGAGGCGAGGGAATTGCACGGAGGAAACAAATTATCGCCAATGAGATCAGCGCTCGCACTGCCACCGGGCGCCTGCGGATAGCGTTCACTAGAGAAGATCTTCAACCTAGAGGTAGCGGGCGGGGGAAGAAGGGGAGGGGGGAGACCAGAAGGGAGTAGGGGGCTGAGAAGGGACCTTGCCCGTGGGGCCGTCTCTGTTCGCTCTGCTACCCTTGCCTCCCTTCCCGTCGCCGGACTCACCTGTCCAAAAGCACCACCAAGGCCGGACCTCTTTTGGAGACGGCCCACAAGCAGGAGACGTGGACGCGGGCATGGCAGGCACGAATCATTGATATGCGCCACCTGCGACGTTGGGGGAGATTTGTTACATCGGGTTAATTATCCACGCTTCCGTGGGTCGGACGGTGGACTGAGAGCACAGAGAGGGCCCTGGCATGCCTGGTACGTTCTTCGACGTCGACTTGGCAGGTGTGGTGTGGCCGCGCTCGCGCTCTGTGGGTGTCATATCTCCAAGGTATTATTGCATTGACCGAGTGGCTTGCTCCTGTCCACTGTTGCCGCGTTTGGATGAACAGGATGTGCCGTCTCAAGCCCAGGTGAGAAAATTGCGGTGTTCATGATCCCGGAGCAAAAAGAAGAGGCAAAAGAACAAGAAGAAGCAGACGATGGCGTCTTTTCGAGTCAGGTGGCTTGGTGGCTTGAGGATTTGCTCAAGCTCTTGAAGGAACGCCGTGTGGCGCGGATACAGACGCTCCCTCCACTCGCGTGGTTTGAGATAGTGGTCATTAGACAAGGGAAGAACAAAGGGAAGACTCGGCGAGGTGCGAGGAGCGAAGGCACTACGCCGTACCTCTGGGGTGAATGGCGGATCGTCTCGTGAGCTCGGGCTTCCCGCGGGGAAGGTGCTGGCGGACGAGGCGGGAGGCAGCTGTGTACCATACATAGCAGTACGCATGGGCGTGGGATTGGAGATTTCCCATGCTGCCTGTGAGAAGACGCCAGTTTCGTCCAAATGGGCGAGCGGTACGGATGTTGTTCAGGACGGTGAGAGCGCACCAGGCCCCGGTGAGAAAGTTTATTTGAGCATTTGTCTTGGGGGCCTTTGCAGTGATTGGGTGTCTCGTACCGGAAGAGATGAGTGGGCGCGGTCTCAGACCTCGCTGAGAAATTGCGCATACCCGAACTGGTTGTTTCCCTAGGACCGTAGGTTATTGGCGAGCGGCGATCGCGGCTTGATACGTCTCAGCAGCTTCTCCAGAGTCTTTGCGCGGCGGATCTGCTTGGCCAAGATGTCATCTCGCCCGTGGCCTGCAACGGGGCCCCTTGACGAACCATTGGCCGATATGTCAGAAGGAGCGCGCCAATAGCCCCAAACTGGCTTAGACCAGTCTATCGACATGTGCGTGGTTGCGACGTCGCATCGGGAGAAGGCAGCCATGGCGGCCTTGCTGGCAAACAGGACAATATAGGCAGTAGTGTCGGTTACTGTTGCCGTGCGGCCACCAACCAAGGGAAGAGTGGAGAGCGAAGCTGTCGGCCGGCGCTGAAGAACCACTAACTGGAACAAGACGTGTTTACGTCTGTGGCGCGGCGAGCGAAACTATGTCGGGGAGCTCTGAAATGATGTTTTAGCAAGGGTCGTGATTTGGTGTTGGTGTAGGCAGGGAGCAGAGTGCCAAACGTGACCATGATCAACGTGCTTCTTTTTTTGGCGCTACCGCTGTATGCCCGATTATCAGGCGGAAGGCTGGCAGCGTTGGAGGCTGAAAAGAAGGTACTGCCTATGTCTTGTCGAAGGCTGTCTTTGTTTTGGTGGTAACGGGAACGATGGCCTCGTCTCGCTCGGCTCGGTTCGCTCAAGCTGTAAGTGGACAGAGGCAGCATGGAACTTTCCCCGTTTCCCAGGCGAGTACCGTGGCCGCAGTCCTGGGACGCGATGCGTCGTCGTCGTCGTCGTCGTCGTCGTCGTGGGCTTGGGCTTGGGCTTGGGCTTGGGCTTCAGGCCTCTCACCACCCACAATCCGATGTTTAAAGTTTGGCCCCTCTCGCAAGAAGCATTACGAAGTCAGAGGAGTAGAGACTTCACCGTGGCTCAGCAGCAGGGCCCCTGACTCCCCTTTCTCCCCGAACACCCTCCATCCAGCCTGAGATGCCGTCCCAAGTGAAAGGTCGGCCATTGTGGCGCCATGTTACCTCGTTGGGCGTTTTCTTTGTGCAACTTGATACGTGCGAAAGACTCGGGAAAAAGAAAGAAAGGACTCGGCCAAGCGTGTAACCAAGATCCAGGTGCCTGGGCTGGGGGGGATTTGGCGGGAGAGGGGGCGGCGCTGGGGCTCGCGCTGGCGCTGGTGCTCGATACGGCGAGGAGGGTGAGGGCGAGGTTGAGGGCGAGACAGCACCTACAACGTGGTGTCCTTGTCGACGGCGGATGATGTTCACAGGGATCTGCGTGATCCCGGTTGGTCGAGCTGGCCGAGGCCCACAATAGCCCACCCGGGGATATGCAGCCCAATCCCCTTTTTTTGACGACATCATGCCTGTGCCTATGCCTGTGTTGGTGTTGCACCTTGATTCTGCGTCGGCGCAATCAAAGGGGGCGCTCCTTGCGACCAAGTTGCAATCTCCTGAACGGCCGCTCGGTGCTGCTTTCTTTTCTTGCTCGACCCTTCTTGCCTCACTCTAACCCAACACGCCAGCCTACCGCCCAGTCCAGAATACACTCCCGTCCGTCGGCCCTATCAACCACCTCCCGGGTTGACTGTTTCTACGGCCGCATCGCTTTTTCCGTCCACGGCACTAGGCCAACTGACGTTGTCGTTTCTATTACCCTCCAAAGGACGCCGATATTGGTGTGTCAAAGCTCAACGCTCCATGACTTGACATCGCGGCAGATGCAACCCAGGCTTGCCCTGGAAAGCAACTGACATCTTCAGCCCGCCTCTGCCACCATACCCTATCTGGTCAACTGACATTGTCCAGAGCTTTGGCCAGCACTGTAAGTAAACTGTTGCGTGGTTGTTGCCTGGTTGTTGCCCATCTGATCTCTTTCAGTCGGTTTTCCACAGAAACATATCGAACGATGGAGCGGTACAATGCTCCCATGTTTTAGCCAAATGGCCGTAAATAGACTCCTCAACGCCCATTTGTTTCCGCTTCATTGCAGGCGCTGACCGATATGCCGACGCCCTTTACTGGCAAGGCTGGTCCGGCCGGAAAACCGAGTCTCGTCCATGTCACGACGTGGGCACGAAGGAACGCAGTCCATCGGAGAAAATCATTGCTAGCGCATACCTCAACCCCATCAGGCGGGCCAGGAGTTCCGCGAAGTCTTGCGCGCGCGAAATTTACACCGGCGTCAGGACTGTCATCAGGAGGGCGAAAAAGGGGTCGAGTTGAAAAGCCACAAAACCATCAGCCCGTGATCATGAGTAACCGCTAGTCGGCCGGTGTGGTTAGGATCCTTCCAAGTATGTATCCTCAGTTCGCCCCAAGGCCTGGCTTATGCGCCTCTAGCGCGGACTGATAGTCAGTTGAGCTGGATGGACCTCTCTTCCGCAGCAGCTAGCACGAGGTCTCGGTTCCGATTGCTACCCTGCCCAGAACTGATCCGCCGCTATGCCCGTAGGAGATCACCACGGATGAAGAAGCCGGTCAGGCTAACAGGCTTCTCATGGACCTGGCCATGTGGGACGCCTTATCCATCGCTGGTGGGAACTTCATTAGAGGCGAATTTAGGGCCGGTAAAGAGGGCTAGAGGCTGAGGATGATGCTACCTCAGCCTACCCTTCTTCATCGCATCGCTAGATGTGTATGGTTGTCTGGCCCACCTAGTTCAGGACCGCCCGCCAGCTCCTATGTTCGATGGCTGGTCATAGGACTCTTCGTTCCAGCCTGCCGTAGTGTCTGCTTGGCGTTTTCCTGTCAGGAGCAAGTCTCTCCTGCGTCGCGCCTTTTGGGCTCAACGGCGGTGAAGACAAAGACTGGTTAGCCGCGTTGCGATACCGAGCGGTTCGAAACAGGGGATACTGCTGCGAGACTTTCATCTGCACGGACAATGTTCACTGCCAAGACCAGCTCCATGTTGGGATGAATGTTTAGCTTCGAAAACATCCAAGCGGCTTCAATGGAGGCACAAGGCAGACATGAAGCTCGTATCTAAACATGACCGCGTCTTGTCTGTGCTTGCATGTCAAAAAGGGCTTCGCCACTCAGGGGTAAGCGCAATATTGCGACAGGACGAAGCTTGTGCTGCGATCTGGACGATCATTGTGTAGAAGGACGCATCCATGACTTGAGACTTGAACGCGGGCTTGAAGGATAAGATGCATGCTGGAAAGGGGCAGCGTAGTGGGGTATGGCAGTTCCATCCGATGTTTTCTTCCAAATCCCGCTGATGGTGTCCCAGTACCACGCTGTACGCGCGGTTGCTTCGAAGAAAGACTCGTTCGAGGCCCGCGGCGCAGGCATTATCGATGCGATGCTGAAAGCTGGTCCGGGGATAACGGCCTCGTTTGAGAACTGTGATTTGCGCTGCATGACAGGGTACCCGTTGGCCATTAGGGGAACTCGTAACAAAGGTCACCGTGAGACTGGCAGAACCTTGCCCAAAAAGCCGGCGAATGTCAGCCGTCAAACTTGAGAACAGCGGGCTGATGAAGACGCAGGTTTCAATCGCCTAAACCCCTCCTGCGCCTGGAGCCTTCCGTTCGGCCCCGGGGGCTTTGACGCGTGGGTTATTGAACAGGACCGGCTGGCGTTGTCGTCCACCGACAGCTACCATTGTATATGTAACCAAGTTCACGGGAGATCCAAGCTAATGTCGCGACCTCCTCGTGAAGCTGATGATAGAAGCACAACTGTCAACCTGAGTTTCCTCTTGCTTGGGATGAGCGACTAGGTTCCCGCATCTCCCCTGGAGGCTACCTGGAGGCTAAAGGGTGAGCAGTCAGACGGGTTCTCAGCTTGCAGTCTGTCGACCCTATAGGTGGTGAAAATCCAACGTAAATGTGCAGTAGCGACGGCTGACGTTCTCTTGAATGATAAGCTGCCCGCAGGAGGAACTCCTCATGTGCTTTGACCCAACCTGTAACTGAAATAGCTGATTGGACGAAGTCAATTTGCCATCTAACATGAACGCGCGACTCAAGCCATGCCGCATGGGGCTGCTCGGCCGTCCTCCGAACCCTGGAAGCTGAGCTGCGTTCGTCATCGGCCGGGATGATTACTCAGCTGCTCGTCTGCCGTCACGAACAAGGAGCAACAGGTTGCTCGATCTCGTGCAAATGTGCCTCCTCGAAGCAAGCGCCGATATTCTCCAGTGATGGACATCGCCTGGGCCCTCGGCCTTTCGCGCTCAGGGGTGGATGTGTGGAGCGTCAAAGGTCGATCAATGACAAGCAAACAAGGCGATCGACAGGGCAAAATATCCCTGGACGGACGGAAGCGCAAGAGCTTCCTCCAACTGACGAACAGACACGAGTCAGTCGGACCAACTCACAGCACCTGCAACAAGAGACTGCGAGGCTCCGATGGCTTGCGGGGAAACAATGGTGAGGCGGGAGAGGTGCAGCGGGCAACGGGCAGTCGCGAGGCGAGCTCCGATGGTCGTTGACTCAAGCCTTTCAAGGGAAGATTTGAGGCTGCTTTCGTGAAGCCCCTAGAATTTTTCTGGTCACGTCTCTTGCAGACTGGATGATCGCCATATAGGCTCAACCATCGTGGCGGATCTCCAGGCTAGTCGGCTTCCGTCAGCCTCCCAGCTATCGGGCGGTCTTGGTCTTGGAGGTGCTTTCGCCGCACGCGTCGGCTGGTAGCCAGAGCGCGCAGTGTTGTGCAATTCGACTCGTAGCGCCTGTACCATCAGCGAAGCGAACGGTCGCTGCAGGGAAGAACAGGTTTGTGGGGGGTGCGGTGCGGTTCTCAGTGGCCCGCTTGCCCAGACTTGACCGGATAGCGGAAAGGAATCAGTCGCCTCTTGGAATTTGCGCGATGATACCTGGGACTGCAGCGTGCAGGCTGCACGGGTGAGGCGGATTATCCCAAAGGGGGTAGCCGAGGGTTCGAAACCGCCTTACCTGAACGACTATCGATGAGTTGCTCAGGGCGTCGGGACTGGAGGGGGGGCATCCGCCATTGCGAAAGCCCTGTCTGTATCCCACGATGCAGGAAATCAGGCTGTATGTGGGCAGCAGCACGTCGTGTAGTAGTATGTAGTATACGTATACTGGCGTAGTAGTATAGCTGAGCGGTGGATCCTCAGCAGACGACGATCTTCATGAACGAGCGTCAGCGGAATTTGGCCCACGCCATGGAAGCTGGGGGCAGATGGGAAATCGACTTTCCCACCCCTTCCGCTCGACTTTCTCTTTTGCCTCCTCGTACCTCCACTTGAATGCTCCGCTGCCGTGGTTCTCGGGGACTGGCGCGTCCGATATTGGCCGTCGCTGGGTGCCGACCCGGAGTAATCAGCGAGACGATCGTGATAGGTGCGCCGCTTCCGTTGCGCTGCGCTGCAGCCTGGACCGTCCCATCCGTCCAGACTCCAGACCATGCAGCCATATTTGGTAGGGACCATAGGGCCTGCTCTTGCGGATATGGGCGGCCTTGCCGTGCCCATTCTTCGTCTCGTCTCCCCTCACCCTCACCGCCAACTTCTCTCATCCACGGAGTGAGCGGACGGCAACGGCTCTCGAATGCCTGTCTGCCTGCATACTAATACCGCGTCCGCGTCGCTGCTTGGCCGTGGCCCGGGTACCGCTTTTCACGGTCGTTACTTGCCGCTGTGGATGTGTGACACTCAACCAACTGGCGGCGAGTGAAAATAAGCCGCCCTCCCAGCATCCAGGTTGTACTCTGACCCTGCGCGTTACATAAGGCCATGCAACTCGCGCCCATTTCGACCACAGTGTCAATGCCGTACCTCTCATCACTGTCTGCTTCCTCGTCAGCCACCCCAGTCTAATCAGGACCAAAGGACCCCTGTCCGTTGGGGGCTGCTTGACACTCTTTGGGCTTGCCAGGCCCCCCTCAAGGATGCTTGCTCGTCGAGGACCACAGCAGGACTGACCGCTTGGTGGCCTCATGACTTCATCCATCAGGGATGCTGTTATCCATATGCCATTGCCGCATAATGTCCCTGATGGCCTGGTCTTGCCTTGCCCTGCGGAATTCCCAGAGGCATGTGAGACGCGTCGGCTAGATCAACTCGTCAACGGGGGATCATTGTCGGCGGCCGAATAGCTCGATAAAGAATGTCTTTCCGGTTTGGTTCCTGAAGCTTGGCAATGATTCCATGAACATTAGCGGTGCCTGAGGCGTCACCCCATCTTAGCTGCACAAGCCTCAAGGTATTGGGAATAGTCAGGAACATATGTCTCAGACGAGCCTTGAAACTTGCTTCCTAGCCTTCCCGGAAATGGGTGCTGGCACCTGCTCATTACGGCGATCCTCGAGTTGATTCAACCGCCTGGTGCACGGGACGTGTTCTTTCGAGAGCATCACCATGCATACCGCAACGTACTTGGCACGCTGCATGGCTGTCAATCCGCATGAAGCTGTTCTGCAATACAATTGGACGAGTCAGTGCGTGGTGCTCTGCTCTGCTCTGCTCTGCTCCGCTTGGCTGCGACGGAGCTTCATAGCTTTAGCGACGAACAACTAAGAGGGACTCGATGCTTGGTGCTGTCAGAGACGGCGACGGTGCACGCGGGGAAGAGCGTATGCAGGCAGTCGACCACCGCATGCGAATTGCTGGAAACCGAGCGTCAGTAATCAAAGGTCGTAATCGGTCGAATAACGTCGCCTGGCGCCCTGTTCAAAAGGGCCGAGCTGGAACGGGCAAATGAGCCGGTGTGGGCGACATTCGCGCCCTGTGCAGATGGTGCTCTCCTGCGAGATTGGAGATTGGTTTCCAGCCTCACGAAAAACTCAAAATCCCACCTTTGCTTGGGCATCAAATGACAGACGCGACAGACACCCCTAAATGCAAAGAACAGCCGAAAGTGACCCCGGTTTTTATCTGCGGTGGACCTAGCAGATGAACTGAAATCCTTGCTGCCGAGGCGCTGTCCCGATATTGGTTGGAAGGTCCTGCGACGAAGTAATGCCTAGGAGAGGAGGGCAGATGAGGGGTACGGCAGATGGACGGAAAGCAGACGAGAAGCGTTCGAGATATGGCCAAAGGTAATAACGTGTCCGTCCGTACGGCGTACTGCGTAGACAGATGACAGACACCTTTGACACCTCAAAGCCATTGTGGTAATAAGAGGTGAAGAAAGGCCATGGAACCATGCAATCTTACCCTGCAGCTGCGAAGCCCATGGCGAGCATAACCTGGTCAGGTTGACACCAACTTGCCACCATCTTTCCCGACTTCCCTACGACGCACGCACATACTGCATGGTCGGTTAGCTCGTATGCCAGCTGTGGTTGACAATGGATGCTCTCATGGTGACAAGAACCGACACACGGGAGGCGTCTGGCGCGGTGCGACGTCGTCTGCGGCACCGCCGAGGCGCCGTGCTGTAGCCTCTCGCCATCAGACCAATTGCTTGCTCTTGGTGATGAGGCAAGAGCCGGCTCGACCTGTCGAACTGCCCGAGTACGGAAGCACTCAGTGGCCAACGAGCCTGGCATGGCACGACGGACGGCTGGATGGTTCGTGGGCGCTCATACGATTGTAGCACAGGGTCAAGCCACTGCTCCTTGGGCGTGGATTGGACCGTGGGCTGTCGCGCTGAACGGCATGGTCTGCACATCAGTGGGGACTCCACGTGAGGCAGTATGGCCGGACTGCAGACATCGGGCGTACAAAGTTTTAGCCTGCACGTGGAATGCTGTGGTGAGGTAGCATTTTGAGCTCAAAAAGGGACGTGCGATCAGAATCCCAGGTGATGCGAGGAGGGGTAGACGGGCCTTAGAATCCCAGAGGCCCCCCCGATGATTTTGGTGCACCGTGTCTCGCCGGCTGGTCTAGCCTGGTCGAGTCGAGCCAATGCCAGCCAGGGCCGGTCCCTGTGCTCGGTCATCCGCTGGGGGCAGGGCGGGGCAGGGCAACGGTGTCGGAGGTACCTCGCAATGCTGGCTGGGCTGGGCTGGCTGGCTGGCTGGCAGAGCCACAAGCCAGGCATGCCAGGGCCAAAACGCAAGGCAGGGGGGCCGGCTGGCAGGTCGCCGGCGAGGAGGAGGCGACAAGATGGCGAGGAGCAGAAGGGCGGCAATGAAGTGGCCAACCAGCAGTCGATGGCATGGATGATATCCGTAGCATATGGGCAGAATGGCTGCCGTCGCCGTTGCTGGATTGCTGCAGGCTTCAGGCAATGAAATCATCGCATGGGTAATGCGGTCAGAAACTTTGGGTCTGATGACCTTGTCTTGCTTGTCTTTCCGAGGTATCCGCGCAATCTCGTTCCGTTTTTCTCGTGTTCCTCGGGGATCCGCGGCCCAATGCGGCCCTATCCTGTCAAAATTCCATCTTGCCGCCGCCGCCTTTTCTTGTCCGTGTCTGCGCGTAGTATATGTGAGTGTGTGTACACGAATGTCGAAGGAGGGGAGGGAAAATGATTGCCAATGCTGGGCTTCTCGGCCAATGACGGCAGTGAGATGCCGGATTCGGAGCGATATTTTGGTCAATAGGCAGGAGGGAAGGGGTGGACGAGGATGCACGACGATGAATTTGGTGGATTTGAAGCGAGAAATCCACTGCCGTCCGCACGTCTTGTTGACGGCATCGATTGGCCGACTTTGCAAGTTGCTTCGGCCGATGGCGGCGTCACCACGTCGGGAGGAGCTTCGATGACATGAGACGACGTTGGGGTGATACCAGCAACCGTTGGAGTGCTGACGATGACGACGGCGCGTTGGGGTAACCACGCGGTAGGCCGAGAAAGATTGACGGGCGCTTGCTGCTGGCCGTCAATTGGGCTGTCGTATTGGCGGTCTCTGTACGCACAGTTGTCCGTCAAGGTGCGTAGTCGTCGTGGTTGCGGGTGGCTGAAGTCAGTCACCGACCGCTGGTCGTGGGCCGCGGGTCGGTGTGGCCACTGTCTCGTACCTCGAGTATGTCTACTCGGGCAGGAAGGAGGCATGCCGGTAACTCGGTGGGTGGGCGCGGTGCTCAGGGAGTCCGCCTGCGTGCTTGCGTGCCTCCGCCAGGAGGTGTGCTTCGTGCAGCCTCTCTGCGTCGATTCCTTCGAGCTGACTGATTGATGACTGACGACGCTGGCGACTGGCCGTGTGTGGCTTTCCGGCGAGTTGTCGTTGGAACAAACAATGTGCGATGCCGCCGCTCGACAGCTCAAGGATGCAGCGACTAGAGGCGGAAAGCATGTACCGACGGACGGCAAGGCATGTAGGCTCGAGGTCAAGTCGAAGTCAGGCAAGGCCGGGTCAAGCCCGTGGAAACGGCACTGCTGCTCGCTGCTATGTCTGGTGTTGGTTTGGTTCCTTCGCGGCGACCAACTAAAAGACAAGATCAGACACTGTGCCCCTCCGGGGCATTAACGCTTGTTTAGTCGATTCCCAGCGGTTTGGGTCGCTTGAGATCTGTCGACGCCCTAACCTTCGCGACAGATCACTCTAGCAGCGGGCTGCGTTTCTTGGTGAACCCCCAAACCAGGGTGTCGGGATTTGCCTAGTTTATTCGAGAATAGCCGTAGATTGGACATGAGCCATTCGGACAGCCCTAAGGCACGTTGGAGGCGGTTCCTGGCATTGGTTCAGCTCAGGCTTGCGTTCGCGCTCGCGATCAGGATCAGGCTCTGGGAGCTCGAGGAGCCGACCTCGACGCTCCGGCGAGGCTGCACCTGGGAGGCATGCGCAGTCCAGGGCGGCGGTAACGTTAGCGGTCGCAGCAGCGGCAGCGGCAGTGGTTGTAACTGTGGTGGTGACGCATTCCATATTTCTGCGCGCAGGCGCAGGACCCCGGACGAGGGCGACTGGCATTCGCCGTGTCTGTCGGACGCCGACCGACTCGGCCGTGAACTAAGCGGTGAGAGAAAAGGCCAAGACCCCCAGGCCCAATTCCAGTTCCAGTCCCAACAAGCAGGGAATATCGAAAGCGAAAGCGGACACAGCGCAGGCGGCCAGCAACTGCAAAACAACGATGGAGAGACAGGACCACAGGACCGAGTCTGACACACGCCCAGCATGGCAATGGCAGGTGGCGGACAAGTTGGGCGCTGATTCGCAAGCAGAAGAAAAACTTGCAGGCGTCGCGGCCCGGCGGAAATTCACCGAGGTCCAGCCAATGCCCAATGGCAATGCCATTGCCAGTGCATCTTGACGTCGTCGTAGGCAATCGCGATCCCCGTCCGTACAGCAGGAGCAGGCACCGTGCTCAGTGCCCCGTGCTTGCCTTTTCTCTCATTGGAAGTTGCCAGCTCAAGATTCCAAACCGCACAGTAAGGTGCCTTACCTTAGGTTCCTAGGTACTATGCAGACCCCAAGACTGCTTAAACCCACCTGCTGGGAAAGCCCAGGTACGAAGGACTCGTACCGTACTCTGTACCGCAGTACCTGACTATGAGCACGGGAGGTGCCCCTGGGGCAGATAAGTTACTTTGCCCGGGTAGCGGTACTGAGGTGCTCGCTGTATTTTAGCCTGAGGTAAGGGAGGCGTGGCCGCGTGAGGCCCGGATCCGACGCGCCCATGTACCGGAACATTGCGGCACAGCGCGCTGCTGCGCGGTCACCTGAGACTGCTCTGCGGCCCCTTCCGGTCGTGCCATTGCCTTTGTCTGTCGCCCTCGCCATCACCGTCGCTGTTGTCGCTGTGGCCGTCGACTGTCATTTATGATTTGCCAGCCAGTGGCCTCCCGACCCTCACTTCTCTCATTGACCACTTTTTTTTTTTCCCTTTTCTCTCTTCGCCGCCGGGGCCCAGTTGACTGAGGCACGGCATGTGTGACTGATATGACTGAGAGCCCGCCCGCGTCCGCTTCTCCGATTCTCAACTCCGCATGCATATGCGGGACCCAATGTTCTGTGCCCACCCATCTCGCAGGGCAAATTAACCTGAGAGGCAGTCATCGTCGGGCAGGGTTGCAGGCTGTCACAATTAAGCGAGGGGTAGAAAGAAGAAAGAACATTCCCCCCTGCCGTGGCTGCTGGACAGGCTTCCAGGGTCTCCCAGCGCTCCAGCCCTCTGGAAATTCTCTGAGCATGAGTGAACTGGTGGGTGGCCAAGGGGAGGAGTGGGAGTGTCTTCCTAGCGCCGCGGTCAAGGAGAGGGGACCGCGGCTGCAGGGCAGGACAGGGCAAGACAGGCCTGGAGCTGGAGCTGGAGCTGGAGATGGAGCTTGGGCAGGGAACCCAGAGAAGGCTGCCTAGAGAGCTGGGCTTGCTGGGCTTGCTCGACAGGCTGCTTCCCCCCGGTCACCTTCACGCTTCACCTAAGGCCATCTTGGGTCACCCACGCCCTGACCTTGGGTCCCCGGCCACCATCCCCTAGTCGGTCTCGCGTCTGGCTCGGTATTCCTAGTAAATCCGCCCCCGGCAGATCTCAGCTGCGACAAGTCGACGTGGAGGGGTGGCCCGTCCGCCGTTGTTGAGGTGCCCGACGGCAGGGGAACACGCGAAAATCCCATTTCAAAATCGAAGGAGCGGATGCCGCTAGACGCCTTTCCAGTTAGCCCCGTCCATCCCTCATCCCCGAGGCTATTTTCTGAATTCTGATGCTCTCCAGGAAACCCACCCTCAACCAAACGGAAGCAACAGGGTTGGGTGTCAACCTCCTCGTCTCCGTTGTCCGCCGCCTCTCGGTCAGGGTAAGGGCGCCTGTACGTCCCGGTGTACCGTGCTCCGTCCTGCGATACGATCTCCGTATGCCGCGCGCCAGCAATTCCCATCGAGATTCGAAGCGAGCCTCTGACGCCCTCCGGCAAATCGATCGCAATCACGCCCTCGTGTCAGCAATCATTCCCGACATGATCGGCATTCCAAGATCGCAGACGCAGAGATGAAGAGCCTGGAGAGGCCAGGCAAGCACCTTGGAAATGCTCGCCTTACTTGAGCACCGGCTGCGAAGGACAAGCCCGCCTGTCCTCAATTGCCTGTGCGTTCAATCACTTCTCCCCGTGCGCTGCGTCGCGTCGCGTCTCGTCTCGTCTCGCCTTTGGCGACGGGAAACTCAAGACAGGCCAAGTGCCCGTCTGCGCCTGCGCCCGCCCCTAGCTCAAGAATTTGTTTGACAAGTCGAACTTGCGGGGGAAACGCTAAGGTAGCCCCCCGAACCGCTGGCTGGTGACAGGGACAAGCACAACATCAGACAGACTGTGTCAGGAGACACGTGCCGTCTTAATAATCGACATCTCAATCCCATACAATACCGTGTCAGGGGGCCAAACTGCCGTCGGCGAGCATCAAGTTGAGACCAGCACTCGTGCAATTGATGGATCATTCGGTGCCATTCATCCTCCCTCTCCGATCCGAGAGGTGAAGACGTGGTAGGTGCCGTTTTCACAAGGGGGCAGAGCCATGGCGCTCGCGCATCAATCGTCGACACGTCGCGCGCTGGCATCTGGTCTCTGAGGGTGTCTGCTTCTCTGGTTGTCCAACACTCAGCCACACGGGCGTTTGACCATCCGATGATTGTCGAGGGGAAACGGGAAGCAAGACGGACTAGAGAAAGAGGTTGCGCTTTCGTCCCATCAGCAGCTATTCTTGTCCTGAACCCGTCGTCGCAGCTCAGGGAACGAGTTTCTGGGCTCCACATGGACTGACAGAACAAGAGGTGTAGGAAACCGCCGAACCCCTAAACATCGTAGTCTCTGGGCGATCGTTAGGCCAGAGAGTTTAGACCACCGTTTGATCCCAAGCCCTGGACCAGTACGCCAAATTAACCTTCGCGACGGCACCAAGACGCCAGCAAGATCCATCCCCTGGCGTCTTGACAAGCCCCCAAACCCATGCCGGACTTCCAGTTTCTCGAGACCCTCAAATATCTCGCGTGCTTTGCCCCATCCTCGTATACAACTGGGCTGCGCAAAAGTCGACCAGCCGGGAAGTCATGTCTTGCGCGCGGCGGTGTTGTCCCCGAGCATCAAAAGCAAAGGTCGGATTGTCTGGCTTTCCACAGCCCACAAGCCCACAGACCTCAGATCACAGACCACAGCCCACTTGTTGGGACCCACTCGTTGTATCCCGTCGCACAATCTCTGTCGCGGGCGGAGAATATTTTGGTAGCAGAGCCCCGTCACGCCCGTCGGAGCTAGTGTTGTGTTCAACGCGGGCTCAGAAGTCCCCGAGCAGCCTATGCTCTTTTCGTCCACTTGGATCGACTCCAGCGCAAGCACTCCTTCAGGCTTCGACTCCGCCCGAGTCAGGGTCCCACACACGGGGAGTCTAGATCGCGGCACCACACGGCAAGTCCCTCTTTGCTGTGTGCCCCCCTTGGCCCGCACCATGGGAATGGGAGGCCTTTGCTTTCTTTGTTCCTTTGGCGGGCTGCTGTTGTGGTCGTTGCGTTGTCGGATGAAGACTCGGCGAGACGGACGATCTTCGAGACACGCGGCTGTTCCTTGCCCCATGTAGCTGCGAGTGCGTGTCATTGCTCGTCTGCCGCGCCGAGGCGGCGCCGGGCTCTGCGGTGACGGTTCCGATAGAGCACCCGTGCTCGGTGAACCACTACCCAGGGGAAGGGTCGCCGTCAGCACATGTGTGAACGTACGAATAAGGTACCCCACGCAGCAAGACCACATCTGCAACCCGCAACTCAGATGGGAGGGCTTGGGGTGTAGTCGGCGGCCGTCCTGCAGGCTTAGTCGCGCATCCCTCGCAATCAGGCTGGTTACTGGCGAGGAGGATGGCGATGGCGACGGTGATGCTAATGCTGGTGCTTGGTGCTTGGTTGCTTGATGCTGCAACTGCCAATGCAACGGCAGCCGAGCATCTCGACGATCGACAAGGGCGTCGCTCTGAGTGGCCAGTGATGGGTGGAAGAGTCGGCATATCAGCCCCCCTCCCAAGACTTGAAGCCAAGACAAGGCAAGGTGCAGGGAAGCATCAGTCTTCACCCCCGACCTGGTTCGCCGATGCAAATGCAATGAAAAAAAAAAAAGCGACCGCACAAGAGGGTAGAGTGGGGCCAACACAGGCATCCCACCTCATCAGTCAACAGACTAGCGCAAAAAAAAAGACGCAGATCTCTGTTCTCTGGGGCCTGGGCTCTTGAGACCCGCTTTTAATCCCAGCAATATCCACAATTGGATGGGGTCCTCGAATTGAGGAACGGGGCCCACATCTCTCGCGGTCTTCCCCCGGTTGCCCGGCTCAGTGCGCTGTGCCCAGCAGCCAGCAGCCAGCAGCCACCCCCCGCCCCAACTGCCTCCCCTACAACGCACCCTGCGCTGTAGACTGTAGTGCCCTGTACTGTAAGAAAGAGTACATGCCGGAGAAAGTACCTTCCGTAGAGATACAGATACGTATCGGCGGATATCCACTATGGGCCGCCGGCTCCAAAGTACCTTGCTGCTCCGCACTCAATACGCAATACGCACCAGATCCAACCGCTCACAGTCACACTCGTTGCTGCTGCTTCGGGCTTCCATCTCCAATTCTCTGATTCTTCCACGAGATGGTCCAGCTCCACGAGTTGCAGGCCGAAGTGGGTGGAATCTCGCTCCTCACCGTCGCTCATCACTCTGTGTGGTCCCACATGGCCCCCTCACGAGTCTGCGTTTTCTTCGCCTCAGCATCACGACACGTCCCCGGTACTGGTATCCGTACCACCAGCGGCAACTCCCATTCAACGTGCTAGAGCCCCAGACCTTGCTCGCCGCTTGTGCATGCACGGCAGACAACCCACCACAACACCAGGCCACCAACGTCCACAACAACGCACCAGTCTCCCTCAGCTCCGCGGCCGCGGTAATCCAGCCCTGGACCTTGCTTGACCTGACGTCCGCCGTCCTCAGCTACGCTCACTCGGTACCGAGGCACACGTTACCCTCTGCTCACTCAAGCCCGCACTCCCGTTCCGCGGCGCGGCCAGAGATCTCCTAATCTGGTCTTAACTCCTTGCTCGCGGCGAGCCCTACCTTGCCTTGCACCAAGAGGACCTTACCCGCCCATCTCCAGACTCCAGGTTTCCTATGCAAGACCCAGGGGCCGTGTGCGTGCTTGCCTTGCCCTCTTGGATTGCGCATAATCGACCCCTCCTACAGCTTCGGGAGACCTTCGGTGTACATAGTAAGGTACCGACATAACTCCATAACCCCTCGTGTATAGGGCGGCATAGGATGGCGACGTCCACCTTGTACACCCGACATCCTATGGAGCAATGACACTGCGAATGCGCAGCCGGGCATCCCTCGAAACCAAGACCAGGACCAAGGCCAAGACCAAGACCTGGAATTCGCCGTCCTGAGGGAGTGCCACGCATCCGGAGGTGCAGCACCGGCACCGGCACCGGCTCCAGCAGAACCAGCAGTTGGCTGTGCTGCAGAGCAAGCCAGGTCGGCATGTCATCGTCGTGTTGTCTGTCTGGCTGTGTCTGTACCATGGGCACATGTCTTGGGCGTGCGTGTGAATGTCGTGTCGATTCGGCCAGTTAGATGGCTTGCCACGTCTTGCGTCGGCCACCCACGCCCCATGGCCGCCACAAAGCTGATTCCACCTCCGGGGACCTCGACCGCAGAAAAATCCCAAAGTCTGTGGCAGGGAACAGGGGTCCCTGACTGGGGGCCTGAGGCTTGGAACCCTGTTCTCAGTCTCTGAGGCGCCTCTCTGCTGCATGAGCTCTCTACGCCGTACTCTGAGCTCTGCGGCCCGCTACGCGGCTTTTGCTCGCTCACCTGCACCACCTTGTCATCATATTTGTGCCAAAATAACGAGCACACAGCGCAGACGAGCCAGGATCAGCCCCGATCCATTCTCTATCCTCGGCCCCTGGGCACCATTCATCATGTCGTCGTTTGCCCTGGTCTCATCGTCCCATGGAGGAAGAGGGGCAAATGGAAAGAAAGGGAAGAAGAGGGGCAGTCTCAACTCCCGCTCCTCCATGGAGCATGGGAAAATCCAAATTCCCAAGAACCCACACAGTCCGGCCACTCGCGCCCAAGTCACCGATCCAATCCACACCGTCAACAGAATCCCAGAAACATCTTCGATCACTTACAGTATACTACACTAGGGACGGGAGTTGCTGGTCCAAGCTGTTGCACGTAATCGTTCTCTTCTTTGTTTGGCCCGTCCCCTGCCCACGAGTCAAGTCGGCGGATCCGGCATCGGGCGGTGCGGTACCTACTTCTACAGGTCTTCGGCATCCCGATCATCAGGTCCAAAGGCGGAGAGGAGCCGGGGGCAAGAAGAAAAAGAAGCTTTCGTTTGTGCTTTCAGGTGGGAATCTCTCGCAATTCCCATCGGCGTCGGCGGCAGTCGGCCATCGGGAATAACACACTTGAGTTTCCATGGGACAAGGTTATTACGGCATCCATAACTTGCCTTGGCCTCCCCGACGACAAGAACTCGACGATTCCAAGAACAGGTCGCTACTGCAAGTAGACAAAGGTCATGGAGAGTCAAGTCAGACAACTGTCCAGCCCACGCCCCCTACTATACAGTACGCCCTCTCTCGGCCACGCCCCATGCCGTGCCGTCTGTTGCATTCGATGTGAATAATGACATTATTATACGGTATTTTTATATTATTTTCTTCTCCTGTGCGGTCGATAAGCATGACAAAGATGGAACACATGAGGGCATTGCAAATCTCCCGGCATCTACGAGGATCCCAGGAGCCTTCGATATAAAAAGATTAAAAGAGTGAGAAAAAAACAACACACACACAATTGGGTGCAAGACGCACTCCGGGGCTCGAGACAAGCAGACTCCCTCAGGCACCGACAGCAGCAGAGTCTCCATCGGGAAAAATAAATCTGACACGCGACGCGGCAACCAATCCTTTTGTGTTATCAGGAAAACGATGAAGCAAGAGAAGGAGCACCTTGGATCTGGATCTGTCCTTTTGTTGGTCATTCCGTTGATTCATTCATTGATGCGTTTCATTTGAGCCAATCTAACGCCGGCAGCTGAGGCACTTAACAGACAGAGAATTGATACCATTAGACCAGGGCAGTGGAAGGCATATTCACAAAAGAATCAAAGACCGTGACGACGCCATAACGTAGGAGCCAATGTATCAAAGTCAGTCAGTCAGTCAAGCCACCACGTACTTTTGACTAGTGCCGGCATCCAGCGCCCGGCGCAGCCAAGCCATGAGACAGGAGGAGGGAGGACGATGTCCAACTGAGCACATCACACGCATCATCATCATGGTCGTCAACAGCAACTATAGGTGCATTGGGTTGCTTTTGAAAGGTGGCTTGGCGTCGACGATGGGGGCAAGAAGGAGTGCAGGCTCTAGTTCAATGCAAAGCATAGCACAGCACCGGCATCACCAGCACCAGCACCGCCAGCACAGGGCAAGCAAATCAAAGAGCAACTCGCGTCTCTCAGGTGGCAGTTGGCAGATGGCAGGTGCTCTTCTCCTCCTGCTGCCACAGTTCAGGTAAGGTGGGGTACGTACCGCAGAAAGGCATGGAAGGAACAACGACCCAGCGAAGAGAAGAGGTACCTGATTATTTGCCAGGTTCACCTTCAACCTTCCATTAGCCACAAAACGCACACCCCTGAAAAACCGAAAACCAAACACCCCCGCCCGGTAGCCCCCAGTTCCCAGCGGCCGAGCGACCAGCATCCAGTGTCCAGCATCCCGCAGGCCGGTGCTAGACAGTGACTTGGGCGGAAGTAGGTCAGATTCGTACCCGCCACCTGGCTGTTTTTGGGACACCCCCCTGCCACCCACAAATTTCTACCTTGGACTCGGGGTACGTACCTTGTGTCTCTGCCTCAGGTAGAATTCGATTCTCATTCGCACCCACCACACAGGGCGCGCATCTCCTCGTCACCTCTCAGATCAAGAGACGAAGACGTACTACATACGGCACCGACGACGACTTCCATCCACACCCTTCTGTGCCGACCATAATTGGTACCAGTACCAGTACCAGTGCTGCGTGCCCACCTCCCAGATACGTACCTTCTCTCACGCCTCACGCTTCCAGGAAAAAAGGGAACGCAAGAACGGAGACGACAGAGAGACCTGCTGGCTGCTTCTGCCAGTAAAGTGAGAGAGACAGAGAGACAGAGACAGAGAGAGAGAGAGAGAGAGAGAGACGAGGGGGGGGATCACAGACTCGCTGCTCTCAATCCCTCCCCAGGGCTGACCATCACGTCCTCGCCGGCCAGCTGCCACCCATAGACAGGTAGACTTGTCTCGTCGCTCATCAACTCACATACAGAAGACGGACGACGCAACACACTCACCAATACCGCGACAACCCTCACCCTTCGCCCTTTATCCTTCACCCTTCAACCCTCCTTCAATCCCGTCCGTCACGCTCGATCCATCATCCATCCCTGGCCGTCCTCCCCTCGCCCTCATCCAGGCTGTTGCGCGTCTCCACAGCCGCGAATCCAGCCATCAGGACCTCGTGCTGACCCCGTCGGCCAGAGAGCCCCTACGCCGCCAACTGTACCCTACCCATTCCAATTTTTTTTCTTCCCTACCTATCCCTCATCCGTCCCGTCGCAACCTGGAAGGAAGTATTAAATTCGTCTTTCTCCCGGGAACGGCGCTAAGATCGAACTCCCCCTCGTCATAGCCTTCATTGGGTTTACCCCCTTACCCCCTTCCCTTAGCTCCCCTTCCACTTCCCCTTCCTTCCCTCGCCTTTGGAGAGAGAAAGAACAAGAGCGCAAGAGAGATACTTCGCTCGCCCGACCTCTCCACGCAGCATCCGCACTCCCTTTCGCTGCTTCGGCTTAGCACGAACGGATACGCACTACACCCGCCGCGCGCACGCACGTCGCTGCCCCCCAGAGCAGTGCACAGCACGTACCGCACATCGACGTCGTTGGTCGCCGAGTCGTCGAGTCGAGTAAAAACTCGGGAAGAAAGAAAGACAGCAAGAGAGAGAGAGGAACAGAGCCCACTCGTGCTCCTCGTCCACCACCACCACCAACCCATCAGTACCAAGGCCAAGGCCACCCACCACGCCCCTACCACACCAGCATCCAGCGGCACCCACCACCCATCCACCTGCCAGCCTACCCACGCTACCTACCGAGGCCCTGCTCTGCTGAGCGGCGCTGCGCTGTACTTTGCTGTACCGCAAATCACGCTCACATCGCTCCCGCCGTCCACACGCGCATTCACCTCAACCTCCGACTGAGCTGCATTACGCTCTCGCTTCTCTTCCTCCAGACTGCGACTGCAACCACGCTGCACCTGCATCTTGCGCCCTCCTGCATCCGCAAGCCAGATCAGACAAGAGTCAGTCGCTTTCTCGGGACTTCCATCTCTCCAATCTTCCTACCTACAAGTCAGGTCTCCAGCCTAGACCAGGCCAAATTCAGACAGACGCCAGTCCCGATCAAAGACAGCCACACACACCTACCCTCTCCACTTCGCTGGCCTCCCTACCTGCCGCTTGCTATTCTACTCCTACTCCTCACTGAGCGTGTACCTACGGTACTGTTCGCCGCCTCTCGTCCCGGGTTCCATACCACACACCCAGTGTGTGGGCCTGCCCCCCTGCCCTATCTCCGATCCAGCACTAGACCGCTCGGCCTGAACTCTCGAGCGAAGAGCCCAGCCCATCCATCACCACACTTAGCGCACTATTTTAGTGCCGTCTCCCCAGGCAGTACCGTCGACCTTTCCCTCGGCCAGGAAAGGAGAAGGAGGGGAAAATAAGAGGCGTCCTTTCCGTGATCTGGCAAAGACAGCGCTATCCTTGCCACTTTGAGAGATCCTCGCTCAGGGCCGTGGCTAGCGACTTTGTTGTCATCACATCCCCATTTAACCATAAACCCGAGCTCCTGGGTGGCCCGCGCTATCTTGGCCGCCATCTTTATACACCATCGCCGCGCCGCCTCAAGTCTCACTTCACTCCCGGTATCACTCGACCACGACTACTATTCTTCCATCATCCTTCTCTCCATTCTTCAAGTACAAGCCAACCGCCGCTACTTGAGAACCCGTCGCGCCTCGAGCCAATTCACCTCCCGCATCTGTTCTCGGAAGGAAAAAAAGAGACGGCCTCCCACTCCGAACCTGCGACCCTGCCCGCTGGCTCGAGAACTAAGGACTCTCCGGCCATTTTCACGACCAAGACGTTCCGCTGAACAGTAGCATGTTCTTGGTTCCAACGCAACACCAGTTCGTTGACAACCACGCATCACTGCTTTCTTCAGGCGCTTCCCAGCTTGGAGGTCCACGCCCAGAAGCCGCTGCCATCAGTTCGCTTCTGTCCTCGATCAGCATCCCTGCAAGCACCTCTATGGAACGCAGTGCTGCCGAGTACTCGCAGTCAGGTTTGCCTTCGCCTTACCCAAGCAACTGCGGCGACACCCGTTCTGAAGGTTCATCTGCAGATCACGCATCTGCTGCGCAATACGCGACCCAGGAGGGCCGCCCCAGCAACTACTCGACCTCGGCCACACCCACCTCCGAGTACAGCGTCTACCCGCCTTCTGCGCGGTCAGGATCTTTCCCTGAACATATTCAGCGTTCATACCATCCAGCTAGCAACCTCAACGCGAGCAGCGGAGGCATGGCGCAACAAGCAAGCAGTCCGTCTTTGCCCCAGCAAGATGGGCGTCACCATCAGGTCCCTGTGGCCAAGTCTGACCACGATGTACCCATAGATCCGTCGATAGCGGCGCCGAGTCCTACCTACACGTACGGACAGCACTCTCCTTACGGTCCCCCCCCAGGAGACATGTCGCACTCCTACCAACACCCCTACGCGCAAGCCCGTCCCGACTGGACGGGCTACGGTCAGCACAGCGCCGGTCCCCTGACGCCCGCCAGTCACGTCTTCCCTCCGACCCCGAGCTCCGCCCCTCCCCAGGGACGTCCCAACCAGGTAAGTCAAGTTAAGAAACAGTAGAAGTTGAGGTGTGTTGGCGTATCGAGGTTGGACAGCAAGACCGATTTGGGTTTCTTGTTTTGGCGTTGCTCCCCAGGCATGGCCGGATGCGCCTGTAGGAATGGGCGGAAAGGTTGAAACTAGGGGTTCGAGGCATTGCTGTGGTGTGCCATCTGGCGTGGGGTCGCAGGCTGGCACGCGCAGCATGCTTTTTTTTTTTTGACAGTGGGAGAGATACAGTGTACTGACGTAACAGTTCGGCGGTCATCAGGTTTATTCTTTCGTTCCGATCCCCGGTGCTCAGCAGCACAAGCGACCACGCAGACGGTACGAGGAAATCGAGCGCATGTACAAGTGTGGATGGAACGGCTGTGAGAAGGCCTATGGTACTTTGAACCACCTGAACGCGCATGTCACCATGCAATCTCACGGACAAAAGAGAACCCCTGAAGGTATGTTTCAACTATCCCTTGTGCGAATCTGCGGTCCACGATCAAAGGCGAGAATATGGCTTTCTTGGCGCATTGATCGCTGAATTTTGGTTCTGGGTGCTATGCTGCGCGTGAATGTTTTCATGCGACAGCACTCCCAGTTGGGCATGTGAACTACATACCACAGTGGTGTCGCAATCCTCATGGCCCACGCAACAGATCTGCTGGAATTACCCATTTGGTTGCGTGTGACTTACACTTTGCCCTACAGAATTTAAGGAAATCCGCAAAGAGTGGAAACAGCGCAAGAAGGAGGAAGAGGCCCAGCGTAAAGCTGAAGATGAGCGCCAGCGCCAGGCCCAGGCTGCCGCCGCTGCCGCCGCTCAGAATGGCTCAGCAGATCCTCAAACGGCGGCTGATGGCACGTCGTCGGCATCCGCATACACTGGTCGTCAATTGCCCCCAATCGGCTACCAGCCCTCGCAGTACCCGGCGCCTCCGTCCGCCGGAGCTGTGGCACAGCAGCCCCTCCCTGAATATGGCAACTCCCATATGTACTCGGCCAACTATCAGCCTCAGTCGCCGTACGGCCAGCCCAACCAGAGCATGTATAACTCACGTGAGTTGAAGGTTTCAGCGCCTGATGGAGAATGACAAAGCTGACTGTCTAGGCAGATAACGGTGGTCAAGCATCTAGCCACTAGTGGTACTCCGACTGACGCGCGGCTGTCATCGAAATGGGCCCGACCGTAATGATAGAAAGGGGGAAGAACTTGTATATTATCGGGTCCTTTCACACGACGACGATGACGATTCCCATCCGCAACTTGTCCATAAACGATTTCTCTCTCCTTCGGCTATTAGACGTGCGGCAAAACTCTCGGTTGAGCGATATCCATATTCTTCATGGCACTGGGATCTTTCACTCATGGCATTGACGGTCCGAACAGCTTTTCCCAACGCGGGCTGGACCACTGGACTTCTACGATCACATTGCGAACCGGCTGTTTGTTTTTCTTCTTTTTCGTTACGGCTTTTCACACCAGACACTATGCATTTAGGGACCGAATTTTGACAGTGGATTCCGCAATTCCGCGGACGGTTGAGTGTGCCCATGATTCGGCGAAATGGAGGGGCTCGCTCGGCCACATTCTGGGGAGGCCTTTTCGTCACCCGCGACGCCACGGAACGACGGGCAATGCGGCTACCATTTTTTCGCGATGGAGGCATTGAATCCGTCGCTATGCCGGACGGACCCCGATCAACAGTAGGAGAGGGATTCCGACGGCTTGCATGTCAGTCTGGCACCGGATTCTAGTTACGACTCCATCCTTGGCACGCGACACCTTTTCCTATTCAGATTTCGATCCCTCAAGGGAAACTATTTTCTTGTGGGCAATGATGAGGAACTTCGGAAAACGGGGTCTCTTTTCTTGGCAAAGAGGCGAAGGGATGGATTGGCAAGGACGGGCCAAGGGGCGAGGGTTGATGATACCTAAGAAATACGAATGGCGTTGAGAGACAAATTGCATTTCAGATTGTGTTCACGGCACTAGCAGAGAAAAGGAAACAAAAAGAGCTTCTTGGCAGCGAACAATGATTATTTTTCCCATTAAGCCTTTGGCTGTGAGACGTGGCTGGGGGCCGATGTCGAGGGCAAGTTCTGTTTGAAGACGTGTGGAAACAAGTCTCTGGAAAGAACCACAGGCAAGTCTTAGGACGAACACGGTGTGTGCGCATGTGTCAGTTAGTCAAGAGAGGTGAGGCTGAGGCTGAGGCTGAAATTGGGCCGCTGAAGAATTGGCGGGCCGGGGTCTCGATACCCGTTGGCTGCCGGATGACGCAGTCTTGTAGTGGTGGTTGAGTACAGCATGGTTATGGATCATGTTGGAGAAGGAGGAGAAGGAGGTGGTGGTGGTGGTGACACCTTTCCATTGCGAGCTTAGGCCTGGGCGCGCGTGGTTCATACGTGCATAAGATGGCAGAGACAGGGTTGTTCGACTTTCTCGTTTACTGCTAGCGGCGGATGTGCCGACGGGATTCTTGCTTTAACAACCTCCCCTTCCTCGGTTCGGAAAGAAAAGAGATCTTGTGTAACTGACGCTACGGGAAGTCGGAGGAAAAGAGGGGTTGTGATGCAGACAAGGGGACGTTAGTGCGTCGATAGTTTGTTGGGACGGCGGGTGGTTGCAGAATTGAGAGAAATTGGCGGTTATTCGTAATTGATGACGGGTACAGTAGAACAGATGGAGGGAGATTCTTGTCGGATTAGGATGTGCATGCATGTGCAAATGTACTTTTTGAAGAGGAAGGGGTATGATAAACAAGCAAACCTATGAACATGCTTCTGGGAGCATGGAGAGAGAGTTTGTTCAAGTGTCGGTGGTGTGATGACTTGATGACGACGGGCAGGGGGGTAAGCTGGCGTTATGCTTTTTGTTTCCCCCCTCTTCCAGGGAATTTCGAATTGGGTTTTTTTTGTCAGACGTTGGACTTTTGGGTTTCGCGGACTGTAGACAAAGTAAGCTTGCGCGCTTGGTTCAAAGTCAGACGAAGGCTTGAATTGAGTTGAGTTGATGCGGTGGCGCCCAGGCTTGCGGCAGCTTTCGTGCAGGAAGCCCGCAGCAACAACAGCTTTTCTCCCGAGTATGCGCTTTTCACACTACCGACGGGTGGTCAGGGTCCCCTCCCCATTTCTTGATGCATTTACATGTCGCCCCAAGCTGGGCTCCGGTGCTTCGGGTCCTACAAGGTTGGATGATTCGACCACACAAGTCCCACAAAAAAATCTTGGTCATGTATGCGCCGTGTGCTCTCTCTTGCGCACACGCGGGCGCGCGTGTTCCCGCAGTGGTTTGGTTTTTTAGTGCAACCGAGTAGTCGGGATTTTCGTTCTACTGTGTGTGCACGCGCACGCAGGCTTGGGTTGGGTTGGGTTGGGTTGGGTTGGGTTGGGATTGTTGGTGGGTTGCGGGGGATGAGGGGGGCGGCCGATCGGTGGTATTGGGGGCCGCAGAGTCGGAGTCGGACAATGGTCCGGGAAGGACCATAATTTTGATTGTTCTATTCGTCTTGGTTCAATCCCAGCTTTCTGGGGCCGCTCGCGCCCGCGCGCGTGCTGCGTGCGGGCTGCAGTGTCACTAGTGCCCGATGTTTTCTTGGAAGGGGTGAGGGGGTAGGGGGATCTTGGTCTTGTGGATAAGAAAGGGTAGAAAAACGAGATAGACGAGGCAGGCTAGGTAGAGCTTCTTTTTTCCCCTATTCCCTGGGTCGATGATTTTAGCGTGCGACTTTACTCTGCATTAGTTGCATTCTTGGAACTCTAAGCCTTTTGGCCCCCAAGGCGACGTAAGGATAATTGAGTTAATCTAGGTGCGGCCGTTAGGGGCGGAACCGCGTGTGCTATGGATGTGGATGTGGGTTGCAACCAAGGTTCCGTTTGGGAGTGGAGGGGAGTTGACGGTTGATGGTCTCTCTTGAAGGCGGGATACCGTCTTAGACGTCGTGACTTGCGGTTGCTAGTGCCGGGTTACTTTCCTGGCACTGGGGGAGGGGCGCGAAATGCTTTGGATCAATACTCGCAACTTGGTTTCATTTGCCTTGGGGTTGTTCTCAAGTTGTTTTGAATCGTCATCAGCCATGTTCAAGCCTTGTTGCCGTTCAAGCCATGTTGACTTGGGTTGTCAAGCCCTCTTCTGTTGTCTAGGTAGGTCTAGAATGGTCGACGAGTTGTCGCGGTGCTGGAGGTGGCTTATCGCTATCGCCATCGCTGACGCAGGGAGCGAGTGTCGCTTCAGCGCCTGAGACTACCTAATTTTCGGCGGGTGGCTAGCTGGTGCAGCAGCTCACTGTCTGTAGCACTGCAGGCTGCCTACGGCGACTCGGCCACCGGACCCGCGACGCGCCCCCCTCCTCCCGGAAGCTCATCTTACCAGCACGTTACCTATGACGTAGTCTGCAGTCGAGCGACGTCAAACCTGGAACAGGAGGGAAACAGACAGACACACCCCGAGGTGCCTTCCTGCGTTCCTCCCGTGCCTGCTAGCCGAGTGTCTTACACAGAAACGAGGGAGGTCTGGAACGCAGGAAGGAGGGCGCTGGCCTCGGGGGGGAAATTGCCGTCTGTTGGGTTGAAGGCACCGGTTGGTCGACCCCTCTAGCAGCCCACAGAATGGAAGACGAAAGACAGACACGGCGAGACCTGAGAGCAATAAATCTCGGTTGCCTCCACTGCAGGGTCGCATTCCACGATCTCCTTCTCGCTCCTTCTGCTTCTTGCGTTTCGTTTCCCTCGTTTGTTTTGCCTTCGCTCTCACGCCCCGCCAGTCTTTCACGCCTCGCCTCGCCTTTGTCGCGTCTCTGGACCGTTACAACTCTTTTACACCCACCACCTGCTTCCTCGTCTGTCTCCCGCCTATGATACGCTTCGCCCCGCGCCGATATTCTCACTAGAAATATTGTGCCCCGACCCTGTGCTGTTGTGGAAACCGCAGGCAGCAACGACCCTGGTCTTTGTCGCTCGTTCTTTCCCTCGCATCCGCTTGCACAAAATTCTCCCTGGTGCCACCACTCCGATTCCTGCCTTACGCCAACCTCACTGATCTCGGAACTTCTCTGCTAGGAATTTTTACCTAGCAAAACTCTACGATATATCCTGCTACGACACGATCGATATCCAGAGGGTTTATCTGTAGCGGCTGGGCAATTCGTCCCATCTTCTCTCTTGTCTCTATTTTACGCACGTCGGACGGTGGTGGGACCGTTCCCAGCGTCGCCAAAAATGACATCCGGCGCCTCCATCGACTCCACGTCCAACGTCCGGCCCGCCCTCTTCAAAAACTCGGGCCTGCCAAAGTCCGACTCCTCCGTCTCCACCACCGCTCCATCCTGCAAATCCATCCGCGTCACCGGCGCCCATCCCCTCGGCTCCCTCCATGTCCACCAACCTCTGGATTCGCCTCTGTCGCAAGAAGTCGTCATGAACCCAATCACTCTGCCCGACGACGACGAGCCGCCTCCTCTGGCTCCGCTCGAGGACGAACATCCCGATGAGACCCAGCAGCTAGCCGCATCACCTCACAATGAGCACTCCCTCGGCGGCGGCGACATCGTCCTCATCATGGACTTGCCAGCGTCCTTCACCGTGGGCTACGACTCGGTCTCCTTCACCGCCCGCGAATTCGTCGGCGTCAGAGACATCCCGCCCGGCCCTCACTTCTTCTGGGTCTCCGAGACGGAGGCCAGCACCACCCGCAGTGGCTTCTGGATCATCAGCTCCGCCGCCGAGAAGATCCACGTCATGCAGTGGGACAAGTTCAACGACGTCCTCGGCGAGCCCGCCAGCCAGGTCGAGGCCCGTTTCCAGAAGGATAACATCCACGACATCTACCCCAAGATGGCCCCGTATCAGTTCCGCGCGCTCAATGCCAACGTCAAGCCCGCCACATCTGGGTCCGCTAGCCCCGAGCCCGAGTTTGCCAGCAGCACCAGCATATGGCAGCAGCTCACCAACGCCATTTCCGCGCCACTGCTCAGCAGAATTACTGCCCGCCACTCTACCGACTGGGCGGTGCACACCTCGGATCGTGTGAAGGGTGCTCTGATGCTCCCTGCCGAGCTTGAGCTTGAGAAGAGGATTCCAAGCGTCGTAGCGAGCACCGAGCTCAACTTTACTTTTAGCCAGGCTGCGAAAACATACGATGTGGAGAGTGTCGGCGCCGCACGAACCGAGCAAGCCGTGGATTCGACGGCCCACCTCATCTCCGCCGGTATCAGCGACGACGACATTGTGGGCGAGCTGCAGTTTGCTTTCATCGTCGGCATGCACCTGGGCAACGAGGCGTGTATCCAGCAGTGGTGGCACATGCTGGTTTCCCTCGCCCTCAGGGCTTACGGCCTGCCCATCAAGCGTCCTGAGCTGGCGCGCGCACTCTTGCAAACCATCACCGCCCAGCTTGTGTACAACGAGCGTTACCTGGATGGCTCCGTCCTAGACTACGGCCCGTCGTATGCCCGCGACCTACGGATGGCCCTTATCGTCTACAAGAGGCGCCTCAACGAACTACTTCTGGCGCTCAACTCGCGCGCCACGCCGGAGCAGGCCGCTGTCGGCGAGGCCTTTTCGGAGCTGGAGACGTGGGTTTGGAAGTTTGGATGGGATATAAGGAGTGACTACCTCCGAAAGGGCAAGAAGATGCTTGAAGACGGTGAGGAAGTCGAGCTTGAGCTGGACGACCTTGAGGCCGAGGACGAGCGGGGGGAGTTTGCTGCCGTAGTGGTCGAGCTGGACGAGCGCGGAAAGCAGAAGGATCTTGTCTCGTGGGATTAGGGCTCCGGGGTCAGGCGCTGGTTGCAAGCAAAGGACAAGCGTCACCGACACTCACAGTCGTGCGTCAGCAGTAGTGAGTCTCTGACATCATCACCACCACTGTCACCGCTGCCGCCCGTGGGTATAAAGCCACGTCGATTCTCGTCTCGAAGGAGGAGCTCGGTCATAGACATGATGCGCCCACGTTCGCGCAATTCAGCTATGATACATGTTGATTTTTGAAAGCAAGCATAGGATCAGCTTTTGGGCATTGGAAAGGGGAGTCATGGCAGGAGTTTGAGGCCTCACTTGGCATTTGGGCATTCATTAGGACGGCAGGCTCTTCCCTTGCTTTGTTTGATTAAGGGCTTCCTCTGTAGCACATGAGGGATACACGCATGGCACTTTGTAATATCAGGAGGCTGCATTGCCTTTGTGTTTTGATAATGATCAACCATTGTGCACGGACTTGAGGGCTTTGAAGCATTGAGCTTGTCTCAAGTTGTGCGATGTTGTTGATACTTAAACTTCCTTTATTCGTTATGATTGAGACTGATGCGCCCCAGTTCCATGGCAGAGTTTGATCCACCCCCCTCTCCCCAGCTTGTCTCTTTCTTCAACTATTGGAGACCGGGCATGATGTCTAAGGGGTGGATGAGAGCAAGGAGATGGAAGACGAGTGTTTAGACGAAAACATGGGATGGGGAAAGAAACAGAGTGAGCTTCCATGAGAGAAACCCATCAAGTTCCAGACAGTCATGCTGAGATGGGTTGTCTTGGGCAATATCTGCGATGGCCTTCCCCCCTCGGGAGGACATGGCGGGCAGGCGTCTGGGAGGAGCCTCTTTGGGCTACAGGCTGTTATGGCCTTTATTTTTGTTTCCATTTTCTACCGATTTCAGGCTCTAGATTCAATCTGTCGGAGAGAGTATTTGGAGTATCAAAGTCTCACCTTTGAACCCGGATGCAGTTCATGATGGCAAAGATGTACTCCATAACTCTGTCTCCAAGGTCCTTTCCATGTGGTAACAAGCACCTGTGTTCATTGCAGAGGTCAGCAGAGAAGTGTTTTAGGACCAGATCCAAGGAACATGGGGAATTTAGAACCGCACTCTTGTATTTAGACGCGGCTGCCGTTCATAACGGTGAACATCCACTCAATCATTTAGTCGATGATGCGGTGGAGGTAGCAACAAGCATTTGAGCCCATTGAACAGTTCTTCTGGGTATATGTCCCGCATCTGGACTTTTCCTGACTTGCCACCAGAAAGCTCAGTTGGTTTCTTCAATATTATTACACACCTGCGTCCGTTGCGTATCATCAGACAAATACGCCCACGAGCGAGGTACAAGGCGGGACAGGTGGTTAGGCGTCTTGATAGCACGGGTGGAGGAGACAGGCCTCTCCTCAGCCCCTGCCATCAAGCATGCAAAGATGCATATGCAGCATTTGATATTGGTTTTCCTTTCTTCTCGGAGTTTAAGCTTAAGAATGAGACGTCCAGTTCTGGTCTGGTGTGATGTTTCAAGCACTCAGGGGCAGTTTTATACCGGCAGAGGTCAACCGCCACGCCCAAGAGGACTTGGAACAGGAAGCACAACACGCTTCTTACATCGCAAAATCTTCTTGCCATGGAATCTAAAGTTAAAGCGAGAACATAGTCAGATCCTGGTATGGCGTCCATGATGGATGGGGAGCGAGGGGTCAACACATCAACCTCTGAGTGTGCTGCAGCTCAAGACCCGGAAGGGAATTGGCGACAGCTAGAAGGCGCCATGGGATTATTCTCGAAGGCTGTCTCTTCTTATTCAAACCCTCGTCTCCACCATATGAACTATGGAAGCATGTCCGTTAGACCATAGACCTCATCGTCGAGACCCCGGAGCATGCTAACGACGCACCAAGACCCCTGGGTTCTTCTGGACTCCGCCACAGGAGAAGAAGCTTGTGAATTCTAGCTTTGGGGCGTATTGGATTGGCTTATATCCTCGGAAGCCCGGTGTGTCTCGAGGAAGAGAGACACGGAACTCTGCCGCCAAGACTGGCTTGGTCGATGCCACCTTGGGCCGTGGCTGAACGAGAGACGGGTAAAGGTCATAACGGTGGTCAAAAGCCACTGGCGTATGGGTGATAGCACTTCTGGCTTTGTAGAATATCGAAGGTAATGTATTGAAAGTGCTGACTGCATGTAGTGGCTGGAGTATTCAACGAAAGCTTGACGTTCTGCGGGATTCACGGATTTCGCCGTCACCGGATGATGCTCGTATGCTTTCCACAAGTTGAGACATACATAGAAATCAGTACCTCTGCGGCAGCGTGCGTGTTACTGGTATACGAGAGGTGTGTTCCCTACATCCTCCATTTTCTTTTGGGACAGGATCCTGGCGAGCATGTTACACCAGTCGCTCCAACGTCGATATCTTACTTTAGACTATCTTGGTTAAACAGCGTCTTATACAGTCAGTTGGTCCCCCGCTACATTGTTTAATGCAGAGAAAACGACCGGTATAGAGCCCAGGCACGCCCGTCAACGGGTGACGGCGCAGCCATGCCCGTGTAAGTCTCCTCCCGGATATCAACGGCTTTGTTACGTATTCCCCTGCCGTCAGAGCACGGAGTCCAAAAGGTACAGCTACATACAAGTACCCACATCAGAAGACCCCCTAGGGTGAGCGGCCATCGTGAATGTAGTGAGACGGTCTACTTCCACCAAGCTGGAGCCATCGTTGATGGGCTCACCCTGGGATCTGGAGTCTCAACCCTGGAATAAACGCCTTCTAGAACACCCCATGCTCGAAGCAAGGCTGAACCATGTGTACGGTTTTCCCACTTTAGAGGGCTGGCACCGTCACAGAGAATCCTCGACCGCCACGTTCCGTGTACATTGGCTGGTCCTTGAGGGCGATTGCTGTGTTGTCGCCTTGTGTTTGAGTTTCCTCAATTTCGACTTATTAGTCATCAACGGCGGGTACTTTCCAATTGCAAACCTTGCAAGATTTACACCTGTGTCGACTTCTCTGCCTGAAAAGTTTTCTGGCCGTAGAGACCATATGTGATGCGATGTTAGTCACCGGCGAACAACGAAGGTAAAGTTATTTGGTCGTTGCACGAGCAGAGGCGGAGGATGGGTAACCGATTCTCAACAAATGCGGCATGCAAGATAACCTCTCGAGGCCGCAAGACATTGGCATGACCGAAGGATGATGTGAAAGATCGTGGGTTCAATGGTGGATAATGTAGAACTGTCTAGTATGACTTGAGATCCGAGGGATGGTGACCTTCAGTAACTCTATTTGTCCACCAGAGGGGGCTCCAGGTTCATTTCTGCGAACAAGTCGTGTAACCCGCGGTTATCTGCGGACTTTGGGATCAAAGAGTAATATCAGGTCGGGCCCAGATCGGTGGTCCCGCGACGGTCCACATCGCCGATGGATGGATCTTCCCCATCACCGTGGGGCGTCATAGGGCTCACTCGCGGCAGCTTCACACAACAATCAATTCGGTCGGTTAGCTCAGTTGGTTAGAGCGTGGTACTAATATATCATCAGATATGTTGAGTAATGCCAAGGTCGGGAGTTCAAGCCTCCCACTGATCACATTCTTTTTTGCTCTCGGCGCCGAACCTGTTCGACAAGGTGCCCAGACTTCAACTTTTTGACATTTTACTTTCCTGGACGTGTCAGGCCCTTTTTTGTCTTCGGAATTCTTCATCATAAAATTTCTAATAGTTTGAAAGTGGTAAAATGTCTGGACCTGGGGAGTTGTGAAGTCCTCAAATCATCAACATCATGAATGAGTGCTGCGCGCTTGGCTAGCTGCTTCACTCATAGTCGACCATTATTCGGATACACAAAAGTAACTGGGTTGATTACTATTTAATACTTCTTTGAAGTGAGTTGGACTTTCACAGATCTCGCAATTTGTCTGTCGGTGACTGAAAAGCTAGGAACGGAGTTGACTTGACTTGTCTCTACGCAACTGACCTTGGACCGCCCAGAGTCAAGCAACCAAGCATCGGAGGATACAAGAGAACCAGCGAGACGGCAGAAACAACCTGTCTAATCGCTCATTGATCTCATCATCAGTCGACTGAAGAAATACCTGCAGGACCTTCGCTCAGAAGCGGCTACTTCGGACCAACTCTGCTGAGATGGCATGGAAAGTCGCGTGTTTGAAGTGTTGCCAGCGCCGCAATTTTCATTTGTTTTTCAACGCCAACTGTTCAAAATCAAGCAATCATAAATACGCATTCGGAATCGCCTGTCCCTCGTCGAGGTTCGATCTGTTGTTTCTGAGCTGGACCAAGTCTTCCATTGCCAGAAGCCCAGACGAGAACTACATATTTGAGGCCCGCGCAAGTGGTGGGCTCGCATGCTCCGAAACCGGAAGGCTTCGCCGTCGTTTCTGGGTAGGTATTCTTGAGGGAATACGTGTAAGACCAGACAGATCACGATGGACAGAGGAAGAAACCTGGGATCGCCTAATGGCCGGTTAGCGTGTCGAGTTTGGGCCAGGATACCCTTCGGTGATGAAAGGGCTGGACGATAACAGTCCTTGCGGGAATGGTCCCATTCTCATAGCGTTTGCCGTTTGACTCTAAGTGTTTGGCCAAGTGACAGAAGAACAGTTATATTCAGATAGCCCCGATCGCGTCACCGGGGCTGAGGTCCCTCGCGAAGTAGGGCGAGCCCAAAAAGATGAAACCCTTCTGCAGAACGCTCACCGAGTGACCATGCTGCGGTGAGCTGATTATCAGGGCAACCTTCCCGACGGTGACCATCATTTTGACGCCAAGTCAGCTTTTCGGACAAACACAACGGAAGTGCGTACGGAATCAGAAATACTGGTCCGCTGGTTCTCAGAGCAGTCAGTATCCACGCAGGCTCGACCTCAGCTCCAAGTCTGCCGATGGCAAATTGGTTCTCGGAGGAGTCGAGGTACGTGAGCACGAACTGCAAGGGCAGCATGTCAAAGGGGCGTAGCAAGGAGAGGCTTCTGATATGAAGAGGACCTCAATGATCTAGGGGTCTCATTGTGTTGAAATTTGAAAATGACATCAAGGTTACTGTGGAGTAAGCAAGACCAAGAAAGACGACAGACTTTGGAACATGGTTGTAGGCTCGGCTGTGCGTGAAGGCGAATGGTTCCCTGGCTTTCACATACTCACTGCGATCTCAAACAGTGATGCAGGCGCTTCAGTCAGGCAGCAAAGGAAATCCAGATAGATATGCCGGAGATGACAGTCATCGTGGCGGGCAGAGGACATAAGGAGAAAGAAGAGCCTGCATGTGATGAGGTCCGGGACGGTGGAAGAGTGGTTACAAGTCATTGTTTCAGAGCCATGCTGTCCCTGCCCTACACCTACCCTTTGCTCCTGGATGTTCTCAAAGCCCCAGCCAGTGACAAAAGAAACACGGCACACGCATAACTCAAGCCCATAAACGCCGTGTCATGAAGTTTCAATGTTTCATTTGCCTGCCTGACCCTTTTACAAACCAGCCAAGCAGCGGTACCGCGAGGCATGCCATGCGAATGCATCGACGGAGGCAGGAGAGAGGACGCCGTGGCCGCCTTCCGCAACTCCTCGTCTAGCTCTGGATGCGTCCCAAATCGTCTTTCCTTTGTGTGATTGAGCAGACGGAAACCAGATCTTTTTTAATGTCCACGTTTTGACTCCTCCCGTTGTTAAAAACAGTAACTGCCAAGGTTCACCAAAAGCCTCTTGACCGGACCGGAGAAAAAACCCAAACGCTCTTCCCCCGAGTTCTCCTTGTTCTTCCCACACCCATATACCAGAGTGGCAAGAAAAGCCAGACCATACCGCACAACAAAAAGTTGTTTAACGGTAAGACTTCTGGAATCTGGAGCGGGCACCAACACCACCGAACTTCTTGGGCTCGCACCGGCGGTTGTCAGCGACGAGCAGGGTACGGTCGAACTGGACAAGAGCCTGCTTCAGCATGTTCTTGGAGTGCTCGTCGACGAACTTCTGGTAGTAGGCGACGACGGACTTGGCGATGGCCTGGCGGACGGCGTAGATCTGGGAGGTGTGACCACCACCGGTGACGCGGACACGGATGTCGATGTTGGCGAACTTGTCAAGGCCGAGGACGAGGAGGGGCTCGTAGACCTGTGGTGTTTCCAACGTTAGTTTCGATCGGTTCCTGATGGTGGCTGCGGTTCGCCGTCTCTCGTTCTCCTCCTGCCGTTTGCCAACCGGACGTGGCGAGCAGAGTGCCGGCATGATTTCTCCAAGACGGTTCCATCACCCCAGCGCTCTGCCCTCCATCATCCAAGATGCCATACTCCCAAGTTCCTCCTCTTGTCGACCGGGTTGCAGATGGGTTCGCGCGGGCAAAAATCGTACCTTGAAGCGGAGGATCTCAGGCTGGACAAGCGAGAGGGGCTTGCCGTTGACCTTGACGAGGCCCTTACCAGCCTAAATTTCGCAAAGTCAGCTTTCCCTTCTTCGATATCGAATTTTCGTTTCCTCCCCAATTTTCGGGCTCATTGGGAAGGGGAGGGCTCTCGCATCGCACCTTGCACTGGGCAACCGCGGTGGCGGTCTTCTTCTTGCCGAAGCACTGCACGCTCTGGGTGGACGACATGGTTGCTGCGGGATGGAGGGGGACTGTGAGGAAATTCGCAGCGCGATCGATCGTGAGGGCGGGCGTTGTCGTAGTGCTTTGGACAGGCCAAAATTTCGGGTTTGCGATTTGGGTGAGGGTTGTGCCCTTTTTGCCGTGGGCTATGCCGTTTTGGGTCCTAGCGCAGCCGGTGTTGATCCGGTACCCGCAGCACGTGATTCGTTCTGGCAACGTCGACGACCACGACTTGGAGCCCGCTTATGTCATCCATCCTGCCCCGGAGGGAAGGACCCGCCGCCTTGGACATTGGCATCTCAGAGCGCCGACATGGCGTCCACCAAGACAGCTGCCCCTCTATTAACCTCCTCCGCCCCTCTCTAACAAAGGCAGGCCACATAAAGCTACTTAGCTGCCCCTCCCACTCGATCTTCCCCCTCACGAAACCCGCACGGCAGCCCGACAAACCATGGCTCGCAAGGGCGTCGGCATCGCGGCCTTCGACCGCTCCCGCCTCACCTCGGCGCAGTATGCCTCCCACGGCTCCAACCTGCGCAGCAGCAATGCGCAAGCGCTCGAGACGCAGCTCTCCGTCTTCCGATCCCTCCTCCAACAGTTCGCCCAGACCCACGCGAAGGATATCCGCTCGAACCCGTCGTTCCGCGCCCAGTTCGCGCGCATGTGCTCCGCCATCGGCGTCGACCCGCTCGCATCCTCCTCCTCGGGCAGCAGCGGCGGCTCGTCGTCTATCTGGGCGCAGTTGCTCGGCCGATCCGTCAACGACTTCTACTTCGAGTTGGCGGTGAGGGTAGTCGAGGTGTGCGGCGCCACGCGGGACGAGAACGGCGGGTTGATCGGCGTGCGCGAGGTGCGTGAGCGCATCATGCAGGGTCGCATGGAGGGCGCGAGCGAGGTGACGGAGGACGACGTGCTGCGTGCCGTCGGCACTCTCAAGCCGCTCGGCAGCTCCTACAGCGTCATCAAGGTCGGAAGCAAAGACTATATCCGGAGCATCCCCAAGGAACTCAACACGGACCAGAGTGCCGTGCTCGAGGCCGTCCAGGTGCTGGGCTACGTGAGCATCTCCATGCTCATGGTCAACCTGCGCTGGCCGCGCGCCCGCGCCCAGACGGCCCTGGAGGACTTGCTGGGCGAGGGCATGCTGTGGGTTGACAAGCAGTGCCCGGAGTGGGAGTACTGGAGTCCCGGCTTCATGGTGGACACCGGCGAGGCGTCGCCCGGGGAGTGAAAACAGCGGGCGGTGGGTGATGAGATAAGATACCACAAGAACCTCCATCCGGGGCGGGCATCACGTCACACCGGTAGACAGGTCTGAGACCCGGTTAGGAGAGTTGAGACATGCCCGGCCGGCCCAGACGCGCGTTATCACTTCCTTCAGAGAGGACAGGTCTCGGCTGAAGGCGTACGACCAGCTGCTTCCATGAAAGTAAGCCATGCCAGGACTAAGTCTCTAATGACGCTGCTATGGACCGCTGACGGATAAACTCGGCACGATGGCTAGACGACATAACTTCGTGTTATCATAGATGTTAGGACACTTGATGAAACGACCGCGAATGAACACTTTTACCCTGCATATCGAACCTTAAACCCAAGCGCATTGAACCTATCTACCGACATAGACATATAACATGACAGCAACGTACGAAGCAAGCAAATTGTACAATGATACTCGGCGGTTGTTCGCAGCACAGCCAAACCGCCTGCTCCAGCTCGCGTATCTTTCACACTGCCCCCCCACGCCCCTCAACTCCAGAAAGCCGCCCGAAGGCCGATTTCGTTTTCGTATTAGATGTTACCAGACTTCGTCAACCGGGCGTCACATTGGCCATCACCTCAGCCACCTCACCGTAGCAGAGTCGTTTAGTAGGCAGGGTTGGGGCCACCCATGGGGCCAGGTTGGCCAGGGTGGCTAGGGTAGTCCTTAGGGCCCGGGTAGTCCCTGGGAGGGTAGTCCTCGGGGCGACCTGCCATGGAGGGGGAGCGGCCGTCACCGAAGTGCTTTTTGCGAAGGGCAGCGAGGCGCTTCTTCTTGGTGGTGGTGTTGATGTAGGTGCCGATGATGAAGGCGACGAGGTTGAAGAAGGGCACCCAGAGTTGATCCGGCAGGAACTTCTGGGCGAAAGCCAGGCACAGCGGAGACGTGATCCAGCTGACCTTCATGACCTTCCAGAAGCCGACCTTGACCGTCGCGCGGACCTGGTGGTAGGTCTTGGCGCCGGCAATGAGGGCCATCGCGGTCAGGTAGACCGAGTTCTGGATAGGCGCGATCTAAGAGAGGGTGAGTTAGCCAATGTGTGGTGATAAGGAAAGGTCAGGCCACGCACAATCAGGTTGCTGATGATAATCTGCAGGACCTTGGCCCGCAGACTGGTGCGACCGGCAAAGGTCTTCTGCAGAGCCCAGATCAGGAAGTGGCCGAGAGGCGCGCTGACGAGAGCGCCGTAGGCGGCCATCTTGGGCACGCGCGAGGTGAAGTAGTTGCCATGCTTGTTGCGATCCTTGGCGAGGAAGGATGCGAGCAGCTCCTGGGCGCCGGCGAGGGTACCGGCAGTGAGCATCTTGGTGCGCAGAGGGTTCTGCTCGAGCTCCTTGATGTAGGCCTACAATTCAGCGCGTCAGCACATCGTTCCCGTACCGTCCCGTCCACGTTTCTCGAGGACCGCTCGGTTCGGCTCGCCGCGTATCGTGGAATCGGGAGAATGCTGCGAGACGCACCGCCAGGTATCCCTTGGAGCCTGCATTTTTCTTGCCGCCGGTGATGGCGGTGCCGATGGCCTCGGTGATGGGGTGCTTTCCGCTCGTGCCGGGCAGAGGCTTGTCGGGATGGAAGACCTCCTCGATCTTGTCGACACCCTTCTGTAACACCTCCTTCGTCTCCTTCTCGAACTTGACCGACATGGTGGGCTAGGCCTCTGGGGGTATCGCTATCGAAATCGGAAACGCGGGGAAAGCAAACTGCGGTGAGAGGATCATTAGCTGAGAGGGCCCGTCTCGTGAGTGTTCGCGATGGGTTTTCCGGGGGGGTGTTCGTCAATTGAATTGCGGCTCCAGCCCGGGGGTGGCCAATGGTTTTGTTTACCGCGTCGCTCTGCCGACCGCCAAGCTGTGTGGGCGGTAAATTGCGCTGACGGAGCTCTCGCTGACTGGAGGCCCCAATTGCAAACTGTGCGAACGTGGACTCGACAGGAAAAAAAGGCGCGAAATTCTCGGACAACTTACAAGCAATTCTTCAAGATGATAGCGAGCGGGCGTGCGTCTGGCCGGCACGGGAGGGGAGGTTGGGCGGCAGCAGCAGAGGGAGGCGGGTGGGTTGTTGATGTGGTGGTTGAGGAGGTTGACACAATTGGGCCCTCTCTTTCTCTCGTTCCTCTTGGGTGGACGGGTACGCAGCGGATACCTAGGTACGACACCGGGAAACTAGAGCCAGGGCGGGCTGGATTGACTGGGCAGGCTGGGTTGGCCGGCTGGGGGAGGCAGATTGATTGAAAGATGGATTGGCCAGGATGGGGAGTGGTAGCCGACCTTGGACCTGAGGTCGCTGCTGGGCCATGCTCATTCGTGCTCCGGCGCTAGGCCACACTGGACCGGGATGTTGCAGGACGGGGCAGGAGCTGGACGGAGCTGCAGGGGTGTGCAATGGAGAGCTGTGGTTGGCTGCATTCTTCCAATGGCCCGAGGTCTGTTTTTGAACATCAGGGAGGGGACGCCTAAAAAACTGGGCGGCAGCGAACAGACGCACGCCAGCTCATCCTGACAGTCAGTGCCCGTGCGAGTGTAAGCCTGCCTGCTGCAAGCCCGCAAGCCTGCACCGCACCGCTGCACCGACCGCGCGACATGCCACCCGCGTCTGTGCTGGGTAGACCCCTTGAGCGGCCCTCGCGAGGGGCCACCTAGCCCTCCCCCAAGATGATGGTTTAATCATCGCGCTTCATGCTCTGGCCTTGCCGAGTCGTCCGAAGGTCATCTGAACCTATCGATTTCTGCATGCATCCCGATGCCACGACGCAGGGTACGGCTCGCCTTTGTTCAAGATGCTTTGCAGCATCCAGAAAGTTTGTCTACGCCGTACCTTAAATGGTGTTCGATCTGGGTGGAACCTCCATGGATATGTGTGCTTAATAGATAGGCCAACCAAGCGCAATTGACAGATGGTAGCGAGACACTGCGCCCGCATTAGCTGTTGAAGAAGCCAATATTTCTTGAATCCTCGGCACAACACGAAGTTTTGTCTGCCGGACTGTGGAGACGAATCAGCTTCAAACCAGCACTTCAATTCTTCAAGGATGGCGCAGCATGTCTCTTTTGAAGAGTCATCTTACTAACATGGCGGTGTGATTGGACATTCTGCATATCCATCTGACAATTGCAAGTATTCTATCATCACTGTGATGGTCCGGATACCGTCACTAGGACCTGAGATAAGCTGTAAAGAGCGGCGCGTCACGCCGGCATCTCATTGCTTCGTTCTGCTGGACGTATAGGGACGGTTGCAAATAACTCATTATGTCTACTTCAGAGTATCCGTGATTGAAAGAATACAGACGGCTTTTCGCTAGCAATAGGGGTATTTCGTGCAATCCAACGCCAAGCAACCAAAGCCACGCAATCACTATCATTGCACCCAGCCGATCCCATCGACGTGTCGGTACGACTTTGTCCATGTCGCTCTGCCCAAGCCGAACAGCTTCGCTCCCCTGAGGCTTTATTCTTATCCTCCCCAAGTCAGAAGCGCCATGGCTCTCCCTCCATATGCTGAGTCCTCATACCTGGGTGACAAGATCCGGCACATGCATTTCGACGCTCTCCTCCAAGACGGCGACTCCGTTGTGAACTTTGAGTGGCTTGGCCAAGAATTTACCCTCCTCCTTCTCCTGTTCTTCCATCTCTGTGGCACCCTCTCCGTGGGGGTTCTTGTTGCCGGCGTCCTCCTCGCCGCTGGTATCCTCGCCATTGATTTGTTTGCCGTTGGCGTCAAGTGACTCTCGGCGTCCGGCCTGAGCGGCAAGGTTCGGGGAACCAGGGGATCGAGGCAGGTGAGCCTGTGGAATGGAGTAAAGGGCAATCGATCTTTTATCGTGGGCTAGGTCAAGCTGCGAGTTGAGGTGGGTAGCTAGACGTGTGGTGATGTCTTCGGAGCTCGACCTCGATAAACTTTCCGGGGAAACGGACATCGAAGACACTGTCGACTAGGTATATGTAAGTATCCGTGTCTACAATAGTAGTGGAAGTACTTACTGTTGAAGGTGAACGGAGGCCGAGGTTTGCGACTACCCGAGCGCTACAGATTGGTCTCTGGCGGAAGAGATGGAATCCAAACCCCGTCACTGCCGTGGCGGGTATGCTGCCATCCGCGATGCCGTCGAGGCTAATGTACGCTCTGTCTGCGCCTCCAGGGCGACAGTAGGGACAGATCTTGTATTGGCACTCATCTTTGTAGTTCGGGACCCAGGGGTTCGCGGAGCCTTCGTCCAAGGTAGCCTCCAAAGGGAAGAGGGTAGGTTGCTGAGTAGCACTCGCAGATTTTCGGATAGACTCCTTACGGAGAACATTCCCCAGCTGAGGTTCAGGCGTTAGCTCTGCGGAAGCGCATAGGGGCATGAAAAAGCCATACATGTTTGCGTTGGTTGAAGATGGTCAAAAGCTGGTCACTGGAATAGGTCCGCGTAATGTCCCTCGGGGGCATCTCTTCAAGAAAGCTTGCAGCGTTCCCGGCGCGCTTCTCTGGGCCGCGGTTTCGGGGCTGTATGGTCGAGATAAGGTGCTTTCCTACGTCGTCGAAAGTGACCTGAAGACATCAGCTCAATGGTCCGTCCTCGGTAGATTTATACTTACTTCGTCTCCGCTGAAAATGGAGTCACGCAGCATCTCCTCGCGGTCTTGGGAACATCGATACAGCCAGCCGAACGGTCCAACGTTGCCACAAGAATCGCATCGAAGTACGTAGCTGTAAACGCGGACCATCGTGACATGGGTGCAGGTGGCGTAGGTCCGCACGGGGTGTTGTGAGGCCATATTGATATCCAGCGCCAAGAGGCAGCCCCGAGGAGATTGCGGGCAAGAATGCGTGAGGCATACGTTGAAGAAGCAAAAAGCCGAGAGCCAGAAATAATGTTTTGAAATTCGAGGAGGGGGGACAGAAGGAAGATAGGTGCGGTGACTGCCAGGTTGGGAAGGAGCACCTGACACCTTCCAGGTTGTGAACGCGTCGACTGCCAGCCCTCAAGGTTCTACGTCAACGACACTTTGAACAATAATTCTTCATCATTCAATATGTTGACTTTCACTGTAAGCATAAGATAAATAAGGGTAACAAAAAAAGGAAGACGGACAGGGAAAACAAGAAGAATTACAGGACAATAAAAGAGACGAGGTCTCCCGAGTATTTACCTCAACGCTACCTGTGTGGCATTTGTGGCTTGTTCAAGTGAGTAGCAGTTGTCTTCTCAAAGGCTTTTACCAGCTGCATAATTGAGAGAGTTTGGCTTCGAAAACCGTCCTACAACTCACTCGTTTCCCTCGTTTGAATTCTTGGTCATACGTCTACCCGGAATTTGCTTTCATCACTGGGGCCGATGGCGTCGAGTGACGGAATTGTCAGTGAAACCTGATGAGGTTTTCTGTTCAAAAACGATCAGACAAAGAGGGCGATGCCTTTACCGCCCAATGGAACGAGGTTTCTATTGATGCAACGGCTACGCAAGCTACTTTGACGCCCGAGCCGACGAGTCCTTGGGAACATCAAATCGAATTGTATGGATCGACTGCCGCTCCACAGACTCGCCCGGACAGTTTCAAGACTTGCATGATACGTTCCCTCTCTCCATTGTCATTCACCTTGCTTTCGACTCGTCGCACGGTATTTTGGACATGATATTAGTGAAAATAAGGTGGCCAGGTTCGTTCTTGGAAAACACGTTGTGCGGCTCCTAAACGTTCCCATTCATGGAACCTATCCTCAACGTTTGCGAATTCAGAAGATACACAATAGCCTCACACCAGGGTAAAACTCCGTTGTCATTTCCACCCTTCCCGTTTCTAGTTTCAATGACCCCGTGCCTCATGATCACCCGTTCTTCACCCTGAACAAACCTGATAATCACCAACGCCAACTCTAATATCAGTTTCTCGTGCTCTCCAAGACGGCCTTCATCATGGCGTTGCCAACGGCGACAGCATCACTGAAACGCGGCTGGAAGAACTGCTGCGTGGTCTCGAAGCGGTTCTTCCACGTCTCGAAGTGACCGAGCGACACGCACTCGGCCCAGCCGCGCGCGGCGAAGGTGAACTCGAGGTCATCAGATCGGTAAGTGTGGTCCTCAACGGCGGTGCGCAGCGCGTCGTCGAGCATCTCGGGGCTGCGGAAGAGGTGTTCCGCGACACCGAGCCACAGCCGGAAGAGCGGCGTCGAGCAGATCATGTGGTCGTACGGCACGATGCCGAGCTCCGCCCAACAGTCGACCATCGCCAACAAGCTAAGGTGGTTGTTGGCGCGGGGCGGCTCGGTCTGGTCCTCCTTGCGCCCCAGCGAGAAGCGCTCCAGTAGGTCCGGGTTGAGGAGCGGGCGGTCAGACCACTTGGGACTGCCGTCGTGACCGAAGACCTTCTCCTTGGCGGCGAGCACGCGCGCGCGTAGGGCGTCGGCGTTGCCTTCGAGCATGAGCTTGTATAGGTCCGTGACGGAGCGGGCGAACTGCGAGATCTGCTTGCGGGCCTCGGGGTTGAGGATGGCGAGCCCGGCGTAGACGTGCCACTTCTGCGAGTAGATGCGCAGCATGATGTTGATCTTGACGTTCTCGACGCCGCCGACGTAGCGTGACATTTCCCACGGGAACTGCGTGTTGGCGTGCCACGCCTTGCCCATGGAGAGGAAAGCCGCGTGCGTCACGGCCTGCGTGTCGGCGGTGATACGGTCATGTTCGTGGGCCGTGAGGTAAACATGCTTGGAGCCCAGCACCGACAGGACGGTCTCGACCTTCGCGACGGATGCCGCGGACGCGCGGTGGGAGATGATGACGAGCGGCTGGTTGCGCGGGTCGACGTTGGGCCCGTGGAGGGAGTGGCAGGAAACGATGTCGACGTCGGCCGGGAGATGGCGCTCAAAGGCGGTGATTTCGGGGTCTTTGCAGGAGGTCTGGCCGCCAACGATGGCGCCGAGCTTCGTCGCTGTAGGTTCAAGAGATCATCGTGTCAGGATTCGTGGTACAATCTCAGTCGGTGCGGCGGGCAAAACAGCAAAGCAGAAAGATGCAGGTGGAGGAGGCGCCTACATGGTCCATATTGGGCGATCACGCGGTCAATGGCGGCGGCTTCAACGCTGTAGATAATGTAGTCGCTGGCGCGGGAGACGTAGTGGCCATTTCGGCAAATTTGTATTTTGTTCTATTCAAGAAAGACGACTACTCAGCGGGTGGGCGTGTGGCAGGAGGAAAAGACTGGCTCCCATACGTTTCCCAAGAACTCTTCTTTCAGGCTCTCGTACTTTTCCTCCTGGTCGCACGCCATTATCCTGCCAGATCCCGGGACGTCAGTCTTTGTTTCCTTTCCCTTCTTCCCGAAGCACAACGCGAAAGGTTTGTGTAGCAAAAGGGCTTCCGCAAAGCTTTTGCGAGTTCCTGAGAGCAAAGTTAGCTCATTGCTTCTAACAAGAGACCATGGAAGCAGATAATGAGGTGTTGGTTCAGACAGGTTGTTTGTTAAGGTAGCTAGGTGTATCATCATGGAAGGTCCTCGGCCATACCCGGGGCCAGAATGGCTGACCAGGAAGGCTTTGGGCGATACTCTAGCCAAATGCGCTCTTGTCATCATGACCAAAGGGGGAAAGGGAATTGAAGGCAAAGGAGGTGAAAAGGAAGAGTAGCTTACCAGAAGAACCGCATGCGCAGAGGCCCAGCTGGAGAATGACAAATTACTCACTTCCATCCAGCGGCAGAGAGCCTCTGCGCGTACATCTTCCCCATGTCTCCCATGCCAATCAGGCCGACCACGAAGTTTTCCATCTCGGCCGGAACCTGAGGTTGGACGGGAGGGGAGGGAGATGCCATCGTTGTTGTGGTGCGCGCGTGGGACTGTCTGTTAGGTAAGAGTTTTCTTGCGATGAGCTTCCTTTCTTTCAAGACTGCAAAAGTCTGCGCAAGGCAAGGCTTTCACATTCTGAGAATGTGAATGAATTTTCGTAGCTGGTCCACCCTCTGCGGCGAAGCTAGAGTCGGGCGCTGAGTCACGACCAAAGCTGAGCTTGTTGAGTGTGGGATGCAGAGAGAAGGAAAAAAATGTTGCAGCGGTTCTTGTTCCGCTTTTTGATCTGCGGACCGAACGGCGGAAGCGCGGGAATGATTGGCCGAAACGCCCCTCCACTGAGCTGCTTAGATGCATTCAAGAAACTGGTGGGGGACGAGTACGTTTACTGCGATATTTTGGCACTGCTCGTCATATCCACCACAAGCTGGGTGGATGCTTCACAAGAAAGGTCGACACAACCTTGGAGCACAGGACGAAACCTCCACGATGTCGGTCCTTTTCACCATCGGTTCAAACGGCTCGGGCCAGCTCGGAATTGGTCATAAGGAGGATGTTTCCGTCCCCAAGCAAGCCATCTTCTACCCCGACCACTCCGACTCCCCTGTCTTCAAGGTCGCAGCGGGTGGGAACCACACGCTGCTCCTCACAGAGTCCGGCCAGCTGTACTGGAGCGGCGACGCCACGAGCGGAGCCTGCGGTCTGACGTCGACGGCAGAAACGCAAGAGCCCGTTTTCCAAAAGGCACAACTCAGCAAGGACGAGCAAGAGAATAGTAGCACCAGCGCCGCCACATTCCTAATCGCCGCGACCTGGGAGGCCTCAGTCATCGTGCGCAAAGACGCCGACGGAAAGGCGACGCAGGTGTACAGCTTTGGCGCGGGGCTCAAGGGTGAGCTCGGCCTTGGCGAGCTGCTAGTCCGCTCGCCCTCCGCCACGCTGTTTAAGGAGTTCCCGCCGGCCGGCGTCGAGGTCGTGGACCTGGCGGCCTGCATGGGTCACGTCGTGGCGGTTCTGAGCAACGGCGATGCTTACGCATGGGGCAATGTGCGCAAGGGACAGGCCGGCAGCCCTGAAGCCGTTGTCCACGCGCCTAGGAAGATCGAGGGTGTCGACTTCAAGGTCGTCAGGGCTGTCTGCGGCAAAGACTTTACCTGTCTGTTTGGCTCGCCGGAATCGGGCAAGCTGCTCGTCCTGGGTTCCGACAAATGGGGCATCAAGTCATCCGCCCCTGAGTCCGTGCCGGAGTGGCAGGATGTTGGAGCGAGTTGGGGCAACATTTACGTCTTGAAGAAGAATGGAGAGCTACTGGCATGGGGCAGGGATGACCACGGACAACTTCCGCCACCGAATCTTCCCAAGCTGTCAAAAATCGCCATTGGGAGCGAGCACGTTGTTGCATTCACTGAAACGGGGGATGTCCTTGCCTGGGGATGGGGAGAGCACGGCAACTGCGGCCCCCAGGTCGAGAACAACGATGTCAAGGGACGATGGAATGTCATTGCCTCGTCAAGATTCATACCACCTGGCTCTGAGATCACAGGTGTCGGCGCGGGTTGCGCGACTAGCTGGGTGACTATCACCACCAGCTGAGCAAATGGCCATGTAATATCTCGGTTCACCTGACTGGCCCAGCCCCGGAAACAGCAAGGTATCAAACTATTCCTCCATAGTTTTTATTCCCGGTAGAACAAACCTAGGCGTCTAACATCGGAAAGACGTTGTGTGGGCTCCAAACCATCGCTGCTGGCCGGAGTTTGGTCGAGTTCGCCGTTCTCTTCGGCGACAGCGCAGCCGAAATGCATAATAGATGGGTTCTGGACGGTGCAAGTTAGCATAAACACCTGGGTCGGGAGTCCTCGGGGATGTACCGGTTGGTTGCTGTGATCCCACTCCAACCTGGCCTCCTCCTCCGCCTCCTCGTCTTCGTCCCTAACGGGCTCCCACTGATCGTCGTTGTCTACAAATAGACCTTCGGATTCCATGGTCGCCGGGGGCGGACGCTGGGATGGCATCTGAGATGGCCGCAAATCGAACAGTGACGTCCTCGCGGCTCCACTTCTGGCCGCCGACGCTACTGGTGGCGGTGGTGGCATATTCTGTACGGCAGGCTGTTCCGGGGGCTCGGACGGCGCGGCGCTCTGTCTTCTGGACCCAGCAGCGGCCTCGAGTTGCTGCTGTCGCGCCGCCTTGCTGTTGGCCCTGCCCTTCTTCGTCTTCTGGCCCGGGTTGCCCCTCTCGCCCACCGTCATGAGGAGGAACTCGGAGTCGATCCCGTCGCCCCGATATGAAAACGAGATGGGCTTGGCGGGCGTGGAGTACCGGGCTGTCAGGGAATTGCCCGTGCTTCCGGCGTGGGAGATGATGGCTCGGAAGTCCTTGACGCTAATAACGATTCGGAGCTTCTCCTCGACCTCGATGTCCTCGAACTCGTCCACCTCGACAGCGATGGACGTGTGCAGAGGCTTCTTGAGGACCTCTTCCAAACCATCAGCACAGCTAGCGTCAATAGACCCAATGAGAACATACCGTCGCCGCCAGCCGTCTTCTCTGTGAAACCAATAAAGTTAACGTGCTCCCCATCGGAATTGACCTCAAGGTACTCCACTCCGGGACCGATATGGTCTTGTATGAGTTGCCGCAGTGTCCGCGAGGGTATGCTCCAGTGGTGCACAGCCTCGTCCTTGTTAAAGTTTGCGCGGGTGGGCGGCAGGGACTCGAAGGAAAGCTTGTGCGTAGATGTGATGCCTGCCATACCTTATCAACACACCGTTCACAGTGACAGTTAAATGAGATGAGCACACCGTTCCGGAAAACTAGTTTCACAATGAAGCGGCTCTTGACGTTGGGCCCGTCCTGAATGGCCACGTCGCAGCGGTCGATCGAGGTCTCTCTCTCGCGGTCCCGAGGGTCGCCACCGGTGCGGCTACGGAAGATGGCCAGGAGCGCCTGCGAAGCCGGAGGTCAGTCTGTCTTTCTGAGCAATGTTGTCTCGCTCGGTGCCACATCGCGGACATAAGTGAGAGAACCACTGTGAAAAAGAAAGAGCGGGTCAAAGCGTACCCGAATATAAAGCTTGCAGTAAAACTTGTCGCGGTACTGCGCGTTGCCCTCGAACTGGTAGCGGGAGAAGAAGCGAGCGGTGGCGAGCGTGAAACAGGCGTAGGCCGACTTTGACGAGTTGAGCGTCGAGAGTACTAGCTGCATCCATCACGATGTGTCAGTTGCCTTGAATCTCATGCGTCCCGGCTTTTGCTTTTGTAAAACCGGGAGAGAGCGGCGGACGAACCTGGTCCCTCCTCGCCTCAAGAGAGACATCGTCGCTGAACTTGTTCAGGCAGGTGAGGACGTCACGGAGGCCGGCGACGGCCTCCTCGCTTAGGGTGAAGTTGAGGACGGCCATTATCGGAGGGGAGTGGAGATTCGTGGGGAGTTTGCGTTATAATTTCATTGAAGCCGGACCCTTCGCCTTTGGACACGAGGGATGGATTTGGCGGACTCGGAGTGAGAGAGAGAATGTCGTTCGCATGAGGCTTGTGAAAGTGAGCGAGGCGCGTCTGGTCGCGTAAAGTGCTGGCCGGAGGGCGGTGCGGGGCATCGAGGCACCGGGGCCCACTGAGGGACAGTGGCCGCGGGGGATCTTACAGCGGCCTGCCTAGGTTGGTAAACCCAGCCAACGCAACCTGGAACTTTTGAGGACGAAAGGATCGATGGATTCAGGAAACAGAGATAAAGTTGAAGAAACATGAAGTTTGAATTACTAGACTGACTATTATTCTGAATGGTGCTGGAATGTCATCGTTCGACCGTCCCTAGAGCCCAGACCGTAGACTCACAACTCCAACACAGATCTTAACCTTTGAGACCATTATGAGCCAGCAGGGATTGAGAAGCCAACTATGAGTCAAAAGAAAAGCCTGCTTCTAAACAGTAAGGTTGAAAATTTTTCAATAAATTCCATGAGGGTATTCTGCCTAATGCTCAGTGGGGGCAATGAAAACTTTGACAGAAAGCCAGTTGATATCAGAGAGGCTCAATTGAACCGAATGCCGGAAACTGTCTGAATCCGTCGATGAAGTAGGCAGGAATCCAAGAAATTCTGGCCAAGTGTGCCCAAATCCGATGCTTTTCCCAATCCATAACGCCCCTAGATCTGAAGCCATTGTAGATTACCTGACGCCTCGAACACAAATAAAGTGAACTTCCAACCATCTCAGATCTCCGGGTCCACCGTACACTTGCGGTCAACATCCTGGAGCCGCTTGAAAATCTCCATAATCTCCACTTCGATAATCTTCAGTCTCTCGGGGATCGAATCCTTCTCGCGCATCATCTCGGGCGCCTCGCGGGCAATCTTCGCCTCGACAACCAAGGCATTGGCGATCTTGACGGCGAGCTTCTTCTGGGCCTCCCTCAAGACTCGGAGGGATCCGTCGTCGTTATCGATGACGCTGATCTTCAGATGATGCAGTTGCTCCTGATGCCGGCTGAGATGGTGTCGCAGCCAATTCTCCCCTTCGACGTGCCTCTCGATCTGCTTGCTCATGACAGCCAGGCTTCTGACCGTATTCTGAATTCGAGAGATGTCACTCTCAATCTCGGAGGCGTGGATGGTTTGCTCTGAGAAGGTCGGCATCTCGAACGAAAGGGGCTCGGGAAGCTGGCGAAATATGGGCGAGGCCCTGAAAGTGCGCACTTGGCCGCCAGAAGCCGTCTTTGTTGCGGTGGTGGCGACACCGGTCTTTCTCGAAAGGGGCTTGGGAATCTGGCGAAGGATGGGCGAGGCTCTGAAGGCGCGCACTTGGCCGCTATACGCCATCTTTGCTGTGGTAGTGGCGATGCCAATCTTTCTCGAAAGGGTGGACGAAAACATCTTTGCTCGGTTGTTTGTGGTAATATTGTGTATCTGATGTTGGGCTGGGTGGGTTGGACGTTGCAAGTAATGTAATAGTAGATGGAAGAAAAGAGATCAGACATCCTACGAACCTCGAAGAGGTCTGTTGTATTTATAGAGGTAGGGAACTAGGCAACCGAAGATTGAATAGAACATGTGTGGACACATCATGGCACAAGGTACGGCTTGAATGATGCTGAAAGCTACCGTGTGCCATAAGGGTGAAAGTTACGATTTATCATTATGAGCAATCGCATGCGCTGGTCCCAACTCACCCAGTACCAAACAACTCACATAAACTGACTACCGATAATTTCTTCGCTTGAAAACATGACGTAGTCGCCTCTCTTGATGGCGCGCCCAGGCGAAGTCGACGGGATTCCCTCAAGGGCTCTTGTCCTCCTGTTTCAAACCCGCGTATCGTACAAAAAGCGAGTCGCGGAAGTGCGAATGTCGGATACCATTGGGTCTCGCCTTCGCAAAGGTGTCGATGGCCTCTTGCACCTTCATGCCACATCGGTCGACGAGATAGCAGACGATGAAGTATCCAGTCCGGTTGAACCCGTAATGGCAATGGACCCCAATCACCTGGCTATGTCCATCGTTCTTTGCTTGTCCGTCGTCTTTGGTTTGCCCGTCGTCCTCGTCCTTGGTCCTATCCTCTCTGAGTTTATCCACAATTAAGATGAATTTGGCGACTTCGTCCTTGGTTGGCGGAATTTTCGATACCGTTGCAAACTTGTGATAGCGGATTCCGCCCTTCTCCATGGCCTTCGGGTCATATACTGGCTGGTCGTGACTGATATCCAGTACATCCGTGATGATACCCGCCCAGTTCTTCACGAATTCGGTCGGACAGTGGACGTCATCTGCCTCTCGTAGCGTCTTCATCGCTCTGAAAACCGGTGGCCTCCCCTTAGGGCCGATGGGGTGAGAAACCGGCACGACATTTTTCCACTTCTTCAGGTTCTTGACATCCCACTTGCCCTCGCGCGCGAGATACTGCAGCTGCCACCCCAAAGAGTACCTGCCGGTAACATGGGTGGAGAGGAAGTCCGAGATGAGGCCAGCCAGAACCCGATCCGTATCGGGCATGAACAGCAGGGCATGGTTGGCCGGTGCAGGCATGATGATTGACTTCACGACCTTGGTCGGATGTCGAGGCTGGGGCGGGATGTTTGCGGGTGATTCTCGTGGCGTGGAGGGGTCCTCCGCATTGTCGGTATCTTCGTTGAGCCGTCGATCCCGCTGGAAGTCCTCGTCACGAATGTCATCTATGCTTTCGGGTATGTGGTCCGCAGGATTCTTGGAGGTGTTGACTGGCGCAGCGGCATCGACAACGGTGTCGTGCCCGCCGTCCAATCCGGCTTCTGGAGAAGAAGGAGCTGTCCCGGAAAGGAAGCCTGCGATCTTGCTAACCTCTCCCGGTGGCGTAAGATTGTCATCCGCTCCGCCGACGAGATAGACCGGGACGTTAATGCCCGCCCACGCATCCTTTCCCGGAACGCCTCCCTTGGCGATGCCTTGCTCAAAGGTCGGGAGAGAACCCCAAGCCATCCGACGCCAGACCAGCGTGCGGCTCTGGTTGTTAAACCGATCTTGAAGCTTGCGCAGCTCAAGACTGGCGCCGGGGCCGACAAACCGAGTCACGCTGACGCTGTGAGGGCCGCCCCTTCGGTCGTATGCCCTCCATAAATTGAACAGCCAGCCAGGAATCCACAACAACTTCCGGAACAATGCCGTCTTATCTGGAGTTGGAGGGCCCGAGAGAGGACAGATAGCCACCAGTCCGACAATGTGATTTCGTAGATCTGTTTTGTGAGAGGTGTTGCGGCTGGTCAGTTGTGCGCACAAAGCAGTGCCCATGCTATGGCCAATGAGAACGACATTGCGATCAACCTCCTTCTGGCGGTACTCATCGATGATGACCTCCAGCAACTCAGCCAAGGCTTCCGGTGTGTAGGCCTCCCACTTCGTTTGACTGAACTCGGAGCGGCCGCATCCGGGCAGGTCAATGGCCAGACACGATGAGATGGAAACGAGACTCTTCAATAGCGGGTGAAATTGGGCTACAGAGCCGCCCAAACCATGGATGAAGACAAGCAGCGGGATGGGCGGTTTGGGCAGCTCGTCTGCCTTGTGGTGTCGTCTGTAGAAAGTCCGGACGCCAGCGTAGGTGTAGCGATCCGTGTTGTATGTGCGAATCTCCGAGTTCTCCTTCAGCAGAACCGGATCAGTGGCCTCGGGGTCGTGGGGATTGGCAAAGCTGAACCATCCCTGGCCCTGCGGTTGGTGTTGCTCGTCTGCCATGTCGTCTGTGGTATCCGTGCCGGAAGAAGGCGGTAAAAACAAGAGTGAGCAGTACTGGAGTGTCTGATGAATAGAAAAAGACGTGAATGATGCGCGGGTATCTCTAACAGTGGTGCGCTTTAAGAAGACGATGGTGTCGTTGGCAGACGTAAACAGTACGGGGTGAAAATTCGCAGATAACGATGAGATTTGGTGGCACGGATGTGACTCAAATGGACGCTGAAGCCGAAGTAAGGGCCCGATTGCCGTCCCTCTGCTGCGGTTCTCTGTCGCACCTGTGTGCTACTGGGCGCGAGGCCCAGAACACGGCAGGTGAGAGCAAGAGCGTCTTGCTTTATGAGGACAGCCGGGTGCCGTCGAGCTCTGAGCGGATCGGCTGCAGACAGGCAGGCCGCGGTAGGGCGTGCTCGGGACCAGTCGTTCCTGAGGCAAGAATATTGCACTTGGGCTCTCTTCAGGGCAGGAAGGCGTATAGAGGAGGAGGGACGAGGTGGGATCGGGGGAAGAGCCTCACACCTAAAACCCGCAGCGCACCTTGGGCAGGCACGACGGCGGACACTGGACGCACGCTGAACATGGGCGCTGCAGCAGAGAGAAGGGGTCAAACTTTTGGCTTTGGGCATTTTATGTCATTACCCATTTCCAGCCAACAGTTCGTCATCCCTCCTCCACCTGGGTCTGGGAAAACACTGCCATTGGCTTCCTTGTCTATGGAATTTTTGGCCAATTGGAATCTTCTGCAAGTTCGCGCTAGGTTCCTTAGGGCCTGCGCAGGGTCCCCGCAAGGCTGATTACGTATCAGATGAAGGTGCTGGACATGAATTTAGGTAAAATGTTCTGATATTACATTTAGCCCTCTGAGTCCGTCAACGAGATTTTCGTCGCGCCGGTTTTTTTCTTTGGGCTTTGATCGTCGTGACGTAGAAACGGCAGAGGATGAGTAAGTAGTCTTAGTGTACAGTTTTTGCGTAGCGAAGAGCCCAAGAATCTTGCTAGCAAGACGAGTCACGGCGGGGTCATGGCCGGGGGATTGGACATTCCCGGCTAAACTCGGCCGAGTATCGCATAGAGTGCAGGACCTGATCTCGATGCCAGTCCCCATAGGTAGCCAGATGGATCATCGTGAAGCTGCCGCGTCGAGTGCACCCGTCCATCCACGTGTGTGCTCTGAGCCTCTCACCGACAACCTGTCTTCAACCCGGCATGACTCGAGTTGTCCATGTGGTCTCCCCATCGCGAGCACGTCACGCAGCGCCCTTGCCCTCTACCCATCCGATGGGAATTAGGGCAGCCGCAACATCGTCGACGCCCCGCTCCGTGGCGAGCAGGTTGAATTGCGAGGCCGCGTTCCTTGTGTCGAGGATCTCGACGCGAATGCCGATCGAGCTGAGGTGTTTTCTCGTCGCAGGACACAGCGGCACTATCTTGGGACCGACGCCGATGATGAGGAGATCTAAAAATGCCCATGTTAGCCGTCCATTTACTCAACTGTAAAGACTCGTCTGGGGAAATAAAGTACCAGGCCGTGGCCACACCAGCTCCAGGACCCCAAACGCCTCCGCGGGGATTTCGAATTGACCCTTGGCGTTGATCAGGTTCATAGACCCCTTTGCCTCCCACGGCCGCCACTCAAAGGCCTCTCCTCCGATGAGGAGGGCTCCATTGCCGTCCAGGATCTTGACATTGTTATTTAGCGAGAAGCCGTCTGACATGCAGACGTCGATCGAGGTCGAGGGGACTGGTGTGTTGCCCAGGACGTCCAGCTCGCCGAAGTCCGTCCCTCCCTCGTACTCTTTGTCTCCCTGCTTCAGCCTGGGCTGAAATGTGTGGAATCGATTGCGCAGACATGCGAGTTGCGTAGGAGCTGCCGACACTCGTACCGGCGTTGTCGAAGGTCGAAGAAGCGATCGAGGAATCGTGCGTTGGGCGGCGCGCGCAAATGCGCGGAGCATGCGGATGTTCGTGGATGAATGCATCGGGACGTGGGGGAAATTGTGTGCTAAATGTTACAGCAGAACGCTCATGTCCAAATATGTTGTCGTGGATTGTTTGGCGAGGGCGAAGTGGTGGAAGAGTTGAAGGTGCTGCGTGGGCAGGGGATGATTTTTTCGGGGAGCTACCTCAGTATCTTGAACGTCATGATTGCAAGGTTGAGCTACCGCACAGGACAAGATCCAGGAGTGACGGCGGAGAACCACAACGACGGCACGGTAGGATTCATACATCAACGTCCAACGGTTTACAATAGCTTGGAGCGGAGGCGGGAAAAGTTCAATTCGCTTGTCATAATTCCGATATTGCAAGTAAACCACTTTTTGGCGCCTTGAACCGCGGGGTCGTCACGGTCAAATACTCGAACAAAAATCCCACATAACCAAAAAATTGAAGGGCTCGATTTCCGTTTCATTCAGGTATCGAGGCCTAGAGAGTGCCCTAACGCACGGCAGCGGCAGCAGACGAGCCGTTCAATCCGCATGTGGCCGGCGATTCTTTGTATCATGCAGTTCCTTTTGCCCTAAGAACACCGAAGCAATGAACCAACCCCTAATTCCCATCCTGCCAGTTGTGTTTGACGTGACCAAGAAGAGACGTGTCGAGTTTATTTCTTCTTCTCGCTCTGGCTCTGCTCCTTCAGCACCTTCTTGACGATCTTCTGCTCCTCGATGAGGAAGGCGCGGACGATGCGGTCACGGACGCAGTTGCCGCATCTCGAGCCACCGTAGGCGCGCTGGACGGTCTTCTTGGGCTTGGAGATCTGGGCGTACTCGCGGGGGCGGAGGGCGGGAACCTGTTGCAATTTGGTTAGCATCTTATGCGTTGTGCAGCGGTGTTCTGCGATCCGCAGTTCGAGTTTGTGGGAGACATCTGAGAGCGCTGATCCCCCCTCCTCATTCAACCGTGGCGGCTGCTCAAGCAGTCCGGCAGCATTCAGACCCTGATATCTTGCACCGAAACCCCAGCATCTTCCCACTGTCCTTTGCTCTCCTAGATGGTCCCTCGAAACTCTCGGTCGGATCGTAGTGTTTGGAATTTGGAGTCGGACTTACGCCAGGGAGCTTGACGCCGCAGTCACCGCACTTGGGGGCAGTGCCACGCTTCTTGATGTGAAGGAGGCGGAGCTCACCACCGGGGGTCTTGACGACACGGGTAAGGTTGGAGCTGGTGTTGTAGCTGCAAAATTTCGCTGTCAGTTTTCCCGGTCTTCCAAACGCGCGGGAGTGCACGCCAACGCAGAAAAAGTCGTCGCTCGATAGATCGATCGCGACTCTGCGATTCCAATAATGGAAACTCACCCGTTGCGGCGGCGGTAGGTGACGCGGGATCCGGCCATTTTGACTGATTGGGCTGCGGTGGTTAGCTGTTGAGAGTCGGTTCACGGGTGGATTTTCGTGAGTTTTGGTCGCTGCTACTTTTTTTGTGATGTGGAAAAAGTGTGTGAAAGAGCCATGCCCCGTGCTTGCCCCGTTTGACTGACCAATGAGACGGGATAGAGGGGCCATACAGATGGTGTGGCTGTGTCTTGGCAAGCCCCGGGAATTAGCCACAATTCACGTGCTTCTTGCACTAACAATTTTGACTGGAATGAGGGGCCCGCCTTCGTGAATGCCCGTGGACTGCTGGCCAGTTTGAGTCCTCTCTTGGAGCTTATACACGCCCGGTTATGGCACTGGTCGATCCAAAAGGCAATTTGATTTTGTCCGAAATCTTCTAACATAGAATTTTCTGGAATCTTTCGCAATGTCCTTTCCCGATATCCAGGCTGTGTCCGCACCACACCGAAGCGCCGCCAGTTGACCATCCCTTTTCCCTGCGAACCCAGCCAACGCCGTATAAATGACTTAAAAGATAGCATGCTAACCCTACGACGATGGCTCTACCGTAATCCAGTCAGGATGGTCCGTCGCGCGCCAGGACTTTATGCCGTTGGGCTCTTCCTTTCGACGCTGCGTGGCATGGTCCATGATCTTGGTTATCTCCTCGCTTTTTCGATGGTCCTGGAAGTCTTGCACTTCCTTCTTGGCTGCGGCAACCGACTGCATAAAAGCACCGAATTTGGCCTGAGCTGAAGGGAGTCGTTAACTGGCAGAATATGGCTTGAAGGTTTACGGTACGTACGTGTTGGATGGTTGGCCGACAAAGGGTCTATCATGCGTGGTATCGTCGTCCGGAGACCTCGAAGCTGTCAACAGGTCAGCTCCTTGGAACGGTCTGAACTGCAGGGCAGGACAGGACAAACCTTGATGTGTAGGAGCTTCAGCTCGTTCAATGCCTGCTCCAGACGCTCCTCGTCCCATGCCTCATTGTTCGGGGCGCCAGCCTCCGACTTGACAGTTGGGCCATTGTTTGCCATGGTGATGCACGTAGGTCGCAGACAAAGCAGACTCTACTGAATTATGACATGAGAGGGAGCTAAAGGGCGCCGAGTCGCGTACACCTGCCCTGGAAGCAAATTGGGCGGATCCGGGTCGAAAGCGAGAATCGGGTCCCCCGGTCCGAGGCGTCGCTTTGGAGATTGAGACCGGCGAGGGTGGATGCAGAGCTTCGGGTGCAGTCACAGCCAGTGGATGTCTCAATCCTGATATGGGGTGATGAATGTTTGCGCAGCGCCTCGAAAAGAAAAGCAAAAAAAAAGTGCAATATGCAAACCTGCCACCCTCATGCACCAGGTTGCTTGGGGTCCGACAAAGAGAGCACGACGGTTGGCGGGCAGGAAAAGTGTTGGTGGATGTCTTGGATGTGAGTAAGGTATTTCCAATGCGCAGCGCAATGCAGCGTAACGCAGTGACAGCGAATGGCTCGGGGCAGCGTCGGCTCCAAGCATCAGCAGCGGAGGTCACCAGCGGCACGTCACGGTGGTTGGTGCGTAACCACACCCCAGGGTCCCACTCCTTCCCGCAGCCCGGCCCATAAGGTACGTTCCTTTATATCCATGGTCACGTGAACACCCTGCTAGAACCGTGAAGTCCTTGGAGATGTGGCAGGCAGGCGCAGCTTGTTTCTTCTGGGCAATCATCGAGGGAAAGAGCAGAAACGAGAAAACAAATAAAAGCGGACCTCCGTCACCTCTCAGTTTCCCAGGTCGTCCTCGGCGTGTTCTCCATCAACCCACTCCAAGACACTCGCTGTTGCGTCTGCTCTCTTATTGCTCCCTCTATTGGTGCAGACGCGGGTATACAATCACAGCCTAAGAAGTACGCTGTAAAGGTACTTTGTCTTTACCTCATCCAAGGTGCGTGTTGCGACGCCAAGGCCCTTCGGTTTTGCAGCCGGATCCTGGGAGCTGACCCTCGCTAAAAGCTAGTCGGAGTGCGGATTAACTGCCAACCTAGTTCAGACCGTGCGGATTGGAATTCTCTGACTCCAGCCTCTCCGTGCCTCCTGCCTATCCGTCACGCACAGCTACAGCTACCTCAAGCTACCACCTGTGGAAAGCCGCATCTTCACCAAAACAACAAAACCACGTCGCACCCACTTGCGCTTCGCCTCGAGCCTCAAATCACCATCATTTTTGACGCGTCCCGTTCCCGTCGGACTCGTCAACCCAATACCTGTTTCCCCCACTTTCCCTTCCAACCGCCAAGCTGGACTCCTCAGTCGTCATGCCGAATGCGCCTCCGCCTGCGCTTTTACCACCGCCGGAGGGTATATTTCGGACTTTCGAAGATCTCTTGACTTCTGTTCAGCGCGTCGCAAAAGATCAAGGCTACGGCGTAGTCAAGCTTCGCGCTTCCAACTACCGTGATGGCAAGCCTACCCGCTATGACTTGGTTTGCGACCGCGGCGGCGTTAAGTACAGCAGCACCGCGAAGAAGCGCAACCCCTCGACGCGCAAGGTCGACTGCCCATGGCGCGCAAAGGCCGTCTGCGAAGTTCAGCTCGGAAATCAGTGGCGCTTCGCCGTGCAGGAGGGCAGTCACAACCATGAGCCTCGCGTCGCGACGGCCCCTCCCGGCCAGGAAAACACTCCGCTCGCGCAATCCATTCGGTCCTTCACCAACAAGATCGACCGCCTCAACCACGATATGGCACAGGGCTTTATGCGCATGGAGCAGGCTCTCGGCACCATAAACAAGCGCTTGGAGAATCTCGAGAACCGCGCCGGAGGGTACGAGCCCCGCTTCCAGAACATGGAGTCGCGACTACAAGGTGTGGAGGCCCGTGGCAGCATGGAGATCCCGATGGACGAAGTCGACGCTCGTCTCTTGACTTCCTCGGTCATGTAGGACGGTGGCCGAGCTGAAGAGGCGGGTTTTGAATTATTACGACCGGCAGTCTACCAGACATGAATTAGGTTCGACGTCCTGGACTGCGACCTCGGCACACACGCGCTACTTTGGACAAAAATGGGAGAAAACGAGCAGATGACGCCAAGGGCAAGGGTATCTCGCGGAGAGCGGTTATTGGGAAAGGAGACAGACCCAGGGTGGGTAGGTAGGCATGGCATTGCATGTTATCAAGGCGTTGGATGGCGACCAGGGCGTTTCGGACACTTTATCTTCTTTTATCATGTCATCAGTGTCAGTGCCGCATGGCGATGCCAGTCGTCGGTCGGTCTGGATGCTGGCGCCTTTGGAGGCATCGGTGCCATGCAAAAACTTCGTTGCATTCTGGAAGGGCGGCCTTTTTCAGTTCAGACAAGTGTGCGATGGTCATTGGGCTTCATTATAGCGATCAAGGCCCGTATGGGCGTACCATAGGTAGAGCGTAATAGCAATGCCAGTACATGTCCTAAAGTTTTTTCTGTTGGCGATGAAGCTTGAGGCAGCCAGCTCCCTTCAGTGCCTACCTACCTAGTACTTACTCTAAGGTACTTAAGGTAGCCATGTCGCAGCATGACGTAACAGGAGGCAGCATTCAACACTGGAACGGCGACTTTTTTTTTTTTCCAAACCTCAACGGCAGAACTCAATTTTGTCCCTCGTGAGAAACTCAGACGTTGGATTTCCAGGACGCCCTCTGGCCGATCTCGCCCATAACCACCGTGTCGGCACGACTTACATGCGGCGTCGTCCCGGAGGCGGCCCGAGGGGGCACAGTATCAACTCGAGCGCGGTATCTCGACTTCGCACGTCCGCAACGCGCACACTGTGGACTGTGGTCGATTCCCACACACACTCCTGACAACCCCATGACAAGCTCCGGTTGGTTTCCTTCTTGGTTGGCAAACAATGTTCCTAATCCAGATAGTGCACACGCCGAGTAAGAAAGCGCCACATGCTAATCGGCATCCTGATCTCTCGGACTCTGCTCCGCCCCCGCGCCTCCCCGGTTTCCTTTCTGTTGTTCGCGTGTGCGTCCACCACTTTTGCAACGGACCCTTGTCTGCATTGCCTGTCGAATCGAAGCTCCAAACCCAGGTCTGCCTGCCGCCTACGCTGCGCAACCACAGGACACACGTTGGTTGGAGCCATTTCTTTCGCCCATCAGGTTTACTGCCTTACAGTACCTACGCAGGAGGTGCGTTGACCGCCGGGGATATCATGCATGTTTGTGCGTTCATCCGAAGATTTTCTGGCCTTACCTACAGATTTCCGGTCATTATTCTCCTCGTCAATCACACCAACACGCGGCCTAATGTCGCTCGATCGGAGGCGCTGGCTGGCACATGCATGATGGCGCGGCCACCTTGGGCGGCAGCAGCGACGGCAGCAGAATCGCCAGATTCTGAGCTCCTTGCGCCGCAAGGCGTCTGTCAACACAGCGCCCGCTTCGATCCGCCCAGCCCAGTCAAGTTTAGCCACCTAAGCCTGATCCTACGTCGGCCAGCGACCTTCCCACTGAAGATGATGAACCTGTTTCGGAGACGGCAGCCGGCCTAATATTTCGGTTGTTTGCATGCACGTGCGGTCGGTCCTTCGTCACAACTCAGCCTACCCGCCGCTCCCCGGATACAAGGCATCCAGACTGCCGGGACCAGTGAAAACGGGAAGACGTTGGCCAACCCGTCGGGTGTCCAGTCCCCTCACCCACAGGATCGAGGAGTTCATTCTGGGGGGCTAACAGGGATGGCTTGGACTCCAGGATGACCCAAATGAGCAATGAATCATCCCTGGCTGCGATCGAAGGGACAGAGTCGGCACAACACAAGCAGGTGTCCCGTGTTTGACAACGCGTTTGCTTCTCTCTCTCCCTCCCTCCCAGACCAACACACCCGTCGAGGAGTGTGAGTGGACTGCATCCGGCACCTTCGGACTCAGTCGAATGGAATGCGCACCCGCCGCAACGGCAGCGGAGAACGGGGCCGGCTTGTTGCAGGTGACTGGCAGCAGAAAACCCGAACCCTTTTTCTGTTGTCAAACAGCTACTGCCGTCAGACTTTGGCTATCCTTCGCATTGCTAACCTCCCTATTTAGGAAAACGCTTTGCTTGGCAAGGCGTGGACGAGAAGTTGGTCGTCAGAAAGGAGACTTGGGAGTCGGGAATGCCATCACCCGTCGACCCTGTCTGCATCGCCCCCAATTCACGACAACCTTGGGGATCCAGACCGCTCGGGAGGTCTCGGTTTTTCGTCAAGTCGACCTTCCGCGCCGATATGATGCTCTACGGACAAACACTCTTGACCTCGGCCACAGATCTAAGCACCCCCAAACAATCAAGCACGCGGCTGCCTGTCTTACTTGGCGCATGGATGTCCGCCTCGGACAATGATCTTTCCTCTTTTCCCTTCCCCACCTGTACCGATGTATTAACTACGTGTCTTAAGACCGTTGCATATCGACTCGGCCCTTTTGCACCTTGCGTTCGGCTTGTGACAAACCAGCAAACCTCCAGAATTGGGAAGATAGGGGCGTGTGCGTTGTCAGGGACACGACATTTAGACTGATTAGGCACGGCGGTCGCAGCGCAGTTATGTGCAGTCAATCAAGGAACAGAAGGGCCTTGTTGGACCCCAGGACCGAAACTGAGACCTTGACACCAACGGCCCCCATCACATCACATTGCATGACCGAACAGGGACAATAGGCGAGGAAGTCCGCCTCCGCGGAACCTCCCACGAATGAGAACAGGTGGATGACACGAGGTGCCAACGCTGCCAAGAGGCGATGTCAATCCCGGGGTACAAGAGTAGAGGAGGCTCAATATTGGGGAAGGAGGAGCCGGCTGGCACGAATCTCAGGTGAGGCAGATCAACAAGAAAGAATAAGGAAAAAAAAAGACAACAATAACGACGGCGCCCGACGACCCACCGGCCACGTCTAGAGTTTGGGCGAGAATCATGCCACCCCCGTCTTTGTCACGTTGAACACGACACCAAGGGTCCATGACCAGAGGCGTCCGGCCAAGGGAGATAGCTTGCTGCGGCCCTGCTCTGCTCTTTACCGCCTCCCGTGGAACGTGACCAGGCACTCATGCACCTTCAACGAGACGGCAGCCACTCTGCGGCCATTGCTCGCGACAGCCCAGACAGCCACGCGGTGGACCCTCATCCTCGCAACATGCTGGCTCCGAAAAAGGACGGAGGCTGGGCAAACAGATTCAACATTCCAAATATTGTGATTCCATTGATGCGTATCCTTACAATGCCTTCAGCTATCGTTTGCTGCTATGATTAGACCGCTTCCATCATGCTGGCCCTGTCGGTGCTATGCGATAAAAATACATGCGCCGCTAAAAACTCCAAAATATGCCTGGACATCCGCTTTCATGTACGTGTCGCTGACAGTCTTCAGGCCTTCAAGAGCTGAGCGTACTCCTGGTGCTCGCTCCAGACGCTAGGATCCTGGGCCATGGCCGCGACTGCGGGCATCTGCTTCTTGCTCATCTTCTCCCGCAGCTCCTCGGTGATGGCGTCGACGTCGACGTTGAGGTAGCCGCGCAAGAACTTGCCCACGTCAGTGTTCTCGATATTGCCGCGGATCTGCATGGCCTCGTCGCCGCCGGTGCTGTAGACGTTGACGTCGACTGCCGTGTGGCCGTGGGTGCTCCAGCCGACGTGGGCGCGGAGGCTTATCATGGCGGCAAAGGTCTGCACGGCAACGGCGGGGTCGTTGACCAGGGCGTTGAGCTCCTCATCGTGCGCGTTCTCGATACCGAGGCCAGGGACAACGAGCTTCTTGTTGACCCAGTCCTTGAGCTCGTCCTTGCTCTTGGACCTGTTGCTATCGATGTGCTGGTGGAATTTCCTAGCCAGCAGCTCGGCCGAAGCCGTGGCCTTGGCGAGCTGGCGGGGGTACCAGTTGTACACTGGCAGGTGGCCCGTCTCCTCTGTTCAGTGTTGTTAGAAGGGGCCTGCTTCAAAAGGAAAGATCCTGACTTACGCAGAGCAGTCGCAAGGCCACCGGTTTCGTGGTCGCTAGTGGCCACCAAAACGGACTGGGTCTTAGTATCCTTAACGAAATCGGAGACAAGCTTGAAGGTCTTGTCGTACTCCAGAACCTCGTGGACCTGGGCGGCGGGGTCGTTGATGTGGCCGGCGTGGTCGATTCTGCTGCCCTCGATCATGAGGAAGAAGCCCTTTTCACTGTTCTCGGTGGCCTTCTCGAGCGCTCGCAATGCGGTGGTAGCCATTTCGCTCAGACTGGGGTAGACATCGCTCATGTTGCGTCGGTCGATCTCGAAGGGAATGTCGCCCGGGGCGAAAAGACCAAAGGTTGGGAAGCTAACCTTTTCGCCGAGCTTCAACGCGTCAAAGGACTTGCGGTCGCCGGCGTAGGTCCAGCCAAACTCCTCCTGCGCCTTGCTGACGACGTCTGTGTTATCGAGTCTGCAGCTACCCTCCGTACCATTGGGCAGGAAGTGGCAACGACCGCCACCGAGCATGATGTCGACCACCCTTCCGAGCGGACCGTCGCCAACCTCCTGCAGCGCAATATCATCGTTCATGGCTCGTGTGATAACGTGGCTCGCGAAGCAGGCGGGCGTCGCGTCGGTGATGTCGGTCGTGACGACGAGGCCGGTCATGAAACCGGCACGCTTGGCCGCCTCCAGGACGGTGCCGCAGGGTTCGTAGTCGGGCAGCACCGATATGGCACCGTTGTAGCTCTTCTTACCGCAGGAAAAGGCGGTCGCGCCGGCGGCGCTGTCGGTGACGAGCGAGTTAGACGAGCGCGTGCGGCTCGAGCCCCAGAAGTGCTTGTCGAGTGTAAGGACGTCGCCCTCGGGCAGGCCCTCAACGTGCTGACGGAAGCTGCGCGTGAGGGAGAGGGAGGCGGGCCCCATGCCGTCCGAGACCATGAAGATCAGGTTGCGCTTGCCCGGGTGCTTGAAGTGCGTCTGGCCGCGATGCTGGCTCCATACAGCGAGGACGATGACGGCGGCGGTCGCGAGCAGGGCCCAGATGAAGAGGATTACCTCGCGCAGGCGCGAGGTCCCAGGCGGCGGCGAGGGGTCATCTTCGCCCGAATCGCTCTCGCGGTGTTCATTGATGAGGGGCGTCCGTTCGGAGGACTGCGTGTTTGAGCTGTTAGCCATTATCGCGAGGTTTGCGTGTTGTTTGAGGATAATTCTGTACCATTTTGCAGTGTCTGGCGTCTGGCTTCTGCGTGACACAGAGGCAAGAAAGCTGCTTCAGTTCTTGTCGCAGGTGAAGCTGGGGAAGTTTGGGTCCTGACTCTCTTCCCCGTTGAAGGACGGGGGCTGAATTGGCGTGGCCTCAAGGTACATTCCGGACAGCTGACTTTACTCACTAAGGGAAGTACCCTGGGGAAGCTCCAGTGGGCTCTTTTAGGTAATGGGTCACGGCCAGGTCCCTAGCTGCGCCTGCAGCGCAGTGAGTGGGAGGCATAATAGTGGGGGCCGCCATGTGCTGTGACATCACGCCGCTGTTGTCCCGTGGTCAACTGGCCGTTCCGTCGCCCTCCACTTCGGATTACTTTGCGAGTCCAGATTGGAGGGGCGATCCTTTACCAAGCGCTTAAGGGGCTCTTTTACAATTTTACTCGCGGGAGCGTTGTCACCTGCCACCACCCTGACCGCCGTTGGACCAAGACCGGATCAGGTGGCATCTGCGGGGGAAAGCTAGACCGTCTTGACTCTATGATCTGCTAATGCACCCTTGTCCGAACCGGGTAAGGGCTGAGGTTGCCGTGGATGCCCCGCGGTCCTAGTGGTTGGACGGAGTAGAGTGTCGGCCTGTGAGAAGTTCTGAAAGCTTCCTGAGCTTGGATTCCAGAATGGCATGTGGGTGTGCTTGACGAATGAAACGTAGCCGCGGGTGTCTCCGATCGTCCATCTCCGTGTCTTGGCTCGGGAAGTTGAGTTTGCAGGTTCGCGGCAGGCAGGAGACTACCAGCCTCATTCCGGAAGCACAAGCTGGGGCGAACGTTGCTGATGTCCGTTTGCCCAAGCTGACGTTCCCTGAGCTTTGTGGCACTTGAGCATTAGCCTTCAGGAGCTTGTACAACTAAGTCAGTATGGCGTCCCCCCTCGCTGTGGGCAAAGTCAACATGTCGGTTATGGGCAGCTCGGCCGGTGCCAAATTGTTGAGGTGATCAACTAGCACCATGTCTTGTATTACGACTCATGCAGATTACAACGACTTGTTTTCTCAACACCATGCATCTGTTCTATCGTCACATATCACTCACATCGGGAGTCATGGAAACGCAAGCAGGAGGCAATCTGCTATCTGTGAATTGCCATAACAAACTGACCCAGGAAGCGAGATCCAAGACCACGGAACCCGTCTTATAGCCCTGATTCCCGGTAGGTAGAGTTCTATGATGTAGTTACCAATCTTTATTTCTCGTTCATTGTGTTCCTTCACCGGTCAAGCTCCTGGCGAGCACGCCGGTCAGCCGTCGAACATCTTCGCTTCCACCATGTGTATCTACGTTCTCCTCATACCAATATGTCGCCACGACCCAATCCTTCTCTTTGACACATCTTGTAATCTAATTATTGAGGAGCTGCAACGCATTAATCGACCGGCCGCTTGGGAGGGCAGCGCCCTGAGCGAGATCCCATTCGACGTACCCGAGCCGTGCCTTCCAGGGCGACATAACATTCAGTCCGTATACACCTCCGACTCTTGTCGTCCGGACTGCAATTACCACCCAGACGCCATGGTAATCGACGAAAACCTCCGCCCATGAAGGCGATCACGCAGGGTGGGTGGAGATACGCCAACACACGTGAAAAAAACCAGCTTTGGTGAGATGAGTCTGGGTGCAGGTCAGGTTATCAGGAAAGATGGATAGAAAATCCTAATACAATTCTGTCATAAAAAGCAGATACAGAGACGGTTGAATATTGTGATTAATCGGGGGTGTGACATCGTGACTCTCCAATTAAAAAGGAATAAAAACAGCGTAAGAGCAAAAAGCAAAAAGCAAAAGCTCAGGTCTGGTTTCGAACCCTGACCCTACGAAACCGAAGATATTCGGATTTCATACCAAGTTCTCACTAACGAACCAGGGCGTTATACCTCCAGGCCACTTGGCCCTTCATCAGGCTTGGTTGAAAGGAAGGTGGCAGAACTCCAAGATAACCTCTCGGGGGCAGGTACGGCCTGGCATCTGCCTTTGACCATATAATATGGCACAGAACGCACAAGCAGAGGGGCGACATCGGGAGATGGAACCCAAATTCAAGCAAACAGAGTTATGGGTCTTTCCGACTGACCGTGATTCACTCGATCGCGGTGATGAGCTTCATCACTCTTACTCTAGGCGATTCAACACCCGGGAAAAGAAATGTTTCTTGCCCATTATAAGGTGTCGTAATCTGGGCCTTGCCCCCAAACTTCAGATGCATCTTTTCCAATAAGACCATTCTGAGCCCCTGAACCGCTAACTTAATACCTTCGAGCGAATAAGCTACCAAAAAGCATCACCTACTATGGCTCAACTGCATCCCGGCACGGGCGTAACCGGGCCGATAAAAGCAGGTCTGCACATTGACATCTGGGACGGTATCTTCGATCAACTTGCCCACCTGAAATATCATAAAACCCTGGCCAACTGCGCTGTGCTAAGCAATGAACATGCGTGGTTGGCACTTAGACGGCTTTATGGGTAAGTGAGACGTCCCGAAGGCACCAAACACAGAATTCTGTGTCTTCAATAGCACATCTAATCGGTCATTTTCGGGTCTTCTCATATCTTATTTGCTCCTTTTCGTAACTTCCCCGCGCCCCCGGTTATCTACGTCGTTCTCTCACTGCCCCTAGAATAGTCACTGACAGCTGGAGATCAAAGTCAGCAGTTTCGCCCATCCACAAGTTGGGGTACGCCCTCTGCGACGAGGCTCTGGGAAGTCTTGATATTTTCGACAGACTTGTGGCCAGGCGGGCACAGTGTAGGAACCCAGACATCGCATCCATACCTCATGTATGTAAGGCACCTAGACACGCTCAACTTCTGGTCCACGTTTCAACTCTTGGACTTTCCAGGTCGCCATTTCATCAAAAGCGCCCTCGCCCAAGGGAACCGTTCACAGTCAAATCCGTTGACCATCGCTTCAAACATGCCCGCAACCGATCAGCTTGTCCCGCCTTACGATTGGCATGCTAACATCATGGCTCCGCGCTTCATCGAAGGCCTGGTACGCTTAGCCGAGGACCGAAGCCTGCGAGTGATGCTTCAACAACTCACAGCCCACAGGTGGAAAGACCTTCTCCCGGCAATCCTCTCCTGCAATGAGCTGGAGAGCTTGTCTCTGGATTACATTGACGACCTCGATGCCACAGCAGCCGAGGTGATCACGGAAAGCCTACCAAAGCTGAGGCACCTGACCCTCGTCATGGCTGGCATGACCCAGACCTTGCGTCTTGTATCCTTCGTTTCCCATTTAAGGACAGACCAACTGCACTCGTTCAAGTGCTCGCTAGACCAGTTCCAGCTACCCATGCTCCGAGCCATTTCAGAGCAGACTGACCTTCGGGAGCTGGGGCTGCAGTTCCTTTTCGCCCCGCCGATCGAGCTGCATCTCCTGGCCCGGCTCACGAACTTGACGTCGCTGACACTCGGGTTCAACTTCATCCCGGGCATCGGTCCCAAAAGGGAGTTCAAGGAGTGGGCAATACGGCACTGCAGGGACATCGGCAAGTGGCTGGCGTCCTGTGAGAATTTGCGAAGTCTGCATGTCTTCCGAATGCCGGAACTGGTGCCCGCCATCACGGACGCCTTGCAGCATCTGCGCCTCGACAGGCTGCACGTCTTTTCGACTGGATGCCACGGCGACTTCTATCGCGCATTGAAGTCGCAGCAGTTGGAGTACCTCTTCTTGGCAGAGTGTCCAGACAAGGAAGCCATAAGCCCTCCACTTGGATTCAGGGAGCGCGGGTTGCTCGTGATGGAGGCCGTGTGCGCCATGCCATGTCTACGCGACCTAAGGCTGCACACCTACTTCTCGCTAGGATGCCATCAGATCCAGGAGGTTGCCATGTACGTGCCCAGACTGGAGACGATATCCTTCGTTCTCCAGTCGAGCGAAGACCCGATATGGACTCTACGTGCTTTGCAGGGTTTCAAGCACCTCACCAGCCTCACGATTCTGGGGATGACGACATTCACCTCCCGAGACGTTCTGCGATGGATCGAATGGACAAGATGCTATCTCCGCCCCGGAGGTTTCTCGCTGAGCCTACCATCTCAGCATAGAGCGTCCTGGTTTATAGGCGCGGGGGTCCAGGACTACATTTTGCGCAGCGACCCCAGAAGGGATCCCTCCACGCGGCGGATCAGGGAGCTGCTGAAGTTCACCGCTGTCTGGTTTCGGGGTTGGACGGGCCAAGGGGAGACGTGGATGGGGAACGACTATGAGTCCGAGGAGGAGCGGATGTTCATTAACCTGTGGGGCGATGTCAGGGGCGCTGCTGCAGCTCTGATGGTGGTCAAGAAAACGGGCCTTTACCCGCCGTATCGCGGCCTGACAGACGACATGGGCGTCCGGATTACCTGAGAAGCCGATGCACGTCTTCGGAGGATCGATAGTAGGTGGGTGTTACGATATTCTGACAGGACCATGCCGAGGTAGACTTTGGGTTGAGACTAGCAATCGAGCTATTCTTGAAAACACAGGGCACGATGTTCTCCGGGCCGAAAATCCAAGAGCACGGTCCTTTGACCATTCTCTCTTTGACAATTGGTAATGAGCTAGACGTGGAGGTGGCAGGATGCTTTTGAACCACCTTGAGAGAGCATGTCATAGGACGGCGACCAAACTCCAAGTCGTACCATGCAGCAGCGGCCGCTCAGGTTTACAAAACGCCGTCTCAGGAACTTGGCTTTCCGCTAGTATCGCCATCGGGCTTCAAGCGAGCAGAAATGCTGCTTGTTCCGAACTTTGACCAGGCGGAATATGACACCGAGTCAAAGAAACGCATAAAAGGCGGACCAATTGGGAAGGTTTTGTTCATTCCGAGTTTAAAGAAGTTTACGTTTCGTAGAAGCAAGGCCGTTTCGGCGCCGGTCCCCGACAGAAGCAGTTCCCTTGTTGAGTCAGCCAGCTAACAAGACTGAGTCGTGATTTTCCCGCGCGGGACGGCACCTCGCAAGAGCTGATGCTCCACGTGGGTCAGAAGCTGCCTCGTGCCACTAATCACCGCCCCCGAGAAAAATCTGCAACGCCTGAGAGGGAACCGCCCGCCTGCAGCAGGGTTTCGTAACTCGCACAGCCGATAGATCCCACCACCCCACAGGCGTCATAGGACCATGTCGCGGCTGGCTCTTCAACAATAACCCAATCAGCTCACAGCGAGCTCATCCCCGATGGCACAATTGGCTAGCGCGTCAGACTGTTAATCTGGAGGTTGGTGGTTCGAGCCCACCTCGGGGAGTAAAAGCGGTTTAATTCCGCCCGGGAACACCATCTCTTTTGCTGATCCTTCTTCGTTTTTGCTTCTGCTGGCTCCTGAGTTCAGTCAGTTTCGTGTAGACTAACTACATGTCTGTCGTTTGGAGGGATGCGGCTTTACGACGGTTGGAAAATGTGATCGGGTACTGAGAACAGATGGGTGCGCCTGTGATGGCCAACAAGGTATGTATGTATGTATTTATGAGACTGCGTTCCCAGGTGGAACGTTCCATGCGCTTTTTTGTAAGGTTGCTGTGGTGCTCGAGCATCTTCCCCGCGCCACCGCCCGCATGGCGCAGTGGTGTGCGTCTGGCAACCCCTCTCCATCGCAGAGGGGGCTGGTTCGATTCCAGCTGCGGGCACGAAGTGTTTGGGTCGCGCTTCGCCATAGGTAATGGTTGGACCTGTTATATGCGGGTCTTCCGGTCTCCCCTAGCCAGAACAATGCGGGACCGGCGGCCGGTACGTCGTCAACGTGACCAATTAGACTAAAAGGAGGCCTGGGGCCACCAACCAGTATGTTCTTAGGTACCCATTAAGGGCCCAGGATAACAACATAGGGCCTAGTGCCTAAAGCGACTAAGGAGGGATAAGATGCCCATAAAGGGCCCACTAATCCCGATTCACTAATTAGGGGCAAGGCGCTACCTGTGAAGGACCCGTGATGGGCGGGTCGGATTGATAAAATATGCGAGCTGCACTCGCTGTTCCTATTCGAACTTGAGCTGGGTGACCTAGTGGGGCCTAGCGACATAGTATGATAGTTACGTAGCCTACAAGGCATAATTTGGAGGACGCTAGCGGGTTCATATACTGTAGTATATAGCTTGAGCTGCGGCTCTCCACGCCACATACCCCTAGGGAGGTCTGCCGCGAGGGTTCCGTAGCCCTTGCCGCCATGGCGTTAAATACTACAACAACAACAACAACAAAAAAAATTCCCCGCGCCGCCGACTCCGAGCGATCGGACCCACTTCGGACGCCGGCAGTTGAAGAACGAGGCATTTGACGCCCCATTGAATAAGCTATCTGAATCAAAGCTCAAGCCCTTGAAAGCCCCAATCGAGAACACGGTCAAAGCCACCAGATTTGCATGGTACCAGCCTCGAGAGTTGAGTGATCACAGGGGACCACTGACCGACAATGAATGCCGCTTCTCTGAAGAGCATCGCAATTTGTTTGTCCGCCATGACGTGGATTTACATCCCTGCAGAGATTGTTCCAGAAACCGGACTTAGGGTCCGTGAGCTGCGTCGGTGGGCAAACCAGGTTGCCAAGAGACAGAAAACGTTGACGATACGACCAGCACCGACAAAGGAAAGAAGGGGCAAATGGCGGACTTATGATGCGTGAAAAGGCTCAATGTGGCGGGATTGTAGTTCTTTGATGAATAAGTGGCTGAGCGACACAATCTGGAAGCCACAGTGCCCGCCTGTTCGGACATCTGCATACTCCGCCCGAGCTTTAGAGTTCGTCAGCGTCTGATCTTCTTCGGATGACATGCTCCTGCAGATCTGGTACCTTAGCCTGCAAGTCTGGAGCTACAGCTTCGCCTCGTCGATTAATCCGAAAATGAACCCTAAACGGCGAGACATCGATGACGCTCCGGATGGTCGTGAGAAGGGAAAAGCGAACAGCCAAGCCATGTGCTCACGGCATTTGTTGCTTCTGGTAACCCAATCGCCACGGGGCCACCGGCAACGGTTGTGTAGAGGGAGTCGTTCTACCACTGCCGGTAATCTGCAATCGAATTCTCGCCTTTCGAAGAGGGGCTGAGATGGCACAGTCCCGAAAACCTGGGAGGCTAAGGACCCAAATCACGAGACGCCAGAACGAACTTGCCCGCATCGTTGTCTAATCAGCTATCTTCAATACGGTTGCGCCGCACACCCCACGAGGCAAGAAGAGCGGAAAATTTTACTCTACAATCCACATCGAGGAGCTAACTCTCCGAGATCTTGGGACCTCTCAGCCAACCGGCCGATAGACGGGATAATTAGCCCCCTGGGGTCGTCATCTTCATCGTCTCTCGGGATTCTGCCCAATGAGATTGTTGAAGATACGAGAACCTTGGATTATTTGGGAAACATTGCTTGCGACACCTCTACTCACATGCCAAGACGTCCCAATCTGCGAGCGGCGTTCCTCTTCGGCGCAGACATTCCCAGCCATACGCAAACATCATTGTTGCCCCTGAGTCGCCGCGCACAGCCCGCGGGCTAGTCTCACTTTAGGCCATCCTCGCCACATCAATCTGCCATCCAGAATCCCAAAGCTTTCGTCTTAGCCCGTATGGCGGCTTCCTATAGCGGCATCCACCGCGGCCGCCATCATCCTACCACGGCCGAAAAGTCCGTGCCCTAGATACTCGGCGGTTTCAGTCTCGGTGTCCACTCCTCGGTACGCCAGAGAACAGCGACCATGGTCTGACATGAAGGCACCAAGTCGCGACTAGGCCAAGAGCTTGTGTGCCTGTCAACCGTACTCTGCAAACGCAAAGGGACCTCGCCCTGCCGGACCATATGCCGCGGGCGATTATTGGCCTCGCGTGTCCCGGTCCGCCCGACTTCAGCGACCGGCGCAGCGCACTGAGTTCCCATGAGGAAAAGCCACAATCCCCTCCTGCTCTCAGCCCAGGGCCTAGCCAGCTAGTCTTAGCCCCTCCGTTAGCAGGGGGGAAGTGACAGCCCGTCGGCGCGTCTGATGTCCGGGGAAAGATGCCCGCTAAATGGTTGTCCCTACCTGCTTTCTTTTTCCCTCCGACATCTGTATTATGCACATCATGGCCGAGCCTGCCATCCGAAGAATACCTTGACTCCGGTCCACCCTTGTCGAACCCCTGCGGGCACGAATTCCGACGACAACAACGACCCTGCCGAACGACCATCTATGGGTTTGAGAGATAACAAGAGGGGACCCAAGAACATCTGTCGGTAACCAATCGCTCCTTTCGAAATGGCGGCCTTCGCCCGCTTCTTCGTCCTGCTCGCTTGCTTCCTTGGTTTGGGTGGCTATGTCGCTGCCGCCGACCTGTCTTACAATGGCATTCCCCCATGCGCGGTAAGGAGGGATTGGATTACACCAGCTTCCAGGCGACAGTTGCTGATGGGCATAGATCACATGCATTCTTCAAGAGATTGGTCATTCATCATGTTCACTCACGAACCAGACATGCATGTGCCACGATGCGGTTCTCGCTGGCTACGTCCAAACTTGCGTAATGGCGAACTGCACAGTCAAGGAGATGCTAGGTAAGCATGACCCCTTCCCGTCGCGTGGAAGCCCAACATCGCTAATCGTTGTCGCAGTCGCCCAGAACCAGTCATTGGCAGCCTGCGGCGTACCTATTGCCGAAAATGATCGAATTATGGAATGGTTTCGGGCTCTTCTTTTCGCTCTCCCGACCTTCTTCTTCGTTTTCCGAATGGCGAACAAATACATGAAGCTATCGACTTGGGAATGGGACGATACGACTATTGTAATCGCATACGTAAACTTCAACCTCCTTCGTGCCAAAAATTGCAGTCTCTGACCGTCACGTAGGTACTCCTCGCAGCCTTCTTACCAGCAGCATACAAAGGTAATAGACCCTGCTGATACGCTCGAAACCGTCCTTTCGCTAACACATAGCAGCTGAGGCGACGGGCGCAGGACAAGATATCTGGACTCTCACTCCGGATCAAATCACGGAGTTTCTCATGGTAAGCTCCCACATCTTGAGATGTTGCGTGCGTCAAGTAGGCTGTAAACTCACAACAGCCAGCTCTTCTTCGTATTTTCGATGCTATATATGACCTGCCTAGCCGCCATCAAGTCGTCTATACTCTTTCTATACCTCCGCATCTTCCCCGACGAAACCTTTCGCATAGTTCTCTGGTGCACGCAGCTGCTGAATCTTCTTTTCTGGATTGCATCGATCGGGGTCACCTTTGGCTCATGCCAACCAATGAACTACTTCTGGCTGGGCTGGACAGGAGAAATGAAGGGCAAATGCATCAACATGAATGCGTTCGCCATGGCCCACGGAATTTTCAACGTCGCACTAGATGTTTGGATGCTCGTACTTCCAGCTACTCAAGTGTACAACCTGAGACTGCAGCGCAAGAGGAAACTGGGCGTCATCCTCATGTTCAGCGTCGGAGTATTGTGAGTTCTGAAATTTTGCCAAGGCGCAATCTTGATCCTAACTTCGAGCAGTCTCGCAGTCGTCAGCGCGTACCGTATCAAGGCCTTGCTGATATTTGCGACGTCTTTCAATGTTACAAGTTTGTCCACCCTCCGTATCTCGTCTAGGATCCTTCTAACCGTACCTAGTGGATTCTTTTCAGAGTTCTCTCTGGTCACATATCGAACTTTGCGTTGGTATTTTCGTTGCCTGTCTGCCAAGCACGCGCCAAGTTTGGAGGATCATCTCCCCCAAGTTTCTCGAAGTAACACACATATCGCGGTCGGCACGGTCAGCGAAGGGATCTAACAACTCATCCCAAGGCACAAGAAGAACACACTCCAGCGGCGCTGATCAGCAACGGGCCGTTTCGTACGAAGAGTCCTCAATAGCACACTTGGTCGGCGACTTCAACCGCATCGACCTAAACGAGCTTCCTTCGGAACCACCTACTCCATCACCACCAAAGACACCCAACACCCCCAAAACACCCAAGGACCAAACCGAGACGAGAATAGAAGTTATTTCAGGCAGCTCGAGTAAGATGAGATGAGGGACTATGGCGAGATACGGATTTAGTAAACGATGATTGAGAGGTACGGCGATCATTAGAGGAGGCAGCAAAAAGGGTCACGGCGGACACGCGAATATCAACGACGACGAACGGCCGGGGGATACAAAAGACCCGAACACAAACCGAGACTAGGCAAGCCGAGCCAGGTCACAGTGGTTCTAAGATCTGCCGACTAGGCGAAACGAAAGCCGGGGCAGGCGGGGAGGAAGAGCACAAGAGTGCCACTGAGTTGCAGGCATGGAACAATATCATAACATATTCCGCCTGGGAATGAGTCTATGGTCACCGAGAGCATCTATCCGACTTGGGCCTTGAAAGGTTCACGGTCGAAACGACCTCAAGCAGTCTGGATGGAGTCCGTATCTGATGAAAATGGGCAACTGATCTCTCCAAACCGGCGAGAAACAAGAGGAACATAGTGCATAACTAATATGTAAATATGAAGATAATAAATAATTAAGTACATCCCCATCTTATTTCACATGACGACGTGTAACTATGGGAAACCTAATCCTCAACTGCAACCTTCGCTATGGGCCGCTCATAGCCTCAAAACCCGGTGTGATGAGCTGATGCAGATAGTAGGGATTCCAAGAGCCGAGAAAAGGTCTCAGGTATGGGTAATGAAAAGCGTAGCGACGCTGCTGAAAGTGGCATTCGGAATTTGGCGAACATTCTTTACACATCAGTTTAAGTTACATCATGCAACAATTGCAACCTCACATTCACGTCTCACATCCATTTGAAGAGAACCTCAGCTTCGAGTCATGGGTGAACCTTGAAGGCGGACGATGCCATCCAAAAAGGATGATGTTGCTGTCTGGTGGTCAGAACCCGAGAACCTGTATGGTCGGCAGCCTCATCCCAGAGACTTTATCATTGTGTTCAATGCAATAGTACCCAACAAACAATAACAAGGGGCTGTAGCTTAGTGGTAAAGCCTCTCCCGCCCTCTACTCTTTGCTAGATCCTATAACCGTAGTATACTTAAGCGGGGGAGAGACGGCAGTTCGATTCCGCCCGGCTCCACGATCTTTTTTGGTTTTATTTTTCTCTGTCATTCTTCTCGACTGCTCCATTCCTCCTGATGTTGTTTTTTCGGTCTCTTTGAATGTCCATATGTTGTTTCTTGTCTACTATTATACTCTATGCTGGACGTACTTTGGCAAGATCAAATCTCGGTATTGAGTCAAATTTGATAGCCACATGATTTCCAAAGACCAAGTTCCTTCTAACGACGAGTGAACTGCTGAGCGATGAGGAATGAACGCCATTAATGCAATACCCAGTGCTGATTGCGTCTAGGTGCGGTCTCGGCGGTATGTACCGATTTATTACGATGGTTTCTGTCCATATACAACGTGCCTGTAAGTGTTGTCAGCCTCGGCGTCCTGCTGCAAAATCCAAAGAAAGAACTCACATGTCAAACTGAGCGTGAAACATGTGGGCAGCCATCAACTCTCTCCGAACGGCAGCAACCTCCACCAACGCCTTCTCCTCCGTATAATTCAGAGTACCGCAAAAGAGTCTCATACTGAATCTCTCGAGGCCCTGCAGTACCTGTGCCAAGTTCATCCAGCCCAGATCTTTATAGTAAGGGTCCCTCGGCCAGGGCCTGATCGGCACTTTGAATCTTCTGTGGGAAACGCTCTGAAACCCCGCGTCGCGAACCCACCCTTCTAGCTTCGGACCAGGACGGCCATCACGGCCGTTTTTCACCATGGCGTCCAAAAGTGTTTTGTTCCACTGGAGCGTAGCATGATCCTCTGTTAAGGTTCCGTCGTCAGAGAAGTACTCGCCGCTCATATCCATAAATTCTGCCCAGCCGCCAGGGCTCAAGTTGCTGGGCAAGAATTAGATTCAACCTCGCCCATTTCATCTCTATGGAGACCTACTCGTAGATGTTCCTAACCAGTTTAGGCCAATCTGCAATTGAACCGACCATGTACCGGCAAAGGATGAAGTCGTACTTCCTGCTGCCGAGCCACGTGCTTTCGACGTCGTCGACCATAAACCTGACGTTGGGAGGAACCCTGTTGAACATGAGTCTTGGCTCATATGCCGTATAAAGCCAAGGAATTAACAAGCTCACCACTCTGGTTGTATCCCATCGAGTGCCATAAGGCAACAGGTACATCCCCGTGAGGGGTAGTAGCCACTCAGGAGTTAGCCAAGACTTATTTTGACCAACCAAAAGCCCTAGTTTTTTGGTACCTCCTTCGTCTATATATTCTGGTTATAGTAAAGGTACCAACAATCTGCTGAGTTACAAATCGCAACCCCACACTGTTCACACCCTAACCTCGTTTTTTTCCTGTGGGATCGTAAGTTTCCTAAAGCTTCGCCTAACGCCTTCTTCGGCCGATTACAAACCACACAAAAAGAGGCGCTTTTTCGCAAAACTCTCGTATACTATTGCAGTGGAATAAAGTCATTCCTCGTATTTATAGCCATCTGGCCCCGGGCCCGTTACCTCCCATTAACCAATAGCCCAAAGTGCTGGATTAGCTGCGTAGCAAGGGTCCTTCGCCATTCATATTAGGACTTCACTGGCCGCCAGGCCGGCTGACCCCAAAGCTGAAGGAGGAAGCTATTCACAAGCACCACTTCGAGGAGGTAGTTGTCGAATTGAGGGTCAATTGTGTATATTGATGTGTTGTGTCTGCTAAGTGCTTCAGGGAGCGTCCCTGACCCTAGGGATAGGGGTAGGGGACGCCCCTGTATGCCTGAGGCGCGCTCGGGATTAACCTTACGCCGAGCGCCCGTTCCAAGGCGCTTTAGGAGCGTTCAATCTGACAGTAGTTCCATGCGATCGACTGCCATCCCCCACGTTATATAGGCTGCCCATACTAATTATATGATCTCATCTGATCCCCTGTATTTACACTATTTATATGGCGATTATAATCATCTATATAGACGGATATTCGAAACTCCTTATAAGCGTCAGGTCCAAATACCTCACAGGCAGCCCAGGCTACGGCCGAGCTTTTATTTGGCCGACGGCGGGTATATATAACTTCCTCCGTATGACTATAGACAGTAGTCAGGAATAATACGAGGGCATTATCCTTCCAGCTAAGCTAGTTGACCTAGGAAATAACGGAAAAAATCGATTAGTATGGGGATAAGTATAGGACCGTATTTATTTTCATATACCTTACCGTCCTTCGTAGGGATATAATAGATCTGGCCCCATAGAATACCTTTACCTTTATCCTCCTTCTTATCCACGGATAACTTATTAATCCCACCGTCTTTACAGCACATACCTATTACTGCCCGCATGGCGCAGTGGCGTGCGTCTGGCAACCCCTCTCCATCGCAGAGGGGGCTGGTTCGATTCCAGCTGCGGGCACGAAGCGTTTGGGTCGCGCTTCGCTATAGGCAATGGTTGGACCCGCTATATGCGGGTTTTCCGGTCTCCCCTAGCTAGAACAATGCGGGACCGGCGGCTAGTACGTCGTTAACGAGACTAATTAGACTAAAAGGAGGCCTAGGGCCACTAACTAATATATTCTTAGGTGCCCATTAAAGGCCTAGGATAACAACATAGGGCCTAGTACCTAAAACAACTAAGGAGGGATAAGGTGCCTATTAAGGGCCCACTAATCCCAATTCACTAATTAGGGGTAAGGCGCTACTTGTGAAGGACCTGTGATGGGCGGGTCAGATTGATAAAATATGCGAACTATACTCGCTGTTCCCATTCGAACTTGAGCCGGGTGACCTAGCGGGGCCTAGTGATATAGTATGATAGCTACGTAGCCTATAAGGTATGATTTGGAGGACGCTAGCCGGGTTCATGTATTGTAGTATATAGCTTGAGCTGCGGCTCTCCACGCCACATACCCCTAGGGAGGTCTGCTGCGAGGGTTCCGTAGCCCTTGCCGCCATGGCGTTAAATACAACAACAACAACAACAACAATATACCTATTACTCCTATTACCCTCGATTATAAAATACGGAATAACTTAATAGAAGCGAAGAGGTTATTAAGGAAAACGTAGTACTCAGCTAAGAGTAGGAGGGTAAATAACATCATTACTATTCGTTAAGTAGGTATAAGGGTATTATTAGTCTCCGTATTACCCCCCCGGTATTATAAACGTTATTGTAGTATAAGACCGTATAGCCCTTTACTGTAAACGTACCACAACCACCGTAGGAAGTATCCTAACTACACTAATACCCATATTTTATAACTAATAGAAGTAAACTTTTTAGGGACTATCGTTTTCTTTATTAATCGACCCATAAATTATACTATAACTTCGTTAACAGCAAAGTAATTTCTAGGTACATATGACGAATCTCCCACTTCTTATATATAGCTAGACTATTAATTGACTTACCTATATACCTTAGGTATACGGTCTTTGTGTAGTTCGGCTTTATCACAACGTCGCTTTTGTGAAGGGAGGGGGTTAGGTTGACTAAAGAGATTAGTATTAAAGATACGTAGTTGGCGGAATAGTAGTTAGTATCGATTATATGAAATAAAATGAGTAAAGGGGTAGGTAGGATCCTCCTTTTCCTATGAAGTTAACCAATACTCTGATATTCGAGTCTCTGAGTGTATACCCATATAGATTAATATACCTAAGAAGAGGTAGATCTCATTCGCAGAAGTCGGTCTCTATACCTGACTTTGCGAGTGTGCCTGTACGGGACCGATTCGTATTGCCCCCTCGTTGGTCCACGCCGCCCAGGAATCCACAAGGTCATACGGTACGTAGCGTTAGAATAGCTTTAAAGGTGACTCGGGTAGGTCTCGTATAGTCGCCTCGCGATGTGACACATCGAGGGGGTCGAATTGACCAGGCGTACCTCGCTCTAGGGAAGGGGGCTCGTGTGGGCGTACGACTGCGTTGTCACATCGCTCGGGCGTACAGTCGACGGTACAGGCACTCGCGAGGTCTTCAGGAAGTACGGCGACGTTGATATATGACCGTACTGAGCCCTCGTAGTCGCTGGAAGCCATTGTGACGATTCATCACGTAGGAAAATGACGATTTTGGTGGTGGAAGTAGGGACGTAAGCATAGAGGTAAATGACGTACCGTCATGTATCCCTTGTTGTGAGGGGAAAAAGTGGGTAGAAAAGGGGGGCGATGTACCTGTTGCCTTATGGCACTAGATGGGATAGCGCTTAAGTCCTTTCCGTAAACCTGTTAAAATGTTCAGCCCCGGGCCCAACTCGGTCAATTCCACATCGATCTCACCATTTCTGGGGTGAGAGTGAGACAGCGAAGGAAAGGAATGGAGCTGGGTTACCGCTGCGTTTGGGAAGAAATCGCCCATTTCCATCGACCCTGACTAGTTGAGCCTGTGCTTCTGCGACAATGACTGGGAGAAGCGGGGCTGTCTTACAGATTCCGGTACCCGTTCCGATGTCTAGAATATTATGGACATTCTGCTCTTCTAAAGGCGCCAGGAAAAGCCTATTTCCGAGTAACATGAGTGTGATTGCGTGCGAGAGGTGGAGGCGGTGCATCTCATCCTATGGAGGTCAGTCACAAGACAGTGGATACATATAGCTGAGTAGGAGAATTGCTCACCTCATCGTTGGGCATAAAGTACGCTATAGATCGAACGTTAGCCCTTTCCCTTGAATGCCAAGTTACTCAACGAGAATAGCCCTCACATCCCGGGCGGAAAGCATGATAGCGTCGGCCATACTCCACAGGGTAGTTAACAGCACTCGATTTTAATGATGCAGTGTATGATGACCTGATTCTTTAGTCAGCCCACCAAGTAGGATTTGGTATCATGGCGTTAAGGCGTATTACATTCGATCGCCAAAGGTAGAGTCATTGTCCGTCTCCTGTAACATCATCACCGTCAATGGGTGTCGTTCTTGCACCATAGTTCGAACTGCGGTGGGGCGAACCTCCGTTTCGTCCTCCACTTCGAGGACCTCCGCATCTTCCGCTGCGTGATGGGCCGGGGTGGTCGGGACCCCGGTGGTTGCCGCCGCATTGGGGGCCGCTTCAGCCATCCTCGTCCACTGCACAGAGAATTGTTCAGGTTCCGCAGATGGCCGTAGAGGATGCGAGGAGAGAATGCGAGGGTGAGAGGGAAAAGGAAGGAATCATACGGGTGCGGGGAATATGAGGCCCCCCTAAGCGAGCCTGGATGAACCGCTGTTGGCATCACTGTTTGTGCATGTTTGCTGGAGCCAAGCCGTTGGAACAGGGCCGGCGGCGCGGTGACATCCCGAGCAAACCAATGACACCCTCTCGCACCCTTTCCCCGAGTGCCCGGTTGACAAGGGGGCACGAAGGACCCCGCAGAAACATCTGGTTGATAAGGACAGGCGCCGAGGTATTCTGGGACGATCAACCGGGGTCTGGATCCTCAATTTCTGGCATTGCCAAGCCGCGAGTCTCGCGAAAAAGCACAAAAGTCCCTACGAAAAGTATCTGGGCTTGAGGCTGAAGCTATTGACCTACCTAGTCACCAACAGCGGTTCAATGAATCGAGGCACCGGAGAGAAGATATGGTGGTGCTTTCAGGGCAACATCTGGTCTTGGTTCTTGAACACTGAATGGTTGTATTAATGAGATTTGATGTCTTGAAGGAGGTGCTGCATGAATGATATATGTGTTGCTTCGTTGGTAAGGTAGGCCCCCCTGAATCGGGGCACGGATTAGTATTAAGGGACTTTTGAATCGCATATTTAGTCCAAAGATCTTTTGACTACAGATGTCCACATATGTTGCTTCATCAGCTGTGTATATCTATCGTTCAAAGCTTGTTTGAACATAAAGGACGACATGTTGCTTCATCATTCCGCGTCGTGCGGCTGTTTTGGTTTTATTCCGAGCACTATCCAGTTCATGGTGAGGGTCCTATAACGTCCCACACCCAGTCCCCGGCCACCCCCACATCTCGGCCACGTCAAAATGATGAACCATTTTTCGATGCATCGACTTCAGGTTATTATTCCACCTATTCTGATGCCACAACAATACAACTGGTATCGTTACTAGGGTTATCAGACCCGCTGGATTCATCTGAGCTATCGTCAACGTCAGCGCAGCCGCCAAAGCAAACAAAGCAAATCGGCCCCCCCTATTTACTTATTTGCCTTAGGGCCACCAAATATTTGCTTACTTAGCCCTATTGATAAATCCATTAAATCAAAGGTACGTAAGTGGTTATATTACCCGATTAGGTAATAAATGAAGCTATTTAGAGATCTTATAAATAAATAATAAAACCCTCAATCCCAAAAAGGGGCAATACATCCCTCTTTAGCCAATTCTTCGTCAACTATAACCACTTAATACTCTCCACCTTCATTAAGAGCCTTTACAATATTAGTATTAATTTTGTTGTATTAAAGGCTTATACAAAGTCTGATGCCATGGCTAGAATTGCGAAGACGTTAAGAGCTAATTTACTTAACCGAGAGTATTACGTTAAACGGTCTAGTTATTACTGTATAGGGTTATGTATCTCCTCTAAGGCTTATCTAAAGTATAAATTAAGTTTATTAAACGTTACCCTTATTTCCTAACTACGACCACTTTTTAATTATTATTTAAAGTGGTTATTTTTAAGTGAAGATGGGGTTAATAAGGAAGCTAACAAGGAGGTTAGTGAGGAGGTTAATAATAAGACCGATATATTGTTGTCCTTATACTATTTATTAAAGAAGTGCTTTAATCCCCTTTCTACGCTCTGTACTCATACCTCTTAGCTATTTCTACTCTATACTTTTTTAAGGTAATTAAAACTAAAGGAGGGATAGAAAATAATTAAAATAATAAAAAGAAGTAACTTAGTAAAAACTAAGTAATACTTATTTAACTTTTGCTAAACTAGCTTAATAGAGGACCGAAGATTCACCTAGTACCTTTTCCGGAGGTAATAAAACTACAAAGTGGCTTTAGCTCTTTACTAGGCCTAATTAACCTCTACATAATCCAGAAGAGAGCTCTTATTAAAGGGTTACTAAGTTAATAACCTTAAAGTATAACTATTATAAGTAAAGGGTTAGCAATTCTCCTCCCCCCTATTATTCTCATCTTTTTATATAATAATAAAAGTAATTTTATAATTATAATAATTCTTTTACTCCTTAAAATACTTAAGAATATACTTTATGCTAGTGATTACCTCCTAAAGGTGTTTATAACCATCTCCCTTACCCTATCCCTCTGTTTATTTTATTTAAAAAAGGAGCTTAAAAAAGCTCTTAACTTTAATAAAAATAAACTAATTCTTATTTATTAAATAATTAGTAATAGTAATTTAGAGAAAGGCCTTTTTACTATTAAGACCTAAAAGGTAAACCCAGATCTTATACTTCTTTTTAATCACCCTTTTAATTATTAAGTAGGTCGAATTCCACCTAACATTATTATTAAGAATTAATTGTAGCTTGGACGAGCTTTTAATAAAGAGATAATAATTAGAACCACCGTTAACCTCTTTTATAATCTTTTTAAAGCATTTTAATCATTATAAAAAAGTATAGATAAATCTTATAATATTCTAAAGTTTACCTACGAGCTTAGTCTTCCTCTAAAACTTAAGATTTTCCTTGTAATAATAAACTGTTTAATAGAATTCCGACTTAGCTTTAAAAGTCTCAAAGTCGCTACTAAAGAGAAGCAACTTCCCTCTCGCCTAATTTTTCTTGGCATCCGCTGTTAATGAAATAGGTGATATACTACTAAGATCCTTAATAATTAAAAAGTTTTCACCTTTCCCTCTTAGAGCCCTCTTATAATAGCCTTATAACCTCCGGTGAGCATTGGATTATAGTCGGCCCCTCTAGCTGGCCCTGATTGGGGCTCTGGGTCACCTCTGGAGCTAACCCCTCCTTCAAGGGCTAAGCGCCGCCGTAATACTAAGGCCCAGCTACTCCGGCCTAGCCTTAGGGGAAGTTAGCCTAACTCTCCTGATGCAGCCCCTTCTACGGTAAAGGGGCCCTTGAATGTAAGCGGGGTGGCCACTGGATTTATCCTAGCCGCCTTCGATGAATAAGCCAGACGCTATGAGGACCGAAAGGATGTCTTTTTGGCCATTGCCCAGTTTGTTAATAACGTGGTTTCTAGTTTTGAGGGGCTGAAAAAGCAGATTGTAAAGGAGGTGACAACTTATGTGATCCAAGCTCTGAAGAAGTTGATGAATAACGAAGTTGCTCTAGCTCTAACCCGGAATTGGGTTACCGTTACGGTATTAGCCCTGACCCTAGCCCTAATCTCAGCCCCGGCCTAACACCGAGCCCCTACCCGCCCACAAACCTAGGCTTAGCTAGAGGACCTCCGGGTTTTCGTCCATATCCCCGAGGAAGGCCTAGATGCTGCCTGGAAGAACGCCCCTTTTGCCCTGCGCCGTATAATCTACTAGGCCCTTGGCCTATAACTAGGAGATATCCCATATATCTACTATATTTCGACCGGATACTCCTTGAAGCCCCTAAATAAATAAATCCAATAAGGTTTTTTTAGAAATAAATAAAAGTTAATAGACTACTTAGGGGCTTTTAAAATAAAAACCCCTATAAAATAGTTCATATACGCTGTCCTACGTTGCCCATCTAAGCTCCAAAGCCTAGATGGGGAAAGTATTAATATATTAACCCTGATTAGGGAGGAGGTTATCGCCCAGACTGGCCACGAGCCAGTCCTAGCCCGGCAATCCCACCTTAGCCTAAACCCTATTATAAACAAAGTCACTTGGGTTATCTCTTTTATGGTCAAGATACCACCTTTTAGATTATTTAACCAGAGTAATAAGGCCTAGCTTATTAGGGAAAAGAGGACCTTACTTAGGTATAACCCTGGTTACTAGGGATATTATATAAACCGGTACTATAACCGGTGGCCACTCTATAGTAACTGCGGTAAGCCCTTAGACTCCTATGAGACCGAGCCTTGTATAGCTAAGCTGAAGTGTACTAATTATTTAGGGCCCTTCTAGGCTGGCTATATAAACTGTCCAGTTAGGCCCCTAATAGTTAACGGTTATCCTACCCTCCTAGGCCGAAAGGAACGCAGATGGATTTGGAAGGCTGGGTAAAAGGCCTCCGAGGCCTGCGATAGTACTAACTAGACTGCTACCCAGAGCAGTACTCAATAACCCTAAAATTCCCGCCCTGATAAGGGCTAATAACCTGGCTCTAAGTGCCTATATATGTCACGGGCCAAGGCCCGATCAGAGGCCTCGGAACCACTCGGCCATGTCCAACGTCAACCGCTGCTTACTAAGCCTGACTAGGCCTAGGTAGACCTGATTAGGATCCAACGGATTTGTGGGGTAGTAAACTTTTCCTTCCTTTCTCCTTATTTTAAAGATACTCATAGTAGTCGCTATAATTAGTTATAATATACGTACTTGGACCGTTATATTATTTTTAAGATTATTAAAGGTAATTAATTGAACGCCTAGTATAGAAGTCTACGATTTGTATAAGAGTAGTAAAAAGTTTTAGATGGGTTGACCTAAGGAGTCCCTGAACATCTAAAGTTAATCAGTATAGCCTAATTAGACCTAAAAGTTATTATAAACTTAAAACAACGTATACGTATATTTATAGTAAAGTACCTCGACCACGTCATTAAGCATACTATAGTTACTATTAAACGTAAAACACCAGGATAAGCAATAGTTACGTAACGATAGAAGGTAACGCTGAACTATCTGGAAACCCGTAGTAGTTGGTGCAGCTAATCGGACAGCTTATAACCTAATTACAGGAGATGTGGACCGCCTAAGTAATCGAGCAAGAGACCCAATAAGAGTAGATTCGATTACTATAGGAAGCCCTAGTAGAACCCAGGTACCCGATATCGATAATAAACTAGTCCCCAATACCCTCTATAACACTAATTCCCCCTAATTAAGTTTATGTACTACCTCTAAGATAAGTTAAATATTAAATTCCCGACTCACCGAAGTTTAATAGATTATATAAAAAGTTTTAATAATAGTACTTTAAGATGGGAGGGAAAATAAGTGTAGATAAAAAAGCCTTTAATTCAGAGTTAATTGTATTCACTTATATTTATTTTAGGTTAAAAAACACTGTGTAAGCTATAGTAAGCACTTATTATGCGTAAAGAGGGGCCGATGGGTTAAAGAACCCGGATAAATTCATAGAATACTTAAAGGGTTACTACGTAGACCTTAACACAGAAGTATGAGCTTTTGATTAATTAAGGATTATACGGTAAAAGGAGAATAAGAGTTTCGTTTATTTCCTTTTTAAATTTAAAAAGAAGCTTATAAAAGTAGGAGGAGGATACTAATTAAATGTTATAAGGATTAATTACCTTAAAAGAGCCCTGAACGCTATAATGAGAGCCCCCCTTATTAATATAATTAATAAACTAATGATATACATTGTATACACTTAGATGCTCCTAAGTATAAGCTTAGAATTGGATAGTGAATCCTATTAAGTCCGCTGTGAGTGTCGGCGTAGGAGATCGTTGACCCCTGACCAAATAAGAACTAAGTCCTTTTGGAAATAGAACGGTCGATTAGAGTCCCCCTAATCTAATTAGATGGAGTGGGAACTTATGAAGGTAAATAAGTTAATTAAGGACAAGAAAGTCCGTAAACAGCTAAGTTAAGAGGAAGTTCGTAAATGTTATAATTGTAATAAAAAAGGGTATATATAATGGTAATGCTTTGAGGATTGAAAAGAGATAAGGAAGACTAAGACTTTTAAAGGAAAAACTAAGGAATAAAGTGAAACGGATAGTAATTCTAATTAGGACTCTGAGGACTTAGGAAAAGAGTAACTCCTAGTGAAAGTTGTTATTAGGAGGAATAAGTTATAGAGGAATGGAAGGTCGTTAAAAAAAGTATAGATTATAACCTATTTTATATTAATATTAGGATTAATGGGATATACTATATAATTGCCCTTACTAATATAGGGTGTTTAATATACGCTCTGATTAGCGACGCCTTTGCTAAGAAACTCTGTTTACTATGTATTAGTATTATACCTCGGAATTTAATATAAGTTATTATTATAGTTCTTGGTGTAATCCGTTATATCACTTATACTAATATTAATATTAATAATTATAAACGATACCGATTATTCTTTTATATTATTCTTAACTAAGAAGACGATGTTATCCTTGGAAGGTCCTGGATGATTAACGATGATGTTATGGTTTACTTAGTGTGAGGTATTCTGTATATAAGTGTCGTGGACTACTGGGTGATAGAAAGGAAACCGGGTTAGGCCTGGTAAAATCCAAAGTTCCTAATTTAGTAGTAGATTGGATTGGTATTCTTAGCTCTAATTAGGTGGGCATAGAAGAGAAGAGAGACCCCTCTTAGTATATCTATTCTAAATGCGTTCTCTATAAGTTTAACTAATATCGAGAAGGCCCTAATACTAAAAATAAAGATAGACCCGAGGACGAAACTCCCTACGTATTACTATAAGTTTTTGTATATTTTTAATTAAAATAAGGCTAATTAACTACTATTACACCAGAAAAACGTTAACTATACTATCCCTATTAAGAAGAACTCCTATAGTTAAAATAAACCAGTGACCTAGGGACCTTTATATAGTATATTAAGGGAAGAGTTAATTGTATTACGCTGAACCCTTATAGAACTATTAGATAAAGGGTTTATTAGGGTTAGTAGCTCCCCTACATTATTGCCCGTTCTATTTATCCGGAAGCCTGGAGGAGGGTTATGGTTCTACGTCGATTACCGTACCCTTAATACTATTATAAAAAAGGACCAATACCCCTTACCCCTAATTAGCGAGACCCTAAGGGTATTAATAAAAGTGAAGTGGTTAATAAAGTTGGATATTATTATTGTGTTTTATAAGATCCGGGTTAAGAAAGGAGATAAATAAAAAACGGCGTTTAGGACGAGGTATGGGTTATACGAATGGATAGTTACCCCCTTTAGTTTAACTAGAGCCCCCGTAATGTTCTAGTAATATATTAATTATATTCTATGAGATTTCTTAGATGAGTTCTGCTTAGCTTATATCGACGATGTCCTGATTTATTTGGATAACTCCCTCTCTAATTATAGAGAGAAGGTTAAGAAGGTCCTCGAGCACTTAGGTGCTATAGGCTTGTATGTGGATATCGATAAGTGCGAATTCGAGGCTAAGAGCGTTAAGTATTTGGGGTTTATTGTTAATATTAGTAAGGGAATTCGTGTGGACCCTGAAAAGATTAAGGTAATCCAGGGATGGGAAGTGCCCCGATCAGTGCGAGGAGTCCGTGGGTTCATCGGTTTTGCTAACTACTACTGGTAATTTATACCCAACTTCTCGGGGATTGTATAACCCTTAATAACCTTAACCAAAAGGGATATACCGTTCATTTGGAGTAAGGAGTGCGCTAAAGCGTTCAAGGAGCTGAAGATGCTCCTAATTAGTACACCTATATTAGCTCACTAGGACCCTAATCGAGTTATAGTACTCAAGACCAATTCGTCTAGTTATATAATAGGAGGTACCTTATCATAGTATAATGATGAAGGGATCCTAAAACCTATAATGTTCTTTTTACGTAAGAACTTACCTACGGAGTATAATTACCTGATATACGATAAGGAATTATTAGTAATAATACGCTACTTAGAGTATTGGGATTTAAAACTGCGGAGTGTGGAAAAGTTTATTATCCTAACTGATCACCTAAATCTGAAGTACTTTATAACGAAGAGATAGTTGAGTGAATATTAAATTAGGTAATTAGAATTACTATCCCGTTACAACTTTATTATTTAGTTTAAACTTAGTAAAAAAGTAATAGTTCCTAATACACTATTGAGATGTGAATAGGATATCCCTAGTACCCTATAGGATGATAGGTTAAAGGGTTAGAAGATTAAACTCCTAAAAAATAGGATTAACGTATTACGAGTTAACAACGTAGTAGTAATCAGAGAAGTGTAGGCCCAATTAGGGTAAGTAGAGAGGGATAAGTCTAATATAAAAAACTCCCCCAGAGATATAGATTAAACCGACGACCTTAGCTTAAATAAGATGGAACCCCCCTTAAACCCTTTTAAAAAAGAGTTATTATACTCTTAGTAGGATAAAACCTTAGACCAGAATAACTAATATTAGCTAATTAGGGGGGTAATATAAAGAGGAGACTAATAACTTCCCTTATAATAGAAGTTGCTGATAATACTATTAGAATATATAATCGACGATAATAAAAGACTGTTATGGAAGGACAGAATCTGGATTCCATATTATGAGCCCTTAAGGATGGGTTTAATCCAGAGGTTCTACGACTCTACGTTAATAGGATATCCGAGGAGGGACACTTTAAAGGCCCTAATTAGCCACTAGTTCTACTAACTAGGCCTATCCCAGGATATCCGAAGATTTATAAGGAACTACGATGTTTATGGACGAGGAAACGTATAATGCGACAAAAAGAGGGGCTTATTAAAACCTCTACTTATCCCTGGACGGATCTGAGCAAAGGTCTTTATCGACTTTGTAATAAAACTACCCCCTTCCCACTATAATAGGGCTATAAACGTTATGGTGGTGACCGATCATTTATTAAAGAACGTAATCTTCGAGTTATTAAAGGACATCACAACGAATATAGTAGTAGACCAACTAATCCGAGGTCTGATCAGGTACCATAGGATACCTTATATAATTATATTAAATAAAGGACCGTAGTTTACGAGTTTTATGTGGAAATAACTCTACTAATTACTATAAATTAAATAAAGACTCTTTATAGTGTTCCACCTAGAAATAAATAGAGCTATGGAGAAGGTAAACCAGGTGATAAAAACCTATCTTAGAGTATACACAACATATACTCAGGACAATTAGGACGAACTACTCCTAATAATAATAATAGCTATTAATAACCGGGTTACCTTATTAATAGGACTTAGCTTATTCTTTATTACTTATGGGTATAATTTAGACCTAATTAGAGTAGAGGAACCCCTACGGAATAACAATAAGACCCCTATAATAAGAGTAAAAGCTTTGGTCTAGAAACTAAAGGACACCTCTAAGTAGGCTTAAATAACGATAATGGTAATATAAAAGAAATAAGAGATTACCGTAAACGCAAAGCGTTAACTATTTAATTAGTTTAAGTTTAGGGATAAGGTTTAGCTAAGGTTATGGAATATTTAATCTAATTAACCATTAAAAAAGCTTAACTAGGTTAATATAAAGTACACCGTCCTCGAACTAGTTGGATCCTATGCTTACTGGTTAGATACGCTATTGCGAAGGGCTGGTCCTAGGCCTTGTCTCAACAGAAAGGTAGCCAAATACTGTTTATTTCAAGTTGAAGAGGAAAAGGGTAAACTACGATATGGCGCGAAATCTCTGCTTCTTAGGGGGTGGGCGCTAATGGGGCACCGGTGGGGCACCAGTGCAAGCACGGGCATAGCCCGGGCATAACCACCGGGTTCGGCTCGTGATACTACCCCCCTCCTCCCCTCCCCGCGCAGCCTCTAGTTCCTGGTTAGCCTCCCGGGGGGGGGGCACCTACGCATACGCCGTATCCCCGTCGTTCTCTAATATTAGCCCATAGCGCTCCTTGTAACGGTCCAACGCCTCCGTTTCCTTTATAACACCAGCTGGCTCCTACGTGGGGTTAATATAACCCTCCCACTTTACCAGGCTTCACGTCTTCTCCCTCTACCCACCGTTTTCCATTTAGCAGCGTAAATCTCCTCTATTTACTACTTATCCTCACTATCTACTTCCCCGGGTAACCACTAGTACTAGAATCGTGGCACTCTTATATAACCTTTGTCCATAATAGGTTTGAAGGGTTATCATCATCTCTTCCTCCGGGAACCCATACTTCGTCCTAGAACATTAACTTTTACTACTTATTAATTGCATATTCCGTAATTTAGCCCTTTAATTATAACTTTAGTGGGAAACTACGCTATCCCTACTTCACCGCCTCGTAAGCTTAGCGGTATAACTTATCTTTTTTAATAATTTGGTCCTAAAGTGTTTATAATTTACTATTATTTGCGAATACTATTACGTATAGGAGTATTAGTAAGTCGTTTGTGGTATAGCCCACCTGGGGGGCACCAGTTCCTTCTTTAGGGATAGTATAGTTAGGTATTAATTAGAGTATGCGTCCCTGTTCTCTTTTATCGTCCTAGCCCTAGAGGGCGTCCTATTCCCTCCGAGAAAGGGCATCGGGGACTACTACTTCTTTTCCTAGCTAGTACTCCAAATAAAAATCGTATTAGGCTAGCTCTTCTACTCACCGGCTCTACTTCTTGGTGAGGCGCTACTTCCTTATAAAGTATTTAAAGCTTTTATAATCCATAAAAATCTTAAAGTTACTTATATTTTGTAGTTCTATTCTTTAGGCCTCGGCTGGCGATAACCTTTATAAGTAGAACGCGATGAGGTATTAGTACTCATCGGAGTTTTCTTATATAAGGGTACTGCCTAAGGTAAACCCTGAACAGTTTATTTCCACTATTGTCTTTCCTTCAGGGTCAAAGTAGCGAAGTACCGGCTTTATACTGAATAGCCGCTTAAGCTCCTGGAATCCTTCTTCTTAACTAGGTCCCTAGTAGAACATAGCCGACTTCTTCGTAAACCTTATAAGGGGCTTAATAATAATGGTATAATTAGGTATAAAAATACGATAATAATTCGCAAACCCAAGGAAACTTCTAACCCCCTTTATAATTTTCATGGTCTTAACTGAAAAGGTACACTTCTTAGGGTTTAGTCGTAGTCCGGCCTCTGCTAAGCGCCGGAGGACCACCCGTACTTTCTCTTCGTGCTTCTTCTTTGACCTAGACGTGTAAATTAGGACATCATCTAAATAAGCGGTGACGAAGTTATCTAAGAAGTCTTAGAGAGTTATACTAATATACCACTAGAACATAGCTGGGGCCCCGGTAAGTCCAAAGGGGCAAACTAACCACTCAAAGAATCCGTATTTTGTACGAAACACTATTTTCTCAACGTCTTCTTCTATAATCCGAATCTTATAAAACACAACTACGACATTAAACTTCGTATACTACTACGTAATAGCTACTCATTAGAGGGTCTCTAATATAAGTGGTAATAAATAACGGTCCTTCTTTATAATACTATTAAGGGCTTAGTAATTAACACAAAACCGAACTCCCCCACTAAGCTTCTTAATAAATAATACTAGGGCACCCGCTGGCGAGCTACTAGCTCGAATAAACCCTTTATCTAGCAGGTCCTCTAATATCTTTTTTAGGACTAAGAGTTCCTCACGGGATATCCCATATAAGGGTCCCCATAAAAGTGTAAGCTCCCAGCCGTAAGTGTCCTTAATAAGGGGGATCTTATGGTCAACCCCTGGCCTCCTAGGGGGCACTAAGTACGCCTTCTCCGGGTCAAATAAGTCTCTAAGCTCCTCATAAACCTAGCCTAGGACGAGTTCCTTTACATCCACAGGCTTCTTTTCTTTTAGTGCGTCCTCGATGTCCCTCAAACTTATAACCATAACCTAGGCCTCTAGTGCCCTCTAGTACTTTACTCGTCGGTATACAACTATAAACATAGGGGCTATTAATAATTAGGTTATACAAATCTCTTTTACAATAACTAGTTCTTCTTAATTAGAAAAGTATACGTTTACTCTTCCCTTACCGTAGTACGCCCACTAGGTAACAGCGTTATACACTATATAATTCACTTCTATCCATAGCTTCCCTAGGTATATAGGGGGGTCTAAGCCCTTTACTACGTATACGTAAACTTTCTAAGTATAACCACTTAATTCTAGATCCAGAACAACTATACCCTGGGCATTACCAGGTGATAGCCCCTCTTATGTATACCCTCGTAGAGTACACTTTTTCTAATCCATTAACAGTAATCAGAGGCGTTTAAAGAGAGATTGATCCACTATTACGTAAACGTCGTAGCCAGTATTAATAAGGGCGTGTATTAAGTGTCCTTTATTAATCCTTACCTAAATAATAGCTAACCCTTAGCTCCTCTACTACTACTCTTCTTAGTAGGACTCCCATCCTTTAACTTCCTCCTTTATTAACTCTAATACCCAACTTTATATTAGAGTTACTCTTTTCCCGAGTCGTCCTCACTAAAAGAAGTATTAGTGGCCTCTTAGTCCTCTTTTTCTAACCTAGGATCCTTCTACTTTTTCATCACCTTAGTATAGGCGACCTTCGCCTACCTAGGAACCTTCTTCTAATAATTCCTAGTAATATGGCCTTCTTCATTATAATAAAAATACTCATAGTGGTCCACCAGCGGGCTACCCAAGGAGTGGTGGTGGTGGCGGTCCTTCTCCTCCCTTCGAGTTAATGAGGTACGGGTAACACTAATCATCTAAATATCTCCATTATAATCCTTCCGTAAAGGGGCTAGGGTTAGGGACCAGCGACGCTCCCGTTTAATAGCGATAAGTGTTATACACTCCAGCTTCCAGGTAACGTCCTATACCCTAATAAACCACTAAGTATACTCCCTTAATAGAGAGATGGTGACCAGGTGCTCCTTTAAGTGGGAAATAAGGGTATTTTCTAATATAATAATCTTAACGGTATCAGGCCATACACCACCTCCTACGTCTACCATTATTCGTTTAAACTTTAGTAAAAAAATAACCAACTTCTCGTTATCTTTTTAATAAAAAATTTATAATTAAGTTACAGCTTAGGGTTAAGTGTTCAGGTCTTAATAAATCCTATTAAAGTAGGATATAAAATCTTCGGGGTTACGTTAACCTTTAGGCCCCCCAACTACGTAAAACGTGGCAACCACCTACTAAGGACTAGTATCTAAATAAAAGTTAATTAGGTACCATAATTCCTAATTAATAAAGTAGAACGCTTTATTTATAGCGATCTTATCCCTTATCTACTATACCTAAAAAGGGTAGTCCTTCCACTTCCCCGAGAACTTTAAGGGTATTAGTAGTGGTTTACAACGCATCAGTGTCTCTATTACGAGGTGGTGGTTACCTATTAGCGGGGCTTCGGTACCTGCATCTTCCATAGGGGTCGGTATCGTCACCCCTAAACCTCGGCTTCGCTCCAGCTCATTAGAGAACTCAGTAATCCTCGCTTATAGGGGCCCGAGGGCCTCGTTTAAGGCTAACTACAATTAGGCCTGTAGTTCGTCAGCTATTGTGTTGGCTAGTATCCTCTTCTTAACTAGTGGGGAGCCGCGCTTTACCCAGCGTCCGACGTTCATCGATCTGTCGTCAGGGAGCTGTGCTCAACCTGGGATTCCGCTTTGTAACCGGTAGGGAGCTGCGCTCGACCTAGTGGTATTTTATATAATAGATAAAACTGAGCTTGAAATATGCGAAGGGCTAGTCCTAGGCCTTGTCTTAACCGAAAAGTAACTAAATACTATTTATTTCAAGCTAAAGAGGAAAAGGGTAAACTACGATATAGCGCGAAATCTCTGCTTCTTAGGGGGTGGGTACTAGTGGGGCACCGGTGGGGCACCAGTGCGAGCACGGGCATAGCCCGGGCATAACCACCGGGTTCGGCCCGTGACAGCTATTAGGGATCTATAACGTCTTTTATATGAGTTTGATTAGGTACACTAAAATCGATCCGTTATCGTTATAAAACTGTGACGATGCCCAACCACCTGTAATACTAGTGGCTAATGGGGAGGAGTTTAAAGTTGAGGAGATCCGTAATGCGTAAAAAGTATAGGGTGGATAGAAGGTCTTAGTAAAGTAGAAGGATTATACCTAATTCACCTAGGAGTTAGTGGATATATTAGTGGATATAACGGCCTTGGACCGTTATAAGGCTAATTATGGGAATATCCCTTGGGAAAGGAGGGGAGGAAGGGGGTAATTATTACGGGTTAAGGCCCGATTAGAGGCCTCGGAATTACTCGGTTATGTTTAACACTAATTACTATTTACTAAGCTTAACCAGGCCCAGGTAGACCTGATTAGGATTTAATGGATTTGTGGGGTAGTAGATTTTTCCTTTTTTTCTCCTTATCTTAAAGATACTCATAGTAGTCGCTATAACTAGTTGCAATATACGTGCTTGGACCGTTACAATATACTAGGAACCCTTCCTAAGAATTAATTGTATGCTTAGGTGATGAGGATATAGCTAGTAGTATGGATGAAGACGAAGTGGAGGACCCCGAGGCCCTCCCTTAGACCAACCACCCCATCTACCCTCTCCGAAATAGGAGCCAGAGGGTGGCTTAAAAGCCTAACTATAATATCACTAATACTTATACCCACCTGGACCTCAACTTAGAGGTGTAGGCCTAAATAAGCCCCCCCACGGGTACTATGTGTAGCCTAATATAATATGGGGAAAAAGCCTCTAGTATACACAGCTTTCCTAGAGCTATACTGGGCTGATTAGGTCGATATTATACTTATTTAGGAGCCCTGGATAGGTTACACTAATAGAATACAGATTAATATATACCCTAGGTATAATTCCTTTATTTTAGTTGATTTTTAGGATAATAGGGAAATAAGGCCCAGGGTAATAACATATATACGGAAGGGGATAAGGCTATAAGTGTAATAACTAAGACCTATTTAAACAAGGGATATCCTATGGTTAAAAGTTAATAATACTATTATTATAAACGTCTATAAATAACCAGGTGATCCTTATAACTAGATAACAACCACCCTCCTAGGATATTAACCATTAATATAAGCCCTTATAGCTAGGGATTTCAATACCCACCATTACTCCTAGGAACCAGGATCCATTAGCCGGAATAGAGGAGATGATTTAGCCGACTAGGTTAATAATTATGGCCTCTCCTTTATTGGAGAAGCAGGGGCTCCAACCCATACCCGTGGTCACGTCCTTGACCTAACCTTCTCAAATATCCCCCTTACACACACAGGACTCTATCCATACCTATATCTAGAAGCTGATCACCAACCTATTATAACCATTATCCCCCTTAATAATAATAAACAACAATAAATATACTAATTAGGGCTAATATTAGTCCCGGATTCGGCCCTTCCTTAGTTTAAAGACCTAGTTAGGGTAGGGGCCTTAACTTTACTTACCCTTAAGGACCTATTTACCCTAACTAAGTTAAATACCTAGGTTAACCGGATCGTCAACCTACTCTTAACGGTTATCTAAGTAATAGGGAAAAGACGATAAAGCTGGGGAAAGTGGGCCCCCTGGTGGATAAAAGAGTGCTCTAAAGCCTATTAATCCTATTTTAAGGCCCGTATCCAGTAAGTACGGGAACTAAAATTGGCCTTAGCTTCACTACCCCTTATCCTTAAAAAATAAAAGGTTTTCTTAGAAATAATTAGGAAGGCTAAACAGGCTTATTAGGCTACTAAGATTAAAGGGGCTATATCCAATTAGGACCTTTATAAAATAATGGGTTAATATAAGACCAGATTAGTAATTAAAGTCCCCCCCTTAGTAGTTGAGGGTTAGATGTATAACGATAACCAGGACAAGGCCCAGGCCCTACGGAGGGCCCTGCTGGAGAGGTTCGATGATACGGATGACCTACCTGGGGACCCCTTCAACGTGGCCACGGTCCTAAAACAACAAATACCCTGGTAGGCTACAATTATTCAGGAGGAAGTAAGGGCAACCACCTTAACAAAAACTATAACCCCTAGTATCGACGGAATTACTATAAGATTACTTAAGGTTTACTAGGACCTTATAGTTAAGCTTATTAGGTTATTATTTTAGGTATACATTAAGGCCAGCTATTTCCCCTAGCCCTTCTATAGGGTAAAGGTTATTATAATTTAGAAATTTAAAAAGACCAACTTCTTAAAGGCTGGATCCTGGAGACCAATAACCCTCTTATCCTACCTGGGTAAGGGGTTTAAGAGATTAATAGCTAGGAGAATAGCCTACCTCACCATCCTAAAAGGGGTGGCCAGCCTATAGCAAATAGGGGCCCTACTAAGTAAAGCATTTACCGACCTAACAACCTGTCTTACATACGATATTAAACAGGTCCTCGATAAGGGGCTTATAGCTACGCTAGCGATAATGGATGTGAAGGGGGCCTTTAACTCTGTTCTTCAGAACCACCTTATTATCCATTTACGGTAATAGGGCTGGCCTAATAGCCTGATCAGGCTGATTTATGCCTTTGTGTTAAACCGTATTACTAGGGTTAAGTTTAAAAAGGTAATAATAGAGGACTTCCCTTTAATTTATGGGTTACCTTAGGGCTCCCTATTATCACTTATTATTTTCTTATTTTATATTTCTAATATCCTAATTAAAAACTTAAGGCTTTAGTTTAGATATGCAGACGATATAGGCCTTTTAATTACCGACCTATCCCTTAAGGATAATACTATATCCTTAAGTTAATAGGTTACCTAAATCCTAAACTAGGGTGCCGATAATAAGGTCTCCTTTAACCTAGCTAAATATGAAGCTATCGACTTCACTAGGAAACATAAGTAACCAAAGGACCTACCTAGGATCAAAGTTAGAGACCTTGAAATCAAAGCCTTGGTTGAGCTGATCCGTTGGCTAGGGGTTTGGTTCGATAAAAGACTCTTTTTCTAATACCATATCGAAATAAGGGTAGTTATAGTGAAAAAGGCAGCCCAGCACCTGGGGCACCTAATAAACACAAAAGGAGGGATCCCAGTAATTGCTATACGGAAGGTGGTCATCACCTGTGTCCTCCTAATAGCCCTATACGGAGCCGAAACCTGGTTCGGGGGGCTAACCAAGCTAGCCCTAAACAACACTACCCCCCCTTAAAAAGGGGGGATTATTAATACAGGCCAGAAGGGCCTCATCTAAAAGGTTAATAAGGTCATCATAAGAGTAGCCTGAGCTATCCTCCTAGTTTAGAAAACAACCCTAACAAGCAACCTCCTCCGAGATGCTGGCCTGCTTACTGGGAAAATGGCTTTAGAAGGGGTACACTTACGCTTCGTAGTCCAACTACAAAAGGTTAACCAATAACACCCATTAGTCCTAAGGCTTGCACAATAAGGGAGGTAGTAAACACGATTTCAACGGACAGCAGGCCTCGTCTTAAGGGTCCCAAGGCCAGCATTACTCTAACCATAATACCTCCCAGGGTTATAAGACCTAATAATCCAATAAACAAAGGAAAAAGCTGCTAAAACCTTCTAGGATTGGCTAAAAACCGTCCCAGATACCCATATAGTTGTTTACTCAGACGGCTCTAAGGCGTCTAGTGGAGCCACTAGGTATGGATTCGTTATCTACTAAGGTAGAAGGCGTATAGCCCAGGGTTGTGGCCGACTTAGCATAGCAGAAGTGTTTGATGGCGAGGCTGAAGGGGCGAGGGCAGGGCTTTGGTGGGCCCTCCTTACCTCCTAAGGTTAACCTATACACATCTATATCGATAATACTAATATTATCCAAGGGATACGGGGTGATGCTCCCACCTCCTTATAAGCAGCCTTCTTAGAAATCCATAAGGTGGTTAGGATATACGATATATATACCCACTAGGCCCCAGGGTATTAGGGGATAAAAGGTAATAAAGAAGTAGACCACCTAGCTAAGTAAGGTATCGTACTCCTGGTGCTCTTAGGTTAACTAGTAACCCTAGTAGGGATTAAACGATTCACTAGGAAATAAATACGGGCCTAATATATATAGTGGTGGTGTAAGGAAGTAATAGATCGATACGCCTAACTAGGACTCGAGGCTAGCCTATCCAGCCCTCCTAAATTAGCCCTTCCACAGGCTACCCTATACCACCTCCTAGTAGCCTGATCAGGCTATGGAGACTTCGAATAATATTATTAATACTTTAACTACAATAAAGCCCTACTCACCTACTTTTACGGGGAAATAAAGGATATAAACCACTTAGTTTATTACCGAAAAACCCTAATAAGGAGGTAATGGTGGCTTACCCTCTACCCTTTTAGTTTATTAGAGCTTATAGGACCTATGGGATTACTTAAGTAATATTTTAAGGGGTTAATCACCGATCCTAAAAGTTTTAAGGCCTTCTTATATATAATAAACTTCTTTTAAAAAATCTACTCACACTACTAGGGGCTAGCCTCTGGTTGGGCCTTAAGATAACCATCTTACCCTACTAAAGGGACCAAATAGGAAGTAAAGGAACTGGAGGAACCAGCGGGATCCAGGGACAGATCGAACGCATAGTAGCCAATAGGCAAGATTTGGAGGACGCGGGCAAGGGCTGTATACTGTAGAGTAGGTAGTCTGAGCCTGCGGCTCTCCACGCCATATACCCCTCGGGAGGTCTGCTGTAAGGGCTACGCCCTTGCCGCCATGGCGTTAAATACAACAACAACATACTAAAGAGAAGGGACTTAGTTATAAAATTAAGGATATAACTATAATAGTATATTCGATGTATTTTATAATTATGAAAAATTATCTTACGGTTAATCCGTGGGTAGAAGGAGAGTAGGTAAGTATTGTTATTTATAGTGTTTGTCACACGTCTTTCTGGTGTGTGGTGCATGAGTCGCGTAGCGGCTTATGCGCCCCACTCTGATAGAGTAGAGGAGGCCTAATTACGTCCGACTAGGTAACATCTAGCCGGGCGGTACCTTTTGGCGCAGTGGGTTAGGCACTGCCTTTTCCTGTGACAGTGTTATTATGAATTACTATTCCTATCCGGTTAACTAAATTCTAATCCCTTATAATATCCTCGAAAGTGGTTATAAGGTTAATATTAGAGTATTTTTTTATTGCTAAGTGAAGGTAAGGAGGTGTAATTAGTGTTTCCCTTTTAAGTTAAGGAAATAAGTAGTGATAGCTATAAAAGTATAAATTTTCGGTGAGGTTTATAGGTCGAAGGAGAGATGAATTCTTGTGGAGGTATCGCAGAGTTTAGCTTTAATTATTACTTTACTTTAATTTTATATTATTTTGAAGTGGTTAGTTATTAAGGTTTTACCTTATAGTATCTAAGTGAATAGATTAAAGTTATAGAAGTGAAGTAGGTGTTAGAGGAAGGTATTATCGAAGTGATTAAAGGGAAGGTTTTAATTAATAATCGTAGTAAAGATGAGATCCCTAATACTAGCAACCTTCGATCGAGGGATACTCAAGGTGGTGAGATGGGGACGTTGTGAAGGGGATGGTGTGGTTGTCTTATTAGAAGAGGGGTTATCCTTGTGTTTATTAACGGGGTTATAAGGGTTAATATAATGAACTTTTTATAAGATTAATAAGTTGTGAATAGTTTTATAAAAATAAAGATTGACTAATGTAGATGTTTTTGAGTAGAGCTGGTAGTGATTATAGAGAAGAATTTAGGCCGCCTTTTTTATTATATTATTGGTAATATTAGTAAGTTGGTCTAGCTTTATTGGTGTGTGTGAGTTTAATAAGGAAGACTCTATAAGCCTGAACCTAAGTTGTATAGCCTTTTTTACCCTTATGAGATAGTTGCTCCTTAATGACGAATTGCTGATTCTCTTATATAATGGGTTGAAGGTTGGAGATAGAGGGATTCGAAGGGAGGGTGGTGGTGTGATTAGTAGTAACTTGGGTTAAGACCCTTATTAGTGGTTGTCCTAATTGGGTAAGGACAGTCGGAGTGAGAGGTTCTAGTATTTATGAATAGCCTTATTAGTAGACTATATAAGAGATAAAAGGTAGTTTTATTTTATATGTATAATAAAAGTGGTGATAGTAATAAAATAATAATAATAAGAGGATTAAGTAGGAGTTAAAAAGATAAAGTTAAATAAAGTTAGTAATAAAAATAAAGTTAAATAAATGGAAAGAACGACGCTTTTTATTATTAACGAAGGTTTAGGAAATAAATTACTAATTAGTAGAGGGATAAAGGGGCTGGTGGGTAAAGTATAGAGAGCGAAGTAATAATAGAGGGAGAATGAAATCTAGTATACTTATTAGTTAGAATACTTTAGTTATGATTTAAATTAATTAATCAAAATTGGGGGGACTGGTTTGCTTATTTTGGTAGTCTGAATAGCTTTATTTGTTTAATTTAGTTGGACTTTGCGTTGTTGGTGTTGCTTTGGCGGCTGCGCTGGTCAACGTCGCCAGCCTCGATCTGAGCCTTCCGGATGGCCTCGATGTTGGTGAACTTCGAATTAGGGCTCATTTTGACCTTCTTCCTCTTCCTAACCCTGGTTGCTTCAACCTATGCTTCCAATGCCTCGAATTTTCGATGTGTAACGGCCAACTAGTAGTCCCTTTCATCCCATGCTTTCTGGACCTTCTGGAATAATAGACGTCGAGTACTATGGTACCCATCGAGCTTATTGTATAGACCTAACTGCTCCCTCAACTCCCCCCTCTTCCTAGGAGTTGACCAGAGTACTACTGATGACTCTGTAGCCCATTCTTCGCGGGCGTCGACATATGAGAGACCTTCGTAGACCTCCTTTAAGTGTTTGGCTGGCATTATGGTATTCTCAACCATCAACGGGTTGAGGAGGGGTCTGCTCATATTCATAGGCCATAACCCAGTATATTTCCAACCACTGACGATGTTTCTTTTCGTTAACGTCCATCACCCACTCGCCGGACACCCCCACATATTGGACAATTTTTAACCCTAACCCTAGTGACTTTTAAACTAAAACAACTTACTTAGTAATTAATATACAAAAGTGGGGATTTAGAATTTATATTATTAAATTATTAAATTAATATATATTATACTCACTTTGTCACAGGAAAAGGCAGTGCCTAACCCACTGCGCCAAAAGGTACCGCCCGGCTAAATGTTACCTAGTCGGACGTAATTAGGCCTCTTTTACTCTATTAGAGTGGGGCGCATAAGTCGCGTAGTAGCTCATATACCACACACCAGAAAGACGTGTGATACACTTTTATATTATTAATTATTAATTTAATATTAATATTAATATAAATATTTGAAAACTATTAAAAATATATAATTTTTAAGTTTTAATATTTGCGAAGGGCTAGTCCTAGGCCTTGTCTCAACCGAAAAGTAGCCAAATACTGTTTATTTTAAGTTAAAGAGGAAAAGGGTAAACTACGATATAGCGCGAAATCTCTATTTCCTAGGGGGTGGGCGTTAATGGGGCACCGATGGGGCACCGGTGCGAGCCCGGGTATAGCCTGGGCATAACCACCGGGTTCGGCCCGTAATATTACCCCCCTCCTCCCCCTACGCGGCCTCTAGTTCCTAGCTGGCCTCCTGGGGGGTGTAACGGTCCAAGCACGTATATTGCAACTAGCTATGGCGACTACTACGAGTATCTTTAAGATAAGGAGAAAGGAAGGAAAAGTCTACTACTCCACAAATCCATTGGGTCCTAATCAGGTCTACCTAGGCCTAATCAGGCTTAGTAAACAGCGGTTAGCGTTAAACATAGCTAAGTGGTTCCAAGGCCTCTGATCGGACCTTAGCCTATAATAATTACCCCCTTCCTCCCCTCCCTTCCCAAAGGATATTCCCGTAATTAGCCTTATAATAATCTAAGGTCACTATATCCACTAGTATATCCACTAACTCCTAAGTAAATTAAGTGTAATCCTTCTACTTTACTAAGACCTTCTATCCACCCTGTACCTTCTACGCATTACAGATCTCCTTAACTTTAAACTCCTCTCTATTAACCACTAATATTATAAGTAGCTAGGCATTATCACGGTTTTATAATAACAACGAATTAACTCCAGTATACCTAATTAGGCTTATATAAAAAACATTATAAATCCCTAATAACGTATCTAGCCGGCAAGCGTAGGATCCAGCTAATTTAATAATAGTATACTTCGCATTAACCTAATTAAACTTTTTTAATAATTAATTAAATTAAATATTCCGTAACCTTAACTAAACCTTATCCCCAGGCTTAAACTAATCAGATAACTAGCACTTTACGTTTACGGTAATCTCTTATTTCTCTTATACTACCAACATCACCACCTAAGCCCACTTAGAAGCGTCCTTTAGCTTTTGGACCAAAACCTCTGCTTTTACTATAGGGGTTTTATTGCTATTCCGTAGGGGTTCCTCTACTCTAATTAGATCTAAGTTATACCCATAAGTAACAAAGAACGAGCTAAATCCTATTAATAAGGTAACCCGGTTATTAATAATAATTATTATTATTAGGAGTAGTTTATCCTAATTATTTTAAGTGTATATTATGTATACTGAAACCGTGCAGGGGGAAATGCTTACGCTAAGCGGGTTTTTCCTTAGTCAGGTGACAGCGAGCTATTTGAGAGAGGGGAACTGGGGACGCATTTCTAGTGGAAGTATACAACAACGGACCATCAAGCAACACATTACGGAACATCAATAAGCATTATTAATTAAATAAACGTATTCAGAGCTCTTTTTACCCGTTCACTTAGATCGTATACCACAAATAATACAAAGGTTACTTTACCATCAAATAAATAAAGCCCTAATACTCACTAATATCTACATATAAGGCAGGAACCCCTCTTTAGCCCTAATCAGGTCTTAAGGTGTCTCCTTACCTAAATTATAACTCTAGTTGAGTGGTTTTGTACGAGTTAGTCACCATTGTGGACCCGGGATGGAGGGTGCACAACCCGTGGTCAGTAGAGTGTGTGTGTTATACGATACAGCACATACTGTTCACTGCATCCCCCGCTCCGTTGCATTACCTAACCCTTAGGTTTTTAAAATACTCTAGACCACTAACGAAGTTATTTCTTAGTTTTCACTTATAAAAAAGAATCTCTAAACATTAGGGAAGCTCACTAACTCCAATTTACAATATAGTTAATAAACTTTTTAAAGGTTTATAATTTATTTCTTATATAACTACCCTTTTATAAAAAAAAGTATAATACCATTAGAATACGAATATAGCCTTAAGTAAACAACGGAGAGCTAAAAGAACCCGACTATAGGACGGAGGAGTAATAAATGAATCTTAGATAAGGGAGGTTATAGTTGTAAAGGGTATTATTAAAAAAGAAGGGCGTAAAGAGGAAAAAAACGAGGGGTCATCGAAGCGTCGTCGGACAAGTTTACAACACTATGGTATCTATCGTAAAACCGGCCATAACGCAAGGACCTGTCCAGAGGCTATGGAAATAAGTAGTTTAAGTAATTCCAAGTAGTTACAATTAATTCAATTAATTATAGTTAAGATATGTAAATTTTTATCGATAAAGGTGGGAAAAGTGTCCCGGTCGATAATGGTGTCCCGCTCAATGATGAACCACGTTACTTAGATAATAAAATATAAATATTAATATTACTTACTTATATAAATATATTTATAATTAATTTATAATATATTTATGTGATAGTTGGGGCTTGTGGGAAAAAGCATCAGAAGCTGTCAAGAATTGCATATGGGCACGATGTCGGGCGTCAATTCGTGATGTGTATTGTGCTTGTGTATCCTTTGTGACAACAAGGTCCCGATTAAGTGTACGGAGCGGGTAGGAATAACGATTGATTGACTACTTCACGATGTGAGAGCCCCTTCGTCAGGGCCCCTGTTACCCCTATATATAGGTAAAAGGTGTCGGATTCAAATGGTCAATTCGTGATGTATTCAATAATGTGTAATTGTTCTTGTTCTCCCTGTTCTTTAGGGGCGAACTTAGCCCTTAAGGTGGCTGGTGTAAGGGCGTATTTCGGCCTAACATTGTTCTGCGCTGTGTGCGGACCTTTGAGCGTGCTGGAAGTGTACTAGGTGCTTGGTATAGCGGATTCAATATGCCCCTTTAGGGAGGCCTCCGTTTAGTGGGCTTCCTACTACCTAATCCGCCCTTTAATAGCTATTTCTAAGCGCTATAATTGTTTTGAGATGTGAATTTCGTCTTCCTCCGTTTAGAGCGCTTCTTATATGTCCTTCTTGCGGGGTTCACGAGCCCCTAGGAGCGTGAGGATCACGAGCCTTAACGTCCCATATGTTATCCTTGGCCATCCCGGCCTCCTAGCGGGCCTTATCTTCGGCGAGGTTGCGGTGACGGCTGTTCTCGAGACGAGCCCGCTGGTTACTCATATTCAGCTACGTAAAAAACGCCTGAAATGGCTACTTCGAAAGCGCTTTTGTTAGTCCGTTTACTATTAGCTCGGCTAATGGTGTATACGCGACGTTAACGCGGTTATTTTCGATTTTTTAACGTAACTAGTAGTTGTGAATATCGATGTGGCGTAGGTGTATTTATAACTATACTTGTTCTATGGTTATAAGGTGTATGGTTTGCTGGTTATCGTATTATATATGAATTCGTAGTTGAGAGTATATTTAAGGTGTGAACTTAGTGCTCTGAACGTCCTCCGTGGGGAGTTGTATTTATAAAGTGGATATTAATTGGTTTACGAAGATGACTTCCTTTATTGTGTATAATAGGGCGAGAAGTTCGGCTTTTGTTGTTAATGTTGTAATTATTTATTACTTATTTACTTTCTACGCAATAGTTCCACCAAAAAGTCGTATTACGAGCACTTAAGAGCTCTTCTGATTAAGCGTATTATCGGCGAAACTAGTATTAGAAGCGACTTCCAAAGTGTCCTCAGGGCTCCCTGGCGCGGCTCCGTATTCCAAGTAGAGAGAACGCGTTAAGTAGAGGTATTAGAGTGCTCGATCCGCTGTGTACTGGTGATTTAGCCCTGGGTTTTAATTAAAGTGTATAAGATGGTTTATAGTGAATACGATATCCGGGTATATTATCACAATTATATACATAATAGTTCTAACCTTATGTTAATACTTCTTAATCTCCCACGGTTCAGTTACCCCGTTATATAAAAATAACTTAAAAGTTATTATAGGGGTTTCGAAATATGCTTTAAGTAGCTTATTAGCATCTAATAAGAGTCTTCTCACCTTCTCAGCGAATACTAATTATAATAACCAAATCTTCCTAATTACTCGGTTTCTTAAAACCTCAATTCCTAAAAACCACTATAACTCATAACCACCTTCTAAATAATAGCGTTTCTAAAACTCTTTTATTAATACTATTACCTTATTATGAAACTTATAAAGGAAAGCTAAAACGTAGTCGTTAACATAAAAAAAGAACGTAACTTATTCCTTTTATTAATAATAATTCTCTCCGGCAACTCATTAAAAGCCGAGTTCTAGGAGCCCATTTTCTAAGTACTTTTATTAGAGTAGAGGTGACCTCCTAAGGCCGTAAAGCGCTTTTCTTAAGTGTAATACCCATCCAGCTTTTCGGTATCCAGGTGGGAGTTGCATATACACTTCCTTATCGATTATTATATACACAAAAGTATTTACCGTATTATACTATAGAAGCTCCATATCGAAGTGAGTAGTTATTGTAATAAGGATTCGGAACGATATACCTATGAGCGTAGCAGTGTACGTTTCTCATTCGTCTCTTAATTATTAATCTCCACGAATAACGAGGTGTACTTTGAATTTCATAAGCCTCTTATACTTATTAAGTTTATAAGTATATACCTAGTGGTAGCCGAGAATCTACTTACCTTATGCTTATTCTTTACTAACCTCCTCCTAGGAGTAGGAGTTTTTATAACCACTTAGATGGCTTATTTTAGTTATTCTAAAATTATCCTTATACGGGTAATCCTTTAAGTGATTATGTAACGTGGGGAGAGGGGGTAGTTTCTTCTAGTGAGTACCTATGGGTACGCTACCTTTATAGCCTAGTAAAGGAAACTCTTTATACACATAACCCAGAATACTTCCCTTAATAAAAGTTCCCTTTTAACTAGGCTTTATTAACCCACCAGAAAAGTCGTATTATTAGAGTACTTCCCTATCGGCCTTTTAATTTAATATACTTCTATTAAAAGTTCTAAGGTGACTAATCTCATTAGGGGCACTAGGTTAACTAAACCATAAACATATACCTAAGAGACCATCCATTAATCGTATTTCATAGTATTATTTCCATTTTAAAGTTATTCCTATTAGGAAAGTAGATTTAAATAAGACTCTATACCTCGCTGCGCTTATACTATAGTCCAAGGTTATAGTTTTATTTTACACTTCTCCTTTACTTTCCCCCCACCCCTTTACAACCAAAACCACTTCTAAAGTAATGAAAAATAATAAGGGTCTTAATAGTGATACTTTAGGCGTCGGGTACAGCGCAAAGCGCCTTATATTATACTATCTTAACTCATCCAAGTACATCTCTATAACGGAGCTCACCTTTAGAACACTTTTATTATACTCTAGACTTATTTCGAGAATAAGGGTGACCTCTTCTACTTCCTCGTTAACGTCTTATATTAATATTTATATCTAGGTTTACTTAATAAGCTCTTAAATTCGCGTTTCGATCACTTATAGGTCTAGGTGGCGAAATTCCTTAACGGTACCCTTAAGGTTCCCATTAAAGTGCACCTTTTCGTTGAATACGACGTCCCTCGTTATAAAGACGCCCTTTTTAAGAGGGTTTTATATTCTAAATTAATTACTTAATGTGTAACCCACTAAAAAGCCGATCCACGTACAAGGGGCGAGCTTCTTTCACCGTTAACGCTTAAATTACGCATTAGTCGTTAAGGTATAGGCCTTATAACCATAAGATCGTAGGTAGGAGAGGTTAGGGACCGTATAAATCTCATCTTCTCCACTCCAGAATTACTTATAAAACTACTTATAAGGCGTTTTCTACTCGTATATTTATAATAAGGTTCAATTATAAAAGTAAACTACTATTTTAACGATCTTAGGCCATAAGTAGTCTAGGAAATTCGTTATAATAACCATTACCCTAATTTTAGTTTTAATAATCGTAGCAAACTTTTCAGCACCTCTATTCTAAGCCTGTGTATTAGGCGCTAATATTTCAATTATTATTCTACGCCCCTTCAGGTCTACTACTAAGTATGGATATCTTAGAAGCTTATTATTAATTTCTAGGAACTTAACTTTCGTATTATAAACGCATTCTAAATGGTTAAGTAACTCAAATAATACTTTTAAGATTATCTTTATTATTCTCTTTTATAGGTAAAAGTCCTACGCTAACCCTAAGGCTCGGTTAGAAAAAAGTATAAGGGACGTATACCCTTCATATCCCTTATTATAATCGTAGAAGTCGAGTACTAGACGGTCTCCGGCTTTTACTCATTTAACCAACTCTTTTAGTGCTCAGCGGATTTGGCATATTATATTCGCTATCCTATATACGTTATATTCTACGGGGTCTCTGCTTTTTCGATCCAGGAGTCTCACCCCCCTTACTACGTTACTAAGGCGATTTAGAGCATCTCTCCTTAGGTATCCAAGTCTCCGATGTTATTTTTCCACGCTTACCTAGATAAGTTTACGGATTATTATATTTATAAAACGGTTTCTTCACGGGGCTCTCAGGAGCTCGTTTGGCGTAGGTTAAGGGAGTGGAACGATCGTTACGAGTACCACTTTGTCTTCTATAGGTCTATAATCGAGAACATCTTAATTATGGATTTTAAATAGTTTATAAACGTAGCTTCGGTTTATACACCTAATATAGTTATTGCTAGGGTTAGTATCCCACTAAAAACCCTTTCGGCGTAAACGTTTTAAAGAAATAAGGTTACTCGTAAACCCTTTATAAAGCACTGTATTATATAAGCGAAACTTAAATAGCTTACCATTTCGCCCCTTAACGTGAATATCCATTATTCTAAAACTATTAATTACTACTTATTAAGTCCCTACTTAGAGATAATCGCTAAGCGCAACTCCCGTTAATTATATAAATTATAAGGGGTCGTTGAAAACGTAGATTATAGTTCTAGAGTTAAGGATTGCGGATCCATAGAGTGAGTATGTTTTGTAAGAGGTTGTTAGCGTAGTTTAAATACAAGCTTAACAACGTTCTATGAGTTAACTTAATTTTATAGTAAGTTTAAGCTTCTGGACATACTTAGTAAGGTCTTCGTTATTCTTAAGTTACTTAGTAACCAACTTCTTAAATACTCGATTACGGTATATATAGTTAGGGCACTTATTAGGGAAAACTAATTAGTACTTTGAAAGCTAGTGACCTTGTTTTAGGTATACTATACATATCCTGCCCTCATCAGAGTCGCTGGATTTATTAGCTGGGGAGCGTAGCCGTTTCCCTTCACTTTTCCCGTTACCCCTTCCACAGCCTCTACTGTCACACGTCTTTTGTCCTTAACGACAGTCACGTGAACCATCACGTGACTAGCGTCGCCCTCATATAAGGAGGCGCCGCAAGCTAGAGGACTTAGACGCGGCATCACAAATACACCCAAGATATCGAGACATATATATTCACTAAAATACCGGTGAACTCCTCGATTAAAACATAGCCTTAGTGATCCCTATTGCAGCCGCCGGCTAATAGGAAAAGGCTATAACATATAATAGCACAACTTATTTTTTTTTTTTCTTAACTCCACTATCACCATAAGGATTCACATTAAAACAGAAGAATCGACCAAACCTCTCTACACTAACAATCTTACTATCCTAGCCCAAGTAATCAGTTAATAACAAAAAAGAAAAAGGGCAAAAGGTCGTAAACTCAGCAAATAACAATACCATCGTCAACGCCGACTTCACCCGTACCGGGCAACACACCACCTACAAAGCATCAAAACGACGACGTAATAGTAAACCTTAACCCGGGACACCAAACCGAAGCTCGAAAACTGTGTACCTTCTAACTAACCCACGAAGACCACAATTTCACCACCAACCTCAACAAAAAATTCCACAATCAGACCACAAACCTCACTTATATTAAATAAGGAGACAATAACTATCCATATATAAATTCCGATAATACTAACTAGAAAATAACAACCTACGATACTAGCGGATGGACTACACATCCAAACAACTACAACAACGTAATCATCAACGGAATCAAAAGCATCATCACAACAAAAAAAACGATCAGCCCAATAATATTCTTTTCACCCCCGTCGAGAAAAGAGAATCTTTACCTTAAAGGTGAAAAAATCACTCTTCTACCCGCAAAAAACAAAAAGACCACAACCCCCATTCAGTTAACACCTACAAAAACCAAACAAAAACCCAAACAAACAACGGAAACCACCATCCAAACTAAAAAAACGAAGGGGAAGGGAAAAGACCCTAAAAGCTCAACCGGGCACATTTCAGGATTCAAGCCCCCAAAACAGGATAAGCCCTTCAGTATAACACAAACTCTATTTCACGGGAATTCCATAATAAATAACAACCTAACTCCCAAAATAACTCAGCAACAAAATCCCAATTAAACACCAAAAAAACCATACACTACACCATAACCACCTCCGCAACCGAGAATACCCCCAATACCACCAAAACCGGCGACCTTCACAAAGTCTACACCGGAAATCCCAGACCGAAACTCGACCCGAGAACAAAACCAGAAATTAACGGAATCACTAAACCTTAAAATTATAATAAGCAGCATTTTCAACCATCTTATACACAACCCTACCATATACGATCAACCAAAACACTCCCCGCCAAATAAAGGAATTCCACAAAAATACAGAGTTTTCTAACCAAACCCGGACAAAAAATACAATCACAAACCAATCTTCCACAAAAAAGACATCCCCTACTACAAAAAAGTTAATCTATAAATCTCCAATCTAAAAACTAAGACCAACAACCACAAAACACAAATAAAAGTCATCCAAAATTAGACATCCCTTCTTCATAAAAAAGCTCTAAGTTAATAGGAATATCACCTAGGCCCACGTAAACATCAACAACACAAAACTAATAAGTACTTCGCAATACGAAACACATTAAAAAAGAAATTCGGCCCAACCCAACACAAAACCATAAACTAAATTATCAAAAACCAATTCACTATAAAAAAAATCCATAATAACACAAATATCCACACCTTCACACAAGACTACTTTAAGTACAGAAAAGCATAAATAAGACCAACATCCACAACCCTCCAATTATTAACAATTTTCTACAACACACTCAATCCAAAACTTCAAACCCTCGTTAATAAGCCGAATAATCACAACACTATAAAAGAATATCTCAACCTTATAAAAAAAAACACAAAGCAGTCTACCATAACTTACAAACACCCATCAAAATCCACCACTCCACAAAACAAGAAAATAAGGTAATATAAAACAGAGATCGAAACCATTATAAACAACAATATCATAACTTTCAGCACAACAAACACAAAACACCTCAAAAACGCCCACCTAAAAACAGACCAGCCAACAACAATCAGAACTAAAAGGATAAACACCCCTAGGATACTCCGCGAAAATTCCCCAAATACAAGAGATTCGCCAAATACAGCAGACTAAACCAGACCAACGGAGACGCCCACTACATCTAAAAAAATAATAACAACGATCAAATGGTCAACAATCTCATTAATTATGGATATATCCTTCAAAAGGTTATTAAAATCCCTCCCCAAACACCATCGAGTATAAATAACAGCGAACAAAACACCATAGGATAAACCAGCGAGTCAACATTCTCAATAATAGAATCCACACCCCCACCATCACTAAAAGATCATCTACCCATCACAAATTTAAGAATCCAATACATTAATAACAAAGTGGATTTCATCAGCACAACCACCAGCAATAACATACCCAAAAGGAACTCTCCCCTTAATAAAGGCCAAATTATGAATACCCAAATTAAACCAATTAAAAGAACCATACCAATCAAATAAACACACCTTCACCTTAAAATAAAATCCGACGATAATAGTATAACTAAGGAAATCTATATTAACACCGGAACCTCTACAATCCTAACGGATAAGGCTTAGGTACTTAAATTCGCAAGGAATCCGACGTTCCAAACAATAAAACCGCGGACAATAAATACAATCGAGTCGACCTTCCAAATAACAAAGCAGGCCACATTCAATTTCTACGTCCCTAGCACAATCGGCAACGTCGAGATCAACACCCACATTATAATCACCACCAGTATAATTAACACATTAAGTACTAACCTATTATTAGGAACACCATTCTATAAAAACCACGGGTTAATAATTAATTTCAACAAAAGTATTATTAAATTTCAATCTATCTTTAGAATAAAAGCACCAATTATCTTTCAGAGGCAACAACAAATCACAAAACGCATCGATAACGCCTACACCATAATAATTCCCCCACAAACAAACACCTTCGTAATAACCAATTTCCTTAATCTCCCACAAACAAAATCTCAACCAAACAAAACATAACAATTTTACACTCTCCACGAGAACACCATCAATAAAACCCTCATAATAAATACACCGAAACTCATATTAATAAGGAATACCACGGACCACCCATTAACCATCCCACAAAACCAAAGGCTAAGACAAATCCAGCCACGGGAAAAAGAGGAAATAACAAACCTTATGGACTACACTAACATCATCAAATTAACTCATAAGAAGTCTACTATGAGGACCACTATATCCAAAACGGAGCTTAGCATAACCACCAATAATTCTAACAATTATACTTAGTTCACTTAACCAGTAGACCCATCTAAACCCGGGCCCCCTCACTATCACAATAACATACCCAATTATAGGATATTAAAACTAAATAACGTCCCTATAATTCTCAATAAGGACAAAATAGAAATCTACAACATAAACACAAAATTCACCCAATAAATAAAAACACTTCTTAATAACTAAAACGTTTACCACAATAAAGGGATTATCCTTATACCCGACGAATAATAAATACAAATTGAACTAATTAAGGGATAGTAGAATTAGAAGATAATAATTAAGCCTTACCCCCTTAACACAAAAAACCTCGAAATTGTTAAGAATATCTATGGTAAACTCTATACAAATAAATTCGTTAACTTATACTCAGTAATTTATGGATAGATTGTTCTACGATTATAGGTACTTTATTAGAGTTTATATCGATGATATCATCATCTTTAGTAATAACAACGAATAACAATAATACCACGTCTTTTCAACAAGGATGACCAATAACACTTTTAACAACGTCGTTAAATCTGAATTTCTCTTTGTTAACGTTCTTTTTAGATTAACGATCTTTTTCAAGGTTTTAAAAGGAAGGAAGGCACCCATACTCTTTATTTATTAAATTCTTTTTCTATACAAATATTAGCTAAAACCTCCCCAGATCATACTCGCATTAAGTAACGAAGTAAACGCAACTCACCTTTAACAACATAAAAGTCCATCACCAAAGCCATCAAAAAACCAACGAAATCGTAAGTCTTTACACCGAAGTCGAGAATCTTCGCACCACTATCGAGGCACTCCAAAAGCCAGGCACAAAGCACCCCGCGAGCTTCCCCAGCCCTAACCCAGAGAAGCACTCAAAGACCACCGCGTTCACCACACTTCTACAACAACGCAAAAAGGACTAAGGGATTAAGCGCTAATATAAAAGAATTTATCGTCGTTATCGAGAAAATCGGGATAGTAAAAGGAGGCATTTGTATATAATAAATAAAAATTCTTAAAGTAATCGGGACAATTACTTTTCAAAAAGGGGCACATATTACACGTCTTTTGTCCTTAACGACAATTACGTAAACCATCACATAACTAGCGTCACCCTCATAAGGAGGCGCCGCAAACTAGAGGACTTAGACGCAGCATCACAAATACACCCAAGATATCGAGACATATATATTCACTAAAATACCGGTGAACTCCTCGATTAAGACATAGCCTTAGTGATCCCTATTGCAGCCCCCGGCTGGTAGGAAAAGGCTGTGACATCTACGGCCTCCACCGTAGGCTTTTTACGGTTAGGTCTTTATTTATTATGGTTTATCATCACTACTGGTCGGTCTACTGGTTATTATTATAGGTCTAAATACTCTTTATCCAGTTTTCTGTATATCCTTTATTTAGTGGAGGACTTATTAAGCCTTAGTGAGGACTTTACTTAGTGTAAGTAGGTCGTTTATTATTTCGGTTCTAATTATTAACTAGTAAGCTTAAATCCATAGTTTAATAAGGCTTCCACTAAGGGTTTACGTAAACTCTGGAAACTAAGTACTCGAGTATTTAGTTTATAAAACATCTATAACTTAAACTTCATGGAGAACACTCTCCTAGCAGCTAATCCAGTCCTCGGTATCCTTTCATATAATAAATCTCTTCTTATTAGAATAACTCAAAACTTTAGAATATACTTCCACTATATTCACTTAGTGCTCGTATAATACACCGTCGATGCGAGTTTACAGTTCTAAAACCTATTCGTTAAGTCCCTTATTCGTAGTATAATAGTATTTAAGAAGATCTAGAGTAATAGTTTTATGGAACTAGTTCTAAAGTGCGTATACGCTTTTTATTTATTTAGTATAATATTTATAGTTATTATTATATTCTGTTCATTGTTTTTTGTATAAAGTGAGGTTCGTAGGGGATAGGTCTTCGAGAGTGTGAGCTCGTTCTATAGACGCTTTAGGGCCTAGGACGAATGCTTCGTCGGGTTCTTGAGTTGCGCTGCTTTTTGAGGTGCTTTTGGCCCTTTGGTGGATTACTTTTGGGTGGTCGGAGATCGCCGGCCGCTCCGGTATTCGAGTGATCTCTTCGTAGGTCTCTTCTCCGGTGCTCTCGGAGTATTTAACCGATGGGTCTATAGTGTTCCATAAGTTGTAGGTCTTTGCTTAGGATTGTAATTAGTTAAATTAAAGGACCTAGTCCCTGGTCGTCTAAAAAGTAATTTTCGTAGTAGGGGTCGTCATCGTTATTATTAAATGGGTATTATGCGTAGGAATAGTGGTTATAGGTAGGGTTCGGTTTAATGGCTATTTTCAGCACGTATTAGATTGTTAATTGTCGGATTTAAATGGTTAATTCGTGATGTATTTAATAATGTGTAATTATTCTTGTTTTCCCTGTTCTTTAGGGGCGAACTTAGCCCTTAAGGTGGCTGGTGTAAGGGCGTATTTTGGCCCAACATTGTTCCGTGCTGTGCGCGGACCTTCGAGCGCGCCGGAAGCGTACTAGGCGCTTGGTACAGCGGATTCGACAAAAGGGGTGAAAAGCTACGTATATGCAAAAACACCCTTGCGTGCCAGTGGTGCCGCCTTAATGCCGCTTCCGGCACGCTTATACGCATCCGGCCTTTAGGAATGCCCTTCCGCGCAGTCTAGGCCCACGCCACCTTATTATTCAGCAGGCGCGCCGTCATATCCTTCTTCCTGTGAGTGCCCCTGAGGCACCTTTCTAGCGTGCCTTGTGTGACTAAGCGTGCCTCGAGCGGCCCTCCAGCGCCCTCAGCGCCTCGGGCCTGCCACCCCTTTTGACACAACTACACCCAGTTCTTGCCAAAAGGTTACAAGTCCCCATTAATCAAAAGGATACGTTCAGCAAATTCCTTAAGCTGTTAATGGGTTGGTGGGAGTCCCAGCGAAGCCTAAACTCGAACCCATTCAGCCAAACGCTCCTCCTGGATCGGAGGGAGCCTCTGCTAGTTGATATGGGCCTTCATATGTGATTTGAGGCCTCGGAGGCGATCCTGAAGTGTTAAATGTCGGATTTAGGGGTCAATTCGTGATATATTCAATTGTATATAATTATTCTTATTTTCCTTATTCTTTAGGGGAGAACTTGGCCCTTAAAGTGGCTGGCTCAAGGGTGCGTTTCGGCCCGTTATTATTCCACTCCGTGCACGGCCTTCGAGCGCGCCGGAAGTGGATTGGGCGCTTGGCACAGCGGATTCAACATCAATCTTAGAATACCCCATTATAATAATGCTTTTCGTATACTAAGACCGTGTATAACGGTGTATATTACTATAAAAACCTCATCTTCGGTATACTAACTCATCTAACGATAATCTCAGTCCGACGAAAAAATGGTGTTAATTAAGTAAAGATTAATAAATTGGTGGTTAATAAAAGAAGAGGGGTAGTTATAGTGTTGGGGGATTTTAGGGTGGCCGAGATGTGGGGGTGGCCGGGTACTGACTGGGTGTGGGACGTTAGTTTTTGTTCGCCCAAAGCCTTCGCTCTGAATATTCCATGATCTCGAACGAGGTTAGTAGTCCGACAAATCAGTTTAGATTTCGGCAGAGCAAGGAACATGTGATACCGGCCGGGCGGCTCGGAGTTGCACCCGACGTCACACGATCATCAACACGGATCTGGGGCTGAGCAGAGTTGAACCTTGGTTCATTTGATGTCTCACGACAAGCCTCAACTTTATGTTAGCATGGTATGTTGAATGGAGGGCATCAAAAGGGCCGAGACGGCGTACGATTGTTGCACCATATGTTTGCTAAGTATTTTACCATTTCACCGTGGTAGTACTTTGAACGTTTGATTGTTGAAAGAGAAGTATCTTTGGATTGATCCTCATAGGCAGACTCCATCCGTAGAAGATCCTCGCAAACTTTGACGACAACGACGTCCAGATGCATCTTGTAGCTTGAACTGACATTGGTCCCTAACATTTACCACCCGGGGTTCCTTCCGTACAGCCTCATCCTCACCACACGGCGCCAAATTCCCACGTCGGCCACAATCCGTCGCCGAGTCTCCCCAAACCATCGTCTCCTCCGTCCCCTAACGCTTGGTTTGCTGGCCAACTAACTGACACCACACAGTTTACACTCCTGTCAACTCAAAAGCCAAGTTCAAACAGCGTCTGCCTGGCGTGGCGTCCAACCACGCCTCACTCCAATCGAAGCAGGCGCCCAGGAACCCGCCCCAGACAGTCAGCGCCTCAAACGGCGCCGCGCGGGAGCCGCAGTAGCGCCAACTATCTCACCAGTAACCACGCGAAGGATAAGCATACCGCGTAAGAGGTCAGGTCAAAAAAAAAGGAGACCACGTCCCCCCGCTGCGCCATCTTTCTTTGCCAAGACCCGGGAGTCCGAGCAAAAAAAAAGGGCGTCCGAGGCTAACCAAACCACCCACCCAACCGCCTCTTCCCCCTCTCCTTCCGCGCGGCATGCCTGCTCCCCCCCGCGCAATCTCCCCATTCCAACCTCGTCTGGAGCGTCGCATCCGCAGTCGAACGTAGTCGCAGCATTAATCAATCGATCTTGCTTGAAATCCCATCTGAATGGAACCCCAGCCCTTTGTGTGGTGGTGGTGGTGCTTAATGCATTCGTCGTTCTTGGCATTCTCGTTCCGCCCCTCCCTAGCCCCCAATAATAGAAAATGGGCTAGTTGTGTAGCTGCTAACCTAGCTTCGACGCTCGTAAAACCCCGATTCTGCAGGTCCTCATCTCTCTCTCCAGGCGTGCAGAGAACGCGGCCTCGGGTTGCGCACTGCCCTGCTGATCATTTGTCCTGCCAAGCCTCGAATACTTCCCGATTTTTGGGGTTCGGACGAAAAAAAGAGAAAAAAAAGGGGAAAAAAGAAAGAAAATCCAAACTCCAAGACATTGCGGGCGGCAACGCCAAGATGGTGACTCACGTGGACTGTTGAAGAAGAGGACAAAGGGGAGAATGAGAGAGACAAGCAGTGGGAGTGGCAAGCTAGTAGTGGGATGTGGAGCTCCAACCCATCGCTCACTTACATGGTCAAGACATTCAGACATGAAGCATCACATAACACAATGCAAAACGGATGGTATGCTATGAAAGCGCGGGTGTTCTCTTTGTATTAGACATTGGTATCTCCCAATATACTCTGCGCCGCGGTTGCCAGCCTGTGGTGTGTATGTTCCTATATGCTCCCCCCCCTTTATATACAGCCAAAAGAAAGTCTTCAAATCATGTCCAAATAAACCCATAAATCTTGTCATAAAATATACAGTTTAGACCCTGTCCGGATACCCACTGCCTCGAGGAAGCTGGTCACGCTTAGACGGTCTTGTACCAGTTCTCGGGGGCGTCGCCAAGGCACTCGCCGACGGTGACGGCAGTGTAGCCCTTGGACTTGAGGGTGTCGATCATCTTCTGGACCAGGGAGACGACGGTCTGCTCGTGGACGTCGTGGGACAGGACGATGTAGCTGTTGCTGGAGGGGTCGGCGCTGAGCTCGTTGTTGAACTTCTCGGCCGAGATATGCGTCGTGTCAGGCGTGTTGTTCTCGTAGTCCTTGGTGTCGAGGTTGGTGTCGATGATGTGGTAGCCGAGGCCGGCCATGTCGGCCTGGCAGGCGGCGTCGCAGCTGAGGAAGGGCGGGCGCATGTACCTGGGCGCGAAACCGGCGATCCTCATCGTCGCCTGCTCGAGTTGCTGCATCTGCGAGATGCGGTCGGCCGACGAGAGGGTGCTCAGGTCCGGGTGGGAGTAGGTGTGAGAGCCGATGAGGTGACCGTCAGCCTTCATGCGGTTGATGGTGTCCGGGTTGGGAGCGTTCTCGATGTTGGCCCAGTTGTTGCCATTAACGAAGAAGGTCGCCTTGACACCGTTCTGGGCAAGGGTGTCGAGCAGCTGAGGAGTGAAGGTGAACGGGCCGTCATCGAAGGTGAGGGCGACCTGGCCAGGCGTGACGCACGAAGAGATGGGGGTGCCAACGGGAGGCTCGCGGCGAACCAGAGGGCTAGAGGGAGTTGTATTAGTTTCACGTCTGTGTCAGAGAACCAAGAAGTACAAGACGTACCTTGCGTTGGCTCCGCCGGTAAGGGCAACGACGGCAGCGACGCCAAGAAGAGTAGAGTAATGCATGTTTGCTGGTGGAAGTGAAAGACTTGTGTAAGGGACGGTGAACGACAGGGGCGAGCAAAGTCAGTGAGACTGGGACTCGGACGGGGTTGATATTAAAGCTGGCTGGGAAGGAAGCGGGATGAGGGTGAAGCGAGGTAGAGAGGTCGGGAGAAGGGGGAAGAGAAGAAGCCTTATATGGATTAGAAGTTGGAATGCAAGACCAACCAGTCTGAACAAGGAACCATGCGACAAGTGATCAGTCCGCGCTGCTGACCCAAAAGCCAAGAGCTCATGGCATGGGTCGACCGGGTTGACCCATCCCAGAATAGAGTCTCATCGAGCGGCTCCGTTAGTCTACAGTGTACTAGGAGAAGGAGCATCCGCACAGCCTGGCGGCGGAGGGCGGATAGTTCGCCTGCCTCATCGTGGAGAAAACGGGAAGATGACGGCCCCTCTCTCATCAAAGCACTCGCTTGATGGACATACCGTTCAGCCCTGGGCGCCATGATATCTTGGCAGACATGCGGAATACACCCGATAAGGGTCCGATACGAACCGCCGTGGTGGGCAGGGTAAGTTGGAGAGAGAGCGGTGGGAGATGCACAGCTTGCAGTGCGTTTTGACGTCAAAAGGGCTTAGAACACTGTAAGCTGACCGGATTCTTCTCGCATGGGCGAGTCTGGGGCCGTAGCCGTAGGCAGGTGCAGACGTACGCTGCGAGAATCGGGCAACGAGGAACATGTCTGGCGGGAGTGGGGACGAACGTGACGCTTGAGCACTGGCGCAAGTGTCTGTCATTCTGTCATGGCCGACCAGGGGCTGCCTGCGAAGAGACCGGTCGGCCGAAGAGCAAGCACACAGCCAAAAAAAAAAAAAAAAAAAAAAAAAAAAAACCAGGCTTGCACTCGTGCGTCGGGGATGGCTGGGATGGTGCGAACGGCGCTAGGTAAACGGTGTGCAAGTGTTGTTGGTCGAACGTCGACACGGCCACGCATCGCAGCCTAGGATCAGCAAAACCTTGACATGGCGGGGCCAGCCACACGCCGGTCGCTTCTGTCTCGGGATAGATAATATTTGGGGCTACTGACGGCCGTTGCGACCAAGGCCGATGCTGTCTCTCCTGATGGTGGTCTGTCGGGACGCGAGGACGACAATGGAACAGCTAGAACCTCCCCAGGCTTCTTCTCGAGTGACAGCGTTTCTGATACTGGGGAGAAGGGGGCTTGTCGGGTGGCCTCGCCATCTCCAAGACTAGGGGCTGATCTCGCAGCACGGAAACGTAGCTATGTCGCAGAAAATGCTTGTGCTGAGGGGAGCATGCCCGAGAAGCAGAGCGTCGGGAGCAACAACACGGACGTTGCATTGTGGTGCGGCACTCGCTGCTGCTGCTGCTGGTGTTGCTTGCTTGCTTGCTTGCTTGCTTGCTTGTTGTTGCTGAGGTCATCCGGCAATAGTGAGAGCTAATTGCCGACATGGAAGGGGAGGCTCTTTGCGCTTAATCCTTAATCCCATTTGGATCGAGTGCGAATCGCCGCCCGAGAATGGGGGAGATTGGAGGAGACGGGATGCGGATGCCTGACAGCTAGCAGCCCACTCGCGGATAATGATAGATCGTCCCGCTAATTATCTGGGATCATCTTAGTACACTTTGCTTGCTGGTGAGATGGATGATGTTCAGGATGGGTTGCTATCTTGGCGCTAGTGCCAACGTGCCCGGCATCCATATACCTTACTTGACCTACCTTGCCTTACGCAACGCTACTGCTGTCCATACTATAGTGTATGTAAGCACCGCGCGGGGCGAGGAGAGGGGCAGACAGCGAGAAGAAAGGCTACGCGGACAGACGGGGTGGTAAGACGGCGGCGAGCTGAACCAACAGCTGCCCCGGGACGGCCAGGGCCCGACATTGGTAATGCCCTCGCCGGCGAGGGTGCTAATGCATCGGGACGTGTGCCAAGCCTCTACTGCTCGCTGCGACTGGCCCCTCGAAGGGCTCGAATGGTGATCATCGTTAGTCCTGTTGGGACACAATCGACCGGGTCTGGAATACGAGGGAGTCGTGCAACGGACACTGGTTGACAGGGCGTTCGTCGTGAGATGTGCCCTACGGCGCATGCTGCCCACGCTCTGAAGACTCGGGGTTCGTCCGCAAGTTGCGACGACGTCGGGTCTTCCACCAGGCGCGCATTGAGTGTCGAGATGACTTCCATATTCAGCCGTGGCCATGGTGTGACGCAAAGCTTGGCCTGTCGTGTCATCAGCTGCCCAGAGGCGATGGCATCCAGTTGCACGCAAGTCTCAGCGAGTCAGATCTTGTTTGCCGCCCATGCCCAGAGCTCTTAAGCCCCGAGTCAAGGATCGGGGTTTTCGGGCTGCATGATGACTTGGCGAGGCAGGCAGAGCAGAGCAGAGCAGAGCAGAGCAGAGCAGAGCAGAGCAGAGCAGAGCAGAGCAGAAGCCGGGCAACCGGACTGGCCCGGACTCGAGAACGGATTTCTATCCATGTACTGTAATGTAGCCTGTACACATGGTGCAGTTGCAGTGATATACGAATGCACGGTATGGAGTATGGGATCTGAGTGAGCACGCCGACCGCCTTTGTGCCCCTTGTTGGGCTCGCTCTCATCTCAGTTCGGGCCCGCGGGAGGCCCTAGCATGCTGTTGCGTTGCTTGCTTCTTGCTGCTTTCTGCTACTTTTTTCTGCTGACTGTAATTGTGACTGTCGGGTGAGAACCCCCCCCCCTGTTCGCTCGCGCCTCACTCACGCCGGCTGCAGGAAGCGGCTGTTCTCTCGGTGGTCGGGCCACTCACAGAGTAGAAGGAGTCGCTGCAGGTCGGAGCAAAATGCTCATGCCCTGCTCACATTAGCGTCGCCACTGGCCGAGGAACGGCCCAATTCGAGTCCCTTCAGTCAGACACAGACAAGACTGCGAACAGCACAATTGCTTTTGCTTGCCAAAGAGGGAGGTCGGGAATCGATGGAGGCTGAAACAAGCGTAGCGCAGCGCCACCATCACGGCGGAACAAAAGACGAACTCGACTGGGTTGCTTGCCCACCGCCGACTGGTTGATCCGCTTAAAATTGGACTGTGGGCGCCGGCAAAATAGAACCATGATGCTGGGACCCTAATGCTCCTGTACTGGGTCCCCCAATCCTCAGGGCTTCCATCTTTGGGGGGCCAAGACTCTTGGCCGCAAGAGCTGCTCAACACCCTTGGCCAGAGCCCAGGCCTATACACACAGTAGTAGCAAGGCCCAGGGGCTACCCCAACTTTGGCGGAACCCCGCATCGCGTGCCCACCGCATCATCAGGTGGGTGCTGGCACTATTGATGCCCGGCATGCGCTGCTGGCCCTGTTTGTGATGCAGAATGCATACATACTGCGGACAGGAAAGACAACCAACAAAGGACCCCGCGGGGCATGGGAGGACTTGCTGACCCGGCGCGGCATCTCATCTGTTTGTTGCGCAAGGCCGTCCGTCACCCGCTGTCTGGGCGACCAAGAACTCCCGATGCAGTTTGCTCACCATCGACGGCGGTATGTATGTGTAAGACTGACCTGACCGTCTTGCAGAAGAATCAGACGACTTTGCCAGACAGTATTCGTCAGCTTGCAGCTTCGCGGCGAGGCCCTCTTTTCGAGACCACAAAAAACAATGACCGATGAGACCATGATGAATGCGCGATGATACGGTGGGTATCTCGGGCGACGAGGCTCGTGGAAGACACCCTGGTCGCCCCAGCTGCGCTCGGCGGCCCCAGTCGTGGTCGCCAGTGGGACCTCCTCTGTTTTCTGAGACACGTTGACAAGATCTGGTTTGACGCCAGCCCGGTGTGAAGAGGGAATGGTTGTCCGGTGTCTTCGCGATGCAAGAACACGTCAAGCTCGCCATTCAGTCTCGTTATAGCGCCGTGTTGCGGTCAACTTCCGCCTCTAAGGCCTTTGCGGAATCGGCGAGTTGCTAGTTTCTGAAGCCATCGTATTCAACTGGGGTCCAGCGGAGTTGCACTCGGTTGGCGGGATGCTGCTGGTGCCCGAGATCGACGGCCGGGGGTTGATGTCAGGCGCCGGCAGACCAGACGGCGTCATCATCTCCCCGTTTCTCTCTCCCCTTCCAAGACCCCAAGACCCCAAGACTCCAACAGCCTGGTTCACTGCCGAGCTGCCACCCAAAATCATTCCGTATTCCGTATTCTCCGTAAGGGCCTTGTTTTCTCCCGGATTGCCCGACATCGCCAAGGCACGTATCTGAATCAAAGGCGATGAAGTTTCAAGATCCGCGGCGGCATCGTACTGCGTAGCATAGTTTGCCAAGACGTCGACGTTTGGGAATGACTGTCAAACACGAGCCCCTTAACGAGTCAGGAGGGTTGACATGGACGTCGCCATCGGCTCTCGACGAATGTGCTATCTTCTCGCTGGTGATGCGACACTTTCAAACGAGTTAACGAAGTCTCGATGTGATAATGGCAGACCGGCGCTTCGAACAGTCGACCCGGCCGGCACCGCCTGCAGCCACTCTGCAGGCTCATCACCCCTCCCAGCCACATCACGTTGCCGCTGCACACCCGAGTCCTCACCGCTGTGGGCACGCCTCGCGAAGCAGCGCCGTTAATGGCTGCGGGAAATGCGAAATGCGCGCAGGTCCAGAATGGTTCCTTTGCATTCGGCTTGCAGGAGACCGGTGCAGGCCAAAGTAGCTCAGCTTGTGTTCCCCGAGGTCGGTGGTGTGCATCGCTAGCGGAAATCGGCGGGGTTGGACGCAGAACAGAGGTAGATGCAGATGCATCTTGCGGCCGGTCGCGCCGCAATGCGCTGTGTGCAACACGGCAGGCCATGATTGCATGCTCACGGGCAGAGCTCGACTTGTTTTCGCTCGGAATCGGCGCGGACGTCCGTCTCATCAAAGCGGTCCGCCGTGCTCCGTCGCGCTGCATCGCATGGTCCTGGACGTCGACGGCCCGCTTGGCATGGTATATGCTTAACCGTTCGCAGCCTCCCGCCATGAAGTTCAGCGAATATTCTCGGGCGAACTAATCCATGGCGTCTCCCGCAACTCGGGTTCCGCCAATCGCGCAGCCAGGTTGGAACCGTCCGCATGGCTCCTTGACGCCGGTGCTGCACATCGTGGGCCAACGGCGCTAGGCACATTCCAGTCAGTCGCCAGCAACGCCGAATAGACTTAGTTATGGCCGTTACTGGGTGGATGGGCTTCTTCGTAACTGACTCTCGTTGTGCAGCCACTTCATCTCCACTACCTGCAGAGATTACGAGGGTGGCGGTCGGCAACTGGATATCCCGAAAGAAGGCAGCCGGAACTAGCGTAACGAGGTCCAGCATCCGAAGAAGTGGTGCAACGGACGGGAGACGGGTTGGAAGGTTATTGCTAGAAAAGACTCCGTTGCCTCTTTCAGAGCTGTTATTGCGATCCGCAACGGCCGAGTCCTGTTTTCGCTCTTCGCAGGCAACGACTGTATTTTCCAGCCGTCCTCGTCATCTTGTCGGCGCAAACCACAATCGTCCACGGTAAGTCCTTGTGATAAATTCAAGTTGATGCTTGGGTAAGCCCAACAAGTACCAATGACACGATTTTGGCTAAGTTGCCAATAGCCCACGTGGCTCTTGTGCTCGGTGTTTTTTACCGTCCCATCTTTCTTTGGTAACGTCCGTCACCCACTTTCGGCCACCCCAAAAATGCCTCATCACCATGATTGCCCCTCTTCTTCTACCCACCACTACTTTTTTCGATTTTCGTCTAATTGTCACAATATTTTGGTTGGAGTTTATTTACTATACAATAAAATAGTATTCCGAAGATAACATCTCTCGGACGATTAATAACATCATGTCGCAAAAGTGGAACCACAATTACGGGACAGTAATTGTGGGCTATATTATGACACATCATAAATGGTGTTAACGTTAAAACTATAGCATTTTAACATAGTATCCCACAATCAACGCTCAGGAATCGCATGAAGGGCCAGAAAAGCAGGGCCGAAGGTTTCGCTGACCTTCAAAGGCTATTAATTGAGCAGGAGTTACACCTAGTTGAATGGGTGTGAGTACAGGTTGCCCTGGGCCTCCTTCTAACCCATCAATAACTTAGAGATTTCGCTAAATGGATCCTTATAATTAAAGGAGACTATCGACCACTTAGGAAAAACTGGGTTTAGTTTTTTACTAAAAGGAACCCATTTATTAAGGTTTATAAAAGTAGAGTTATTGATTCCTAGTGTATTAATAAAGCTTTAACTAATATAATTAAACTATAGTTTAGATACCTCGATATTAATAGGATTAAAAACATCACACCAACCAATTGATACAACATGGATGAGACGGGTATTCTCGAGGGCAGATGATTTAATAGGCTAGTCCTGGAATCCTCTAAGAGTTACTTTATTTAAAAAAAGTAGCCTGGATTATATACTTAGATATTACTTATTAAGTATATCTTAGCTATTAGAAGATCTTTTCCTCCTCTTATTATATATAAAGAGAAAAGTATTTAGTAATAGTGGTTTTTTCTTAATTTAACTCTATATAACTCTTAGAAGTTTATAGTAATAGAGAATAACTAAACATTAAAATTAATAACTCTAAAATAGTTGAAAATAGTCTTTATACTACTTACTATCCTCAACGGCCCCTTAGAAACTAAATTACTTATTTTAAATAATTATAATAATTATACTCTAACTTCTTAATTAATTAGTATTTAAACTACTTAAAATAATATATAAAAAGTAGTTAAGGTATTAACCTAGATAGGATTATTGTGACGGGCTGGGCCCTCTTGGAGGCTTCGCAGCCTCTCAGCCATGGACTCCGCTTACCTAAGCCCGGCTTACCTAAGACGGATCAACCTTAGGCCTGATCAGAGCAAACGGGTCCTATGGGGCGGAAAACATTTTCTCCTTTTCTCTCTTATCTTAAAGATACTCATAATAATCGCCATAATTAGTTGCAATATACGTACTTAGATCGTTATATTATCTTTAAAATCTTAATATCATCGGAGATAACGAGAGTACACTAAGTACGGAAATAATTATTAACGAAAAATAAGTCTACGACCTTAATGGGAATAATAAAGAGTCCTAAGCGAGTTAACCTAAAGGTCCCTAAACACTTAAAGCTAATCAGCAAGGTCTAATCAGGGCTAGGAGGTTTTAATAAACTCGAAAGAACGTATTCCGTATAATAGAGTACCTCAATAACGTCGATTAGTATACTACGGTTACTATTAAATAAAGATGTATAAAAGGAACGATAACTATATTATAATAAAAGATAACGTCGACCTATCCGGAAACCCGCAGCAACTAGTATAGTTAATCGGTCAATTATCAGCCCAGTTATAGGAGATACGGACTACCTAAATGGCTGAATAAGAGGCCCAACGAGAACAAATTCGAATACTATAATAAACCCTAGTAAAACCCAGGTACCCAACCTTAACGTCACATAAAGCCCCTATACCCTCTACGACGCCGATCCCACCCGATCAGGCCTATACACCACCTCCTAAATAACCAAGACACTAAATCCCTAATCCACTGAAGTTTAACGGATTGCATAAGAGATTTCAATAATAGCACCTCGAGATGAAAGGGAAAATAAGCGTAGACAGGGAAGCCTTTAGTTTAGTATTAGTAGTATTCACTTATATCTACTCTAAACTAGAAAATATTACACAAGCTATAACGAGCACCTATTATTCACAAGGAGGAGCTAATAGGTCGAAGAACCCTAAATAATTTATAGAATACCTAAAGGGTTATTACGTAGACCCTAACACAAAAGTATAAGCCCTCGACCAACTAAGAATAATACATTAAAAAAAGAACAAAAGTTTTACCCACTTCCTTCCTAAGTTTAAAAAGGAGCTCGTAGAAGTGGGAAGAGGATACTAGCTGGATAATATTAGGATTAACTACCTAAAAGGAGCTCTAAATATTATGATAAGAACCCCTTTAATTAGTGTAATTAATAAACCAACGACTTATACTATATACACCCAGATGCTCCTAATAATAGGATCAGAGTTGGACAATGAATTATACTAAGCTCACCGTGAGCGTTAATACAGGAGATCACTAACACCCGGCCAAAACAAAATCGAATCACTAACTAGACAGGATAGTCGGATAGGATCACCTTAACCTAATCAAATAGATTAGGAACCCACTAAGGTAAACCGGATAACTAAGAATAAACCAGTCCAAAAAAGGTTAAGCCAAGAGGAAACCCGCAAATACTATAATTACGGTAAAAAGGGGCATATACAATGGAGATGCCCTAGAAACTAGAAAAATAAGGAGACTAAAACCTCGAAAAGGAAGACCAAAAAGCATAGCGAAACAGATATTGGCTCTGATCAGAACTCTAAGGACTTAGGAAAAAAGTAACTCTTAGTGAAAATCGTTATTAGGAGGAACAAGCTGTGGAGGAATGGAAGGTTATTAAAAAGAGTATAAATTATAACCTATTTTACGTTAATATTGGGATTAATAGGATACGCTATACAACTACCCTTATTAATATAAGATATTTAATATACACCCTAATTAGCGACGCCTTCGCTAAAAAACTCCGCTTACTACACATTAGTATTACACCTCGGAACTTAATATAAATCACCACTATAATTCCTAGTATAATCCACTATATCACTTATACTAATATCAATATTAATAACTATAAACAACACCAATTATTCTTTTATATTATTCTTAACTAAAAAAACGACGTTATCCTTGGAAGGTCCTGGATAATTGACGATGACGTTACGGTTTACCCAGCGTAAAGCACTCTACATATAAGTATTATGGACCACTAAGTAATAAAAAGGAAACCGGGTTAGGCCCGGTAAAATCCAAAGTTCCTAATCTAGTAGTAAACTAGATTGGTATTCTTAGCTCTAATTAGGTGAGCATAGAAGAGAAGAGAGACCCCTCTTAGTATATCCACCCTAAACACATTCTCCATAAGTTTAGCTAATATCGAAAAGGCCTTAACACTAAAAATAAAAATAAACCCGAGGATGAAACTCCCTATATATTACTACAAATTTCTATATATCTTCGACTAAAATAAGGCTAATTAGTTATTACCACATTAAAATAACATTAACCACGTAATTCCCATCAAAAAAAACTCAATAAAGTAAAACAAGCTAGTTACATGGGGACCCCTATATGGGATATTTAGGGAGGAACTAATTATACTTTAATGGACCCTCATAGAACTACTAAATAAAGGCTTTATTTGTATTAGTAACTCTCCTACTTTATTACCTATTTTATTTATTCGAAAACCCGGGAAAGGATTAAGGTTTTATATTAATTACTAAGCTCTGAACATTATCACTAAAAAAAATAAATATCCCTTACCCTTAATTAATAAAACCCTAAAAACCCTAACTAAGGTTAAGTAGTTAATAAAATTAGACGTTATTATTATATTCTATAAAATTAGGGTTAAAAAAGGTGATAAATGAAAGACGGCCTTTAAAACAAAATACAGTTTATACGAATAGATAGTGACTCCTTTTAGCCTAATAGGGGCCCCCACTATGTTCTAGAGGTATATTAACTATACTTTACGGGATTTCTTAGATGAATTCTATACCACTTATATTAACGACGTTCTAATCTATTTAAATAGTTTATTCACTGATCATAGGGAGAAAATTAAGAAGGTCTTAAGTCGTTTAGGTGCTACTAACTTATAAATCGATATCGATAAATACGACTTTGAGATGAAAAGGGTTAAATACTTAGGGTTCATTATCGATGTAGGGAAGGGTATCTACGTTAACCTAAAGAAAATTAAGGCCATCTAAACATAGGAGGTCCCCTAATCAGTACGAGGAGTCCATGCCTTCGTTAATTTTACAAATTACTATCATTAATTCATACCAGACTTCTTAGGGTTAGCATACCCCCTCACAACTTTAACGAAGAGGGATATCCTATTTGTATAGAGTAACGAATATATAAAAGCGTTTAATAAATTGAAGGCCCTCCTAATTAGTACCCCTATACTAGTATATTGGGATCCTAATCGAGCTATTATACTAGAAATAGACTTATCGGGTTATGTGGTAGGTGGTGCTTTATTATAATACGATGACGAGGGTATTTTACGGCCTATTACATTCTTTTCATAGAAGAACTTACCAGCAGAATGCAATTACCCAATACACAATAAGGAACTATTAGCTATAGTCCACTGTTTAGAACACTGGGACTCCGAATTAAGGAGTATAAAAGAGTTTACTATCCTAACCGACCACCTTAACCTTAAGTATTTTATAACTAAGAGGTAATTAAGTAAATGTTAGGTTAGATGGTCGGAGCTTTTATCTTATTATAACTTTATAATTTAGTTCTAACCCAGTAAACAAGTAATAGTCCCCGATATATTATCTAAATGAGAATAAGACGTTCCTAATACCCAGCGAGATGATCGATTAGAAGGATAGAGGATATAGCTCCTAAAGGGGAAACGGAATATGGTTATAGTGAACTGGGTAATTCTCGAGATGAATTAAATGGATATAATGGAATCCGTAGAAAATACTATAGTAGGTGATATGGATTAGGATAACGATCCTAAGGTTAATTAATTAAAACCCATCCTAAACCCCTTTAAAAAAAAGCCCCTAAAGTCCTCTTAAACTAAAGGACTATAATTAAATAATTGTTATTAGCTAATTAGAATAATTATAAAAAGGGGGGACCATTAGTTATTATTATAATGGAAGTTACCCATAATGCTATTAGAGTACTTAGTGGACGATGATAGTAAACTCTTTTGGAGGGAGAGGATCTGGGTCCCTTATTATAAACTTTTATGAACCCAGTTAATCTAAGAGTCCCACAACTTAACACTTAGTGGCCATCTCAGTAGAGATACGTTAAAGGCCTTGATTAGCCGCCGCTTTCACTAACCAAGCTTGTCGTAGGATATCCAACGTTTTATGAGGAACTGCGACGTCTACGGACGGGGTAATATATGGTGGGATAAGAAGAGGGGTCTTCTAAAGCCCTTACCCGTCCCTAATCAGGTCTGAATAGAGATATTAGTTGACTTTATTATAGGGCTACCACCAACCCACCGTATAGGAGTAATGAATATTATGGTGGTAATAGATCAATTATCTAAGAACGTGATTTTCGAGCTACTTAAGGATATAACGATGGATATTATAGCTACGGCGTTAATGCTTAGCCTGATTAGATACCATGGACCCCTAAAAGCTATTATTTTGGATAAAGGCCCCTAATTTACTAGTCGTATATGGAAACGGCTCTATTAATTATTACGAATAAAACGACGTTTATTTACGGCCTTCTACCCGGAGACAAACGGTACCATAGAACGAGTTAACCAAGTAATAGAAACCTACCTCTAAGCTTATACTTTATACACTTAAAATAATTAGGATGACCTACTTCTAATAACGATAATGGTTATTAATAACAGGGTTACCTCGTTAATAGGCCTCAGCCCTTTTTTCACTACCCACAACTATGACATCGACCTGATCAGAGTAAGGGAGACTCTATGGACTAAAGGAAAGACCCCCGTAGCTCGGGTAGAGGCCCTAGTCTCGAAGTTGAAGGAGGCCTCCGAATGGGCATAAGCGGCGATGGCCTCCGCCTAAGAGTAATAAGAAGCCTCGGTAAATATACGACGCTAACCTTCTAACCAGTTTCGACTAGGGGATAAGGTCTAGTTGAGGCTTAAGAATGTCCGTTCTAAGAGATTATCTAAGAAGTTGGACTAGATGAATACGAAGTATACTATATTGGAAATAGTCGGATCCTATGCTTACCAGCTTAATACGCTGCTGGGTATTCATAACGTCTTTTATGTATCCCTGATTAGGTATGCGGGAGTTGACCTATTACTATTATAAGAATGAGACGATGCTTAACCGCTGCCTCTATTAGTAGACGACGAAGAGGAATTTAAAGTCGAAGAGATCTAGGACGTTAAGAAGATTCGTGGTTCCTAGAAGGTTTTGGTTAAGTGGAAGGGCTACGTAGAGCCTACTTAGGAACTAGTTGAGTTATTAATGGAGATTATAGTTTTGGATTATTACGAGGCTAGTTATGGACAAGTCCCTCTAAACGGGGAAAAGGGAGAGGGGGGGTAATTGTAACGGGCTAGGCCCTCTTAGAGGCTTCGCAGCCTCTCAGCTATGGACTCCGCTTACCTAAGCCCGGCTTACCTAAGACGGATCAACCTTAGGCCTGATCAGAGCAAACGGGTCCTATGGGGCGGAAGACATTTTCTCCTTTTCTCTCTCATCTTGAAGATACTCATAGTAGTCGCCATAGCTAGTTGCAATATACGTGCTTGGACCGTTACAATTATAATACTATTATAAGTAAATAAATGCTCTTAGAATATTATTAAAAGGCTTATTAGGTAGGCCTAATAAGTAAAAACATTATTAATAGTTAGAAATATACTAGGTTATAACTAGTGAATATGAGTAGACCCCTCCTTAACCCCCTATTACTCGAGAATACGAGAACTCTAGCTAAATAATTAAAAAAAGTATTAGGAAGTCGCTCTGATTATAGTGTTAGTGAAAAATGGGTAGAGGATTTATTAGTAGTACGTTAGTCGACTCCCAGGAAGAGGGATGAGTTGAAGGGGCAGTTCGGTCTATTCATAAAGTTGGAGAACAACACTAGTACTTAACGTCTATTATTCAGGAAGGTCCAGAAAGGCTGGGACCAGAGGGACTACTATATGGCTACTGCCCAGCGAAGGATCAAAGCATTGGAAGCAGAGGTTGAGGCTAATAGGGCCAGGAAAAGGAAAGTCATTATGAGCCCCAATTCCAAGTTTGCCAATATTAAGGCCATCCGGAAGGCTCAAATCGAGGCTGGCGACGTCGACGATAGCTCAGATGAATCCAGCGGGTCTAATAACCCCAGTGATGATGGCAGTTGTATTGTTATAGCATCAAAATAGGCGGAATAATAGGTTGAAGTTGATGCATCAATTGATCCAGCATCATTTTTGGGGTGGCTGAAAGTGGGTGACGGACGTTACCTGAAGATCTCTGCATGTTTCCTTAGTCCTTGTCGCAGTTCCCTGTTGATCTTGGGACGCAGCTGTCGATAGTCGATCCATGTATAACCATCGATGTCTTGCCCTTTTTTGATGAAGTGTCGCAGGGGTTTTGCTTCGCCAGTGCTCAGCGCTGTGGCATCGGTTCTAACCAAGTCGTATGCGACTCTCGTTGCTGCTCGTCCGTCGTTTGGCACACAAGTCTAAGCAGATACCGGCTGTTTGGCTGTTTTTGAAGAGCATTCTTCCCGGAGAATAGCAGCCTTGGCGCGCAGCATCGGTTCCAATAAGAGGACAATCGCGGCGCTGTCGACATCTCCAAGGGAAGTGAGATGACAGGCAATCTTCTCGTGAGGGGTTGCTCTTGGCTGTTTGATGTTGCGTGGGTTGCATCCCAATCGGAAAATTCGATGTCACTTTAATATACGGCTTCTGCGATAGCCTCAATGCCGCCAATTGCCATTGCTTCCCGCGCAGATGTCGTGCTGAGGCGAGCCCCTCTCACGGGCAGACGGTAAAATGCCAGCCGATCGACTCGTGGGCTAGGCATCGGGGTCCACCGTATACCGAGACAGCTGCGGCCTGACTCTCCTAGCTCCCGGAGGCATCCAAAGACTCAACCATTCCAGTTCGCCTTAATTGTACGCATCCGGGTTTGCAGCGTAGCCCGGTGTCAACAGAGTAGACGGCGGTGTTTCTTGTCGTCTCTCGGCCGGGTGAGAAGAGTCGGCCGCCCAACCCCTCTTTGCCAAGTAGCTCGAGCTTTCGTATATGCACCGAGTTTACGATGACGATAGACATTGTCAACGCGTCTCCCACCGAGGACTTTCTGCATCTCATGTCGGCTCGAAGGGAGGCAGTCCATCCTCCCTGGTGTACAGGCCTTTCTAATGCTCTAGGCTTCCCTCCCATGCTGCCGCGCAGCAGCTTGAATGTATGCCGCGCGGCTTGATGGCTCGTTGGGGCCTTCCGAGAGGTCGTCTTGACATCCTTCCGGGTTGCCGTCCAATCGACTTTCCCGCCCGATGGAGAATGCGGCTGACATTCCCCCGGGCCGCAATTCCCATGCCGTCTCCTAGGGTTTCATCGGACAGGGCCGCCAGGAACGGTTAATTCGAGGGTTGCATTCTTCGAGAACCATGGGCTGTGAATCGTCCACATTTCTGCCGAGAGACGCATCTGCATGTGGTGGAAGAGCGTGGGGGACTGAGGCCATCGTCGAAGCGGCGAATCTGCCGCTTGGTTAGTCAGGTCTTCTATTTCCTTGGAACCCTACCTCGCGTCGCCAATATCTTACGCCGAGAAAAGCATGTATAAGTAGTTCGCCCTTGCTTCGTCGAAACGGAAATCAAAGACAACCTGCTCGCCAAAAAATGGTCGTCGCTCAAGAACCCTTACAGAGGAAATTATCGCATTCCAGAAGACGGTCTTGGCGTACCGACATATGTCCCTTTGTTCCAAGGACGGAAGGGAGCCACAAATAAAGGGGGATCCAACAAAGATTTTTAGGAGTGTGTCTCCCGAAGAAAACGGTTCTGCCGGAAGCGGGTGTTGAAGAACAGGACGAAGGCCCAGCTCTTGTTCCATTGTTGTGTTGTAGGTGGAAAGAGGTACAGTCAGCAAGCGGAAGTACGAGCTGCGGCGGCAGCCACAGACTTCTCAGCCCGGGTCGAACAGCTCAGCGGTCCACTGCAGCTACGGTCGCTCCCCAATAGCGATCTGGTGAGGCGCCACGCAGCGGGAAGCACGGCAGGCACAGCCCCTAAGCCTCCACGTCAGCACCCCACCGCGCCCGGAATCACTGAAGGTCCCTACAAATGGCGGCTGCATCCGCCGTAGCCGTGGCCCGAGGGCTGCCCCTCCCCCGCGCTGTCAGCTCATCCTCATCCCCAGCTTCAGCTTCACTACGACGCTTTGCCCTCCTCACCCTCAGCATCCTCGCCATCACCAGCTTCATCCAGCCCATCATGGCGCAACAAAATGGCTTTGTCAACGCCGTTTACTACCCCAGCTGGCATATCTACCAGGGCAGGACACCCGCCACGCTCCCCAAAAACCAAATCACCCATGTGTTGTACGCCTTCATCAAGGTCAATACGGACGGGTCTCTGAAGCTCATCGACGAGCAGGCGGATCTGAAATCAGCCGTAGACGGGGTTCATGGTGGTTTAGAGGCGATGCGGAAGCTCAGAGCCACTTGCCCTGCCATCCGCACCCTCATATCAGTCGGCGGCGGCGCTGCCAGCGCAGAATTCCCCAAGTTGGCCGCCAGCGCAAACGCCCGAGCTAGTTTTGCTAGAGAAATCAAGGCTTTTGCGGATAAGTACCATTTCAGTGGTGTCGACAGTAAGTTTGTCTTTGCTCTTTTTGTCTTCTTCCTGTGCTAACGTGTTGCAGTCGACTGGGAACATCCCGAAACTCCGCAGCAGGGAAGGGATTACGTCCTCCTTCTCGAAGCCATCCGCCAGCAGATGCCACGCGGTAGATACCTCCTCACCACTGCCCTCCCGACAGGCCAGTATGTCCTCAGGAACATTGACTTCAGGCGAGCCCAAGCTTCACTCGACTTCATCAACCTCATGTGCTACGACCTTACCGGTTCCTGGACCGATGTCTCGGGCAACCACGCGCAGCTTCTGGCCTCGTCGAACTTTCCCAGCAACAACCCGACTTTGAGGGCTGCATGCGTGGACGGCATCGCCTACCTGACGAACAATGGCTTTCCGAGCCGCCAAATCATACTCGGTGTGCCCGTATACGCGCGCACTTTCCCCAACGCCAGGGGTCCCGGCCAGTCCACCAAGGACGCTGGAGAGATCGACTACAAAGACCTGCCGAACGACTACGTGGACAGGGCGTACGTCGACGACACGGCCGTGGCGGCATCCTATACTGACTCGAAGAACGGGTTTACAACATTCGACGTACCGCGAACAGTTGCCATCAAGGCGAACTATGTGAAGGCCAAGTGCTTGGGAGGCCTGTTTTACTGGACTGGCACTGCGGATCGGCCAGGACGGCAGAGCCTGGTCGCGGCCGGGTGGAACACGTTGAACTCGAGGTGAAATGATGGATGCATGAAGTCTGATCTGGAAACGAAGGAGTTGGTCAGCGCATTTTCTTTGTGCGAATTAATATTTAGCCGGGTCTCGTTGAGCTGGCTGTAGTACATGAATAATACCTAATGTACCTACCGAGTTGGAATCAAGTGCCAATCATGCGACTCCAACCATGTGCGCTAAGAAACCTACGCATTTAATTTCGTGAGTGCCAGACGGCCGACGTCACACGAGGGCTTGTAAATTTATGGGAATGATGGAACATTTTAAGCTTGAAATAGCCTCCAGACACATGGTCTCTCGAGTAATTATTCCTTAGCTAGGAACTTTGGTAATCGCCCGACATTCCGGCAAGCGCCCACAATGCCCCATGGCAGCGGCGCCGGGAGTCCCACAGGGGTCGGCAGCACTCCTGTCCAATCGTTTCCCCGACCAACAGGGGCCTCCAAGCGCGGGCCTTCTCTTATTTTCACTAACCATTTCTTCTTCCCTTCTATTCCTGCTCTTCCGTCTCATCTTCCCGCCATGCATCCCGCGCCATCCCTTCAGGATCTGTCGCCCTGGAACGCGAGCCGTTTCACGCGCCGGGCGGTCCCAACCAACCGGTCCTCGTCCTGCTTGCAATTTCAGCCTGTCACTCAATTGCGCCCGAGCTCTCCAGCAGCTCTGTTCCCTGATCCGATGTCCGTCGGGCGAGTGTTCGGATGACGGCCCAGAACCGCAGTGATGTGCGGCAGGGGAGATGATGGGCGATTGACAGGCCGCGGCCTAGCGCGTGCATCTCTCGTGGCCCAGGCCGCCAAACGAAACCGCGATGCAGCAGCGAAGATCGTGAAACCCTGTTCAAACTGGGCGCTTTGAAGAGCAGGATGCCCTTGAGATTGCCTGGGAGGTAACATGGCTTTTCTGGGCTTGATGGGATGGCGCTTGGCTGACGGGTGCCAGATGACGGATGGCAGCAGCCTCGACTGGCTAAGTATAAGATCTGCTTTGCCGCCGGGCCCATTGCATCTTTCAAGACATCGCTACATCGACTTTGGTGTTTTCATGGTTTCCGTTCCTTCTCTTCGTTTCATTCCACCATTCGCTTCTTGCCCCGGGCCCTGCTGAGCAGGCTTCTCACTTTCGTTTCCATACATTCATTACATTACCCATTCAAGTCTACTTCCTTTCCCTTTTTCTCTTGTCACCATGGTATCCAACTTGGCGATACTCTTGACCTATGCGGCGGCGCTCGCCTCGGCCAGTCCCGTCCAACGTAGGGTCGTTACCGAGCTCAACGAGGAGGCTTTCAAAGAGGCCCAGCAGCGCGACGACACTGCCACCCGTGCCTTCTCCAATACCCAGATCAAGACTTCGGACGGGAAGTGCCTTTTCGTCGACAAACTGTCGGGCGATTTCCGCGCGAACCTGACCCCGATCCAGGTTGCGCAGTGCGGAACCAAAGATGGCGAGGGATGGGATGTCATCACTGCTGGAAAGCACAATGACCAGGCCGGGTCGATGCTCATCGTGAGCACGCTGGTAAGTCGTCCCAACTTCGGATGTTGTGTCGAGAAGTGCTTTACTAATTGGAGAATAGACGCAAGCGTGCTTCAACTTCGACCCCCGGAGACAGGCCGGCAACCAGGTTCTGCTCTTCTCCTGCGGCGGACGCGCGGATGGCGGGGGCCAGGTGACGAACTCGCAGCTCTTCGGTTTCGACGGCGGCGCTGGCCCGCTGGCCCTGCAGCCCGGAAACGAGAAGGGCAAGTGTCTGACGGTCAAGGGCGATATCATCGATGCTGCCGACTGCAACACGGGCGACAAGAGCCAGTCTTTCACTTTCGGGGGAGCTGCCGCCGGCGCCGGGGGCAACAGTGGAGGCAACGCCAACGGGGAGAATGGCGCCCAGCAACCGGCCACTTCGGCGGCCGCGGCACCCGCCGCCACCGAGGCGCCTGCTGATGGCGGATCCGGCGGGGAAGAGGTTGTCACCATGACACGCACGGCTACTGTTAACCCAGGACAGGGAAACAACGCCGGCGAGGCCCCCGCCAGTACCCAGAAGCCAGAGAAGACATCGGCCAACGCCGCACCCCCTGCTGCCTCGACCGCTCCAGCCTCTGGAAACGGTTCTGGGGCCGGCAACGGCAACGGCAACGGCAACGGTACCGGCGGTCAGAAGGGTGGCATCCCGGAAGCGAACCCCACGGCGCCCGTTCCAGTCTCGCGCGCCGGGGGTACTCTTAACCCCACAGCGGCAGCCGAGGCCAACGAGTTCGACTCTACGGCCACACGGGCCTTCACCAAGGCTGCCATCCGCGCACCCAACGGGCAGTGCCTCTCGGTCGATCCGACGGCCGGTGACTTCCGACAGAACCTGATCCCCGTGGCGCTGGCGGCGTGCGACGGCTCACCCAATCAGCAGTTTGACGTTGTGACTAAGGGCAAGCACAACGACGGCAAGGACGGCGCGGCGCTCGTCGTGAGCAGTCTGACGAACGGATGCGTCAGCACCGATGGGCGCCGCGCTGACGGGGACACTGTTACGATCTTCTCGTGTGGTGGCCGCGCGGCGGGCGAGGGCCTCACGAACACGGGTCAGTTGGTCAAGATCGACGGCAGCAGCTTCGTGTGGACTCCTGTCAATGACAAGGCCACGTGTGTCGTTCCTGGGAGCCAGGGACGGCTCGTCACGGCGGCGTGCAAGGGTGACGGCAGTGAGACCTACACCATTGTGTCTTAGTACGGGCTGTCCGAGGTTTGAGTTTCGTCGATGGTGATTATTGTGGTTTAAACTTCTGTGATTTATGCGGATTTAGAGTTGGCTGGCCACGTGCAAGACGTAGATCTGGTGGAGGACACGGCGGTAGACGAAGCAATTGACGGCCAATTCCTTCGACAGGGCTTGTCGGCACGTGGGTGATACAAATATGAGGCTTACTGTACCTGCGTATCTGCTGTCTTGTGTATCGTCTCTGTTCTGCTGTGTTAGTGCATGTCCTTGGCGTCCCATTCCAGTCAACTCCAAGAGGAGAGGAGCATTAAGAAGAGCTCGGCCTGGCTTGGTTGTCACCGGCGTGTCCGTCTCCACGATGCTAATCTTTATCGGCATCGAACTTCCAAGCGATCGCCGGAGGTTCTAGGCAAAAGCTTGAAGTGATTTCCCCAGACTGCTGGGTCGATGCTAGCCGTCCAGGTTGTAGTCATTGGTTGCGCGTCTCTGGACATGCACAGGTTCGGGGGAGCTTGGGCCGGCAATCCGGCACTAACCGAGAGCTTAATTTCTGCCATCTTATCGTCGTCCAATAGGGGACGCGAGGGTCTCACGGTGGAGCCTGGCAGTGAGTCTCGCTGCCAAGCGACGTCATTTATAGGGGGATTCCATCACGAAAACAGGCAGCAGAACCTTGAAATATCCCCACCCTTGCCCCCAAACCGAGGATCTTCCTTCCTGCATTCTTTGTCCCTTTGTCCCTTGAGAGCTCGACCATAACACGCCATCCCAACTCGTCGAATTTCCGACCGTCAGCGCAACAACATCTGTTCAGTTGCATCGTTCAACTCGAACACGGCCTAGACCCTGCTTCTCTCCTGACGATATCAGCCCTAACGGATGCGGCTGAGAAGCCGATCCTTCGACTCCTCGTGCTGATTCGACGCCCGCGACGCCACGACACAGCCGAAACCGCCGTGTCTCTCTCAGCTCCGCCAAGCTTCGTGTCTTTCGACGTCCTCGGACCCCTAGCGCAAACGCACAACGCGATGAAGCTTCGTCCCTCGAGACATTAAATGGTGCAATTTCGCCCCGGTCCTCGAAACCCCTAGCCCCTACCTTTCTCTTCGTCGATCGCGCGCCCGCCATGCCGACCGACAACGAGCCCATCGGCGCTCCATTGTCCCAGTCCGTCACCGAACGTGAGGATCTGCCCTCCCGCCGCGTCCAATTCCCTACTCTCCAAATCGACACCCACGATTATGCCACCAACGTGTCCCCACCGTCGCCGAGCGCGAAGGTCCGTATCTCGACTCCACACGAAGCCGTCGTGGGCGCGCCCCTGACGCGCACCTCTACCGAGCACGCCATCTCACCACTGCGCCGCCGCGCCAATACTTTCAAGCCGGTCGAGGACTTTGATGATTTCGAGCTCTCGCGCCCGGGATGGCAGCCCGGCTCCGAGCCGGGTTTTGACCCCAACAAGTCGGACGGAGGGCACGCCTCCATGCCGACGCTTCACGCCGACTGCGAAATCTCCGTTATCGATTTCAGCCAGGGCAACATGGTGAAGCACAGCTTCGGCAACGAGGCTTTCATCGACTTTGTGCGGAAGCCGCAGGAGCCATGGGTCAAATGTCGCTGGATCAACATCAACGGCCTCAGTTGGGACGTTATCTCGGCCTGCGGTCAGTACAAGGGCCTACACAAGCTGGCCATCGAGGATATCATGAACACCCGGAACCGCACAAAGGCAGACTGGTATTCGAACCACGCTTTCATCGTGCTGACGCTGCAGAAGCTCGTGCTTCTTATCAACGACGACAGCAGCAGTAGCAGCGACGATGACACGGATGACGGCGCGAGCTTGAGCACGGTCAAAGGAGCCAAAAAGCTCAAGCGCGCTCTTACTATGAGCGGCCGCAAGCATCCTCGGCCAGATCTTGAAGTGGGCTCGAAACCAGCTGTGGCCAACGGCAATGGCTATGGACACAGCCTGAAGCACCATGCGAGCAACCTTTCTCAGCTCCCCGAGACGGCCTTTGTGCGCACACTCCAGCGCTACCACGCATCGGGCAACGAGACGCGCACTGAGTACATGGAGAGGCACTCGTCGCTCATCTCCCGCGGCCTGGCTGTCTCCGCTGAGCAAGTCGCCATCTTCCTCACCTCGGACAACACCGTCATCTCCTTTTTCGAGATGTCGGCTGAGGATACCGAGCGCCCCATCACCGTCCGTCTTGGGGATCCGTCCACCATTCTCCGCCAGTCCTGCGACGCATCGCTGGTGGTGCAGGCGATTATCGACGCCATCATTGATCTCGCTATCCCGTTGACGGCCGTCTATAGCGACGTCATCGCCGACCTGGAGCTCGACGTGCTTACGAGCCCTAGCGTGAAGCAGACGCGCAGCCTGTACATCTGCGTGTCAGAAATCAACAAGATGCTCACCTTCCTTAACCCCATCGACAACCTCGTCAACGTCCTGCGCGATCACCGCACTCAGCTCAGCCAGGAGGCCGCCGCGCGCGAGCTCCAAAATCCGGCCAGCGGCGTCATCGTCACCCCGCTTACGCATACGTATCTCGGCGACGTGCTCGATCACTGCGTTATTACTACCGAGGCTATGCAGCAGATCAAACGCTCTGCCGACAACCTCATCGACCTCATCTTCAACACCATCTCAGCCAACCAGAACGAGAGCATGAAGCAGCTGACGATCATCACCATCATTTTCCTGCCGCTGACCTTCTTGACCGGTTACTTTGGGCAGAACTTTGAGGTGTTTAAAGACATTGAAAGGCCAGAAGGCATCCTGTTTTTGTAAGTCATTTCCCCTCCCTTTTCTTCAGCGAGTGGAGTCGCGGACGTCGTGCCACACGTCCTGAATCGTGGGGCTAACCGAAACTGAACACAGCTGGGAAATCGCCGTTCCTGTCGTCTTTTTTACTATCATCATCATGATGCGGACATGGATCTTTGCGTGGTTCGAGAACTTTTGGCAGAGGCGGCAGATCAGCGCCGACCGGAAGAGACGGAAGAGGAGGAGAAAGAGGAGACTGGCGCGGGCCAAGGCGGATTAGGCATCCCGCCAGCTCCCGACAGATATCGGTCTTCCCCCTTGAAGTTTTGCTATGATACCCTTTTTGAACAAATAGATCTTGGGTCTTGTAAACCCCTTCGATATGCGGATCATTCTCCTGGTGTTTTCCGAAGCGATGCGGGTGTTGTGCGGGGAACCCAGCCCAAGGAGAGGGGTCCCGGATAACCTGGACGGTCCCCTCTGCTGCAACCTGCCGACACTGGCGTGGTCTAGTCTTTAGCCGTCGGTTCTCCTGCGGTCTTTATCCGTAGCCATTGGCTCCCCCCACTGACTATGATCCTTCCCCGACTGATTGTCCTCTTGGAGATCTCTGCGTGTAGACCTGCTAGATCGTGAGAGGCGCGGAAGTACGACAAAGCAGCGGGCTTCGGATGAAGAAATGGACGGAAATGCCCCGATCATCGGTTGCGGGGAAAGGTTTAGGCGATGGCTCCCAGTTTCCTGTGGGCAACCGGGCTTCACCAGATGGCATCTGGAACGAGTATAAGAAGGGACAAGAATGTCGTAGCGCGATGGTGCAACGTCTTGGCTAACACTGCCCATCAACTCGGAAAACATGAGGCTGGCCACGATTTGTATCGCTGGCCTCGGGGCAGTGGCAGGTGCCGCCGCACAGAATACCTCCAGGCCCAACGGCCCCTTTCATACCGATGGGAGATACATCAAGGATGCGAGCAATGAAACCGTGAAACTGGCCGGCGTCAACTGGGTAGGTAGCCCATGGCGAGGTAGGTCCATGCCATGCACTGAGGACGTCGTGATTGGTACTTACGAGTGACTTGAGACAGGTCATGATCCCGGAAGGTCTCCAGCACCGGTCCATTGAGGAAATTGTCACCCAGATGACCAGTATCGGACTGAACGCCATCCGCCTGACGAATGCTACTCATATGATTGACCAGCTCATGGGCAATTTCGAGAAGGACATCACGCTGGAGCAGGATTTCCAATGGGCTCTTGGGCCTGAGAACGGGACAGAGGTGCTAGATAAGGTATGCTGTCCTCTTATGGTGCCAGTTCGATGTCCTAATGAGAGTGCGCCAGGTTCTTGAACACAACTCGTCCTTTACGAAGAACACCACCCGTCTAGAGGTAAGAATCTCGCAGGCCGCACAGGATCATGAGTTGAATCCTCAAACCAACGCGGCTTCAGGTATTTGACGTTGTTGCCGCAGAATGCGCTCGTCAACACGTCTACATCCATCTTGATAACCACATGTCACGCGGCACATGGTGTTGTTCAGGAAGAGACGTAAGTATCCACTTCCGAGTATTCCAAACCTATCGTTAGTCTGACACCTCATTCAGGGTAACGGCTGGTGGGGAGACCGCGACTTCGACGTCGCGAACTGGACCCGCGGCCACGCCTACATGGCGAAGCGCGTAAGCACCCATATCCGCTACTTCTACTATCCAACATAGACTGAACATAACTGAAAGGGAAAACAATGGTTCTCCCTAATCTCCATCGCCCTGCGCAATGAAGTCCGCAAAGTCCTCACAGACCTCCGCCTCCGCGACGAAGCCTACAACTGGGCGGGCTGGTACGAATACATGCGCCTCGGCGCGGACGCAATCCACGACACCAACGCGGACCTCATCGTCGCCTTCGGCGGTATCAGCTACGGGCACGTCATCACGCCCGTCTTCCGGCAGGAAGCCCTCACACCGGGCGAGGAGCGCTTCGACCGCGCCGACTTTGACGGGTACGGGGGGGACAAGATCGCGCTCGAGATTCATAATTACGACAACGCGAAGGATAGTCACGGGAATATTTTGTATACGATGTACTTTGACGGCTTGCAGGGGATGAACGCCTCGGACCCGGACACGCAGGATGTGCATCCGGTGATGTTGACTGAGTTCGGGCACGCGATGGAGGGCGAGGCTTATGAGAAGTCGCTAACTTTCCGAGAGGTGTTGAGGGATGTTTTGCCTGAGGCGGGGATGTGGTTTCATTGGGTGCTGTGTGGGAGTTATTATTACCGTATGCTGCGCGGAGAGAGGAAGGATGAGGAGACCTGGGGCTTGTTGAATGAGAATTGGACTGCGTGGCGGAACGAGGAGTTTGTTAATGTTTGGTTGAAGCCTCAGATCGAGGCGACTCTGTCTTGAGAGGTACGGAGAACCTCACGTTGGCTGCCTTTAGGGGCCTTCCAAACAGTTGAAGGCGACTAAAGCTCCGCTATCAGCAGAGTACTGATATCTCCGTATCTCTAATGCTATAAGTTCATTCGTCAAGCGCAACGATTATCCTCTTGAGACCCTCGGTGAGTGTCTCCAAGTCAATCGAAAAGACCAGCCTAAACCATCCATTATCCTCAGCTCCGAAGCCCTGCCCGGGCGCGACGAAGACCTTGTGTCTGAGCAGGACCTCCATGGCCTCCTTCTCGGCGTCCTCAATGACACGTTCGGGATGCCGATCCCGGTACGCCCTCCCTAGGTCAGCCCACAGGGAGAAGGCGGCGTTGGACCCCGCCACGTACGGGATTCCGTGCTTCCGCGCCCAGCCGACGACAACTCTATAGTGCTGCGCGAGCAGTCGCCTGTTTTCGGCCAGATAGCCGTCGACCCAAGCCTCGTCTTCTAGGAAATGCGCGAAGACGTGGTCCGCGAACGAGGAGGACATGCTGTAGAGCGCGCCGGGCACGAGGGCTCTGTGAAGACCGGGGTTATCTTGCGAGACTACAGCAGCCAGGCGGATCCCGTTGGATCCAAAGTCTTTCGAGACGCCCCAGACGACGTGGACCAAGGACGGGTCGACGATATCCGTGGTGTCGATCGAGAGGCACGATGTGAAGGGTATAGGCGCCGGGATGGAGTCGACGTCGTTCGTCGACGTCGAGAGCGCGTACACCTCGTCGCTAATAAGATGGAGGCGGTGTTTTTGGCAGAGCTTCATCAGCCTAATGATCGCGTCCCGAGTGTAGCAGCAACCGAGCGGGTTGTGCGGGTTACAGAGGATGATGCCCGCTACCTTCTGACCCTTCTGACGCGCCTCGACCACCGCGGCCTCATAGTTCTCAACCATGTCTACACCGAACGGATCAGCTCCGTTACAGGAAACCTGGATGAGGTTGGTCGCCACGCTAAGCCCAGTCGTAGGCACGAAAGCGCGAAAGAACGGTCTGCCCACCAGGAAGCAATCGCCCGGGTCCCCAAACGCCCAGGCGAGATGTTCAATAGCCGCACTACACCCGTTCGTGATAGTGACATGCTCCGGTGCCAGCTTCTCATGGGCTTACAGCTGTTTCGTGAGGAACGCGGCCGTCGCGAGCTTGAGGCGCTTCGAGCCCGTGGTGCCGTCGCCGTAGCTCAGGGCCCGGGCTTGGATGTGCGGGACTTGTGCCATGCGCGCCAGGAGGGCGGCTTGCATGAGCGCGTTCTCGGCCATCCCGCGACTGACGTAGCCCGACGGGTTGCTGGCCGGGTCCCAGAGGTTGGCGGCGACTTCCCATAGAAGGGAGCCATTGCCCGGCGTCGAGGCGGCCGCGGCGCGGGTTGAGAGGGTCATTTTCTGGGTGTTGGGGTTTTGGTGGGTGGTTGGAGGTTGGAGGGGAAATATCGGAGCGGTTTAGATTGTCGTTCTCGGGATTCAATGTTTGAATAATGGAGACGTTGGCAGAGCAAACCCCACTGAGATGAAGGCTAGTGTGACGACTACGCCTTGTCGTCAATTGGGCGTAGTCGGCAGCGGAAAATCCGCGAGGGTTTCGCAAGATTGTGAAGTCACTTGAGAATGCAATTCAAATTCCATAAAAGGACATATGCCCCGTGATTGAGGGAGCAAACTGAGTCTGATAGAGACAGCGATGGCAGAGACGACGATGGCAGGGACGCCAAGGACGACAAGGACAACAAAGACGACAGAGACGAGGACAACGACTGGGACGACAATGATTACAGGGGAATATATACGTACTTCAAAGATATTTGATGTGTTGGTCCGTAGTCTGAGTGAATCCCGTTGAGAAGGCACTGTCCTCCAACTACTCCCACTACATCTTCCGCGACTAATGGGAGGAGTAACGTTCAAGAAAATGGTGATTCTAGTAGAAAAGAAGACGAAAATGATACAACAAAAAAGGACGAGATAAAGACACCAGAGAGTACATTAGAGGAGCAGGGCCAAACGTCACGGTCCCATTAGGAACACAAGTTTAGCTAGACTTGCAAACCTCGTAACTCTGTAGTTGCCCCGTTCACCCTCTCTCTCAACTTCTTCTTTTCTTCCAATTCCTCCAACAGTCGCAACATGCGGTCCCGAATGAACTCCTCTGTTGGCCCATGAAAACGTTTCCTGGCGAGGTCTAGAGCGATGTTCCCAGCCCGGTCTTCGCTCAGCACATCCGCCCCGTGATCCAAAAGAAGCTCAACGCATGCATATCTGCCCCATGAGGCTGCGAGATGCAATGGGGTATTCCCGTCGCGGTCGTATACGTCCACGGGGACCTCGCGCTCAAGGAGACGCTTGACCACGTCCGAAAAGCCCTTCTCGGAGGCGTAATGCAGAGCTGTTCTATACTTCTCGAGATACCGGCCCTTAATTTCAAACCCCATGTCGATGAGATTGGTAGCTGCCATGGGGTAATCGAGCTTAAGGACTCGCACAACCGCCACATCAGTTTTCTTTGCCCCGTGTCGTATGAGTAGTTCAACGGTATCAAAGTCACCATTTGACGCCGCTATCACCAAAGCTTCGGATGTTTATTGTGTTCCGGGTAGTTGGAGAACCTTGTTCTCCACTGTGGCAAATGCGTTGTGGCCGAGTGTGCCGTCCAAGAAGAGCCCAACACTCCCACTTCGTTTGTTCAGTAACGTTTCGCACAGCAAGGTCGCAGCCAATGTCGTTGAGACTTCCCTCGATATGTCCAAATTGTCGAGCAAAAGCTGCAGCGTGGCTATGCTATTGTATCGTACGGCAGCACGGAGGGCCTCTTTTCCAGCTCGCTTGACGACAAGTTTATTGTGGTTGATCAACAGTCGCAGTGCCCCCAGTTCGCCACCACTTGCTGCACTAACCACAGCCTGGGCCTCTGCATCGACCCCTCCGTGATCTTGAGACAGCATCCGACTCAGCACATCCAGTTTGCCATACTCTACTGCGATGGCCAGAGCAAAATGCTCCTTTGATCGTGGCTGCCGGATCTCCATTATACAGCGCCCGACGATGTCGACGATCTCATCCGTGTTGTGTAGCAGAGCATGCCGGAATGAATCTAGAATGCTACAGCGGAATATACTCTCCACAGAAAGAGACGTTCGGTCCTTCTTGAAATGCTGGAGTCTTGATTTGTAGTCATGCGCAGCCACTCCAGGGAGGTCCGAGTAACAAGCGAGCCACATTGGGTCCGGCCAATCAGGCGCCTCGCCGAGGAATTCAATCGCTGGCAACTGCCGCCGCGCCGCCATCCACCAAAGCTTGAATGTTCGCGATACACAAACGGAGCCGTATTCACCGAATATGAAATCATTGATGGCAGTTTCCAGACTGACTGACGTTTGGAACTCATTCTTGCCCGGCACATGAATGTACCACTGACTCGAATAGCGAGTATCTCGGCTTATGGTCGGAATCCCACCGAGACTCTCCGCCTTTGATAGGTCCCAACTTCCCGCCTTGTCCGTAAAATGACGCATGCAGGCGATTGCGAGCGATGAGTTGCCCATGGAATCGAGGAACGTGTCGACACCTCGCTTCGGGAGGCCCTCCAAAAATTCGCGCACGGATAAATGTGCTAGTTCGAACCAGCCGTTCCCATTGTTTTTTGCGTTACGGCGAACTACGAGGTTGGCGCACACGTCCAGGACATCTGTATCGCTGTACCTATGCTCCGAACTGGTCGAGCAGAGATATGAGGAAGCTATCGCCGCAAATTCGTCAAGATAAAGGACATCTTTGGCGTACATGAGCCACTGGAATGTAAAAGCTGCTAGGTTCGCGGCGTGGTCGCCGGAGTCTTGGATTTGTTGATATATTTCCAAGTACGATTCTTCCAATGTTGGAGGCAAGACCTCAAGTCTGGCTTGGACATCTGCTGCCACCTTCAGTGGACGCAGAGACTGGATTTGAACTGCGACCCAGCGAAACCTGTAGAAAGATGGAACGGTTAGCATGAGGAAGGAGCCTAAGCAGCCGAGTTGTGGCGTACATTCCGCAAGCACCTTGAAGAAGACGTCTTCTTATTTCAGCTCGTAGGTCATCAGATAACATCCCATTGAGAAGCTTTGCCGTAGTCAACTCGGTATCACTGTGAAATCTGAAGTCAGCTTTGGAAAATTTGTCTAAACGTGATGACCTGATTACATAAGGAACCAGATGAGACGAGGATGGCAAGGGAGTTGGAATAAGAACATACATGAATGCTTCCATGTCATCAGCGTTGTCGTCGGCTTCGATATACACATTTGGAGAGCCATCTAGATGCAGATATATGTCGTAATTGTCTCGACTGGATATGAAAATTTTGAGAAGGTTCGGTGAATCCTGGAGGAGCTGGCTGAGTGTATTCATCAGCTCCTGGCGATCTTCCTGGTTGACTTCGTCTAGAGCATCAATAACAAGGGTTACGGAAGGATAGTGTTCCATCAATTCCAGAAGAACGTCTCTGGATTTGTCTGGAGTTCAAGCTTGGTCTTCGAACTCGACTAGCCCAGCGACCGCATCTTCGTACCTTTTTTCCACGGGAGGCAGAATGGCTAAATTTGACCGCGTGACAGCAAGCTGTCGTACGAGACTTGACAAGATCCTGTCCCCCTGGCCTCGGTGCGGCTCTTGTGGGTTGCGCATGCAGTAGAAAAATGCAAGATTTTCGGTTCCTTCGAGTTCGTCAATGACTAAAGAGGCAAGCTTCGTTTTCCCCGACCGTGGAATGCTGTGGAGCCAGATAACCGAAGATGTGCTCCCCTCCCGCCAGGTACGGAATGCCGGTTTCTGAAGAAGCCATTTCCCAGAACCCTCTAATCGACCTCTTCTGGCTGTTGTGTGATGTAGCTTATGGGGAATGCTCGAAATTGCTTTCAGAATCTTGCCGCGTTCGGTCCTTTCTAGGCCGTCCCGAATTGTTTGGAGTTCGTGGGTGACGCGATTAATTGGTTGTGTCAACTCCTCTAGAAGGGTTCTCAGCTTGGCGAAGTTTACCTTCTGTGCCTCCCTGTCTGACGATTGATCCCTTTTGAGGCTGTTGACACCGGCCAAGATCGAGTTAGTCTTTTCCGCTTCGGCTAGCTGCGCCAAATCCCAAACCTCCTTTTTCGCTAAGTCGATCTCGGCATGGATGCCTTCTATGTCGCTTTTGGAGAACACAGTGCTCTTGATGAAGCGAACAATGGATTTCTGTGTGAAGTAGTGTATGATGGACGCCAGGAAATGAAGGATGGAGGAATAAAGCTTCGCAAGCGCTTTATGCAACTCGTCTGACACCTCGAACCTTCAATTGTAAAATTAGCTTCTCATTGAACTTATGGCCGTCTTTGGTATCCTCCCTCTCACCTCGCGTTCCTTGGTTTGCAGTACTGCAACTCGAAGATACTGCAGCTGGCGATGACATTTGTAATGTTCTCAATGGACTGAAGCACATATCCAAAAACCTCAACGTCGTTCACGGTGGCTTGCATTATGAGCCTCACAGCGGCCCATGGAAGAGCTGCGGTCACGGGGTCGTACTGCACTGCAATGTCCCCTATGTGCTACAGAGGCTGTGTCAGCTTGCAAGGAAGAATATTCAGTCCTTCTCTTATCCGTTCTCACTTACAATGACTTTTCTAATCCAGACGGAGGTCTTCTCTAGAACATCCCGCAGGATTATTGTGCGGCCTTTAAAAGTTACCTTCCATCGCTTCTTCATGCATTCTTGCTTTTTCTCATTTGTAGCCTCAAAGGGGAGACGCAAGACTGTGTGATGGTCATTCTGCGCCATTTTGACTGAAGAAAGGCATTCGGCGTCCCTCTTGGATAGACTTCGTATCGCGCTAGCCCATGCGTCGTTGTCGTCGGTGGCTTCATCGTCTGAATCAGGCTCAGGCTTCTCGGCGGCTTCATTTTCGCCGGACTGCGGCTTCGCCATCGCTAGTAGATATGAGATCTTTTTCGACGGGTTATTGCAAGTTGGCGTGGAAGTGGGCTCGCAATGGCATTTGAGACCCGAGGTTGCATGTGCCTGCGGCAACAGCACTGTAGGCTGCAAGCTGAAGATAGGATCAAGACATGAGGGGTAAGGCTGCGATGGACGTGGGACTCGCGCGAAAATTGGCGACCTGCTGACATCACGTTATTGCATCCACGGATGTGCACAGCCTGCGCTACCTCGGTCAATCATCGGGGCTGAAGATACATGCAGGTCTACAAGCCCCAACGCCTTTCTCTTTTCGCTCGAGATAGGCCTGGTGTCTCAAATCTCGCTTCGATCCGATAAAGCATGAGAAGAATTTTGCTATCCGGGAGGTATGAGTTTCATTATTATTATTGTTGTCGTCCTTTTCGCTATCGTCGTCGTCCTTTTCGCTATCGTCGTCGTCCTCGCCATCGTCGCCGTCTTTGTTGCCGCCGTCCTTATCATGTATTCTTATTATCGCCGCCGTTATTTTTATTATTAAGGTGGTAGATGGTGAAAGGTGATATAATAATTGGTTGAAAAATGGGTTACCTCCCGGATAGCAATCATGAGAATTCAACTATGTCGACCGAAGTCACCACAGCCACAAAGCCGTCTGCTCCTATGTCACGGTCACTTGAAGAAACACCGTAGACTGCTAAACACAACGAGACATAAAGCCAAATCTATTTTCAGAAGGGGCAACTGGGCCTGTTTTGTAGTTGGTTGTATGTGCCATGTCTTCGGCTTTGCACTGGAAGCCTCCCATGGCTTCGATTGCCACGTGAAAAGTACCGAGCTGTTGGATCAACCGAATTCCGGCGGATGCGCACAAACTCAACGTTCAGCCACAGAAGGCCCAAGGGGACGGATTCACTCGGATGCGCCGCTTTTGGGACTAGACCAACTCAGCCGCTCAAAGACCTTTGCCTCATCCGAACGTCATCCAGGATGGACTGCTGGCTGGAACAGGCCTAAAGTAGCCCAGAATGATGGTGGCTGCCAAGATCGCAGTATTGCACTGCCTACGACACGGCTTGTCCGGAATGAGCACCGTGGCTTTCGAGCTGAAGTTAGGTAGGAAGGCTGAGCCAGAGGCTCTTAAGAACCACTCACCCCTCTTTTCTTGATGTTTTCTTGACCGCAAAGAAAATATTCGCTAGGGTTTTCGCTGAGTGATCATTCCACACCATGGATACCCTATGCCCCCTCCCATCAAATACTATCGTCGCTCACAACGTGAGCGGCAATGGCACCAACCTCCTGTTCAAAGACTTCGAATTATCACGTCTGCATATGGGCACGTGTATGAACAGCCCAACGTACCTGCGTCCGGACCCTGGCGGCAGCCTCTTGCCGTGGCCCTACGCGATGGCGTGGCTCCTCATCCATCTTCCTGTATCCGTCTTGCGGGTAACGCGATGGGAGAATGTACAGATCCTGTCCATCATCCTGGCCTTCTTTAGTGTCTACTTCACCATGCAGGCGTTCACGACCCACCTCAGAGCCTCTCAGGTCATGGTTTGGATGCCGCTGACCATTGTTCTGGACATCGGAGCCATGATGCAGCTCGTGTTCTTGATTGTGGGGGAAAACGGCGTGTCGCTGCTGTGGAGTGCGCTCAAGGAATCAATCCGCCGAGTGCTCCACAGGGACCAAAATAGAGTCTACGAGACGTCGGGTGCAAGTGTCGAGAATCCGGACGGAACCAAGAGTATGCATCACCCCCGCTACCTTGACGGTTCTGGTCTCTCTAACATTCACAGGTTCTCCGGTGCGAGTCCTTGCTCTAGGGCCGGAGCCGGTTCCCGCAGACTGCGGGCTGATCGGCCAAGCCTGGGTGACAATCCTCGCCCTCTTCCTTCTCGTCGTCCTCTTGGGCCACCAACTCATCGGCCTGGTTGAAGCAGCCAAGGGATGTCAAGAGGATGGTCTAAAGGCCAACTGGTGCTCGCCCATGTTCACGACCGCCGAGGCTGCCTACACCAGCACCGAGTGCGATGAGCCGCTTTACCATACCGACAAGGTGCCCAGCCAGGGTGTCGGCTGCATCTCCGTGGACGCAGTCGACCAGTACCACTGGCTAAAGGCTACTGTCGGCGTCCTTTCCGTCAGCCTCGTCTTTGAAGTTTTCGACGCCGCCATCCTGATCATGGCCAGCAAGAACACCAAATGGTGGAGGGTGACGATCAAGAGGCCGTGGTTCACCATGTTCCTGGGAAACTCGGTGCTGATCTTCATGGTCATCATCAGCGCGTGCAGCAGCATGCAGTTACCCGACGGTGTCAGCACTACCGTGTGGGTTTTCAGCGTCGAACCGAGCACCAAGGCCCCGGCTGTTTGTCAAGGGGTGTTGCACTCAGCGGGCGTGAGGGGTTCGATAATCGGTTGGACGGATGGGTTCTTGGGCAGTTGGAAGAAAGCTTACATGGGTGGCTGAACGGCTGTTCTTTTTGGTTGAAATTTAGCGATTCTCTACTTATGTTCTATGTAGATTCGTCTAAGTGAGTCGTCGATCGGCTCAGGGTGGCAATGTGTCCATCCGACTCTAAAAGAATTCGTTCATCTGATCACTTGCTTCTCACAAACTTCGTGTGTCTCGCGGTCGCCACGGTGGCTCCTCTCGTTCCGTCAGGGGTCACCTTGTAAATGTTAATGTTGGTGAACGCCAAGCTGCCGCCGACCTTCTCCGCCCGGCCCTCGATCTCGATCTCGTCGCCCAGCTTGGCGCCCGACAGGTAGCTGACGTTGATGTCGACGCTCACGCCGGTCGCGCTGCGCAGGTCCCAGGCCGCGATGGCCAGGCCGCCGGCCCAGTCGGCGATGGTGGCCGAGACGCTGCCGTGTATGCTGCCGGACGAGTTGAGGTGGTTCGCCGTGAGGGGCAGGCGGGCGACGATGAGGCCCTTGGAGGCGTGGGTGAGCCGCAGGCCCGGGTTGAAGAGGAACGCGTAGATGGGCGAGGCGTTGCAGCGGGTGGCGATGTAGTCCTCGATGTGGGCGAGGGTGGCAGGGTCAGATTCCGCGGGAACGGCGGTGGCGGGCGGCGGCTGAGAGGGCGTCGAAGACATTGTGGACGTAATGAGGGCCGGCGATTTCTTTGGCGCGTATGGCTTCGAAAAAGCTGAAAGCGGCAAGCTGAAATGAGTAGTCCGTGAAAAGCTAGCTCGCGAGCGCAGATGGCGGGTTGTCAAGTGAGACAGTCTAGTCTGCAAAGGCGGGGTCACATGCTCGACAAGTTGCTACTGAGGTCGGACAGGTTTCGTCGAAGTCGGAAAGATTTTCTATGAACGGAAAGTTTTCTCTGAGTCGGGCGGACTCCGTCCGAAGTCGGCGGTCGCGGCCCCACTTCCCGGCGTCATACCCGGATATGCTCGGCCAATTCTCAGGGTTCGCCCCTCGGAAGGTTTTCCGTGCAAATAGTTGCAAGTTTTAGAACAGTTTTGCCAGCTCGTAATAACCATATGACGCCGAGTTTGTTAGTCCATATTCTTTTGAGGCAAGGTACAAGCCCTGCGCTGTAAACTATTACGGTCATCGGGTTTTGGAAGCCGTGAGCACAATGTTTGAAGCGGTCATAGTTCAGGCGGCTAGAATTTCAATTGTCTGGTGTAGAACCTTTGGGATACTAATGTACACTGATAGGTGCCTAAGCTAGGTGCGATGATAGGCTAGAAGACTGCCTTGTAATGAGAGCCTCCGTGGCTTGCAAGAGCAAAGTGTCCGGAGGGGGGCCATGAACGACTATCTACCTGATATAAACCCTGCTAACTCATTCTACGGTGCTACTTTAAGATCAATAGGTACACCATCAGTCTCTAGGCAAATCTATCCTGATTCTGCTCCAATCGCTTCCGAGATGGTGCCCAACGTTGAAATGGCGCTACCATCATGGGGACGCTGCCGGGGGTCGCTGGTTAAAAAGTCTCCGACACACTATAGTTCATATGGTATGGAAATTGCTTACCTGATTTACGTAGAATCCTATAATGACCATTCCAGGAGCTGCGGTGACTTGGCTAGGAATGCTGCTCGGCGGGTCGGAATGGAAGGAGAAAAAGCATGATCTCCCTCGGTTCGTGGACACCTTGACGTTATTTTTTCAGCGCCATTTGTCTTAGAAGGATATGAGACAGACATGATCGACTTACTCTTAATGCTACTATACTTCCTTCTCGGGTCTCCCAAGCGTATCCTTCCTCGGGGTAATGCTGAAACACCTCAACGGTGTCAATAAGCTCGCCTCCGGGCCCGTCAATCGCGAATATCATGTTCTTTGTCCACTCTCCAGGCATTTGACATCAACTTCCCTCTCGCCTAATTTTTCTTAGTATCCGCTGTTAGTGAAATAGGTGATATACTACTAAGATCCTTAATAGTTGAAAAGTCTTCACCTCTCCCTCTTGGAGCCCTCCCGTGATGGCCTCATAGTCTCCGGTGAGCACTAGACTATAACTGGCCCCTCTGGCCGGCCCTGATCGGGGCTCTGGGTCACCTCCGGAGTTAACCCCTCCCTTAAGGGCTAAGCGCCGCCGCAACACTAAGGCCCAACCACTCCGGCCCAGCCTTGGGGGAAGCCAGCTTAACACTCCTGATGTAGCCCCCTCTACGGCAAAGGGGCCCTTGAACATAAGTGGGGTGGCCACTGGATTTATCCTAGCCACCTTCGATGAACAAGCTAGATGCTATGAGGACTGAAAGGATGTCTTTTTGGTTATCGCCCAGCTTGTTAACAACGTGGTCTCTAGCTTTAAGGGGCCGAAATAGTAGATCGCAAAGGAGGTGATAACCTATGTGATCTAAGCTTTGAAGAAGTTAATGAATAACGAAGTTATTTTAATTTTAACCCGGAACTGGGTTACTATTATGGTATTAGCCCTGACCCTAGCCCTAGTCTTAGCTCCGGCCTCCGCCCCGGCCCAGAACTGAGCCCCTACTCGCCCATAAGCCTAGGCTCAGTTAGAAGACCTCCGGGTTTTTATTTGTATCCCCGAGGAAAGCCTGGATGCTGCCCGGAAGAACGCCCCTTTCGCCCTGCGCCGTATAGTCTACTAGGCCCTTGGCCTATAACTAGGAGATATCCCACACATCTACTATATTTTAACCGGATACTCCTTGAAGCCCCTAAATAAACAAATCCAATAAAGCCTTCTTAGAAATAAACAAAAACTAGTAGACTACTTAGGGGCCTTTAAAATAGAAAACCCTATAAAATAGTTCATATACACCGTCCTACGTTGCCCATTTAAGCTCTAAAGCCTAGATGGGGAAAGTATTAATATATTAACCCTAATTAGGGAGGAGGTTATCGCCTAGACTGGTTGTGAGGTAGTCCTAGCCTAGTAATACCACCTCGGCCTAAACCCTATTATAAACGAAGTTACTTAGGTTATCTCCTTTACGGTCAAGGTACTACCCTTTAGACTATTCAACCAGAGCAATAAGGCTTAGCTTATTAGGGAAAAAAGGACCCTACTTATGTATAACCCTGGTTATTAGGGATATTATATAAACTAGTATTATAACCGGTGGCCACTCTATAATAACTATAGTATACCCTTAAACTCCTATGAGACTAAGCTTTATATAACTAAGCTGAAGTGTGCTAACTATTTAGGGCCTTCTAGGCTGGCCATATAAACTATTTAATTAGGCCCCTAACAGTTAATGGTTATTTTATCCTCCTAGGCTAAAAGGAATGTGGATGGATTCAGAAGGCTGGGTAAAAGGCCTCCGAGGTCCACGATAATATTAACTAGACCACCACCCAGAATAATACTTAATAACCCTAGGACTCCTATCCTAATCAGGGCTAATAACCTAGCTCTAAGTACTTATATACTAGGACCCCCTCCTAAGGATTAATTGTATACCTAAGTGATGAGGATATAGCTAATAGTATGGATAAAGACGAAGTGGAAGACCCCGAGGCCCTCCCTTAAACCAACCACCCTATCTACCCTCTCCGAAATAGGAGCTAGAGGGTAGCTTAAAAACCTGATTACAATATCACTAATACCTATACCCACCTGGACCTTAACTCAGAGGCGTAGGCCTAAATAAGCCCCCCCATGGGTACTATGTATAGCCTAATATAATATGGGGAAAAAGCCCCTAATATACATAGTTTTCTTAGAGCTCTGCTGGGTTAATTAGGTTAACATTATACTTATTTAGGAGCCTTGGATAGGTTACACTAATAGAATATAGATTAATATACACCCTAGGTATAATTCCTTTATCCTAGTTAATTTTTAGGATAGTAGGGAAATAAGGCCCAGGGTAATAACATATATACGGAAGGGGATAAGGCTATAAGTATAATAATAAAGACCTATCTAAATAAGGGATATCCTATGGTTAAAGGTTAATAACACTATTATTATAAACGTCTATAAATAACCAGGTGATCCTTATAATTATACAACGACCACCCTCCTAGGATACTAACCACTACTATAAACCCTCATAGCTAGGGATTTCAATACTCACCACTACTCCTAGGAACTAAGATCCACCAGCCGGAATAGAGGAGATGATCTAGCCAACTAGGTTAATAACTATAGCCTCTCCTTTATTAGAGAAGTAGGGGCTTTAACCTACACCTGTGGTCACGTCCTTAACCTGACCTTCTTAAATATCCCCCTTATGCACGCAGGACCTTACCCACACCTACACCTAAGAGCTAATCACTAACCTATTATAACTATTATCCCCCTTAATAATAATAAATAATAATAAATATACTAATTAGGGCTAATATTAATCCCGGATTTAGCCCTTCCTCGGTTTAAAGACCTAATTAGAGTAGGGGCCTTAACTTTACTTACTATTAAGGACCTACCCACCTTAGCTAAGTTAGATACCCAGGCTAGTTAGATTATTAGCTTATTCTTAATAATTATCTAAGTAATAGGGAAAAAATAATAAAGTTGGGGAAAGTGGGCCCCCTGGTAAATAAAAGAATACTCTAAAACCCACTAATTTTACCTTAAAGCCCGTATCCAATAAGTATAAGAACTAAAGTTGGCCTCGGCCTTATTACCCCTTATCCTTAAAGAGTAAAAGGTCTTCTTAGAAATAGTTAAGAAGGCTAAACGGGCTTATTAGGCTACTAAGATCAAAGGGGTTATATCCGATTAGGACTTTTATAAAATAATAGGTTAGTATAAAACTAGATTAGTAATTAAAGTCCCGCCCTTAATAGTTAAGGGCTAAATGTATAACGATAACTAGGACAAGGCCCAGGCCCTACGGAGGGCCCTATTAGACAGGTTCGATGATATGGATGACCTACCTGGGGACCCCTTCGACGTAGCCATGGTCCTAAGACGACAAATACCCTGGCAGGCTACGATTAATCAGGAGGAAGTAAGGGCAGCTACCCTAATAAAGATTATAACCCCCGGTATTAACGGAATCACTATAAAACTATTTAAAGCTTACTAGGACCTTATAACTAAGCTTATTAGGCTATTGTTCTAGGTATATATTAAGGCCGGCTACTTCCCCCAGCCCTTTTATAGAGTAGAGGTTATTATAATTTAGAAGTTTAGAAAAACCGACTTCTTAAAGCCTGGATCCTAGAGACCAATAACCCTCTTATCCTACTTAGGTAAGGGGTTTAAGAAACTAATAGCTAAGAGAATAGCCTACTTCACTATTCTAGAAGGGGTGGCCAGCCCACAGCAAATAGGGGCCCTACTAGGCAGGGCAGCTATTAACCTAACGACCTGTCTCACACACGATATTGAACAGGCCCTCGATAAGGGGCTTATAACTACATTAACGATAATAGATGTGAAGGGGGCCTTTGACTCTGTTCTTCGGAACCGCCTTATTATCCGTTTATGGTAACAGGGCTGGCCTAATAGCCTGATCAGGCTGATTTATGCCTTTGTATTAAATTGTATTATTAGGGTTAGGTTTAAAGAGGTAATAATAGAGGACTTCCCTTTAACCTATGGGTTGCCTCAGGGCTCCCCATTATCACCTCTTCTTATTTTATATTTTCGATATCCTAGCTAAAGACCTAAGGCTTCGGTTTGGATATATAGATGATATAGGCCTTTTAATTACCGGCCCATCCCTCAAGGACAATGCTATATCCTTAAGCCAACAGGTTACCCAAATCGTAGATTGGGGTGCTGATAATAAGGTCTCCTTTAACCCAGCTAAATGTAAAACTATCCACTTCACTAGGAAACATAAGTAACCAAAAGACCTACCTAGGATGAAAGTTAGAGACCTTGAAATCAAAGCCTTGGTTAAGCCGATTCGTTGGTTAAGGGTTTGGTTTAATAAAAGACTTTCTTTCCAATACTACGTCGAAATAAGGGTAACTATAGTGAAAAGGGTAGCCCAGCACTTAGAGTACCTAATAAACATAAAAAGAGGGATCCTAGTAATTATTATATAAAAGGCGGTTATCACCTGTGTTCTCCTAATAGCCTTATACGGAGCCGAAACCTGGTTTAGGGGGCTAACTAAGCCAGCCCTAAGCAACACCACCTCTCCTTAGGGAGGGTTTATTAATACAGGCTAGAAGGGCCTCATCTAGAAGGTCAACAAGGTTATTATAAGAGTGGCCTGAGCTATCCTCCTAGTTTAGACAATAACCCCAATAAGTAACCTCCTCCGAGATACCGGCCTACCCACTAGGAAAGTGGCTTTAGAAGGGGTACGCCTACGCTTCATAATCCGATTATAAAAGGTCGACTAATAACACCTATTAGTTCTAAGGCTTACATAATAAGGGAGGTAGTAAACACAGCTCCAACGGACAGCAAGCCTCGTTTTAAGGGTCCCAATGCCAGCACTACTCTAACCATAACACTTTCCAGGGTCACAAGACCCAATAATCCTATACACAAAGGAGAAAGCTACTAAGGCCTTTTAGAATTAGCTAAAAACCGTCCTAGATAACCATATAATTATTTATTCAAATAGTTCTAAAGCGTCTAATAGAGCTACGGGATATGGATTCGTTATTTATAGAGGTAATAAGTGTATAGCCTAAGGTTGTGGCCGACTTAGCTTAGTAGAAGTGTTTGACGGCGAGGTTGAAGGAGCGAGGGTAGGGCTCCGGTGGGCCCTCCTTACTTCCTAAGGCTAGCCGATACACATTTATATTAATAATACTAGTGTTATCCAGGGGATATGGGGTAAGGCTTTAGAATCCTTATAAGAAGCCTTCTTTGAGATCTATAAGGTGGTTAGGATATTCGATATATATACCCACTAGGCCCCAGGGTATTAGGGGATAAAAGGTAATAAAGAAGTAGACCACCTAGCTAAGTAAGGTATCGTACTCCTGGTGCTCTTAGGTTAACTAGTAACCCTAGTAGGGATTAAACGATTCACTAGGAAATAAATACGGGCCTAATATATATAGTGGTGGTGTAAGGAAGTAATAGATCGATACGCCTAACTAGGACTCGAGGCTAGCCTATCCAGCCCTCCTAAATTAGCCCTTCCACAGGCTACCCTATACCACCTCCTAGTAGCCTGATCAGGCTATGGAGACTTCGAATAATATTATTAACACTTTAACTATAATAAAGCCCTACTCACCTACTTTTACGGGGAAATAAAGGATATAAACCACTTAGTTTATTACCGAAAAACCCTAATAAGGAGGTAATGGTGGCTTACCCTCTACCCTTTTAGTTTATTAGAGCTTATAGGACCTATGGGATTACTTAAGTAATATTTTAAGGGGTTAATCACCGATCCTAAAAGTTTTAAGGCCTTCCTATATATAATAAACTTCTTTTAAAAAATCTACTCACACTACTAGGGGCTAGCCTCTGGTTGGGCCTTAAGATAACCATCTTACCCTACTAAAGGGACCAAATAGGAAGTAAAGGAACTGGAGGAACCAGCGGGATCCAGGGACAGATCGAACGCATAGTAGCCAATAGGCAAGATTTGGAGGACGCGGGCAAGGGCTGTATACTGTAGAGTAGGTAGTCTGAGCCTGCAGCTCTCCACGCCACATACCCCTCGGGAGGTCTGCTGCAAGGGCTACGCCCTTGCCGCCTTGGCGTTAAATACAACAACAACAATCCAGGCATTTGACATCCGAATGTTTGATGTTCGGACGGGACTGGCATGTCGTATGCAAAGTCAATGCGACGTATGCCGCCGCCACCCCAGATGACGCTAAGCTCCGTGAGATTCCGAAGGTAAATGCCACCCGGGCCACCGAAAGAAGTCCAAAACAAAGGTTTGTATCCATCCAGAAAATGGTCCCTCGGGTGAAAAGAATCTTCATTTAAGCAAAGGGCTGGTCCCGGTATGTCAGGGTACCATATCGCCAAGTTTCTCAACCTGTATTGCTCATGTTCCTCTTGCACGTGCGATAATGACTGGTGGCAGACGCCCAGGCTGACCATTTTACAGCCCTATGAGGTTAGTAAATATAAGACGGAATTTGAGTTGTCAGCTTAAGTTGTACTTACATCAAAGCCGACCTCAAGTTCCGTAACGCGGCCACCCACATCTAGCCGATTCGTCTTGGGCGATAGTTCCGGACTACCAACCCAGTGATGCGTATTAGACCCCTCGGTAATGCACTGGAGAGCCTGAATGCCCCACGGTCCTACAGCCAACTTGAATCCCCGGATATCCGAAATTTCCACGGATTGTTCAGTTGCAGTCCAGTACCCAACCTGACGAATGTCGCCCGCGGTAATAGCGAGCTTCAGTCCAGCGACATACTTGGCGTCACCTACTTGAACAGAGAGATAGAAAGTCGCGATATATTGTCGGGGATGGCCATGCAGTGTTTTCGGGAAAGACAACAGCCCTTTTCAAAGGTGTGTTCTCTACGAGCCGGCGGCTCTCCCAAGTCGCCGGACACATGCATCCACCGAGTCGGTTCTAGGTTTAGAGAAGACGCCACACCGACATCGACCCAATCAAAATTCAGAATCTCCACGATCTTCTGGGCCAGGTTCCAAACACGAGCTCTGTTCTTGAGGCCAGGGGCTATGTGAGCATTGTTTGTTCGGAGATACAGCCACCTCCAGTCTCGATGCTGCGCATTGTCCCGGGCTTCAAAGAGCCATGAGCGGTCTGAGACTTCTCTGAATCTTGATGCCCAGAATTGTTGACTATTGAGTGTTGTCCAGAACAGGCGTGAGGCAAGGCGGAGGTTCAACACGTCCAATGTCGGCAAATGAGTGGCGATTAAGAAACGAAGCTCCTCAGGAAGTGCATGGAAGCGGTCTCGTCCTGGCGTTGTTGCAATGAAATCCGGAAATGTTGGATCTAGCGGCGATTCAGGAGCTTCGGCCAGCGCAGCCGCCAAAGCAAACAAAGCAAATCGGCCCTTATATTTGTTGATTTGCCTCATCGCTGCTAAATCCTTACTTATTTGGCCATGTTGATAAATCCATCAAATCAAAGGCACGTGACTGTTTATATTGCCTGATTAGGAAATAATTGAAGCTATTCACAGGTCTCTCTAGATGTCACGGATGAACTACTAATCCATCGATCCCTGACAGTCGCGTGAAGCTTAGCATGATAAAGATACAGCCATATGAGTGGGAAAATCGACGCCTTATATCGTCGAAGAGAGTCAAAAAGGCAGGTCAAAGATCAGTAGAGGGATGAAGGGGCTGGCGGGTGAAAAATGTAGGGTGAGATAAATGACGCAGGGAGGCCGAAATCCGACGATCCTATTAGCCGGATCACCTTAGTCATGAACCAAATCAATCAATCCAAATCTGAGGGGTTGGCTTGCTTGTTTGGCTGGTGGGAGCAGCTTCATTTGCTTGATTTAGTTGGACTTTGCGTTGTTGGCGTTGCTTTGGCGGCTGCGCTGGCTTCGGCCAATATTGCTTGAACCTCTGGGACGTCATATGGGTTTGTGTTGAAAACAGAATCGGGTTCCAAGCCCTCTCGATCTTCAAACCGACATGAATCCTTCCACGGGAAATTGTGCTCATTAGCATCGACAAGTAGTCCGCCATAGTCGTGGCCCCAACTGATACCCACGTTAAAAATGGGAAACGGGAGCGATTTGCAGACGTCGAATAATCTCAATAATGGCACCGGTCTCGGATGAACGGCCGTCGCTAGGAGATCCCAGCAAGCTTCATGGAAAACAAAGCCGTGCCAAGTTCTTGTACGACAATGCGAAAAGCGAATCACCCGACCCCGACTACAATCTATTCACTTTGTGGTCCAACATTCTCCCTCACTACTTCGACATCTGTAAAAGTTACGTCTGCGAGGTTCCACCACGGCCTGTACCGGGTGTCGAGCCCGATTCCCAAATCATAGCCGTCAGGCACATCGCGAACATCCCACGCGAAGACGAGCCACCCAGCAGCGCTTACCAGGATAGTATCAAAGTGGCTTTCATAGTGGACGAATGTTTCAGCGATGAAAGTTCTACCGCCAGGTGGGAGCAAGCCGTCGAGCAGGTCACCAAGTACATGACAGTGGTCCGAACAGATAGTATTGACCCGTCCGGCTACACCAAGACGATGTACGCCATTGTGACTGTAGGTCTGCACTCGCGTTTCTATGAGTTGCGGGAAGGCGAGGAGAAGTTGAGAGACTACGAAGACACCAACGGCCGGACTTACGAGTTCAAGGATGATGAAGAGTTAATTGATGGCCTCCTTCTTGACATTGTTCGGAAAACGCACTGATTGGTCATCAATTGACAGGATACTTGGTTGTTCACATGAATTGTTGCATATTAGCGGCTATATTGTTCAGGTCAACACGAAGTTCATTGCTTTTGGATCTAACGTTACAACATCCTTCATATTACGCCTTCCGCAGCGATGACTTGACTCAAACCGGGTAAATGGGAGTCGTTGGGAATAAATAGCAAAGCGATGGACGGATGGGCGGACAAAAATCTACATTATTTAGAGCACTGCCGCAACGAAATAGATTTCGTGATTCACGTCACGTTCAAAACTATTCGCAGTTGAGCGACAGTCTCTCTATTCATTCTTGTACATTGGAATGATACATGGCCTGTCCTCTCACTGCGGGTCGCGCGGCTTGGAAGCGGCGTGATCCGGAATCACCTGCACGGCACGGTGGCGCAATCCGCGGGGCGCGCAATCCGGGGTAGGCGGGGTGAAGCAGACGCAGACGTCTTTTTGGGAAAGTGAAACGTGCCACCTTGTTTCTGTCGGCTCGTCTTCCGAATCAAACAACATCCATTGATCGACATGTGCTTACGAGGACTTGCTAAGTCCGGATGCGACACCCCATGCAAGGTTAGCCGCCGTGCCAGCATCGGGTAGGCCCGCTCCGTCTTTACAGCTGCCAGCTCTGGAGCAGGACTCTGTCGCGAGACTGAATCATAACCTTCTAGACCTCGATTCCTTTTCCGCGGGCTAACCCTGAGCCAAAAGGCCCCCGAGGACCCTCGACTTCCTAAAACAGTCCCGTGCGTGTTAACAGCGAGCTGGGGTCACCGTCAGCCCTGTGGCATATTCGCGGGTAATCTGGGGAGTCTTTGAAACATTCTCCAGCCCTCTCTGGGGTTTAGCTGAGATGTCGATCGCGAGCGTGCTGTATCGGCAAGGATCAGGGATAGAACAATGGATACATCGTCCCAAGTCTTGCTGGTGGCCTCTTATAACCCAACGTCAGCCCATCTTCCAAGGGTTTTGACCTGAAGAGAGTGAGACGAAACATGATTCACCGGGAAATTTTCATTGTGTCATGATATAGCCCACAATTACTGTCCCGTAATTGTGGTTCCACTTTTGCGACACATTGGTAATCAGACTGCCCTGAATCTTGGTAGGTATTTCCATTTTCTCTGGGTATGGCAAAAAGCAACATCGCGTTGTCTAAATCGGTTTTGGGGTAGCGAAGGGAGAACAGAGCGTAACTTTGGAGGCTACATTATCCAGTTTTGGCAAATCAAGCCGGGGGTGTTCTTGAGCAGTCCCTTCACGCGAGAATTCTTGAGACTTTGAGTGGTACTTTCTGATAATGAAAACGGTCGGCTGATAGACGTGTCGTCCCATCCATGATACATGTCACAAGCCAATGTCACAAGCCAGCGTCAGACCATCCGCTGTCATGTAAGCGCCCAGCGCAGCCGCCAAAGCAACGCCAACAACGCAAAGTCCAACTAAATCAAGCAAATGAAGCTATTCAGACTACCCAAATAAGCAAGCCAGCCCCCCCGATTTGGATTGATTGATTTAACTCATAACTAAGGTGTTCTGACCAATGAGCGTGCTGGATTTTAGTCACCCTCTGTTATTACCTCACCCTCCATACTTCACCCACTAGCCCCTTTATCCCTTTACTAATCAGTGATTTATTTCCTGGACCTTCGTTAACGATAAAAGGCGTCGTTCTTCCCATTTATTTAACTATATTTCCATCATCAACTTTATTCAACCTTACCTTCCTAACTCCTACTTAATCCTCCTATTATTACTATTTTTATTATTATTACTATTTTTATTATATACATAAGGTAAAATTACCTTTTATTTCTTATATAGTCTACTAATAAGGCTATTCGCAAATACTAGAGCCTCTATCTCCGACCTTCAACCCATTATATAGGGGAATCGGCGATTCATCGTTAAGGAGCAGTTATCTCATAAGGGTGGAAGAGGCCGTACAACTTAAATTCGGGCTTATAGAGTCTTCTTTATTAAACTCACATACAACAACAAAGCTAAGCCGGCTTACTGGTGTTACTAATAATATAACAAAAAGGGGCGGCCTAATTTCTTCTCTATAGTCGCTACCAGCTTTACTTAAGAGTATCTATATTAGTTGATTTTTACTTTTATAAAACTATTCATAATTTATTAATCTCGTAAAGGGTTTATTATATTAGCCCTTATAACCACGTTAATGAATACAGAGATAACCCCTCTTTCAATAAGATAACCACACTATCCCCTTTATAACATCCCCACCTCACCACCTTGAGTATCCCTTAATTGAAGGTTACTAGTATTAGGGATCTCACCCTTATTACGATTATTAGTTAAAACCTTCCCTTTAATTACGTCGACAATACCTTCCTCTAACACCTACTTTACTTCTATAATTTTAATTTATTTATTTAGGTATTATAGGGTAAAACCTTAATAGTTGACCACTTTAAGATAGTATAGAGACGAAGTAGAGCGATAATTAAGGCCAAACTCTGCGATATCTCCATAAGGATTCATCTCTTCTTCGACCTATGGACCTCACTGAATATTTATACCTTTATAGCTATCACTATTCACTTCCTTAACTCAAAAGGAAAGCACCAATCACACCTCCTTACCTTCACTTAGTAACAAAGAAAGCACTCTAGTGTCAATCTTGAAACCACTCTCAAGGATACTATAAGGGATTAGGGCTTAGTTAACTGGATAAGAGTGGTAATCTACGATAACACTACGAATAACAACACTTACCTGGCCTCCTTCTACCCACGGATTAACCCCAAAATAACTTCACGTAACTATAAAACACATCAAATACACTATTACGGTCACATCCTCAATTTTATAACTAAGTCCCTCCTTTTTAGTAGCAACTTTAAGACCTTTGAGGCTAAGTCGGGATTCCACTAAATAATCCATCACTACAAAGAAAATCTCAAACTTTAGAGGAAAACTAAGCTCATAGGTAAGCTTCGGAACATTATAAGATTTATCTATACTTCTCCGTAATGGTAAGAATACTTTAAAAAGATCGCAAAAGAAGTTAACGGTGGTTCCGATTATTATCTCTTCACCAAAAGCTCGTCCAAACTATAATTAATCCTTAATAACGATACTAAATAGAATTCAACCTACTTAATAATTAAAAGAGTAATTAAAAAAAAGTATAAAATCCAAGCTTACTTTTTAGATCTTAATAATAAGAAGGCCTCCCTCCGAATTCCTACCACTAATTACTTAATGGATAAGGATTAATTTATTCTTATTAAGGTCAAAAGCCTTCTTAAGCTTCACTTTTTCTAAAGAAAATAAACAAAGGGATAGGGTAAAAAAGATGGCTATGGACGCCTTTAGGAGGTGATTATTAGCATAGAGTATATCCTTAAGTACCTTAAGGAGTAGAAGAATTACTATAATCACGAGATTATTCTTATTATTATATGAAAGAATAAGAATAATAAGGGGGAGGAGGATCACCGACCCTCTACTCATAATAATCGTGCTTTAAGGTCATTAACTCAGCGACCATTTAACAAGAGTTTTCTTCTGGATTATATGGAGGTTAATTGGGCCTGGCGAAGGGCTGAGGCCACTTCGCAGTTCTATCGCCTCCGGAAAGGGTACCAGGTGAATCTTCGGTCCTCTATTAAGCTAGCTTAGCAAAAAGTAAATAAGTATTACTTAGCTTTTACTAAGTCACCCCTTTTTATTGCTTTAATTAATCTCTATCCCTCCTTTAGTTTCAATTACTCTAAAGAAGTATGGGGTAGAGATGGTTAAAAAGTATGAGTACAGAGTGCGGAAAGGGGGCTAAAGTACTTCTTTAATAAATAGTATAAGAATGACGATATATTGGTCTTATCACCAGCCTTATCATCAGCCTCCTCGTTAACCTCCTCGTTAACCCTATCTTCACTTAAGGATAACCACTTTAAATAATAACTAAGAAGTCGTCGTAATTAGGAAGTAAAGGTGATATCTAATAAACTTAACTTATACTTTAAGTAAACCCTAGATAAGACGAATAACCCTACGTAATAGTAACTAAACTATTAAACATAATACCCTTGCTTAAGTAAATTAGCCCTTAATGTCTTTGCAATCCCAGTTATAACATTAAACTATGAGTAAGCTTTTAATACAGCGAAATTAACACCAACGTCGCAAAGGCTCTCGATAAAGGCGGAGAGTATTAAGTGGCTACAGTTGACGAAGAATTGTCTAAAAAGGGATATATTGCCCCTCTCTGGGATTAAGGGGTTTATTGTTTATCCATAGGATCTCTAAATAACTTCATTTATTACCTAATCGGGTAATATAACCACTCATATACCTTTGATTTAATGGATTTATTAACAGGGCCAAATAAGCAAATATTTGGTGGCCCTGAGGCAAATAAGCAAATAGGGGGGCCCGATTTGCTTTGTTTGCTTTGGTGGCTGCGCTGTAAGCGCCCAGCCTGCAATTGCGCAGCAGCAGCATGAGGTCTGGTCTGCTGCAGAGCCGCGTCGGTCTCATGTGTATCGTCAAGTGGTTGCACCTAGGCGGGGCTTTTTTGAAACTCTAATGATTCCTCTCATAAGACAATAACGAATCGCTGGTGAGAAGGAATTGATGCTTGGCGTAGAGAATTCCCAAGTTGAACACCGCCTCCAGTGCATCCGCCACAAATCCATACTTAAGGGCATCCACCGCCCTCTCCATCGAAGCTAAGAAGTGCCATATCTTTTCTTGTCATTACCGGATTACGTTCAACCGTCTACTTTAAATCACGTTTTTCAACATTCAACACGTCCATCAAAATGCTTGCCATCCCTCCCAGCCCTGTTTCGCATGCCTCCCCTCGCCCTGTGTGGGAAGAGCGAATCTCTGAGCTCCTCGACCAAGCGCGGCAACACGAATCTCCTTACAGCGAGACCTTCGGCCCCCACAACATTCACATCCATCCCTCCGTCTACTCTCCCAAGTACTTCCCTGAAACTTGGTGGTACGCACAGAAGATGCCCACTATTGTGGGAATGGGGAGGTTCCTCGAAGTCGGCGTGGGATCGGGTCTCATCTCTCTTGCCGTCGCCGCTGGCGGAGCCCAAGTCTTTGGGGTGGACATCAACCCCGAAGCCGTGAACATCACACAAAAGAACTTTGAAATCAACCATCAGAAGGGCACTTTCGAGGTCAGCAACATCTACGAGCACGTTCAGGGGAAGTTCGATTTCATCTTCTGGAACCACCCGTGGCAACATGATTCGACCATCCCAGAGCAGCTGAAGACGGAGAAGACCTTCGACTCCGAATACCAGCTGTTGCGGAGGTTTGTCGGCATGGCGAAGGAGTACCTGACAGACAACGGATCTATCTTGCTGGGAACAAGCGCCTACGCCAACCGCGAGGCAATCGCTCGGATCGCCCAGGAGAATTATTACGACTGCCGGGAATTGGCCAGGGGACAGCAGTCAATTGGACATGGTTTCACTGAGGAATATTACATTCTCGAGATGAAAAGCCTTTAAATGTAACCGGCGGAGGTAGTTGCAGAAGGCATTCGGCGATGTGGATAGAACCTGAAAAAGCACTCAATGACATGGAAAAGAATCACAATGCCCGTTAACGTTGAACATATTAAGCGTTTTGCTACTGCCTCTTGTGTAGTTTACTCTCGGTATCATTGTGCCAAGCAACAGGGAGGACATAATCGGGCGTCCATACATGTTTAACCAATACGATTTGTTGTCATAGATAATCTGAGAAACTAGTCAGTCAATCGCATATTTTCTAATTGTCATTAGCACCCATTAGTCACGGTGCTGCATGGCAAATAACGTGATTAACAGTGACGCATCGTTCAAGCTCACGAGTATTGAATCCGCAGCAAGGAAGGGGGGAGGGAGGACGAGAGTCAAATGACATATATCAGGGACATACGCTTTGGTGCTGGTTCTAGTTGTTGTTGTTGTATTTAACGCCATGGCGGCAAGGGCGTAGCCCTTGCGGCAGACCTCCCGAGGGGTATGTGGCGTAGAGAGCCGCAGGCTTAGACTACCTACTCTATAGTACACAGCCCTTACCAGCGTCCTCCAAATCTTTCCTACTGGCTATTATACGTTCAATCTGTCCCTGGATCCCGCTAGTTCCTCTAGTTCCTTTGTTTCTTATTTAGTTCCCTTAGTAGGGCACGTTGGTCGGTTATTTTAAGGACTAGCCGGGGGCTGGCCCCTAATAGTGTGGGTAAATCTTTTAGAAGAAGTTTGTTATACGTAGGAAGGCCTTAAAGCTTTTAGGATTAGTGATTAAACCCTTAAAGTATCGTTTAAAGGATCCCATAGGTCCTATGGGCTCTGATGAACTAGAAGGGTGGAGGGTAGGCCACCGTTACCTCCTCGTGAGGGTTTTTCGGTAATAAACTAAGTGGTCTATTTCCTTTACTTCCCTATAAGAGTATGTAAGTAAAGTTTTATTATAGTTAAAGTATTAATAATATTATTTAAAGTCTCTATGGCCTGATCAGGCCACTAAGAGGTGGTGTAGGGTAGGCCGTGGTAGGGCTAGTTTAGGGGGGCTCGATAGGCTGGCCTTGAGTCCTAGTTGGGCGTATCGATTTGTTATTTCCTTATACTATTATTATATATATTAGGCCCGTATTCGTTTTTTAATAAGTCGCTTAATCCCTATTAGGGTTGTGTTATAATATAGCCTACAATTACTGTCCTGTAATTGTGGTTCCACTTTTGCGACAGTTATGAGCCCTTGTCTCTACGATCCCTCTGGTTGAATGGCTAAACGCCTTGCTAAAGTGGCAGTATGTGGGCCGACCTAGAGGTCATGGGTTCGAGCCTCGTTATGCTCACCCATTCTCGCTTCAGCAGCAAGTCACCGAAATGGAAGGTTAGACTTGCCAACTGGAAGCGGCCGGCACCCAGTAACAGTCAGTAAGGACTTGTCAGCTGTGAGTGTAAGCCGGTGTTAATTCCTTAGTTAGCAGACCTCTTCTCTCCTCGGTCTGAGGGGTGTATCATAATATAGCCCACAATTACTATCCCGTAATTGTGGTTCCACTTTTGCGACACCTAGCCAGTGGAACTAGCGGCTAATTAGGGCCTTTAAAGTGTCCCTCCCCGGATATCCCGTTAACGTAGAGTTATAGAACTTTTGGATTAAACCCATCCTTAGGGGCTCGTAATGTGGAATCCAGATTCTGTCCCTCCATAATAGTCTCTTATTATCGTTGATTATATATTCTGATAGCATTATCGGCAACTTCTATTATAAGGGAAGTTGTTGGTCTCTTTTTTATATTACCCCCCTAATTAGCTAGTATCGGTTGTTCTGGTCTAAGGTTTTATCCCACTAGGAGTATAATAGCTCTTTTTTAAAAGGGTTTAAGGGGGGTTCTATCTTATTTGGGCTAGGGCTATCGGCTTAATCTATGTCTCCGGGGGAGTCTCCTATATTAAACTTAACCTTTTTTATTTACCCTGATCGGGCCTAAACTTCTCTAATCACTATTATGTTATTAACTCGTATTATGTTAATCCTGTTCTTTAGTAGTTTAATTTTCCGACCCTCTAACCTGTTGTTCTATAGGGTACTAGGTCTATCCTGCTCGCATCTCGATAGAGTATTAGGAATTATTGCTTTTTTACTAGGTTTAAATTAGATAATAAAGTTATAACGGGACAATAATTCTAACCACCTAATTTAACGTTTACTTGACTATTTCTTCGTTATAAAGTATTTTAGATTCAGGTGATTAGTTAGGATAGTGAACTCTTTTATACTCCGTAGTTCTGAATCTCAGTACTCTAAGCAGCGTATTATTACTAATAGTTCCTTATTGTATATCGGGTAATTATACTCTATAAGTAGGTTCTTATGTGAAAAGAATGTTATAGGCTTTAGGATCCCTTTGTTATTATACTACGATAAGGCACCTCCTACTATATAACCAGATAAATCGGTTTTCCAGTATTATAGTTTAATTAGGGTCCCAGTGAGCTAATATAAGTGTGCTAATTAGGAGCGTTTTTAGCTCCTTAAACACTTTAGTATACTCCTTACTCTAAATGAATAGTATGTCCTTTTTGGTTAAGGTTATTAGGGGTTATGCAATCCCTGAGAAGTTGAGTATAAACTGCTGGTAATAATTAGTAAAACCAATAAACCCATGGACTCTTTACACTAATTAGGGCACTTCCTATCTCTAAATTACTTTAATCTTCTTAGGGTCCACGCCAATTCCCTTACTAGTATTAATAATAAACCCTAAATACTTAACACTCTTAACCTCGAATTTGCACTTATTAATATCCATATACAGGTCTGCAACGCCTAAGCGCTCAAGGACCTTCTTAACCTTTTCTCTATAATCAGAGAGGGAGCTGTCTAAATAAATCAGAATATCGTCAATATAAGCTGAGTAGAACTCATCTAAGAAGTCTCGTAGAGTATGGTTAATATATTACTAGAACGTTATAGGGGCTTTAGTTAAACTAAAGGGGGTAATTATTTATTCGTATAACCCATACTTTATTCTAAACGCCGTTTTCTATTCATCTCCTTTTTTAACCCAGATCTTATAGAACATAGCGATAATATCCAATTTTATTAACTACTTTGTTTTTGTTAGTGTTCTTAGAGTTTCACTGATTAAGGGTAAGGGGTATCGGTCCTTCTTTATAATAGTGTTAAGGGCACGGTAATCGACGTAGAACCATAACCCTCCTCTAGGCTTCCGGATAAACAGAACGGGTAATAATATAGGGGAGTTATTAGCTTTAATAAACCCTTTATTTAATAGTTCTATAAGGGTTCAGCATAATACAATTAACTCTTCTCTTAATATACCATATAAGGGTCCCTAGGTTATTAGTTTGTTTTAACTATAGGAGTTCTTTTTGATAGGGATAGTATAGTTGACGTTCTTCTGGTGTGGTGGTAGTTAATTAGCCTTATTTTAGTTAAAGATATATAAAAACCTATAATAATACATAGGGAGTTTTGTCCTAGGGTCTATTTTTATTTTTAGTATTAGGGCCTTCTCGATATTAGCTAAATTTACGGAGAACGTATTTAGGGTAAATATACTAAAAGGGGTCTCTCTTCTCTTCTATACCCACTTAATTAGAGCTAAGAATACTAATTTAGTTTACTACTAGATTAGGAACTTTGGATTTTACTAGGCTTAACCCGGTTTCCTTTTTATCACCTAGTGGTCTACGATACTTATATATAGAGTACTTCGTACTAGGTAAACCATAATATTATTGTTAATTATTTAGGACCTTCTAAAGATAATATCGTCTTTTTAGTTAGGAATAATATAAAATAATAATCAGTATCGTTTATAGCTATTAATATTAATATTAGTATAAGTGACGTAGCGGATTATACTAGGGATTATAATAGTAACTTATATTAATTTCTAAAGTATAATACTAATATATAGTAAGCGGAGTTTCTTAGTGAAGGCGTCGCTAATTAGGGCGTATATTAAACACCTTATATTAATAAAAGTAGTTATATAATGTATCCTATTAATTCCGATATTAATATAAAATAAGTTATAAACTATACTCTTTTTAATAACCTTCTATTCCTTTATAGCTTATGCCTCCTAATAACGATTTTCACTAAGAGTTACTCTTTTCCTAAGTCCTAAGAGTCCTAATCAGAGTTACTATCCATTTCACTCTATTCCTTAGTTTTTCCCTTAAAAGTCTTAGTTTTCCTTATCTTTTTTTAATTCTTAGGGTATTACTATTATATATACCCTTTTTTATTATAATTATAATATCTATGAGCTTCCTCTTAGTTTGGCCGTTTACGGACTTTCTTATCCTTAGTTAGCCTGTTTACCTTTGTAGGTTCCTAATCCATCTGATCAGGTTAGGGGGACTCTAATTGACCGTTCTACCTTTAAGGGGACTTAGTTCTTATTCGGTTAGGGGTTAGCGATCTCCTACGCTAACACTTATAGCGGGCTTAATAGGATTCACTATCCAATTCTAAGCTTATATTTAGGAATATTTAAGTGTATATAACGTATATCGTTAACTTATTAATTATACTAATAAGGGGGACTCTTATTATAGTATTCAGGGCTCTTTTAAGGTAATTAATCCTTATAACATTTAACTAGTATCCTCCTCCTACCTTTATAACCTCCTTTTTAAACTTAGGGAAAAAGGAAGTAAAACTCTTATTCTCTTTTTACTATATAATCCTTAGTTGGTCAATGGCTCATACTTCTACGTTAAGGTCCGCGTAACAACCCTTTAAGTATTCCATAAATTTATCCGGGTTCTTCGACCTATTAACCCCTCCTTGCGCATAATAGGCGCTCACTATGGCCTGCGCAGTGTTTTCTAGCCTAGAATAAATATAAGTGAATACGGCTAACTCTAAACTAAAGGCTTCTCTATTTACACTTATCTTCCCTCCCATCTTAAAATACTATTATTACAACTTCTTATATAATCCATTAAACTTCAGTAAATCGGGAATCTAATATTTAACTTATTTTAAAAATAGTATATAAACTTAATTAGGGGGAATTAGTATTATAGAGGGTATCGTGGACTAGTTTAATATTAAGGTCGGGTACCTAGGCTCTATTAGGGCTTCCTATAATAATCGAATCTGCTTTTGTTAGGTCTCTTACGCCGTTACTTAGGCGGTCCACATCTCCTTTAATTGGGTTATAAGCTGTCTAATCAACTACACTAACTATTATGGGTTTCCAAATAATTTAGCGTTACCTTCTATCATCGCGTAGCTATCGCTTATCCTAGCGTTTTACGTTTAGCAGTGACTATAGTATACTTAATAACGTAGTTAAGGTACTCTATTATGGGTATACGTATACATCTTTTCGAGTTTATAATAACCTCTAAGTCTGATCAGGGCATATTAATCAGTTTTAGACGTTTAGGGACTCCTTAGGTCAACCCATCTAAAACTTCTTACCACTCTCACACAAGTCATAGACTTCTATACTAAGTATTCAATTAATTACCTTCGATGATCTTAAAAATAATATAACAATCCAAGTACGTATATTATAACTAACTATAGCGACTACTATGAGTATCTTTAAGATAAGGAGAAAGGAAGGAAAAGTCTGCTGCCCTACAAATCCGTTGGGTCCTGATTAGGTCTGCTTAGGCCTAATCAGGCTTAGTAAACAGCGGTTGGCGTTGAACATGGCCGAGTGGTTCCGAGGCCTCTGATCGGGCCTTGGCCCGTGACATTCCTAGTGGTATCCCTATTAGGACTATTTCTAGTTTTGGGGAACTAGTTAATTCTAGGTGGATAGCGGTGTTATCAGCTTAGCCTTTTTAGTGATATTATTCAGTTTTTACCTAGTAATAGGAAACTTATATACTATAACCTATTTCTATAACTCTAATATTAACCGGTTAATAATATTTATAATATAGATCCTTTTAGGGACAGGGTCTAGGTATTCTATTTCTATTATTTTATAAATATTAATAAAATTTTAATAGGATTATCCTATTTTTTAGGTTATTACTTTAAGGTGGCGGATAGTACTAAATACCCGGATCCCATCGTCCACTACACCGATGCATAACTAGGTTTCCATTTCCACCTAGGAGATTCTGTTTAGTTCATTCTTATATTTGATAGCGATGTAATTAGCTTATTTTCGCTAAATCCCACTATTAAAACACCCAGTAGTGTATAAGATTTTTATAGTATTTGTCGGAACACCACCGTCCAGCTGGCGACACCTGTTGCCGCATATCGCCGATTAGCTCGATTAGCGAGCCAATCAGAGGTCAGGGATTGGATTTAGAATCGCGGCCACTAGCACCGCCTTCGGCTTCCAATTCCTACCTCATACAATAACAACAGATAGGACGAATATATCGTTATCTGCCACCCACTACAACCAGGCCTGGTGAGGTGAATCCAACAGTATTGGTAATCAAGTTGTCCGGATTTATAGTGAAATGTCCTTTTAGGTTGAAAACGAAGGTATTATAATTAGCTTAGGATCCCCCCTTATATTTAAGAGTCGGGAGATGTGTTTTTCCTTAGAGGTCGGATTTCTGTTATTTGGGGACCTATTGAGTAGTAGCTTCTATAATAATTATATTTTCCTCAAAGGTCGCCGTTCCGTTCCTTAGGGCTACTAGGTGATTGTGTTTCCTTTTAAGCCGGATCCTGGTCTCCTCGTCTACAATAAGCTGGTCCAGGTCTTATTTAGTTAGTTCTGTAACGGTCCAAGCACGTATATTACAACTAGCTATGGCGACTATTACGAGTATCTTTAAGATAAGGAGAAAGGAAGGAAAAGTCTGTTGCCCCACAAATCCGTTAAATCCTAATCAGGTTTACCTAGGCCTAATCAGGCTTAGTAAGCAGCGGTTGGCGTTGAACATGGCCGAGTGGTTCCGAGGCCTCTGATCGGGCCTTGGCCCGTGACAAGTTCCTAGTTATTAGTAGTTTAGGTTTAGTTTTGAGTTTAATCACCGGGTTGGTATTCTCGGTTATCGAGGTTTAGGTTCTCGTCGACTTTATTAGTATAGGGAATCCCTAATACTCCTAATCGAGCTTAATAACTCACCGGGTTAATAATAGTTAATTTCTTTTAGCTGGTCATCTTATTACCTTAATAGTTTATACCCCTATTTAAGTAGGTAAAAAAAAGAACGTATTAGGGGTTTACGGTGCAAAGTAAAGAGGTTAGTAAGAGGATATTCTTCTTTGATCCTCTCCTTAAAGGGGAGGGACAGGCCTTTTTATATATAGTCCTCCTTAGTCAAGCCCTGTCGTAGTCTGGAATCGGCTTAGCCGCCATGCTTTCCTTAGTCAGATTCCAGCCACGTGACAAGGATGGCCATGTGAAAGTATACGCTAGCGTCACTTTTAGTCGCTGCTTCAACCCGGCTAGTGGGAAACGATGATTCTCATCACGGAATGATGCGTGCACCTGTTGCCCTGTGCCATCTCCAGCGGTAGGTTGTCTGCCCAGTTCAGAAAGCGCCTGTAAGTCTCTTCGACGAAAGCAAACGACAATGCATCTGCGTAGGGCTTTTGATCCGTGTCATACATGAGTTGCAGCATGTCATGGACTATCAAGAAGAACCGGCAGCGTTCTCTGAAGAAATCGTTGACATATTTCCAGCGCTTGTCATCTTCGGAAAGTCTGCTACTTCTCTCAGAGACGAAGGTCGACTCAGGCATGGGGAACATAGGAGGATGCTCAACTAAGCGTGTGTGAAGGTGTATGGAAAGCAGTCTTGAAAATGCATTAGTTGAAACCCGCCATAATTGTCCTAGGCCCAATATGGGAGAGCTGCATGTTTATTCCAGTCAATGCCGGGATGACTTACGTCATGGAGTTGAAGATTGCCCACGCAGTTTGACTCGTAGTTCGCCGCCAATCTCCTCCGTTCATGTCATGTTCATGCGGCAAGTAATCAGAGGGTTGAAGATGGAAAAGCTGGAGGCTGTTGGCCATCTCAAGAACTCCATTGAGGCATTCTAGGTGTTCTCCACCGGCGCCTGCGATGTATTGCACCGTAGCGACGGTACAAATATCTTCGACCCCGGAATCCCTTTCTTGCTTCCATAATTGCTTGGCCTCTTCACAGAAGAGGTGGACGATGAGTGTGGACTCAGGCTCAAATGCAGCATATCCCTGCTATACCGTGCTGTGAGACACCTGGTCTATCCCGATCGCTGTGCTGCTCCGATACTTACACATGCCCAGCAGAGTAAGGCAGCTACGAGGAGTCTGGAGCAGAATTGATTTCTGCTTAGTAAGCCGTCAAGAAACAGGTCTACGTCAAACAACGGCGACAAAGGGTGATCAGTTTCAAGATATAGGGAAATCACTGCGGAGGCAAACTCGTTAGTTACGGTCACATTAGTCCACTTGGAAATGTCAAGTTCGAGTAGCCGATCATCGTATACTGAGAGTGGCTTGAGTGGGCCCTTGGGAATGGCGTTTCGTTCGTTCTCGTTCGGAGGTAGGCGTGTCGATTCTCCAGTAGGGTTCGTCCTTGGGGTATGTCGACTCGATTTTGAATGCTGTTTTTGAGTCCATATTAATATAAACAAGTAGACGCATGTCTACTCGAGACGTAAGAAGACTACATTCGGAATATTGAGGCACAGTGTGCAACAGAGCGCCTCTTGGTAGAGGGGGATCGCTCACACGGAAGAGTCAGCCCACCCAATTCTACTTGGTAACAGGAGACAGTCTAAATCAAGCTTGGAGACCTCGACGGGAGCCCAGACTGAGTATGCAACGGGATGTGACCTTCCGGGGGTTGAGGAGTTCCACTGCGTCTTCCTTGGTCGCCACCGCATCGCTTTGCTCCCTCGGGGGATGGCTTGCAGGATCCTCTTTGAAACTAGACTGTAATCACAAGTGCCACCACGTTTCTGAGACTAGGAGCACGCGGGGAGAATGCCGTCGCACTAGACATGAGAATCAGCCTTGTTCAGGATAACCGAGGTGTTTGGTAGGTAACGCACGGCACTCTTCCTCTGTCGACATGGCTCGCATGCCTTTGGCGCGTATGAGCGTCTCCTTTTAGGCTCCCGGGCAGAACTCTGGCCGGTGGCCGCGGTGGAGTCGACGCCGAAGCCGCCAGGACGCGGAATGAGGGGTTGTGGTACCGGCTGATCCGGCCGGTCGTCTAATGGCATTCTCGCTGAGGTCGCAGTCGCTCGCCGAAATATCCATTGATTTGCCGTGAGTTTTAGGTCGGCGGAGTGAAGGTCGTCGGTCACGACGTCCTGATCCTCCGCATTCAACGCTGACGACTTCTTTTCCGACTCGACCCCGCCAACAGGACATTTAGCTTTCGTGATCGTTTGTGGTTGGTGAATTGATGGCGGCCAAAAGATTAAGCAGTGTGACGGACAAAACTCCGAGCGCTTAGGTAGGTAGCTTCCTTAGGTAGGTATCTGCACTGTGAGATAAGGGGTGCTGCGTACCTAAGGTACCTAGGTACAAGCTACCTACCCTAACAGGGCTAAGGTGCCTTAGGCAAGGGACCTTCATCTAGCGATTGGACAGTCGGTCCGAAGGCTCCTCCGAGGGTGGGGTAAGGTGTTGGCTCCGCTAAGGCAGTTAGTTACCCCGCCTCTCCCCAGCCACTCCTCTCCAGTCTGGAACCATCAAGCCACTGACTGTCTGGCCTATCTCATCCGCTTTTCTTACATCCACCCATCAGCTACGCCTCACGATTTCCTTGGCTCAAGTGGCCTTCATCTTCAAATTCGATATATTCTTCTGGCAGTTGTCTGGAGAACTCATGGCAATCAAGCCACGCCACCAGCTAGTGCAACCGAGGCATCCCGGAAATCTTGGCAAAACCCCTTGTCGTTGTTGATCAACGCGTCCAAGTGGGCATGGATGCTTTCCTGAAGCAGCAGGTGCCATCGCACAAAGTTGACGAGAAGATTGGAGCGCCTTGGCATGCAACTTGCTGCCGTGAACCGCAATGTATAGCCGCGACGAAGATACCAGGATTATGGAAGGAGAAGGAGATAACTTTGGGGCGGGGAACGAACGATGATGAGGTCAGAGAGAGAAGGTCCGTAGCACCTGACTGACTTCGTCGCGTCCAGCGTGCATACTTATCTGTCGCCAGCATCCCCCACTCCTATGTTCTCCGTCTTTTGCTGTTGACGTCCACCATATTCTGTTGGTGGTTTGTGCGAGCATCGCCCATCGATTTTCGCAACATCATTGGCGAGATGAAGCTCGACGACAGACACAATGGCCTCCAGGCCGTCCTGGCCGGGGCCCTTGGCGCGCTCATCGTCAATCCCGCGGCCGCAGTGTCATGCAGCCCATACACGCCCTTCGAGCCAATCGACCCCCAAAATTGGGTAAACCCGGACAACATGACGTGGGATGACTGGGTCAAACCGCCCGGCACCGACTGGTCGAACCCGGCCCGCAAAGGCTCGAGCCGCAACTTCAACATCGCACTTGTCGTCGTTGATTATCCAGATAGGCCCTTCACGATCAGCCAGCCAGCGCACTCCACTATTTTCAACAATCCGCAGCCCGCCGCTGCCGAGATACCTCGCGAGGATGTCCCGTCCTTCTACCACGATCTTCTCAATACTCCCAATGATTTGAATCAGGGCCACACCCTTCACGAGTACTGGATGGAGGACTCAGTCGGCCGCTTTGGTGTTGATCTGACTGCGTTCGGTGCCTACCAGATGCCAGCTAAGGGATACCAGTACGGTATCTCTGATGACATGAACCCAGGTGCGTGCCCGGCCGGGGAGACCTGTGGGCTCAGCATTCGAACCGATGCGCTCGGAGCCTGGAGAGCGGATGTGGGCAATGAGACGGCTGATGCTTTCGAGCTGGTCTTCATCTTGTCTGCGGGTCAAGACGAATCTTCGACCTGGCAGGAGTTTGGCGAGATGATGTTCCAGAGCCCTGAGGATGTCCCTGACAAATTCGGTCCTCCCAAGGCGGAAAACAGCTCTCTGGCAAACTGGGCCCGCACGAGATATGTTCCCTGGACATCTTGGGCGGCAGCTTCAACCATCTGGCCGAACGCTGGTGGCGGATCGTCTACCCAAGGCGAGAGCTCCGGCATGGCCGTCTATGCCCACGAGTTGAGCCACTTGTTGGACATTGGCGACAACTACAACAACCCGTACGGCGAGCCCCTGCGCAGAGCCTACACGGGTCCCTGGTCGATGATGTCCAGAGGGTCATTCAACGGTCCTGGTGGCCCGCATTCCCGCTGGCAGATCCCAGCTGTCCAGGGCGCATCTATGGGATCGCTGCACACGGTTCGAGACAAGTTCCAGCTCGGGCTGATGGACAAATCCAGCATTCTTTGGCTGTCCCGTGAGGCACTGGCAACTTCAGGAATCGCTGTCGCTCATCTGACAGCTCGATCTGTCGACCCCGCCGACGGCTTGATGGGCGTGCGCATCATCATGGACGGCGATCGATCGCCAGCATGCGATATCGAAACTGAGGTTTTGTGTGATGGCGGCGATTGGGACAATTATGAGGTGGAGGTTGTTGACCGCATGGGATCCGACTCCTTCACTCCTGACTCGGGTGTCTTGATCAGCAAGTCTAAGAACGTCGATCGTCAGCCCTTCCAGTGGGTCATCGACGCCCACCCGGAAGATATCGAGCTCGTCGACTTTATCCGGCCCAATGGCTCTATCGCGATGATTACTCTGGGCGACTACCGCCAGCTAGCGGACGCTCTTTTCCATGCGGGAACAAACTCCGGCAGCGAGTTCGAGTATGTCGACAGGGCTAACAGCCTGCACTTTTACATCATCGACCGCCACCGCGACGACGAAGGCGTTCTTTCGTACACTGTTGCAGTCCGCTCGCTCGACGGAGATGGTGCGAGCGTCCACGACGTCTCTCTTGAAGAAGGGCTGGTGACGGACTTGAAACAGAACGCTCCTACCGGTAAAGGCGTAACGTGCTCATTCCAGCTTACCAACAGCGGAACGTATGTGGCGGTTGATCCGAACGAAGTGCAGCATCCCGAGGACGTGTCGGCGTTCCTCGAATCTGACGTTTACCGACTAAGTGCTGAGGTTGAGGGTGCTGGCTGGCGCGTCGAGGTACCCAATGCTCTGGTCACGGCCAAATTCGGGGAGGTCAAGACGGCGCGCGTGTCGGTTGGCGCAGATGCTGACGCCTCTGATGCAGCTGTGGTGACGCTGAAGGCGACGTCTGAGTCCGACCCGTCTGCGGTTGCTTCTGCCCAGTGCAAGGTGACCAAGTCATGAGAGTCTGCCCGACTCAGAGTAGTCTTTGGCGATGTATTTTATTCAGTATAAATAATACCATAATTAAAGTCTTCCTACTCGTCTTCGTGCCTGCTTTCGAGTCCGGATCCACCTGTGAAGTTTGGGGTATCTCGTACGTAAACCAGCGCACCTGGGTGGTCTACGAAGTCCCACAGCGGGGCTGTTAGGGTTGATGGGCCCGTTCCACGCCTCGATGTTCAACAATCAAGGTCAATCCATTCGCTCAGATCGTCTAGTTGGTTAGGATGATACGTTGTGGTCTTCTTCACACAGCGCTCCGTGTTGACGGCGGTTCGAATCCGCCTCTGAGCAATTCTGAGACTATTTATTTTGCTTTTTGGTCAAACTGAGCTGATGTCGAAGTGAATGAACAGTAAGGGCGATGACCACGATCCGTTTGCGACCCTTCGTCATTGTGTTAATGCGGGGTCGACCGCAGCACTATTCAGTAATCTCTAACAATACCCACCGACATACAACCTTTGGCCTACCTACTACGTATCTACATTGCTAGGGGTCGACCCGATGGTGTGGTTGAGCTTCGTGTTGCTGTCGGCGAATTTGAGAGCCGCACGGGAGCGGCAACCGGGTCATCCCCGACAACCCCTCATGGGGGTCACCACCATCAGATGTTTAGCATCGAGACATCGCGCGTCGTGGTGGTGTGTAAGATCAATAGCCGGCAGCTGATAGGCAGGCGGCTTTTGGGTTCGCGGATGACGTGCGCTTCCTCCAGGGTCGCGTCATCCCCCGCCCGGCCGGGGCTCGGCGCCGGCAACGGACCTTCAAGAAGCATGACACACGGCATCTTGTCGGACACCCCTTTTTGCGCTGGCGGACCCCTAGGTCCGTGAGCCAACTTAACTCATTCCCGTCAGCTTTGTCGACGCTTCCTGACGTCGCGATGTCGCCCGCTCACGGCTTCACCGAGATCCCGAGGATAGACCTCTCCCTGGCAGCCGACCCCGCCACGGAGGCCGGCCTGCTCGACCAGCTCCGGCACGCGCTCACCAACGTCGGCTTCCTGTACGTCGTGAACCACGGTGTGCCGGAGAAGGTCGTCTCGGACGTCGTCGAGGCGCTGCCGGTGCTGTTCGCGCTGCCCGTGTCGTCCAAGGAGGAGATTGCGCTGGGCAATTCCCCGCACTTTCTTGGGTACAGCGGGGACGGGTCGGAGACGACGGCCGGGAAGAGCGATCGCAGGGAGCAGATCGAGTTCGCGACGGAGCTGACGGACGGGTGGAGGGAGGGATTGCCGTTGAGGGAGCGGTTGAGGGGTCCTAACCAGGTGAGAGGTCTTGTGGTAAGGACTCATGGGGCTTGAGGCTGATGAGATGCAGTGGCCGTCTGCGTATCCCGCGCTGCGTCCGATCATCGAGTCATACATATCGGAGATGACCCTTCTCGGCGAGCGCTTTCTCCGGCTAGTCGCCAAAGCCCTCTCCCTGCCACCAGAGACCTTCCTGCCCTTCCTCTCGGACCAGCACCGCCTCAAGCTGGTTCACTACCCGGCGCTCCCGGAGAGCGAGGCGGGCAGCCAGGGTGTAGGCCCGCATAAGGACTCATCAGGCTGGTGGACGTTCCTCCTGCAGGCGTCACCACCTCACATTAAAGGGTTGCAGGCGCTCAACAAGGACGGCGACTGGGTCGACGTGCCGGTGCTGCCGGGGTCGTTCGTGGTCAACATCGGGCAGGCGTTCGAGGTGGTGACGAACGGGGTGTGCAAGGCGACGACGCACCGCGTGCTCGCGGGCCCGTTGGAGCGGTTTAGTGTGCCGTTCTTCCAGGGCGTGCGGCGGAACCTGACGAAGGAAGAGGCGGTCGGCTCGCTGCGGGAGCATTTCCGGAAGCCGGAGATTAGGGGGCTGGCGCTGGAGTCGGAGGAGGGGAGGGGGATCGATTCGGCTTTTTTGAAGGGGAAGTATGAGACGTGGGGGGAGAGCCAGTTGAGGACGAAGATCAGGAGTCATCGTGACGTGGGGAGGAAGTTTTATGCGGATGTGTTTGATAAGTATGTCTCTGATGATCAGTAATGCATGGTTGTCTGGTTCAAACTGTCTTAGGGGTGTAAAGCGGAAAGAAATTGTGATGGAAACGACAGTAGGTACAGTAAAGTAGAGAAGCAATAAAAATAGACAGGACAACTGCTGACTGTACGACGAAACCTAGTATCAAGTCTATGAAAATAGAGCCTCGCAACGCGAGATATGACAGTGGCTAATACGCAAGCCAGTCAGCCTTTCACTCCACGCCGGCAGACGTAGCCGGTGGGACAGGAGAGTTACACTGTCCCTTCTGGGGATCAGACCTGCCGGAAGCCCAGTCAGTAAACCTTGCACGGCCAAAAGCACATATCATTGTCCAACTCCTGGGGGTCGACTTACAGGTACGCCCAGTTGGTGTAAGACGACTCGCCGCCAAAGTCGCAGCCGTGGATCTCCTTCCAGAGACCGCTGATGCAGTCGGCTTCGCTCAGATTTCGGGCCTCCTCGGTGATCAGGCAGACCTGGAAGTCGATCTTGGCGTTGGTGTCAATGTTGGAGCAGATGCGCTGGCACTTCTTCTCCGGGGCGGGCGAGTACTCGCAGTCGCCGAGCTGCTTGTTGCCGCAGGCCGTCTCGATCAGCCCCTTGGCCTTCTCCCGGTAGGGGCCGACGTCCAGGCTCCATGCATTGGACCCGCTGTAGCAGTTGCGCTTGGAGAGGGCTCCGTCGCGTCCCTGGATGAGGATGGGGGTCGGGACTGGGCTGCTGACGGCTGCGGCTGCGGCGGAGGTCGCGGCGAGGGCGAGGGCGAGGATGGTTGGGACGTGCATGTTGATGGTGGTGATGAGAGGGCGTGAATAGGCTGGAGCTTAGAGCTTTCGAGGAGTTTGGATTTTTGAGGGCGGTCGTTGGCTTTGCTTCGTTGTCGATGCTGTTGTGTTGCTGATGAGGAGGAAGGAAGATGGGAATTGGGGAGATGAGAATCACTTATTTATCTTTCTTAATCGTCTTCCATGCCTCGAAATGATGATTTATGTTGTAATACAGTGAGTAACCCATTAGAGGAACCTTATTTGTTCCGTTTAAATTGTGATATTTTTATTCAAAGGATCTGGTAGAGTCGTTGGGTGATGCCTGCTTTACTGTCGTCACCTGTTAACACCGACTTGAATAGACATTAATAGTTACATCATCAATAATACTCTTTCTTGACCATTTTCCCGAAGCGGTATTTCTCAGACTCAAGTCGATTGGATAGTCTCAGACTAAGGACCCAATCCTTACAGGGTAGTCATTCCGTTCAGCTCAGCCCAGGGGCACAGCACAGTTCAGTGCCTCCCGGGACCCTCGGGCCCGATGATGGATCAAATCCGGTGTTACTATAATGGGAGTCCTGCTGAGTTTCTCCGGTTTGTTGCCAGAGAGCTTACTGGTAATTGACTAGATTATACGGCTGCCTGCTACTCTCAATCCTCACAGGATTCTCGAACCACTCCAACTTCGCAGCTTTCACCAAACTCGAAACACCCATTTCTTGGCTCTATTCAAGCGATGAAAATCATTATCAACTTTTATTTCTTCTTTTATCTCTGCTTATCAGTATGAGAGGTATAATTATTCACTACGTGTGCCTGGAAATATCAAACAAGCATGACCATAGATACACATTCCTTGTCCAAGCGAAATGGTCCTTCTTGGAGCTATCCTTCCTTTTGTATACATTTAAATTCCCGTAGCTTAGTCGTAATACTTTGCTTTCACGCCATTTACAATCTCCTGCTCAGAGATCTCACTCCTTGCCTGCTTGGTCTGGTTCACGCCGGCTCTCACCCTCGCCTTGACCCACTCTCCCGCCGTGATCCCTGCCAACTCAGAGTCTGCGTTCGAGTCGTAGCCCAGTCTCTCGAGTACTTTGCTCTGGACCGGCCTCAGTTCAAGAGTGTCTTCTGGCCTCACGAAATACAGGACTCCCAGTCGGTCAATGCCAGCCTGGTCTGGTGGTGGCACCACGACGCGGTGGATACTGCTCTTCAGGAAGCCGTTGCTCAGGAACTCTAGCGCGTCGGCCACGTTGACTGTGATGCTGCCATCATACGGCTTGACCCTTCAAAGACACATTCCAGTTAGTTACAGTTCATCATAGAAGTAGAAACTCAGTGAGGATTGCAAGAGAAATTTACCATTTCCAGTTCCCATCATGTCCGCGAACCTGCAACGCCGCCACCGGTTGGCGGAAGAGCAGAGTCAAACTGCCAAAGTCGGTGTGGCCCTTCACCCAAACGTTCTCGAGCTTCTCGTTCGTCTCAGAGTCTCGCGCGTGATACTTCATGTACCTGAGGTGGCAGTCTGACAGGGCTTCGTCGTACCGGTGACGCGCCGAGAAGTAGTCCTCTGGAAGTTCGAGGATGATGGCGAAGAGGGTGAGAAGTTTCTGGACGATGTTGTGGTGGATGTGTCGGGCAAAGTGCTCGATCTCGGCCTTGTTGGAATTGATCACCTCCGGTTGTGGCCGCTCATAGGCGGGAGTGAATTTGGGGATGTTGAAGATTTCAGTGTTGTCGAAGAAGCCGGGACGAACTTCCTGCATTGGTTTAGTGGTACTGCTTTTACGCTATTTCACCCAAATGAATTATTGGCGAAAGGTGTGGATGGCTTGAACCTACTCTGAGTCCAAGTGGCTTGTAGCCATTGTAACCGCCATTCTCAAGATCGGCCCTGTACTTGAGCTTCTCCTCTGTCGGCAACTCGAAGACGGATTTGCCGATGGCAAATTGGCGGTCAACCTCCTCTTGACTCAGTCCGAAGTTGATGATGTAGAAGAAACCGATGTTCTGAATGGCGTCGAACAACTGCTTCGTCAAAGCCTCCTTTCCACCTGGCTGATCAAAGTTGGACAGATCAAGGGTAACCAGGTCCGCCCATTCAACTGTGATTTTACGCATGAGCCACCAACTACTTAACATTGCGAGGGCATCATGTTTCGCTCACGTTCATACTTCGTCTCCGGGACTTGGTGGTAGACGGGCAAGACATTCTTGCTGCCGTTAGTTGGGGCCGACTGAACCGCTGCCGCCATGACTGTCGATGGATGTCTGACTTGACTAGTTGAATTGAGCCAAACTTCTAGTGTGATTGACTAGACGTGATTCGTCATTAACTTCCGTATCCTCCGTTCAAAACCCCACAATATCGCCGTCGGCAGGATCACTATTTAATGTTTGACGAGCACCGCATCTCCGGACTCGGCCCGCCGTCGTGGGCGTGGGTGGGCATGTGGTACGGCAACCGCATCTCGTCATCGCGGGGTCCGATTGCGAATGCAAGGATTTTCGTCGGACGCCGCCCGCTCAGCACTTTCAACACACCCACGAACTCGAACCGAGCGTCATCGGCCTTTTATCCGTAGTAGAAAACCCCCACGAAAGGGTTTCCAATGAGGAAATTGAGGAGCTATCGCGGAGCTTCTGGTTAAATGACCGCAACGTCCCGTGAAGTTCAGCCAACAACCCACCTTCAACCAGCATTGACGAATGAAGCCCCCTGCACCGTTTTGAATCGCGATTTTAGCAGTGAATGACATGATCGGCATTTGTATGAGGACTCGGCTTATTTCCGTCTGGTCTGGCCGTTGCGACACCGACGCGGCTGCTTGGCTTGCCGCCGAGCGGCGAAATGGCCGGCCTACCTCAAAACTAGATGAGCTGCGTCTGCATCTCCTCTATTTCGTAGCTCTACAGACTCTGATGTGCCATTTGTGACTCCAGAGCGCCTGATCGACCCATTATGGCGATCGTGAAGGAGATTTCGACGCCCACGCAGTCGCTAAACGACAACGGCGAGCCCAGCAACGATGGATTGACTTTCGCTCGGCGCGGCGAGCAAGTCGACGAAGCAACGGCTGCCGGAGATGTCTCCGGCTTCGACGCAGAGCGTATGCAAGCTCGCTCGCTGCTTACTGCCGAGGAAGAGAATCGTTTGATGAGAAGGGTGGATATCCGCATCATGACGATTTGCTCGTTGCTGTTTTTGATGAAAAACATCGATGCCGACAACATTTCGAACGCGAGAATCATGAACAAGGGGATGCCGAGAAACATCATGACGCAGCTGGGAATGACTTCCGACGAGTACAACCTGCTCAATGTCCTGTACTATGTAAGAGCCCTTCAGAAACCTCGAAAAATGGAAAGCTGACCCGTGAAGGTGCCGTACATCGTTCTTGAAGCTCCCTCAAACTTGCTGTTGAAGCGGTTCAGGCCTTCGGCATGGCAATCACGAATAATGATAAGCTGGGGAATTGCATTACTCTGCCACGTGCCGGTGAGCAACAAAGGCGGCATTTATGCAACTCGGTTCCTTCTTGGAGCAGTAAGTATGGCCATCCCAGGATTTGATCTGATACTTATCAGAATAGTTCGAAGCTGGGATGTTCCCAGGTGTCATTCTACAAATGACCTATTGGTACAGACCCGACGAAATGTCGATTCGCCTGCTCTACTTCTGTCAGTATTCCATCCGAGAGAATGGCTTAGAAATAGAGCTAATTGTAAATGTAGACGTCCTTGGGAATCTGTCTGGAATTTTCAGCGGTATCCTTGCCTTTGCTTTTGATACAGTTTCCGGTTCCAGAGGCCTCTCTGGTTGGCAATGGTAACTACAACATCCGCACCCGAACCTTGTAGAGTCCGACTAAAATTCATGTTTACAGGCTCTTCTTGGTCGAGGGTCTCATAACTATTGTGCTTGGAACTGCTGTCTATTTCTTTCTCCCCGACTGTAAGCATTTCCCGACGATCTCAACTCCCATGTGTATTTTTGAGTTGACCATGAATAGTCCCCCCAACCGCAAAATGGTTGACAGACAAGGAGAAGGCCTTCATCCAAGCCCGTCTTCCGCCAAATGCACCAAGGGCCGAGGAGATGAACTTCAAGTGGAGCGAAATCGTGGATTCTCTCAAAGACCGCCGTCTCTGGCTTTTCACTCTCATCTGGGCTACCTTCACTGTCGGCACCTCCGGTGTCCGCTTCTACCAACCCACCGTCATCGCCAACCTCGGCTTCACCACAATCGCCAGAGCCCAGCTGCTCAACCTCCCGATTTCGTTGCTCGCCATTTTCGTCATCGGCGTGACCGGCTTCTTCGCGGATAAGGGCATCATACCCCGACCACTGTACCCCCTGGGCGTCTTCGCCGTCATCATGGCTTGCTACGGCGTGTTGGTCGCGTATCCGTCCAACGGCGCCGTATACGCCGCGACTCTCATCGGCAACGCCTTCACCGCCGCGTTCTTCCCGCTGATGTGGCCCTGGCGCGTGCAGACCACGTCCCGGGCGACCGGGTCGGCCTTCAGCATCGGCTTCGTCAACAGCTACGGGCAGATCGGTGGCGCAATCGGACCCCAGATCTTCAGATCCAAGTACGCGCCGCGCTACCAGACAAGTTTCGCATCGGCCATGGCTCTGGTCGGCTGCTGCGCAATCATCACGTGCATTACCTGGTGGGTTACCAGGAAGACGGAGTCTGACACTCGTCGGTTGAAGAGGGCCAGGGTCCGAGCTGAGAGGCAGGGGCTTGCTGTGCTGGATGATGTGGTGGATCGTGACTTAAACAGGAAACGGAGCGATGATGAAGAGAGTGCTTGAGGCCGACATCTAAGAGCTAGGTGGGTCGTCAAACGAAGACTTCTGAAGGACCCGTATGGATGGGTTGCCTTTACTTTATGCACACGATAACGCATTTCACATGGACTGGCGGCGTGTGAGTTTAAAATGTGACATCAGCAGTCCTGCTTTGAAAATATCGGACGTGCTTATTGGACATTGAATATACACATGTCAAACCACCTCATGGGCAACTTCTGCCATTTTTGTCTCTGTACATGAGCCGAGAGACGGTGCGCTTTTCTTGGTTCCTCTTGATAATGATTCCATCTCGGTCGCAGAGCTAGAACTGTTCTTCAATTTGGAATCGGCACGACTGTCCTTGACCTTTCTGAACAGAGTCCTCCATAGCTTAGAAGCGCTTGGCATGCAACATACGGACACTCCAACGCAGAGTTCAGTGTAGGTCCAGATATAGACCCAAAGTGCTTCGGCTTCAGCCAAGATGTCAGCCAGAAGATTACAGGCATTGAAATTCCTGAGGAGAGCAACTCACATGTTAGGTTAGTCACGGTCATTAGTCGTATCATGGGCTCAATACGAATAGCGCTGACAACCGTTAAACTGAGGTGACCTTTGTAAGCTAATTCGAACAATACCAATATGATGTCTAGCACTCACAAGATACCGATGCTAAACATGAGCATCGCCCCAATTCTCTTCTTCCAGGGGAGGTTCAGCTTGTAGAGCTGTGTCAATGGCAGAATGAGCATCCAGACATCCAACCCAAGTTGGAAGCCCGCATGTGTTAGGAGGACCTTGTTGAAGCTCAAGCAGACTTGACCAGTGTTCGTGCCCCAGCCGAGCCAATACAGCGATAGCGGTCGACATTGGCAAAAACTGACTATAAGATATACGAATCCGACGAGTCCATTAAAGGCTTGCGTGGCCCACAGTATCTTGCGGAACCCGGATGATGGGAAGATTCGTAGGTAAAAGAACAATATCGACGCTTTAATGGCCGCGAGCCCGGTCAAGTATAAGACTTGAGTGGCAAAGAGCATCTGCACGAATTTGATGAGCTGGTGTCAGCAAGGAAGAGCCAGTAGTCGAGAAGCAAATGCAGCTTGGAATATAATTTACCCTGAGGAACTCAGTCACATCATTGAAGTGAAGAGTCCAAATCACGCTCCCGAGGCCAATGGCCAATGCTGTTAGACCAGTCAGATTTATGAACTCTTCGTGTATCACAGGGACGTACTTACAGCGATATATGATTACCAGCAGACCAATAGTACATCCCTGCAGCGTCGCATTAGCAAATGCTTGTTGATGAATGAGAAAACAGGTACTGACGAAACCAAGAAGTACAGTGACATCGTCCGCTCCCCAGAATGAAGGATTTACGATCTTGTTGGTTATGCGAATGGCGAGAAATACTGTTGGCAACGCAAAAATGACTGCTGTGAGAACTCGCGGCATGATCTTGTTTTCGGGCACTGTCTCGCCGCAGCGCGATGCGGATACCTGCGCGATCTCTTTGTTGCGTCAGCCGAACTGCTCCCTCGGGCGGATCTTATCATGCGTAGGAATAATTTACTAAATTGTTCCTTGACTGTACATATTGCCTTCACACAAGGGACAGCCGCTTTATTGAATGCAACGTCCGTGCAAAGGCATGTCTCATTCAAGCCAGGGCAATGCGAGTAAGGGAGGGCGTCCAGTACGCATTTCACCTGAGATGACAGTTTAGCTTCAGACGGGGGAAGGAAAATGTTATGGAAGATGCTCACTGCGCAGTCGGGATAACCTGCCACATCGGCTAGTGCGATCCCCAGGGTGGCGGCCAATGCGCTGACAAGATGTATTGCCCTCATGGTCGCGGATACAAAACGGACAGTCGCTCGGAACACAGGAAGAAGCTCAGGTTCAGAGAGAAAGAGCGAGGAAGGTCATAAATATGAGGGAGGGGCGCAATGAACATGTGGCAATGGGGGCGCCGGCTGACCAGACCTGAGACGCAAGCCTTTTACATGGCGCCCAGGGGAGCCAAGTGAAATCCCCCTTTTCCCCAGGACAGCGCGCGCCACTTACCTCGAGGGAGGGAGCAGCCACAGAAAAGTAAGCTCCTCACTAGCCTGTCACGGATTGCCCTAGGCCTTCACTTGGCCGCTTTGAGTAAGATCATTCTTGACGGGGAGAGGTATCGGCCGTTGATGAGGTGTCTCGGACCCGGGGTCAAAGAAATGTCCTGGAGCCCCCAGTGCCGACCACAACGAAAACATTAGTCCACCCGCCGGGATCAAAGATCATTTCAAACATCAACAAAGAAATCCTCGGCATACGCCGCCTGACAGCGTCGGACCGGGGGATGAAGGCAGTCGCAGCCATAATCTTGACCGCTTCCGGAAGAACACCGATGAGGACGAATGCCGACTGAAGAAAACCTACATGTAAGGTTCGGCTGCGTTTTCGGGAAGCAGGGCTTCGTCAATCCATCGAATCAACGTTCAGACATTGGTAGGGCCGATCCAAGTCTCAAATCGCCGGGCCATGATTAGCGCTGTGGTGAAAAAGTCCGACGACTGAGCAGGATTACTAGTGCTGAGTGTCCGATCCAGCAATTGGTGCTAGCATAATTCCCATGACTTGCTGGAGTATTTAAGAGGTGCACGATCCCATGATGTATCGTTCAGCCGTACCCCTCAGCCGCAAGTGGCTTGCTGACATCGACAACAATAACGCAGCATGAACGCACATAAATCTCAAAAGTTATTGACGTCACTTCTACTAAATGGAATCTCAAATGCATGGATTTTGATGTAAATCTTATCAATGAGTAAGTGTGACGTATGTACGATGAGCACGGTAAGCATGGGCAGTAAGTTGGAAATGCAACCATATCATCCGAAGGACAATCCATGATTACTAGATAGCTTATATTGATCACTGAAACTCTGAGCTATTGCCAGGGTGTTTTACTCTCTTTTAAGTAGTCTTGATCAGGTCAGCCGCCTTCTCAGCCACGGCGTACACGGTAGCCTGCAGATGGCAAGCCGGGATCAACGGAATCACGCTGGCGTCCACCACTCTCAAGCCCTCGAGGCCGTAGACACGAAGATTCGGGTCGACAACGCCACCGTGCTCCAAGGGAAGCAAGCTCGCCGTGCCGCTGGGGTGAGCGAAACTCGCGAAGAGAGAGTTCCTCACGGCCTCTTGGAGGTCCGCATCGGCGGTGATGTTGGCGCCGGGCATGAGCTCGACGGGCTCGCGAATCGCCATGGTGGGGGTGTTCATGAACTTGCGCATGATCTTGACGCTCAAAACAACGACGTCGAGGTCGAAGGGGTTCTGCAGCGTGCTGAAGTCGATGACGGGCGGCGTAGCCGGGTTCGGGTCGGTGGTGTTGATGGTGACGGTACCGCGGGAGACGGGCTTCTGGAGGGCGATGCCGCCGCCGGCGAAGCCACCGAAGGGGATCTCGAGGACGCCGGCCTCCGGGTGGCGGAAGAGCTTGGCGAGCACCTCGCGCTGGGCGAGAAAGCCCTCAAGGAGCTCCGGGTGCTCGCTGTAGATCTTGGGGAGGAAGTCCTCCGCCTTTTGGCTCTCCACGGATGCGGTAAGGCTTTCGTACTCCTCAGTCAGTTGTTGGAGCGAGAGGAAAGCGATGTTGTTGCCGCGAGCGTGGGTAAAGGGTCCCGTTCGGTTGGCGAAGTACTCAGCCTCGGAGGCGTTGAAGAAAGCGGGGTCGTTCATGGCATCGCTTCCAAGCTCAGGAGGGTTTCCAACTTTCACAAGCTTAGTATTCACACCTGACTTTAAGCTGATTGGGATTGAGACTCACAGTTGTACGCCATAATCATCCACGGATGGTCTTGGTAGTTGGCGCCAACACCAGGAAGGTCAGCGACGACCTCGATGTCGAGGGACTCGAGGAGCGCAGCGGGGCCAACACCACTCTGCTGAAGGATTCTAGGGGTCTGAACACCTCCGGAAGCAAGAAGGACTTCCTTCTTGGCCTTGACAAGAGTCGACTCGCCGCTGTCACAGGAGATGATGTTGACGCCGACGGCCTTCTTTTCCTCGAACTCAACCTTGGAGGCGTAGTGCTTGACGAGCAAGTTCAGGTTCTTGCGGCTCTCAGCGACAGGGTCGTAGTAACCGGTTCTGGAAGTTGAGCGGGTGACGTTCTTCGCCTCAGAGTTTTGCGGAAGTTGCGCCACGCCAACGTTGTTGCCACCGGCACCGTGGTCATTCAACAAGGGCAGGCCCATATCCTCGGTCCAGGCCTTCCTCTGCATAGGGACATCAGGCCACTGCCAGGACGGGAAGCCGACCTGAATGGGGCCGTCGCCGTATGTAGTAGGGTCGTAGCTGAAGTTGTACTTCTCGACGTATTCCTGGGGAGGAAGGTGGAAGGTGGTGGACTAATGTTCACCCAAATCAGCTGGCTGTCAGTGCAAAGCTTTCAGAAGCTTCAATCACCTTCTTGAAGTAGTGGAAGAGACTCTCCCAGTTCCATCCTGTGGCTCCAAGCTCCTCCCATGCGTCGTAGTCGGCCTTGGAGCCACGGTCGAACGCCATTCCGTTGACCGCGGAACCGCCTCCAACAACGGTGCCGGTCTGGACTCCTGGGGTTCTGCCGTTGAGACCCGCTTGCGGAATCGACAAGAACTGAATCAGGTCGTTGGAGTGAAGCAATGTGGCGTAGTATGGAATCGCGACATCCCAACTGTTGTCGAAGTCTCCGTACTCGACGACAAGAACGGACACTGTAGAGGTCTTAGTCAGAGACTGCATGAGAATGGTAAGCTAGAGAGCTCAGTATCCTACCCTCAGGGTCTTCGGTCAATCGGTTGGCGACGACCAGGCCGCTCAAGCCTCCGCCGACGACGATGTAGTCGTAGGCGTCATCGAGCTCGGCCGCGCTGCGCTTGGCGTACTTCGCAGCAGCCGGGGTGGCGAGCGACGACTGGCTCGCGACCAGGGCGAGCAGAGCGGCAGCTTTGATGCTTCGGAGGGTGTTCATGATTGTCGAGTAGGACCACAAGCTCAGGCTAAAGGAGTGCAAAGGTCAAGAAGCAAACTCCTCGGACGCAGTGAGAGATTTCGCGCCTTTAAACCGCAGGGAGTGGACCGTCCAAAGCAATTCATCTCCGCACATCACGTCGCCCTCCCGGAGTCATTGCACGAACACTGTCTAGTTTATTCTGCCCGCGTATTCTGTCAACAGCGCAGAAAGTCCCGGCGGCATTGTCCAATTAGCCACTGCTCTTCGCGTGGGGATAAATAGAGTGCATGCCGGCCGAGGTCACGCCAGTGGCTGATATGGCAAGCCGGCCGATGCAGACAGGGCATTGTCCCGGGCGTCTGGCTCTTCTCATAGGGCGAATCGGACTGGTTTGGGAGCAACCCGCGATCCCCTGCCGTCAACCCCGGGAGACACATGGGCTCGGCCGACCGACGCGAGGGTCCTTTCGGGGCTTGTGGAACGAGCCCACGGTGTTTAGACAGCGACATTCAAGGCGCGATGTGACGCTGTTGACCACTCGGTTGTCCACTGTAAGCGCTAAACATATTGACCCCCATAATACCTGTGCTGTCTTCAATAGCGGAGACGAGTATCCGGGGTCGCTTGCGATGTTTCCCAGCAAAGGCAACTTTTCCATTTGGACTCGGCCAAGACTTTGGGGAGATCGAGTAATGTGTGGTGGCGGAATTTTCCTTTCTGTTCATCAGAGAACTGACAAGTTGAGGTCATGCCCATGCTTTCCAGGGTCATATCCACCCGATATCCGTTCCGCGCCGGTGGTTGAACGGTAGTATCAGGTGCTTCCATTCTGTCACTACACGCAATGATCATTGTGGTCTGTTTAATCACATCAGAGCAGCTGTGCACATGCTCGCCATGAAGAAAAACGTGAATACTTCGTAGCACTACGCTCTCTTCGCACGACGTTCTCTTCGCACTTTGAGGCTGGCGAAAGAGTCTTGGCTTTCTGCACGTCACTGACGAAGGATTCGGCAGTGGGAAGCGGAACTTCAAGTAGTTCCCCCCCTCGAGATCTTAGGAAGTAAGCTTTGTTGCGGTTGACATCCGATGCATGAGGTCGGTTCTAGAAGTCCAGGCGGGGGGCCACTGACAGCCCGATCTCAGTGACCCCATGCGCTGTGGCGGCACGGACCGACCGTTTGGGAAGGACTTTGGTGCACTAGCCAGCGCAGAACCCCGATCAAATCAATCAAATATGTGGGTTGTATTTGGCTGTTTGACGCCTCCATCGTCGTATATTTGGCTATTTGATCAAATACTTGATTAATTTGAAAAGTGAGGCTATTCCCAGTCGTATATAAAACCCTCCCCCTTCCCCTTAACATATTAATTTTAAACAACACTATACCTACTCATATTCTTCGTAAACTCAACTAAGGTGACCATCTTCTTTGTGTAGTCGGTGGAGGAGGCGTTAGTCCTCGATCTCGTGGTAACGCCACCTCTTCGCCGGTTAGCCCGGCGTCGTCGTCGTCCCTCCAGCGTATTCGGGGCCGGCGGCGGCGGCGGCCCTTATATACTATACGGGGACCCCCCGACGGTCATCAAACCACTTTGGAACCAACTTTAAAGGTATTATAAATACTCGAGAATTATTAGGGTCATCGAGAATCTCTGTAACATTAGGGTAAACTTCGCTAAACTAAACACTCTCTTATAATTAATTACTATAACGGGGATCGCAAATATATCGAGGACCAGTTTACTAAGGGTCGGGAAGGTCCATTATTAGTTAATCCAGAACTCAATAACATCCCCTATTAACGACGTAACTTCTATACGGTAACATTAATCTAACTCAAAAACGTTATTAGTAGAGACTTATATAACCCTATTATTAAGCCACTCACAGAAGTCCGAGGCCTCCTAAATAAGATCTCTGAGTAAAGGGGCAAAATCGCCTCTCATCGACGATAGCGTTAATTATTTTTATAAAATATTAAAATACCATTACTCCTAATAAGATCAAAGAGCCTCTTTTACCTCAATAAACCACACCTTCTCTTATTAACTAATCCAACACTTTTCTAACCATTATAAACCTATACTTAAATTAAAAATAATAATAACGGCGTAAAAGAGAGAGTTACTAAACTTAGTGTAATAGTTATTAAGCTTCTTCCACGCATTCTTTACAAATACACAAAAGTAAACTCTCGAGTCGTCTTTAAGCCTATTATATCACTTAAGGCGGTAGGGGTCGGGGATATATTTAGACCGAGCATATAAAAGGAGAGCATTAACTTAAGGAGTAGGTTAGCATTATAAACATTAAAGAAAGCACCTCCCACGAGTACTTTATAACTATTTTTAACTTTAACTAGTCTACGAAGCCGTAGTCTCGATCTCTTTACTAATCGATACATCGAATAACTTATTCCAGTCTTCTAACTTATCAAAAAAAAACTTTATTCTAACCATAACTTCCCAAAAGTGACCATAGCTATCTCCCTTACCCCAACCCTAATACCTTATCATCTAATAATATAAAAGCTTCAACACTTCTTTTAACTTAGTAAGTAATTACTAATCTTTATAAGTTAACTTATCTTAATAAGAGAGTCGTTATTAAGGGTCTTTTTTAATCCAGTTTCTTATAATAAAGTTTTATATTTTTTATTAATGTACATCCCGGGTAAGCTGTTATCCCAGGTGAATTGTCACCTAAATTACACTGCATACACGTTATCCCTATAAAAATAACTATAACACTAGAAATTAATTAGAATTTACTTAGAATCATTTTCCGTAATAGAAATTATATTTATTTCATATGTGTAAATATTATGTTTAGTCTAATCATTAGTTACTACACCTCCGTTCACCTAATTTTACTCTCCCTACTCGACCACTATTTCAATGTGTTTCCTACTTCACTTACTTATCCATATTTCTCTAAGTAATTAAATCCTATGCTTCAGCTATAATGAGGTTTCCTTTATATTATATTCGGGTTTTTTTAATTTTGTGATATTTACTAATAGCTGTAAGTTCTCGGTAACTAATTTTAAACTCTTTATTAAAAATAGTATACTTATGTATTATAATTATTAAAATTTTCCCTTATTGTTTAATAACTTTAATAATTGATGTTAGGGAATTATTTTAATATCTTCTAATTCAATTAATAATATAATTAGTATACGAATTCGTTTTTATTAGATTATTAAGTATTTTTAGTATCTAAGGGTCCGGTAAATCCATAATGTTTAGTGGTGGTATTAGAGTTCTTTTCTTTAAAACTAGCTAAGAAATAACATATTATAGATTATAAGGAATAATTCCTGCACCTCTGAAACCTACCTGGATATTCTTTTTTATAAAGATCTCTCTGAATATTATAAAAAATACTGCGAAGAAGTCTTCTTTAGTAATATACTATATACCAGCTCGTAATACCATCTCAATTTACTTGCTGTATAATATTTTAGGTAGCCCAAAATAACTTATATTAAAAGGTTATAGTAAATGAAATGAATAGGGGGGCGTATAAAGTGGGATAATATTATTCGTTTTGTAATATTCTAAAAAACCATCTAAATAGTGATTTTCGTAACCGTCGAAGATAAGGAGGCGATAAATACCCGAAGTTTACGATTTAGTATACTAGTCAAAATACTAAATCCATTCTTGCGAAGGGCTGGTCCTAGGCCTTGTCTCAACCGAAAGGTAGCCAAATACTGTTTATTTCAAGCTGAAGAGGAAAAGGGTAAACTACGATATGGCGCGAAATCTCTGCTTCCTAGGGGGTGGGCGCTAGTGGGGCACCGGTGGGGCACCGGTGGGGCACCAGTGCGAGCACGGGCATAGCCCGGGCATAACCACCGGGTTCGGCCCGTGACAATATATACCTGTAGTAGAGTACCTCAACCATATCATTAAGCATACTACGGTTACTATTAAACGTAAAACACTAGGATAAGCGATAATTATACGATGATAGAAGGTAATACTAAACTATTTAAAAACCCATAATAGTTAATACAACTAATCGGACAGTTTATAACCCAATTATAGGAGATGCGGACCGCCCAAGCAACCGAATAAGAGACCTAACGAAAACAGATTCGATTATTATAGGAAGCCCTAGCAGAACCTAAACACCCGACCTCGACGATAAACCAGTCCCCGATACCCTTTATAATACTAATTCCCCCCGATTAGGCTTACGTATTACCTCTAAAATAAATTAGATATTAAATTCCCAACCTACTAAAGTTTAATGGATTATGTAAAAAGTTTTAATAATAGCACTTTGAGATGGGAGGGAAGATAAGCGTAGATAAAGAAACCTTCGGTTTAGAGTAAACTATATTCACCTACATCTACTCTAAGCTAAAAAACACTATGTAAACCATAATAAACGCTTATTATACGTAAGGAGGGGCCGATGGATCAAAGAACCCGGATAAATTCATAGAATACTTAAAGGGTTACTATGCGGACCCTAACACAGAGGTACGAGCCCTTAACCAACTAAGGATTATATAATAAAAAGAGAATAAGAGTTTCACTTACTTCCTCCCTAAGTTTGAAAAGGAGCTCGTAGAAGTAGGAGTAGGACACTAACTAGACGTTATAAGGATCAACTACCTTAAAGGAGCCCTAAACACCATAATAAGAGCCCCCCTCATTAACATAATCAATAAACCAATAATATATATTATATATACCCAGATACTCCTAAGTATAAGCTCAGAATTGGACAGTGACTCCTATTAAACCCGCCGTAAACGTCGGTGTAGGAGATCGCTGACCCTTAACCGAACAAGAACTAAGTCCCCTTGGAAATAGAATGGTCGATTAGAGTCCCCCTAACCTAATCAGATGGAGTGGGAACCTACGAAGGCAAATAGGCTAGCTAAGGACGAGAAAGTTTGTAAACGGCTAAGCTAAGAGGAAGCTTATAAATATTATAATTATAACAAAAAAGGGTACATATAATAGTAATACTCTGAGGATCGAAAAGAAATAAAAGAAAACTAAGACTTTTAAGGGAAAAACTAAGGAATAGAGTAAAATAGATAATAACTTTAATTAGAACTCTAAGGACTTAGGAAAAAAGTAACTCTTAGTAAAAGTTATTATTAAAAGGAATAAGTTATAAAGGAATAGAAGGTTGTTAAAAAGAGTATAAATTGTAACCTATTTTACGTTAATATCGGGATTAATGGGATATACTATATAACTGCCCTTGTTCATATAGGGTGTTTGATATACGCCCTGATTAGTGACGCCTTCGTTAAGAAACTTTGTTTATTACGTATTAGTATTATACCTTAGAATTTAATATAAGTTACTATTATAATCCCTAGTATAATCCGCTATATTATTTATACTAGTATTGATATTAATGGCTATAAATGACACTAATTATTTTTTTATATTATTTTTAACTAAGAAGACGATGTTATCCTTAGAAGGTTCTAAATAATTAACGATAATATTATAGTTTACCTAGTATAAGGTACTCTGTATATAGGTTTTATGGACTACTAGGTAATAAAAAGGAAACCGGGTTAGACCCGGTAAGATCCAAAGTTCCTAATCCAATAGTAGATTGGATTAGTATTCTTAGCTCTGATTAGGTGAGTATAGAAGAAAAGAGAGACCCCTCTTAGTATATCTACCCTAAATACGTTCTCTATAAGTTTAGCTGATATTAAAAAGGCCCTAATACTAAAGATGAAGATAGACCCGAGGATAAAACTCCCTATGTATTATTATAAGTTTTTGTATATTTTTAACTAAGATAAGGCTAATTAATTACTATTGCACTGGAAGAACGTCGACCATATTATCCCTATTAAGAAGGACTCCTATAATCAAAATAAACCAGTGACCTAGGGACCTGTATATGGCATGTTGAGAGAAGAGTTAATTGTACTACGCTGAACCCTTATAAAACTATTAGATAAAGGGTTTATTAGGGCTAATAGCTCCCCTATATTATCACCTACTCTATTTATCCAGAAACTGGGAGGAGGGTTACGGTTTTACGTCGATTACTATACCCTTAATACTATTATAAAAAAGGACTAATACCCCTTACCCCTAATTAGTAAGACCCTAAGGGCACTAGTAAAAACGAAGTGGTTAACAAAACTGGATATTATTATTGTATTTTATAAGATCCGGGTTAGGAAAGGAGATGAATAAAAGACGGTGTTTAGGATAGGGTATGGGTTATACGAATAGATGGTTACCCCTTTTAGTTTAATTAGAGCCCCTATAACGTTCCAGCGATATATTAACTATACCCTATGAAACTTGTTAGATAAGTTCTATTTAGCTTATATCGATGATATCCTAATTTATTCGGATAGTTCCCTCTTTAATTATAGAAAGAAGGTTAAGAAGGTCCTCGAGCACCTAGGTGTTATAGGTTTGTATGTGGATATTGATAAGTGTGAATTCGAGGCTAAGAGTGTTAAGTATTTGGGGTTTATTGTTAATGCTGGTAAGGGAATTTGCGTGGACCCTGAGAAGATTAAGGTAATCCAGGGATGGAAAGTACCCCGATTAGTACGGGGAGTCCATGGGTTTATCGGTTTTACTAATTATTATTAGTAGTTTATACTTAACTTTTTAGGGATTACATAGCCCTTAATAGCCTTAACTAAAAAGGATATACCATTTATTTGGAATAAGGAGTGTACTAGAGTGTTCGAGGAGCTGAAGATGCTCCTGATTAGTGCACCTGTATTAGTTTACTAGGACCCTGATTGAACTATAGTATTCGAGACCGATTTGTTTGGTTATGTGGTAGGAGGTGTTTTGTTGTAGTACGATGACGAAGGAATCCTGAAGTTTGTAGTGTTTTTTTTATGTAAGAACTTACCTGCGGAGTGTAATTACCCAATAGACAATAAGGAACTATTAGTAATAATACGTTGCCTAGAGTACTAGGATTTAGAACTATGGAGTGTAGAAGAGTTTATTATCCTAACTAATTATTTGAATTTAAAATATTTTATAATAAAGAAATAGTTAAGCGAATATTAGATTAGGTGGTTAGAATTACTATCCCGTTATAATTTTATTATTTAGTTTAGACCTAATAAAGAAGTGGTAGTTCTTGATACGTTGTTGAGATGTGAACAGGATATCCTTAGTACCCTATAAGACAATAGGTTAAAGGGTTAGAAAATTAAACTTCTAAAGAAGAGGATTAATATATTATGAGTTAATAATATAATAATAATCAGAGAAGTGTAGGCCTAATTAGGGTAAGTAAAGAGGGTTGAGTTTAGTATAAGAGACTCCCCTGGAGACATGGATTAGACTGATGACCCTAGCCCAAATAAGATGGAACCCCCCTTAAACCCTTTTAAAAAAGAGCTATTACGCTCTTAATAGGATAAAACCTTAAATTAGAATAACTAATATTAACTAATTAGGGCGGTAATATAAAAAGGAAACTAATAACTTCCCTCATAGTAGAAGTTGCTGATAATGCTATTAGAATGTATAATTAACGATAATAAGAGATTATTATGGAAGGATAAAATCTGGATTCCATATTATGAACTCCTAAGGACGGGTTTAATTCAAAGGTTCTACGGCTCTATATTAATAGGACATTCGAGGAGGGACACTTTAAAAGCTCTAATTAACCGTTAGTTCTACTGGCCAGGCCTATCCCAAGATATCCAAAGATTTATAAGGAACTACGATGTTTATGGATAAGGAAACGTATGGCGTAATAAAAAGAGGGGCCTATTAAAACCTCTACTTATCCCTGGACAGATCTGAGTAAAGGTCTCTATTAACTTTATAATAGGACTAGCCCCTTCCCGCTACGACGGGGCTATGAATATTATAGTGGTAACCGATCGTTTATTAAAGAACGTAATCTTCGAGTTATTAAAGTATATTATAATAGATATAATAATAGATTAACTTATCCGAGGTCTAATTAAGTACCATAGGATACCTTATATAATTATATTAAATAAGGGACCGTAGTTTACGAATCTTATGTGGAAATAACTCTACTAATTACTATAAATTAAATAAAAACTCTTTATAATATTTTATCTAAAAATAAACGGAGTTACGAAGAGGGTAAACTAGGTAATAAAAACCTATCTTAGAGTATACATAGTGTATACTTAGGACAATTAGGACGAACTACTCCTAATAATAATAATAATTATTAATAACCGGGTTACCTCGTTAATAAAACTCAACTCGTTTTTTATTACTCGTAGGTATAACTTAGACCTAATTAGAGTAGAGGAACCCCTACGGAATAACAACAAAACCCCTATAATAAGAGCAGAGGCTCTAGTCCAAAAGCTAAAGGATACTTCTAAGTGGGCTTAAGTGGTGATAACGGTAATACAAAAGAAATAAGAGATTACCGTAAACATAAGGCGCCAACTATCTAATTAGTTTAAGCCTAGGGATAACATTTAGTAAGGTTACGGAATATTTAATTTAATTAACTATCAAAAAAAGTTAACTAAGTTAACGTAAAGTATACCGTCCTTGAACTAGTTGGATCCTATATTTACCAACTAAATACACTACTAAGGATCTATAATATTTTCTACGTAAACCTAATCAGGTATACTAAAATTAATCCGTTATTATCATAAAACCATAATAACACCTAACCACCTGCAATACTAGTGGCTAATGGGGAGGAATTTGAAGTTAAGGAAATCTGTAATACGCGGAAAGTATGGAGTGGATAGAAGGTTTTAGTGAAGTAGAAGGATTATACTTAATCTATTTAAGAGTTAATAAATATATTAATGGAGATAACGGCTTTAGATTATTACGAGGCTGATAATAGGAATATCCTTTGGGAAGGGAGGGGAGGAAGGGGGTAATTATCATGGGCCAAGGCCCAATTAGAGGCCTCGGAACCGCTCAGCTATATTTAACGCTAATCGCTATTTACTAAGCTTAATCAGGCCTAAGTAGACCTAATTAGGATCTAACGGATTTATAGAGTAGCAGACTTTTCCTTCCTTTCTCCTTATCTTGAAGATACTCGTAGTAGTCGCCATAGCTAGTTGTAATATACGTGCTTGGACCGTTACACCGGGTTCGGCCCGTGACAATTCTAAACCCTTTTCGCTTATTGTCTAGCCGTTTTTAGCTATTATGATAATTATGTAAAGTGGTAAAGGACTATTAGTATACTAGCTTTTGAGTTAAGTTTTACCTATAATAACAATAAATGGGGGAATAACGTAGCTACTGGAACTGATACCCTAGATTACAGTAACTTATTCCCTATTCCTAAGCTGCACTATTAAAAGCTTCGAAAGGCTTTTTGCACTTATAATAACCTTAGTTATACAAAGGACGCCCATTATAAACCCAATTTCATCGAAGTTATAAATATCGGAATCCACTACACTATATTTCGCAAATATGTTCACTACAATGCGGAACTACGCGTTTATTACGTTTATATCTTTCTATTAGGTTTTCTTATAGTTATATATACGGTAGTATTTCGATTAGAGGTCTGGGTATTATTTAAGGAATAATATAACTAAATTCTTCCTAATACGTCTACTATTATGGATACGGAGGAGTTAGTCTGCTATATCCACTACGTGGGAATACCATAGTAGAAATCCTTAGGCCTTAAGATTTTTAATATACTAAAAAGTTTCTACTTCTTCTAAATTATTTAATTTCCGACCATTTAATATTGTATTATATTAGGCACGTTTACCTTCGAGTTTGTTAATAAGGGTTATTTAAAAGATGTTATAGGTATAAGTAAGTAAAGTGATAGTCTAGTTAGTCGTGGATTTAAAAGCTTTAATTACAGTAATAATTCTGTTTTTTAGAAAGGTGTTTTATTATTGTTAATAAAATGTCATAATATAGCCCATCATTACTGTCCCGTAATTTTGGTTCCACTTTTGCGACAGTTATGAGCCCTTGTCTCTACGAGCCCTCTGGTTAAATAGCTAAACGCCTTGCTAAAGTGGCAGTATGTGGGCCGACCTAGAGGTCATAGGTTCGAGCCTCGTTATGCTCACCCATTCTCGCCTCAGCAGCAAGTCACCGAAATGAAAGGTTAGACTTGCCAGCTGGAAGCGGCCGGCACCCAGTAACAGTCAGTAAGGACTTGTCAGCTGTGAGTGTAAGCCGGTGCTAATTCCTTAGTTAGCAGACCTCTTCTCTCCTCGGTCTGGGGGGTGTATCATAATATAACCCACAATTACTGTCCCGTAATTGTGGTTCCACTTTTGCGACACTTATTAAACTTATCAATGAGTATACTAATTATGTCCTCCAAGACCTTAGGGACGTACTTTTTTAATACTTTTATTAACTTATATAAGTTACCGTTATTTTCCTAGCCTACATTAAGTAGTTTATCGATGAGTTCTTGGTAGCTATAATGAGGATGTTATAGGTAATGTTGTGGTTGATTATTTAAGCCTTTTTTTTGTTGTTATTAAAGGGTTCGGGGACGTCCACTTTAATGTACTTCTTGACTCTGGTGGCTTGGAGCGTGGTGCTAATGGAGACCTTCTAGGTCGTCTAGTTCGACTTACCGCGTAACTTTAGTATATTGATGGGCGTTGTTCTCGTATATTCGCTGGATATAGTGGTGGTTAGTAGAGTCGACGTGAGGGGTAAGTAGGAGACGTCGTCGTAAGGTGTACGACGAGGAGTAATAGATTTGTGAGGCGGCGGATAGGCCTATGCGTGCTCGATTATGATTTACGAGGCGGTGGACAGGCCTACGCGTACTCGACTATGACTTGTGAGGTGGTGGTGTCGAATTGGGGGTCAATTGCGTATATTGATGTGATGTGTCTAGATGCGTCTAGGGATTCCCTGGACGCCTGGGAATAGGGATAGGGGCCTCCCTTACTGCCTCAGGCCTCGGCGGAAATAAATGCCGCCGAGCCCGTACCTGAAGCCCCTTTTATGCCCGTTCAATCTGACAGGTGGAATGGCCTATGCGTGCTCGACTTTGATTTGTGACAACGGAATCTGCTCGTCGTGGTGAAATGTACGATTGAGAGGTTGCTGAGAAAAATGTAGACGATAAGGTGATCGTCGGAATGATTAGGAAAGTAGAGATAACTACGAAATTCGATGTTATTATCGAAAAAAATCGGACTAGGCTCATAACATATAAAAGGAACGTGATGTGTATAATACTAAAACCTGCCCTATGGGCCTAAGCACTGGAGGGGCTAATTAGAGGACCGCTACCACCTGGTGGCATGGCTGTTAGAGTGGCGAGCACTGCCAACATATAATAACTATAATATAAGAATTCGGTGACGTTTAAAGGTTAAAAGATAAATAAATCGTTATAAGGGTATTCATAAATTCCCTTTTTATTATTTCCTTTCTTATATTACATTACTTTTAAAATAAGGGTTTATAGCTGCTTTATAATTATGAGATTTAGTTAAATATATCGGTGTCAAATTAATAAAAGAGATACTAAAGATATTTATCTTCGAAGACGGAAAAGGGTTAGGGTCCATTAATAATAAAGCCTAATATTAACTCCTTAGTTATTATAACTTATATCTTTAAAATAATAACAAGGAGGGAGTAGTAGTGTTTTATTATATTTAACATTATTAGAGTAGTATCATCGTCGATTATAATTGTTGGATTCACCTCACTAGGCCTGGTAATTGGGGGTTAGCAAATAACAATATATTCGTCGTATCTGCTGTTGTTCTTTTTAGGAATTGGAAGCCGAAGGCGGTGTTGGTGGCCGCGATTCTGAATCCAATCCCTGACCTCTGATTGGCTCGCTAATCGGGCTAATCGGTGATATACAACAACAAGTATCACCAACTGGACGGTGGTGTTCCGATACTAGCAACTCTCTCTTTTACCGCAAAATCACCATTTAACACTAAATAGGCGATTTTGAGTATTGTTTAATACTAGCGTCGAATTGCTTAAAATACGATAAAATCGATAAATGAAATGAGTGTATAAGGTGGTCAGAAGCAGTAGAATCGCCCCTTTTAGCCATACCGCCTTCTAGCAAAAATGAGCGTCTCCCGGGCCCAGCCACGGGTTTATGGTTATCTCGACGTTCATCGTGGACATCTCCTAGGGCCTCGTTACCCATCCCTCCATCCATATCATCGCCCTTGTGTCTTCGATGAGCCTTACGAGGGCTCAATTCGGCGCTGCCTTTATAAACCCGTCGGTAAGGTTATCGTCACCGTGGATCCATCGGATCTCATAGAGTTCTCACTACTCATACGATTACCTTAACACCATAATATCAATTATTAAACACCTTTCCTTTATAATACCAAGTTTTACAAAACACCTATAGAGCGAATAAGAGTTAGTATAAATAACTATCGGGATTATAGGTATCTAAAGCTTATTGGTAATAATATTTAGGGTAATAGAGAGGGCGTAGGCTATGTCGACTCTGGTGACTATACCATAAATCTCGGATACAAGGACGCTTCTCATAACTCTCTTCAATTTCATTAAAGAGTAATAGATAATATTACCTTCAACTATAAAATCTTCCTCTCCTCGAGTCTTGTTTATAAGAAAGATAACGAATCCGATTTAGGACATTAGATCGTTATTGTTAGTGAAGGATCCATTAACAAAAACAAAGAGCTTAGTGGAAGTCAGTTTAAGGGGCACATAGGTGAGCCCTCGGTCTAGATCCTCAATTTGCCACGTTATACGTTAATTTAAAACTTTAATCTGGTCTAGTATCGCCTCCTAGTGCTAGGCTACTACTAATAAGTCGAAAACTGCCTCTGGTTAGCAGATTAAAGTGATATATACCCCTTTAGTGCACTACTCAACGTATTCCTTCTTCATAGTAGGTAATTTAGCGTTAACTAGGTGTAATCTCGCTCCTTAGCCCTTTTAATAGAGAAATATAAACTACCCGTTAATCGAAATAATCCTCTATTAAAAATAAGTGGCATCTCAGCGGAAAAGAGCTATTTCTCCTTTACTATGAACATCACTTTTTAAAGTTCTTCGTTTTCTTATTTAAAGAACATCTCATCACTTAGGCCTATAGTATTATCTATTTATATTCCTATTATTGTAAAATCTCTATTTTTGTTATTTAGTAATAGTAAATAGGGGTTATACGTAGAAGTCCTTATCTAAAGCTTCTCTTTATAATACTTATTATAAATTATGTATTAGTGGGTTCCGGCTTCTGCGACTCCATATAAGGGTTATATAATAGTTATAATAGTTCATAGTGGGTAGTTGTCTCTGATTTAGGCTAGTAGTTTTGCGAGAATCGTTCTTTTGAGCTTTGTTGTTAATTAGGTATATAATTAAGTAATATGTCTTATTTATAAGGAATAGTAGCTCATTTAGATGAGGGATGGGGCAACAGCGAGAATTAGTCTTTAACTAGCCTGTTGGATAGTTAGGGACTATGTGAGAATAACTTCTTTATTATCGTTAGCGTATCCCTGTATAATTAGTCTCAATTTATTATAAGGGGTCTCTATTTTCCCTTTTACTTTGTTAATAATTTACAACTTAAAAATTCGAATACTATTATGTTTCTTTTCGTTATACTAGGCGAACTCGAAGACTCCTTGCTTAATTAGAGCGTTAATCCTTTTTTTAGTGTATTCTTTGAACGGGGGCCCTAAGGCGTTAATTATCCCCTTTTAACGAAGTTTAAGTACTAGGGTATAGTCTACCTCTTCCTCGGCGCTTATAAATGCGGTTGTTGTGCGTATTTTGTTGTTAACGTTATTAGTGCCGTTAATTTTGGTGATGAGGTTGATTTGTGTTTTTTTCCTGGGTTTGCTCCTTGGGCGTCGAGGTGGCGGTGCAGGCTCTTCCTTTGGGGGTAGTGTGTTTATTTGTATAATAATCTCGTCGAGAACTTCTTTTTCTTTTTATGGAGGGGTCTCCTCGTTGTTATTTATTGTTTCCTAGTCCTCTTCGTTGTTATTTCCCTGGTGGAACGGCTTAACGATGGTGGTTCTGAACGATTTTGGGCTGGATGGAAGTTTGATGACACAGGTCTCGCCATCGTAAATGATAAGCATAAACGGGCTTATCGAGTTGTTCTTTTTATATTATACTCTAATAAGTAATTATAATAATAGATCCTTAGTTAGTATAGTATTTAGGCCGTTTCTTATTATGAGAACGTTTATAATTACTCGCTCGGTGTAGAGATTATATACTTTAGTTATAGCTTTCCTAGTGGTTTCCCCTTTTTATTAGATCTTTAGTGATAGTGGAGAATTATTTATTAAACGTGGATATGCTCCAAAGATGAGTAGGGTCAGTATAAGGCCATTTAGGCCTGTTATATTATTTACTGTTTTAATAGTGCTTTAAAAAACCAATTTTAGTAGTGTAAATGGGGATTTCTAGTGTATTATTTTATATACTCGGCGGATCGTAGTATAGTATTGTTCCACTTTCCTAATATTATTGTGGACTTTTACGGGTACCTCTTTAACCTTTATTATTATAAATTTCACTGAATTCCTGAATTTTATAAAGCTAAAATTCGTTACCGTATCCGTAATAATCTAGTTAAGTGGTCCAAGGTAGGTGTTAATCCCAGAGCGTTTCCTATGTGTACTTAGTAATCACATTTTCGAGGAGTTTTATGGTATTAAATAAAGTAGTGGTATCGATAACGTAGAGGACGGGTTTATACCCTTTTATGTAAAAGACGTCTATGATCATTTCGTAATTAAATTTAATGTCGCCTTTCAAAGTGAATTTGAAGTGTCCTAGGGTTCATCTACTCATCTAGTATTAACAATAATACTTCGTGAACTTTTGGATTACTTTATAGGCCATATTATGACCAACTCTCTTTAGTATTATGTAGAGTCTTTGTACTAAGGGATAACCGAAACAACGGTGTATTCATCGTAGCTTAACGTCTATTAGGTGATTCTACGCAAAACTTTGTTTTAGTATATAAATAAATATCCAGGGCTGTCCCCATTTCCGTATAATAAGGACTTTAATGTTTCCCTAGTATAAAAGGTTATTGAGGTTATTAAACCTAATTCCTAATTAGTTTATTTTTTTTAAATATAATAAGAATAGGGTATTCACTATTATAACATATAAATACATCCTTCTAAACAGGGAATTAATAATAGTTAACCCTATTAAGTCCAGAGGAAGGTTATCACCAAAGGTGATGCTCGCCTAGCCTACCTTCAACGTATCCAGGGTTATAGTAGCGTCGATCTTTTATAGGGCGAGGAATTAAGGGTGCCCTGCTGTTAATACGCCTGCTACTCCTATGTCTAATATAATACCCTAGAATATCACCACTGAATAGCGGTCATCGCTAATAAAAGCTCTATAAGTCTACGATTCCTAGAGAAGCTCAGCATCACTAATATCCCTCTTCGTTATTGCGTAATAGGTGGCCTAATCACTTAGCGTTCAAGTAAGCTTTTCGCCAGCTAACATAGTTACATAACCAAAGAACAAAATATAGAATTCCTAGTTATTCTCAGCATCTTCGTTAACTATAATACTTGTAAAATACTAACGGAGGTCTTTTTTATTTCTATTCTCATCATCTAAGTCTTCTTACCCTTCGTATTCGGTGAGGAAGTGGTTATATACTATGGGGGAGGTATTAATAATATATTAACTTAATTTATATTATCTAAACACCTTATTCCTCTCTTCTATAAAGTATTTTATCAACTAACATCCTTCCTTACCATAAACATAGCACTTCTTATTATTACGTAAACCTTCTCACTGCTGCTGTGTGCCTCCATAACAATTACTTCTACCCTTACTATTAAAATATTTATTAATTTAAAAAGTATTATCTAAAATAGCATTCGACGTTATATATTAATAATAGGCTTCTCTACTACGCTCCTCTAAATCGAGGCTCATCTTTATAGTATTATAAAACTCCTCGGAGATCTTCACTCCGGCCATAGCACCCATCCAGCATTCCCTAACAATAAAGGTAACACCAATCAGCTTATCTCTAAGGACTTCGTCACCCTGGTATACTAAGGCGAAAACCTGCTATAAGTTTATGAGGGTTTTGAAGAGGATTTGAAACACCTCAACTTTCGTCTTATCTGGGTACTTCTGGATAACTTTAGCGATGTCTACCTCGTTCCAGTCGATTATATAAGACTATTAGTATTAATCCCCTTTAAAATAACCTCTAATCTTATCGATAACCTTCATAATCGACCACACTATCTCTATACTATTAGTTTAAGCATAATACAGTATTATAGCTCTTCCTTTCAGCAAAATCAACAAGAGATTCGCCTCATAGAATTAGTTAACACTAATCTTTCTACAGGCTTCCTAGAAGATCCAGAGTTTAATATCCAGAACGTTATACTTCTCACCTCTATACCTCATATCGTCGTTATACATTTTCACAAAATTAACCTACTATTAAGGGGTCACTATCTCACTAAATTCTTCATCAGAGCAAGAGGTCTCATAGAATCTCTCCGTAGGCCGGAGAGGCTTATGTTCTGTTAATTATCTTTGGATTATGGGTAACCAAATTAAGCTACTTGGATTTCTTATGGAACATTCCGGTATTAAAACTATACTTCTCGTTAAGGACACCTTTTTCATAACTAAAATCTCTTTAATAAAATAATAATTAATAGTATTTATATATTTTTATAAAACTCAGGGTCTTCGAGCCATCACCAGAAGTTAGTATTCTTTTTAGTAACCTCGTTAATCTTAATATTTATTCAATAATATATTTCCTCAGTAATTAGGAGTTCAGATAACTAGCTAATAATAAGGTAATAAGGTAATATCTAAACACTTAAAAACCATAAATAATCACAAAGAACCTTTATAGTCTCCTTAGGTATTAGGCTAATTATCTCAGTGGTCCACCCTTCTAAGTTACTCTAAAATATAGTTCATAAATCTAATTCTTATAATCCATTAGTTTGCCATCTTTCCATAAAGTAGACAATAACTGTTACTATCTCTATCAGTGTTATTTTATTAATATCCATATATAGCCAGCGTCCCTATTCTTCTGGGTTGATCTCTGGGGCCCATTTCGCTAATATTAGGAGTCCTTTTCGTTTCCTAATAAGTCTAATTTATTCAGACCATTCAACGTTAACTTCCTACTAATTAATTATATTAGTCTTATTTAATAGTGGCAATGGTCACTATTAAGTAGGGACTAGGGCACTTCCCAACATCTTAGCAGGTATTACAGTGTACAACGTTAAGTCTAACGACGTCTCAAACACAGGGCATTTCCTCTAAACCACAGCTTCGAGGGCGTATTCTATATATTAAACGAATTACCGCTTAGTATCTATAGAATACTACCTCTAACATAGAAACTAGTATAAAAGAGTATGTTCTAAACTCCCATAACCCTATCCTTTCCATAGTAATACAAAATCTCTTTTTTCCTCTTATTTACGCTTACCTTTACAAGTTAATCTTATCGTTCCCTAGGGGTAGGAGTATTCTAAGTATAAATACTATATAGTTCTCGTACAAATCAGCCATTCGAACACTAATTCCAAGGTGTTTTTTATAACTACTAGGTATAAAGTAGTGTTTATAAGTTATAAGAAAAGGAGAGGGAGAGGTTGATCATCTAGTGTAAATAAGAGGTTAACAACGTTAATAGTTATCCCTTTACGGGGTCATTATTAGAAATTATATATAATAGACATAGGAGTTATATTTTCCTTTGTATTTCCTTATCGAATGGTTTAGGCGAATTCGATATAACTCCCTAAGACGAGACCGTGATAACCCTATTACTCAATATACAAGGGCTTCTCATAATAACTTCCTATAATACAAATTAGTAACTACCCTCCAATTTAATTAGTTATTAAGCTAACTACTTTACGGGTCCTTCGGAAACATCTCTTCTAATCGAAATTTCACTTTACTAATCTATAAAAATAGTATTTAACTACTAATCAGTATTAGATTCACCTCACCAGGCCTAGTAATTGGGGGTTAGTAAATAACGATATATTCGTCGTATTTGTTGTTGTTCTTTTTAGGAATTAGAAGCCGAAGGCGGCGCTAGTGGCCGCGATTCTGAATCCAATCCCTGACCTCTGATTGGCTCGCTAATCGGGCCAATCGGCGATATGCGGCAACACGTGTCGCCAGCTGGACGGTGGTGTTCCGACAATAACCTTATTAGGTAAACCCTCAAAGATTTTATACTTTTTTCGAAAGTATAGGGTAATATAAAATGTTAATAATACTCTGAAAAAGTTAACGTTATTATTTTTATTATAACGGTAGTATATCTAGTAAATATTACTTAGTTTATTATTAGCAAGGACTTCTCGAATAAAGATCCCTTCTTATTAAATCCAACTCATCCTATTTTTCGAACCCTTATTAGAGATAAGGTTATCCCTCACAAAGCGCCGACTTCGCTATACCACCGATAGGAAGCTTTGAATGGTGTTGCGGTCGGTTAGATTGATCGTAGAGGTATTACTAGTATTAAACGCGTCCTTTTCGAGCTACGAGGTAATTAACTAAGGTCTTCATACACCAAAGATAGTAGAAGCTATATTAACTATGAAAATAGGCGTTGTGGGCAGTAATAGGGGTAATAGAGGGAAATAGGAAGAATTAGTAAAAAGGGGGATATTTAGCGACGTATTAAAATAATACACTTCTACTATGAATATAGAGTTTTTCTTTCTATAAAAAGTAAACCTCTTATTTATTAAAATAAAAAGTAGTTAATTTTCAAATAATTACTATAATCGAATAATATAAGTTGCCGAAAAAGTTACGGAAATCGTGAGTTTAAGTTCTACTTTGACCTTTTTTGATACTTTTTCCGGCCTTCTAATTAGTTTAGAGGCCGGAAAAGTACTCTTTTGTTTATGCCAGAATTAATTAAACATATTAAATATCGACCCTCGTATAGTTGGCTATTTGAAAGCGTGAATATTCTTAACTTATTTGATTGATCGGTTATATTTGATTGGTTGATTTGGTCGGGGTTCTGCGCTGGCACTAGCTGGCCTTACATATGGCAGACCACCGCACGTTGCATGAGATATTACCTGTTTTCATTATAAGCCGTCCCCGGAATGTTTCTGTCAGAAATCGCATATGGGCACGATGTCGGGGGTCAATTCGTGATGTGTATTGTGCTTATTCCGGCCTAAGGCCCATGCGCTGCTGCGGCCCCTTTTCGGCTACGGAGCGATGACTAAGCGCCCATGGCGCCGTGTGGGCCTACTAACCCGTTTGACAGTTTCCATCGAGGTAAAAGTTGTCGGTCATATTTTCGCAGGGCATGTCATGTGAAAGATTCCTTCCGGGTCACAATTGAGCGCAGCAGCTCGGATCTCCCGAACATTCTCCTCGCCAAAGTTTCGCGACGGATTGGAGCGGATTGCTTCATGGTGGGGTCGATATCTCAAAGTTACAGGAAGGATATAGGGTGAAGTGAGTAGATTCATAACTAGAATCGACTTTAGGGATGATGGATTTCAGCATAGTGACCTGAATTGAGAACAAACTGTGCATGATTTTCAGCTTGAAAGATTTTCGAAATCGTGCTCAGCAGGATACATAATCGCGGGAATCCAACAAGCCAGAGAAACCTAGTATATAAAATTGGTGTCGATAATTCCGCAACCCGTCGGCTTTTCTCGAATTATACTATAGAATCTAGTTCTTTGCCGTCTCTAAGGCTTTTAACTGTTCACGTCAACGAATGATGGCTTTTATGGCCAAAAAGAGACCCTTAGTACCTGCGGCGGCGTCCACTGGTGCTCCTTCCGCCGACGCGCATCAGCTCGTCCAAGACCATCCAGAACATCCACGCCTTGAGGTGGTCGTACGCCCACCTCTTGGTAGACTCGGGCGTCGCGCTGTACCCAACAGTCCACAACGCGGCGACGACACCACAGACAATGCTCCGCCTCAGTATCTCGTTAGTCCCAAACTCGGCGAGACCCAACAGCATTGCCTCGCAGATGACGTAGGGCCAGTAGTTGCTCGGGTGCCAGACGAAGCCCATGCTCGAGCCCTGCTCGATGCGGCCGTTGCGGATGGTGGTGCTGCTCCCGCCGGGGAACACAACGGCGAGGGGCCGCTTGAGGCCGGCGATGCACCATTGGAAGTAGCAGGCCGACAGCATGGCGATGCCGGCGAAGAGGCGGTCGAAGAGCGAGCTGCCGTCCAGGTTCAACACCCAGACGACCGGCGTGAAGGGGATCGAGGTCGTTTAGAGGAGGATGATGAGCGGCAGGGCCGCGAACTGGCGCGTGAGGATGTGGTTCGGGCTCAGGGGCCCGGAGTGGGCCGCGTACGGGGCCGGCTGTGGGTCCGGCATCGGAGGCGCGGCGAAGTGCGGGCCTGAGGCTGGGACACCACGACTGTGGAGGCCTTCGACCGTTGCCATTTTGTGAGAGGTTTGAGAAAAATTAAACTTTTTGATGGATATGAGTGAAATTCGGGCTCCTCAGGGGAGAGTAAACGATTTCTCGATGCTATATGGAAAAGATTCGAACCGAAGGCTCTCTCTCTAGTGTTGTGTTGGAACCCATGCATGGCCCTAAACGATTTATGCACGTAACAAGGATTCGATGACCCCATAGCCCTGAAACAGGCCAGCGTGGCATTCTCACCTGGTACTAGCTATGCACTCTTTTTAGATAGTATTCTGGCCCCCAACTAGTGGGCTAAACACAGACATTTATTTATCTTAATATATTCGTTTCTATATATGCATATTCACTAGTTATACTAACTTCCGTTAATTATGAGCTTAGTTGATTTCTAGTAGTGGTTTATAATCGTTATACGTTATACGTTACCCACGAGGCAAAAGACTGTTAATACGACAACTTGCTGCGATTAGATGCACTGTAACCCTTGATTATTGATGCTTATTTGCTTAGTTAGCTAGTAAGGCGACGCTATACCACTAACACCCAATATTTAAGTTATCCTAGGGGAAGATAACATTGTGGTTAGGATTATACTAGTGGGGTCTAAGATAATTGCTAAAGGTTAACTATGTTGAACGTAACGCTGATGAAGGCCTGTCTCCTACTCAGAACTATTTTAGTTACGGACTAGAGTAATTATTATTAGGTTGGACTTTGAGATATAAAAGGTTAAAATAATAATTACTATGGATCCTAATTACTTAACTTAAAGGTTAACCTTTAATACTAATTAAAGGAAATGGTATTAGAATTTGGAATAGTAAGTAAACTATTTTAACGTTTAGGAATACATAAATCCAGATAACATTGTTTAGAATGTTAAATTAGTATTAGTTTTACTTGCTGAGATTGACCCTAATTTTAGTGTAATATTTGCTATACGAAAGTTTACTTATAGTAAAGTTAAGGTTGAATACAATAGGGTTAACTTTAATATTGTTAAACTTTTTATTTAGGTAATTTAGATTATTGATGCTAGGCTTTTTAACCACGTCTATACTTAGAAGGATCTTAGGTTAGTGATAAGGGTTTTAAGGGATAAGTTTGGCCCCAGCGACTACGCCAGCTAACAGATGATTCTACGGCAATACTATACTTATATAGCTTTAGTCAACTAATCCAGAGTGTCTGACCAGCTTACTATATACATGGATATTATGGACGAAGTAATAACTGCTCAGATTCCTGCTTTGATTGACTAGACCACTTAGGTTGTAGATTTCCTGAGGGTAATTTAATTTATTGTTTTACATTACTATATAATAACTTTATATGCCTTTAGCTAAAAGATATTAAATAAGATTCTTAATTTAGGAGAGAAATATGCTGGAATTAAATAAGCTAATGAACTTAGAGAATAGGTGAAAATTTTCTACCCTGAATGGATTAGTAAAGCTAAGGTTATAAGTTATGTTATTTGGTAAGGAGAGAACGAGAAGGGTAACTCAATAGTTAAATCTGATTTAATTAAGAGCTTCGATACTAATAACTCTTCCTTTTCTAATAGCTAATCACCTTAGAAGAAGAAAAGGGTCCCTAAATACCCAACTTATCTTAATAATATCTAATACTAAATAGTGGATTGCCCTTATATAAATCCTAAGAAACGAAACTCTGGTTATAACGTTAATAACTAAGAGAGTAAAAAAGTAAGGGAAAGAGGGGAAAAGTGGCTAAAGAATAAACTAAGAATTCAGAAATATTTAGACGAAGTTAGAGAAAGTAGTACTTAGTCCCCCTCCTCCTCTAATAACACCAGCTCCTCCTACTATACTTAGGAGTAGTCTGACTCTGATAGGGAGACTTTGGGTAGTTCTAATTACTCCTCCTCTTTCTATTCGAGCCCAGAAGCTCCGTTAACTAGTCTCTACGTTGGTTTTCCTTTTATGAAGAGTGTGATTGTTGATTTTGGAACTGGTTTCCATATCTGTAACGATCTCATAAGAATGAGGGATCTAGATTACTCTTAGACGATATACTTTATAACTAGAGGTGGCCTAATAGTAGTAATTATTAAGGGTAATATAAAGGTTAAACCCAACTAAGGAGGGCTCCGTAAGAAGGGTTTTATGGTTAGAGATATTTGGTATTGCTTAGATTACCTAGTTACCCTTATTGGAGTTTAACCTCTTAAGGAAAAGGGACTCTTCTTCACTATTCGTTACCCAGGTCTTGAGATGAGGGACGGGGAAATCCTATATAAGATTCCCTGGTAATATGGTTAATACCTTCTGGAATACCATCTTTACGATTTATAGACTCCTTAGCAATCCTCCTTTGCTACTACTACTAATACTAGTCTCTCCTCCATATTTTTTATTGTGGAGAAGTACGTCTCCTTTAATATTAGAGAAGAAGATACCTCTAAACCTGGTTGCCCTAATTTACGAGACCCTCTTCCTCCCTTTATAGCTGAGGCTCTTTTCTGGTATGAGAGATTAGGGTATCCTAGCTCTAAGGCCATAGAATAGATACTTAAGACCACTAAAGGAATTAAGATTAAGGGTATACTAAAGTTCTAATACGAGGCCTGTAATATAGGTAAAGCTTAGTGGAAGGTTTCTCAACGGAAGTTAGATCATAACCCAATAGCTTTGTTAGATTATGTTGTAGTCGACTTTTTTGTGATGGGTAAGATGTATAACGGAGAGAAGGTTATGCTGTTTTTTAACGACGTTTGGAGTGGTCTTATAATCACCCGTTTCCTTTAAACGAGAAGTGAGGGGTTAAGAGCCCTCATTTAAATCCTAGTTCTTCTAGAGAGATAATATAAAACTCGTTTATTTATACTCTAATTGTTGGAATCCGAATCGGGCAATAGCCCCACTTTCGGGTTCCTGATTGGCCGGTTCCGACCGGACCAATCAGAAGGCAGGGACTCTGGCGCACCGACTAGATCTGGCAACAGCCGGCCTAGCCCACGTCGGAATAACCTCCCTCCAACAACAACAACAACAACAACAACACTACGTATTCAATATATCGATTATTGCTGTTCAACCCTATCACCTAGGCGACCCTTTAACCTAGGGTCAAACCTACACTAATTAGTGGTTAATTTGACCATTACCGTAGATTAGTAAAGAACGACTATTAGAAGAGACGACTTCACTAAGTAATAGAAGATCGGATTTTATTATTGTATAAAACCCGTAGTTAAGTTTAATTATGCTGGTAATAATGTATTAGAAGAGGAGGTTTTAAAACGGAGATATCGGAAGTTTCGTAGAATAGGCAAAGTACTGCCTTTAGTGTAGGTTCCGCTTACGATAACTACGCTTAACCACCTACATTAACTATATACAAAAACATCGAAGATTTTATAGAACGGGCGAAGCTTAGCCTTCGGCGTAAGCTCTATTATCGATACTCTTTACCCTTAATACCCTTCTCTACTACTATTCTTAATTACCAACTACGTATTTTATACGAATACCAAGGTGATACCCAAAAAGGATGGTAAAACTAAAAGAATTCCCTAACTTTTACCCACTATGACCCTCCCTCCTATACCACCTCTTAGCCCAACGAGAAACACTATACCCCTCGTAATAAACAACTATAACAACCACCAGCGCATTATTAAGGGTTACGAAGACCTCTAATAAACGCCCTTTTTCTATACTCGGAGAGGGCCCCGCAATTAATCTTAAATACATATTAAATGCGGAGAGATCCCCGAGGAGATTACCTTAGTAGCTAGAACGACGCTTAGATTACCCGGAATACCTAAGGTGTAGAGGGACGTTAAGGACGATGCCCCTCTACTTCTCCAATTATAAGGGACTTGCTTGTTGTAATACCGACGATATTAGAGGTTATTTACCTTTTTACCACAGTGATCGCCATAAACGAAGATTACACTAGTGCCTTGGACCTCGGCTAGAATACTCGGAAGGACGATATTAGAGACGACGAGCCCCTTAGGGAGATGCGGGAGATGTACTCTCACCCTTAGAATCCCATAATACACAATAAACACCACCATAGAACTCTTAAATCAAGGAATTCAATGAGATCCTACGTAAAAAAGAAGACTACCACTAAGGGACGCTCACCCCTTAATATATACTCTCTGGATATTAGAATACGCGGAATATACTACCATTAACGGAAATACTAATACTCTAATCTAATAACTAACGGTAATTCGTTTAATGGACATTATACACCCTTAAAGCCGTAGTTTAGGGGAAACGTAGTGTGTTTGAGGCGTTGTTAGGTTAACTGAATGGCTAGAATACTATTAATAACCTAGGTAAAAAGATGAGTTAGTAATTAGGAGAAAGCTTTAAAAGGAGTACCCCTTTAAAGGACTCTTTTCGGGTGGTTACCCCTTAGGGAATTATATAACCTAAGGGAACGTAATAAACCCTCGTAAGGAGAACCATTTCACTAGTCCTAATCCCAAAGGAATACGCTGCCCACGTAAACCCAAAGATATGGGGGAAGTAGATGGACTTTAAGCTTATTAAAGGAACGGTCTAATTAAAAAAGGACACTATTATCGCCTTCCTTTTAATTATTTATAAATAAAAGAAACTTATAATTATGGACCTTTGGATATAGTTCTAAATGGACTTCGAAGGATGGACGAAGGATATATGGAAGGACGTCAGCAAAGCGATAATAGGCCACACAATTAACACCCTCAGGGAGGGAGCAGTCTACGTCCTACTAAATAATACCACCTTAAATATCCAAAAATTAACCGATATTATAACCGAAGAAGAGTTCCATATTTGGATAAACGACGAGATCCGATGGTTCTAGAAGAGTGGACCTCGAGGCCTAAGGGAGGTCCTCGAAGACTCGAAGATCATTAAAGAGATTATGAATAACTATAATATCCCCCTCCACCAGATAACTCAGGGGATAACTCCCTTAGTAGAGACGGTGAGGAAGGTAACACGGGCGATAACAGAGCCGCAGGAAAGCACCCCGTTAACGTCGGGGTAACCAGCAAGGGAATCAAGCCTACTATACAAAACGAGACCACCTATGAACTTATAAATCCCACTAATTTTTAAAAACTCCCTAGTAACCATTACTAATAACCCATATATATCTCCTCTAATAAGTAACCAGATCCAGGTGTTTGCGAAGTAGATAAAGGAAGTGAACAAGTATAAAGGAGAATACTACGAGGTCCTAGAAAACTCACTACGATTATAGAAATACTATTATAAGGTTCTATAAATACCAACGGAATTAGCTACCCTAATTATTAATACTATACTAAAAAATAAGGCCCTGGACTTCTTTACGGAACATATTATATAACCAGGCGTACTAGGGACCTTCCTATCCCAGGAAACCATCATTAAAAAACTAAAAAACCAGTTCAAGACGAAGGAGGCCCATAAAAACTACTTAACAGAGTAATAAACGACCAACTAAGCAACGATCAGAGATAAGAACCATAAGAAGAAGCCTAACAAAGTACTCAAGCTACTAATTAAGAGGTTAAGGAAGATATAACGTATACTCAGCAGTGAATATAATACTAACAAAGTATTATGAAATTAATTCCTTTTCATAATTAATAACATTAAGGAGTATACTTATACTCTCTAAGACCCGAAAAACATATTTAAAGACCTTTATAACTAATTATAAAACGCTATTTAAAACTTTATGAGACTTAACTCGGGTACTAAACAATACTTCCTATAATAACCCACTAACGAGGAGATAAATTACTTCTTCATAAAGAGACGCTATAATAGCCGAGGAAAGTAAACAAGATTCGGCTAACGAGGAGGATTTAGTAGAGGGTAAGGTAACCGATGCTTCGCCCCGAGATGACCCCCAAGGGATAAGAAGTGTTATATTTACGGGAAGGATAACTACTAATCCTCTAATCACCCAAAAAAGGAAGTAGATAAAGCCTTCCAAGTGTTCCGAGACGGGTATAAGAGATAATTCCACATAGAACCTCCTAAGGGAGCCATGGAATCCTTCCTTCTCGAATACGAAGGCCCCTAAGGCGACGAAGCGAGGGACGAGGATGAGGACGACAGGATCCACGAGTTCTTCGTTATGGACCCAGAAGAAGAAGACTACGAGGATTGGACCTATGGAGACCAGTTCTACGCCTCAATACTAGGCCCCGAGACCACTCTTAACGGCGAGATCATCACAACAACCCTCAGGGACTAAGCAATATACCATGCCCTCACAAAGGAAGACCTATTTGACGAGGCTACCTTCGTAAAGACCTCGGAGGCCTATATACTCGAAGGAAGATACGCCGACGTTGTATTCTACGGAATTATACCGGATACAGGCACAGCTAAGTCGTTAATAACAGGAGAGCCTCAGTTTAATACTCTTAAACGCTTATACCCAGAAATTACCCTCGATAAAACTCAAGCCGGCCAGGTAAGCATCAAATTCGGCCTAGGGGAGGTTATCTCATTAATAGGGACGACTATAATTATAACGCCCCTCGGACCGCTTACTTTCCACGTTATCCCTTATAATACTCCGTTCCTCCTTTGCTTTAAGGATATGGACCGCCTAAAGGTCTACTTTAATAATCTAAGGAACACTCTAAAGTAGGGAGACGTTGTTATACTAGTTACTAGGAAGTTCGGCCACACTTAGATGAAATTGGGCCACTAGGACAAATCCGTTATATAAAGCTACCTCATAAACATCGAATTACAACACCTATACCAGCGTTTTGGTCACCCTTTAGTACAGAAACTCTATAAAATCCTCTAAAAAACCGGAGAGGAAGTGGAATTAGTAACCATTGAATACCTCATAAAATACTATCACCATTACCAAATAAACTAAAAGGCTCCCCACCACTTCAAGTTTACAATCCGAGATAATATACCCTTTAACTATGAGATCATTATCGATGTACTATACCTCGACGGGAAGCCCGCCCTTTAGGTCATCGACACGGCTATAAACTTTAATATAAGACGATTCCTAAGTAATATAAGCATAAAGATGGTGTAGGAGACGCTCAGATTATACTGGATCGACGTATACCAAGGGTTACCCGACTAAATCATTATGGACACTAACACCAACTTCAAGGTGTCCAAATTCAAATAAACAGCGAAGTCCATGGGGATCAAGGTTAAGATTATCCCTGTGGAAGCCCACAATAGTATAGGGAAGGTCGAGAAATATTACGTATAACTCAGATGGGTATACAATATCATCCAGCAGGAATCCCCTTCTACGACGCCGGAAACCGCCCTCCAGAGTACACTAAAAGCTATCAACAATACCACAGGGCCAAACGGAATTATACTAACCCTATTAGTGTTTAGCGCGTACCCCAGGATATTAAACAACTCTCCCCCATCACCAGAAGTAATCCAATGCATAGAGGCCATCAGGAAAGCTATGGAAGACCTTAAGAAGGCTAACACAAGACGTTAAATCTCGGATACCCTCGCAATAAGGAATGGACCTAATAATACTACACTAAAAAGCCTATTATTAGGCTCAGAAATTAAAGTATAATATAAAAAAAAGGGATAAAGAGGTTTATTTACTTTAATAACCACGAATAGTGAGAATTGCATTATTCAGATGCCCAGAGGCCCGAAGACCTTCTACTTAACGGTTATTAAGCTATACCGTTGAAACCCCGAAAAAGAGGCGTAAAAGGAGCTCACCACCACAGGCGATAAAGCAGGAAACAAGGCCACGGAAGGCTAAGAGAGCGAGGAAAAGGAAAATAACGCAGACAACGTTGAATTAGTGATTATAAACGAGATTATTATTAGAACGTCCCCTCCACTAAAGGAGGAAGAGCCTTAGTTACCTAAAAGGCGACGAGGCCGGCTACGGAAAAACCCAGGCGTTACTTATAACGTTAATACCACCTATTTCCACCCAAAAACTAGTGGACTAAAAAAACCCTCTATCCACGTGTACTTATCGGCGAAGGAGAAGAATAACCTTACACTAACCGACGAGCTTTAGAAAAAAGGTATAATAATTATACTAGGTGCCCCCTATGAGAAATCAACGGAAAAGGAGATCGCTAACCTTATAAGCCGAGGCGTATTCGAATTTGTCCTTTACAATAAAGCAGAGTATAGTAATACTAGGATTTTTAAGTTTAAAATTATTAATGAGATTAAGGGGAAAACCAAGAAGCCCTATAAGAAGAGCCGCCTCGTAATTCAGGGCTACACCAATAACAGCAAGGAGGCCGTCCTCACACAATCCCCTATAATACAGTAAATAAGCTAATAACTAATTCTCACCCTAGCCCCTTACTTTCTAGTGAAGGGCCATTCACTTTAACTACGAGACATTACTCAGGCCTACACCTAGTCGAAAACGAGACTCACCCGGACAATCCTAGCCCGTATACCGGATCAAATCAGGGATAAGTATCCTCCCGGGACGATTATAAAGGTCGTAAAGCCCCTCTACGGAATCGCCGAAGCAGGGACCCATTAGTACACGACATATAACAATCACCATAAGGAGAGACTCCAGATAAGGACTTCCATATATAACCCATGCTTATTATTATTAATGCCCGAAAATGAAAACCTCGTAATTATTGGAATATAAATAGATAATATAATTGGCCTTAGCGACGAGAAGTTTTCCCAGAAAGAAGAGGAAAAGCTAAAGAAAGTAACGTTCACGGTAAAGGCGAAGTAACAGCTGACCACTAAGGAGCCCCTTGTATTTAATGGAGGGGTCGTTTATTTAAACGAAAAAATAATTAAACTATATTAAAAGGGCTAAGGGAAGAAAATCCAACTCGTGGAAATCGGGATGACGTCGAGCAGCCAGTAATACGTCGTCCAGAGAGTTCGCAGAGTATATATCACCTCAATCTGCGATATCGAGGCTTATTACGACCTATCCGTGGCGGCCTAGCATTAAGAGCCCACTGAAAAGTAGATAAAAGCCCTTAATAAACGATTAAAGAGATAAATGGAGACCCTAGACGCCGGGCTAGACTATAACTTCGTCCAGCTCGAGGAGGCGACTCTCTTTGTTTTCGTGGACGGCTCGTTTACTAATAACAGTGACCTCTCGTCACAACTAGGCTTCGTTATTATCCTAGTTAATGAGACCTAGTCCGATAAGAGCTTCACACTAAAGGGCAATATTGTCCATTATTTATCCACTAAATCAAAGTGAGTGATACGCAGCGTTCTAGTATTAGAGATCTACGGTATAGTAGCCGGCGTGGACATGGCCTACGCTATCTCCATAACCCTAAAGCTCATCATAAACCACTTAAAGCTTCCAGAGATCCCCATGGTTATCTATACCAACTCATACTCATTATACGAGTACCTCATCAAACTTAGAACCACTAAGGAGAAGCACCTTATAATCGATATTATAGTGCTCCGATAATCCTACGAGTAATGAGAGCTCTATGAGATCCACTGGATCAACGGGGAAAATAACTTAGCCGATTATTTTACGAAAATAGTGTTAAACAGAGCTCTAAAGTGTTTTCTCGAGGAAGGAAAAGTAACGGTTTATATAGATGGATGGGTAATACGGGCCTAAGAGGAAAAGACGTTAGCAGGGCTCAAGAGACCGCGAGGGACAGAGGGATCGTTAATACCGTGGCTAGCACCGGCGATAACGTTAATTAACCGGTCCAATATAGGGGCCAGAAGGCCGGCTACGCCGCTAGGGGTAGAATCCGATTTTGCCGCCTTTCGCTGCTTTGCATACTCGAGCGAATTCGTTATTTTATTGTGTTTTTGAGCATTTTAGGAGAAAAGTGGCCTTTACCCGATTAGTGAGCATAAAAAGAGAGTTTCCAGTATTGGAATCCGAATCGGGTAATAGCTCCACTTTCGGGTTCCTGATTAGCCAGTTCCGACCGGACCAATTAGAAGGCAGGGATTCTAGTGCACCAACTAGATCTGGCAACAGCCGGCCTAGCCCACGTCGGAATAACCTCCCTCCAACAACAACAACAACAACAACACTACGTATTCAATATATCGATTATTGCTGTTCAACCCTATCGCCTAGGCGACCCTTTGACCTAGGGTCAAACCTACACTAATTTAATTAGGAATTAGCCTTTTATAATGTTTTTAATTTGTGGGTAGTAGATAATGGGATATTTGTGGAAAGATTTGTTGTTTATACTGGTGCTTAGAATTCAGCTGAGCGAGCTGGAGGAGTCTTATTTTTTATTGTTAGGGTACTCAGATATTAGTTTCGTTTTCCGGAAGAGCTAGCCCTAGAGCTTCCGAGAACTTCTAATTATCTTAATAATAGAATGGGTCGACGGAGGTATAACTAGTAGACTTTGGAGGGTTTGGTTAATAGTTGGCTTAATATTAGATTAGGGTCAACGTATAAGAGGCCGGAGAAACCATAACTAGCTTATCTACGTCGATATAACTAAAAAGTTTACTTGTTGACGATAATATACCTTAGAGGAGAAAATAAGGTTAATAAAACAAAGCTAAGAACTTACGTTGGTTACCTTTATGGTTATAAAAGTATCAATATATATAAAATTTGGATCCCAGTTCTTAATAAGGTTATGAGAACGAGAGATGTTATGTTTGACGAATCCCAATTATATAAACTTATAAAAGAGGATACTAGTCAGCTTCATAAAACTAAGCTTTAGGAAGCCTTCACTTAGTTGGAGATCCCTCTATTTGACTTGCTAGTTGCATAGAGGTCTATTGATTCTTAATACTGGAACGACGACGATGAGATTTACTCTATTGTCCAACCTCAGCTTAGTATAGAGGGGGATCAGAGTTAATAAGTTGTTTACTAATAAGAGGACTAATGAGAGACCCTATTACTAACTCTGATGGCTTCCCCTGCTACTATATAACCTTTATAGTCTTAGATTACCTTGGTTAAGGGGGTGGATATAGGCTCCTAATTGACTCAGGGATCCCCTACTCTAAAGTTAATAGACTAGGAATTGTTATTTTCTGAATTCCCTTTTCAACTAATAATAGAAGAAGAAATAATAGTTACTAAGCCATAAGAGCAACATATGACGAATAGACCACGAGGGAGGCCTGCTGGTAGTTAGAACCACTAGATCTATAATAGAGCAACTCTAATTGGCCAGGTTAACCACTAACCAGAGATAGTAATAAGGTTATTTAGATGATTCTAAGAGAAGACCTTTTCCTAGATAAGATTATTTTTTTTCTAATTAATTGATATAGTTAGGGATAAGGATAAATGGGATGACTTTGCTTCTGATCTTAGAGATATACATCGCAGAGATCTACCTTGTCCTCTATTCCACCACGCCGAAGCGAAGTAGCACAAGTTCTGGCCTAAATGGCTAGTTGTGATGAATATGGAATATAGGATAGTATAGAAAAAGGGTACCTTTGAGTTTATAAGGTTAGAAAACGTTAATTAGACCCATCACCGAATTCTTCCTTTTAAATGGGTATTTATATATAAGTTTAATAAGTATAGATTCCTCAAATAATTCAAAGTAAGGATCTATATTAGAGGAGATCTATAACCACTTAACAAGCTTGAGACTTATACCTTTACCCTAATAGGCAGGTTATTTCGAAGTATGATGGTTATTATAGCACGGTTTGATTTAGAGATTTTATAATTTGACGTTGTTAATGCTTTTATTAACGTTATTCTCGATGAGACCGTTTATGTATGGTTTCCCCTTGGTTTCTCTAGATTAGGGTAGTGTTTGGTACTCTGGAAGGTATTCTATGGACTTAGACGTAGTCCTATTCTTTGGTAGAGAGACATTTCTGTAACCCTGGCCAAACTTCAACTAAGGCCTCTCGACGAGGACAATTATATATTTATTAGAAAAGGGGTTATTGTCTTTTTTTTGTTGATGATATTATTGTGATTTATAGGAAGAAGAATAAGTGGAAGGTTTAGAGAGTTATTAATGGTCTTAAATAGGTTTACTAGATGAAGGTACTAGGAGAGATGAATATTTTCCTGGGAATTAGAATTATCAGGGATAAGAAGGCTAGGAAGCTCTGGTTAAGTATAGATAATTTTATTACTAGGATCTGTGATGAATTCGGGATCGATAAAACGAAGAAACCAGCTAGAACACTTATGGCTGTAGACAACTTGGTCCCCAACGACGGGGAAGTAACCCTAGTTGATCGACATTATTATTAACGATGTTTTGGATCTCTTAGCTACGTTGGACTAGTAGGTAGACTAGATGTTATTAGAATGTCCTCTAAGTACACAGAATTCACCTCGAATCGATCTCTAGTCTACCTTAAGTTAGCTAGGAATAGTCTCTAATACCTTTATAAAATATAATACTTCGTAATCGAATATAATAATAAGGGCCCTGGAATTTGTTATTGTGCTTCCGACGCCGCTTTCGCAGATGATATAACAACTCGGAGAAGTACTTAGGGATATACTATTATGTTATTTAGTGGTCCCATAAGCTGGAAATTAGCTAAACAACGTCGGGTTATTATATCCAATACTAAAACAGAGTTAATTACTCTTATATAAGCAACTAAAGAGTTCCAAGTAATAATTCGTTTTATGGAATAACTCTAATTAACTTTGGACGATAACTTTATTATCTAGTGTAATAATAAGGTAACTTTGAGTCTCCTGATAGCTGAGAAACCCTAAGTAACTAGTAAGCTATGCTACATTAACATCAACAATCTCTAACTTCGCTAAGAAATCAGAGATGGAATCATTAAATTCACTTAAATTAGAACTAACGAAATGGTGGCCGATGGGATAACTAAAGCTCTACTAACCCAGAAGTATAGTAGATTCGTTGTTTAGCTGGGTATGGTTAACATTAAGCAGTAAATCAAAGCCCTCAAGGAAGTAGAAGTTACTTAATTAATATAAAAGGAGAATCCCCTTACTCTTAGAGGAAGCTTTTTTTCTCTAAAATCCACGATACTATTACTATAAATATAAACAACGTATAAAATTTCGCTTGATTTCGCCGTCTTTACTAAGCTCCATCTCTCTTAGAGTATTCTATCGTTAATAGGGACGACGACGACACCGGAGATAATAAGTCTTTTAGTGTAAAGATCCAATTTCAATAATTACCTCTCTAAGGGGGTGTATTAGAACCCATACATAGCCCTAAACGATTTATGCACGTAACAAGGATTCGATAACCCCATAACCCTGAAACAGGCTAGTATAGTATTCTCACCTAATACTAACTATACACTCTTTTTAAATAGTATTCTAGCCCCCAACTAGTGGACTAAACACAGACATTCATTCATCTCAATACATTCGTTTCCGCACATGCATATTCGCTGGCTATACTGACTTCCGTCATGTTGCATGAGTCGATAAAGGAAAAGGCTGGGCGATGTGTGGGACGGAGACACTGCAAAACGCCATGATTGAGAAGGAAGGCCAAAAAGCGCGATATTTATGTTTTGTTGGCTTCAACGGTGCCTCTCTTAGCGCGGCGCTGCTGCCTGTGATAATATCCGTAGCCTGGTCGTGATCCGGACTCAGTGATCCTTCAGGGAAGATTCGAGAGCCTTCGACAGGGATCCTTGTGCCACGTCGCCAGGCAGCTGCCTCCCCTGCCACGCAAAAAACACCCCACAGGAACGCGTGCGTATAATTAAAACCAACGTTTACCCGTCCTAAATCGTCGGGTTACAGCCGCGTGAGATTGCACTTCGATGCACGTTTGGACCGTGCATGACGTTCGCTGCGGCCAACACGAGGTTGCAGCGGAGGCTGTTTGGGCTGACGGCGAGCCAACACAGATTCGCCGCACAGCCCCGGTGTGTGGGATGAGGGGCCATATAAGATGTTTTGCGGCGGCCAACAGTGGATGAGTGTCTTGAAACGAAGGATTCTTGTCCGTCAGTAATTGGGTGCGAGGGCGTCGTTGATGCGCCCGTCACTATCCGCGGATCCTGCACAGCCGACTTCGTAACACGGTAACAGCAGGCGCCAGCCTTCTTCGTCCAACTTTAATTCTAGTCACCAATACACTACAGAGCGGTACGTATATCATCCGAATAACTGGCAGGATCGGGACCGCTTTTCTGACAGTGGGGCCGTGCAATGGGCTGCCACGGGCCGAAATATGTGGGGCATTGGCCGGATTGGCCGGGTGACTGGAATTCAAATAAGGTTTGGGTTCAACCAATGGCTCCCAGCCCATTTGGTCGCGCAAAGTGTTTTTCAAGAATAAATACAAGAAGTGGAAACCGTCATTAGTCGTCAGCCGCGTTTTCAAGTGAGGCCGTCCGACGCAGACATGTATGCCAAAACCCCTACAAATTTTATACACAAAAAAGGAAAGCTATGTACGTTTCAAAAGTATGTAACGCGAGGAGCCTTCCGGTCCATGTTTCCATTTCCCGGTCTCACTCCAAGATCCAGTCATCCCCAAAGGGCAATTTACTGGTACTTCTTCAGCACCTCGTTGTAGTAGTTGTATCCAGCGCCCGTCTCAGGCTCGAAGCTGTACATGTACGTGTCCCACCAGGGGCCCGCCGCCCACCAGGTCGCGCCGAGCCAGATGTCGCTGTTCTCCTGGAGGTAGTCGAGCATTCCGGTAACGGCCTCCTTGCACTGCTCGTTAGCGCCGCCCGCGAACTCGCCGAGAATACCGACGGCGCCGTTGGTGCGGAGCCACTCGGTGGCGTCCTTGACGCGCTCAACGCCGATGGTGGTGGAGACGCAGCTCTCCGAGGTGCCGCTGCTGTCCGAGTCGAGGTACTGGTGCATCTCGTAGGCCATCTTCTTGAGCGGGTCCAACAGGCCCTTCATGTTGTCGTTGACGCTGGTCCAGCTGTGCGCGCCGCTCCAGGAGTTGCCCTCGACCCAGATCCAGTTCTCGGCGCCGGCGCCGCGGATGCCGTCGACGGCCGCCTGGTTGAGCTTCAGCACGAGGTCCTGGTCCATCGAGTTGTACTCGTTGTTGGTGTCGAAGATGATCTTGTCGTTGGACTTGAACTCGGTCGCCAGGTTGGTGAAGAAGGTCTTGAAGCCGTCCGTGTCGGTGATGATGTTGCCGAAGTAGCGGCCGTAGTTGTGGGGGTCGAGGGCGGCGTTGGCTCCGGCCGAGGTAATGTGCTCGATGACCTTCTTCAAGCCGGAGAGATAGTCCGCGTTGAAGGAGCCCGTGAGGCTGTCCGGAGTCAGACGTTCCATACGGAACTGGACACGGAAGGTGTTGTAGCCTTGGTCGATCAGGGTCTGTCGAAGGTCAGGTCAGTATCGGTGCCCACCTGCGATCATGCCTTTATCTTACAGTGATCTTATCCGTGTCCGGGAAGGTGTACTCCTTGCCAAGGGTGCCAGGGAAGGTGGACTCTCCAAACTCGGCACCTGCCTCGTTGGTACCGAACCACTTGAACTTGCCAGACGTACCAGCGGCACTGGACGTAGTCGCAGCAGGAACAGAAGCCGACGTGGTGGCGACAGCCGAGGAAACAGGGGCCTGTGTGCTCACGGCAGCCGCGGAGGAAGGGGGCCCGGCCTCAACGACATCGGACTGGACGGGGGCGGCCGAGGAAACGGCGGGAGCCTGGCTGGAAGCAGCGGCAGAGGTCGGCTGGGCTGTCTGGGTGTCAACGGGTTTCGCGGACGACTCGACGGCCACGGGGACGGATGTAGTGGCGCCAGCGGCGCTCGTCGTCGTGGGGACCTGCGGCACGACGGCGCTCGCCGAGCTCCCGCCTGCGGATGTTGTCGGCTTGGACTTACAGGCCCGTCTCGTCGACGTCCTCAGGGTGGTGGCCTGGGCGCTGGCGCCGCTGCCCTGGAGGCACTGGCTGTAGTAGTCGTTCTGGGCGACGCACGTGTAGCCGGACACGCAGGTCGTCTCGCCGGTCCAGCCCTTGCCGCCGCAGGGCATGTAGGGGCCGGCCTGGGCCATGGCCTGGCCGACGATGGCAGCGCTGATGATGAGTCCCTTCATGGTTGAATTCCGGATTTAGCGGGGAGGGAGCGTGTAAGTGGGTGAAAATGAGTGACTTTTGAATGCAAAAAGAGCGTGGGTGGTTGGGGGGGGGGAACGAGCGTGAAGCCCTGGAGAGAGGGATGGGTGAAGAAGAAGAAGCTTATTGCGATGGGAAGGCATAGTAGGATCTCTGATAATGGCTCATGGCATCGAGTCCTTTATATCTGAGGAGGTTCCCGAGCTCGAAATTACGCTCGCAATGTAACCCAGGGCTCGCTTGGTGCCGTCCGGCCGGAACTGCGCATGTCGAGATCCCTGTCGCGAGGATGTGATTCGTGGGGCCACTCCCTCCTCTCAATCGCCCCATGGCCCTGCCAGCCGGCGTGAGCGGTGACGTGAGGGACGACGACGGTCGGAATGCGGGCACGCGGTGCGCGATCGGGTGGTGAGACTGGGATATTGCTTGCTTGTCCTTCATTTGGTTTCTCCTCCTTCATTTCGATGCCATGTTCTGGGGTGTTCTGGTGGCACTTCGGCAAGACATCCGGCGAGGGAGGGAGGGGTTAATCCTTTAAGATGGGCCCAAATCTTGGTTCAAATGAGCGCGTTACTTTGGAAATCAGCGCACTCCCCAGAGTGGCCTGCCACGACGAGGTTTTGAGTTAAGCTTTGGTCGTGTCAATCTCACATGTAGTAGTTGCGCATCTGCTATATATGTCTCGCATCCCCCCTCATCGTGCTCATTGTCCACCAAGACTCCTGCCGTTCTTGTCGGCCGCTGTCGTCCCATTTGACGCAGCAGTCAAAAGCTTGGCTTTTTTTTTTTTTTTTTTGCCGAGGATGATCATTCTGGGGAGACACTGGCCAGGCCTGCGTGCCGCAACCCCGTGCCGGAGCTGACGGGGCTCGGTGGGTCTCCTGGGCCGGGCTTCCGAAATGTTTGATCTTGAGTGCTTTTTATTACTTTAGCTTTTGCCCTCTCACCGTCAATGGGGCAATCTCCGCAATCGGCACAACGTTTAGTAAGAGAGGATTTTTCGACCTAATACTTAAAGAACCAATAATTAAACGGCAAATTGTGAACCGATAAAGTGGCCAATGGGCCATAATACAGGCAAATAGGTAAATGTATCGGCAGATAGCTTAACAGTAACGTATACATACAACCAGGCTTTTCTTGAATCTACCACAAAGGCAAGGCGGTTGAAGACTCACGGTGTGAATTACACTGGGTACCGGAAACGGTTTCTCTCAAGGTCTTCGATGAAAAGCTTAATGCCGCCAGTGCGGGCGTAAAAAAAGGGCGACTGCACTAGGCTTCGGCCGTTCCTCTTCTTCGCCCATCAGCCCAGGATCAATAGACTGGTATTTTTCAGGGTACATTTTGATCAGAAAATGGAAATTGGAAGATGTTGCGAGATATGAAGTACCTGTATTTCAAACGCTTTAACGCTATATTATATGCATCCAGTTTACTCCACAGTAAAGTCCATTTACATGATAAACACAAGCACAGTCGCAAGCGTGACAATAGACATCACGCCCCAACTAGCTCGGGCAGAACCCGCGGCGTTTTCTTCCTCATCTTCACCATCACCGCCATCACCACCCCCGTCTCCGCCCCTGGACTGGCCGCCCTCGGCCACATCTCCAGGGCCAGCAGCCCACGTAAAGCTCGACACCACCTTGTCAGAGTAACCCGGGGTCTCCGAGCCCATCGTGTCGTCGTCATTGTTCGTCGAGCCCTCGACGCACTTGGCCCCGTTCCACTTGACGTCCGCCACCGCAGACCACAGGTTGGTCATGTTCGTCAGGGTGTCCCAGGTGTAGTACAGCTTGCAGTTGGCCGCCTCGTAGCGGAACTGCACGGGGGTGCCGTCGAGGTCGTCGTCGAGGTAGATGTTGGCCGAGTTGACTCGCCAGTTGTCGGTGGGCACACCGGTCAGGGGAGGATCTGGCTCGGCGAAGGGCGTCGTGTCGATGTCCTCAGGCAGCTCGGCATCGCCGCCCAGTAGCGGCCAGAACAGCTGGTAGTTGCCCAGCGCGATCACGGGACCGCCCTTGGTGCCGCCGATCGCCTGCATAGGTGCCTCGATAGGCCGGCCACCCATGGCGACGACCTGGATACCAAGCTCGGCGGCCATCATGCGCACGACGTAGGCGCAGGCGGAAGCGCAGTGGCCGTCGGTCACGATGACCGTGTCCTCGGGCTTGAACCAGGGCTCGGGAATCTCGAAGAGCTCGGGGACGCCGTCTTTGGCGAAGGCCACCTCTTCCGGCTGGACGATGTTGGTATACTCCTCCCCGTCGAGCTTCTCGGGGCCATAGTAGTCCTTCCAGTCGGTGAAGTTCTTCAAGTCCTCATCGAGGAAGCCGAGAGATCCGACCGGGTAGGGCAGGGTCTGGAGTTCGGCGCCGGCCTTCTCCGCAGTGGTCCCGACCCAGTTTAGGAGCTTGTGCGCGCGGACGCGCATGTTCATGTGTGCTTTGTCCCCGCCCTCGGGGAAGAGGCTGGCATACAGGGCCATCGCGTTGGCCACCAGGCCGCCGCCATTGCCCTGGAAGTCGATGATGAGCTTGGACTTGCCCTGCTTCCTGCTGGCCTCGACGAACTCGGTCTGGACGCGGATGAACTCGATGGGGTCGGCAAGGACCTGGTCTATTAGGGTGAGCCCCTTCTCGCGCGTTCGGTTCTGCGAGACGAAGACATTGACGGCCAAGACGGCGGTATCGTTCAGCGCCGAGTCGTTGAAGAAGTAGCCGCTCTGGTACTTGTCCTTGTGGATCACGAAGGGCTCGGGGTATCCGACCAGGGCCGGGGAGAAATCCGCCACCGTGTCGTTGAAAGGAATCTCCGCCTTGCCGTCCTTTCCGGGAACCTCGAATCGCTTGTGGACTGCGTCGCCGGAGTCGATGCCGGAAAAGTTGGACGTTACGCGTGCGGTGTTGGCGATTGTCAGTTCGGTACCGTTGGCGAACTCGATGACGCTCTCATCGGAGAGGGTGGTGTGCAGGTACCGGCGGGCCCCGATCGTCTCGAGGACGTTCGCCAGAGCGGCGCTGTACAGCTGTTCGTTGTACGCGGCATCGGGGTCCTGGTCCTTGGAGTTGTCGACGGATCGCTGCTGGATGTGGTCGACGATCGAGGCCGTGTCAAACTTGACGACTTCGGAAGCTTTGTATCCTTGCTCCTTGCTTTGTTCGTAGTCGGCTAATCCAGAGTCAGTGCGGAATCTTGATCATGTGTACTGCATAATCAACTTACTGTAATGATAGACTTTGGGGGTCTTGACACCGTCCTCTGAGATTGAGATGAAGAGTACAGGGGTCTCGAAGCTGAAAAGAGTTCCAATGACAGGGTTGAGGCCCAGGTGGCCGTCGCGGGGTTTGACGTTGATTAAACGGTACAGATCGATGGCGAAGTCATATTGCGAGTCGTAGTTACCGTCCTCCAGCCCCTGGGTAATGTTGTCGAGACCTCCAAAGATGTCTACACCGGGGTAAAGGTACTCCTCAGGAGGGTCGGGGAGAATGCCGATGGTGCTCTGGAACTCGAGCCACGGTCTGATGTACTTGATGAAGGCGACGTCCCTTTCGACATCGACCGGGACCGAGCGCAGACATTCATATGCCAATGAGGGCTTGACCTCAACTGAGTCTGCATGAACTGTTAGAAATTTCATCCATCATTTTAGGATGTGTGCAAGCCCCATTCATCAAACAGAGTCAGTCCCGTTAGCGTACCTGTCGAGTTGGTTGACACTGCCTGATCGTAAGCCTTGCTAATCTCGGCGCAAGCGGTGCTGCTTGCTTGTCTCCGGAGTGGGTTGGATACCGCGGGGGCGGCGACGGCGAGGCCTGCAAGGGGCAGAACCCGCGCGAGGGCCGACGCGAGATGCAACATCCTGTCTGTCGTCGACTTCGGGAGGTGATGTTGGCAGAAAACGCGATGCACGTTTGCTGACTCTCCCCGGCCTCGAATTAGGGGTATGACACCCCCTTTGTATGTCTTGCTTGTCCAAGAGCTACCCCGGCACGCTTCAACCGACGCACAGCATCCTTCCGTGGCTCCCAACCAACGTGCATAACAGCCAGCAAAAAGTCCCCCCAGCTGAAGTGATGGTGGGTGCTGACCCAGAGGCTGGGCAGGCGTTGGCGCCGCTTGGCGAGCATGGGTTGTGGTGTTGTTTCGCGAATCCCTTTTGTCGCACAGCGTCCAAAAAGAACGGCGGGCTCCAGTTTTCCCCAGCCTGAACCCCGTCGGGCGACACACCAAGGTACAATAGCTTGGTGGCCCGCTTGAAGCTGCGATGCCACTCCCCCTGCATTGAGTGCCCCAGAAAGTCCCCAGAAGGAACTCAAGGCAGCAAATTAGCGCCAGCTCGGAGGTGAAGGCCGCACTCAGCCCGGGCAACTCGGCTCGTCCCCATGACGTCGGCTCTCGTGTGCTGTGGCCCCTGTCATTACGTAGGGGTTTCCTGGTGTGTGTCGGCCAGTTGGGTGATGTGCCTTGCAATTTGTGGTGCACACACAGCATTGCGAGTGGCCTCAATGTTGCTTGATTTGGTGCTAGTGCGGCAATTAAAAGCGGGAAAACTCGGACATGGTTCAATGGCGATTACGACAGAGCCGCGTCTTGTTGTTGTTGTTGTTGTTGTTGTATTATTTAACGCCATGGCGGCAAGGGCTACTACACCCTTGTGGCAGACCTCCCGAGGGGTATGTGGCGTGGAGAGCCACAGGCTCAGACTACCTACTCTACAGTACACAGCCCTTGCCCGCGTCCTCCAAATCTTGCCTATTGGCTACTATGCGTTCAATTTATCCCTGGATCCCGCTGGTTCCTCTAATTCCTTTACTTCTTATCTGATCCCTTTAGTGGGGTAGGATGGTTATCTTAAGGCCTAGCCGGAGGCTAGCCCCTAATAGTGTAAATAAATCTTTTAGAAAAAGCTTATTATACATAAAAAGGCCTTAAACCTTTTAGGACTAGTGATTAACCCCTTAAAGTATTACTCGAGTAATCCCATAGGTCCTATGGGCTCTGATGAACTAGAAGGGTAGAGGGTAGGCCACTGTTATCTCCTCACTAGGGACTTTCGGCAATAAACCAAGTGGTCTATACCCTTTACTTCCCCATAAGAGTAGGTAAACAGGGCTTTAATATAGTTAAAGCGTTAATAATACTATTCGAAGTCTCTGTGGCCCGACCAGGCCGCTAAAAGGTGATAAAGGGTAGCCCGTAGAAGGGCCAGTTCAGGGGGGCTAAATAAGGTGGCCTTGAGCCCTAGTTGAGCGTATTAATCTATTACCTCCTTATACTACTATTATATATATTAAACCCGTATTTATATCTTTCTTAGTGTACTATTTAATCCCTACTAGGGTTACTAGTTGGCCTAAGGGCACTAGGAGTACTATACCTTACTTAGCTAGGCGGTCTACTTCTTTGTTACCTTTTATCCCCTAATACCCTAGGGCCTAGTAGGTTTATATATTATATATCCTAACTACCTCGTAGATCTCAAAGAAAGCTGCTTATAAGAAGTTTAAAGCTTTACCCCGTATGCCCTAAATAACACTGGTATTATTAATACAAATGTAGATAAGCTGGCCTTAGGATATAAGGAGGACCCACCAGAGCCCTGCCCTCGCTCCTTCAGCCTCGCCATTAAAGACTTCTACTAAGCCAAGTTGGCCACAACCTTAGGCTATACACTTATTACCTTTAGAAATAACAAATCCAGATCCCATAGCTCTATTAAATACTTTAGAAGTGTTTAAATAAATAGTTATATGGTTATTTAGGACGGTTTTTAATTAATTTTAGAAGGTCTTGGTAACCTTCTCTTTTAATTATAGAATTATTGGGTTTTATGACCCTGGGAGGTATTATAATTAAAGTAATGTTAACCTTGGGACCCTTAAGATAAGGCCCGCTATCCGTTAAAGCTGTGTTTACTACCTCCCTTATTATAAGAGCCTTAGGACTAATAGGTATTATTAGTGAACCTTTTATAATCATACTACGAATTATAAGCATGCCCCTTCCAAAACCACTTTCCTAGTAAGTAGACCGGCATCTCGAAAAAAGTTATTTATTAGGTGTCGCAAAAGTGGAACCACAATTACGGGACAGTAATTGTGGGCTATATTATGACACACCCCCCCAGACCGAGGAGGGAAGAGGTCTGCTGACTAAGCAATCAGCACCGGCTTACACTCGCAGCTGACAAGCCAGTCTTTGTTGACTGTTACTGGGTGCCGGCCGCTCCCAGCTGGCAAGTCTAACCTTCCATTTCGGTGACTTGCTGCTGAAGCGAGAATGGGTGAGCACAACGAGGCTCGAACCCATGGCCTCTAGGTCGGCCCACATACTGCCACTTTAGCGAGGCGTTTAGCCATTCAACCAGAGGGCTCGTAGAGACAAGGGCTCATAACTGTCGCAAAAGTGGAACCACAATTACGGGACAGTAATTGTGGGCTATATCATGACAATAAATTAATGGGAACTTCTAAGTTGTTACACGTCTTTTAGCGTATGACCCTAGCAGACCTGTTTATGTCAGCAGGCCTGCTGCCTACTTCTATATTCTAGCCGGCGCCCAGCGCCCACTCTAGCTTAGAGGAATCAACCCATATTCAGACCATCGACTTAGACTGTGACATAAGTGGTATTAAGTAAAGGAAGTTGTAATCTAGGCCTGATCAGAAGGATATAACCAAAGTAAGAGGAAGATTAGTTATTTATAGTAAGATTAGTAACGGTAATAGTAATAAAGTTGTTATTCTTAGGATAGGCATAGTTCAGTATCCAGGGCCTCTCCGCGGGAAGAGCCGTCCATTCACACTTATAATTAATGTCCTTTAGCGGCATATCGGAGGCTTAGCAGGGTCTAATTAGGATAAGAAAGTTAATACTGGGGACGTAAAGAATGGGGACAAGGTATTTATTATTATAAGGGAAAAGATCGGGTTTATAGGTCGAAAATAAACCCTTTATGGAAGGAAGAGAGGCCCTGACTCGGGGTTCGAAGCCGCCAGCGATTAGCAGGGACGACAGGGCTGATCGGACGAGGGCAGGAAGGAATTACCCCCCCCCCCCTGACGATTGAAGGGAGCGATTCACCGAAGCTAAACAGCCCAGAAACAGAGCACCTGCCCTATCACCAACTACGCCCTTCTTCCCAATACTATAAGCTCTTATTACCTTTAACCCCTTCCTTCCCCATCTCACTAAATAAGTAATTAACACTAGGGACGAACTACCTACCCCTTCACACTTTACTTATTACCCAAATCCTATTTATAATTCCATACTTAATAAAATAACTATTATTTTATATAAAACTAATATTTAAAGTAATATTTAGGTTTAATCACGAGTTACTATTCTAATTATGGCTAGATATAATACTACTTAGTAATACTCACCTAATTAGGTATAGGAAGGCGTCACTAAACTTAGTAAGTTTATTTACGTCCTGAGTAATAATATCCTAATAATAACTTAGTTTCTTATAGGGGATAATAATTATATAAACCCGAAATAACTAGTTAGAACTCTAGTATTAGACGATAAAATAAACCCGGGATTATAATAACTTTTACTTATAAACACAACTATAATAGCTGAGCTTCGTGCACAATGGGCGGTAGGTTTCACACCCGACGGGAACTAGGGTATCTAGGGCCAATTAGAGGCTAACACAATTCTAAAAAATCTATATAATGTACAAAGTTTCATGAAACAAAAATAATAACTAGAGATGGGTTACGTAAAAGTAGTGGTTCGATTCGCCCGCCGGGACCTAAAACAATTAGGCATTAAATTCCTTACAACGTCTCGACCCTAGGGAGACCAGCCCATGACCCCTAATCAGCTGGGTCCCTACACAAATAGCTTAAAAGTACACGTCCAGGGCACCAACGTGGTCTACTTTATCACTATTCACAGTAGCAATCACTTCACAAACCTTTCCGTTAACTAAGTTACAGGACATTCACTTTAGTATAATAGTATATGTTGTTGTTGTTGTATTTAACGCCATGGCGGTAAGGGCGTAGCCCTTGCGGCAGACCTCCCGAGGGGTATGTGGTGTGGAGAGCCGTAGGCTCAGACTACCTACTCTATAGTATACAGCCCTTGCCCGCGTCCTCCAAATCTTACCTATTGGCTACTATGCGTTCAATCTATCACTGGATCCCGCTGGTTCCTCTAGTTCCTTTATTTCCTATTTGGTTCCCCTAATAGGGTACGTTAATTAGTTAACTTAAGGCTCAGTTATGCTGGCCCTTAATAGCGTGGGTAGATCTTCTGGAAGAAGTCTATTATACGTAGGAAAGCCTTAAAGCCTTTAGGATTGGTGATTAACCCCTTAAAGTATTGCTCGAGGGATCCCATAGGTCCTATGGGCTCTAATGAACTAGAAGGGTGGAGGGTAGGCCACCGTTACCTCCTCGCTAGGGTTTTTCAGTAATGGACTAAGTGGTCTACTTCCTTTACTTCCCCGTAAGAGCAGGTAAGCAGGGCTTCTATGTGGTTAAAGTGTTAATAATATTATTCAAAGTCTTCGTAGCCTCATTGGGCTACTAGGAGGTGGTGCAGGGTAACCCGTGGTAGGGCTAGTTTAGGGGGGCTGGATAAGGTGGCCTCGAGCCCTAGTTAGGTGTATCGATCCGTTACCTCGTTATACTATTATTATGTTTATTGGGCCCGTATCCGTTTTTTAGCGAATTGTTTGATCACTGTTAAGGTTACTAGTTGGCCTAAAGGTACTAGGAGTATAGTGCCCTGCTTAGCTAAGCGGTCTACTTCTTCGTTGCCTTTTATCCCCTAATACCCTGGGGCCTAGTGGGTATGTATATTGTATATTCTAGCCGCCTTATGGATCTTAATGAAGGTTTTTTGTGAGGAGTTTGGAGCTTTACCCCGTATCCCCCGAATAATGTTAGTATTGTTGATATAAATGTGTATAGGTTGGCCTTGGGAGGTAAGGAGGGCCCGCCGGAGCCCTAACCTCGCCCCTTCAGCTTCTCTATTAAACACTTCTGCTAGGCCGAGTTGGCCATAGCCCTGGGATATCCGCTTATTGCTTTTATAGATGACGAACCCGTAACCTGTAGCCCTATTAGGTGTTTTGGAGTTGTTTGAATAGATAATTATATGATTGTCCGGGATGGTTTTTAGCTAGTTCCGAAAGGCCTTGGCAGCTTTCTCCTTTGTTTGTAGGATTATCGGGTTTTGTGACCTTGGAAGGTATTGTGGTTGGAGTAGTGCTGGCTTTGGGACCCTTGAGACGAGGCCCGCTGTCCGTTGAAGCTGTGTTTGCTGTTTCCCTTGTTGTGGGAGCCTTAGGACTAATGGGTGTTGTTGGTCGACCTTTTGTAGTTGGATTGTGAAGTGTAGGCGTACCCCTTCTAAAGCCACTTTCCTAGTAGGTAGGCCGGTATTTTGAAGGAGGTTGTTTGTTGGGGTTGTTTTTTAGATTGGGAGAATAGCTCGGGCCGCTCTTGTGATGATCTTGCTGACCTTTTGGACGAGGCCCTTTTAGCCTATATTAATAATCCCTCCCTAAGGGGAGGTGTTATTATTTAGAGCTGGCTTGGTTAGCCCCCTGAACTAGGTTTCGGATTTGTATAGGGCTATTAGGAGTACATAGGTGATAACCGCCTTTTGTATAATAACCGCTGGGATCCCTCTTTTTGTGTTTGTTAGGTGCCCTAGGTGCTGGGCTGTTTTCTTTGCTATAGTTACCCTTGTTTCGACGTGGTGTTGGAAAGAGAGTCTTTTATTAAACTAAACCCTTAACTAATAGATCGGCTTAACTAAGGTTTTAATTTCCAGGGTTTTAATTTTAATCCCTAGTAAATCCTTAGGTTATTTATGTTTTCTAGTAAAATAGATAACTTCGTATTTTATTGGGTTAAAAAAGGCCTTATTTTTAGTACCCTAGTTTAGGATCTAGGTTATCTCCTGGTTTAGGGATACGGTGTTTTCTTCGAATAACGAGCTAGTAGTTAAAAGGCCTATATCGTCTATATATCTAAACTAAAGCTTTGGATTCTTTAATAGGATCTCAGTAATATAAAGTAAGAAGAGAATGGGCGATAGTGGAGAGTTTTAGGGTAATCCATAACTAAGAGGGAAGTCCTTTATTGTTATTTTTTTAAACCTGATTTTAGTTATGTGGTTTAAGACAAAAGTATAAATTAGCCTGATCAGGCTAATGGGCTAGCTTTGTTGCCGTAGTCTAATAATAAGGCGGTTCCAAAAAACAGAATCAAAGGCCCCCTTCACATCCATTATCGCTAGTGTAACTATGAGTCCCTTATTGAGGGCTTGTTCAATATCATGGGTAAAGCAGGTTATTAGATCGATTACTGCTCTACTTAGTAGGGCCCCTATTTACTATGGGCTGGCTACCCCTTCTAGGATAGTGAGGTAGGCCATTCTCCTAGCTATTAGCCTCTCGAACCCCTTACCTAAGCAAAATAAGAGGGCTATTAGTCTCCAGGATCCAGCCTTTGAAAAGTTGGTCTTTCCAGGCTTCTGGATTATAACAACCTCTACTTTATAGAAAAGTTGGGGAAAGTAGCCCACCTAAACGCAGGCTTAGAACAACGGTCGGACCAACTTAGATATAGAGTCCCAGTAAACCTTAAGTAGTCTTATGGTAATCCCATTAATACTAAGGGTCGTAGCCTTTATTAGGGTAGCTACCTTTACTTCCTCTTAGCTAATCATAGCCTACCAGGGTATATGTCATCTCGGGATTATAGGTATGGTGAGAGGGTCCCTAGGTAGGTCGTCCATATCGTTAAACCTCTCCAATAGGGCCCTCCATAGAGCCTGGGCCTTATCCTGGCTATTGTTATACGTCTAGTCCTCAACTACTAAGGGTGGGGTTTTAACTGCTAGGCTGGCCTTATACTAGCCCATTATTTTATAGAGGTCCTAATCCGATTTAACCCCTTTAATTCTAATAGTCTAATAGGTTTATTTAGCTTTCCTGACCGTGTTTAAAAAGGCCTTCTATTCTTCAAGGATAGGGGGTAGTGTGGCCAACTCTAGCCCCTAGGACTGTTAGTTACGGGTCTTGAGATAGGCTTAGTGAGCTTTGGAGTACTCCTATGTCCACTAGGGGGCCCCCTTTCCTCGGTTTTATTATCTCTTCCCTACAACTTGGATAGCTGTTAAGAATAGGCTGACTATCCGGCTAACCTAAGAATCTAACTCAACTAGGGTAGGTAGGTCCTTAAGTATAAGTAAAGTTAAGGCCCCTATCCTAGCTAGGTCTTTAAGCCGAGGAAGGGCCGAATCCGGGACCGATATTGGCCCTGGTTGATATCTTTGTTATTGTTCGTTATTATTAAAAGGGATAATAGTTATAATAAGCTGGTGATCAGCTCCTAGGTATAAGTGTAAATAGAGTCCTACGTGTATAAATGGGATATTTAAGAAGGTTAAGTTAAGAACGTAACCACGGGAATACGTTAAAACCCCTACTTCACCAATAAAGGAGAGACCATAGTTATCCACCCAGTCAGCTATATCGTCTCCCCTATTCCGGCTAGCGGATCCGGGCTCCCAAGAGTAGTGGCGAGCATTGAAATCCCCAGCTATAAGGGCTTATACTAGTGGTTAGTATCCTAGGAGAATGGTCGTTATATGGTTATAAGGATCGCCTGGTTATCTATAGATGTTTATAATAGTAGTGTTATTAACTTTTAACCATAGGATGTCCCTAGTCTGGATAGGCCTCTGTTACTATACCCGAAGCCTTATCCCTTTCCGTATATAAGTCATCACCCTAGGCCTTATTTCCCTACTATTCCAGAAATCAACTAGAATATAGGAATTAAACCCAGAGTGTATATTAACTTATATCCTATTAGTATAGCCTATCCAAGGCTCCTGGATAAGTACTATATCAACCTAATCAGCCCAGCAGAGCTCTAAGAAAGCAGTATGTGCTGGGGGCTTTTTCCCCACATTATATTAGGCCATACGTAGTACCCGAGGGGTGGCCTCTTTAGGCCTACACCTCCGAATCGAGATCCAAGTGGGTATAGGCATTGGTGATGTTATAGTCAGGCTTTTGAGCCACCCTCTAGCTTCTGCTTCGGAGAGGGCGGATAGGGCGGTTGGTCTAAGGGAGGGCTTCGGGATCTTCAACCTCGTCTTCCTCCATACTACTAGTTATATCCCCATCACCTAAGCAAATAATTAATCCTTGAGAGGGTGTTCTACTGTATAGGCGCTTAGAGCCAGGCTGTTGGCCCTGATCAGGAGGAGAGTTTTGGGGTTATTGAGTGTTGCTCTAAGTGATGGTCCGGTTAGTCTAGCTGGTCTGGTTGGTGTTATCACAGGCCTCGGAGGCTTTTTACCCGGCCTTCCGGATCCGTCCACGTTCTTTTCGGCCTGGAAGGGTAGGATGACCGTTAACTATGAGGGGCCTAACTGGATAGTCTGCATAGCCGGCTTGGAAGGGCCCTAAGTAGTTGGTACACTTCGGCTTAGTTGTATAGGGCTCGGTCTCGTGGGAGTCTGAGGGCTTGCCGTAGTTGTTGTAGAGTGGCCGCTGGTTATAGTACTGGTTTGTGTGGTATCCCTAGTAATTAGGGTTATATTTAAATAAGGTCCTCTTTTTCCGGATAATTTAGGCCCTACTACTCTGGTTAAATAATCTGAAGGGTAGTACCTCAGTTGTGAAGGAGATAACCCAAATAACTTTGTTCGTAGTAGGGTTAGGGCCGAGGTGGGATTACCGGGCTAGGACTAGCTCGTGGTTAGTTTAGGTAATAACCTCCTCCCTAATCAGGGTTGATATATCGATACTTTCCCCATCTAGGTTTTGGAGCTTAGATGGGCAACGTGGGACGGTGTATGTGAACTATTTCGTAGGGGTTTCTACTTTAAAAACCCCTAAATAATCTACTAGCTTTTGTTTATTTTTAAAAAGGCTTTGCTGGACTTGTTTATTTAGGGGTTTCAAGGAGTATTTAGTTGAGATATAGTAGAGATGTGGGATGTCTCCTAGTTATAGGCTAAGGGCCTAGTAGACTATACGGCGTAGGGCAAAAAGGGCGTTCTTCTGGGCAACCTCTAGGCCTTCCTCGGGGATACGGATAAAAACCCAGAAATCTTCCAGCTGTACCTGGGCTTATAGGGGGGTAGGGGCCCAGTTCTGGGCCAGGGCTGGGGCTATGGCCGGGGTTGAGGCCGGGGTTAAGGCTACAATGGTAACCCAGTTCCGGGGTAGAGTCGGGGTAGGGGTAGCTTTATTCTTTATAAGCCTCTTCAGGGCCTGAATCACATAGGTTGTAGCTTCCTTTGCGATCTGCTTTCTAGGCCCCTTAAAGTTGGAGACCACATTATCAACGGACTGGGCAATAATCAGAAAGACATCCTTTCGGGCCTCGTAAAGTCTAGTTTGTTCGTCCAAGGCGGCTAGGATAGATCCAGTAGCCGCCCCGTTTACGTTCAAGGGCCCCTTTACCGTAAAGGGGGCTATATCAGGAGTATTAAGCTAGCTTCCCACAGGGCTAGGCCGGGATAATTAGGCCTCGGTGTCGCGGCGGCGCTTAGCCCTTAAGGTAGGGGTCAGCTCTAGAGGTGGTCCAGAGCCTCGATCAGGGCCGGCCGGTGGGGCCGGCTACAGTCCGGTGCCCGCCGGAGGCTGAGAGGCCATCGCGGGAGGGCTCCGGGAGTGAGAGGTGAAGAGTTTTCAGTTATTAAGGATCTTAGTAATATATCACCTATTTCACTAATAGCGGATACCAAGAAAAATTAGGCGAGAGGGAAGTTGAGTATAATAGTATATGACAAATGGGACTTTCCGAGAAGCACTTTATAATTAATATTCATAACCTACTCTCCTAATACCGTATTATAAGTACCTAAAACTCCCTAATTAGGTGTATTCGAATAGGAGTAGGAGTGGTTAACGGTACTTAGTAACTAGAGGGTTACGGTGTACATATAATTAACTAGTTTTATACGGTTATATAAGAAAACTATACTATTCAGTAAATCACCTATTCCTAAACATCGCATCGAATTATAAACGGGATAATAACGATATATCAAAGATGGGTTTCCTATATTACCTAGGAATTCTACGCCGCCATAACAGGCCATACGTTATAACCGAAGCTGTCGCAAGCATACTGGGCCACCAAGACGTCTGGGAGCTGTGCTCAGCTGAGTCAGCACTCACGTGATGTCCTGGCCCCCGAGCCAGCCTATTTATTCTGCTGGACGCACCCACTAGATAGTGAATAGACTAAGCCTTCTTCTCCTACTTAACTTTGTATGCGCGTATGAACTCACCATAGTTATGAGCTTAGAATTAATTAGACCCTTTTTTACACTTACGAGCGTTGTGTGTATAAGAGAGATTGCTTTAATACATTTATACCTTATTAGCCTATTTTATACCCTTCTTCGTTTACTAATATATTATTTATTAACGAAATTGTTGTTATGAAGACTATTGTTTATGGTTACTAGGACTGGTTATAGTGTTATTTTGTTTCTTAGTATTATATTAATGGTTAGGGGATCTGGGAACATATCGATCCTTAGGCGCTAAATACTTTAAATATTACGAGGTTCTTATTGATACCTTTTATAATTAGGAATTAAATGGTATAAGAATAATATAGATGATAATGTGAGTATTAGGACCTTTATAAGCAACGATTTTAGGTTATCGTAAATACTGTTCACTAGGTGAGCTTAATTGTGAACCCTAATACTAATGAACTGGTACCACTATAAGTACCTTACCCTATAATTCCCCCGGAGCTTGTATAACCTATGCTTATTATGAGGGTTGATGTCTGATCCGATTAGGAGGACGCCCTTAAGTTATATACAGCTAGTACTTTTGCTTATACTTTTCTTTAGGCCTTTTACCGGAATGTTTGGAATTGGGTGGATAAATTAGTTACGGAATTGATTCTCATACCCGTTTATATACGATAAATAGATAAAGAGGATATTGGACTTTAAGTGTTCCTTAGGTATTTATAGAGTTAACTTACTTTAATTAAAATGAGTATTGAGATCCTTAGAGTTGTGGAATATACGTTAGTCCTTTAAAAGGTGTCCACTAGTATAAGTGTTATTTGTTAGTACGTAGAATGGGAAATTGTGTATACTAAGTGTTGCTCCTATAAAGTCCCTATAGTTGAGGGAATGAATACTATGCTAGTGTTTTTCGACGCTGTTGGTAGCTATTTTGCACTAAGGTGAGCTGAGATAATGCGAAACTTAATTCACTAGGCTAAAATGTTAGTGTAGTAGTTTTTAATATTTGATGAAATAGTTAGAATATTCTCGGTTATTACCTATTTTGATATTATTCGTAAAAGACTAGTTAAGCTTTTAGGTTAATTTATAACCTTTGTTAAAAGGTCTAATTTGGGTATTACCGTTATAGTTAATTTGGGTATTAGGATATCTGAAATGTATAATTGTTTTTATGGAAACCATCGTTAAAAGTTTGATTTGTACTATAAGGTTTAATATGTGTTTACTGGAGCCGCTGATGGATTTGTTAATATAAATAAGGAATGAGTTAGTAACCTTAGATGTGAGATTTTTAATTTAGGTAATTGGATGTATTTTTGGGATGTGTAGAAATGTAAAGGGTGGATTACCTTTAATAATAACCCGAAGGCTGGGATTATTAGAGCTACTCGGAAACTTAATTCGAATAAATCCTCGACTTCTGGTACCTCTAATACTGGAAAAGGCTCCTACTCGGGCTTATTTATAGTTTTCCCCTTAGTTGACCCGGCTATGGAACACCTTAGAGGGCCTGGTCTAAGTATTTTTAGTATTATGGGTATTCTATGTTACCCCTTTTCACTTAGTATTATAATGGATAATTGTGGTGTTATGTACTTAGTTAACGATAAAGATTTGCTTATTAAAGGGATGTTTATTAGTGAACTTAGTAATTAATATGTTTATTATGGAAATAGTAAGTTACTTATTATGGGTTATGGGGAACGATGAATAGAGAAAATGCTTAATAGAGTATGTGGCCTAGTTACCGAGAACCTTATTTTAAAGAATATAATGTATATAGTGGATTCTTATATTAATATAATATTAAAAGCACTCTTAGAGTAATTTGGTATCTAGTACTACGGCTAAGATTATACTCTTCGCTATAGAAGCCTCTTAAAGAGTGTGATCCTTAGATAACTCAAGCGGGAGCACAACATAGTCCTATTCGAATATATCCCTTTTAACAATTACCCTTTATTAAACATTCCTACGAGTATAGTATATGTTATCGTAACCACATTTCCAATAAATTCTCACTATAATTGCCCTTTAAGGGAGCCCAGGCCCGACTACGTTATGGACGCTATTCTTTGGTATTTTTGCATTGGTTATTTAGGCCTTAATGCTTTCCGGAAGTTAGTTTTTGTGATAAGGGGGGTGAAAATTAAGGGAGCTCCTGTAAAGATCAATTGCTAAGCTTGTTCATAGGCGAAAGCTCACCAAATAATATCCCGACGACCTTCGGAAAACGTAGCCCTGCCCCCTTTCTAATGCATCTCCTAGGACCTTTTCTATTACCTTAGTGGTTATGGGAATACCTTATAGTTATTACTAATAATTAACGAATATACTATTATATCCCAGGGGCTTATAATAACCCATAAAGTATACACTAAAATCTTTAAAGCCTTATAGATATATGTGGTTTAGATCTTAAGATAAATAGGCCTATCCGTTTATAAAATAAGGTAGGATATTAAGTATACGGTAATCGCTATTTAAGGTGAAATAGAATACGAGTATTAAGTAAAGTATATAGGAATTGATATTAAGCTCCCACCGGCTAATACTAAAGAGCCTATGGGATACGGTAAAAGAGTAAAACGTTATATTATTAATAAAGTATTTACGATGTTAATTAGCACCAGCCTACTAAAGAAACTATAACCAAAGGTTATAATAATAACCATATTTATCGACAACGATTACCCTTAGGTATCGTATCAAAGGGCTAGAAATCGCCAAATTAGATCTACGCAGAGTGGATATAATAGTACATCGGATAATACAATAAAAACCTAACCTTCTATCTATTTCGAGACCCACGTCCTGAACTAGGTGGCCTCTACGCCTATGAGTATAAGGCCTATGTACTAGATCGGGTGTGTAAAGGAGGTCACGAGAAGTGAGAATTGAAGGTTAAGGTATAAGTGTACGTGGGATACCTCGTAGGATACGTTCTATGTATATATAATTTTTTTAGAATATGGATCCCTATGCTCGATCGGGTTATTATTTTACGTAATATCACTTTTAATAAGTACTCTTTTTATAATCCTACTAATAATACGGCTATTATAACCACTAAAAAAGTGAAAGTTTTATTAAAGGAAATTGAACTAAAGGACCTATACCCGAGTATGGTCCTCGAGGCCCTCGGGATATATAAATAAGAGGAGGAAGATAACCCTACCTAAGAAAACGTAATTACCGGTACTTTATAAAATACTATGAAATAAGGGATACTATTATAAATAAAGGTTAATAATGGTTTAGTTTCACCTAAGTTTATATTAGACCCTAAGAGTATATTAGGTGTAGTGATGGAAAAGGTTAGAGTTATCGGGGTAGATACCGAGGAGGTACGAAGTTTACCCACCTTTTTGGAGATTACCCTGTTTAGTGGTGGTACCTGACCGAGCATAATACTGGACGGCCTATAAAAAGTAAAGAGGACGGATCTTAAGGTGGTTAACTAAACCTCTAATTAACTCGTTGACCAAAGTGCTCTAAAAGTGAAAAGAGAGTATTACCGGAAGATTTATGGATTATTTACTTAGTTTAATACGAGGTTTAGAGTTGTGGAAAGGGAGGGAACCCGAAAAGAGGCTTTTAGGGGGGATTTAAGGTGAGATCTTAACGCCTTCTTATAGTTAGAAGACTTGGAAGCCCCTTATTCGTTATACTATGTGGTAATTAATTTGGAAGGGATCCCTTATAGGAGCCCTTAATACAATTTCTTTACTATTTTTATATTTAATTAGTTAAAGGTGGTATAAGAGAGTGTTTTAGGATATAAAATACTTTACTTAATAATCGTTAGAGTTACTGAAGAGTGACCTGTGTAATAAATAAAACCTATGCTTATTAAAGATCCTGAGGGTAACCTTAGATATTATAGAAATACTTTATTAGTACCTCCAGTAAAGTGGAAGAATATCTAATAAATTGAAGACCCGTTAAGGACTAAATGGATTAACGTGGTATAAGAGGAAATCCATAAATTCGTTTTTAAAGGTATTTGGAGGGAGATGGACCACGTATTAGTGTGTATTAAGCTCCTCCCCTTGAAATAGGTATTTATATATATTTTCAATAAAGATGGTTTCTTTAAATACTATAAAATGCGGATATGTGTATGTAGAGACCTTTAAAAGGTTAATCCCCTATAAAACACTTACGCTATTACCTTTATAGTATACTCCTTTAAAACTCTAATGGTCGTGGTCGCTTAATTCGATCTCGAAGTTAGCTAGTACGACGTGGTGAATGTGCTTTTTAATACGAAAATAGATCTAAATGGATAACCTATGGTGAACGAATTTCTGGACGGCTTTGGATAACCTGGAAAGTGTGTTAAACTTGTTCGCACTCTCTACGGGCTCCGAGATGCACCCATCCTTTGGTATAAGACGTTCTTAAAAATCCTAATAAATATAAGGCTAGTACTATGCTCTGAGGAACCCTGTACTTTTTATATAAAGGACCTTAAGGTCTTTATTATGTTTTATATAAATAATATCCTAGTTATGAACCACCGTGACGACGCTAAAATGGCCACTAAAGTTGTTAATAGTATTAAGTTAGTGGTGGAACTTAAAGACCAGGGCCCCGTAGAATAGTACCTTGGAATACGAATTATCAGGGACCGTGAAACACATAAAATCTACTTTGTCCACAACTCTTATATTAAGAAGGTTACTAAACGCTTCGACCTCGTAGATAACGTTATAACCCCTTATACTCTTATACTAAAAGGCCTTATATTATATAAGAGATAAGTAATAAGAGTTTAAATTAAGGAATTCCAGGAAAAAGTTAAATCCCTCCTATACACCACAATCTTCATACACCCTAACACTATATATCCAATAATAAAGCTCTCCTTATTCCTAATAAACCCCTCTCCAAAACATCTCATAACCACGGATTAGGCCATTTACTACCTTTTTAACACACACTACCTTACTATTAGCTATAGTGGCGTAGGGGGTGAGGGAGATGCTTAAGTACTTCTAATTACGGGTAACACCTTATTCATAGACGACGAGGTAATAAAACGCTCTTCACAAGGTTTTATAATTTTCCTTTTCGGTGGACCTATTTTATAAAAGGCCACTTAACAAGTAATAATTATAATATCCACCATAGAAGTAGGGCTTCTAAGTCTCTTAGACACTTTTAGAGAAATGATCGCTTTTCAGAGGTTCTTTAAGGACCTCTTACTTAACCTTGGAGATGTTTAGAGGATTCACTGTGATAATCAGTAAACTATAAGGCTTATGGTAGGCGAAAAAGAACGGATATTAACCCATTTAAGGTACTTAAATATTCATAATATATAATTTAAATAAGAATACACCAAAGGTAAGTTTAACGTGGTTTATATACTAATAAACCTAATACCTACAAATAGACTCACTAAAGTATTCACAAAAGTGAAGTTCGAGTATTTTAGAGGTCTTCTTAACTTTTATAATATACCGAAATTAATTATAACGGGTACAAGAAGCAATAATAAGTGAAGAATAGTTGTATTCAGGCCCACAGGCTACACACACTATTAGCATAGCAAAGTAAGAACTTTTCCTAGGTATAAAGCCCCTATACGCACATAACCAGGTTAAAATACGAGTATTAAAAGCTCTGAAGAGTATAGAAAATGAGTATCGCCTCTAATCGGGGTGGAAAGTATAGTAAATAGTTATATAGGCCTCCTCGAAGCCGGGCTTAAGGAAACCGTGAACAAAGGTGAGGTAGGCCTCGTAATTATTAATAACCTTATTAGTAATAGTAATAGTGGGCGTAGTAGAGGTAATGATAGCCTGGGAAGTATGGTGAGATGAGATGCGGATAATAAACTTCTTAGTAGCCGCTTTTTTAGGGGTACCTTTTTTGGGCATGGTTTTGGGGGCGGCGAGCACTGGAGAAAGAATAGAGGACTTGTCCTCTATCTCCGTATTATCGTTTAGGATGACGACCTCCTCCTTCTCCTCATCGAGGAGGAAGTGTATAGCAAAGTGCATACACTGGATTATCTGGAAACTATTAGTGTAAGTATTAGTTGGGTTAATATATGAAAATTTAAGGTATTGCTGGTGTTAGGGTCCTAGAGGATATAATAAAGACCTAAAACCATGGTTTTAGTGGCCTTAGGGACCGGACCATAGTTAACTTAGTAGTTGTAGTAGTACTCTTAGTATTTGGTGATGTGTGTATATACGTAGGCGTAATAGTAGAGTTTTATACTCTCCTCATCCTTATACCTCTTACCTCGGAGGGTATTATGGACATAGACGAGGTAAGGAATATTATTCTCTAAACCCTTAGTGATCACCTCCTCTTCCCTTTTCGAAACCTCGGGTATTATAATATTATTCTCCTCCTCCTCCTCGTATAGACTAATAATAACGGAGCTTTCCTCGGGCTCAGGGGTAATAATAAAGGGGTTAAAAGACCCACCTCCTAAGGGGGCAGGGATCAACTACATCTTATTATACTTATTATCCTTATCGTCCTCGATAAGTATAGAAGTTAGTATAAAAGTAGGGGTAGGGGTAGGGGAGGTAATACACACAGAGAAAGGGAAGCGCTTATAGTGAACGCTATAGCGCATTTAATGTCACGGGCCGAACCCGGTGGTTATGCCCGGGCTATGCCTGTGCTTGCACTGGTGCCCCACCGGTGCCCCACTAGTGCCCACCCCCTAAGAAGTAGAGATTTCGTACTATATCATAGTTTACCCTTTTCCTCTTTAGCTTAAAATAAACAGTATTTAGCTATTTTTTGGTTGAGATAAGGCCTAGGACCAGCCCTTCGCATATTTCAAACTCAATTTTATCTATTATATAAAATACTATTAGGTTAAATGCGGCTCCTTACTAGTTATAAAATGGAATCCCAGGTTAAATGCAACTCCCTAATAATAAATTAATGAACGTTGGACACTAAGTAGAGCGCAGCTCCCCACTAGTTAAGAAGAGGATACTAGCTAATACAATAGTTAACGAACTATAAGCCCAACTATAATTAACCTTAAATAAGGCCCTCGGGCCCCTATAAACGAGGATTACTAAGCTCTCTAATAAGCTAGAGTAAAGCCGAGGTTCAGGGGTAATAATACCGACCCCTATAAAAGATGTAGGTACCGAAACCCCGCTAGTGGGTAGCCGCTACCTCGCAACAGAGACACCGATGCACCGTAAACCATTACTAATACCCTCAAAGTTCTCGGAGAAGTAGAAGGACTACCCTTCTTAGGCGCAATAGATGAGGGATAAGATCACTATGGACAAAGCGTTCTACCCTATTAACTAGGAACTATAATACCTAATTAACTCCTATTTAAACACCAGTCCCCAATAAATGGTTACCACGTTCTACGTAGCCGGGGGGCCTGGAGATCAACGTAACCCCGAAGATTTCATATCTTACCTTAATAGGACTTACCGAGACCTAAACACCCAACCCTAAACCATAACCCAACTATAAACCCTCTATTAAAAAAATAACAAAAAGTTAACTACTTTCTTACCGAAGTTTAAACAAATAATAGTAGACGTAGGAGGTGGTGTATAACCTAACACCATTAAAATTACTATATTAGAAAACGCCCTTATTTCCCACTTAAAGGAGCACCTAGTCACCATCTCCCTACTAGGGGAATATACTCAGTAGCTCACTAGGGTATAGGACGTTGCTTAGAAGTTAGAGTATATAACACCCGTCGCTATTAAACGGGAGCGTCGCTGGTCCCTAACCCTAGCCCCTCCACGAAAAGATTACAATAAAGATGTTCAGATAACTAGCATTACCCGTACCTCATTAATTCGAAGAGAAGAGAAGGACCACTACCACCACTACTCCTCGGGTAACCCACTAATAGACCATTATAAGTACTTTTATTATAATAAAAAAGGTTATATTATTAGGAATTACCGGAAAAAGGTTCCTAGGTAAGTAAAGGTTACCCATATTAAAATAACGAAGAAGTAAAAGGATCCTAGGTTAAAAGAAGAGGACTAAGACGCTACTAATACCTACTCTAATAAGGACAACTCGGGAAAAAAGTAACTCTAATATAAAGTCGGGTACTAAAACCAACAAAGGAGGAAACCAAAGGATAGGAGTTCTACTAAGAAGAGCAGCAACAGAGGAGCCAAGGGTCAGCCACTATTCAGGCAAGGATTAACAAAGGACACTTAACACACACCCTCATCGATACTAACTACGACGTCTACGCAATAGTGGATCAGTCTCTCTTTAGACGCCTCCGACTACCACTAATAAATCAGAAGAAGTGTGCCCTACGAGGGTATACGCAAGACGGGCTATCACCTGGTAATGCCCAGGGTGTGGTTGTCCTGGATTTGGAATTAAGTGGCCATACTCAGAAAGTTTACGTATACATAGTAAAGGGCCTAGACCCCCCCATATACTTAGGGAAGCCATGGATAAAAGTGAACCGTGTAATGTGTAACACCGCTGCCCAGTGGGTATACTATAGTAAAGGAGGAGTAGATGTATACCTTTTTAATTAGGAAGAACTAGTTATTATAAAAGAGATTTACACAACCCAATTACTAACGGCCCCTGCGTTTATAATTATATACCGATGAGTAAAGCACTAAAGGGCACCAGAGGCCCAGGTTATAGCTATAAGCTTAAGGGATATCGAGGATGCACTAAAAGAAAAGAAGCTTGTAGATGTAAAGGAATTCGTCCTAGGCTAGGTCTATGAGGTGTACTCAGTGCCCCCTAGGAGGCCAGGGGTTAACTATAAGATCCCCCTTATTAAGGACACTCACGGCCGGGAGCTTACACTTCTATGGGGACCCTTATATGGGATGTCCCGTAAGGAACTCTTAGTTCTGAAGAAGACACTAAAGGACCTGCTGGACAAAGGGTTTATTCGAGCTAGTAGCTTGCCAGCGGGTACCCCAGTATTGTTTATTAAGAAGCCTAGTAGGGGAATTCGGTTCTACGTTAATTACCGAGCCCTCAATAGCATCACAAAGAAGGACCGTTATCCACTACCACTTATATCAGAGACCCTTTAATGGGTAGCTACTACGTAGTGGTATACGAAGTTTGACGTTGTGGCCGCGTTTTATAAAATTCGGATCACAAAAGAAGACGTCGAGAAGACAGCGTTTCGTGCAAAATACGGACTCTTCGAGTAGTTAGTTTACCCCTTTAAACTCACTAGGGCCCTAACTACGTTCTAGTAATATATTAGTATAACTCTCTAAGACTTCTTAGACGACTTTGTTACTGCTTATTTAGATAATGTCCTAATTTATACGTTTAGGTTAAAGAAAAAGTATAAAGAGAAGGTATAGGTGGTCCTCCAGTGCTTAGTAGAGGCTGGACTATGATTAGACCCTAAGAAGTGTGCTTTTTTAGTTAAAACCGTGAAGATTGTAAAGGGGGTTAGAAGTTTCCTTGGGTTTACGAATTATTATTATATTTTTATACTCAACTATACTATTATTGTTAAGCTTTTTACGAAGTTTATAAAAAAGTCGGTTATATTCTACTGGGGACCTAATTAGGAAGAAGGATTCTAGGAGCTTAAGTGGTTATTTAGTATAGAGCTGGTGCTTCGCCGCTTTAACCCTAAAGGAAAGATAATAGTAGAAATAGACTGTTTAAGGTTTACCTTAGGTAGTACCCTTATATAAAAAGACTCCGATAAGCACTAGAGTTGTAGTTGAAAGGCTAGATCGCGGAATGTGCGATTAATAAGTAGTAGAGGTTAATGTTCCGGGACGAAGTATGGGTTCCCGGAGGAAGAAATGATGACGACCCTTTAAGCTTATTATGGATAAGGGTTATATAAGAATACTATAATTCTAATATAAATGGTTACCCGGGGAAGTAGATAGTGAGGATAAGTGGTAAGTAGAGGAGATTTATACTATTAGATGGAAAATAGTGGGTAAAGGGAGAAGACGTAAAACCCTAGTAAAGTAGGAGGGTTATATTAACCCCATATAGGAGCTAGCCGGTGTTATAGAGGAAACGGAGGTACTGGACCGTTACGAGGAGCATTATAAGCTGATATTGGAGAACGACGGGGACGCGGTGTATGCGTAGGTGCCCCCCCCAGGAGGCCAGCCAGGAACTAAAGGCCGCGCAGGGGGAGGAGGGGGGTAGTATCACGGGCCGAACCTAGTAGTTATGCCCGGGCTATGCCCGTGCTCACACTAGTGCCCCACCGGTGCCCCACTAGCGCCCACCCCCTAAGAAGTAGAGATTTCGCGCTATATCGTAGTTTACCCTTTTCCTCTTCAGCTTGAAATAAACAGTATTTGGCTACCTTTCGGTTGAGACAAGGCCTAGGACCAGCCCTTCGCATTTAACAAGCCTCGGAGGGCGAGGCGACGGCGAGACTGGCTATACTCTTAGTGGGTATATGAGTATTACCCCTAGTGGGTATAAGGTACGAGGTGTAACTAGACTTTTTACTTTTAGTTTTAGGAGTAAAACCTAAAATATGGCCATTAAAAAAAATAATACGGAAAACGAGGAAATATAAGAGAAGGGAATACTTACCGACGCAATGTATAACGATAGTGTTAGATCGGTGGATCTACACAAAAAATTAACTATCAGTGGCTATAGGGGACAAAAACACAACGGAAATACGTACAAAAAATGGTTTATTAAAATCTAAAAAAAAAAGCTTTCTAAAAACAACGGGTAGCGAAAAGTTTTTTCCTTTAGCTACTTATGCGCGCCTCGATTACAGGTCGTCGGGAGTATAGGGCACGTGATAATTAGGAACTGTCAAAAATTGAATATGGGCACGATGTAGGGGGTCAATTCGTAATGTGTATTGTCCTTTTATCTCCTTATCCCTGTGAGTGCCCCTGAGGCACCTTTCTAGCGTGCCTTGTGTGACTAAGCACGCCTTGTGACTAAGCGTGCCTCGAGCGGTCCTCCTGCGCCTTCAGCGCGTCCAGCGCCTTCAGCGCCTCGGGCCTGCCACCCCTTTTGACAGGAACGACCTCTCTCACAGGCCAAGATACACACATTGCCCCGGATACCATAGTTTTTAACTGTCAAATTGAGCGCTCGGCTGAGCGCTCGGCGCTCGCTCGGAAGAACTATAATCCCGAGCGCGCGCCCCAGCCTCCTTGGGGCACCCCCTACCCCTATTCCTACGGGCCCAGGGGGCTTCCAGAAAACGGAGAGACACATAACAGAATATACACGATTTTAACCACCAATTCGACAATTAACAGTCTGATACGTGCTACGCTTACGATAAGCGTCGCCAGCCATCTATTCACTCAATTATACATGCACGAAAGCACTTCCTAAGCACTCAATTCAAATCCACCCATCGAAATGGCCTCCCTAAGCTCGAAGATCTAATTGAAGACCAGCAGCGACTGGGTTCTATGGGTTGACCAGCTACAATCAAAAGCTAAATCCTACGACTTATGGAAATATATCAATCCAGCACGTTCTGATGCCCTTCGGAGCTCGCAAACGCTCCTCGAGCAGTATATGGAGCGTCCTACGCGCCCTGAGATCTACGAACACCCTAAGACCGGCAAAGCCGAAGTCCTCAGCGACGACGCTGAATACGAACTACGTGCATAGGGCCTTAAAGAGCTCTCAGTAGCGAACCTCGTATTATACAAAGAGCGATGGACGGAGTATATGGAGCGGGCAAAAGACCACAAAGCGTTCCTCAAGGGCGTTAGAGTGCTTGAAGACTGGGTTCGAGAGATAGTCCACGTTAGCCTACTACGCCACTGTTGTACCGTAGACCGCACGTTGGATCGATGGATCTACGCACTAAAGGAATGAGTAGGGAGTAACGTAAGAGAGAGGCGCTCCGAAGTGAATAAAGCATATAAGTGGACGCTAATGGTGCCCGAGTAGAAGCGTTTTGCTATAAAAAGGGACTTGGAGGAGTGGTTTGTGAAGTGGGAAGAGGTAATCCATGAAGTTAAAGCGGTAGGAGTCCCCGGTACCAAGCTCCTGAGTATCTAGTTCCCAGAATTCACCATAGTCGTTAACTATAGTTATGTGGACACGTGGATTTTCTTGTACTAAGTAGTTAAGGATGAGTGTATCGAAAATGAGAATTTAAGTATTAGAGAGGTCCTCTTAGATGCCTAGAGATTCCTCTAAACCACTTTGATACTTAACCCAAAGAAATAAGTTGGCTACGGAGTGTTTAGGCTAACCGTAGAATTAATAACCCGAGACGAAGGCGGCTTTAAAGTAACTTCCCCTGTGCACCTAGGCGTTCTAGGGAGTAATACTCGGGGTAGCCGGGGTCGTAGGAGAGGTGGAGCTCCCTGTGACTAATCACGGAAAAGGAGTAACGGAGATTAAGTGAATAACCACTTTTACTCTACTTACCTCCGCTTATATTAACTCTCTAAGTATTAGTTAGTTAACGAGTAAGAATGTCCTAAGTGGTATACCCCTGATTAGGAGCTCCTTAAGAACTTAGAAGAGTATATAAGAAAAAATGAAGACCTAAGAGAGTGTATTAGAAAGGTGATGGGAGCCCTTAAGGAAAAACACTGATTATATGGATGGTGTAGAGTGAGCGTCCTAAGTGTGTTCCACACTACTCTAGAGATATACGAGCTCTTTAAATCGGCGATCCTAGACTTAGGTTTAATAATCCATGTCTTTAATGATCCTATGTGGTTTACTATACTTACGGGAGCGCTAATAGGAGACTACCTCTAGGCAAGCGTTTAATAAGTGGTTATTGAAGTGTATAGTACGGTTAATATTAAAGTTAGGGGGCGTGGAAGGGCCACTACGAAGCTCCGCTTATACGACGTTGTACTCTGTACGGGCTTTGCTAGTAACCTTATCTCCTTTACTCACCTTCGTAGAAGGGGTTTTTGGTGGGATATAAGTCCTCGTAATAACTGCTTACGGTGCTTGGACGGAACCTTTCTATGTGTACTCATAGAAGTCGCGAATCAGTAAGTCCTGGATTATCGGAAAATCGAAGCGTCGCTTATAACTGCGCTTATTAGACGAAAAGCACCGGAAATCGAGCTTACGCCGCCTCGAAGGTATAAATATATAACAGCGACGCATAGGAAACCGATTAAGGGCAGCGTAGCCCTCTGGTATCGAAGGCTAGGTTACGCAGGCCCTAAGGCCATCCAGTACTTAGTAAACGCCTTGAGAGGGGTTAGGTTGACCCTAGGGGGCGAACTTGCCACCATAATAACCTGCGATGTGTGCGGAAAAGGCAAAGTTTACCGAGTGATCCGGTAAGCTCCACGAGAATCCCTTAAACACGCGAAGCCTGGAGACCGGTTTATAGTGGACTTCCACGATTATAAAAAGGGTTACAAAGAGTATACATCTATAATGCTTATTGTTGACTGAGCTAGTGGTTATGTGTGGGATTTTTACCTTATAAGGCGTACTATAGACGTCTTATTGACGCTCTTAACGGACCTCCTAGAACTTCTTAAAGTTTACTATGGAATAACGGTTAAAACTTTGGAGTTTGATGGTGAGTTTGAGTAGTACCTATGGGTTACTTAAATACTTATTATGCAGGGTATAACCCTGGAGATCTTAGCTCTAAATACGTAAGCCCAGAATAGTGGAGTAGAGCGCATCGTAACGGTAATTAAAAAGCGTATAAAAACGATGGCTCTAAGTACTAAGCTTTTGAACGTCCTTTGGCCGGAAATAACGAAAGTGGTAATGTATATATATAATCGTATACTATCGGTAATAAGAGGATGGAAGTCGCTGTACGAGCTATTTCATAAGCACTTTTGGCACGAAGAAAACGGGATATATGCGTGCCTAGACCTCTCTTATATGCGCTTGTACGGGTGTAAAGCGTTCACTATGACCGCTGATGCTTAGCTGAAGTGTAATAGGCGCTAGAAGTTATTAGTGTGCACCTAGATTGGATTCCTAGTCGGCTATACATTAAGTAATTCCTTTTGAATCTGGAATCCCCTATACAACAAAGTTTTTACTACTCGAGATGTGGTATTTAATGAGAAGTGTCACTTTAACGGTAATATTAAGGGCCTAGTAGAAGAGATTAATTATATGGATTTTAAAGTGATTTAATAACGCTTAGAAGAGCTGATCCAGTAGATAACTAGTGTGGGAACATATAATCAGAGCGTTGACGAAGAAGTAGAAAAAGTAATAAAATATGCTAACCCCGATAAGCCTGCTTTAGAAGTAGCTATAGAAGTGCTCGAGCACCTAGAAGTTGAAGTGGATGCGCCTAAGTAGACGGAAGGGTAATATTCGGAAGTGCGGTTCGCACCCTTTCTGACGCCGGAGGCGTCGCCTTTGACCTCGTTTATCGTAGTTTTAACCGAGCTTAACGTGAGGGGGTGTGAGGAGATATATATAATAGAGTAGATATGTCAGATTCCTGCTCTAATACCGAAATCGAGGTGAATTACGCCTAGGACATCGTATAAAGTTGCTTTTTTAGTGGGTGTGGTGTTTTATAAGAGAAATCCCCGATGTTAAGACGGCCCTCGAAGGGACCGCGTTATGCCTGGCTAGCCGTGTGCCCTAGAATAGGGTTCCGGAGAGTCCTTTATGGTAACAGTGTTAGATGCTAAAGAGCTCCGTGCACATAAAGTGCTCCTGGATAACCAAGTTAAAGGTTAGTAAAAGGTAAGTGAACTTTAAAAGGAAAGCTCCGTAGTAGTAGTGTTAAAGACAACTGTACTCCGTTCCCGTAGAAACCAGAACTAGACGTGTATAATAGTCTCTGAGGAGTGAGATGTGTATAGTAACCGGGATATAATAGAAGTATTAGAGATAACCGAGCTCCGTGTGTACGTAGAAATAAAAGACCTACGTGGTGCCTTTTGGAGGGATTTACCCCCTCTATCTACGTCTCACAACCAGCTAAAAACACACCGCTTTAAAAGTGAATTCCTGAGCACCGAGAAGAGCCACCTCGAAGGCCATAAATAATCCTAATCGTAGGAAAAAGTCGCTAAAAGTGCTATATACAGCAAAAAGGTCCTAGGATGTTACTGAGTATATACCTATAAGTTGGATAAACACGGGCAATTAGCTAAATTTAAAGTACACTTTGTGATCCGTGGTGACCAATAACCCAGAGATACATAAGAGATGTACGCTGCGATGCTCATAGGTATATCTTTCCGTGTACTAATGGCCGTTACGGTGCACTTTAATTTAGAGTTATTATAATACGATATAGTGAATGTGTTCATTTACACGGATCTAGACGAGACCGTTTTTATAGAGTTCCCACCTAGTTACTACGCACTAGGAAGGATCCTACGTTTACGAAAGGTGTTATACGGTTTACGACGATCACCTCTCCTCTAGTAACACTACTTAGAGGTGGGACTCGTAGACCAGGGATTCGAGCATGTAATAGGCGAGAACTGTTGTTGGATAAAGGGCGATATTATGTTCTTTTTCTATGTGGACAACTGTGTACTAGCCTTCCTATGTGCATAATAAGGAGGTATATAAGAAGAAATCACTATACTGCGTAAAAGATATCACTTAGAAGGAGGAAAACCTTTTTAATAGTTCCTCGGGATCAAGGTTATACGGGACCGCTCAAAGCGCCGAATATGGCTATCCCAAGCGGTCTATGCGGAAAAGGCAAAGAAGCTTTTACCCCCTATAATTAATACACTAAAAAACAATTTAGAAGTGTGCATATATACCCCGATAACACTTAAGGAGCTTCTCCTATACAACGGAGACGCCTCTACATAGGAGATCACCCATTTCTAGTGTAAAGTCGGGACAATCCTATACACAGTAATTATAACCCGACTAAACGTCGCCTTCGCCGCTAGCCGTCTTATACACTTTAACCAGAACCCAGGACCAAAACACCAATATACAACAAACAAAGCACTCAGATACCTCTATTCTACGCACTACCTCTACTTCGAATACGGTACTAAACCCGGGAGCGCAGAAGACATACTTATGGTAACATCCAACGTAAACTTTACTAATAACTCAATTAATCGGAAAAGCTCTCAGGTGCTCACCATAAAACTATTCGGAGGACTTATAGTATAGAGGGCTAATAAGTAGGCCACGGTAATAACGTCTATAATAAAGGCTGAGCTGCTTTCACTATCGCAGGCCACCAAGGAAGCGCTCTTCATAAGCCGACTTATCTCTGCGTTACGGGTCCAACTACTAGTAACGGGGACTCCGGAAGCGGCTTTCCCTATACCAGAGACGTTACATATACCTATAATCCAGCTCTAATACAACAACTTATAAACTATACACCTCGTAATAAGTGACCTAATTATACTCTAAATACGCCTACACTACGTCGATATTCATAACCACTGGTTACACTAGGAGGTCGTAGCGGAAAGGGTTTCTATAGTGTATACCCCCTCTACAGAGCTTATGGTAAATGGCCTGACGAAGAGCCTGGTGCTACCTAAGTTTTGTGAGTTCCGGAGGTAAATACGGATAATAGAGTAAAAGGAGCTCCTAGAACAGAATCAGAAGAGGGACCTAAAAGTCGACGAAGCGGAATAGTTCATAAGAGCATTAAAAGAAGACGTATAGGTAATAGAGGACTCCGGAAGAGTACTAAGGGCGTTAAAGAGCCTGGCTAAAACGAGACCCCAGGAAGGGGAACGCGGAGTACACATAAAGCGCCTCCCCGTGAAAAAAGAAGAACCCTACGCAGAGGAAGTGCTTTACAAAGCATAAGATATATATCACGGAATAGTTACTAGAGGTCAGGAAAAGCCCCTACGAGGCCTTCCCTAAGGGGGCGTATCAAATTGAGCGCTCGGCTGAGCGCTCGGCGCTCGCTCAGAAGAACTATAATCCCGAGTGCGCGCCCCAGCCTCCTTGGGGCACCCCCTACCCCTATTCCTACGGGCCCAGGGGGCTTCCAGAAAACGGAGAGACACATAACAGAATATACGCGATTTTGACCACCAATTCGACATTAACCACATTACAATAAAAACAGGGCAAGTACAAAGGCCTAAAACAATAACACAACACGGATACTACGACTATTATTAAATGAGGGAATTTATTTAGATTAATTGGAGTTATTATTTTAATTAAATTATTTGATTTAGAACGTATATAAAAGAGCCTAGTGGCCGTTGCTTCGATGTGAGTAATTACCCTAGTGGTGTAATTGGGGGGTGTTGTCGAATCCGCTGTACCAAGCGCCCAATACGCTTCCGGCGCGCTCGAAGGCCGCGCGTGGCGTGGAATAATGACGGGCCGAGAAGCGCCCTTGAACCAGCCACCTTAAGGGCTAAGTTCGTCCCTGAAGAACAGGGAGAACAAGAACAATTACACAATAATTGAATACATCACGAATTGACCCTTGAATCCGACAGGTGTGTCGCAAGCATATTGGGCCACTAAGACGTCTGGGAGCTATGCTTAGCTGAGTCAGCACTCACGTGACATCCTGGCCCCCGAGCCGGCCTATTTATTCTGCCGGAAGGCACCCACCAGATAGTGAATAGACTAAGCCTTCTTCTCTTACTTAACCTTGTACGCGCGTGCGAACTCACCACAGAAGCCTAAAAGGCCATTCTAAGCATAGTACACTAAATAAACCCTAGAGGATACGGCTACACCTAAGGATAATATACCTAATCCGAAAAAAATAAAAAACCATAACCCTAATCAGGAGATAACAAAACCAAAAAAGCTAAAACTCCGATCACTACTAAAACAACTCTTAAAATTACCCTCACCTAATATCCTAAATTACCTACATAACCTTAATATACTCACCAAGGTCACCACCCAAGTTCTCCAGGACTATAAAAATAAACAACAATACCTTACCTAAGACTATTATACCCAAATTAGGGCCTAGAACTAAGTTATAAAGGAAAACTTTTAAAAGATAACTAACTATAAAAAAGGGGAGTTTATTAATCGGATTAATAATCCTTATAACTTTATAACTAAATAAACTACGGCCTAAGACCCGTTTTTAGCGCCTACGAGGCCCAATAAATAGGAGGGATACGACTATAAGGACGAGAAGCGTCGCTAAGAAGAAATACACACTACTAAGGCAAAGGAATAGTAATGGAAGGTGGACATCGTAGTACAACTTAAGGGATCACAGCACTACTCCCTGCGCAACCAACGAACCTGAGCAGGACTTTTATATATACTTAGTATCCTTTCCCAGGCACCCTACCCGTTTTTGTTAGTTGTTTTAGAGCACAGGAGCTTAGAACTAAAACAAGGGGACGATTAGAACTGGGCGGGGAAAACAGGTATCCCGAGAAAGGGGTGAGCCTCCACATCGGCGACGACATAGTATAAAAAACAAAGTCCCAGCATTTTCTAGGCTAAACGGGACAAACAGGAATACACACAGCAACATAAACACATCTTTATAAATATTCAATTCGAGCGTTAACCCTCTTTTTCCATCATAAGTTCAGAGAACGTCGTTTAAACGTAAAACAAGGTCACTTCACCACTAAGTAACAAAGCACCCTTTTTCGCTAATAGAACCCCATTCAGAGAGTTATCTAAATATCTTTAACCCTGATAAGGCCTAAGTGAGCCCGGATACTCAAAGAATTGTGTTCCTAATACTATTTCGTACGAGTTAGTCACCTTTTTGGACGTGGGATGAGAGGTGCACGACCTGTGGTCAGTAGGGTGTGTGTGTTGTAGGCGATACGATACACACTGTCCACTGCATCCCCCGCTCCGTTCTATTATATGGACACTTAGAGCCAGGCTGTTAGTCCTGATTAAGAGAGGAGTCCTAGGGCTACTGAGAACTGCTCTAAGCGGTGACTTGGTTAGTGTTATAGAGGGCCTCGGAGGCCTTTTATCCAACCTTTCAGATCTAAGCTCATTCCTTTCTGCCTAAAAGGGTAAGGTGACCGTTAACCATCATAGACCTTACTAACTAATCTATATAACCGGCCTAACAAGGCCCAAAGCAGTTAGCGCACTACGGTTTAACTATACAAGGACTAATCTCATAGAAGGGTAAGGGCTTACCGCAGTTATTGCAGAATAGCTGCCGGTTATAGTACTAGTTTATATAGTATCCCTAGCTAAGTAGCTAGGGTTATACCTAAGTAGGGCCCTTCTTTTCTGGATAAACTAGGCCCTATTACCCTAATTAAATAATTTAAAAGGTAACACCTTAACTATAAAAAAGACCACCCAAATAACTTCGTTCATAGTAGGGTTTAGGCCAAAGCGGGATTACCGGGCTAGGACAGGCTTATAACCAGTCTAGGCGATAACCTCATCTTTAATTAGGGTTAATATATTAATACTATCCCCATCTAAGCTTCAAAGTTTAGATAAGCAGCGTAGGACAACGTATATAAACCATTTCATAGGGGTTTCTACTTTAAAAACCCCTAAATAATTTATTAATTTTTATTTATTTCCAAAACAACCTTTACTAAACTTATTTATTTAAGAGCTTTAAACTGTATCCCATTAAAATATAATAAATATATAAGATACCTCTTAATTATAAGCTAAGGGCTTAACAGATTATACAGCGCAAGGCGAAAAGGGCGTTCTTCCAAGCAACCTCCAGGTCTTCTTCTAGGATACGGATAAAAACCCAGAGGTTTTCTACTTATGCCTAGGCTTATATGCGGGTAAAAGCCCTGTTCCGGGCCAGGGTAAGGGCCGGGGTTAAAACTAGGGCTAGGGTCGGGGCTAATACCATAACGGTAACCTAATTCTAAGTTAAAATTAAAGTAACTTCGTTATTTATTAACTTCTTTAAAACTTAGATCACATATGTTATCGCCTCCTTTGGGATCTGCTTTTTTGGCCCCTCAAAGCTAGAGACCACATTGTTAACGGACGAGGCGATAGTCAAAAAGACATCCTTTCGGTCCTCATAGCGTCTGGCTTGTTCATCGAAGGCGGCTAGGATAGATCCAGTAGCCACCCCACTTACGTTCAAGGGTCCCTTTGCCGTAGAGGGGACTGTATCAGGAGTGTTGGGCTGGCTTCCCCCAAGGCTGGGCCGGAATGGCTGGGCCTCAGTGTTGCGGCGGCGCTTAGCCCTTGAGGTAGGGGTTAGCTCCGGAGGTGACCCAGAGCCCCGATCAGGGCCGGCCGGGGGGGCCGGCTACAGTCCGGTGCCCGCCGGAGGCTGTGAGGCCATCGCGGGAGAGCTCCGGGAGGGAGAGGTGAAGACTTTTCAACTATTAAGGATCTTAGTGGTATATCGCCTATTTCACTAACAGCGGGTGCCAAGAAAAATTAGGCGAGAGGGAAGTTCAAGAGCCGCGTCTTGCGATGATGAGTAACCGTTGTTTATTGAGCCTTGGCTTGGATTGCTTTAAAATCTCAATGACTGACAAGTTCTGGCCAACTATTTAGAAAACAGCATAGTTCCGTGTTGTCCAAACGAAAGAAAGGAAGGGCCAAACCCAGCACATGCGCTGTTTGCGTTTTCGAAGTCATCGTGGAAATGACGGCAGAAACCAGCAAGCTTGGCCTTGAACTGCATCCCCCCATGTTTAGTTACCGTTCAGGGGAATAACCTCTTCTTCCCAGTCAGCCCAAGCGGGAACCGGAGAGCCGTCCTCATCACAGCTAGCGATGATGCTCGGGTTCGCAGTCGTGGTCCGTCCAAGAATCATATCGCCCGTGAAGTTCTTGATCTCCACCGTAAACTTGCCAGAAAGACGCCCATTGGTCCAGATGAGGCGGAAGGGAATGTACTCGGACGCGTCAGTGATGATGACAGTGTAGCCGTACTGCGACCTCGTCGGCTGGTTGTGTTGAGCGTAGACATCGCTGTTGCTGGCCCTGAACGAGCCGGAGTTGGCGTTACTGCCGATCCAGAAGAGAATGATATCATCGGGCTCAGTGGCGGCAATGGTGTAAATTCCGATCGTGGAAGGCTTGAGGTAGCCACGGTGGCCGACAATTTGGCATTGGGCGGTCGTTCCCGCAGGACCGTCAACTCCATAGATGGTGACCGGGTTGGCGCTGTTGACCACGTCGAATCCGACGCGAGTTGTGACGCCAGTGATGTTAGGAACGCGTCCCTCAAGGAGGCTCTGGAGATCATACTCTCGCGGAGGCGTGGTGTTGTTGGATAGGTAGTCGCACAGTGGAGAACCTTGAGTGTAGAAGTAACGGGCATACTGGACACCAGGGGTGCAGCTAGGCGTGCTGGTGCTGGCTGACGAGCTGGTGGCAATCGAAGTTGTCTCAGTGGGGAGCTCAGTTGAAATAGCAGACTCAGAAGAGGTGGAGGACTCGGACTCGCTGGCGGACTCGGAAGTGCTGGTAGTCTCTGGTGCGCTGGAAGTCTCAGATGCACTAGAAGTCTCGGTGGTAACAGAAGTTTCGGATACGCTCTCAGACTCCGAGGCCGTACTGGACTCGGAAGCACTGGAAGACTCAGGCTCGATGGAAGACCCCGGGGCACTGGAAGTCTCAGAAGCGCTGGAAGTTTCGGGGGTGACAGTCACTGTAGTCTCCAATGTCGTCTCTGGCTCCTCAGTAGTAGTGGACTCCGAAGCACTGGAAGACTCGGATTCGCTGGTGGTCACCGAAGTGCTGAAAGTAGGCTCGGGGATGGAGGTGATCGTCGTAGGGACGACACCTGAGAAGCACTGACACGCAGACCAGTACGCGGTGACGTCGGGGCATGAGGTGGCATATGCAGGCTTCGTGCCCGTGATGATGGGTTCAGACACCTGGCGAGGGGCATGGACGTTTCTGACTCCAATCGGGCTCGGAAGCGGAACGGGAGGGCTGTTATCCAGAGTCAGGTTGCTCAATTCAACTCTGTAATTGGCTCAATAGTGATTCAACTTACATATCATAGGTTGTAACGAAGTCTTGACACAAAGACAGCCTCGTGGCATAGGGCGGGTCTCTTCTGTTGGTACCAGCAACTGCACGGCCACAGTTGTTGTTGCAGATAGCGGCGGATGCCAGCCCAGGGAGTACCAAGGCGGCGTTGAAAAGAGCGAAAGACTTCATCTCGGAGATAGAACGAGTGATGGTTGATAGACTGTTGCGAGGGTCTTTAACCTGTGTGGTAGTGATAGAATTATTTGTAGACCACCGAGGAAAACGCCCCCTTTTATATTAAATCTTAGCGAGGGCAGACACGAACTGAGCTTATGCCATCTCCAGGATGCCCACATTGCTATGTCTGGGAGCAATTTCCATCGAGAAGCTGAAGTCCAACTTTGCGGAATGGAGCCGGAAACCCCGGTAGGGCGAAATCAACAACGAGATCTGAACACAACTCGAGTACTAGGCACCGGGTCTGGTCGACCGTATGACGATAACACTCTCGGGATTTGCCTTCGAGTCACCCCTGCGCAAGCCCCCGAGTCGCAAAATCCGTCATTACGTCCGTCGGGGGAGCCTCACCGCGGTTTTTAGACCCTTGGCCATTCCAGCCAAGTCCGATCACATTCCGATCCGGGCCCTGTTGTTTCGGGAGGGGACGGTGCGTGCCTCGCACTTGCTAACGCGACGAGCCGCAGATACCAGAGTCTCCAATAGCTTCGCCATGTGGGAAGGACGACAGAATGAGCTTGCTGCTATTGAATCCTATGCGAATCCCAGCATTCTGCGGGGAGGAATGACAGGCTGGGCACGAGGCTCGGCGTCCAAAAAAGGGTTCAATTCTCGGGTCCGAAACTGACTTGGTTCAGCTCGGCTATAGCGAGATTGGAAAGAATGGCTCGGTGTTTCATTTTAAAACAAGACAACTCACAAACATACAGGCCTTCTCCAAATACACAATTGCTCAACCCTGACCACAATTTGTGCGTGTTCATTAGCATTGCCGATCTATGATGAATTGAAGCTATCGGGGTCGTTCTCTCACTAACTAGTAGCAAGGGCGATTATTGATTTATCCTCAACGGATAACCTTTCTCAAATAACCAAAGCCCAACAAAGGCGTATGTAAAGTGCTCAAAAAAGCTTGCACCACGCCGCGGCTTCTCGAGATTTAAATGTTCGTACTGTATTATCAGTTGAAAGTACACTTCCCAAGGGATCTTGAGTTAATTCTTACTACAACCCGGTGTGACCAAGAATCTGAACAATAACATGATGTGTTTGGGGGTCCAATTTTGTGCCTACATCAACCATGTATAATCCACTCGCCTTCCACACCTAATATGTGATTTAAGACCTAACACACTTTTCCAAATTGTAATTCATTCTCGGATCCTTTCAATCTTTCCATATCTGCGTTAGAAAGCATAAGGGAAACTCTGCCGGTAGTTGCAGTCGGAAGCCAACTAGAAATCTCGGATTGGAATCTGCACCCTGGTTTGTCGTTACCGCCACTGGAATCCTCTCACAACGCTGTCATTATTTTGACGAATGCTCCTCTTCTTCTTGCTAGCTTATCGGCCATTAGACACGGGAGCCCAAGACCCATCGTCCATACGTGTCATCGGTGACGGTGAGGCTGGCGTTGGCTCGGATGTATACAATGCGGCATCCGTGGGATGACTTTGCTCTGCCTCGAGTGTATCGCTACATAACAGAGACTCGTCTGGAGTAAAAATGACTTGTTAACGCGCAGTTGTCAGCTATTCCATAGTGTCCATAGCAGTCCGGGTAGCAGCTTACTGGCATCGGCGGAGGAACAGTTGTCCGGAGACATCGAAAGAAGATGATTATTGTCATGAAATTGCTCCAACTCCCTCAAACATCTCTTCAGGAAATGGCACTGTTCCTCCAGGGCATCTCTTTCCAGGGCGGTATTCCGGGCGTCGTTGGTTAGCTCTTGGATTTCGTTGTCGTTCATGTCGACAATCATCCGCGGATGAAAAATTGTCGGAAGCTTCTGCAGTAGACAAGGTTCTACAGCGAGAGTGCTGTAGTCGTGAACCATCCGCTGCAATGCAACCTAAAGGTTTAGAAAACAAATTTCGTTAGCTATTCCTGCCTTTATGTGAAGGATTCAACCAACAATCGCCATCTTTGAGAACTCACGCCGTAATACGCCTCCACGTAGTCAATCGCAAGGTCTTCCGCATGTTGTTCCCGATGCTCTTTCACAATCTCCGTAAGATGATAAAGCACATCGCCAGGGTTAACTTGAATGTCAACATCAAAGTTTCTGATCTTGGTCACCCCAAGTAGTCTCTTTACCTCCTTTTCCATTCTCTTTGAGATGCGATCGTGTTGGATCTTATGCACAATCTCGGTGATATGTCGGCTGTATGTAATTGGGTGCATCCAATAAATTGGAGCTAGCAATTCGTCCACCTTTTTGACAAGTCCGCTTTCCAAGACGGTCAGGGAGTCTTCAATAGGACGTAGAACTTCGGTCTTGATACGAGGATCCGCTACACTGTTAACTATGGCAAGAATTGCCTGTTTAACAGCTCGGAAGATCTTGTCCGTTGTGGCCAAGAGAATGCCTCTCCAGAGTTGGCATTGATCGGCAAGTAATTCTGGAATAAGGCGATAATGCATGGTTCCCGGTATTTCTGAGCACCCACTTCGTTTTGCAAGGTTCCTCACTTCAAGAGCATATTTGGGTCGAGAGATATCAGTAGAATCCTCGCAGCCTTCGAGCTGTTCCACAATTCTTCGTTTTCGACCCTTTTCCCGCATCTGTCTTTCAAAGTCGAGTAGATGATTCTGAACGACAGCGCGGAGGCGTTTATGTTGGTTCATCGGTCTCCCGCTCTCGGCGCGGTCAAAGAAGGGATTCGAGTAATCTCCGTCGACGGCGGCTTTGATAAGTCTCGAAAAGTCTTCGCTGAACTTCACCAGTAAGTATCTCTGCTTTTGGATTGAGCCGTAATAGCTGCTGAAATTGACCAGGCTGTCTTTCCGCTCCGAAAGTTCTGTCTTGATGTCGTCGAGAAGGCCAGGAAGGCTTTTTGTCGCATGGTTCTTGAATATTTCACTCAGACGAGTCTTCAGGGGAGTGAAGGCGACATGGCCGCCATCTGTTTTTGTCCATATATCGATCTTTCTTTCCATACTGGCGTTGTTCAAGTTCGTTTCGCGACGACTCTCATGGGGGTTGCTTTCTTGCAAGATATTCCAGCCATACTGGCATGGAAATGACCGAAAGCGGTTGCCTTCAACATGAAGGTGTAGATTTATGGAGGTCTTGTCGGGAAAACAGTCCCAATTGGCGATGATTCCCATGGTTCGGTCCCCGTTTTGGTTGCTCTTTCGGGCCAGTGCTATGACACCATCAGCAGCTTCGGCGTCTGCGGAATCGACCAGTAGAATGATGCTGCGTTTTGATTGCATGTACTGCAGCATCGTTTCCTCCATTTCCTTGCTCAAAATGTAATGCTCTGGTCGAATGTTGCAGACAAGCCCGGGGAGATCCAGTAAGACCAGGTGGGATTCATTGGGTGCGCATATCTCGACTCTAACCGTGTCGCAGTTTGGGGAATTGTGAAGTGGGAATTTGCCGATTTCATCCCTCACGCTATCCATTGCTTCTTTGAGGCCTGCCGTCTTGGTATCGAGAATGCGGCTGAAATCTCGCAGCTTGCTTTTCTCATCATCGCTTCTATCGACGGACGGCACGACAGACAGTGTAGTGGAAGCGTTTTCTGAGCTTCGGAGAGTGATTTCAGTCGTAAAATAAGGGCAAAGGTTGTAGAGTGTCGAAAAAGATGTACCAGCGACGGCCTCAATGATGGAATTCTTGTTACACATCTGATGCCCACATATAACAAATTGTGGTAGGTCGACATATTGCCCGAGGCCCTCTTGCCGTAGCTTGGAGAGAGTGTTCAGCAGACTGTGGTGGATGTGTGACTTGGAGGCCATTTCTTTCGATTGACGACGATTGGGGGGAAGACGAAAAGTCTCGAAGATATGCAAAGACATAGCCCAAAGACTGAGGTGAATGAACACACTGGCAAGAAAATATTAATTCTGGTTCAAAAAATAAAGAGGGACATACCTACGAGCGAAGGTACTGCTCAACATATTTATGTCATGGCATCATTCAACATTGACTCAGCGTCATCCTTGTTCGGGAAACCTTCGCCATCTAGGCCTAACTTGAATGAGGAAGTGTGCTGGGTTTATGCAGTCGGTAGTGGGTCGTTGGAAATATAGGAAGAAGGGGTGAAATCGAGGAAATATCCAGTTTCCGAAGCAGAAGCTTCAGTATCATCTGGCGATGAAATCCGACTAGCCTATTGAAACAGAATCCATCCCATGGCTATGGTACCATATATGCAGTATGGGGAAGTGAGCATCAACGCCCAACTAAGGCTCAGGCTGAGCAAGAGAATGAAGTAGAAATATGTGCGATATCCGAGAATCGCGATGGATTACCAGGGGCAGAGTTCAGCTTCTCGGAACATGGAGTTGAAAAAGAGGAAAATTAAAGTTCTCGATGAAATAATGTCCATCTCGATACAGTTAGTGGTAGACCTCCCGCATTCGGCTTGTCGAAGTCAAAAGGCAGACACTTCATTAGTCTGAGCACCGCTTCCAAACTCAGAAGGACCGGCCGCCGCGTCTTCCACCACATCCCCCGCCTTCGCGTCCGCCGGAGCCGATGCTCCGTCCTTCTCCGCCGCCGCCACCACCGCCGCGGTCAAGCAATTTGGACATGATGCAGAATCTATTTTCGTTGTTACTATCGTCTTTAATACCGTCGTCATCGTCGTTGTTGCGCTATGGGTTTATGCTTGAGAGTGTATGAAGGTGTCGCGCGATTCGATTCAAACATCATGAGAGCGATACCTGGAATACTGCTGGCCAGCAAAGTCACTGCACAATAGTCTCATCAAGCGCCACAAACGCAGGCATCTACTCAACATCTGCCACACAAAACCTTCTCTGTAAAAGTTTTCTACTTGATACGAGAAGTGATGAAAGCGGCTGGAGCTGGAGATGGCCTCAATCCGTCAAGGTAATCGCCCTCTATTTACGCCTTTGGTGGCCTCACGACGATAAAAGCCGAGAACGTTCTGCCGAACATCTCCTCTCTTTGTATCTGAGATCTTGTGTTTAATTTTCCTTTTGCAACAGGGCTCATCGTGCTTTTTCGGCTTTCCGCAATGAACGACCAACGCCCCCAAGATCCGAGAGATGTGCTCGACATTATCAACGATCTATATTCGCAGGGCCTTGACGACGCTGTCGACATACCAAAAGCTATCCTCTGTGGAAACGACTACTATGGAAGAGTCACCGTACTCGAAGCTCTTACGGGCGTGTCCTTTCCCCAGGACTACCGTTATAATCGTTTCACCACCGAGCTTAGTCTCCGTCGTGCCCCGATCTCCCTGTCTCTACCTTAGATTTCATGTCTCGATGTCCGTGGTTTCAAGTCTCATGTATACACCGCAAACTCCGTTGTCAGTTGTAGCTAAGAGTAACCAATGCGCACAATAGAGATCCTTTCCCCTCTTTATTGCGACTTCAATCACGCAATATCGCTGCCTCGATGGTGACATCGACCCCTCGCACCTGAAAACTCGTCCAGGCTCTGATGACGTCTCTTGCGGCCTGCGCCCACCTGGAAATCAAAGAGCCTAGCTCGCTGTGCTCGGGGCGGTTATCTACGTCTTCGAATACAAAGATCCGCGCGCGAAGGCAGCTTAAAGTTCAAGTGCTTACAAGCAAGACGCGAAACCAACCATGACTCTTGGCGATTCGGTGATAACGCGTGCATACATCGGACCTGTGCAAATAGGTGTGAGCAAATCCAGTGTGAGGTGGCAGGCTGGATGGTTAGGCGCAGCAGGTCAACGAAGTCGCCCTAGTTTCTAGTGCTGATATTAGTGGCGGTCCCTTAAAGCAAGCCCAGCAGGAACTGCCCAACAGGGCACCCTTCGTCACTTCCGATTCGTGCATCCCACCCTGGATCGGGGCCCGTGCGGGGTCAGTGGGGGTTATTCGGGGCGATGAGACACTGGACAGTGGTTCACGATGATTCATCCTGCACCTAACCGGATACGAGTTTAGCTTAGCCCGTGCCCATCCAGCGCCGACATCTACATATACTGCTCTCTGGCCTGGTTCTTGAAGGCCAGAAGGGCAAATAGAAGCACCCAAGCATTAGAAAGCGAGTCACTTCTTTCTGGATCTTTGAACTTTCTGTTTGGTTTTGTTTTTAGATTTGCAGTTTACTCGATAAAGTCACCCGGAGGCTTGCTATTGTCACCGGGCAACCAACCCAACAATCAGACAACCCTCCCACAACACCATACTCCCACCCTTTGTGGCAGCAGAATCACTTTCCTCTGCCGTCATGACTGTCAAGGCAGTCACCACACCGGCTTTGCCATCACGCTACCCAATCCCCAATGGCGTCCACAGCATCCCTCCTGAGCAGTTAGACCTCCGACCTGACGACGAGGTCGACCACACCATCAACAACCCCCCACCGGTAACGTCCGCGAAGAACATCTGGTTCTTCTGGAACTCTGGTTATGAAAATGTTCACCCGTACGCCCAGCGTAACGTCCGCGCCTGGCACCGCCGCCTCTCTCGGAAGGGGTGGACGGTGCGGGTGGTGAATCTCGAGCCGGCGTCAGCCAGCTACATCGGGAGCTGGATCGATGTACAGGACCCAAACGTCGTGCCTGTCGCCTTCAGGGATGGGACGCTGGACGGCGAATACGCGAAGCAACACTATTCCGACCTAGTCCGCTTTCCGCTTCTCCTGAAGTACGGAGGCATGTACGTTGACGTGGGATACATGCAAATCGGGGACTTCGACAGGCTGTGGAACGAGACGATTGCGAATGCGGACAGCCCGTATGAAGTTATTTCCTACAACGCCGGAGGCCCGCGCGACTACAGTCTTCTGAACTACTTCATCGGGGCCCTGCCTGGGAACCCGTTCTGGCAGGCGTGTCATGATCTCCTTTTGAGGCTCTGGGATGGGAGGACGAATACGGAGGGCCTGCACAAGCACCCGTTACTCAAGGGGCTGTCTCTCATGGGAGAGACGCTCACCCAGGCCGGAAATTCACGTCTGAGCGAGAAGTTGACGGATTACATCATCCAGGGTCATGCAATCACGATGGTCATGAGCACGGTCGACGAAGAGCGGGGTTGGGACGGGCCAGCCTACGTCTCGGAAAGGATATTTGCGCCCGATTACATGGTCGGGAGCCAGCTGATCAATGAGCACACGAGCTGGAACGGGGTCAGGGCGTTCGAGCTCATGAGCCAGAAGCTTCCGCAACCCGGAGAGCTGGAATCGGCTGATCAGAAGTTTGCGAGAGAGATCGTGGAGGATTGCCTGAAGAGGAGTTTTGGGTTTAAGTTGGCACATGGCTTGATCGTAGAGGTTTGTGGACCCACGTTGGGAACGTTGTGGAGGAGGAATGTTGGGAGTGACGACGTGGAAGGCACGTATGCGCAATGTTTGAGATATGGAATCGAGAGATGGACTCAGGATCGCTTGCCGGAGCCGGAGGCATTTGAACGTTTGGAGCCGGTGAAGAGGGGTCCGTTGGTAGCATCAAACGGTGACACTTATTAGTGCTGACGGTCTTAAAAGAGAGGTAGACTACTTCGTCTCCTTTGATAAAAATACCTATTTTCTATGATTTTGACATTCACATCTCATATTCACCTAGGTTCTATCAACCGCGTCGTCGGTTGTATTCAGTTCTTTTATCTGGATCGTCTATAAGAATGCCCTCCGAAGCACAAAGTTTAGCGCCTGACTCTCCCCTCTGCACCCTCTGCAATTCAACATTCCAGACCGAATTGCTCGCCTAAATGTGTATGCCATCACGGTTATCAGAGGTCATGCTTGTCTCCTTCAGCTCAGTTGAGATCTCCAAGCCAGCATTGAGAGTTCAATAAGCTCGTATGCATGAAACCAGCCACCACTCGTATTTGACCGGCCGCTGCAGTTACGGCCTCAGCACTAAATAGTCGAGCAGAAGAGCTTCATCAATGCATCGCATAGTGGAGCTAGACGAACTCTCGAAGGTTTAAACGAGGGGTAAGCTCGGTTCCGTCCGTATTTTGGAGGGCTGCCTGGCCCTCTTCTTGTTCAGGGACCAGAAAGTGGTTTTGACTTTACCTCTCCCAAAACCCCAGATAGAAGCGAAGTTCATCTTAATCGGCTCACATTTGACAATCTCTCTTCTGGTGCCCTTCGATGTGTTACTTTTATCTGAATTGCCTCCTTTTGTCGCCGACATCACCATGAGCAAGCAGTCTGAAGAACACAAAGACATCCTTGATGCAATCGGTGAACTGCTGTCGCTGGGCCTGGGTCTTCATGTGGACCTTCCCAAAGTCATCCTCTCCGGAGGCAGGGCCTCTGGGAGAGTCTCGGTCCTAGAGGCAATCACCGGCATACCGTTTCCTGAGGAGTACAAGCAGAATCGATTCACGACCGAATTCACCATGCGCCGCGTGCCAGATGCCTCCATTAGCGCATGTATCGCTCCTTCGCCCGATCGAGAGCGTATTGAATCAGGTCGGCTGAGGATGGCCTCAGGTCCGGGAGGGAAGGACCAGGGCACCTCTCGACTGAGAACCATTTTCGAAGATGCCGATAGCAAAGTCTGTCGATGCTTCTCCGGCATCCCCAACATCAACAACACCCTTAAGGTCAAGATATATGGTCCAAGTCTACCAGACCTGGTTTTGGTGGACTTTCCCGGACTGGCCACAGATGTCAACAACGGCCTATGCCAGCCCGACGCCAACGCAAGCGTTGTTGAAGAGACAATTCTTCAAAACATGCAAAACCCACGAAACCTTATAGTGGCTGTCGTCAGCGCTACAGACGGTCCTAGTTGTGACAAAGCTATCAAGCTCGCTCAAACTGCGGTTCCTGGCGGAGACCGCACCATTGGGGTCATTTCGACAAGCCTTCCCCTGGTGCCAGATCTAGTCGAGCTCTCGAAGAACAACGAAGCCAGACTTCAACTTGGATGGCATGTGTTCAAGGCTGCGGACTCCCATGGTTCAACTAGCAGAAGCGGCGAAGCAGATGAGACCGATGCGAACCACAAGCCAAATCTTCGGCCAGCATCAAGCCCAGGCACCGGCCCTGTCCTTCTCCTTCAGCATCTCTTCGGAAGCCACTGCAAGTCTCTACTCTCGGCCATTATCGAGGACGTCGAACAACAAGCTACCAAAACCAAACTCCAACTTGAACACCTTCACAGCTCCCGAGAGTCGGTCTCAGTGAAGTGTCACCATCTAGTGAAGACCAGCCAGACATTCTCGCAGCGCAGCCGCCAAAGCAACGCCAACACCGCAAAGTCCAACTAAATCAAGCAAATGAAGCTATTCAGACTACCCAAATAAGCAAGCCAGCCCCCCCGATTTGGATTGATTGATTTGACTTATGACTAGGGTGTTCTGATTAATAAGTGTACTGGATTTTAGCCTCCCTCTATTATTACTTTACCCTCTATACTTTACTTATTAGCCCCTTTATCCCTCTACTAATTAGTGATTTATTTCCTAGACTTTTATTAACGATAAAAGGCGTCGTGCTTCCTATTTATTTAACCATATTTCCATTATCGACTTTATTCAACCATACCTTCCTAACTCCTATTTAATCCTCTTATTATTAATATTTTTATTACTATTACCACTTTTATTATATATAACGTACATGATAAGCGAGCGGCGCACTGGACAACGACCATACGAGCATTCGTCGCACCAATTCAATATCCACGCATGAATTTAATTGAAATCACTCGGAATCGTCTTCCTGAGACGTCCCTACTTCTATTGGACACGTTCACGAGCTATGGCCGGGGTTACCGCAAACATCATATCGCCTTTACTTCGTCTCTGTCCTTGGTTTATAACCACTGTTTTATTAATTCTTTTTTATAACTTATATATTTACCTTATTCTATAAATAAATATCTTGTCCTTTACCTATAATAAAACTCCCTCCTCCTTAGAGATGTGTTTTTTTAACTCTCCGACGTTGACTAAGTAACGAATTCTCTTCTTAAAAAATCTAGTTCTCCGATTTTATAAGAGTGTAATAATATATAACTCCCTAAGTACCCTTTAATCATTATTTAATAACTTAAATAATAACTATTAGGGAGCTATTTTAATAATAGCTAATTCGAGTTTTATAAGTTCTAATTAAGAATTTACTTTTATTAAGTTATTTAGTGTTTTGGAAACCTAAGGGGTGGGTATTTAAAGAAGTGATCCGGAAAGTGATAAGGTACGAAACTTAATATCCGACTTAGAAATAATATTCTCCGGGTTTATTAAAACTAATCCAAAACCTTTAAAACCTCCCTAAATATTCCTTTTTATAATAAATCTTATAAATACTACTAAAAGCACAAAAAAAGTCCTCCTTACTAATATGAGTTATATCAACTCATATCTTTAATTTAATTTCCTTTTCATATATAATCTTAAAGGAGCTAAAATATCCTATATCCAAAGATTAGAGTATATAAGAGGAATAGGAGAGTGTATAAAGTGTAATAATATTATTCTCCTTATAAAATAGTTCGAAGTCTATTAAATAATAACTTTTATACTCATTTCAAATAAAAAGACGATGTGTACTTATAATTTTCAATTTAGAATATTTATAGAAATACTAAATCCACTCTAAACCTCTCTTATTCATAGTATAGCCGTTATTAAACATAATAATAACCCAATTTTAAAATAAAAGGCTCTCTTTATACTAGGTCAAAAGGTGATATTTGCCTATAATAATAATAAACGGCGGGATTACCCAACCTTGGGAATTAATTCCCGGTTTCCAAGCTAAGCCTTTTTAGCCCTAGAACGTTTTTTAGTATTTGTTATAATTATACTTAACGAAATAATACCTATTATAAAACTAGGTTTATTAAAGTTATAAATATTATACTTCTAAATCCAGTACTTGGTAATTATATTATACACTAGTGTAAACTAACTACGAATAATATTTGGATCTTTATATAAGGCTTTTTTATAATTATACTTTTAAAAGAAATATATTCTAAATTATAATTATCGTTTAACGAAATTAAAAGCTTATCGTTTATTAACCAGTAGTATATTATAACCCCCTTAGGGGAGGCCTCATAGGAAAGGATTCCCTGCTTAAAGTGCTCTCTAAGCGCTAACCCCTTACTTTATTAATCGTGTTTTGTGGGAAGGTATTTTATACATATAATACACTTAGTAAGGAAAATTATAAACTTTCTATAGTTAATTAGAGATTACGAGCTCCGTTCCGTTATACTTGTCGGAATATCCACGCCGGACTGGCGCCACCTGTTGCCGCCTATCGCCTATTGGCCCGATTAGCGAGCCAATCAGAAGGCAGGAATCGGTTTTAGATCGGCAGCGTCAGATCGCTGCCGTAGGCCCGATTCCTTCCTTCAACAACAACAGAGCAGATACGACGAATACATCGTTATTTGCCCACCTTCCATACTAGGCCTAGTGAAGTGAATCCAACAATACTATCCTTTATTACCTAGACGTCTTCTTTTCATACTCTAAAAAGCTAGTTAGCTTTGTTCTTATTAAAATTATACTGTTTATTATACTTTAGAAGCTCCTTTTACTCCACTATCCTAACCTATTTCCAGAACTCCCGGAACTAGGGGAGCACCAGGCTCTTCGTTAAACCATCTACTATTAACTCTACTAATAGAATATATACATCAGAAACGTATTTCTCTGCGACCTCTTAGTGTAACTAGTGGTTATATATATTAATATAGTATAAATATGTTTAAAGTGTAACTAAGTTAGTTATCACAAGGTGTACAGTTTATATATTATTACATTAAAGTTAAATCATAGGTGTTAACGTATTCTACGCGGGGAAGGCTACTTCCGGAGTATATTTTGTGGGTAGTTATACCTTCAGAGCACTAATAAAGCAGCTCACAAACATGGCCTCCTTCACTACTTACAATAAAAAGAGCAGCTTAGCCTCCATTATAAACATCGTAACTATAACCTAATTATTAACTCTCCATACTGTAAGCCCTCCAAAGAGCTTGATAATGAGCACCTAAAAACTCTTTTAATCTAATGAGTTATCTACAAAACTAGCGTCTAACACTATAATCAGAGTATCTTCGTTGTTATTTAGTTTGGTGTTGTATTCGAGATAGAGGTAATGTATGGAATAGAGGTAGTGGAGTGTTTGGTCTACTATGTATTGGTGTTTTGGCCCGGGGTTCTAGGTAAAGTGTACTAGGTGTTTACCGTGAACAATACGTCGGGATAGGTTATAATAATTGCGTATAGAATTATTTTAACTTTACACTAATACTAGTTAACCTCCTATACACTCACTTCGCTTTTATATAATAAAGGCTCTTTAAAAGTTATTAGGGTATATATTTGCATTTTGGATTCATTTTTTAGTATATTAGTGAGTAGAGGAAGTAGCTGCCTCACCTTCTTAGTGTAAACTGCTTGTTGTTGTTGTTGTATTTAACGCCAAGGCGGCAAGGGCGAAGCCCTTGCGGCAGACCTCCCGAGGGGTATGTGGCGTGGAGAGCCACAACCTCGGACTACCTACTCTATAGTATACAACCCTTGCCCGCGTCCTCCAAATCTTGCCTATTGGCTATTATACGTTCAATCTGTCCCTAGATCCCGCTGGTTCCTCCAGTTCCTTTACTTCTTATTTGGTCCCTTTAATAGGGTAGGACGGTTATCTTAAGGCCCAGCCGGAGGTTAGCCCCTAATAGTGTGAGTAGATCTTTTAGAAGAAGCCTATTATACGTAGAAAAGCCTCGAAGCTTTTAGGATTAATAATTAACCCCTTAAAGTATTTCTCGAGTAATCCCATAGGTCCTATGGGCTCTGATGAACTAAAAGAGTAGAGTATAGGCCACCGTTATCTCCTCACTAGGGTCTTTCGGTAATAGACTAAGTGGTCTACATCTTTTACTTTCCCGTAAAAGCAGGTAAGTAGGGCTTTATTATAGTTAAAGTGTTAGTGATATTATTCGAAGTCTCCGTGGCCTGATCGGGCTGCTAAGAGGTGGTGCAGGGTAACCCGTAGAAGGGCTAGTTTAGGAGGGCTAGATAAGCTGGCCTCGAGTCCTAGTTAGGCGTATTAATCTATTACTTCCTTACACCACCATCGTATATATTAGGCCCGTATTCGTTTCCTAACGAGTTGCTTGATCCCTACTAGGGTTACTAGTTGGCCTAAGGGCACTAGGAGTACTATTGTCACAGTCTAAGGCGATGGTCTGAATATGGGTTGATTCCTCTAAGCTAGAGTGGGCGCTGGGCGCCGGCTAGAATATAGAAGTAGGCAGCAGGACTGCTGACATAAACAGGACTGCTAGGGTCATACCCTAAAAGACGTGTGACAACTATACCTTACTTAGCTAGGCGGTCTACTTTTTCGTTGCCTTTTATCCCCTAATGCCCTAGGGCCTAGTGGGTATATATATCGAATATCCTAGCCACCTCGTGGATCTTAAAAAAGGCTTCTTATGAGGATTCTAGAGCCTTGCCCCGTATCCCCTGGATAATACTAGTATTATTAATATAAATGTGTATTAGCTGGCCTTAGGAAGTAAGGAGGGCCCGCCGGAGCCCTGCCCTCGCTCCTTCAGCCTCGCTATCAAACACTTCTACTAAGCCAAATTGGCCATAACATTAGGCTATACACTTGTTACTTTTATAAATAACGAATGCATATCCCGTAGCTCTATTAGATACTTTGGAACCATCTGAATAGATAATTATATAGTAATCTAGGACGGTTTTTAGCCAGTTTTAAAAGGCCTTAGCAGTCTTCTCCTTTATGTATAGGACTATTAGGTCTTGTGACCCTGGGAGGTGTTGTGATTAGAGTAGTGCTGGCCTTGGGACCCTTAAGACGAGGCTTATTATCCGTTAAAGCCATGTTTACTACCTCCCGTATTATGGGAGCTTTAGGACTAATGGGTGTTATTAGTTAACTTTTTATAATCGGATTATAAAGTGTAAGTGTACCCCTTCTTAAACCACTTTCCTAATAAGTAGGCCGGCATCTCAGAGGAGATTACTTATTAGGGTTATTTTATAAACTAGGAGAATAGCTCGGACTACTCTTATAATAACCTTATTAACCTTTGTCGCAAGCATACTGGGCCACCAAGACGTCTGGGAGCTGTGCTCAGCTGAGTCAGCACTCACGTGACGTCCTGGCCCCCGAGCTGGCCTATTTATTCTGCCGGACGCACCCACCAAATAGTGAATAAACCAAGCCTTCTTCTCCTACTTAACCTCGTACGTGCGAAGGGCTAGGCCTAGGTGCTTTCGACCTTAGGGTGCTCTATTACTGTTTACTTCAAACTAAGGAGCGAAAGAGAGGAAGTTCCTCGCAAGGGGGGCGGTGTAGGAATCTATACTGCTGGAGAACAAAGGGGACCTCTGGTGGGGCGCCGGAGGTCACCGGAGGCCCTTTGATCGGAGGCCCCTTTGACCGGAGGGCTCTTTTGTTGGATGCTGGTTAACGCCTCAGGCAAAGCTTAGGCCATCGTGGGCATCAGCCCGTAACAGTGGTATAGAGATAACACGGTTAACTACGAAGATCATCGATAAGATTAGAGGTTATTTCAAATGGGATTAACGCTAATAGTCTTATATAATCGATTAGAACGAGGTAGACATCACCAAAGTTATCTAAAAATACTTAGATAAGACGAAAGTCGAGGTGCTCGAAATTGTCTTTAAAACCCTCATGAACTTATAATAGGTTCTCGCCATAATACACTAGGGTAATAAAGTCCTTAGAGATAAGCTGATCGGTGTTACCCTCACTATTAGGGAATGCTGGATGGGTGTTATGGCCGGAGCGAAGACCTCCGAGGAGCTTTATAACATTATGAACATAAGCCTCGATTTAGAGGAGCGTAGTAGAGAAGCTCACCGTTAACATATAACATTAAATACTACTCTAAATAATACCTTTTAAACTAATAAACACTTCAACGGTAAGGGTAAAGCTAATCGTTACGGAGGTAGATAGTAGTAGCGAGAAGGCTTGCATAATAACAGGAAGTGCTACGTCTGCGGTAAAGAAGGGTGTTGGTCGATAAAACACCCTATAAAAGAGAGGAATACGGTGTTTAGATGATATAAATTAAACTAATATATCAGTAATACCTCCCCCATAATATATAACCACTTCCTCACCGAATACGAAGGGTATAAAAACCTACACGACGAGGATAAAAACAACGAAGACCTCCATTAATACTTTATAAATACTATAATTAACGAAAACACTGAGAATAACTAGGAATTCCACGTTTCATTCTTCGATTACACAACTACGTTAACCAATAAAGAGCTTACTTGAACACTAAGTAATTAGGCCACTTATTATACAATAACAAAGAGGGATATCAGCAACGCTAAACTTCCCTAGGAATCGCAAACCTATGGAACTTTTATTAGCAATTACCATTATTCAACGGTGATATTCCAGGGTATTATACCAGACATAGGAGCAGCAGGCGTATTAATAATAGGGCACCCTGAATTCCTTACCCTATAGAAGATCAATACTATTACGACCCTGGATATGTCGAAGGCAGGCCAGGTGAGCATTACCTTTGGTGATAACCCTCCACTGGACTTAATAGGGTTAGCCACTATTAATTCCCCGTTTAGAAGGATATATTTCTACGTTAGAACAACGAATACCCTATTCCTATTATATTTAAAAAGTATGAGCTAATTAGGAATTAGGTTTAATAACCTTAATCACTTTCTATACTAGGGAGACGTTAAAGTCCCTATTATACGGAAATGGGGACGCCCCTGGATACTTATTCACACACTAAAACAGAGTTTTACATAGAATTACCTAATAAACATTAAACTACAACGAATACACCATTATTTCAGCCACCCCTCGGTATAGAGACTCCATACAATACTAAAAAAGGCTGGTCATAATATGGCCTACGAAGCGATCCAAAAGCTCACAAAGCACTGTCATCAATACTAGATGAGTGGACAAGCCCTAGGACGCTTCAAATTCACTCTAAAAGGCGACATTGAATTCAACTACGAAGTGATCGTAAACGTCTTTTACCTAAAAGGGCATAAACCCGTCCTCCACGTTATTAATACTACTATTTTATTTAATACTATAAAATTCCTTAAAAATGTAATTACTAAGTATACATAGGAAACGCTCTGTGAATACTAGATTAACACCTACCTTGGACCACTTAACTGGATTATCATAAAGACTAGAACGAACTTCAGTTTTATGGAATTTAGGAATTTAGTGAGATTTATAGTAATAGAGGTTAAGGAGGTACTCGTGGAAGCCCACAATAATATTAGGAAAGTAGAACAATACTATGCTATAATCCACTAAGTATATGAGATAATACACTAGGAATCCCCGTTTACGTTAGCGAAGTTAATTCTCTAAAGTATAATTAAAGCGGTAAACAATACAATAAGCCCAAATAACCTTATACTAACCATACTCATCTTTAAAGTATATCCGCGTTTAATAAACAACTCTCTACTATCACCAGAAATCCAATAAAAAGTAGAAACCACTAAGAAAGTTATAACTAAAATACATAACCTCTACGCTAAGAAAATAACTATAAATACTTTCGTAATAAGAAACAGCCTAAATATTATATTAACCAGGGATCTACTATTATAATCGCTTATTAGAGTATAATATAAGAAGGACAGCTAAACAAGCCCATTCATACTAATCGTTTATAATAACGAGACCTACATCGTTAAACTTCTATCTAGCCCAAAGTTGTTCAGAACTACCATCGTTAAACTATCCCACTAAAGAAGTAATAACGATGAGGACTAGGAAATAATAAACAATAACGAAGAGACCCCTTTATAAGAGGAAGAAGAAGTTCTCGAAGAGATTATTATATAAGTAAATACACTACCCCTAGAGGAAGAGCCTGCGCCGCCACCTCGACGCCCGAGGGGCAGGCCCAGGAAGACAGCGTAGATCAACTTTATTACCGAAGTTGATAATACTAATAACGTTAACGACGAAATACGCGTAATAGCCGCGTTTATGAGCACCAAGGAAGAGGCAGACTACACCCTGGTACTCGAGCTTTATTAAAAGGGGATAATTAATGCCCTAGGGCCCCCGTTCAAAGAATCCACTAAAAAAGAGATTAATACTCTAATTAAGTAAAGGGTTTTCGAGTTCACCTAATACAATAAAAAGAAATACGATGGTATTCGAATCTTTAAGTTGTGAATCGTTAATAAAATAAAAAGGAAAATAGAGACCTTTTACGAGAAATCGAGACTAATTATCCAGGGATACGCCGATGATAATAAAAAAGCTATTCTTACATAGTCCCCAATTATCCAACGAGCTAATTAGAGACTAATTCTCACCGTCGCCCCATCCCTCATCTAGACGGGCCACTATTCCTTATAAATAAGAGATATCACTTAAACATACACCTAATTAACAACGAAACTTAAAAGAACGATTCTCGTAAACCTATTAGCCTAAATTAGAAACAATCACCCACTAGGAACTATTATAACTATTACACAACCCTTATATGGAATCACAGAAGCCGGAACCCACTAATACACAACTTAAAATAAGTATTATAAAAAGAAACTTTAAATGAGGATTTCTATGTATAACCCCTATTTACTATTACTAAATAATAAAAATAGAAATTTTACGTTAATCGGAATACAAATAAATAATACTATACGCCTAAGTGATAAGACGTTCTCTAAATAAGAAAACGAAGAACTCCAGAAAGCGACGTTCATAATAAAGGAGAAATAACTCCTTTCCACTAAGACGCTACTCGTCTTTAATAAAGGGATCATCTTAATTAACGGGCAGTTTATATTCCTCCACTAAAAGGGCCAAAAAACAAAATTACACCTAGTTAACACTAAATCGCCTACTACGAAGAAGGAATACGTCGAGCAGTATACTAAAGGGGCATACATCACTTCAATCTGCCAACCAAAGGCAGCTTTCGACCTATCAGCAACAACCCAACACCAGGAGACAACACTAGACCAGATCAAAGCTCTGAACTAACGTATAACATAGTAAATCGAGGATCCAAACCGAGGACTCACCTACGTACCCCTCAACTTAACTTCCACTAAGCTCTTTGTCTTTATTAACGGATCCTTCGCTAACAATAACAATCTAACATCCTAACTCGGATTCTTTATCCTTCTCATAAATAAGACTCGAGGAGAGGAAAACTTCATAATCGAAAACAATATTATCCACTATTACTCGATGAAATCAAAGAGAATCACAAAAAGCGTCCTCGTATCCGAGATTTATAGTATAATCACCAGAGTCGATATAACCTACGCCTTCTCTACTACCCTAAAAATTATCACTAATAAACTCTGTCGCAAGCATACTGGGCCACCAAGACGTCTGGGAGCTGTGCTCAGCTGAGTCAGCACTCACATAACGTCCTGGCCCCCGAGCCGGCCTATTTATTCTACTAGACGCACCCACCAAATAGTGAAGAGATAAACCTTCTTCTCCTACTTAACCTCGTATACGCATACAAACTCACCATAGTTATAAGCCCAGCTTTAATTAGACCCTTCTCTACTCTTATGAGCACTATGCGTATAAGAGAGATTATTTTAATATATTTATACCTTATTAGCCTACTTTATACCTTTCTTCGTTTATTAATATATTATCCATTAATAAAACCGTTATCGTTAAGACCATCCTTCGTAGTCACTAGGACTGGTTATAGTAGTACTCTACTCTTTAGTACTACACTAAAGACCAGGGGATCTGGGAACGTATCAATCCTTAGGCACCAGATACTCTAAATATTACGAGGCTCTCGTTAATACCTCCTATAATTAAGAATTACATAGTATAAGAATAACATAAACAATAACACGAGTACTAAGACCTTTATAAGTAGCGACTTTAGGTTATCACTAATACTACTCACTAGGTAAGCTTAATTACGAACCCTAATACCAATAAACTAGCACCACCATAAACACCTTACCCTGTAATTCCCCCGGAGTCCACACGACCTACGCTTATTACGAGGGTTAACGTCCAATCCGATTAGGAGGACGCCCTTAAATTATATACAACTAACATTTCCGCTTATACTTTTCTCTAAGCCTCTTACCGGAACATCTAGAACTAAGTGGATAAATTAGTTATGGAATCGATTCTTATACCCACTCATATACAATAAATAAATAAAAAGAACATTAGACTTTAAGTACTCCTTAGGCACCTATAGAGTTAACTTACTTTAACTAAAACGAGTACTAAGAACCTTATAATTACAGAATATACATTAGTCCTCTAAGAAGCGTTTATTAATATAAGTATTACCCGTTAATACATAAAATAGGAAATTGTGTACACTAAGTACCACTCCCATAAAATCCCCATAGTCGAGGGAATAAACACTATATTAGTGTTTTTCGACGCCATTAATAACCATTTTATACTAAATCAGGCTAAAATAATATAAAACTCAATTTATTAGGCTAAAACACTAGCGCAGTAACCTTTAATACTTAATAAAACGGCTAAAATATTCTCAACTATTACCTATTTTAATACTATCTATAAAAAACCAACTAAGCCCTTAGGCTGATTCGTAACCTTTACTAGAAGGTTTAATTCGGGTACCACTTTTATAGTTAACTTAAGTACTAGGACATCTAAAATACATAACTGTCCTTATAAAAACTACTATTAAAAACCTGATTTATACTATAAGGTCTAATATATACTCACCAAAGCCGCTAATGGACCTATTAATATGAATAAGGAATAAGTTAGTAACCTTAAATACGAGATTTTTAACTTAGGTAACTAGATGCACCTCTGGGACGCGTAAAAACATAAAAAGTGGATTACCTCTAATAATAACCCGAAGACTAGGACTATTAGAGCTACTTAGAAACTTAATTCGAATAAATCCTCGACCTATAGTACCTCCAACACTAGAAAAGGCTCTTACCCGAGCTTAGTTATAGTTTTCCTCTTAGTTAACCCGGCTATGGAACACCTCGGAGGGCCTAGCCTAAGCATTTTCAGTACTATAAGTACTCCACGTTACCCCTTTTCACTTAGTACTATAATAGACAACTACGGCGTTATACACCTAATTAACAACAAAGATTTACTTATTAAAGGGACATTTATTAGTGAACTTAGTAACTAATACGTCCACTATGGAAACGGTAAGTTACCTATTATGGTATATGGGGAACGACGAATAGAGAAAACGCTTAACGGAGTGTATAGCCCAGCTACCGAGGACCTCATTTTAAAGAATATGGTGTACATAGTGGATTTTCATATTAATATAATATCAGAAACGCTCTTAAAGTAGTCTGGTATTTAGTATTATGGCTAAAACTATACCCTCTACTACGGAAACCTCTTAAAGAGTATAATCCTTAAATAACTTAAATAAGAACATAATATAATCTTATTTGAATACATCCCTATTAACAATTACCCTTTGTTAAATATTCCTACGAGTATGGTATATGTTATTATAACTATGTTTCTAATAAATTCTCACCACAATTACCCTTTAAGGGAGCCTAAGCCTGACTACGCTACGGATACCACCCTTTAGCACCTTCATACTGGTTATTTAGGCCTTAACGCTCTCCAGAAACTAGTTTTTACAATAAGGGGGGTGAAAATTGAGGGAGCTCCTGCAAAGATTAATTGCTAAGCTTGTTTATAGGTGAAAGTTTACTAAATAATATCCCGATGATCTTCGGAAAACATAGCCCTGTGCCCTTTTTAGTGTATTTCCTGGGACCTTTTCGATTACCTTAGTAGTTATGGGAACGCCTTATAGTTGCTGCTTATAATTGACGAATATACTAATATATCCCAGGGGTTTATAATAATATGTAAAATGCACGCCGAAGTCTTTAAAGCCCTATAGACGTATGTGGTTTGGATCTTAAGATAGACAGGCTTATCCGTTTGTAAAATAAGGTAGGACATTGAGTGTGCAGTAATCGCTATTTAAGGTGAGATAGAATACGAGTATTAAGTAAGGTGTATAAGAATTGATATTAAGTTTCCACTGGTTAATACTAAAGAGCTTGTGGGATATAGTAAAAGAGTAGGACATTATATTATTAATAAGGTACTTATGATGTTAATTGGTGCTAGTTTACTAAAGAAATTGTGGCTAGAAGTTGTGATAGTAGTTATATTTATTGATAACGATTGCCCTTGGGTGTTAAAGGGCTGGAAATTGCTAAATTAGATCTACGTAGAGTGGATGTAATAGTATGTTGGATAATACGATAAAGACCTAGCCTTCTATCCATCTCGAGACCCACGTCCTGAATTAGGTGGCCTTTACACTTACGGGTATAAGGCTTATATATTAGATCGGGTGTGTAAGGGAGGTCACGAGAAGTGAGAATTCAAAGTTAAGGCATGAGTGTACGTGGGATACTTCGTAGGATACGTCCTATGTATATATAATCTTTTTAGAATATGGATCCCTATGTTTAATTGGGTTATTATTTTACGTAATGTCACCTTTAATGAATACTTTTTTTATAATCCTGTTAATAATATGGTCACCATAACCACTAAAGAAGTGAAAGTTCTATTAGAGGAAATTAAACTAGAGGACCTATATCTAAGCATGGTCCTCGAGGTCCTCGGGATATATAAATAAGAGGAGGAAGATAACCCTAGCTAAGAAAATGCAGTTACTAGTATTTTATAAGATGTTGTGAAGTGAGGGATATTACTATGAATAAATGTTACTAATAATTTAGTTTCACCTAAGCCTATACTAGACCCTGAGAGTATACTAAGTGTAGTAATAGAAGAAGTTGGAGATATCGGGGTAGATATCGAGGAGGTACGAAGTTTGCCCACCCTTTTGGAGATTACCCTGTCTAATAGTGGTATTTAACTAAGCATAATGTTGGATGGTCCATAAAAAGTAGAGAGGACGGATTTTAAGGTGGTCAACTAGACCTCCGATTAACTCGCTAACCAAAGTACCCTAAAAGTAAAGAGAGAGTATTACCGGAAGGTTTATGGATTATTTACTTGGTTTAGTACGAGGCTTAGAGTTATGGGAAGGGAGGGAACCCGAAAAGAGGCCTCTAGGGGGGAGTTAAGGTGAGATCTTAACGCCTTCCTACAATTAAAAGGCTTAGAAGCCCCCTATTCACCATACTATATGGTAATTAACCTAGAAGGGATCCCTTATAGGAGCCCCTAATACGATTTCTTTACTACTTTTATGCCTAATCAGCTAAAGGTGGTATAAGAGAGTACTTTGGGATATAAAATATTTTATTTAATAATCACCGGAGCTACTAAAGAGCGACTCGTGCAATAGATAAAACCTACGCTTATTAAAGACCCTAAGGGTAACCTTAGATACTATAGAGATATTTTATTAACACCTCTAGTAAAGTGGAAGAATATCCAATAAATCGAAGACCTATTAAGGACTAAATGGATCGACGCAGTAAAAGAGGAAATCCATAAACCTGTTTTTAAAAGTATTTGGAGAGAGATGGACCGCTTATTAGTGTGCTCAAAGCCCCTCCCCTTGAAATGGGTATTCATATATAAATTCAATAAAGACGGTTTCCTTGAACGCTGTAAAGTGTGGATATATGTACGTGGAGATCTTTAAAAGGTCGATCCCCTATAAAATACATATACTATTACTCTTATAGTATACTCCTTTAAAACTCTAATAACCGTGGCCACTTAATTCGATCTTAAAATTAACTAATACAACGTGGTGAATGTGTTTCTTAATACGAAAATGGATCTAAATGGAGAACCTGTGGTATACGAATTTCCGGATAGTTTTGGATAACCTGGAAAGTGTGCTGAACTTGTTTATACTTTTTACGGGCTCTGAGATGCACCTATCCTTTGGTATAAGACGTTCTTAAAGATCCTAATGGACGTAGGGCTAGTACTATGCTCTAAGAAACTTTGTATTTTCTAAATAAAGGACCTTAAGGTCTTTGTTATGTTTTACGTGGACGATATCCTAGTTATGAACCACTATGACGATACTAAAGTGGCCACTAAAGTTATTAATAGTATTAAGTCGGTGGTGGAACTTAAGGACCAGGGTCCCGTGGAATAGTACCTTGGAATACGAATCATTAGGGACCGTGAAATACGTAAAATCTACTTTATTTATAACTCTTATATTAAGAAGGTCGCTAAACGCTTCGGCCTCGTAGATAACGCCGTAACCCCTTATTCCTCTTATATTAGAAGGCCTTATATTGTATAAGGGATAAGTAATAAGGGCTTAAATTAAGGAATTCCAGGAAAAAGTCGGATCCCTCTTATATACTACGATCTTCGTACGCCTTAACATTATATATCCAGCAGCGAAGCTCTCCTTATTCCTAATAAACCCCTTTCCAAAGCATTTCACAGCCGCAGATCAGGCTATTCGCTACTTTTTTAGTATACGCTACTTTGTTATCGGTTATGGTAGTGTGGGGGGTGAGGGAGACACTTAAGTACTTCTAATTGTAGGCGACGCCTCGTTCATAGACGACAAGGTAATAAAACACTCTTCACAGGGCTTTATAATCTCCCTTTTTGGTGGACCTATTATATGAAAAGCCGCTAAATAAGAAATAATCATAATATCCACTACCGAAGTAGAACTTCTAAGTCTCTTAAATACTATTAGAGAAATGATCACTCTTTAAAGGTTCTTTAAGGACCTTTTACTTAACTTTAGAGATATTTAAAGGATTTACTATAATAATTAGTAAATTATAAGGTTTATAGTAGGCGAAAAAGAACGGATATTAACCCATTTAAGGTACATAGATATTCATAATATATAACTTAAATAAGAATAACGTACATGATAAGCGAGTGGTATAGATAAGCGAGTGGTATACCCGACCACGATCTTTCATCTTACTACTTTTAACACGTGTTCGTCTACTAAAAACGATGTCGTCATTAAATAATGAAGCTTAATTGATCCTTGCCCTTTAAGCTATCCAAAATACCCCAAATTTTAGTGTCCGAGTAGTAGTACGTATTTATTTAGTCTTATATACGATTTTGTATCGCCGATTGAAGGGTACCCTATTACGAGGCGATAATATGCCGAACTTGCGGAATTTGATGTTGTTTGAAGAGGAGAGGTTAGTTGAGTATATTCTTGACCTGGATTCCCGATTATTTCCTCCTTGGTTGGTTAGGGTAGAAGAAATGGCTAATTCATTGTTTGCTGACTGTGATGTACTACTGGTCGGTAAGTGATGGGCGAACAACTTCGTTAAGCGATAACCACGGCTTTGGATACGTTTTTTTTATAAATACGATTATAAGAGAGCTTGATGTAAAGATCCCGTTGCGATAAATGCGTAGTTTTAGCTTATGGTAAATACAATTACGAAGTATAGTATCTAGGACTTAGATATTTATAATTTCGATGAGATTAGGTTTATAATGAGCTAAATTTTAATTGGATTGGTTATTATGAACTTTAAAAAGTGTTTAAATACGAAAATAGTATAACCTAGTAATTAAGAATAGGTTATAGTTATTTAGGTTATCGGTTTATTAGGTTATAGTGTCCCACTGTATATTATCGTTATAGGCCAATATCACCTTTCCACTTAGTATACTAAATTAGGTTTCCTACCCAACTAGGTCATCGTAATATCTGAAAATAAATAAACAATAAATAAAAGAGGCCTAAATTAGCTTTAGTACTTTAATCGGTATATAAAACCATGTGTAAAAGGTTAATATCACCTCCTTATCGTCGATGGATACGAAAGCCACTACTCCGCCGATTTCGAGATATTTTACAATAAGAATAATATTATTATACTCTATATACCAGCTCATTCATCGTATATTCTCTAGCCCTTAGATGTTGGCTGTTTTGGGCCCCTTAAGATAGTGTATAGTCGAGAAATTGAGAATAAGATGCGCTGGGGTAATACCCATATTACGAAGGAAGACTTCTTCCCCGCCTTTTATAACGCTTTCACATAAGCTTTTATGGAAAAGAATATCTAGGGGGGTTTTAGAGGGTCCGGATTTGTTCTTTTAAATGCATAGAGTGTTTTGTCGAAGTTGGATATTAAGTTATATACTCTAATACTCCTAGGGTCCCTCCTAATAACACTACCACCTTGGGTTTCTAAGATACTAAATAACTTAACCGAGGTGAGTTCTTAATTAACTCTGATTAAAGATCGAATTTCCCGTTATTAGAATAGTTCCCTAACACCTATTATACAAACTATTAACTATACTATAAAAGGTATAATAGTAATTATGTATAAGCTTGCCTTAATACGGTCTGAGCTTAAAGTACTTTAGGAGGAAAATAACCTACTTAGTTGACGCCGGAGGGCTAAGAAAACACGTCTAAGGTAAGGAGGGAGTTTTATTATATCCCAGGTAGAGGAGTTATAGTCCTAGAGGGAGGCGACGGCCTAGATAGAAGAGGAAATGCGCTGGAGTAGTGGTCGTAAACCGAGGGCCGAATTAGGTTAACGGTGATGTGGTGTCTGCGGGAACACTGGACATAATGCACGAACGTGCTCAGTAAATAAAGTGATGTCTGAGGAAGAGGATTCTGAGTAGTTTTAATTGATTTAACGTTATTGTTGTTGCTTTTTGGTTGTATTCGTGAGGTGGTCGTGGTCGGGTGTACTACTCGCTTGTTTGTACCACTCGCTTATCATGTACGTTACGCTAAGGGTAAATTTAACGTGGTTTATATACTAATAAACCTAATGCCCGTAAATGAACTCATTAAAGTGCTTTTAAAAGCAAAGTTCAAGTATTTTAGAGGTCTTCTTAACTTTTATAATATACAAAAATTAGTTATAACGGGTACGGGAAGTAATAAAGAATAAAGAATAATTATATTTAGGCCCGCAGGTCGTATACACTACCAGCACAGTAAAATAAGAACTTTTCTTAGGTATAAAGCCCCTATATGCATATAACCGGGCGTAAAATACGAGTATTAGAAGCCCCGAAGGGTATAGAAAATGAGTATAGCCCTTAATCAGGGTGGAAAGTGTGGTAAATAGCTGTATAGGCCTCCTTAAAGCCGGGCTTAAGGAAACTACGAATAGAGGTAAAGTAGGCTTTATGGCCACTAATAACCTCGTTAATAATAATAATAGTGGGCATAGTAGAGGTAACGATAACCTAGGAGGTGCGGTGAAATAAGATATAGTTAATAGGCTTTTTAATAGCCACCTTTTTAGGGGTGCCCTTTTTGGGTGCGGCTTTGGGGGCGGTGGGTACTAAAGAAAGAAGGGAGGATTCGTCCTTTATTTCCGTATCATCATTTAAGATAATGACCTCCTCCTCCTCTTCGTCGAGGAGGAAGTGCATAGTAAAATGCGTATACTGGATTATTTGGAAATTATTAGTGTAAGTATTAGTTGGGTTAGTATATAAAAACTTAAGGTATTATTAGTGCCGGGGTCCTAGAGGACGTATCAAAGGCCTAAAATTACGGTCTTAGTGGCCTTAGAGACCGGACTATAATTAGTATAGTGGCCATAATAGTACTCTTAGTATTTGGTGATGCGTGTATATACGTGGGCGTGGTAGTGGAGCTCTATACTCTCCTCGTCCTTATACTTCTTACCCCGGAGGGCGCTGTGGACGTAGGCGAGGCAGGGAATATCGTTTTCTAGGCCCTTGGTGGCCACCTCCTCCTCCTTCTTCGAATCCTCGGGCTTGGGGGTGGTGGTGAAGGGGTCAGAGGACCCGCCTCCTAAGGGGGCAGGGACCAGCTGTATCTCGTTGCCCTCGTTATCCTCGTCGTCCTCGACGGGCGCAGGAGTAAGTGTAAGAGCGGGGGTGGGGGCAGCGGAGGTAATACGCATAGAGAAAAGGGAGCGCTTATGGTGAGCGTTGGAGTGCATCTAATAAGCCTCGGAGGGCGAGGTGACGGTGAGACTAGTTATGCTCTTAGTGGGTATGTGAGTATTGCCCTTAGTGGGTATGAGGTACGAGGTGTGACCGGACTTTTTACTGCTGGTTTTGGGAATAGAACCTAAAAAATGGCCATTAGAAAAATAGTATAGAAAACGAGGAAATATAAGAGAAGGGAATATTTACTAATACGAGGTATGGCGATAATATTAGATCGGTGGATCTGCGCAAAAAATCAACTATTAGTGGTTATGGGGAACGAAAACGCAGCGAAAATACGTACAAAAAATAATTTATTAAGATCTAAGGAAAGTAAGTTTTCCAGAGGTAATGGGTAGCGAAAGGTTTTTCTTTTAGTTACTAGTGTACACCTCACTTATAGGTCGTCGGGAGTATAGGGTACGTAATAATTGGGAACGACCTCTCTTATAAGCTGAGATATACACATTACCCCGGATACCATGGTTTTTAACTATATCATAACAAAAAAGGGTAAATATGAAGACCCAAAAATAATAATATAACACGGATACTACGACTATTGTGAAGTGAGGGAATTTGTTTAGATTAATTAGAGTTATTATTCTAATTGAATTATTTAATTTAGAATGCATATAGAAGAGCTTGGTGGCCATTACTTCGATGTGAGTAATTGCCCCAGTGGTATAATTGGGGGGTGTATCACAAGTATACTGGGCCACTAAGACGTCTGGGAGCTGTGCTCAGCTAAGTCAGTACTTACGTAATGTCCTGGCCCCCGAGCCGGCCTATTTATTCTGCTGGACGCACCCACCAGATAGTGAAGAGATAAGCCTTCTTCTCCTACTTAACCTCGTACGCGCGTGCGAACTCGCCACAAACTCCGAATACCTACGATCCCAACAATTATCTATACTAACTCTTATTTACTCTACAAGTATTTCGTAAAACTCGGTACTACGAAGGAAAAGCGCCTAATAATCGATATCATAGCGCTAAGGTAATCGTATAAGTAGCGAGAACTCTACGAAATCCGATTGATCCACGGCAACGATAACCCTGCCGACGGGTTCACGAAGGTAACGCCGAATCGAGCCCTTGCGAGGCTCGTGGAAGACATAAGGGCAACGATACGGATAGAGGGATGGGTAATGGGGCCCTAGGAGATATCTATAACGTTAATAAGAGGAGGAATATAAGGGGGGGGGGAAGGGGAATTACCGTTAACGTCGTCAAGGACATCGAAATAACCATAAACCCGTGGCTGGGCCCGGGAAGCGCTCGTTTCTACTAGAAGGCGGTACAGCTAAAAGGGGCGATTCTGCCGCTTCCGATCACCTTATATACTTGTTTTATTTATTGATTTTATCGTATTTTGAGTAGTTTAACATTAGCATCGAGTAAGGCTTAAAATCGCCCATTTAGCGTTAAATAGCGATCTTACGGTAAAAAGAGAGAGTTACCAGTATCGGAACACCACCGTCCAATTAACGACACCGATTACCGCATATCACCGATTAACTCAATTAGCGAGCTAATCAGAGGTCAGGGATTGGATTCAGAATCGCGGCCACTAGCACCGCTTTCGGCTTCCAATTCCTACCTTATATAATAACAGCAAATAGGACCAATATATCGTTATCTGCCCACCCACTACAACCAGGCCTGGTGAGGTGAATCCAACAGGTATTAGGGTTCATAGTTAAGTTCACTTAGTGAACGGTATTAGTAATAACCTAAAGTCGTTACTTATGAAGGTCCTGGTATTTACGTTATTGTTTATGTTATTCTTATATTATGTAATTCTCAATTAACGTATATGCATAGCGAGTTGCGCAGCATAGTGAGTTGCGCACTTTTCCCTACCCTCCTACTGTTCGGATTAATTAATCAAGCCACATCGTACAAAATTAATTAAAACTACTCATTATCCTCTTCTTTAGAGGTCTCCCAAACTACCTAATATGTTCATACATTATATCTAGTTTTTCTGTAATTGCTATATCGCCGCCCACGCAATCCACCCCCCTCTATATAAGCACCCTCCTAACGCATGTTTTCACCTCTAATATTAATAACCCCCTTCTCTACCCGTATTACCTTAGCTTTAATTATATCAAGTAACCATTTAAGACGTAGTTAGGTTTTTTTAGCCCTCTAATACTTACTTAGTATCTCATTTGTTGTACAAAGCTCATAGTACTCAGCTTTAATAAGAACTAGTTTATACGCTAACTTATTAATACCTTTGGCTTATAAGTCAACAACTTCGTATAAATGTGTTAATAAACTATGTTAATAACTAGTAATCCTTTTCTTAAGTGAAGTAGAGCTTTGTACGGCGTCCTATGCTGGAGTTAGTGTTTTTGGGTCCTAGGAGCCTTGGTTATTTAGGCGTGAGTTGGACGGTGTTGGCATTTTTGGTTTGAAATCTAAGCGGGAAATAACTACTTCTAGGTCAAAATGTACAAGGCCAACTTATCTAAAACCAGTTTATATATTTTCTTTACTTATTAAAGTAAAAAAGGCTACTTAAAAAATAGGAAAGAAATCGTCTTTAGTAATATATATAATCTATATCCGCATTATCTTCTCGATTTCTTTATTATATAATGTCTTCAGTGAACTAAAACAACTAACATCAAAAGGCTAAAGCTTATATAATAAATAAAGAGGTATACAAAGAGTAATAATACTATATTCCTTACAGTAATCGTTAAACTTAATGGATTGGTGGCTATTATGGCCATCAAGGATTAGGAGCCGCTTAACACCCTTTATACGAAATTTTGTGCACTTTTTAAAATACGTTAACCAATCTAGGCCAATCTCATTTGTAGTCCATCCATCTTCGCTAAGGTGGACGCACTATTCGGGTAGGAATTAGCTATTAGTATACCACGAGAGTAAGTGATATTTACCTTCAATAATAATATACAGAGGCAGCACCCAGCCATCTATACAAACGCCCTGAATAACAGAAACCCATTCACAATTGCTAGGCTGCTTTGTACGAGGCCTTCTACGGCGGTCAGAGGTTATAACAACTTTTACGTACAACAGTATCCCCATTAAGAAACTTGTCTCATTAAAATTATAGATATTATTATCGTATATTCCGTATTTCGTAATTGTGTTTTATACGAGGGTAAACGAGGCTTACATAATTATAGGATCCTCAGTTAATACCCTCTAATAATCGATTTTACGTTAAAAATGCGTTTTTAATTATAGTTAACGTGGTACAAAGTTCTCTACTCATCATAGTCCGACATGCGTCGTGTTATATTCATCAAAAAGGTAATCGGTCATATCTCGCACATCGTTAAATTATAGTGGAAATCCTCGATCAATTAAGTTAATAACTTATTTAACAATCACAGTTTCTTCTATTAGAGTTATTTTTATTAAATTCGCACGTATTTTGCCTCGTAGTGCTCGTCCAGTGCGTTGATCGCAGAGTATGGTTTCGGGGATATTATAAATAGAGGCTGCTTTTTGTATGGATAGTTTTGCGGTTTTTTTAATAGCTTCTATTATAAGGATAATGCGATTTTCGTTTAAAGAAGAACTTATAGTTGTGTATAGAGGAAATGTGTTATAAAGGGGAAAGGTGTAGAATTGAGGAAAAGTGCGCGACTCGCTATGCTGCGCGACTCGCTATGCATATACGTTATAGGAGGTATTAACGAGAACCTCGTAATATCTGGAGTATCTAGCACCTAAGGATTAATATGTTCCCAGATCCCCTAGCCTTTAATATAATACTAAAAAACAGAGTACTACTATAACTAGTCCTAGTGACCGTAAAGGATGGTTTTAATGATAACGGTTTTATTAGTAGATGATATATTAATAGACGAAAAAGGGTATAAAATAAGCTAATAAAATATAAATATATTAAAGTAATCTCTCTTATATACTCAGTGCTTATAAGGGTAGAGAAGGGTCTAATCAGAGCTAGGCTCATAACTATGGTGAGTTCGCACACGTGTACTGTTACGGGCTGATGCCCACGATGGCCTAAGCTTTGCCTGAGGCGTTAACCAGCATCCAACAAAAGAGCCCTCCGGTCAAAGGGGCCTCCGATCAAAGGGCCTCCGGTGACCTCCGGCGCCCCACCAGAGGTCCCCTTTGTTCTCCAGCAGTATAGATTCCTACACCGCCCCCCTTGCGAGGAACTTCCTCTCTTTCGCTCCTTAGCTTGAAGTAAACAGTAATAGAGCACCCTAAGGTCGAAAGCACCTAGGCCTAGCCCTTTGCAACCACTGATTTCAGCGTAATACAGTATTACAGCCCTTTCTTTCAGCATAGTTCAACTTCCCTCTCACCTAATTTTCCTTAGTATTCGTTATTAGTGAAATAGGTAATATACCACTAAAATCCTTAATAATTAAAAAGTCTTTACTTTTCCCTTTTAGAGCCCTCTTATGATGGCCTCATAACCTCCGGCGATCACTGGACTATAGCCGGCCCCTCTGGCCGGCCCTGATCGGGGCTCTAGGTCACCTCTGGAGCTAACCCTTCCCTTAAGGGCTAAGCGCTACTATAACACTAAGGCCCAGCTACTCCGGCCTAGCCTTGGGGGAAATTAGCCCAACTCTCCTAATATAACCCCTTTTACAGCAAAGGGGCCCTTAAATATAAACGGGGTAACTATTGGATTTATCCTAACCACCTTCAATGAATAAGCCAGATGCTATAAGGACCGAAAGGGTGTTTTTTTGGTCATCGCTTAGTTTATTGATAACGTGGTCTCTAGTTTTAAGGGGCCGAAAAAGTAGATCACAAAGGAGGCGATAACCTATGTGATCTAAGCTCTAAAAAAGTTGATAAATAACAAAGTTGCTTTAATTTTAACCCGGAATTAGGTTATTATTATGGTATTAACCCTAACCCTAGCCCTAGTTTTAGCCCCGGCCTCTGCCCCGGCCCCCGCCCCGGCCTAGTACCAAGCCCCTACCCGCCTATAAGCCCAGGCTTAGTTAGAAGACCTCTGGGTTTTCGTCCATATCCCCGAGGAAGGCCTGGATGCTACCCGGAAGAACGCCCCTTTCGCCCTGCGCTGTATAGTCTGCTAGGCCCTTGGCCTATAACTAGGAGATATCCTATACATTTACTACATCTCAAGTAAATACTTTTCAAAGTCCCTAAATAAATAAATCCAATAAAGTCTTTTTGGAAATAGATAAAAGTTAGTAGATTATTTAGGGGCTTTTAAAATAAAAACCCCTATAAAATGGTTTATATACGTTGTCCTATGTTACTCATCTAAGCTCTAAAATCTAAATGGGGAAAGTATTAACATATTAACCCTGATTAGGGAGGAGGTTATTACTTAAACTAGTTGCGAGCTAGTCCTAGTTCAGTAATCCCACTTTAGCCTAAACCCTATTATAAACGAAGTTATTTGGGTTATCTCCTTTATAGTTAAGGTGTTACCCTTTAGATTATTTAATTAGAGTAGTAAGGCCCAGCTTATTAGGGAAAAGAGGACCCTATTTAAGTATAACTGTCACACGTCTTTGTGGCACACCTTATTCAGCATCACGTGCTCACTCCATACTTCTAGCCCAGCGCCTTACGGCAACTAGCTTAGCAGAATCAACCCTTATTCAACCAACGATTTAGACTGTGACAAGAACCCTAGTTATTAGGGATATTATATAAACCGGTATTATAACCAGCAACCACTCTATAATAACTACAGTAAGCCCTTAAACTCCCACGAAACCAAGCCTTATATAACTAAGCCGAAGTGTACTAACTACTTAGGGCCCTTCCAGGCCGGTTATATAGACTGTTTAGTTAAGCCCCTAATGGTTAACGGTTATCCTACCCTCCTAGGCCAAAAGGAATATGGACGGATTCGGAAGGCTAGGTAAAAGGCCTCCGAGGCCCGTAATAGTATTAACTAAATTATTACCTAGAGTAGTACTTAATAACCCTAAAACTCCTGCCCTAATCAGGGCTAATAACCCGGCTCTAAGTACTTATACACTAGGACCCCTTCCCAAGGATTAATTGTATACTTAGGTGATAAGGATATAACTAGTAGTATGGATGAAGACGAAGTGGAAGACCCTAAGGCCCTCCCTTAAACTAACCGCCTTATTTACCCTCTCCAAAATAGGAGCTAGAGGGTGGCTTAAAAGCCTGATTATAATATCACTAATACTTATACCCACCTAGACCTCGACTCGGAGGTGTAGGCCTAAATAGGCCCCCCCACGGGTGTTATGTTTAGCCCAATATAATATGGGGAAAAAGCCTCTAGTATACATAGCTTTCTTAGAGCTCTGCTGGGCTGATTAGGTCGACATTATACTTATCTAGGAGCCCTGGATAAGTTATACTAATAGAATACAGATTAATATACACTCTGGGTATAATTCTTTTATCCTAGTTAACTTTTAGGATAATAGGGAAATAAGGCCCAGGGTAATAATATATATACGGAAGGGGATAAGGCTACAAATGCAATAACAAAGACCTATCCAAATAAGGGATATCCTATGGTTAAAGGTTAATAATACTACTATTATAAACGTCTATAAATAACCAGGTGATCTTTATAATTATATAATAACCACCCTCCTAGGATACTAACTACCACTATAAGCCCTTATAACTGGGGATTTCAACACTTATTACTACTCCTAGGAACCCGGATCCGTTAGCCGGAATAGAGGAGATGATCTAGCCAACTGGGTTGATAACCATGGCCTCTCTTTTATTGGAGAAGCAGGGGCTCCAACCCACACCCGTGGTCACGTCCTTGACCTGACCTTCTCAAATATCCCCCTTACGCACATAGGACTCTATTTATACCTACACCCAGGAGCTGATCACCAGCCTATTATAACCATTATCCCCCTTAATAACAATAAATAACAATAAATATACTAATTAGGGCTAATATCAGTCCCGGATTTAGCCCTTCCTCGGTTTAAAGACCTAATTAGAGTAAGGACCTTAACTTCACTTACCTTTAAGGACCTACTCACCCTAGTTAAACTAGATACCTAGGTTAACTGGATTATTAACCTATTCTTAATGGTTATTTAAGTAGTGGGGAAAAAATAATAAACCTGGGGACAGTGGGCTTTTTAGTAGATAAAAGAGTATTCTAAAACCCACTAATCCTACCTTAAGGCCCGTATCCAGTAGGCATAGGAACCAGAGCCGGCCTTAGCCTCATTACCCCTTATCCTTAAAAAGTAAAAGGTCTTCTTAGAAATAATTAGGAAGGCTAAACGGGCCTATTAGGCTACTAAGATCGAAGGGGCTATATCCGATCAGGACTTCTATAAAATAATAGGTTAGTATAAGGTTAGTCTAGTAGTCAAAGCCCCCCCCTTAGTAGTTGAGGGCTAGACGTATAACGATAGCCAGGACAACGCCTAGGCCTTACGGAGGGCCCTACTGGAGAGGTTCAATGATATGGATAACCTACCTGGGGACCCCTTTAACGTGGCCACGGTCCTAAGACGATAAATACCCTAGTAGGCTACGATTAGTTAAGAGGAAGTAAAGGTAACCACCCTAATAAAGACTATGACCCCTAGTATTAATGGAATTATTATAAGACTACTTAAGGCTTACTAGGAACTTATATCTAAGCTTATCAGGCTACTGTTCTAGGTATACAATAAGGCTAACTACTTCCCCTAGCCCTTTTATATAATAGAGGTTATTATAATTTAGAAGCTTAGAAAAACCGACTTCTTAAAGGCTGGATTCTGGAGACCTATAACCCTCTTATCCTATTTAGGTAAGGGGTTTAAGAGACTAATAGTTAGGAGAATGGCCTACCTCACTATCCTAGAAGGGGTGGCCAGCCCACAGCAAATAGGGGCCCTACTAGGCAGGGTAGTTACCGACCTAATGACCTGTTTCACACACGATATCGAACAGGCCCTTGATAAGGGGCTTATAGTTACGCTGGCGACAATGGATGTGAAGGGGGCCTTTGACTTTGTTCTTTGGAATCGCCTTATTATCCGTTTACGGTAATAGGGTTGGCCTAATAGCCTGATTAGGCTGATTTATGCTTTTGTGTTAGACTGTATTGTTAGGGTTAGGTTCGAAGAGGTAATAATAGAGGATTTCCCTTTAACTTATGGGCTGCCTTAGGGTTCCCTATTATTACTTATTATTTTCTTATTTTATATTTCCGATATCCTAATTAAAGATTTAAGGTTTTAGTTTAGATATGTAGATGATATAGGCCTTTTAATTATTGGCCTATTCCTTAAGGATAATGCTATATCCTTAAGTTAATAGGTTACCTAAATCCTAAATTAGGGTACTGATAATAAGGTTTCCTTTGACCTAGCTAAATGTGAAGTTATCCACTTTACTAGGAAATATAAGTAACTAAAGGACCTACCTGGGATCAAAGTTAGAGACTTTGAAATTAAAACCTTGGTTGAGCTGATCCGTTGGGTAGGGGTTTGGTTTAATAAAAGACTCTTTTTTTAATATTATATCGAAATAAGGGTAACTATAGTGAAAAAGGCAGCCTGGCACTTGGGGCACCTAATAAATATAAAAGGAGGGATCCTAATAGTTGTTGTATAAAAGGTGGTTATTATTTATGTCCTCCTAATAGCCTTATACGGAGCTGAAACCTGGTTTAGGGGGTTAACTAAGCTAGCCCTAAGTAACACCACCTCTCCTCAGGGAGGGTTTATTAATACAGGCCAGAAGGGCCTCGTCCAGAAGGTTAACAAAGTTATTATAAGAGTAGCCCGAGTTATCCTCCTAGTCTAGAAGATAACCACAATAAGTAACCTCCTTTGAGATGCTGGCCTGCCCACTAGGAAAGTGGTTTTAGAAGGGGTACACCTATACTTCATAATCCGATTATAAAAGGTTGACCAACAATACCTATTAGTCCTAAGGTTTACACAATAAGGGAGGTAGTAAACACAGCTCTAATAAACAGTAAGCCTCGTCTTAAGGGTTCTAAGGCTAGCACCACTCTAACCATAACACCTTCTAGGATTACAAAATCCGATAATCCTATACATAAAGGAGAAGGCTACTAAGGCTTTTTAGAACTAGCTAAAAACCGTCCTAAATAACGATATAATTATCTATTTAAATGGTTCTAAAGTGTTTAATAGAGTTACTGGGTATAAATTCGTTATTTACCGAGGTAAAAGACGTATAGCCCAGGGTTGTGGCCGACTTAGCATAGTAAAAGTGTTTGATGGTGAGGCTGAAGGGGCGAGGGCAGGGCTCCGTCGGGCCCTCCTTACCTCCCAAAGCTAACCCATACATATCTATATTAACAACACTAGTATTATCCAAGGGATACAGGGCAATGCTTCCACCTCCTCATAAGCAGCCTTCCTGGAGATCCATAAGGCGGCTAGGATATACGATATATATACCCACTAGGCCCCTGGGTATCAGGGGATAAAAGGTAACAAAGAAGTAGACCACTTAGTTAAGCAAGGTACAACGCTCCCGGTCCCCTTAGGCCAGCTAATAACCCTAGTAGGGATTAAGCGACTCACTAGGAGACGAATACGGGCCTAATATATATAATAGTGGCGTAAAGAAGTAATAGATTAATACGCCTAACTAGGACTCGAGGCTAGCCTATCTAGCCCTCCTAAATTAGCCCTTCTACGGGTTACCCTGTACCACCTCTTAGTAGCCCGATCAGGCCACGGAGACTTCGAACAATATTATTAATACTTTAATTATAATAAAGCCCTACTTACTTATTTTTGCGGGGAAGTAAAGGAAATAGATTATTTAGTTTATTACCGAAAAACCCTAATAAGGAGGTAATAGTGGCCTACCCTCTACTTTTTTAGCTTATTAAAGCTCATAGGACTTATAGGATTAGTCAAGCAATACTTTAAAGGGTTAATTACTAATCCTAAAGGCTTCGAGGCCTTCTTATATGTAATAGGCTTCTTCTAGAAGATCTATTTACACTACTAGGGGCTAGCCTCCGGCTAGGCCTTAAGTTAACCGTCTTACCTTATTAAAGGGATTAGATAAGAAGTAAAGGAATTAGAGGAACCAGCGGGATCCAGGGACAGATTGAACGCATAGTAGCTAATAAGCAAGATTTGGAGGACGTTGGTAAGGGCTATGTACTGTAGAGTAGGTAGTTTGAGATTGCGGCTCTCTACGCCACATACCCCTTGGGAGGTCTGCTGCAAGGGATACGCCCTTGCCGCCATGGCGTTAAATACAACAACAACAACAACAACTTTCAGCATAGTCGGTAAGAGACTCACCTTATGGAATTGGTTAGTGCTGATCTTCTTATAGGTTTCCTAGAATATCCGGAGTTTAATATCCAGAACGTTATACTTCTCACCTTTATACCTTATATTATCGTTATACATTTTCATAAGGTTGACCTATTGTTAAGGGGTCGCTATTTCGCTGAATTCTTTAATGGGGTAAGAGATCTTATGTAATCTCTCTGTAGCCCGGAGAGGCTTGTGTTCTATTAATTATTTCTTGATTATAGGTGGCTGAGTTAAGCTATTTGGATCTGTTATAGAATGTTCCGGTGTTAAGATTATACTTCTTATTATGGATACCTTTTTTATAACTAAAATCTCTTTAATAAGGATAATAGTTAGTGGTGTTTAGATGTCCTTGCGGAACTCAGGGTCTTCGAGTTATTGTTGGAAGTTAGTGTCCTTCTTAGTAACCTCGTTGATCTTAGTATTTATCTAATAGTATATCTCCTCGGTAATTAGGAGTTTGGATAATTAGCTAGTAATAAGGTGATAGGATAATATCTAAACACTAAAAGACTATGAATAATCAGAAAGAGTCTTCGTGATCTCCTTTAGTATTAGGCTAATCGTCTCAGTGGTCTAGCCTTCTAAATTACTTTGAAATGCAGTTCATAAATCTAATCCTTATAGTCCATTAACTTACCATCTTTCCATAAGGTAAACGATAACTATTACCACCTCTATTAGCGTTATCTTATCGATATCCATATACAACTAGCGTCCCCATTCTTCTAAGTCAATCTCTGGGGCCCATCTCACTAATATTAGGAGTCCCTTTTATTTCCCAGTAAATCTAATCTGTTCAGACCGTTTAACGTCAACTTCCTGCTGATTAGTTAAGCTGGTCGTATTTAATAGTAATAGTGGTTATTATTAAGTAAAGACTAGGGCACTTTCCGACATCTTAGTAAGTATTCCAGTGTATAACGTTAAGTCTAACAACGTCTCGAATACGGGGCGTTTCCTCTAAGTCGTAGCTTTAAGAGTATATTCCATACGTTAAACGAATTACTACTTAGTGTTTATAGAATACTACCTCCAACATAGGGACTAGTATAAAGGGTATGTTCTAAGCTCCTATAACCTTATCTTTTCTACGGTGATACAAGGTCTCTTTTCTTCTGCTCATCTGCGTCTGCTTTTATGGTTCGATCTTGTTGTCTCCTAGGGGTAAGAGTATTCTTGGTATAAATACTATATAATCCTTATATAAATTAGTTATTCAAGTACTAATTCCGAGGTGCTTTTTATAGTTACTAGGGACAAAGTAGCGTTTATGAGTTATAGGAGAAGGAGAGGGAGAGGTTGATCGTCTGGTGTAAGCGAAAGGTTGGAAACGTTAATAATTATCCCTTTACGGGGTCGTTATTAGAGATTATATATAATGGACACAGAAGTTGTATTTTCTTTTGTATTTCCCTATTAAGTAGTTTTAAGTAAATTCGATATAACTCCCTAGGATAAAACTATGATAACCATGTTACTTAGTACACAGTGGCTTCTCACAATAACTTCCTATAATATAAATTGGTGGTTACCCTCCGAGTTAGTTGGCTATTGGGTTAACTGCTTCGCGGGTCCTTCGGAAATATCTCTTCTAATCGAAATTTCACCTTACTAATCTATGGAAATAATATTTAACCACTAATTAGTATTGGATTCACCTCACTAGGTCTAATTATAGTGGGTAAGCAAATAACAATATATTCGTCCTATCTGCTATTATTGTATGAGGTAGGAATCAGAAGCCGAAGGCGGCGCTGGTGGCCGCGATTCTAAATTCAATCCCTGACCTCTGATTGGCTCGCTAATCGAGCTAATCGGCGATATGCGGCAACAGGTGTCGCCAGCTGGACGGTGGTGTTCCGACAATACCAATGAACTAGCACCACCATAAGCACCTCACCCTGTGATTCCCCCGGAGCCCGCATAACCTACGCCCATCACAAGGGTTAACGTCCAATCCGATTAGGAGGACGCCCTTAAGTTATATACGACCAGCATTTGCGCCTATACTTCTCTCCAGGCCTCCTACCGGAACATCTAGAACTAGGTGGATAAATCAGTTACGGAATTGATTCTCGTACCCGCTTATATATAATAAATAAACGAAGAGAACATTGGACTTTAAGTGCTCCTTAGGCACTTATAAAACCAACTTACTTTAATTAAAATAAGTATTAAGACCCTTATAATTATAGAATACATAATAGTCCTTTAAAAGGTGTCCACTAGTATAAGTATTACCTGTTAGTACATAGAATAGGAAATTATATATACTAAGTGTTACTCCTATAAAGTCCTTATAATTAAGGGAATGAACACCACACTGGTGTTTCTCGACGCTATTAGTAGTTGTTTTATACTAAGGTGGGCTGAGATAATACGAAACTTAATTCACTAGGCCAAAATGCTGGCGTAGTAACCTCTAATACTCAATACAATAGCTAGAATATTCTCGGCTATTACTTATTTTAATACTATTCGTAAAAAACCAGCTAAGCCCTTAGGCTAATTCATAACCTTTACTAGAAGGTCTGATTCGGGCACCACTTTTATAGTTGGTTTGGGTACTGAAACCGTGCAGGGGGAAATGCTTACGCTAAGCGGGTTTTTCCTTAGTCAGGCGACAGCGAGCTATTTGAGAGAGGGGAACTGGGGACGCATTTCTAGCGAGGACACAACAAGGCACCATCAAAAAACAACACATCACGGAACGTCAGCAAGCATCGTTAGTTAGATAGACGTATTCAGAGCTCTTTTTACCCGTTCACTTAGATCGTATACCGCGAACAGTACGGAGGTTGCTTTACCACCGAGCAAACAAGGCCCCAACACTCACCAGTGTCTACATCCAAGGCCGGAACCCCTCTTTGGCCCTGATCAGGTCTTGAGGTGTCTCCTTACCTAGATTGTAGCTCTGGTTAAGCGGTTTCGTACGAGTTAGTCACCCTCACGGACCCGGGACGGAGGGTGCACGACCTGTGGTCAGTAGAGTGTGTGTGTTATACGATACAGCACATACTGTTCACTGCATCCCCCGCTCCGTTGCAATGGTTCCCTCTCTAATTATAGAGAGAAGGTTAAGAAGGGCCTTAAACGCCTAGGCGTTATAGGCCTATATATGGATATTAATAAGTACGAATTCAAAGTTAAAAATGTTAAGTATTTAGGGTTTATTATTAATGCTGGTAAGGGAATTCGTGTAGACCCTAAGAAGATTAAGGTAATTTAGGGATAGGAAGTGCCCCGATTAGTATAAGGAGTCCATGGGTTCATCGGTTTTACTAACTATTACTAGTAGTTTATACCCAACTTCTCAGGGATCGTATAACCCCTAATAGCCTTAACCAAAAAGGACATACTATTCATTTAGAATAAGGAGTGTACTAGGGTATTCAAGGAGCTGAAGACGCTCCTAATTAGTGCACTTATATTGGCTTACTAGGACCCTGATTAAATTATAATACTCGAGACCGATTTGTTTAGTTATGTAGTAGGAGGTGCTTTATTGTAGTATAACGACGAAGGGATCCTAAAGCCTATAGTATTCTTTTCACATAAGAACTTACCTATGGAGTACAATTACCTGATATACAACAAAGAATTATTAGTAATAATACACTACTTAGAGCACTGGGATTTAGAACTGCGGAGTATAAAAGAGTTCACTATCCTAACTGATCACCTAAATCTAAAGTATTTTATAATAAAGAGATAGTTAAGTGAATATTAAATTAAGTGGTTAAAATTACTATCTTATTATAATTTCACTATCCAGTTTAGACTTAATAAAGAAGTAGTGGTTCCTAATACACTATTAAAACGTAAACAAAATATCCCTAGTACCTTATAGGACAACAGGTTAAAGGGTCAGAAGATTAAACTCCTAAAGAATAAGATTAACGCATTACAAGTCAACAATATAATAATAATCATAGAAGTGTAGGCCCGATTAGGGCAAGTAAAGAGGGTTAAGTCTAATATGAGAAACTCCCCTGGAGATATAGATTAAACTAATAACCCTAGCCTAAATAAAACGGAACTCCCCTTAAACCCTTTTAAAGAAGAGCTATTATACCCCTAGTGGGATAAAGCCTTAGACCAAAATAACTAATATTAATTGATTGGGGGGGTAATACAAAGAGGAGACCAATAACTTCCCTTATAGTGAAAGTTACTGATAATACTATTAAAATATATAATCGACGATAATAAGAGATTATTATAGAGGAACAGAATCTGGATTCCATATTACGAGCCCCTAAGGACGGGTTTAATCCAAAGGTTCCACAAATCTACGTTAACGGGATACCGGGGAGGAACACTTTAAAAACCCTAATTAACTACTAGTTCCATTAGCTAAGTTTATCCTAGGATGTCCAAAGATTTATGAGGAACTACGATGTTTATAGACGAGGAAACGTATAACGTAATAAGAAGAGGGGCCTATTAAAGCCTTTACTTATCCCTGGACGGGTCTGGGCAGAGGTCTCTATTGACTTTATAACAGGACTGCCCCCTTCCCGCCGTAATGGGGCTATAAACGTTATAGTAGTGACCGATCGTTTATCAAAGAACGTAATCTTCGAATCGTTAAAGGATATTACAACGGATATAATAATAGATTAACTAATCCAAGGTCTAATCAGGTACCATAGGATACCTTATACTATTATATTAAATAAGGAACTATAGTTTACGAGTCTTATATGGAAATAACTCTACTAATTATTATAGATTAAATAAAACCTCTTTATAGTATTTCACCTAAAACTAAAAGGAGTTATAGAGAGGGTAAACTAGGTAATAAAAACCTATTTTAGAGTATATATAACGTATACTTAGGATAATTAGGATAAACTACTCTTAGTAATAATAATAGTTATTAATAACCAGGTTACCTCGTCAATAAGACTCAGCCCGTTCTTTATTACTTATAGGTATAACTTAGATCTGATTAGAATAGAGGAACCCCTGTGGAATAATAATAAAACCCCTATAATAAGAGCAGAGGCTCTAATCCAAAAGCTGAAGGACACTTCTAAGTAGGCTTAGGCGGTGATAGTGGTATTATAAGAGAAATAAGAGATTACCGCAAACACAAGGTTGTTATTGTTGTTGTTGTTGTATTTAACGCCATGGCGGCAAGGGCGTAGCCCTTGCGGCAGACCTCCCGAGGGGTATGTGGCGTAGAGAGCCGCAGGCTCAGACTACCTACTCTATAGTATACAACCCTTGCCCGCGTCCTCCAAATCTTGCCTATTGGCTATTATGCGTTCAATCTGTCCCTGGATCCCGCTAGTTCTTTTAGTTCCTTTACTTCTTATTTAGTCCCTTTGATAAGGTAAGACGGTTATTTTAAGGCCTAACCGGAGGTTAGCCCCTAGTAGTGTGAGCAGATCTTCTAAAAGAAGTTTGTTATACATAGGAAGACCTTGAAACCTTTAGGATCGGTAATTAACCCCTTAAAATATTACTTAAATAATCCTATAGGTCCTATGGGCTCTAATAACTTAAATGGGTGGAGGTTAGGCCACCATTACCTCTTTATTAAGGTCTTTTAATAATAAACTAAGTAGTTTATATCCTTTATTTCCCCATAAGAGTAGGTAAGTAGGGCTTTATTATAGTTAAAGTGTTAGTGATATTATTTGAAGTCTTTGTGGCCTGATTAGATTATTAGGAGGTGGTATAGAGTAACCCGTGGAAGGGCTAATTTAGGAGGGCTGGATAGGCTAGCCTCGAGTCCCAGTTAAGTGTATTGATTTGTTACTTTTTTACGCTACTATTATGTGTATTAAGCCCGTATTCATTTCTTAGTGAATTGCTTAATCCCTACTAGGGTTATTAGTTGGACTAAGGGGACTGGGAGTGTTATGCTTTATTTAGTTAGGTGGTCTGCTTCTTCGTTGCCTTTTATCCCCTAATACCTAGGGGCCCAGTGGGTATATATATTATATATCCTAGCCGCCTTATGGATCTCTAGGAAGGCTGCTTATGAGGAGGTGGGAGCATCGCCCTGTATCCCTTAGATAATACTAGTATTGTCGATATAGATGTGTATGGGTTGGCCTTGGGAGGTAAAGAGGGCCCACCGGATCCCTACCCTCGCCCCTTCAACCTCACTATCAAACACTTTTACTATGCTAAGTCGGCCACAACCCTGGGTTATACGTCTTTTACCTTGGTAAATAACGAATCCATACCTAGTAACTCCATTAGACGCTTTAGAACCATCTAAATAAATAATCATATGGTTATCTAGGACGGTTTTTAGTTAGTTTTAAAAGGCCTTAGTAGCCTTCTCTTTTATGTATAGGATTATCGGATTTTGTGACCCTGGAAGGTGTTGTGGTTAGAGTAGTACTGGCCTTAGGACCCTTGAGACGAGGCTTGCTGTCTATTAGAGCTGTGTTTGCTACCTCCCTTATTATGTAAGCCTTAGGACTAATAGGTGTTATTAGTCGACTTTTTGTAATTGGATTGTGAAGTGTAAGTGTACCCCTTCTAAAACTATTTTCCTAGTGAGTAGGCTAGCATCTTAGAGAAGGTTATTTATTGGGGTTATCTTCTAAACTAGGAGGATAGCTCGGGTTACTCTTATGATGACCTTATTGACCTTTTGGACGAGGCCCTTCTGGCCTGTATTAATAAACCCTCCCTGAGGAGAGGTGGTGTTACTTAGGGTTAGCTTGGTTAGCCCCCTAAACCAGGTTTCAGCTCCGTATAGGTTTATTGGGAGGATATAAGTGATGACCGCCTTTTGTATAACAATTATTAGGATCCCTCCTTTTATGTTTATTAGGTGCCCTAAGTGCTGGGCTGCTTTTTTTGTTATTGTTGGAATCCGAATCGGGCAATAGCCCCACTTTCGGGTTCCTGATTGGCCGGTTCCGACCGGACCAATCAGAAGGCAGGGATTCTGGCGCACCGACTAGATCTGGCAACAGCCGGCCTAGCCCACGTCGGAATAACCTCCTTCCAACAACAACAACAACAACAACACTACGTATTCAATATATCGATTATTACTGTTCAACCCTATCACCTAGGCGACCCTTTGACCTAGGGTTAACCCTACACTAATTAGTAGTTAATTTAACCACTACCGCAAATCAGTAAGGAACGACTACTAAAAGAGACAACTTCACTAAATAGCAGAAGATCGGATTTTACTATTACACAAAACCTATAATTAAGTTTAATTATTCCGGTGATAACGTACTAAAAGAGGAGGTTTCGAAACGGAGATATCGGAAATCTCATAGAATGAACAAAGTACCACTTTTAGTATAGGTTCTACTCATAATAACTATACTCAACCACCTACGTTAACCACGTATAAAAACATCGAAGATCTCGTAGAACGAGCAAAACTCAGCCTTCGGCGTAGGCTCCACTATTAACGCTCTTCACCCTTAATACCCTTCTCTACTACTATTCTTAGTTATTAACTACGTATTTTATACGAATACCGAGGTGATACCCAAAAAGGACAACAAAACCAAAAGAATTCCCTAATTTCCACCTACTACGACCCTCCCTCCTACACCACCTCTTAGCCTAACAAGAAACACCACACCCCTCATAATAGACAACTATAACAACCACCAGCGCACTATCAAGGGTCACGAAGACCTCCAATAAACGTTTTTTTTTTCATACTCAGAGAGGGCCCCGCAATTAATCTCAAACGCATATCAAACACGGAGAGATCCCCAAGGAGATTACTTTAATAGCTAGAACGACGCTCAGACTACCCGGAATACACCACCACCAACGGAAACACCAGTGCTCTAACCTAATAACCAGCGGTAATTCGTCTAATGAACGTTATACGCCCTTAAAGCCGCAGCCTAGGGGAAACGCAGTGTGTTCGAGGCGTCGTCAGGCTAACTGAACGGCTAGAGTATTATGGACAACCCAAGTAAGAAGATGAGCTAGTAATTAGGAGAAAGCTCCGAGAAGAGTACCCCTTTAAAAGATTTTTCTTAGGTAATTACCCCTCAGAGAATTACATAACCCAAGGGAACATAATAGACCCTCGTAAAAAAAACCATTTCACTAGTCCTAAACCTAAAGGAATACATTACCCATGTAAACCCAGAAATATAGGGGAAGTGGATAAACTTCAAGCCTATCAAAAGAACGGTCTAACCGGAGAAGGACATTATCATCGCCTTCCTCCTAATTATCTATAAATAAAAAAAGCTCATAACTACGGACCTTTGGATACAATTCTGAACGGACTTCGAAGAATAGACGAAGAATATATGGAAGGACGTTAACAAAGCGATAATAAGCCACACAATTAACACCCTTAAGGAGGGAGCAGTTTACGTCCTACTAAATAATACCACCTTAAATATCCAAAAATTAACTAATATCATAACCAAAAAAGAGTTCCATATTTAGATAAACAACGAGATCCGATGGTTCTAGAAGAGCGGACCTCGAGGCCTAAGGGAGGTCCTCGAAGACTCAAAGATCATTAAAGAGATCATAAACAACTATAACATCCCCCTCCACTAAACAACTTAGGGGACAACTCCCCCAGCAGAGACGGCGAGGGAGGTAACACGGGCAACAATAGAGCCGTAGGAGAGTACCCCGTTAACGTCGGGGCAACCAGCAAGGGAATCAAACCTACCATATAAAACGAGACCACCTACGAACTCACAAATCCCACTAATCATCAAAAACTCCCCGGTAACCACTACCAATAACCCATATATATCTCCTCTAATAAATAACCAGATCTAAGTGTTCACAAAGTAAATAAAAGAAGTGAATAAGTATAGAGGAGAATACTACGAGGTCCTAAAGAACTCACTATGGTTATAAAGGTACTACTATGAAGTTCTATAAATACTAATAGAATTAGTTACCCTAGTTATTAATACTATACTAAAAAATAAGGCCCTGGACTTCCTTATAGAACATATTATATAATTAGGCGTACTAGGGACTTTCCTATCCTAGGAAACCATCATTAGGAAATTAAAAAACTAGTTTAAGACGAAGGAGACCCATAAAAACTACCTAATAAAGTAATAAACGACCAACTAAGCGATAATTAGGGACGAGAACCCTATAAAAAAACCCAACAAAGTACTTAAGTTATTAGCTAAGAGATTAAGGAAAATATAACGCATACTCAGTAGTGAATATAATACTAATAGAATACTATAAGATTAACTCCTTTCCGTAGTTAATAACGTCAAGGAGTATACCTACGCTCTCCAGGACCCGAAAAACACATTTAAAGACCTTTATAGCTAGTTACGAAGTGTTATTCGAAACTCTATAAGACTTAACTCGGGTATTAAATAACACTTTTTATAATAACCCATTAACGAGGAGATAAACTACTTTTTTATAGAGAAATGCTATAATAGCCGAGGGAAGTAAGTAAGATTCGGCTAGTGAGGAGGATTTAGTAGAGGGCAAAGTAACCAATGCTTTGCCCCGAGATGACCCCCAAAGGACAAGAAGTACTATATTTGCGGGAAGGACGGCTATTAGTCCTCCAACCACCTAAAAGAGGAAGTAGACAAAGCCTTCTAAGTGTTCTAAAATGGGTATAAGAGATAATTCCATATAAAACCTCCTAAGGGAGCTATAGAATCCTTCCTTCTCGAATACAAAGGCCCCTAAAACAACAAAGCGAGGGACGAGGATAAGGACAATAGGATCCACGAGTTCTTCGTTATAGACCTAAAAGAAAAAAACTATGAGGATTAGACCTATGAAGACCAGTTCTACACCTTAATACTAGGCCCCGAGACCACTCTTAACAGCGAGATCATCACAACAACCCTTAGGGACCAGGTAATATACTATACCCTCACAAAGGAAGACCCATTTAATAAGGCTACCTTTGCGAAGACCTTGGAGGCCTATATACTCGAAGGAAGATACGCCAATACTATATTCTATGGAATTATATTGGATATAAGTGTAACTAAGTTGTTAATAGTGGGAGAGCCTTAGTTTAATGCTTTTAGACGCTTATACCTAGAAATTACCCTTAATAAAACTCGAGTTAGTTAGGTAAGTGTTAAATTCGGCCTAGGGGAGGTTATCTCGTTAATAAGGACGACTATAATTATAATGCCCCTTGGACCGCTTACTTTCCACGTTATCCCTTATAATACTCTGTTCCTCCTTTACTTTAAGGATATAGACTACCTAAAAGTCTACTTTAATAATTTAAGGAACACTCTAAGGTAGGGAGACGTTGTTGTACTAGTTACTAGGAAGTTCGGCCATGCTTAGATGAAACTGGGCTATTAGTACAAATCCGTTGTGTGGAGCCACCTTATAAACGTCGAATTACGACGCCTATACCAGCATTTTAGTCACCCTTTAATATGGAAACTCTATAAAATCCTTTAGAGGACCGGAGAAGAAGTGGAATTAGTAGTTATTAAATACTTAATAAAGTACTACTACTATTACTAGATAAACTAAAAAACTCCCCACCACTTCAAATTCACTATTTAGGACGACGTACCCTTTAACTATGAGATTATTATCGATGTATTATACCTTAACGGAAAACCCGCCCTTCAGGTCATTAATACGGCTACAAGCTTTAACACAGGACGATTCCTAAGTGATATAAGCGTAAAGACGGTGTAGGAGACACTCAAATTATGCTGGATCGACGTATACTAAGGGCCACCCGACTAAATCGTTATGGACACCGGTACTAACTTTAAGGTGTCCAAATTCAAATAAGTAGCGAAGTCTATGGGGATTAAGGTTAAGATTGTCCTTGTAGAAGCCTATAATAGCATCGGGAAGGTCGAGAGGTACTATGCGTAGCTTAGATGGGTGTATAATATTATCCGGTAAGAATTCCATTCTATGACGCTAAAAGTTGCCCTTTAGAGTGTACTTAAAACTATAAATAATATTATAGGATTAGATAAGATCATATTAACCCTATTAGTCTTTAGTGTATACCCTAGGACATTAGATAACTCTCCCCTATTATTAGAAGTAACCTAATACGTAGAGGTCGTTAAGAAGGCTATGGAAGACCTTAGGAAGGTTAACGTAAAACATTAAGTCTCGGATACCCTCATAATAAGGAATGGACCTAATAATACCACCCTAAAAAACCTCCCACTAAGCTCGGAAGTCAGGGTGTAATGCGAAAAGAAGGGATAAAGAGGCTTATTTACACTAGTGGTCATAGACGGTGAGAATTACGTCGTTCAGATGCCCAGAGGCCCTAAGACCTTCCACTTAATAATTATTAAGCCCTATTATTATGACCCTAAAAAAGAGCTATTAGAGGAGCCCGTTACCACTAATAACGGAGCAGGAAACAAGGCCCTAGAAGGTAATAATAACAAAGGAGAAGAAAATAACGAGGACGACGTTAAATTAGTGGCCATAAATGAGATTATTATTAGATTATCCCCTCCGTTAAAGGAGGAAGAGTTTTAGTTACCTAAGAGACGACGAGGCCGGCTATAAAAGAACCCAGCCGTTATCTACAAAGTTAATACCATCTACTTCTAAGTAGAGACCGACGAGCTAAAAAGACCTTATTTCGTAGTATACTTATCAGTAAAGGAGAAGAATGACCTTACGTTAACCTATAAGCTTCGGAAGAAAGGTGTAATAACCATGCCCAGTGCCCTATACGAGAAGTTGATAAAAGAGGAGATTGTGAACTTTATAGGTTAAAGTATATTCGAATTTGTCCCCTATAACAAAGCTAAGTATGGTAATACTAAGATCTTTAAGTCTAAAATCGTTAACGAAATTAAGGGGAAAACCGAGAAGCCCTACGAAAAGAGCCGTTTCGTAATCTAGGGCTACGCCGACGACGGTAAGGAGGCCGTCCTCACACAATCCCCCACGATCTAGTGGGCAAGCTAACGACTAATTCTCGCCCTAGCCCCCTACTTCTTCGCGAAGGGCTACTTATTATGGTTATAGGATATTATTTAGGTATATACCTAGTTAAAGACGAAGTTTACCTGGATAATTCTAGCCCACTTACCTGACCAAATTAAGGATAAGCACTCCCCTGGGACGATTATGAAGATCGTGAAACCCCTTTATGGAATCACCGAAGTAGGGACCTATTAGTATACGACCTATAATAGTCACTATAAGGAGAGACTCTAAATAAGAACTTTTATATATGACCTATACTTACTGTTATTAATACCCGAAAACGAAAGCCTTACGATAATCGGGATATAGACCAATGATATAATAAGCCTTAGCGACGAGAAGTTCTCTTAAAAGGAAGAGGAAAAGCTGAAGAAGGTAACGTTCACAGTGAAGGCGAAGTAACGACTCACCACTAAGGAACCCCTTGTATTTAACGGAGGGATCGTTTATTTAAATGGAAAAACAATTAAACTACGATAAAAGGGACAGGGGAAGAAGATCCAACTCGTGGAGATCGGAACGACGTCCAATAGCCAGTAATACGTCGTCCAGAGAGCTCGCGGAGCATACATTACCTTAGTTTACGATATCGAGGCCTACTATGACCTCTCCGTAGTGGCCTAATACTAAGAGCCCACGGAAAAACAAATAAAGGCCCTTAATAAGTAATTAAAGAGGTAGATGGAGACCCTGGACACAGGGCTGGACTATAACTTCGTCCAACTCGAGATAGCGACCCTCTTCGTCTTCGTGGACAGCTCGTTCACCAACAATAATGACCTCTCATTATAACTAGGATTCCTCATTATCCTAGTTAACGAGACCCAAGTCGACGAGAACTTTACTCTGATAAGCAATATTATCCATTATTCCTCTACTAAATCGAAGTGAGTGATGCGTAGCGTTCTAGCGTCCAAGATCTATGGTATGGTGGCCGGCGTAGACACGGCCTACGCTATTTCTACGACCCTGAAGTTGGTGATCAATCACCTAGAGCTTCCCGAGATCCCTACGGTTATTTATACCAACTCGTACTCGTTATACGAGTACCTCGTTAAATTTAGAACCACTAAGGAGAAGCACCTTATAATCGATATTATAGCACTCCGATAATCCTATGAATAACAAAAGCTCTACGAGATCCACTAAATCAACGGGGAAGATAACTTAGCTAACTATTTCACGAAAATAGTGTTGAACGGAGCTCTAAAGCGTTTTCTTAAAGAAGGAAAAGCAACGGTTCGTATAAATGGATGGGTAACGCGGGCCTAGGAGGAAGAGACGTCAGCAGGGCTCGAGAAACCGTAAGGGACGGAGGGATCGTCAATACCGTAGCTAACACCGGCGATAACGTCAATTAACCGGTCTAATATAGGGGCCGGAAGGCCGGCTACGCCGCTAAGGGCAGAATCTGATTCTGCCGCCTCTCACCACCTTACATACTCAAGCGAATTCGTCGTTTTATTGCGTTTTTAAGCGTTTTAGGAGAAAAGTGGCCTTTACCCGATTAGCGAGTATAAAAAGAGAGTTTCCAGTATTAGAATCCGAATCGGGTAATAGCCCCATTTTCGGGTTCCTAATTGGCCGGTTCCGACCGGACCAATCAGAAGGCAGGGATTCTGGCGCACCGACTAGATCTGGCAACAGCCGGCCTAGCCCACGTCGGAATAACCTCCTTCCAACAACAACAACAACAACAACACTACGTATTCAATATATCGATTATTGCTGTTCAACCCTATCGCCTAGGCGACCCTTTGACCTAGGGTCAACCCTACAGTTATAGTTACCCTTATTTTTACGTAGTATTAAAAAAAGAGTCTTTTATTAAACTAAACCCCTAGCTAATGGATTGGCTTGACCGAGGTTTTGATTTTAAGGTCTTTAGTTTTGATCCCAGGTAGGTCCTTTAGTTACTTATATTTCTTAGTGAAGTGGATAACTTCACATTTAGCTAGGTTAAAGGAGACCTTATTATCGGCACCCTAGTTTAGGATTTGGGTAACTTATTAGTTTAAGGATATAGTATTATCTTTGAGGGATAGGTCGGTAATTAAAAGGCCTATATCATCTGCATATTTAAACCGAAGCCTTAGGTCACTAATTAGGATATTGGAAATATAAAATAGGAAAATAATAGGTGATAGTGGGGAGCCCTGAGGTAACCCATAGGTTAAAGGGAAGTCCTTTGTTATTACCTTTTTAAACTTGACCCTAGTAGTATGGTTTGATATAAAGGCATAAATCAGCCTGATCAGGCTATTAAGCCAGTTTTGTTGCCGTAGACGGATAATAAGGTGGTTCCGAAGAATAGAGTTAAAGGCCCCCTTTATATCCATTATTATTAGTGTAGTTGTAAGCCCCTTATCGAGGGCCTGTTTGATATTGTATGTGAAATAGGTTATTAGGTTAGTAGCTGCTCTGCTTAGTAGGGCCCCTATTTACTGTGGGTTGGCCACCCCTGTCACGGGCCAAGGCCCGATCAGAGGCCTCGGAACCACTCGGCCATGTCCAACGCCAACCGCTGCTTACTAAGCCTGACCAGGCCCAGGCAGACCTGATCAGGATCCAACGGATTTGTGGGGCAGCAGACTTTTCCTTCCTTTCTCCTTATCTTAAAGATACTCGTAGTAGTCGCCATAGCTAATTGTAATATACGTGCTTGGACCGTTACATTATCTTTAAAATCTTAGTATCATCGGAGATAACGAGAGTACGCTGGGTGCGGAAATAATTGTCGATGAAAAGTAAGTTTACGACTTTAGTAGGAATAGTAAAGAGTCCTAAGTGGGTTAACCTAAAGGTCCCTAAACGCTTAAAGCTGATTAGCGAGGTCTGATCAGGGTTAGGAGGTTTTAATAAACTCAAAAGAATGTATTCCGCGTAGTAGAGTACCTTAACAACGTCGATTAGTATATTATGGTCACTACTAAATAAAAATGTGCAGAAGGAACGACAATTATATTACGATAAAAGATAACGTTAACCTATCCGGAAACCCATAGTAGCTGGTATAGTTAATTAGTTAATTATTAGCCCAGTTATAGGAAATGCGGACCACCTAAGTGGCTGAATAAGAGGCCCAACGAGAGCAAATTCGAATACTATAATAGACCTTAGTAGAACCCAGGTACCCAACCTTAACGTTACACGAAGCCCCTATACCCTCTACGACGCTAATCCCACCCGATCAGGCCTATACGCCACCTCCTAGATAACCGAGACACCAGATCCCCGATTCACCGAAGTTTAACGGATTACATAAGAGATTTCAATAATAGTACCTCGAGATAAAAGGGAAGATAAGCGTAGACAGGGAAACCTTTGGTTTAGTATTAGTAGTGTTCACTTATATCTACTCTAAATTAGAAAACACTATATAAGCTATAGTGAGCGCCTATTATTCATAGGGAGGAGCTAATGGGTCGAAGAACCCTGAATAATTCATGGAATACCTGAAGGGTTATTATGTAGACCTTAACACAGAAGTACGAGCCCTCGACCAACTAAGAATAATACGTTAAAAGGAGAACGAGAGTTTTGCCCACTTCCTTCCCAAGTTTGAAAAGGAGTTCGTAGAAGCGGGAGGAGGACACTGGCTGGACAACGTTAGGATCAACTACCTAAAAGGAGCTCTAAACATTACGATGAGAACCCCTTTAATTAGTGTAATTAATAAACCAATGGCCTATACTATATACACCCAGATGCTCCTGATAATAAGATCAGAGTTAGATAGTGAATTGTATTAAGCTCGCCGTGAGCGTCAATATAGGAGATCACCAATACCCAGCTAGAACAAAGTCGAGTTACTAACCGGATAGGATAGTTGGATAGGATCACCTTAACCTGATTAAATGGATTAGGAACCCACTAAGGTAAGCCGGATAGCCAAGGATAAACCAGTTTAAAGAAGGTTAAGCTAAGAGGAAACCCGTAAATACTATAATTACGGTAAAAAGGGGTATATATAATAGAGATACCCTAAAGACCGGAAAGATAAGGAGACCAAAACCTCGAAAAGGAAGACCAAAAAGCACAGCGAAATAGACATTAGCTCTAATCAGGACTTTGAGGACTTAGGAAAAAAGTAACTCCTAGTGAAAGTCGTCATTAAAAGGAACAAGCTATAAAGGAATAGAAGGTTATTAAAAAGAGTATGGATTATAACCTATTTTACGTTAATATTGGGATTAATGGGATACGCTATACAATTACCCTTATTAATATAAGATGTTTAACATACGCCCTAATTAGCGACGCCTTCGCTAAAAAACTCCGTTTACTACGTATTAGTATTATACCTCGGAACTTAATATAAATTACCATTATAGTTCCTAGTGTAATCCGCTACGTTATTTACACTAATATTAATATTAATAACTATAAATAACACCGATTATTCTTTTATATTATTCTTAACTAAGAAGACGATATTATCCTTAGAAGGTCCTGGATAATTAACGATAACGTTATGGTTTACTTAGTGTAAGGTACTCTGTATATAAGTGTTACGGACTACTAGGTAATAGAAAGGAAACCGGGTTAAGCCCGGTAAGATCCAAAGTTCCTAATTTAGTAATAAACTAGATTGGTATTCTTAGCCCTAATTAGGTGAACATAGAAAAGAAGAGAGACTCCTCTTAGTATATCCACCCTAAACGTGTTCTCCGTAAGTTTGGCCGATATTGAGAAGGCCCTAATACTAAAAATAAAAATAGACCCAAGGACGAAACTCCCTACGTATTACTATAAGTTTTTGTATATTTTCGACCAAAATAAGGCTAATTAACTACTATTACACCGGAAGAACGTCGACTATATTATCCTTATTAAAAAGGACTCCTATAATTAAGATAAACTAGTGACCTGGGGACCTTTATATAGTATGTTAAGGGAAGAGTTAATTGTATTACGCTGAACCCTTATAGAATTATTAGATAAAGGGTTTATTAGAGCTAGTAGCTCCCCTGCATCATCGCCCGTTCTATTTGTCCGGAAGCCTAGAGGAGGGTTATAGTTCTGCATCGATTACCGTACCCTTAACGCTATTATAAAGAAGGACCAATACCCCTTACTCCTAATTAGTGAGACCCTAAGGGTATTAGTAAAAGCGAAGTAGTTAATAAAGTTGGATATTATTATTATATTTTATAAAATCCGGGTTAAGAAAGGAGATGAATAGAAGACGGCGTTTAGGACGAGGTACGGGTTATATAAATAGATGGTTACCCCCTTTGGTTTAACTAGAGCCCCCATAACGTTTTAGTAATATATTAACTATACCCTACGAGATTTCCTAGATGAGTTCTACTTAACTTATATCGACGATGTCCTGATTTATTCGGACGGCTCCCTCTCTAATTATAGAGAGAAGGTTAAGAAGGTCCTTGAGCACCTAGGCGTTACAGGCTTGTATATGGATATCGATAAGTGCAAATTCGAGGCTAAGAGTATTAAGTATTTGGGGTTTATTGTTAATGCTAGTAAGGGAATTCGCGTGGACCCTGAGAAGATTAAGGTAATCCAGGGATGGGAAGTACCCCGATTAGTGCAAGGAGTCCGTGGGTTCATCGGTTTTACTAACTATTATTAGTAGTTTATACCTAACTTCTCGGGGATCGTATAACCCCTAATAACCTTAACTAAAAGGGATATACCGTTTATTTGGAGTAAGGAGTGCGCTAGAGTGTTTGAGGAGCTGAAGACGCTCCTGATCAATGCACTTGTATTGGCTTATTGGGACCCTAATCGAGCTATAGTACTCGAGACCGATTCGTCTGGTTATATAGTAGGAGGTGCCTTATCGTAGTATAACGACGAAGGGATCCTAAAACCTATAACGTTCTTTTTACATAAGAACTTATTTATAGAGTGTAATTACCCGATATACAATAAGGAACTATTAGTAATAATACGCTACCTAGAGTATTAGGATTCAGAATTATGGAGTGTAGAGGAGTTTACTATCCTAACTGATTACTTGAATTTGAAGTACTTCATAACAAAGAGATAATTAAGTGAACGTTAGATTAGGTGGTCAGAATTACTGTCCTATTATAACTTTATTATCCAGTTTAGACCTAGTAAAGAAGTAATAGTTCCTGATATACTATTGAGACGTAAACAGGATATCCCTAGTACCCTATAGGACAATAGGTTAGAGGGTCAGAAGATTAAACTCCTAAAAAACAGGATTAACGTATTACGAGTTAATAATATAATAGTAATTAGAGAAGTGTAGGCCTGATCAGGGTAAGTAGAGAGGGATAAGTCTAATATAAGAGACTCCCCCGGAAACATGGATTAGACCGATGACCCTAGCCCAGATAAGACGGAACCCCCTTTGAACCCTTTTAAAGAAGAGTTATTATACTCCTAGTGGGATAAAACCTTAGATTAGAATAACTAATACTAGCTGATTAGGGGGGTAATATAAAAAGGAGACTAATAACTTCCCTTATAGTGGAAGTTGCCGATAATGTTATTAGAATATATAATCGACGATAATAAGAGATTATTATGGAGGGATAGAATTTGGATTCTATATTATGAGCCTTTAAGGACGGGTTTAATCCAGAGGTTCTATGACTCTACGTTAATAAAATATCCGGGGAGGGACACTTTAAAGGCCCTAATTAGCCGCTAGTTCCACTAGCCAGGCCTATTCCAGGATGTCCAAAGATTTATGAGGAACTGCGACGTTTATGGACGAGGAAACGTATGGCGTAACAAGAAGAGGGGCCTGTTAAAACCTCTACTTATCCCTGGACGGATCTGGGCAGAGGTCTCTATTAACTTTATAATAGGACTACCCCCTTCCCGCTACGATGGAGCTATAAACGTTATAGTAGTGACTAATCGTTTATTAAAGAACGTAATTTTTGAGTTATTAAAGGACATTATAACGGATATAGTAGTAAACTAACTAATCCGAGGTCTAATTAGGTATTATGGGATACCTTATATAATTATATTAGATAAAGGACCGTAGTTTACGAGTTTTATATGGAAACAACTCTACTAGTTACTATAAATTAAATAGAAATTCTCTATAGTATTCTACCTAGAAATAGATGGAGTTACGGAGAGGGTAAACTAGGTGATAGAAACTTATTTTAGAGCGTATATAGTGTATACTTAGGACGATTAGGACGAACTACTCCTAATAGTAATAATGGTTATTAATAACCGGGTCACCTCGTTAATAGGACTTAGCCCGTTCTTTATTACTTATGGGTATAACTTAGACCTAATTAGAGTAGAGGAACCCCTGCGGAATAGTAATAAGACCCCTATAATAAAAGTAGAAGCTCTGGTCTAGAAGTTAAAGGACACCTCTAAGTAGGCTTAAGTAGTAATAGTGGTAGTATAAGAGAAATAAGAGATTACCGTAAACGTAAAGCGCTAACCGTCTGATTAGTTTAAGTTTGGGGATAAGGTTTGGTTAAGGTTATGGAATATCTAGTTTAATTGACCATTAAAGAAGTTCGACTAGGTTAACGTGAAGTACACCGTCCTTAAACTAGTTAAATCCTACGCTTACCGGCTAAATACGCTGCTAGGGATCTATAACGTCTTCTATGTGAGCCTGATTAGGTATACTGGAGTCGATTTATTACCGTCATAAAACCGTAACGACGCCCAGCCACTTATAATACTAGTGACTAATGGGGAGGAGTTTGAAGTTAAAGAGATCCGTAATACGCGGAAAGTATGGGGTGGATAGAAGGTCTTAGTAAAGTAGAAGGACTATACTTAACTCACCTAGGAGTTAGTGGATATATTAGCGGATACAGTAACCTTGGACTATTACGAGGCCGATCACGGGAATATCCCTTGGGAAGGGAGGGGAGGAAGGGGGTAATTGTTATAAGCTAAGGCCCGATCAGAGGCCTCGGAACCACTCAGCTATGTCCAACACTAACCACTGCTTACTAAGCCTGACCAGGCCTAGGTAAACCTAATTAGGATCCAACGGATTTGTGGGGCAATAGACTTTTCCTTCCTTTCTCCTTATCTTAAAAATACTCATAGTAATCACCATAGCTAGTTGTAATATACGTGCTTGGACCGTTACAACCCCTTCTAAGATAATAAGGTAGGTTATTCTCTTAGTTATTAGTTTTTTAAGCCCTTTGCCTAGGTAGGATAGGAGGGTTATTAGTTTCTAGGATCTAGCCTTTAAGAAGTTGGTTTTTCTAAACTTTTAAATTATAATAACCTTTGCTTTATGGAAGCGCTAGGGGAAGTAACTGGCCTTAATATATACTTAGAATAATAGCCTAATAAGCTTAGCTATAAGGTCCTAGTAAGTTTTGAGTAGTCTTATGGTGATTCCGTTGATACTAGGGGTTGTAGTCTTTGTTAGGGTGGCTGCCCTTATTTCCTCTTGACTAATCGTAGCCTGCTAGGGTATTTGTCGTCTTAGGACCATGGCCATGTCGAAGGGGTCCCCAGGTAGGTCATCCGTATTATCGAACCTCTCTAGCAGGGCCCTCCGTAGGGCCTGGGCCTTATCCTGGTTATTGTTGTGCATTTGGCCCTTAACTACTAAGGGGGTGGTTTTAATTATTAGACTAGTTTTATATTAGCTTATTATTTTATATAAGTCCTAATTAGATGTAGCCCCTTCGATCTTAGTAGCCTAATAGGCTTATTTAGTTTTCCTAATTATTTTTAAAAAGACCTTTTATTTTTTAAGGATAGGGGGTAGTGAAGCTAAGGCCGGCTCCGGTTCCTATGCTTGTTGGATACGGGTTTTGAGGTAGGATTAATGGGTTTTAGAGTATTCTTTTATTTACTAAGGGGCCCGTTTTCCCCGGTTTTATTTTTTTTCTCTATTATTTAGATAATTGTTAAGAGTAGGTTAATGATCTGGCTGGTTTGGGTGTTTAGCTTAGTTAGGGTGGGTAGGTCCTTAAGGGTAAGTAAAGTTAAGGTCCCTATTCTAATTAGGTTTTTAAACTAAGGAAGGGCTAAATCCGGGACCGATATTATAACGGTCCAAGCACGTATATTACAACTAGCTATGGCGACTACTACGAGTATCTTTAAGATAAGGAGAAAGGAAGGAAAAGTCTATTACCCTATAAATCCGTTGGATCCTGATTAGGTTTGCTTAGGCCTGGTTAGGTTTAGTAAGTAGTGGTTGGTGTTAGATATGGCTGAGTGGTTCCGAGGCCTCTGATCGGGCTTTGGCCCGTGATAATTACCCCCTTCCTCCCCTCCTTTCCTAAGGGATATTCCCGTAATCGGTTTCGTAATAGTCTAAGGCCACTATATCCGCTAGTATATTTATTAGCTCCTAGGTGAGTTAAGTATAGTCCTTCTATTTTACTAAAATCTTTTATCCACCTTATACTTTCTATGTATTACAAATCTCCTTAACTTTAAACTCCTCCTTATTAGTTATTAGTATTATAAGTGGCTGGGTATTATTACGATTTTATAATAGTAATGGATTAACTTTAGTGTACCTAATTAAGTTTACGTAAAAGATGTTATAAATCCCTAGTAATGTATTTAATTAATAAGTATAGGATTTAACTAGTTTAAGGATAATATATTTTATATTAACTTAGTTAAATTTTCTTAATAGTTAATTAGATTAGATATTCCGTAACTTTAGTTAAACTTTATTCCTAAACTTAAACTAATTAAACGATTAGCGCTTTGTATTTATAGTAATCTTTTATTTCTCTTATATTACCGTTATTATTACCTAAGCCTACTTAGAAGTGTCTTTTAGCTTCTAAACTAGAACCTTTGTTTTTACTATAGGGGTTTTATTATTATTCCATAGGGGTTCCTCTACTCTAATTAGGTTTAAGTTATACCCATAAGTAATAAAGAATAAGCTAAGTCCTATTAATAAGGTGACCTAGTTATTAATAACTATTATTATTATTAGGAGTAGTTTGTCCTAATTATCCTAAGTATACACTATGTATACTCTAAAATAGGTTTCCATTACTTAGTTTACCCTCTCCGTAGCTCTATTTATTTCTGGGTAGAACACTATAGAGAGTCTCTATTTAATCCGTAGTAACTAATAGAGTTATTTCCATATAAGACTCGTAAACTACAGTCCCTTATTTAATATAATTATATAAGGTATCCTATGGTACTTAATTAGACCTCGGCTTAGTTAGTCCACTATTATATTTATTATAATATCCTTTAATAACTCAAAGATTACGTTCTTTAATAAATAATCGGTTACCACTATGATATTCATAACCCTATTACGGTGGGAAGGGGGTAGTTTTATTATAAAGTCGATAGAGACCTCTGCTTAGATCTGTCCAAGGATAAGCAGAGGCTTTAACAGGCCCCTCTTCTTATCGCACTATACATTTCCTCGTCTATAAACATCGTAGTTCCTCATAAATCTTTGGACATCCTGGGATAGGCCTAGCTAATGGAACTAGTGGCTAATTAGGGCCTTTAAAATATCCCTCCCCGGATATCCCGTTAACGTAGAGTTATAGAACCTCTAGATTAAACCCGTCCTTAAAAGCTTATAATATAGAATCCAAATTCTGTCCCTCCATAATAATCTCTTATTATCGTCGATTATATATTCTAATAATATTATCGGTAACTTTTATTACAAAGGAGGTTATTGGTCTTTTTTTTATACTACCCCCCTAATTAGCTACTATTAGTTATTCTAGTCTAACACTTCATCCCACTAGGAGTATAATAGCTCTTCTTTAAAAGGGCTTAAGGGGGGTTCCGTCTTATCTAAGCTAGGGTTATTAATCTAATCTATATCTCTAAGAGAGTCTCTTATACTAGACTTAACCCTCTCTACTTACCCTAATCAGGTCCACACTTCTCTAATCACTACTACGTTATTAACTCGTAATACGTTAATCCTATTCTTCAGGAGTTTAATCTTCCGACCCTTTAACCTATTGTCCTATAAGGTACTAGGGATATCCTATTTGCATCTCAACAGTGTATCAAGAACTACTACTTCTTTACTAGGTCTAAACTGAATAATAAAGTTATAATAAAACAATAATTCTGACCACCTAATCTAATATTCACTTAATTATTTTTTCATTATAAAATACTTTAGATTTAGGTGATTAGTTAAAATAGTGAACTCTTCTATACTCCGTAGTTCTGAATCCTAATACTTTAAGTAGTGTATTATTACTAATAGTTCCTTATTATATATCGAGTAATTATACTCCGTAGGTAAGTTCTTATGTGAAAAGAATACTATAGGTTTTAGGATCCCTTCGTCGTTATACTACGATAAGGTACCTCCTACCACATAACCAAACGAATTAGTCTCGAGTATTATAGCTCGATCAGGGTCCCAGTAAGCCAATACAAGTGCACTAATTAAGAGCGTCTTCAGCTCCTCGAACACTCTAATACACTCCTTACTCCAAATAAACGGTATATCCCTTTTAGTTAAGGCTATTAGGGGTTATAGAATCCCCGAAAGGTTAAGTATAAATTACTAGTAATAGTTGGCAAAACCGATAAACCCATAAACTCCTTACACTAATGGGGGCACTTCCCATCCCTAGATTACCTCAATCTTCTCAGGGTTCACACGAATTCCCTTATTAGCATTAATAATAAACCCTAAATACTTAACACTCTTAGCCTCGAATTCACACTTATCGATATCCATATACAAGCCTACAACACCTAGGCGCTCGAGGACCTTCTTAACCTTCTTTTTATAATTAGAGAAGGAGTTATCCGAATAAATTAGGACATCGTCGATATAAACTAAGTAGAACTCATCTAGGAAGTTTCGTAGGGTATAGTTAATATATTACTGGAACGTCGTAAAGGCTTTAGTTAAACTAAAAAGGGTAACCATCTATTCGTATAACCCATACCTCGTCCTAAACACCATCTTCTATTCATCTCCTTTCTTAACCCGGATCTTATAAAACACAATAATAACATCCAACTTTATTAACCATTTCACTTTTACTAGTACTCTTAGGGTCTCACTAATTAGGGGCAAAGGGTATTAATCCTTTTTTATAATAATATTAAGGGTATAGTAATTAACGTAAAACTATAACCCTCCTCTAGGCTTCTGGATAAATAAAACGGGCAATAATATAAGGGAACTACTAACCCTAATAAACCCTTTATCTAATAATTCTATAAGGGTTTAGTATAATACAATTAACTCTTCCCTTAATATGCCATATAAAGGTCCCCAGGTCACTAGTTTATCTTAACTATAGGAGTCCTTCTTAATAAGGATAATATAATTAACGTTCTTCTAGTATAATAGTAATTAATTAACCTTATTTTAATTAAAAATATATAAAAATTTATAATAATATATAGGGAGTTTCGTCCTCGGGTTTATTTTCATTTTTAGTATTAAGGCCTTCTTAATATCAACTAAACTTATAGAGAACATATTTAGGGTAGATATACTAAGAGGGGTCTCTCTTCTCTTTTATGTTCACCTAATTAGAGTTAAAAATACTAATTTAGTTTACTACTAGATTAGGAACTTTAGATTTTACCGGGCCTAACCCGGTTTCCTTTCTATCACCTAGTGGTCCACGACACCTATATACAGAGTACCTTGCACTAAGTAAACCATAACATCATCGTCAATCATCTAGGACCTTCTAAGAATAACGTCGTCTTCTTAGTTAAGAATAATATAAAAGAATAATCGGTGTTATTTATAATTATTAATATTAATATTAGTATAAATAACGTAACGGATTATACTAAGAACTATAGTAGTAACTTATATTAAGTTCTAAGGTGTAATACTAATGCGTAGTAAGCGGAGCTTCTTAGCGAAGGCGTCGCTAATCAGGGTGTATATTAAACACCTTATATTAACAAGGGTAGTTGTGTAGCGTATCCCATTAATCCCGATATTAACATAAAATAGGTCACAATCCATACTCTTTTTAACGACCTTCTATTCCTCCACAGCTTATTCCTCCTAATAACGACTTTTACTAGGAATTACTCTTTTCCCGAGTCCTCAGAGTCCTAATCAAAACTACTATCCATTTTACTTTATTCCTTAGTTTTTCCTTTAAAAGTTTTAGTTTTCCTTATCTTTTTTCGATCCTTAGGGCATTACCATTATATATACCCTTTTTTATTATAATTATAATATCTATAAGCTTCCTCTTAACTTAGCCGTTTACGGACTTTCTTGTCCTTGGTTAGCTTGTTTATTTTCGTAAGTTCCCACTCTATTTAATTAGGTTAGGGGGACTCTAATCGACTATTCTATTTCCGAGGGGATTTAGTTCTTATTTAGTTAGGGGTTAGCGATCTCCTATGCTGATGCTCATAGTGGGCTTAATAGGATTCGCTATCCAATTCTAAGCTTATATTTAGGAGTATCTAAGTATATATAATATATATCCTTAGTTTATTAATTATGCTAATAAGGGGGGCTCTTATTATGGTTTTTAGGGCTCTTTTAAGGTAGTTAATTTTTATAATGTTTAATTAGTGTCCTCCTTTTATTTCTATGAACTCCTTTTCAAATTTGGGGAGGAAGTAAACGAAACTCTCGTTCTCCTTTTATTGTATAGTCCTTAGTCGGTCAAGGGCTCGTACTTCTACGTTAAAGTCCGCATAGCAACCCTTTAAGTATTCCATAAATCTATCCGAGTTCTTCAACCCATCGGCCCCTCCTTACGTATAATAAGTACTCACCATGGTTTACACAGTGTTTTCTAGCCTAAAGTAAATATAAGTGAATACAACTAACTCCGAACCGAAGACTTTTTTATCTACACTTATCTTCCCTCCCATCTCAAAGTACCATTATTAAAGCTTCTTATATAATCCATCAAACTTCGGTGAATCAGAAATCTAATATCTAACTTATCTCAGAGGTAATACATAAACCTAATCGGGGGGAATTAGTATTATAAAAGGTATTAGGAACTAGTTTATTATCGATATCGGGTACTTAGGTTCTACTAAAACTTCCTATAATAATCGAATCTACTCTCGTTAAGTCTTTTACTTAATTACTTAGGCGGTCCGCATCTCCTATAATTAAATTACAAACTATCCAATTAACTACATTAACTACTACGAATTTCCAAATAATTCAGCATTACCTTCCATCATCGCATAACTATCACTTATCCTAGTATTTTACGTTCAGTAGTAACTACAATATACTTAATAACACAGTCAAGGTACTCTACTACGAATACACACACACATCGTTTTAAGTTTATAATAACCTCTAAGTCTAATTAGGCTATACTAATCAACTTTAGATGTTCAGGGACTCCTTAAGTTAACCCATTTAAAACTTTTTACTACTCTTACACAAATCGTGGGCTTCTATATTAGGCGTTCAATTAATTACCTTTAATAATCTTAAAAATAATATAATAGTCCAAATACGTATATTATAATTAGCTATAGTGATTATTACGAGTATCTTTAAGATAAGGAGAAAGGAAGGAAAAGTCTACTGCCCCATAAATCTATTAGATCCTAATCAGGTCTACCTAGGCCTGGTCAGGCTTAGTAAGCAGCGGTTGGCGTTGGACATGGCCGAGTGGTTCCGAGGCCTCTGATCGGGCCTTGGCCCGTGACAGTAATTATTATGGACTAAGGCCTGATTAGAGGCCTCGGAATTACTCGGTTATATTTAACACCAACTACTATTTACTAAACCTAATTAGGCCTAAGTAAACCTAATCAGGATCCAACGGATTTATAGGGCAGCAGACTTTTCCTTCCTTTCTCCTTATCTTAAAGATACTCGTAGTAGTCGCCATAGTTAGTTGCAATATACGTGCTTGGACCGTTACACTGCTAGGCGCTAGAGGACCACCTATACCTTCTTTTTATACTTCTTTTTTAACTTAAATATGTAAATCAGGATATTATCTAAATAAGTAGTAATAAAGTTATTTAAAAAGTCTTAGAGAATTGTATTAATATACTATTAGAACATAGTTAGGGCCCCAGTAAGTCTAAAAAGGTAAACTAACTACTCGAAAAATCCATATCTTATATAAAACACTATTTTCTTAACGTCTTCTTTTGCGATCCGAATCTTATAGAATACGGCCATGACGTTAAACTTTGTATACTACTACGTAATAACTACCCATCGAAGGTTCTCTAATATAAGTAACAGTGGATAACGGTCCTTCTTCGTAATACTATTAAGGGCTCGGTAATTAACACAAAACCGAATTCCCCCACTAGGCTTTTTAATAAATAACACTGGGGTACCCGCTAGCGAGCTACTAGTTCGAATAAACCCTTTGTCTAGTAGGTCCTCTAGTGTCTTCTTTAGGACCAAGAGTTCTTCACGGGATATCCTATATAAGGGTCCCTATAGAAGTGTAGGCTCCTAGCTGTGAGTGTCCTTAATAAGGGGGATCTTATAGTTAACCCCTGGTCACCTAGGGGGCACTGAGTATACCTTCTCTAGGTCGAATAGGTCTCTAAACTCCTTATAAACCCAGCTTAAGACGAGTTCCTTTATATTTATAAACTTCTTTTTTTTAGCGTATCCTTAATGTCCCTTAAGCTCATAACTATAACCTGGGCCTCTAGTGCCCTTTAGCACTTTACTCGTTAATATACAACTATAAACACAGGGGCTATTAGTAATTAGGTTATACGAATCTCTTTTATAATAATTAGTTTTTCCTAATTAAAAAAGTATACATTTACTCCTCCCTTACCGTAATACACCCACCAAGCAATAATATTATACATTATATAATTTACTTTTATTTATAGTTTCCCTAGGAATATGGGGAGGTTTAGGCCCTTTACTATGTATACATAAACTTTCTAAGTATAGCCACTTAATTCCAGATCTAGGACAGTTACACCCTGGGCATCACCAGGTGATAGCCCGTTTTACGTATACCCTCGTAGAGTACACGTTTTCCGATCTATTAGTGGTAATTGGAGGTGTTTAGAGAGAGATTGATCTACTATTGTGTAGACGTTATAATTAGTATTAATGAGGGTGTATATTAAGTGTTCTTTGTTAATCCTTACCTGAATCGTGGTTAACTCTTAGCTCCTCTGCTACTGCTCTTCTTAGTGGGACTCCCATCCTTTAACTTCCTCTTTTATTAACTCTAATACCTAATTTTATACTAGAATTACTTTTTTCCTGAGTTGTTCTTATTAGAGGAGGTATTAGTGGCCTCTTAGTTCTCTTTTTTTAACCCGGGATCCTTCTACTTTTTCGTCACCTTAGTATAAGTAACCTTCACTTACCTAGGAACCTTCTTCCAACAATTCCTAATAATATAGCCTTTTTTATTATAATAAAAGTATTCACAGTGGTCCACCGGCGGGCTACCCGAGGAGCAGTGGTGGTGGTAGTCCTTCTCCTCTCTTCGAGTCGATAAGATGTAAGTAGTACTAGTTATCTAAACATCTCTATTACGATCCTTTTATAGAGGGGCTAGGGTTAGGGACCAGCGATGCTCTCGTTTAGTAACGATGGGTATTATACGCTCCAGCTTCTAAGTAACGTCTTATACCCTAGTAAACTACTAAGTATACTCCCCTAATAAGGAGATAGTGATTAGGTACTTTTTTAAGTGGGAAGTAAGGGCGTTTTCTAATATAATAATTTTAATAGTGTTAAGTTATATACTACCTCCTATGTTTATTATTATTTATTTAAACTTTAGTAAAAAAATAATTAACTTCTTATTATTTTTCTAATAAAGAGTTTATAATTGGGTTATAGTTTAGGGTTAGGTGTTTAGGTCTTAGTAGGTCTTATTAAGGTAGGACATAAAATTTTTAGGGTTATGTTGACCTCTAGGCCCCCCGGCTACGTAGAACGTGGTAACCACTGTCAGGGGCTTGCGGTGCGAAGTAAAGAGGTCAGTAAGAGGATAATAGGTAGGTACTGGTTGTGACTCTTATTCTTCTCTGATTCTCTCCTTGAAGGGGAGGGACAGGCCTTTATATATATAGTCCTCCTTAGTTAAGCCCTGTCGTAGTCTGGAATCGGCTTAGCCGCTATGCTTTCCTTAGTTAGATTCCAGCTATGCGACACGATCCCCCTCCTTATCCGGCCTGTCCTTAGGTCGTAGTGGTTACTCACCGGAGAGGTATGTGTTCTAAAACTCATAGTAACCACTCCTATAAAGTTGCCCTACTGGGTTTCTAACTTAAAGTATTGTTTACTATTCTCTATAATAGCCTTATAGTGAACTAATTATTAATTAGTAATCTCCTTTTCGAAAAATAATTAATTCTATAAAACTACCCTATTAGGTTACTAACTTATAAGTTCTTATAAGTAACCCTAATGGGTTACCTACTCATAGTGCTCTTATGAGTAGCCCTATTGGGTTACTTATTTAAAAGTTCTTATAAATAGCCTTAATGGGTTACCTATTTATAGTACTCTTATAAGTAGCCCTATTAGGTTACCTACTCCAAAGTTCTTATAAGTAGCCCTAATAGGTTGCCTACTTATAATAAACCGGTAATCAACTCAACCCGTAAAACCCAAATATCCTTGGCAACGGTATCAAGTTGCAACGAGCCGATTCCGATCGCAAAACTGGTATTCCCGCATCCCCGGTCCCCAAATCTTCCGAGTCGAGCCTCACCCCAACGCCATCAACCAAGTCGGCGGGTCGAGGAGGCTAGCCCCCGCAGGCGATGAGCAATAACAGACTCCCCTATCCCAGCACAGCGTCAGCCAGCATCCTAAGACCATTCTGGTCGTTGGGGTTGAAGAATTACCTAGAAGGGGAGCCGCGGGCGCGATGTAATCTTGGGTCTGGCCGGGGGTGGGGAGAGCAGCAGAAGCAGTACCAGCAGCAGCGGCCTCAGCCTTTCGCTTCCTGGCGGCTAGCTTTCTTTGACGTCGCTGCTTTGCCTTCTGGCCCTTGTCTAATCGTCGTCGAGTCTGGCTGTGGTCTTCCGCGGGCTGGGGCTCCTCGAAGTAGAGGCTAGTGGAAGCAGAACGAGCGAGCGTGTCGTGCATCTGGAAAACTCGGCCTCGTTCGCCGGCGTGGGCGGGTACGGCTTGGGCACGTCGTTGCGGAGGCGCTTCTGTTTTCGCGCGAACTCTTGCTGGATCTTCTCTCGGAACTCCCGCACGGTCTGAGGCGAGATCTGGACCGGGGACGGCTCGCGGGAGTCGGAGAGGTCGAGGGCCCTGGTGCCGGAGTGGTTACCGCCGTTGGTCGTTTCATCGGCCGCCTCGTCGTAGCCGTCAAAAACGACGTCTTTCCAATTGGACTCGAAATTGTCGGCTAGGTAGAACTCAAGGTCCTCCCGCTCACTGTCCGTCGTGTTCGAGTCAGTGTTCATTGCCCGCTCTTGCTCAAGCTGGGCGCAGATCTCCAAATTCGCGCCCCGGGTTGGGACTCGGGCAGGGACGGAGCCGTCCAAGATGAGGTTGTCCTCCCAGTGGTGGATTGTAAAATAAATTCCAGTAGCAAACCCGAGTCTCTGGACGAACTGGACGCAGGATCCCGGTCGGCGGGGGGTTCCGCAGGGAGCGCGGGTGAGGTGGATCTCGAAATCTGGTTGAAGGCCCTCGTTCTGTAGGTAGTTCTTGAGCTGCTCGAGGTGCTTCTGGGTGATCTTCTTTTTGATGTGAATGCCAACACTTTTCATATAGGCGTACACGGCAAAGGTAGATAACCTCTTCTCGCAATGTGATGCGGACCAGTTACCGAACTTCTCTGGCGAAGCATTCGTGCTTTGGCCGAAGCCGTCATACATTGTCCGGATGTTCAGCCCAAGTAGTTCAGCCACTTGCTTCGCTCTCGTAATCCACTTCTCTCCATGAAGCACCATATTCTGGTCCTCGGGGTTGGCCAAAGAGAAGATACCACCGCTGATAGCGAGCTTCATCACGTGCATATTACCATATGCGTCTCTGTTCGTCAACATGCTGCACGTTTTGAGGCTGTATAAGCGTTTGATGTCGTTAAGGTGCTTCTTATCGGCGGCGTACACGGCGCTTCCAAGGGACTGAAGGATCTTGAAGTATGGGCCGTCCTGCTTGTAGACGTAGAGGTCGTCCGTAACCTCCCAAATGGCGTTGTCGACATCGTACTCCTTTGAGCCCGCGCGCAATTGGCCCTGGCCTACCTGGATGAGTACGTCGAAACGGGGATTCTTGTCACTCATCCTCTTGAGGAAATACAAGTCCTCCTGAGGGCGGTTGAATGTGATGACGTGCTGACACGCGAAGGAAAGAAGGTTCTGATTCTCTGTGCCCTCCTTCTTGACATCAACGCTCTCATCGTCCGAGGACTGCGTGTGGATTGTCGATGACCTGGCGACTTCCTGGCCGCCGTGCTCGGTTGTCGGGAACGGAACGTCGCATGGCATCTCGTCAAGTTCGATAGGCGGACGATCTTCGGGCGCCATCGTGTCTGACAGTGACGAGGCAGCCTCAGACATCTTGAGAGGCCGCACCTGCCTTGCTTTTCGTTAGTGAGCGGGATTTGACGATGAGTGTAGGCGGCAGGAACGTGAAGTGATCCGAGCAGAGTTTTGTTCTCGGGAAAAGAAAGAGTTTATGCGAGGAGAGGGTTACCGATGGATAAGAGGAGGAAAGAGAGCAGGCGCCGTTGGTGAGTCGGCTGGGGGGAAGCAAGAGGAGGGAACAGAAGAAAAGTTGGCATATTGTAAAGCGAGAAACAACTTACCGTATCGCGGGAGGGGTCTGCAAGTAGTGTGAAACGTGAAACGAGTATGAGGCCTCGTCAGACGAAGGACTGCCCTCACCGAGAGAGAGAGAAGTTGGAGGAAGGAAGAGACGAAAACGAGGCGTGGGCGTTGGGGTGGGTGGAGGAAAAAATCGAGGTGGCGAGCTTGACGATGAGTGAACTGCAGAAGTAGGCCTGAATAAGGTCGCGAACAGGAAAGAGCGAACTAAAAGGCGCGAAGAGACAGACAGAAAAGCCCGTACGCGAGGGTGGGTGGGGAGAAGGGGAGGTGGGCGTGAGGGTGATGTTGCCCCGAGAAAGCCTCAATATCCAGCGGACGCGACGCTAGTAACTCTCAGAGGAAAGTGGAAGAGAGACCGGCAGAGGAAGGCGCGACCGAGTTGGATAGCCGAGATCAAGACTACGCGAGTGCGAAGAACTCAAGGCAAGACGAGCGCAGTCGCTAGATGATGAAAGTGTGAGGACAAGAGTTAGCCCCGGGTATCGATTCATGAGCCGCGAGGGCTACTACTACTAACATGTCATAACGAAGAGTACGATAACACCAGGTGAAGACGGGGAACTTGAATTTAGGTGTTTGGTTCCAAAGCGCAATCGTGAAACCCTTGATCCATTTTCAGACGCCTAACCCAATCCCCTTTGCCGTAGCCATGACCCGGAACCTCATTTTACCACAAGCATTTCTTTACTTTTACGGGTGGAGAAAATATTTACTCCTCATCCTCCTCCTCCTCGTCGGCCTCAGCGGTGGTCTGGGCGATACCTATGGCGGGACAGTCAGTATACGTGTTCTCCAAGACAAGTCGAGGCGGCGCCAAGGGAAAACTCACGGTCCAAGTCACGCTGGCCGGACTGGGTGATGCGGCGGCCACCCTTCTCCTCGTCCTGCTCAAGGACGCCGATCTTCTCAAGGGCCTGGACGATCTTGCGGTCGACGGAGCCAGAGGCATCGACGTGGTGAGAGGGGCGAACACCACGGTTCTTGGCAGAGCCGTGAACCTTGCGGAGGCGGCCGACACCGACGGTCTTGCGGACGTAGATGTGGCGGGCGACGGAGGCAGCGCGGACGTAGAACCAGTCGATGTCCTGGGGAGGGAGCTCCTTGGCAGGACCGGTCTTGACGATGTCAACCCAACCTGGGGGACCGTTAGCACGATGCTCCATTGCGATGTTCGGTGAAGAGGGGGGGTGACATACCGGGAATGGGCAGCTTGCCCTGGCGCTTCAAGAAAGCAGCATACGCGTTGATGAACTTTTGCGCCTGCCGGGAGAAAACATCACCAATTAGCATGATTCCGTCATCAGAAGTCTTTCGACTCCCTCGCGCCTGCTCAGATTCTTTTCCTCAAAACATTTGTCTTGCTTCTTTTCTGCCCGTGTTTTCCTCGCCGCGGACTGCGCCCTCCGAAAGAACCAAAAGCTCCCCTCGTCGTCAACCCCTCCCCGTCATCGTCGCGACGACGCAAGACGTATTGGACTTGTTATCGGAATGAAGCTTCGGTTTGCGAGGTGAACTCTTGGGTGCATCTCTTTCTTCGAGGAGGGCAGCAGCGCGCGCGGTGTCATCGGAGGGTAACAGGAAAGGCTGTTTTTTTTCTCGAGGTGTCGAAATTGGTTTTTTGCTCGGCTTGAGGTGGTCTTTCTAAGGAAAGAAGCGGTTGCAACCTACATCGACATCACGGACACTGACGCCACCGGCCATTTTTGCGGTATTGTTGGGTGATTGGGGGGAAAGAGGGTGGACTGGGTGCGGCGCTGGGCGGTTAATTTGGCGATGAGGTCGGTCAAGTCGGTGATCGCAAATGTCGCTCGCGGGACAAAACTTTGGTGGTGTTGCAAGGGCTGCGGGCCACTCTTGGCGGAGGGCAAAAAGCCCTGCACCCATGCGGGGCGTCACGTGCCTCAGCAAAAATCGATTTTCGCAGCGGCGGGCTCCGCGCTCGCTTCTCAATATTCCGCGCTAAACTCAATGTGTCATTTCTGCGAGGGGCTCGTTGGCAGTCTCCTGACCCACGTCAAGAGGGGCTCACGATGCATTCAACAGACGGCCGAGGAGCTCGAGTCCTCGCAAATAATTCTTGTTTAACGGCTCTGCTTTGTCTTGAAATAAGACGATTTTAGGGATTGCTACATTTTCCAGCTCCCCGAATCTTCGTGCGCTCAACATTCACCGAACCAAACACAGCATCGTCACAGTTAGAAACACGAGACAAGCTTATGAAATGCCATCCATTCTATATATAACCATTATTCGATGCCTTCTAGGCATCACGCAGAACGCCTCCTGATGCTAAAAATTACAGATGCCCTCAGCGGGAACTTGCCAACCATGCGACATAAGCAGGCTCACAAGACCCAGGTATCATCTCTGGCCCATTTCCTCCCTTATAGTCATTTCTTTCTTTGGAACGCTTAGCTCGCTATGTATTACGACAGCCCCCGCATGCCGGTCATCCCGTCTAAGCCCAGTTGGCCAGGACGGCCATAACACCAGCGCCCAGGGCGACGCAGCCGAAGGCAAAGAGCTGGATCTTGAGCGGTGAGTTACGCATCTGCGGGTTGAACATGAACTCGTGCGCCAGCAGCTCAACCAGACCCGTGTACATGAGGATTCCGGCGCTAATGGAGTCGAAGATGCCGTTGACAAGTGTCTGCGTCTGGGCGCTGCTGGGCTTGGCGGCGATGCCGACAGCGATGGCTAGGGGGGTCGAGAGTCCGTAGATGCAGGCGAGGATGTGCGGCCACCAGCGTCCGTGGGACGGCCATTCGGCGACGGCCAGCCGGGAGCCGAGACCGAGGCCCTCGAAAAACTGGTGGAAGGTGAGGACGATGAGGAGAACGACGAGCTCGTCGCTGGTGGCGAGGACCAGACCGATGAAGATGGAGTGGAACACAACGCCGAACTCGAGGATGAAAATGGCCGTTAGCTGACCGGTGAGACCCGAGTGGCTGTCTCCCTCGACGTGGTCGCGGGCGTGGCCGAGGTGGTCACGTCCGCCAGGAGGGTAGCTGACATCGTCTGCAAGCCCAGGGACCTTCTTGGGGTCGACAAGGCTGACGCCCCGCTCGGCATCACTGTTGTCGTGCGGGCAAATATCGCTGTTGCTCGTCCCGTCGGTGCCATGGTCCTTGGCCTTAGCAGTGACGGCGGCACCAGCGCCGTTCATCTTGTGACCGTGGGAGTGAGAGAAAGCGTCACTGTTGACGTTGGATGCCACCATCTCGATCAGGAACATCACCATGACGGTCATCAAGCCAATGGCGAAGGCCCAGTCGTACTCTCCCAGCATAGGGGTCAAGCACTCGTTATGCAATGCTTCAACGCCAGGGGCCAGGAGATGCATCCAGGCGGTCGCGATGATGACACCGGTACCGACGTACTTGAAAACGAAGAAGGTCATCTTGGGGACGTGCATCCGGGTCGTGCGTGCCAGCATGATGGGCAGGAAGCCGCCGAGCAGCGACGCAACAAGGATGATGAAGATGGACGTGATGCGGAGGCCCATGTTGCTGATGTTGACGGCAGCGGCGCCGCATTCGTTGGTGACCTCATCTGCTGCTCCAGCGCTCTCCTCTTGGCGGAGAGCGAGGAGCTTCGCTGCCGAAATCTGCAGAGGGTTCATCTTGACTGATACTTCCAGCGAGTGCTGAAAAGAAATATCTGCGAAGAATTGTTGGTGTTACCTCTAGTCGAGTTATAAGAAAGACTACAGCTTCCGAGTCTGAGCGGACACCCGGTTGAACAAGAACAGCCAAAGAGTCGGATTCCCCGGCTCAGGAGGTCGCACACGTGCTTCTGGGGCGTCCTCTCAGCTGATTTGGCTACCCTATCTGCAGGACGGCGGCTGTATGATGCTAGGAGTTCCAGAACATGCGCGTCCCGGAGGATGGATCGGGTGCCGGCCGAGTGTGGTTGCGTATTGGTGACACAGAGTACCGAATGCGTCGAAGAGCAGCTGGCGCCTCACGGGCTGGGTGCGCAGGAGAAGAGCGACAAGGGACAAGAGGCCGTTGTTTGGTGTGATGGATCCTCGCAGGTCTTGGCTCGCAGCTTGGCGTCTTGGAGAATGGAGAGAATGAGGCTCTGGGGCGGCTCTGAGCTGTCTATAAAATGCGCCAAGGGCAGGGGCGAAGAGGGTCCCGGGCTTGGATAACCTCCGGGAACAAGGAAGGGAGAGTTCAGGGCGGTGGTGCGGCGGCGCAGGGTGTGTGAGCTGTCGAGAACCCGGATGGTCGTCGGTCGCGGGGGTTAGATGAGAATAAGAGGGACGGAGAACCCCCCCGCTCGCGGTACAATGTACTGTACGTTGGACTCGACGAGGACGGCGGAACCACAAAAGGCGGAAAACCCGGCACCTTGCAGGCCACCTGAGGGGGAAAGGATATTACTTCGTCGTCGTCGTCGACGACGCCGCGGCCGTTTTTTGCGGTTCCTTTTGGAGGTGCCGCTAGCTGATGGAGATGGAGAGAGCGGACGTCAAGGTGCGCGCCGGCCGGGGCAGTCTCGAACGAGGTCCGATTAGAGAGGGGAAAGGACGGGATAAAGCTACTGGTTATAGGTAAGGTGTGGTAGGTACAGGGAAAGAAGAGCCGACTCTTGACGCTTTTGCTTGTCTTGGGCAGGTCAAAGAATCATCCCAACATAGAGTTCGGCGGTTGGATGTTTTGCTGCAGTCAGAGAGACGGACCAGAAAGACAAGGGACATTGCCCAGCCCGGCGCAAGCGAGCACGCAGCAGGCGCGGGCACAAGCTCCAGCTGCGCTGCGCAGGTGCGAGGTGCGCAAAATCAAAAAATGAGAACCTTGATGGCCAACCTGATGTTGCGATCCACTTCGCACCTCACCCGCCTTCCTTATCAGACAACTTTGTATGCCTCCCTTGCATCGTCACCAACTGGTTTCTTTTGGCGAACTGGATAAAGGACATTTATTTTACTCATCCAATATTGAAACAAATATGAGTTTCTGGAAAAGAGCTTACAAATTTGTGCACCCAACACGAGAAGAGCAAACTCTTTCTCGTCAGCGCCATCCCTCGCAAACATCCCACATCCCACTGTCCACCAAAAAAAAGACCCCGGCGCCTCTCAGCTTGAAACTGGCTCCATCCCTGGTCCGACGCGCTGGCTCGCCGTAGCCCTCCCGCGCTATCAGAATTTTGAGCCACAATGTGGCGCCTCTGATTGGCCACCAAGCTGGCCATCAAGGTTCTCCGCACTAGCTTGGCCATCAAGGTCCTCACACTCCGATATTCACGCAATGAGCTGCAAGCTGGCTGACCTCCAGTCTTTCCTCCCCACGACACCAATGAAACCCCATGATACTCGGAGACTGGACGGTGTCTGCACTATGACCTGACGAGTTGGCATGACATTGGCTGAAAATGAGTAGAGCAGAATATAGCGGCACACTATGATTGCGTCGGTCACTCCGCGGAGCCCCTCATTACAAGATGCTATTTTGAATCGTTTTTTTATTACTGCTACATAGATTTCTGGCGGCGCGAGCATTGCTTTGACTCGCTCACGTGTACATTACTATACACCTCGAACCATCTCGGGTCTTGTGTTGGCGTAACCGGGTCGGAGGTACGTCAACACATCAATAGTCGCTCAGCGCTAGATTCCTCTTACTCTCATACTATGTAGCATATAGATGGCAACATCTACCAGTGAAGATGCAGTCGGGAATCACCTCATCGCCAAGGAAGCTTGGCCGACATACCAATCGCTGATCAAGCTTTAGCCAAGCCGGCGGCGTGCTTCCGACGTGGAGCTGGACGTGAGGAATCTCGATAAATGACCTCGCTGGTACCAATGTTGATACCAGGGACTCTGGGAATTTTGCCCCTTGTCGCCTTCGTCGAAGGCATGACCCAGCGTAAACTGGGTGCGGCGTAGGCGACGTTGCATCCCTTCATTCCACCGCTCATGTAGCCACCGCAGACGCCAACCCGCGTCCACCGCTGCCACGGCGGCAGTCCAGATTGCGCCATGAGACCCGGTGCCACGACGTCGGGCTCCTTGTCCGACCTCAGCAAGCAATATTGTAGCAGCCATGCCACAACCCTGTAATGCTGCATTCGTAGACCGAGTTGTCGGAGGTGATGTCGTATCGGGCAACAATGCTGATATCTCAATCAAAGGGTATCCATCAGACGGCGTTGGTTCATGAGGAAAACTGGATTTCCACGCCCACGGTGCGGAACGGCGAGTCCAGCTTGCGCAGGTCGATGGCGCTACCGAGGCTGAAAAGCAGAGACTTGACCCTCCCCTCCCACAACACGCCAAGCTTCATGTTCTGGTCCATCCGAGCCTTGATGACGCTGCCGTATTCGTCGTCCACGGGCTTAGTCGTCTCTGGGTTCGTCTCATCCAGTGCAGGATCGTCCAATCTCCACTCCAGCTTCGCCTGAAAGCTGCGCTCCTTCGGCTTCTCTTTCCGTTCCTCGACAACAACAAACTTCGGCTTCTCGGGTTCTGCGGGTTCGTCTAGCCTCCATTCCAGCTTAGCCTGGAAGCTCCGCTCCTTCTTGGCAAACCGTTCGGCCGAGAGCGCAGGCTCCAAGTTGCTGCGAACAAGGTTCTTGCGCCACAGCTCCATGCCGATGGACCAGTCGCTCTCGTAACTGTACACGTTGAACTCCATCCGCGTTGCGAGACTGCAGTGCGGGCCGGCCACGACGGCGTAGCTAGCGCCGATGTTGCCCATGAGTGGGTTCAGTGTCAGCGTCGCTGTCAACGGTGTCCCGTGGTGCTCTGGTAACGTCGCGAAGCGCCCTCCCACGCTCACGCCACCCGACTTGTTGAGGGTGCCGTAGTATATCTCTCCGCCGGCGCTGAAGCGTCCGTAGATGCGCTCTTTAAGGTCATCATGGCCGTTTGCACGCCCGTTGGTTCGCCCACATTGTTTTTGGCCCGCCGGAAACGGAGCCCCATCCTCCATGTCCCCGCCAAAGTTGTACACACCTCTGAAACCCAGCAGCCCGCCGTCAGACGAGTATAGGCCTTCCAAGGCATACCTGCCTACGTCGTACTGGGCCAGGCCCAGCAGCGTCCCGCCGTTGCGCAAGTACTTGCCCGAAACGGCACTCAGCTGGAGCTGCAGCGCTGGGGAGACACGCTTGACAACGAGCGCCTCGAGGAGGGACTCGGGCAGGTGGAGGCGGCCGTAGAGCAGCGAGGTTGCGGCTGGGTTGAGGAGCGGGTAAGGCGTCGTATCGGTGCGGCGAGGGAGGTCGGCGAGCGGGCGGTAGGAGCGCAAGAGGGCCGGCAGCGGGATGGCGTCAGACTGGGGGGTCAGATTCGCTCGGAGGGGCACGGAGGAGTAGAGGTAGGAGATGGAGCCGTCGACTACACCCACGGAGCCGAGCTGATATGATGTCGCGAAATGGGGCGTCGCAAGAGACGAGAGGGTCAGGCGCAAGCCCTGGGGCGTCGGGAAGGTGAGGAGTGCTGCGAGAGCAGGAAATAAGACATCAGTTCAGTTCATCATAATTGCGCACAACAATGGGAAAACAAAGCAACGTACCATTTGCGGTCGAATTGAGCGACGAATATGAGTTCTCACGCCTCCAGCCCGTCGCCTCGTAGAACGCCCCTTGGACGTAGCTCATGAACTCAAGCATTGCGGGCGGCTGTTCCGGGTTGCTTCGTGGAGCAACGTGCTCTTATTACTATTGTTGTGCGGACATTTGCTCGGGATTGGGCGCAAAAGGTGGTAGTGTTTTGCTGTGGAAGGAAGCTTTGAAGCTTCAGCTCGCATTGCCAAATTTCTGGCCACGCAGGGTCGTGGAGTGGCTTGTGACGGCATCGGCTGGTTACGTAAGTAGCTTCACTAACAATTTCCGCCCCTCGGGTCAGGGCAATTGACGTTGGTGAGGCCTTGTGAGCCATGTGTGAGCAACAAGCATTTAAAAAACAGCTGATATTTAGTAATATGGACTTCTTTAAACCTGATATTTTGATTGACAGACTTTTTTGGTGGTGGATGAGGTGTCAAACCCTCGGGGCTTTTTACATGGTTTATTTTCAAGTGTTTGAATTCGAACTCCTCTAGTCAATATAATCCAACGTTGACTTGTGACATTCCATTTCGCAATGATGATGGGTCCTCAGAAGAAATATTTAATGAAAATGCAAGACGGAATAGAAATTAGTCGACGGCACTTTTATACAACAAAAACTCGTTGCGCAATCCTCCATTCTCCCCAGTTCTCTTCCCCATGCCGCTTCACCCTCAGATATACCTCATGGCATGGATCGTCTGGGTAGGCCGTGTGCTCATAGTCAGCCACTCGGGAATCTTTCGGAACATCGGACTCGTTCAATACGTTTTCCAGGCCAGACTCCTCGATGTTGACAAACTCCATCGCGATAGCCGCACTCGACTTGCTGTCCCATATCGCCTCACGTCTTGGCGACGTCTGCAGTAGACTGATAGCCCGACGTCGTAGGGAAGGATGGCGGCACTTGATTGCCACGTAGTATAGAACAGGGACTATCCCCATCTCCACCAGATAGTGCGCTTTTGATGGGGGAGAGTTGCGAAGCAGCACCTCGACTTGGTCGATTATCGATTCGAGCTGCCAGGTGAAGTGGTCGAAGAATATTTCGTCGTTCGCCTTCTCCCCGTAGAAGAGAATAAACGCGGTGGAGTGCCACAGACGGAGCACCCCAACCCGCGGGTCGGACTCCAGGTTAGGCTGCTGGGACACGAGCTGATTGAGGCAATTGGCCCAGTGGTCGAGCTGCTTGCGGACGTCCCACCGCAGCTCGTCTTTGGTTTCTAACGTAGCTCTATACGAGAGAGTTTCCGGGAACATATACGCCAGGAGGAATATGAGGGTATCGCGAGCCTGGTCGATGCTTGACAACGACGCAAAGTTGCCGTCTTCCGGGCTGATTACGGGGAGCGGTACTCGAGGAGGGTTCATCACCGTTCTCGACTGAAGAGCCATCATGATGAACAATGGCTTCAGCTGGGTTCGAATAAGGTAGCCCTGGGGGGACGCAAGCGGAGTACTGTTGGAGACGCCGATTTCTTCTTTGCCCAGCCATTGCGCCATGAGGTCGAGGGCTTTGCTGAGGTGGACGTTGGCGCCGTGGATGTTCCCTCGCAGCCATTCGAAAGCGACGCAGAGGGCGGCGCAAGTCAACGTCACTTCCAGGCTACTCCACTCCCGCTTCGCCAGATGGTCATTCCGAAACGAATTGAGAAAGTCGACGTACATGATGGTGGCTTGTTCGCGCAGCCTCATGGCGGCCGGGTCTGCCTTCGTGAGAGCGTCCTTGCAGACGCCCTCGTGGAGCGCGCCCAGGGCAACGAGGATCTGGCTGACAATCGGCTCCTTCTTCCCGATGACGAGGACGGTGGTCTCCCAGAACTGGTGGTCGAAGAAGCCGGCAAGCTCACGCGCCGAGCACTGTGCGTAGTAGTCCAAGGAGCGTTTCGCCTCCGAGCCGACCAACGGCCGGACAGAGTCGTCCAACGGCGGTCGGGGCGCGATTTCACGGCTCTGGGAGGTTTGCGGTGCGAAGGAGAAGTCACAGGTGAACTTCTGGGATTTGGCGCATCGGCCGCACTCGGGATGTTTTTGATCACATTTGATCCTTCTGTCTCTGTTGTTTGGGGTGACGCGAGTTAGATCCGGCCATGCGGGGTGGTTTGGGCGGCGCCGAGCCGTTCCGCAGCCTGCTGGTCACTCTCTCTGTGGCTATTTTGTTGGACCGACCAACCGGCTGGGGAAGCGCGCTTCTACGATGTTTCTGGGCTTACCGGCAGTTTCGACATCCTGCACGAGAGCGGCTGGCGTACGCCTTTGTCCGGCCGGTTTTATTGGGCGGCTGCTGGCCTTGGACGGGCTTTCGGACGCGCTTGGGGCCGATCGGCTCGCTGCCGGACGAGTGGGTGTCCTTTCGGTCCTTTCGGACTACGCCCAAGGTGAGCTTTGCGGCACCCATAATCGCGTGGGGCGCACTGAGATCGGGGAGGGTCACTGCGACATTGGAGCCTGCAACGAAGTCCGAGCCCGCTGGTGAGAAGAGAGATCGGGGGCGCAAAAATGTGATACAAGATCCACAAATGAAGAAAAAGACTGAACCGCGAGGGGGGAGCACGGGCAGATAAATAAGGAGGAAATCTCTCCCTCTCTCAAAAGAGATTAGTAGGAGGGAAAGAGTGCAGAGGGGAGACGAGAACCCGGGAAGCGGACGGCGCGGCAAACGGCCGGCCAAGAGCCCGTACCCGCCCTGTTGGCCCATTCACACCAATCACACGAGCCTGCATGTTGCCGCGGGTCCCACAATCAGGTGAGGATCCGGCCATACCATTGGCTCCTTCTATATTTGTGTGCTGTTGGCGCGTCTGCTGCCCATCGTCACCTCCGCATGCTACCAACACTTCGTCATTCCTTCCTTCTTGGCTTGGCATTATATCCGCGGGATAAGTACCCAGAGTCGCAATGAGCTTGCTTTCAGGGGCCAAATACGGGCTAGACCAGCGTTGCGATATATGGAAGCCTTCGGGGAGATCTGTAAGCGGCGGCACCCAAGCGCCTGGAGGCTTAGACTGGACATGCAATGGTGACATAAAAGCAACGAGAGGAACGAACCATCCGACTGCCCCTGTTGCGGTTCCCCGCAGTAGTTTCGCTAATTTTCCTGAATTAAATGTCTTGTTGTGCAACCTTTGAGTTGTGAATCGCGTTGGGCCGCTGGTTACCTTTGCACGTGGTAAATGGGAACCACATCGTCACTGAATTTACAAGGCCCCATGTGCCCAACCAACATTCTGAGTGGCCGAAGTACACCTAGAGTCCAAAACAGCGCTGAGTTTGCTGCCTAATCCTTGAGTAGAAGGGATTGAAACGTTGCAATACTCAACACATTGGTGTTGTGCACTGTGCATTGTGCAGGTGAAGAACAGCGTGGACCGAGCAACAACGACGACGACGACGGTAATGACGGTGATAACGGCGACGACGATGACGGCAAGGTCAAACACTGGTCATCACATAGTTACATTCAAGTTGGATTCGACAAGGCGCATTCGTGTAAAGAACCTTGTTGAGAGTCCCTTCTCTCATTCTGATAACATGGAAGGATCTCATGGGCACTCTTTAGACCTATTTCAAATAGACAGTAATACAATTATTGTCTCTACATAAGAAGATAATATCATGAAGAGCATAACGTATGCATATTTTGTGAATCACTGGCATAATTGGAGAGCGGACTTCTCAGGTTGGATCAGTTGACATTGCTCATGAAATGCTATGAATTTCTTTTCCAAAACACCGGCGGAACCAAGACCCCGAATCAAAAATGACGCTTTTACTTTTCCGGGAGGTTTTTTATCTTCAAATAGGGGTATTTATATATGGCATCTGGTGCATCAGGAAGAAGCCCATGCCGTGACCCTCTGGAAAATGTGCCGGCCGTCCTCTGCGCTGGACGACATCTCGGCGTAGTAACGGGCACGGTGCTCCACGGTCGGGAGCGTCTGGCTGTAGTAAACGGGATCCACGTCGAACAGCTGCCTCGCCAGCTCGCCGTGGATCTCTGGGTGGCCCTGCATGGACAGGATGAGGCCAGAGTCAGACATCAGAAATTCGTTGTCGGGCGCCAGCGCTTTGAAGCCGGCGGGCACGTCCTTGACGAATCGCTTGTGGAACTTGGTGATTTTCTAAGTAGACGAGGGGTGTTTAGCACTTGAAACTCATTGGGACGCTTTCGATATTCAACACTCTTTTTTCAGTCTTACCAGGGAATCTTTGCCAAACATTCGCTGTCCGTCTGCGTTGAGGGAGAGGGTTTCCACGCCCACCTGTGAGATGGAATGGTCAGTCTCGGGAGATAACATCCAAGCCATTGGCTGAGAGTAGAAGGCCGACTTACCCTGGGGGCATCAAAGCTTCCGATAGTTCCAGAAAGAGCTGTGGCAATGGCCTGGTGACCCCAGCATACGCCCATGAGCTTTGTCTTTGTAATGGGCTGCTGTGCGACGACCTGACGAATCCACTCGAGCGTAGCGACAACCCACGGCTCGTAGCATGTAGGCGACTGGCACAGGTTGCTCAGGCCGCCGGTGATGATAATGAGGTCGTACTTTGCGGGGTTGGGGAGGTCCAGGATGTCTCTCATGGGCTGGTAAGTGTCGACGACCGCGTCCGGGACGTATGCCTGGACGTTATCGCGGAAGGACTTCACCATGCCGAGGTTCTTCGGCTCCTCAAGGTCGTAGACCTTGACGATGGCGACCCGGAACGGAGTTGGCATGGAACCCATGGTGGCAGTGTTTTTGGTGTTTGTGTTGTGAGAGTTGGTCAAGGTAGGGTATCAAATGTAGCGTTTCGAGTAAAAGAGAGGAAGTAAAGACAGAGGTACCCAGGGAAGTCAAAGATCAGCAAAGAGCCAAGGAGAAAAGGAGTGAGTTGGAGTGAACAGGAGCTGCTGCCATGGCTGGAGATATAGTTTCTGGGCTTGGGGTCATCCGGGGGTGATAGATAAGCTAAGAGCGCTCCCGTGGGGCCCGGCAGGGTGGTCCGGCTAGAATCGGGGCGTCCACTTTGATCTCCGGCAATCGGTCACATCAACCTCTGGAGGAGCTAGTCATGAGACCACCCGGGGCGCCGCATCCACTTGAGGTAATTAGTCAAAGAATGCACCTCTGGCAAGCCCCGTCTCCAGCCCGCCCGCCTGCCCGCCGTCGTGGTGTCCCGGCCCCCTGGCAACGTCGGAGAGATGCAGGACCAGGGCCAGCTAGTCGGCCTTGCTCCTGGGCGACCTCAGGTCCCTGGTTGCCGTTTCCCGAATGACGGCCAGCTTCTGACCGTCTGTCTCTGCTCCCGATCCTGAATCTCGACTCCTGCCTCTAGGATGGGTGCCAAAGACATCAGCTGGACCGTGCATGGTGGTAGTCCCCGAAGGCTCTAGCAAGTCTGACTGCAGCAGAGAGGACATGGGACGTCGATAAGGAGCGCGCTTATCAGATTTCCTGCGTGGCAGTCCGCTGTTGGTGTCTTGGGAACACTTACAAGCTGCGAATCAAAGTTTCCGTTTTGATAGGATTCGGCCAATAACTCGCTGTGATTGACATTGCGTTCCTGGGCGGTGGCCCCGCCGATGGTCGGATGCCGGACCCCAGGCAAAGCTTTCCGGATTAGGAAATCCAACCCTGGGGTGGCTCCGGGATCGTGGGACTCGACTCCGGAAACCTCCAGAATTGCGCTTCACGTCCCCTGGATGTGCTCATCACGGACTTCGGTGCGCGCGGCGTTCAGACCAAAAAAAAAATTAAAAATTCTCTTCGTTTCCACGCTGGCACAACTCCATCTTCTCCTCCTTTTGCTTGACTCAGGATGCCAGCAGGGTGTTGGCAGGAGCGGCCGCACGTGCGCGTACGCGTCCGATCGGACCGGATCTGATTACCCCCATTTTACATAAAGAAATCATCGCCCACCGCCACGTGAGACGAAAAAAAAAATTGTTGTGGTGGCAGTCATCATTTGGTGCTTCCACAATGTTGAAACGAGAATTCCCGAACTCCTGAGGAGATGAGGAGACCAGAGACGGGCTTGCCAGCCCTCCGTAATGTCCAGCCATTCCGTTTGCATGTCCCCCTCAGCTTGCATCCGTTTTGACCAGTTCCACATTACATCAGCCCCTCGCGTCCTGGAGGTATCGCGGACTTGCCCCATCAGCGATTCGGGGCTGCTCGACTTGTTTCCACGCTGTTTCTGCGCAAAAAACAGCTTTGTGACGTTGAAGTCGTTAAAGAAACTAGAGTCTAAAAGGAGCCTCAACTTCTCAACTCTGATTGCCCGACCCGCCTTATGGGGCCTTTCTGATCCACATAGAAAGCCACTCAACTGCCCAGCTACGGGGAAAGATGGAGCCCGCGCAAGTAAAGGTACTCAAATCAAAAACTTCAGCAGATCGCTAACCAATCACGTTGTCTCTGTGGCTCAGTTGGAAGAGCGTTGGTCTCATAGTACACGTCTATGACTCTGTCTTCAGATAGGGACATCCAAAGGTCGCAAGTTCGAGCCTTGCCAGGGACAGATAGGGTTTATTTTTGCAGCTTGGCCGCATTGTCCTCGTCTTTTTGGCATCCGCGCATAATGCTCGTTATCCGAGCTAATCCGAGCTTCTTCAACATCATTTCCGCAGCGATCTCGGAGTCGAGCTTGGACATATTTGAAAATCTCAGTATCGGGCCGATTGCTCTGACCATAACTCATAATGTGTTGAATTTCACATAGAACCGCTTCAATTTTTGGGTCTTGGGGTCCCGCCACTGCTTCTGGATGCTCGCCGAATAATCCCGAACGACCACCCTGCAACCCATGATGTGCAGATGGTCATCCGTGAACTCGTCAGCGGCAAGCATGTCATTCAGCCATTCCAACAGAACAACGAACACCTGAGTATCCCAGAGGCCGTCGCGTCTCGGATATTCCTTGAAGAGAGATACGATTTCCTCTCTCAAGTCGGGAGCGCGGGACATGAGACACGAGAGCGCCAGCGCCCACGTCGGACTGTTCTCCAGCGTGAACACCTCCTGGCCTCCCGACGACCGCTGCTGGATCTCGAGGTACGGCCTGCTCAGCGCGACGATTTCCCGGAACACCGCTTCCATGCGCCGGACGTCCTCCAGGTCTGTCCAGCCCCCGCTGTGGACCCCCGTCCAGAGGTAGAGGTAATGAATTCGCAGGCCGAGTGCACGGGTGAAGTCTTGCAGATTGCCTTGCTTGTTGCGTTCGGCTTTGACCGCGAGAGGTATGAAGGCGAGGTTCCATGAATCCAAGTAGCGCATGAACCCCCGGACATGCCTTTGCGACTCTGGCGAGCCATAGTCGTCCGGGAACGCTTCGCGATCTATGGATCCAGCGCCCGCAACCTCGAAACCCGTCCTAATCGGGGCGCGGTTCTGGATGAAGTGCTGCACGATGTCCCACCGGCGTCTCGCGACGTCCAGATTCTCGAAGACGGTGGGCATCTCCTCGACAGCATACTTCTTCCTCCGCCCGCGACAGCACCACGGCACCCGCGTCCCTGTCTCCGCAAGATGCGCCCCGCCATGGCTCCAGGCCTGCAGTCCGACGGCATGGAAGCTGGACATGACCTCTTCGAGCAGGGCGCCGGGAGCCTGCCCTTCAGGGAAGTACTGGTTCAGAATCCGCGAGCCGTGGTTCATGTGGTTCAGCCCGGCCGCTTTGTTCCCACGGATACTCTCGAAGGTGATGAAGAGTAGGCAAGCGAGCAGGGAGCGCTCGACGGACATGGGCGACGAGTGCAGCAGCTTTAACGCTTTGCCGTAGTGCTGAAGCGCGTCCGAGTAGAAGCGCCCCTGGCCGAGCAGCCTCTGCTCGCGCGTGCTACTCCCGAGGGCCACCGCGCCGATGGCCAGCGCCGCATGCCTCATTGCTGGGTCCTTCCACGAGAGCTGCGGGATGATGCGAAGAAGGAGGTCGGAGCGGGACAGCACGGCGGTGCTCGTGAAGGCAAGCCAGTAGTCGAAGTGGTCCTTCTCCAGCTGGTCAGAGAACACGAGCGACGCGTAGTTGGGCTCCCTCGGCAGCCCGTCTCTGGCCTTCCCGCCCGCCAGCTTCGGGTAGACGACGCGGTGCCCCGGCGGCAACGAGGCGAACTCGCCCTTGTCGTTCTTGTAGCCCTCGCAGACGCCGCTGTACTTCAGACACGTTACGCAGGCCGGCTTGGTCTCGTCGCACTTCTTGCGCCGCCGCCTGATACGAACGTCAGGAAAATCCCGCCATCTTCCCGCTTCTGCGGCGTAGTTGCGGACTTACCTGCAGGTGATGCATCCCGTGCGGACTTTGGGCTTGCTGGCGCGGGTGAATTGCGGCCGCTTGTCGAGGGCGAATTTGGTGATGAGCGGAGCGTTTGCGGCCATGGCTCGGAATGAAGGCCTTCATGATGTGCGTCTGAGGCGCAGGCTTCAATGTCCGCACTCGTGAGCGTTGGAGTGTCGTTGGGAATGATTGTCCAATGACTTTTAAGCGAGATCTCGTCTCGATCCCTGCATCAGAGTACCTGAACAGGAGTCTGTCATGTTAAGTCGATGAAGGGACTGGCAAATGCTCCCCTAACACTATTTATCTTTGCACGTGTATGGCGATCATGCTGCCGTGGGGGCGATTCCTTCGCGTAAGCACTAGGTCTCTTTTTGGGGGACTTGTGGGTGCATGTTGGCTTGACCAGCCCAGGGTATATTTCGTTGCCTGCTCGGTTAGCGCGGGTGAACTGTGCCAGTTTCCCCAGTGTTGGAGCCAGTGATTGAGATGTCCGACAGCAGACCTTTAGATTTCATGGGTGCCCTGCAAGCATAGGAACCGAAGTCGGGCTTCTTCGCTTTCTCATGTCAAAACGTACCGGAGAGCCACTGCTTTGTCAGAGCTCAGTTAAGCCTAGGCTGTAGAATGTCAACCCTTCCACTGATTGATTGTGTTGTTTGAATGCTAGATGTTGTCGAATCGTACGCCTAGCCTCCAGGGCCAAAAAGGTGATTTATTGATGTGGCTCGATTCTAGCTAGCCGACCCCCTCAAATGCGGGCGTCATTAAAAGGCCTGAATTTGGGCGGGGTAATCCTAGGGGACCAATGTCACCGCCACAACTGAAATCCGTGGTTGACTTCCGTATTACGTAACCGGGCTTTCCGACAGATGTAGACTGCCAACTTCAACATGAAGGCGCGGCAGCAGCTGAACAAGCATGTGGAGAACAAGACCCAGGCTTCAGATCCATAGATCCCAGTGACGATCTGTCCAGATAGCTCCAATGGTCCAGGAGACAAAACGAAGCAGTCGAGACTCGGACACTGCTTTGCAGCTTTTACTTCGGGACAGCGCTGCCGCAAGTGCAATCAAGTCAATTTTGCCCCCCATACTTGTCAACTTGGTGATCTTTTTCTTAGGCTTTAATTATTAGCTAACTCGTAAGTATAGTATGTAACGGTCCAAGCACGTATATTACAACTAGCTATGGCGACTACTATGAGTATCTTCAAGATAAGGAGAAAAAAAGGAAAAGTCTACTACCCTACAAATCCGCTGGGTCCTAATCAGGTCTCCCTGGGCCTGATCAGGCTTAGTAAGCAGCGGCTGGCGTTGAACCATGGCCGAGTGGTTCCGAGGCCTCTGATCGGTGTGACAACAAGGTCCCGATTAAGTGTACGGAGCGGGTAGGAATAACGATTGATTGATTACTTCACTATATGGGGACCCCTTCGTCAGGGGCCCCTGTTACCCCTATATATAGGTAAGTAGGGGTGAAAAGCTACGTATATGCAAAAACACCCTTGCGTGCCAGTGGTGCCGCTTTAAAGCCGCTTCCGGCACGCTTATACGCATCCGGCCTTTAGGAATGCCCCTTCGCGCAGTCTAGGCCCACGCCACCTTATTATTCAGCAGGCGCGCCGTCACAATCGGGCCTTAGCCCGTGACATGATCTATGTTTCTAGGGGAGTCTCTTATATTAGACTTAACCCCTTCTACTTACCCTAATTAAACCCAAACTTCTCTAATTACTACTACGTTATTAACTCATAATACATTAATCCTACTCTTTAGGAGTTTTATCTTTTAACCCTCTAATTTGTTGTCCTGTAGGGTGTTAGGGATATCATGCTTGTGTCTCAACAGTGTATTAGAAATTATTACTTCTTTACTAGGTTTAAACTGGATAATAAAATTATAATAGAATAGTAATTCTAATCACCTAATTTAATATTTGTTTAATTATTTTTTTATTATAACGTGGTTCATCACTAAGTAGACCACCATCAGTGACGGGGCCACTTTTCCCACCTTTACCACCTTCTAGCTTTAATATGTAATTTCTTCTACAAAACAATATCCGAAGCCTCACCCGAACACAGGATCATTCTAGTAATTAATACGATCCGATTAACACTGCGATTAAGTATCCGACGTATAACGACTATTTATAACATTCCGAGAACTACCCTCTAGTCCAAAATAAAGGGTTAAAGTGTAAAGGTTAATAGTAGGAATACGTAGTTAAATTTAATAAAGACCGAGGAGGAGGTAATTGTTTAATATATTATTAACCTGGATTCTCGAGGATTCTCACCCTAATGTGTGGATGTGGAAGATATGGCTAATACACTACTCCGGAAACGTAATAGCCGACCGGTCGGGAAGCACTGGACAGAACGCTTCGTCCAACGACGCCCAGAGCTCAAAACACAATTTTCTCGCATGTATGACTATCAGAGAGGCCTCTACGAAAATCGTACGATTATTAAGCTTTAATTTCAACTTATAACTAATATGTAATCGAAATACGGTATTATGGACAAAGATTTTATAACTTTAATAAGATTAGTTTTATAATAAGTATTGTCACGGGCCGAACCCGGTGGTTATGCCCGGGCTATGCCCGTGCTCGCACTGGTGCCCCACCGGTGCCCCACTAGCGCCCACCCCCTAGGAAGCAGAGATTTCGCGCCATATCGTAGTTTACCCTTTTCCTCTTCAGCTTGAAATAAACAGTATTTGGCTACCTTTCGGTTGAGACAAGGCCTAGGACCAGCCCTTCGCAAGTATAATCTAATTTAGAATAGTTATTATATATTCTAATCGGATTAGGAAACTAAAAAAGTTTAACTTAGTAATCGAAAATAGGTAACGGTAATTTATTATATTACTAGTGATAATTATACGATGCCGCCTTTTTTGGTGGTTCAGGGCCACTTCCACCTCGTAAATTAGTACTCCGAGGCCCAAATTCCGGATAGCTAAGCAGTTAAAACAACTTCCAATAAATAGACCGATAACGAGATTGCCCTCCAATAACTTCAGTATTTCAATAAACACTCAAAACAGTAATTAAGAAGCACATATCGGTTACTAGTCGTCGATAGCCATAAAAGCCACGTTAATAGCGATTTCGAAGAGTATTATAAGAAGAACAAAATTATAATTATCTACCTACCTACTCATTCATCATATCTAACTCAACCTCTCAACGTTAACTACTATAATATATTAAAATTAAGATATAGCTCTTAGATTAAGTACTTTATTAAGGCCCGGATTACCCATATCACTAAACCCGAGTTCTTCCTTATATTTAAAACCGCATTCCTTTAAACCTTTACCTAGGAAAACATTTATGGGGGTTTTAAAGGGGCTGGGCTTATTCCTTATAACCCTCAAGCTGTCCTTTCTAAGCTGGATATGCAGTTATAGACACCAATAACCCCGAACACCCCCATTAGGCTACCCGACCCTTGGGTTTCTAAAATACCCTAAACCACTAACAAAACTTTCTCTTAGTTTTCACTTATAAAAAAAGAATTTCTAGGTATCAGGGAAGCTCACTAACTCTAATTTGTGAAACTACTAATAAACTTTCAAAAGGTTTATAATATATTTCCCATATAACTACCCTTATGGAGGAAGAGCTACGCTATCTTTGAGATATAAATACGGCCCTTAGTAAACACTAGAGAGCTAAAAGAACTAGACTATAGAATGGAGGGGCACTAAATGGGTCTTAGGTGAGGGAAGTTATGGTTATAAAGGGTGTTATTAAGGAGGAAGGGTGTAAAAAGGAGGAAAACGAGGGGTTATCGAAGTGTCGTCGAACAGGTTCACGATATTATGGTATTTATCGTAAAACCGGCCATAACACAAGGACCTGTTCAGAGGTTGTGGAAATAAGTAGTTCAAGTGATTTTAAGTAGTTGTAATTAGTTTAATTGATTATAGTTAAGATATAAAAGCTTTTAGTGGTGAAGGTGGGAAAAGTGGCCCGGTCACTGATGGTGGTCCACTTACTGATGAACCACGTTAAAGTATTTTAGATTTAGGTGATTAGTGTCACGGGCCGAACCCGGTGGTTATGCCCGGGCTATGCCCGGGGTTGCACCGGTGCCCCACCAGCGCCCACCCCCTAGGAAGAAGAGATTTCGCGCCATATTATAGTTTACCCTTTTCCTTTTCAGTTTAAAATAAATAGTATTTGGTTACCTTTTAGTTAAGATAAGGCCTAGGACTAGCTCTTCGTATATTTTAAGTTGAGTTTTATTTATTATATAAGATACTATTAAGTTGAGCCTAGCTCTTTACTGGTTACGAAGTGGAATCCTAGGTTAAGTATAGCTCTTTAATAATAGATCGATAAACGTTGGATACTAAGTAAAGTGTAACTCCTCACTAGTTAAGAAGAGGATATTAGTTAGTATAATAGTTGATAAACTATAGGCCTAATTATAGTTAGCTTTAAACGAGGTCCTCGGGCTCTTATAAGTGAGGATTACTAAGCTCTCTAATAAGCTAGAGTAAAGCCGAGGTTTAGAGGTGATGTTACTAACCCCTATAGAAGATATAAGCACAGAAGCCCCGTTAATGGGTAGCCGTTACCTCGTAATAGAGACACCAACACACTATAAACCACTACTAATACCCTTAAAGTTCTTAGGGAAGTAGAAGGATTACCCTTTTTGGGTATAGTAGATAAGGGATAAAATCGTTATAGATAAAGTGTTTTATTCTATTAACTAGGAATTATAGTACCTAATTAACTTTTATTTAAATATTAATCCCTAATAAGTGGTTATTATATTTTATGTAGCCGGTGTAACGGTCCAAGCACGTATATTGCAACTAGCTATGGTGACTATTATGAGTATTTTTAAGATAAGGAGAAAGGAAGGAAAAGTCTGTTACCCCACAAATTCGTTGGGTCCTAATTAGGTCTCCCTGGGCCTGATTAGGTTTAGTAAGTAGTGGTTAGTGTTGAATATGGTCGAGTAGTTCCGAGGCCTTTAATTGGGCCTTAGCCCGTGATAATTACCCCCTTCCTCCCCTCCCTTCCTAAGGGATACTCATGTGATTAGCTTTATAATAATCTAAGGTCGCTGTATTTATTAGTATATCCATTAACTCCTAGGTGAGTTAGGTATAGTTTTTTTATTTTATTAAGACCTTTTATTTATTCTGCAATTTTTACGTATTACGGATCTCCTTAACTTTAAACTCTTCTCTATTAATTATTAGTATTATAGGTAGCTGGGTATTATTACGGCTTTGTGATAGTAATGGATTAACTTTAGTGTACTTAATTAGGTGTACGTAGAAGATATTATAGATCCTTAGTAACGTATTTAGTTAGTAAGTATAGGATTTAACTAGTTTAATAATAGTATATTTTGTATTAACCTAATTAAGCTTTTTTAATAGTTAATTAGATTAGATATTCTATAACCTTAGTTAAACCTTATCCCTAGCTTTAAAGTAATTAGATGGTTGGTGTTTTACGTTTACGGTAATCTTTTATTTCTCTTATACTATTACTATCACCACCTAAGCCTACTTAGAAGTGTTCTTTAACTTTTGGATTAGAGCCTTTGTTTTTATTATAGGGGTTTTATTATTATTCCATAGGGGTTCCTCTATTCTAATTAGGTTTAAGTTATACCTATAAGTAATAAAGAATAGGCTAAGTCCTATTAATAAGGTGACCTAGTTATTAATAGTTATTATTATTATTAGGAGTAGTTTGTCTTAATTGTTCTGAGTATACACTGTGTATACTCTAAGATAAGCTTCTATCACCTGGTTTACCCTCTTTGTAGCTCCGTCTATTTCTAAGTAGAACACTATAAAAAGTCTCTGTTTGATCCATAGTAACTAGTAGAGTTATTTCCATAAAAGACTCGTAAACTATGGTCCCTTATTTAATATAATTATATGAGGTATCCTATGGTGGCTGATTAAACCTTGGATTAGTTGGTTTATTATTGTATTCGTCGTAATATCCTTTAATAACTCGAAGATTACGTTTTTTAATAAATGATTGGTTACTACTATAATGTTTATAGCCCCATTACGGTGGGAAGGGGGTAGTCCTATTATAAAGTTAATAAAGACCTTTACTTAGATTTGTCCAGGGATAAGTAAAGGTTTTAATAGGCCCCTCTTTTTGTTGTGCTATACGTTTCCTCGTCCATAAATATCGTAGTTCCTTATAAATCTTTGGATATTCTGGGATAAGCTTAATTAGTGGAACTAGTAACTAATTAGGGCCTTTAAAGTATTCCTCCCTGGATATCCCATTAACGTAAAGTTGTAGAACCTCTGGATTAAATTTATTCTTAGGGGCTTATAATGTGGAATCCAGATTTTATCCTTTTATAATAATCTCTTATTATCGTTGATTATATATTCTAATAGCATTATTGGTAACTTCTATTATAAGGGAAGGTATTAGTTTTCCTTTTTATACTACTGACCTAATTAGCTAGTATTAGTTATTTTAGTTTAAGGTTTTATCCTATTAGGAGTATAATAACTCTTTTTTAAAAGGGTTTAAAGGGGGTTTTATTTTATTTAAGTTAAGGTTATCGGCCTAATTTATATCTCCGGGGGAGTCTCTTATATTAAACTTAACTCTTTTTATTTATTCTAATTAGGCCTAAACTTCTCTAATTACTATTACGTTATTAACTTATAATACGTTAATCCTATTCTTTAGGAGTTTAATTTTCTAACCCTTTAACCTATTGTCTTATAAGGTATTAGGGATATCCTACTCGTATCTTAACAGTGTATTAGGAACTATTACTTTTTTACTAGGTTTGAATTAGATAGTAAAGTTATAATGGGATAGTAATTCTAATTACCTAATTTAATATTTACTTAACTATTTCTTTGTTATAAAGTATTTTAGATTTAGGTGATTAATTATAATAGTGAACTCTTTTATACTCTGTAATTCTGAATCTCAGTGTTTTAAATAGTATATTATTATTAATAACTTTTTATTATATATTGGGTAATGTACTTGATAAGTGAGTGGCCACCCCAAGCGAGTGGCCACCCCTGATTGCAAATCTTGGATTTTCATTTTTTAATACACACTCATCCACCAAAAATAATATAATACATAAATAAAAAAGCCTAGGTTAGCCTTATAGTTCAAGTACTTTAAGAAGACCCTAATTTTTCCATAAAGTCTATTATAAAGATCTACTTAGTACTCCGAATAATACTACGGAGGCGATTAAAAGGAACAGTATCACAATACGATACTATGCTTAATTCTCGGAATTTGACGACTTTTAAAAAGGAGAAGTTAGTTAAGTATATTCTCGATTTGGATTCCTAATTATTTCCTCCCCGGATCGCTGGTATAGAAGAAATCGCTAATTAACTATTTGCTGACCGTAATGCACCCCCGGTCGGCAAGTGCTGGGCGTCGAACTTTGTTAAATAATAACTACAGCTTTGGACGTGTTTTTCTTCGTAAATATAACTATAAGAGAGCTTAATACGAGGATCCCGATGCGATAAATACGTGGTTTCGCCTTATAGTAAACATAATTGTAAGGTATTATATTATTAATATAAATATTTATAACTTTAATAAGATTGGGTTTATAATGGGTTAGATTATATCCGGAATAGTTGTGATGAGTATTAAAAGGTGTTTAAATACGAAAATGATTTAACCTGGTAATTGTGAATGGGTTACAATTATTCAGGCCATCAGCTCGTTAAGTTATAATATCCCATTATACATTATTATTATAAGCTAATATCACCTCTCTATTTAGTATACTAAAACTAATCTCTTATATAACTGGGTTATCGTAATATTTGAAAATAGATAAATAATAAATAAAAGAGGCCTAAATTAGCTTTAATACTTTAATTAGTATATAAAACTACGTTTAAGAGGTTAATATCGTTTCCTTATCGTTAATGAATACGAAAGTTACTATTCTATAGATTTTAAGATATTTTATAAAGAGAACAATATTATTATACTTTATATGCTAGCTTATTCGTCTTATATACTCTAGCCCTTAGATGTTGGGTGTTTTAGGCCTCTTAAGCTGGTGTATGGTCGATAAATTGAGGATAAGATACGCTGGGGTAATACCCATATTACAAAGGACGACTTTTCCCTTGTGTTTTATAAAACCTTTATATAGGTTATTATAGAAAAAAAATTTAATGGGGTTTTAGAGGAGTTAGTCTCGTTCCTCTGAGTGTAGAAAGTATCTTATTAAAACTTGATGTTAAGTTATACACTCTAATACCTCCCGGATCTCTCCTTATAATACCCCTAGCTTAGACTTCTTAAACACTACATAACCTAATAAAAGTAACTTCATAGTTAGACCTCATCAAGAATTAAATCTCTCGCTATTAAGATAGCTTGCTAACTTTAATTATTGAAGTTGTAGAGTATTTATTAAAGGGGGCATGTCACACGTCTTTTAGTCTGAGCGTGCTACATGTGATATTTCACGTGTTAACTATTAGTCTCTACGAGTCCTACTTAAAGGGATCATGGGATATGAGTTAGAAGGTTAACCTAATAGAGATACCTTCACCTAGACTTACTTTTGGATATTTGCTTATTTTACTTATTGTATTCATTATTGTTTGTTTGTTTTGTTTATTTGTTGATTTACATGCTTGTACTTATAGTCTTCACGACTCTGTTGTAGCCCTAGGCTAGTAGGAAAGACTGTGACATCTGGTAGTATAACTAGTTAATTTTTTTCCAGCTTTCTCGATATTAATGCGACCTATCGTGGTTAGATAGAGAAAGCTCACGACCTCCACCCCTAGTATCATCAGCTGCCTCAGCTTTAATGTGAGAAATCACGGCTAGATAGAGGAGCTGATGATCCTTACCCTAACCTAAGCTTATGGGTAAGCATAGTAAACGTGTTAAGCGAAAAAACGCCTTAATAGTTGGATTCTGTGGTATTAACGTCAACTTTACTTTTAACCGGTAATATACCACTAAGGTTAACCGGAGAGATGCAACCCAAAACTAACGTTAACCCAGGGTATTGTGTAGAAGTATGGAAATTTTACGTTTTCTAGGTAAACCACCCTAATAATGAGTTCACTATTGGTTTATCCGAGAGGTTCTGCGACTAAGTCTTTAACTTAGTATTTATTGAATAGTTAAGCCTGGGCGTAGCTAAGGTAAATTAATTAAATATATTATGGATTTAAATAATAAACGTTAATGATGGATGGATCGGTTAGCCCTGAGATTACCTCCTAGTAGTTACTAGAATTACGAGAGTAATAATAGTAATAAGGGGAACGCCGGATATACACTAGCACTTTATAAATAAGTCCTACAAAGGAATTCTCCTCAATAAAGGCAATAAAATCAATCTTTTACCCGGCTACGATAATTATAGGACACCATCACCGCAATTCTCAGAACTAGGTAACCCACCAAGAGCATTATCCAAGTAACCATAGGACGACGAAGCCAGAGAGAACACAGAAAACCACTAGGGGAAAGGTAAAAACCCCGAAAATCCGCTCTCCTAAGGTAATATCCCCGGCCTATTACGTTGGAATCAGAATTTTCAATAAATAGAACCCTAATTTCACAAAGGTTTTATGAGAAATAACGGCTTATAAGGGAGACCCGGTATCCACGACGGATAACAACTGAGATAGAACCCACCGTCCACAGGAATACCTCCGCAACAGGGCACTTAGGGACCACTGAGTTATACGCAGCTAACACCAGCGGGGACATCTCATAAACACCAATAAGGAATACTCATAGGATTACCACCGGATATATCGAACATACCACCGAACTTCCCGTAAACAGCCACGGTAACAACACCGACGCTAATATCAGGTTCCTCAGACTCCATCGGAGCCGAGATGCTTGTGATGTTCTGTTAACTACTAAGTAAACACTAAAATAACCCACTTACACAGGGTTCCCCCCCATATAACGGAGGAATTCCATAATATTATGGGATTTTCTAGCTGGACATAGACCGAAAATTCGGATAAAAGCCCATTTTTCATAATAGAGATATTCCCTATTATTGGGACGTGGATCTTTGGATCTCTAGTCTGGACGTGAAAACGACTAGTCTAGGTGCGTTATTAGATATCACCCAGTATTAGAACTCCCTGCTATGTGGAAAAGTACTCAACTAGTAGGAATATTACTTAGGACTAAGTGAACATCGTTATTATATGGTAAACGAGTACTACTCACTTAAAAAAGTGATCCGAAAACGATTCGGGTTAACACAGTAGGAATCCATCACATAAATCACCATTAACCGATTTACCATAAAAAAAATCCATAGTACAGTAGATATCCGCATTTTCACCTAAGATTACTTTAAGCACACCAAATCATGGATAGGAACAATAACAACACTAACGCAACTACTCACGATCTTCTATAATAGTCTAAATCCGGAGCTACAACAATTCCTAGACGAGCCCACTCCTCACAACACCGTCGAGGGATATATCATCCTCGCCGAGAGGAAACGAACAGCAGTCAGGAAACGCCTACAGAACCCCATCGAGATCAATCACACCTCCGACGATGAGGAAGAGGTTCTATAGAGCAGAGACCACAATAATAGGTGGAAAAACCGTGGATTCCAGTGGAACAGCCGCAGGAAAACCCAGAATCAGTACAACACTAATCGATCTGGGCCCCCTAAACACGACTAAAAAGATCACCACCCCTAAAATCAACCAATAAGAAACCTAGGATGGAGGAGATTTATTATATATAACCGATTAGGTCAAACCTTGGATAAAGCGAAGTACATCTAGGAGGACCATAATAAGGATAATCTAATTAATAACCTCATTAATTATAACTATACTCTTACTGACCTCATCGAAGTTCCTCCCGAGATACCCGAAAAAATTACTAAACTTCTAATTAAAATAGAAGTAGTAGGATGAATAAAAAACTCAGCATATAACACAGAACATTCCACGCCCCGGCAAGCGAATTCAACACCCAACCGACACCCCGACATCCTCATCACACCACCGGCGCTCATATACATAGACGACGCCATCAACTTTAGCGGTTTTATAACCAAAGAACCCTCACAAAACGGGGTCCCCAACGTTCAGAAAGGGCAAATTGTTAACACCTAAGTCAAACCAGTAAAACGAACACTAATACTAATGTCACGGGCCAAGGCCCGATCAGAGGCCTCGGAACCACTCGGCCATGTCCAACGCCAACCGCTGCTTACTAAGCTTGACCAGGCCCAGGCAGACCTGATCAGGATCTAACGGATTTATGGGGTAGTAGACTTTTCCTTCTTTTCTCCTTATTTTGAAGATACTCGTAGTAGTTGTTATAGTTAATTGTAATATATGTATTTGGACTGTTATATTATCTTTAAGATTATTAAAGGTAATTAATTAAATACTTAGTATAAAAGCCCACGATTTATATAAAAGTAGTAAGAAGTTTTAGATGGGTTGATCTGAGGAGTCCCTGAACGTCTAAAATTGATTAGTACGGCTTAATCAGACCTAGAGGTTATTATAAACTCGAAACGACGCGTATATATATTCGTAGTAGAGTATTTCGATTATGTTATTAAGTATACTATGGTTATTATTAAACGTAAAACACTAGGATAAGTAATAATTATACGATGATGGAAAGTAACGTTAAATTATTTGGAAACTCGTAGTAATTGGTGTAATTAATTGGATAATTTATAACCCAATTATAGGAGATGCGGACCGCCTAAGTAATCGAATAAGAGACTTAATAAGAGCAGATTCAATTATTATAGGAAGCCCTAGTAGAACCTAGGTACCCGATATTAACAATAAACTAGTCCTTAATACCCTTTATAATACTAATTCCCCCCGATTAGGTTTATATATTACCTCTAAAATAAGTTAAATATTAGATTCCTAATTTACCGAAGTTTAATGGATTACGTAAAAAGTTTTAATAATAGTATTTTGAGATAGGAGGGAAGATAAGTATAGATAAAAAAGCCTTTGGTTTAGAGTTAATTGTATTCACTTACATCTACTCTAAATTAGAAAACACTATGTAAACTATGGTGAGCGCCTATTATATGTAAGGAGGGGCCGATAGGTCGAAGAACCCGGATAGATTTATAGAATACTTAAAAGGTTATTATACGGACCTTAACATAAAAGTATAAGCCCTCGACCAATTAAGGATAATACGGTAAAAGGAGAATAAGAGTTTTATTTATTTCCTCCCTAAGTTTAAAAAGGAGCTTATAAAAGTAGGAGGAGGATACTAGTTAAACGTTATAAGGATCAACTACCTTAAAGGAGCCCTAAACACCACAATAAGAGCCCCCCTCATCAGCATAATTAATAAACTAATAATATATATTATATACACCTAAATAATCCTAAGTATAAGCTTAGAATTGGATAGCGAATCCTACTAAGCCCGCCGTGAGTATCAGCATAGGAGATCACTAACCCTTAACTAAATAAGAACTAAGTCCCCTCGGAAGTAAAATAGTTAATTAGAGTCCCCTTAACCTAATTAAATAGAGTGGGAACCTATAAAGGTAAATAAGTTAACTAAGGACAAGAAAGTCCATAAACGGCTAAGCTAAGAGGAAGTTCTTAGATGTTATAATTATAATAAAAAAGGGTATATATAATAGTAATACTCTAAGGATCGAAAAGAGATAAGGAAAACTAAAACTTTTAAAAGAAAAACTAAGGAATAAAGTGAAATGGACAATAGCTCTAATTAGGACTCTGAGGACTCGGGGAAAGAGTAACTCTTAATAAAAGTTATTATTAAGAGGAATAAGTTGTAAAGGAATAAAAGGTTATTAAAAAGAGTATAAATTGTGATCTATTTTATATTAATATTAGGATTAATAGGATACACTATATAACTGCCCTTATTGATATAAGGTGTTTAATATATGCCCTAATTAGCGACGCGTTCGCTAAGAAACTCCGTTTACTATATATTAGTATTATACCTCGGAATTTAATGTAAATCACCACTATAATTCCTAGTGTAATCCGCTACATTATTTACACTAATATCGATATTAATAGCTATAAACGACACCGATTATTCTTTTATATTATTCCTAACTAAGAAGACGATATTATTTTTGGAAGGTCCTGGATAATTAACGATGATGTTATGGTTTACTTAGTGCAAGGTATTTTGTATATAAGTGTCGTGGACCACTGGGTAATAGAAAGGAAACTGGGTTAAGCCCGGTAAAATCCAAAGTTCCTAATTTAGTAGTAAACTAAATTGGTATTCTTAGCCCTGATTAGGTGGGCATAGAAGAGAAGAGAGACCCCTCTTAGTACATTTACCCTAAATGCGTTCTCTATAAGTTTAGCCGATATCGAGAAGGCCTTAGTACTAAAAATGAAGATAGACCCGAGGACGAAACTCCCTATATATTACTATAAGTTTTTATATGTTTTTAACTAAGATAAAGCTAATTAACTACTACTACACCAGAAGAACGTCGATTATATTATCCTTATTAAAAAGGACTCCTATAATTAAGATAAACTAGTGACCTGGGGACCTTTATATAGTATATTAAGGGAAGAGTTAATTATACTACGCTGAACCCTTATAGAACTATTAAATAAAGGGTTTATTAGGGCTAATAGCTCCCCAGTATTATTACCCGTTCTATTTATCCGGAAACCTGGAGGAGGGTTATGGTTCTATGTTAATTACCGTGCCCTTAACACTATTATAAAAAAGGACCGATACCCCTTACCCCTAATTAGTGAGACCCTAAGGGCACTAGTAAAAGTGAAGTGGTTAATAAAGTTGGATGTTATCGTTGTATTTTATAAGATCCGGGTTAAGAAAGGAGATAAATGGAAGATGGTGTTTAGGATAAGGTATAGGTTATACGAATAGATGGTTACCCCCTTTGGTTTAATTAGAGCTTTTACGACGTTTTAGTAATATATTAACTATACCCTACGAGATTTCTTAGATAAGTTCTGCTTAACTTATATCGACGATGTTCTAATTTATTTAAATAGTTCCCTCTCTAATTATAGAGAGAAGGTTAAGAAGGTCTTTAAGTGCTTAGGTGCTATAGGTTTATATGTGGATATTAATAAGTGCGAATTCGAAGTTAAGAGTATTAAGTATTTGGGGTTTATTGTTGATGTTAGTAAGGGAATTTGCGTGGACCCTGAGAAGATTAAGGTAATCCAGGGATAAGAAGTGCCCCGATTAGTGTAAAGAGTCCATGGGTTTATTGGTTTTACTAATTATTATTAGTAGTTTATACTTAACTTTTCGGGGATTATATAACCCTTAATAACCTTAACTAAAAGGGATATACTATTCATTTAGAGTAAGGAGTGTGCTAAAGTGTTCGAGGAGCTGAAGACGCTCCTGATTAGTGCACTTATATTAGCTCACTGGGACCCTAATCGAGCTATAGTACTCGAGACCGATTCATCTAGTTATGTGGTAAGAGGTGCCTTATTGTAATATAACGACGAAGGGATCCTAAAACCTGTAGTGTTTTTTTTATGTAAGAACTTATTTGTAGAATATAATTACCTGATATATAATAAGGAATTATTAGTAATAATATGCTACTTAGAGTATTAGGATTTAGAATTGTGGAGTGTAGAAGAGTTCACTATTCTGATTAATCACCTGAATCTGAAGTACTTTATGACGAAGAGATAGTTGAGTGAACGTTAGATTAGGTGGTTAGAATTATTGTTTTGTTATAACTTCACTATTTAGTTTAGACCTAGTAAAGAAGTAGTAGTTCCTGATACATTGTTGAGATGTGAATAGGATATCCCTAGTACCCTATAGGATAATAGGTTAAAGGGTCGGAAAATTAAACTCCTAAAAAATAGGATTAATATATTATGAGTTAATAACATAGTAGTGATTAGAGAAGTGTGGGCCCGATTAGGGTAAGTAGAGAGGGTTGAGTTTAGTATAAGAGACTCCCTTAGAGGTATGGATTAGACCGATAACCCTAGCCTAAATAAGATGGAACCCCCCTTGAACCCTTTTAAAGAAGAGCTATTATACTCTTAGTGGGATAAAACCTTAGACCAGAATAACCGATATTAGTTAATTAGGGGGGTAATATAAAAAGGAGACCGATAACTTCCCTTATAGTAAAAGTTACCGATAATATTATTAAAATGTATAATTAACGATAATAAGAGATTATTGTGGAGGGATAGAATCTGGATTTTATATTATGAGCCCCTAAGGACGGGTTTAATCTAAAGGTTCCACGACTCTACGTTAACGGGACATCCGGGGAGGGACGCTTTAAAGGCCCTAATTAGCCGCTAGTTCCACTAGTTAAGCTTATCCTAGGATATCCGAAGATTTATAAGGAATTGCGATGTTTGTGGACGAGGAAATGTATAGTATAATAAGAAGAGGGGCTTATTAAAGCCTCTACTTATCCCTGGACGGATCTGAGCAGAGGTCTCTATTAACTTTATAATAGGACTACCCCCTTCCCGCCGTAATAGGGCTATTAATGTTATAGTGGTGACCGATCATTTATTAAAGAATATAATCTTTGAGTTATTAAAGGATATTATAACGAATATAATAGTAGACCAACTAATCTGAGGTTTAATCAAACACCATGGGATACCTTATATAATTATATTAAATAGGGGACCATAGTTTACGAGTCTTATATGGAAATAACTCTACTAATTACTACGGATTAAATAGAAACTCTTTATAGTGTTTTACCTAAAAATAAACGGAGTTACAGAGAGGGTAAACTAGGTGATAGAAACCTATCTTAGAGTATACATAGTGTATACTTAGGACGATTAGGATAAACTACTCCTAGTAGTAATAATAGCTATTAATAACCGGGTCACCTCGTTAATAGGATTTAACTTATTTTTTATTACTTATGGGTATAACTTAGACCTAATTGAAATAGAGGAACCCTTATAGAATAGTAATAAGACCCCTATAGTAAGAGTAGAGGCTCTGGTTTAGAAGTTGAAGGACACTTCTAAGTGGGCTTAGGTGGTAATAGTAGTAGTATAAAAGAAATAAGAGATTACCGTAAACGTAAAGTATTAATTATTTAATTAGTTTAAACTTAGGGATAAGGTTTAGTTAAGGTTACGGAATATTTAGTTTAATTAATTATTAAAAAGGTTTAATTAGGTTAATGCGAAGTATACCATCCTTAAACTAATTAAATCCTATGCTTACCGGTTAAATATACTATTAAAAATCCATAACATCTTTTATATAAACTTAATTAAGTATACTAAAATTAATCCATTATTATTATAAAATTGTGATAACGCCTAATTACTTATAATACTAGTGGCTAATAGGGAGGAGTTTAAAGTTGAGGAGATCCATAATACACGGAAAGTATAGGGTAAATAAAAGGTCTTAGTAAAGTAGAAGGATTATACCTAATTCACCTAGGAGCTAATGGATATACTAGTGGATATAGTAACCTTAGACCGTTACGAGGCCGATCACGGGAATATCCCTTAGGAAGGGAGGGGAGGAAGGGGGTAATTATTACGGGCTAAGGCCCGATCAGAGGCCTCGGAACCACTCGGCCATATTCAACACTAACCACTACTTACTAAGCCTAACTAAGCCTAAGTAGACCTAATTAGGATCCAACGGATTTGTGGGGCAGCAGACTTTTCCTTCTTTTCTCCTTATCTTAAAGATACTCATAGTAGTCGCCATAGCTAGTTGCAATATACGTGCTTGGACCGTTACACAGCCCTTTTCCCTCTCATCATCCTATTCTTAGGGAACGTCCTACTCCCTTCTTAATAATATATTAGGTATTATCACTTTTTTTCTTAATTAGTACTTAATCCTAAAATCGTACTAAAATAACTCTTTTATTTAACGGCTTTATCTCTTAGTTAAGTATTACTTTTTTATAAAATACTCTAAACCCTTATAATCCGTTAAAATAATAAAATACCGGACACTATAGAGTTCAGCCCTCTAAGATCATAAATAAGTGAGCATTATAAGAAGCTCCTTATTGTAGATCGGGTAATTATACTCTACTAGCGATAGTTTCTGTGAGTAGAACCCTACTAACCTCTAGTGACCCTCTAGGTCCTTTTATAACAATACACCACCTAAAACAAAACCTAAGCAGTCTATCTCAACGTGTGTTTCGTCGTCTAGGTCAAATTACTATAAGAACGGCTCTTCTATGAACATCCTTTTTAGTATTTCGAATACTTCTCCTTAAATTATTCCCTAATAAAAGATTACCCCCTTTTTTATTAATTGGGTTAGGGGCTCCATTAGTTTACTATACCCTAGTATAAATATATAATAATAGTTGGTGAAACCTAGGAAGCTTCGTATACCTTTAAGGGACCTAGGGGCTAATTACTCCTTAATAACTTTCAACTTATTAGGATCACATAATAAACCCTTTCCCACGGTGACAATAAAGCCAACGTATTTCACCTTCTTAACACAGAATTCGCACTTCTTCGGGTCTAAGTTCAGGCCGGCTTTAACTAGGGCCTAGAAAACCACTCATACTTTCTCCTTATAATCCCTCTTCGAACCATCAGTATAAATAAGGACATTATCCATATAAACTATAATAAAATTATTTAGGGATTTCCATAAAAAAGAATTAATATATTACTAGAACGTTACTAGGGCACCGATAAGCCCGAAAAAGCAGACCACCCACTTAAATAACCTATATCTTATTTTAAAAATAGTCTTCTCTAAATCTCCTTTAACGATCCGTATTTTATGAAAAGTAATTATAATATTAAATTTCGTAAACCACTTAGTAATAGTTATTCTACTAAGAGTTTCCGATATTAATAAGAACGGGTAATAGTCCTTTTTCGTAATAGCGTTTAGGGCTCTATAATTAACACAAAATCTCAATCCACCTCCTAGCTTCTTAGCGAATAGCACGGGGGCACCGGCTACCGAGCAGCTAACTCGAATAAACCCCTTATCCAGCAGGTTGTTAAGTGTCTTTTTTAGCACTAGTAACTCTTCTCTTAACATAGCGTACAAAGGTCCCCAAGGGAGTTAGGGCTCCTTCCCTTCTGGCCCTATCTCTAAAGGGATTACGTGGTCCATACCTGGTCGGTGGGGGGGCACCGGGTATATTTTAGTTAGGTTAAATAAGTCTCTAAACTCCTTATACACCTATTCTAATACTAACCTCGAAATATCTTCCTATTTTTATAGTTTTAACTTTATGAAAACCTTCTTAATATCTTATAAGTTGGTTACCATAACAACAGTTAGTGGTCTCTAGTTATCTTTTTATCTTTTTTTTTATGTTATACGGCAAACTATAATAAACGGTACCGCTAATAATAATCTAGCCTAATATATCTCTAATATGTTTTCAGGCTCTTCTTCATTAAAGAAGTATACTCTCACTCTTCCTTTCCCATAAGTAAACTAGTGGATACTAACATCATACTTCACCTTATTCTAAACTATCTAAGGATTTCCCAAAAATATATCCAATTCTAAATTATCCACTATATATACGTAAACTCGTTATATATAGCCACTAATTTCCATTTACATCACAACTACTCCCTGGTTTCCACCTGGTGAGGGGCCACTTATTATGTAACCTCTCATAGGGCATTTTATTATATCAATGTCATAATATAGCCCACAATTACTGTCCCGTAATAGTGGTTCCACTTTTGCGACAATCAATAAACGGTAATCGGAGGCATCGTATAAAGGAACAGTTAACTATAATATAGACTTCGTAGCTAGTGTCCACTAGGGTATTAATTAAGTGTCCTTTATTAATTCTGACTTTTATAATTATAAACTGCTTGCCCTGCTGCTACTAGCTCCTTTAGTATTTCTTCTATCCCTTTACTTACTCCTTAATGAGCTCCGGGGCTCGATTTTATCCCAGAGTTATTCTTTTCCCGACTTATACTTATTACTCGAACTGGGGGTCATCGACTAGTTTTCTTTTTTTATGTTTCCTTTTAGGTAAGTTTTAGCTATAAGGGGCTGGTTAGCCTGTTAGCGGTGTTCGGCCTTCTTCTAGTAGTTCTATGTAAAGTGTCCTTCTTTTTTATACTTCAAGTATTCGTAGTAGTCCTTATTATGTTCCGGGTTTCTCTATTAGGAACGGTTATTATCTATAAAAGAGTTAGAGCCTCTCCGGGGTCTAATAGTGGTTTTTTTTTTGGTTTTTATAGACCAAACTACTCTTATTATAATAACGTTTTTATTGTTATCCTTTGGATGAGTAGTGGGGGAATGGGTAGACCTCTAAGGGTAATTATATTTAGAGGCCCGTTTAACTTTCTAAGTAATGTCCTATACTCGGGTGAGCTAACCTAGGTAATCCTTAGGAAGCTCGATTATAAGTAACCGGTCCTTTAGTGAAGGGGTTAAGGTTACCTCTAAGAGTGATATTTGTACGGTGATGGGCTAATTATTACCACTAGTGTTAGCTATTATTTATTCGAATTTAGGTAAGAATATTATAAAATTCTCGTTTTCTTTTTAGTATAGGGTTTATAATTAGGTAACGGCTTAGGATTAGGTATTCGGATCTAAATAAGTGTAATCGAGGTAACGTATAAAGTCCTCGGGGTTTTTGGTTTTATTAGGTCCTCCGGTAACGTAAAAGGTGTTAATTACTTATTAGGGACTAATTTCTAAATATAAATTAACTAGGTATTAGAGTTTATAGTTTATAGGGTAAAAGGGGTAATCCATTAAGATCTTATCTTTTATTTATTATACTTAAGGGGCATATTCCTTTTATTTACCTGAAAACTTCGGGGAGTTAAGTAAGGGCTTCTAACGAATTAACTCACTACTAAGCACTAGTGGGGTATCGGTATGGATACTATTAAGAGTATAAAGGGTTTCACTCCTAGGGGTCATTAACCTCTAGTTCTAAATCTTCTCCAATTTCTCACTAATCTCTATTATCTGGGTTTATAGGGATCCTAGAGTAGTGTTCAACATCTCTTTTATAGTTAGTTTACTATGGAGCATCGGGGGTATAGTAGCGTCCATTAGGGCGACTAGGCTATCTCGATTATTCTTTTAGGGACTAGTGGGGAACCGGTGGTCAACTTATTAGAGTCCCGGGAGTGTCGTTCTTCACAGGGAGCCGTGCTCGACCTATACTCCTTTCTACTTAACCGGTGGGGAGCCGCACTCAACCCAGTGTTACGGTAAGGTTATAATCCTAAGCTTAAAGTATACGAAGGGCTAGGCCTAGGTGTTTTCGACCTTAGGGTACTCTATTATTATTTACTTTAAGTTAAGGAGCAAAAGAGAGGAAGTTCCTCGTAAGGGGGGCGGTGTAGGAATTTATATTGTTGGAGAACAAAGGGGACCTCTGGTGGGGCGCCGGAGGTCACCGGAGGCCCTTTGATCGGAGGCCCCTTTGACCGGAGGGCTCTTTTGTTGGATGCTGGTTAACGCCTCAGGCAAAGCTTAGGCCATCGTGGGCATCAGCCCGTAACACGCTATCTAATTCTAAGTTTATACTTAGGAGCATTTAGGTGTATACAGTGTATATTGTTAGTTTGTTGATTATGCTGATGTGGGGGGCTCTTATTATAGTATTCAGGGCTCTTTTAAGGTAGTTGATCCTTATAACGTTTAATTAGTGTCCTCCTCTTACTTTTATAAACTTCTTTTTAAATTTAGGGAAAAAGTAAACGAAATTCTTATTCTCTTTTTATTGTATAATCCTTAGTTAATTAAAAGCTTGTATTTCTATGTTAAGGTCCACATAGTAACCCTTTAAATATTCTATAAATCTATCCGGGTTCTTTAATCCATTGGCCCCTCTTTACGTATAGTAAGTGTTTACTATAACCTGCGCAGTGTTTTCTAGTTTAGAGTAGATATAAGTGAATATAGTTAACTTTGAACTAAAGGCTTCTTTATTTACACTTATTTTCCCTCTTATTCCAAAATACTATTATTAAAACTTTTTATATAATTTATTTCGAAGGTGGTACGTAGACCTAATTAGGGGGAATTGGTGTTATAAAGGGTATTGGGGACTGGTTTAACGTTAAGGTTAGGTACCTGGGTTCTATTAGGGCTTCTTATAATAGTCGAATTTGCTCTTATTAGGTCTCTTACTTAGTTACTTAGGTGGTCCACATCTTTTATAATTAGGTTATAAACTATCCGATCAATTATACTAATTATTATAAGTTTTTAAATAATTTAGCATTATCTTCTATTATTATTTAATTATCACTTATCTTAGTATTTTATATTTAATAATAATTATAGTATACTTAATAACATAGTTGAGGTACTCTACTATGGGTATATGTACGCATCTTTTCGAGTTCATAATAACCTCTAGGTCGAATTAGAGTATACTAATCAACTTTAAACGTTCAGGGACTCCTCAGGTCAACCCATCTAGAACTTCTTGCCACTCTTACACAGGTCATAGACTTTTATACTAGGTATTCAATTAATTACTTTTAGTGATTTTAAAAATAATATAATGGTCTAAGCACGTATATTATAACTAGTTATAGCAATTACTACGAGTATCTTCAAAATAGGGAGAAAGGAAGGAAAAGTCTACTACCCCATAAATCCGTTGGGTCCTAATTAGGTCTCCCTGGGCCTGATCAGGCTTAGTAAACAACGGTTAGCGTTAAACATGGCCGAGTGGTTCCGAGGCCTCTGATCGGGCCTTAGCCCGTGACATTCTTAATTTATCTCTTTTAATAACCCTTACTTTATATATTCTATAATTATAAAATACTATAACGTGGTTTATTAGTGAGCGGGACACTATCAGCGACCAGGATACTTTCCCCACTTTTATAGTAAAAAGCCTTTGTATTTCAACTACAATTAATTAAATTAATTACAATTACTTAGAATCACTTAAACTACTTATTTCCATAACCTTTAAATAAGTTCTTATATTATAACTAGTTTTATAATAAATACTATAATATAGTAAACCCGTTTAACGATACTTCGACGACCCCTCATTTTCCTCTTTATTTCCTCGCTATTCTTTAATAACACCCTTTTTAATTATAAATTCCTTAACCTGTAATCCATTAATTGCCCCTTTATCCTATAATCGGTTTTTTTTAGTTCTCTATTATTTACTAAGAGCTATATTTACATTCTAAAAATATTGCACCTCTTTTTATAAAAGGGTAGTCCAGTGAGAAATAGACTATAAACCTTTAAAAAGCTTATTAACCACCTCATAAATTAAACGTCGCGGTCGAGTACAAGAACGCCTTCGGCCACGGCATCGTCAGAATCCCGTCCATGTGCACTGCCAACGCGGTCCGCGAGTATTTTAAAGACGGCATGCTGCCACAGGATCCCATCTGCGAGCAGCCGGGACACCCTTGGGAGAACACCTCATGGAAGCCTCTCTGGTCTGAGCTTGGGTATGAAAGACTCAACAGCACAACTCCCGCTCGTGCCTATTGATTGTTTAGAGAACAGGTTGCATCCGATGGCTGTGATGTGTTTCGCAACGATGAATTTGTTTGGCGCTTGTTAGCATTTCGGTGCCCGGGAGCTGCTTCTTAGCTATCCGGGATGTGATTCACTTTATGGCTTTCATCAGTCTCATTATTGTTGTTATTATTATCGATTTCTTTACCAGTATCTTCGTTAGTGTTATTACCTCCCGAATAGTAAAACTCTAGACACAAAGGTGGAGTACCATTGGAAAACTATATTAATGAATAGAGTAATTATGTAGATATGTGTGCCGCTATTCTTGAGTGTAATATTTATCAATGGTCTTTTATCTAATTTCTGTGAAGAAAGGGGAAAAAAGCTATATTACGTGAATAAGAAATTGTAAAACAAAGGAGAGCCTAAATGGCAAAGGATTGCTGTAATCAAATAGACAGTGAAGCGCCATGCCAGTGATTAAACCCTCCATATTACATCCATGGATCAAAGCGTAAGCTAGTCATCTTTCAAATACTCCTTGACGAAAAGGTTCCAGAAGCATGGCGTGTACTCTAACATGCTGTCTGGGTTGAATCGACCCGGGAAGTCTGGCTCTTCAAGTTTGCCCGCTTTGCCATTCCTCTTGTAGCACTCGTAGTTGTTGACGAGGGCGGCAGGAACGTCCTTGACCCACCTCTTGACGTCGTTGAGTTCGCCTTCGTTGAGCTGTCTGTCAACGTCTCCAAGCATGGGCACGGGGTCAGCATAACCGAGACCAACGCAGTGCTGGAATTCTGTTAGAAAACTGAAAATAATCTCATGAGGAGCGTGGTTAAACGGGACTCACGTTCTCGTGCCAGATTCGCGCCGGTTCGCTCAAGCATAACGCTTCATCCATAACATTCTTGCCCTGTTAGGGGCAAATTGTTAGTTCCGATCTGTTCAGTCAGAGCACATGAGAGCTTACAGAGTTACTCGTGTAGCCCGCCTCATAGACAAAGACCCTGTATTTTTTCTTGCTTTCCGTTTGCATGCCTTGAATCACAGCGAATTCTTTCTGCAGCAGTGTGTCAGTCCCTTCTATATTGCAAACATCATGGGAACTTACAAATTTCCTGAAGACGCCTTCGAACATCGCGTCGATCATGATATTAGTCACGTCAGAGCTCAACCACGCACCATCCGCAAATGAGTTCAGTATGTACTGTTTCATGTCGCCGACACCGCCGGGGTTCTCGCCCTTGAGAGCGGCCCCGACCGTGGTCTGGGTATGGTTGCTGATCCGTTCGAACATTTTGGCATAGCTCTGCTGCAAGTCCTTCTCCAGTTGATCGGGCGAGATTTTGGCTGACTTCCCTTCTTCAGTCGCAGCAATGGCGATTGCACCAGCTATGAACGTCGCCGGGTTGACAAACTTCCCGAGAGCCGTTGCAGGCCCGACGGTCAGTTGGTCTCCGAGAGTCCCTGATATACCGGCCAAGCTGGTGAACAGACCCACGAGCATGTTGAGAATGGGCGAAGCGTCGTCGTCTGGTGTGCCATACTTCTTCACGATCTCGATGATTTCGTTGTGAAGAATCCCGGAGGTTCCGTTGACCATCTTCGCCCAAAAACTAAATATAGCTGTCAGTCCCGAATACTGCTAACCAGCAGGGCATAAAATCTTGTGTATACGTACGAAAACATAGCCGAGTTCATGTTCGCAACCTGATGGTGCACGAAGTAGGCCTCGTTGGGGGTATACTCGGAGCAAACTTTTTGAGGCCCGACGCAGGTCTTTTCTAATATGTTCCCGCAGTCGAGCTGTGAGCCTCCATCGTCGTTGTTGCCACCCGTGGCCTGTCTCAAGTAGGTTTTTGCCCAGTCGTCAACACTGTTAACATTGAACCATTCGGTCAGGTGCTCGGCAGCGCCTGACTTCTCCCACGTCGTCTTGAGCGTCTGCTGGGTTGTCCCCCAGTATGTGTAGCCACAGATACCCTCTGGAACTTGGTCGTCTTGGTTGTTGGGATCTTCTGGTCTCACGGGCAGTTTCGGGTCGACGACTCCCTCGGGATCGTCACCTTCGGCGTTGCTGAGGCCACAGGCGGGGCTGAAGGACGTCTCGGCGATGTTGTTGAAGGATTCGAGGACAAAATGCTCATCGGCACGGAAGTCGCCCGAGAGGTCAGTGTAGTAGATGCACTGGCCGGCAGCAAGGCCAGCATACGCCATCTCCTTTTGCTGGCGCCAGTGAAAGGCCGAGCCCAAAGGCCTGCTCTCGTCCTCGCCGTCGTTGTACCAAACCCAAGTGTCGCCCGAGAACTTCTCGATCCACAGCAGGTCAGCCTTCCCGTCACCGTTGACGTCGGCAAAGCGTAGGTTGGCGCGGTCGTGGCCCTCGTCAATCTTGATCTGGCCAACGACCTTGAATTTCCCGTCATTCTGGTGCAGGAATCCTTGGACTCTTCCATTTGGTTCGAGACACAGCATGTCCGCTCGTCCGTTGCCCGTCAGATCCGCGAAGCGTACAGCCACTTTTCTCGTTAAAAAAACACTCGTCGCAGAATGAGGGTACCCGAGAACTTACAGTCGTTAATTCCGACTCCTCTCCTCCCTCCACAGTTAGGAGCTTGGACCGAGATTGAGTTAAACTGCCACTTCTGTGTCTTGGGGAATTGGTTGATGAAGACCTCGACGACATTGGTCTTTGGGTCAACGTAGATGATGTCGCATGCGCCATCGCCATCCCAGTCCGCAAGGTGCAGATCCAGTCGGTGCATGGCCCTAGGCGGGGTCCAAATGACACCGGGTGTCCAGTCCCAGAAGCCGAGGGGGTCGTCGTTGTTGATGGCCCTTCTGCCCCGGTTGATGAATAGCTCCATCTTTCCGTTAGACCACACCCATACATAATCAGACTTTCCGTCCTTGTGTCCGACCATGTTGCAGTACTTGTTGCCGTCCATCTTGAGTTTCGATGCTCCGCCGCCCTCGTTTTTCCAGACGCGCATCTTGAAGCTGTGATCTCCGTTCTTGAGCTTCTCGTGCTCGAGGAAGACGTAGTCCTTGAGAGAGAGGTTTCCGAACGAGGAGGAGCCGCCGTAGACACGGGCGAAGTGAACGCGCTTGCGAAGATCGGACTCGGACTTGGTGACGTAACCCGGCAGGCCCTTGTGTGTTGGGCCCGTTCCTTCCTTCTGGAAGAAGCCCTGACGCCAGGCGACCTTCAAGCCGTTTCCTTCCTTGCCCTTTTGGCATGCCCGGTTGTTGATGAAAGTGGTGGTGGCACCCGTCTTATCCTTCCACAGCCAGTCATCACGACCCTGGATAGCTAGTCAGCTGTGGTTCCCTCTGCATGACGAGCAAGAACTTACGTCTCCGTTGATGTCGTGGAACTGAACGCCCTTGATGTCTCGTGTGTACTGATCTTGCCAGCGCACACCCAGCGACTGCCAGTACTTGGGCTTGTCGTCGACCCATCCGTTGCGCCAGACGGTAACAGTGCCTAGTTTGTCAATCGCGACGTAGTCTCCGCGTCCATCGCCATCAATGTCTGCCATGCGTACGTTATCTCGGCTGGATACTTCGGCGCTCTTTATCTGGCCAAGATTCTTGAATGTCGGCACCCTGCCGTCCTTCCTGCTACCGTCTCCCTGGTTGATCGAGAGGTGCGCATTGCCATTCTTGTCGATACAAACGAAGTCGTCCAGGCCGTCGCCATTCATGTCGATAAAGTATTGACCGGCAGGATCGCATTTCATGAAAATCGAGATGTCCTTGGCCGCCTTCGTAAATTTGCCTGCTCCGTCGGCAGAGTTGGCCCTTGGGTTTCGTCAGCTGTAAACAATCTTCGAGACGGTATGGTTCCGAAACCCACCAAACAGCAAAGACGTCGTTGTTGTCGCCGTCGCCTTTGATCCATGCGACGAAGTCGTCGTACTTGTCCGAAAACAGTCGAGCAAACCGCCACTGGTCTCGGTCCCATTCGCTCTCCGCGGACCAAATGATCTGTCGTTGTTAGCCAACGAACCTGGTTTCTCCAAAGGATCGCTGCGACTCATACCCCCATCTCTTTGCTGTAGTGCCGATAAACGTCATCGTCGTTACCACTGCCACGCTGCGTCCTTCCGCCAGGATTTATGCCCGAGCCAGACTTCTTGTCGCATACTGGATCGGCCACCGCAAAGTCCTTGGAGGGTGGCTGAATTTGTTGAAGCGCGGCGAGCCTGAGAATCGTTTTGTAGAAGATGTACGCCATCTTTTTGTGTCCCACGTCCTTCAGACGTTGTTAGCAAACCCACGAGAGATTCGATTAGTGAAAGACGTACATTGGGGTGTACTTTGGGTGTCTCCTTGTCATAGTAGTCCTCCCACTCCGACTCTCGGTCCACGGCTCCCGCCTTGATCCAACCGTGCTGCGGCCCCTTCTCCGGATCCATGTCAGCCATAGCGATGCACTTTCCTTCTTTCTGTCTGTCGTTGACAAGTTCGCGGTACTGGTTGTTTATGTAAAGCCGGTTTTTATTGCCGTTCGCGTTTGTCGTGTCAAGCAGAGTCGACATGACGACACAGGCGCGCCCCATGTCTTCTGACTGCCATATATCATCGAGCATGCCGTTCATTCGACCTTTTATGCCGTCTAGTAGGATACCACCATTGGCGTCGTTTGTGCCGGCGTTGATGATGATGACATTCGCCTAGGTAAACGTAAGCGACATGAGAATACAAGAGCGCAGAGCCTCGGTGGCCGATACGTACCTTGTAGCCGACAGCATGCCCGACTCGCGTCCGGATCTCCGATACAATCTCGCCGGGAACCGCTTCATGATCCTGTTGACTATTAGTCAAGTCGCCAAATGCGGTGGCGAGTGCGCCATACGTTGTCTTTCATGGGGCCATCATTCCGGCCGCCGACCATGTCGACGTTGAAGCCGTCAAATCGGAGAGCGTCTCTCAATGGCTTTCGTAAACTGCATTTTGTTAACAAGAGATGCACCAAGCTCACAGAAGCGTTGGACATGCCCGTTGCCATTACTGGACCCAATACCGGCCATGATAGACGCGCCAAGAGGCATGATGCGCAAGTCGACCTTGTCCTCTCGCTTCAATTTCAACGAGGGGACGTGGCCAAACTCGGCGAACGGATGCTCTGCCGCGACGGGGAAGTCATCTCGCTGGTGATCGAAATCTGTTGGCAACGCAGCGCTCTGGCTCAACAGGCCGGAGCCTGCGAGCAAAAGGGATTTTGTCCACCAATACATGGTGATGTGTACGTCGACGTGCTGGGGATGGCGGTTCGATGGTCACGTCGAGAGAGGCTTCGTGGACGCAGACGCATATTAAGTAGTAACACGATGCAGCAACTGGGTGATGCCTTATTTGCTATTATCATGCTCCTCTATACCATCGCGCCATGGGTGCTGACAATTCCCAGGTTCAGATTAGGGTTAATTTTAAAATCAGCAACAGCAGATCTCATCGTGGGTCGGAGTTCCCGCTGTTGTCCCGGCCAAGACGCAGGAACCACATCCCTCCGGTCGTGCCTGCTCTTTGGCGCGTATTGTCAGTGCTTGAGGCAGTCGCGAGTCTGAAATGCGGGTGCGCACCACATGCCTTTGGATCTTTGGTAAGGATAAGTGGGGAGTGGCCAGGTTCCGCCGCGACTTCTAGAAGCCCCATCACGAGCCATTTCATTGCCACCCTTCCGCCACCACCATCGTGATCCTTCTTTTGGCGGCAGAGAAAGGAGCGGCAAAGGAGGAACGGCGGAGAAAAGACCCAAATCCTCTCGTCTCCCTCGCCGGGGTCTCCGGCTCATCGTGATGGAACTTACGGTCTCCGGAAGAGCGGCTGGATCGGGACCGGCCAAGCATCTCGGCCCGCCTCGCTTGGCGGAGCTTTTGCGGAGCCCGGGCAGCTAAACGGCAGCCTGGGACTCTTGGCTGCTACCTTCTGCCAAAGTCCCTCCTGCCAAAGTCCCTCATGCCAACCTTTGGCCCTTGCTTCAAGTGCCGAGAGCTTTCACAGGCACCTGTTCCATTTTTTTTATCGCAACGTCACAGTTTGAATTTGCGGCTATTCCCCTGATTGTATGCAAGGATCCGTTGGGAATCAACCAAAGTTCTTACGCGTGGGTGCCGCATGATCCAATAGCCCGGGCTGCAGCGGCAGAAGAAATACCGCTTCCTCTACGATCGGATTCGTCCATGGACTTCTGTGCCAGTGGGGCCTCGGAATCAGCATGAAGAGAGGGAAGGTGGTTAAACCTCTTACTAGAGGAATGATCGGATGATCACGGCTTTGCAATATGCCAAATGCGAGTACTGGTGAAGAAGTTGCAGTGGTCCCACCATTACTCCAACCCCGCGCTAGTCTTAATCATGAGATCGTGAAAGTCAAAAAGTTCTACACAATAAAGGCAAGTTCGGTCACCATAAAGTGGTAGGGCTGTTGGAGGCAACCATCCACGCATGACACCGACGGGGAAGCGGTATTGCACCATCTGTCAATAAAAGGTCGGAGAAGGCCCGCAGCGGTTTAAAATTGACTTGGGGCTTGGTGGTGGCGCAGGGAACGGGTGACAGGCAGCATCCATATTGATCCTACTCAGCAGGTACCCAGATTTAAAATGGGATTATGTTTGCAGTGCACTCAGACAGGCACCATAAGCGCATGCTGTGTACATTGTCGGAGGTCTCCAACCCAAATCTTTGACCTCGATTCAGCATCACAGGTAAGAAGAAGCCAGGGGAATCCTCAGAGGCAGGCGCCTCAATCGCATCGACTGCGAACTGGCGACAGCACAAAAGGTCCAGAAGAGCTACTCCACTGCTTCCACATCTTTTCAAAACCATACATCAGGACCAAATCCTGATACACGCTGTCTACTCTTGATTGGCTTGACCTCTGCACAGGAGACACTATTGCCAACTCGCAGTTGATGGGCTAGGCCGGGAAAAGACTGCAATCGCGCCAGAAAGTCCTCGTATTTGCAACGCGAAAAGCTAGGATGCGACTTTGGGCTCACACCACGGTTACGGAAAAAGCCAAATACAAACCGAGGCGTATCTTTTCTCTGCTCGCTAAATAATTATTCCACCTGTTGAGAAAATGCAGAGTTCCGGGAATGGTGATCAGGCTACTTTTCGTGATTTCGCATTTCCCGGCGCATTTCCAGCCCGATCATCGTGTGGTTAGACGAAAACTCACCGGAGCGTCGCACGGAGACAATTATAGCGTCTTTCGGTGCAGATGTTAATTAAGGCCTGCCTGACCTGAAGATGCTTGCAGCGATGAGATGATCAGAGCCCGGCCTCGAGATGAATTCTAGCGTTAAAAGTCACTGCGGACGCTGAAGGGTTTGATCGAAGGGTATTAGTAGTCCAGCAACGTGCAAATGGAACTGGTGAGCCCGCGAGATATTCTGATGTCCTATGTAACAAAAATTCGACCGTGCCCAATATCAAGTCCCAACCCAGCTGCTGACGCGAAGCGGAGCGGAGCGGAAGGGCCTGGTCTCCGGAATTAAGCGTGGATCGAGACCATCCTGTGTACCTAGTGAGCATAGGCAGCAGCGAAAAAGACCATTTTCCTCCAAGCCAAGAAACTCCCGCATCCTCAATTATTCCTAACCCCCATCCCCCGCGGAATACCTCAATATTCCCTCCTCCGGACACACAAAAAGCACGTGCCGAACCCTCGCAGCCCAAACAACGTTGTCGCCCCGCACCGCTCGGAACCCCGGAACCGCGGAACCCCACGTCTCCACCACCGCTGCGCCACTCTGCGGCTCAGCTGCGGCCGGAGCTAAGGGAGAAAAGGAGAGAATATTGAATGAAGTGGATAGGTTCTCTTGTATAAAAGATTCGACGCTTAAATGAGCCTGTGTGGGTCTGTCGAATTGAGGGTCAATTGTGTGTATTCATGTGTTGTGTCTGCTAAGTGCTCCAGGGAGCGTCCCTGACCCTAGGGATAGGGGTAGGGGACGCCCCTGGATGCCTGAGGCGCGCTCGGGATTAACCTTACGCCGAGCGCCCGTTCCAAGGCGCTTTAGGAGCGTTCAATCTGACAGGGTCCAAGAATTGAATGGAAGTCTTGGCTATCCCTGGTGTTGGTTCTTACCATTTAGTATTTTAGCCAATCAGGTTTAGATTGACTCCTCGTACATGCTCACCCGATGCTCACTCACTTCTCACCCTAAGCATCATTTCGAGACTTGAAAGCAGCAACGACTTAGTGAGCAGGTGGGTGAAGGGATTTCACTTCAAAAATACAGTACATTGCCACCGCCGTCGCGTGCGCCGCCCCACATCGGCACCGGGCCAGGGGTATGAAAACGGCAGGATGAAAGCCTCCAAAGTGTCTGTCTCTACTATTCCCTAAAATGATCTACCATTACAATTATCCACCGTTCAAGATCACCCCGATGTATATCATATAGCTCGCCACGGTTAAGACGCTGAACCAAGCCCTCGATCTTCTCTTGCCAGCGTTGAATAGAATTCAACCGGAGATACTTCCGCGTCTCGGACCAGCAATAGCACACAGCGCCCGAAGAGGCTACAAAGGCGGCCAGGGCCTCAACGGTTTGGAATTTTACCAAACAAATACCGGTGCTACATTTTAGCATGTCAGATAGAGTCCCGGTATTTCCGATGTGAAAGCTTAGAAGCTTGGGTAATTGGACTCAGACTCACGCTGCGAAGGAGGCCCATGCAGATGTGGGAAATGCAACTCCTCTCGGCAGATGAGCAGGCCTCTCTTTGAGAAACTGGAGTGTTTCTAGCATGGCGAGCAGATCACGTTGAAGGCTGTCGTGAGATATCTTGAGCCGCCATTCCTCCCTCGTCTTCCCGGCAGTGCTCGAATCCGATTCTCGCGCGACCACATCTATAATCATTATCAATCAGCGCCCCTCTGCAACCAGTATCGGTCATGCTTACCTGTGGCAAGAGCTTCACCGTGGAAGTCATCGATCTCATACACATGCCTGGAGCGTTGCGAGTTCACTAGCTCCTGGCAATCCAAATACTGATTCAGATACGTATTCGCAGAGCGACGATGGATTTCAAAGTCGTCCCACATCTCGTGGTCAACATCGTCCTCATTTTGACACTGTGACAGTACGAGTTCCATGCGTGAAGAGTATTGTCCGCTCTTGCGAGTGAGAGCAGCGGCCCAGACAGGAGCGGCTGGGTTAAGAAGCCGTTGGAACTGACCAAGAAGCGCCATGCTCTCGGTCGAGGTCGTCGAATCATCCGGCGGCATTTTTTCCGCTTGCAGAAATGAGAGGGAAGAATCAAAGACCGAAGTTATTCAAGCTACCAGGAGACGAGAGGAATCCGGTGAGAAAGAGTTGAAGAAGTGCGATAAGCTACGCCTTCCTGTTATATGGCTGAATCCCCTTGGGTAGCCTGGTGAATGTGACGCGGGGAAATTTTGTCTCGTTTTGGAACGGGAGATCTCTGATTTATCCATTTGTTTGAAGTGTGGGCTGCAACAAGTCGCCTTGACTGGCTGGTTGGTGCGGTCGCACACTATTGAGCATGTGGCCGCCGCACCAGTGAGAGGGCGTGTATGTTGGTCGCAGCCCAGTTTGCACTTCTGCCTGACGGCTGCCTAAAGTTTGCCTTGAATGTGCTCAGAACTTGCCTTAAATCAACTTGGCCGAAATCCCGAACCGAGAGATGAGGGTAGGGTTAGCCCGCCATCCCCGTGGCCTCCTAGAGAGGTTCTGCCCATAAATCCCTCACGCGACCCGGGCTCAATTAAGAGTATGAGGAACTCGTCCTCTTCATTCTTGGAAATACATAGTTGTTTATGGACAGCGCCTCTAGCAATGAATAGTTCTCCTGACCAGGCAAGCACCACGTTAGGGCAACCTCCACCTTACCAGGAAGTCGCAGACGAGCTTCCGACTCCATCAGAGCTTCCCTCGGCCCTGCTTGTTCAATTGCAAGTATGGCACCACGCGACGGAAGGTCGAAGCCCAAAAAATAACGACCGCTTCGCCGCGCTCTTCCGCAACATCGAAGACTGGGAAGTGGTTTCGCTGGAGATTGAAGGCGACACAGGCCCGAGCGCCCACGACCAATATGTCCCCGTCGAGGTAAATGATAGCTTCTTCTCAATTTTTCCTGCTTTTATATCTGTTTCTATGCCAAATACGATAAAAAGCTTCATCTCACGTCTTCTCAGGTGCGATTCCGCCACCGGGTTTGGGCGTACAACGACCCAGGAGGGCATCCTGCGGCAGATGTGCGAGAGCTATTTTACAAAGTGACACCACAATTCGTATACCAATTCTTCATCGGCATTGAAAGTACCCCACACAACCTGAACATCTTTCCGGTTGGTGTCCCGGATGCGTTTCTGTCAAATTACACACATGCGTTTATCATAAATCGACTTAGCATCCGAGTCAACTCATTTTTCGTCCCTGGCCCGGCAATGACAGATGACGTGCAAGGTTGGTGGGTGCATTCCAGTATTAATTTTCTCTCTGGCCAATGTCTGCTTTTGTTGCTAACCGGGCACTGTGATAAGGCTGGCAGAGGATATCGTCGATACCACAGCTAATGTCTTGGACACCCTGGCTCTAATCGTCACCTTGTTTCTCGACTACCGACGAAGGACCCAACATTACCAACATCAAGCAACCCAGAATAACCAGAATCAAGCAAACCAGAGTGACCAGAACCAGACAAATCAATCCAGTCAGAATGAAAGCCAGGGTAGAGACCATAATGTTCCCTTCTCGGATGTAAATGTGCCACAATGGCTCCCCGGATTGAATGAAGTATTCCAACGGGTAGGTAACTTTCCTTCTAGTCTCGCCAAGCCTAATACATGCATACGATGAACACCCGAGCTAACTGCACTTCGGACAAAAGTTCCGTCAACTCTACAGTAGCGAGACCGCGCAGCCAGCATTTCAAACCGAAGATTTACAAGAAGCCTTAAACCAGGCGGCCAATCCGTTGAATCAATACCAACGTCTCGCAAAGAGCATGGAAGACAGACTGAAAAAGCTTGAAAACCAACAGAGTGAGTTACTGTCCTCTCATGTCTCCTTGTCCCCGTGACATTACTTTTCTAAACCCCTTCGGACTTCATCGACCTTTCCTACTCCCGACGCTAACGTTCAACAGCTATCTCTCACCAGGATATCTTCGAGCTCGTCCACGATTCTCATAACGCGGCACTCCATTTCTCTTCCTTGAAGCAATCAAGGCGGCCGCTAGTCAAACTGCTCGAAAGCGGCTATGACAGAGTGATAGAGAGTTATGATAAGTGCAAGACTGAGTGGACAAAAGGGTGCGGGCTCGCGGGTGCGCTCTCGACGGCTGCGGCCGCATTCGCGTTGTCAAACCCAATTGGATGGGTCATATTATCTGGTGTCTGCGGAGGCGCAGTGGGGGCCGTGGTTGGACTTGGGGGTCACTACATGATGGATTCGGAGCGCGGGAAAGCCTTCGGGAAGAAAGAAGGAGTCAGAGAGTGTAAGCCGTCCCTCCTGTCCATATTTTCTAGCTTTACCCCGAAGCAACGTGCTCCGTGTCGCCTCTCCTGCTACTGCTGAACCTCAATATCTCATTAAAAGGAGAAAAGAAACTGACCACACATTCACAGTTGACCGTGCTGTTAAGGAAATCGATTCGTGTGTCAATCAAGCCCGGGTAGCCATCGCGCTGGTGTTCTGTGCTCAGGTCATGCACATGCGGCTAGACGAAAATTCGCCAGAGCATCTCAAGAAAGAAATTTTGGTGTCGTTCGGTATTGATGTGGATGCCTTGTCCGATCCTGTTGTCGGGCCAGAGTTGATCGGCGACAGGCTGAGACGGTTTCGCGAGAGTAACAACAATCTTCGCACCAGGGTGGCCAAAGTTCTATCGGATGCTAATTACCAGCTCGAGACCACCGAGCAAGATGGATAGGTATGGGAGTCATCAATCTTTTCTTGGGTGCTAGTTTGACTTTCGAACTTGATTGGCTTTGTCAGGCTGCAGTATTTTCCAGGTTTCTTTTCTTTTCTATCGGGTTACTAGCTAGAAACAGCAGTTAGGTTATAACCAATGAACACAATCAGGTTTCCTAGACGTTCGTTTCACACACGTCATCGAATTATCTTGACAGTTCTAGATAGACTCTCATTTCACTAAGCCATCAATTGTAAGCTATCGTAGTCAGTGAGATGGGCCCCGAAGCAAGGGCAGCAGCGAAGATGGCTACTTCCCCGTCCAAGAAACTCCCGCAGCTCCGCCAATCTGTCCATTTCCCTAAATTCATCTACCTTGCAAGACTGCAGTATTTCTTCCATCCGGCGGACGCACAAAGAACACGTGCCGAACCCTCGCACCCCAAGAAGCGTCGTCGCCCCGCACCGCTCGGAACCCCGGAACCCCGCGTCCCCACCACCGCTCCGCCACCGCCGCCGCGTGCGCCGCCCCACATCGGGGGCTTGCTGCTGCCCCCCCGAGCCCATGACGTCACTTTTGCCGGCCCGACCGAAAAAGACAGGCTATGCCCGAGTTTCGAAATCCCGTCTTAACACCCCGCCGGCTCGTGTCGGGCCTTGATTGTCCGACAGCAAGGTAAGCCGTGCAATCCTGAAGCGGACGAAACGGCGGCGTTGAAGCACGTGCGTGGTCTTCACATGCGCTTATGTGTCACCGTTTTATTTACCATAGTCCTGATATTAAGGGCAATATGAAGTTATCCCTGAACGATGCTGGCACAGAGAACGCGGGGCAATTGTTGTAATACAAGAAGGCCTTATCAATTTCTAAAAAAGTATGCACAGAATAGACAATATAATTACCAAAAAAAAAGAGGCCGTTCCGTCGCTCCCAAACTCGGTTCGTCCGAGGTGTCGGGGATAGTCGCTGTCATGGTGCATGCACATATCCCCCTCAATGCAACGCTATGCTCTAGTCTATGCCTCGCCTCCTTCTACTTGCGTCCTCGCTGCACCGCGTTGTCCGCAAAGCGAATGCCCTTTCTCGGCGGGACTCTCTCGGTGCCCTCATCATCAGAGTCGTCTCCTCCGCCGTTCCCACTCATACCGAGCGCTGCCTCTCTCCGCCGCCTTTCGGCCGGGGTCTCGCCGGTCTCCTCGTCGGACTGGCCCGCGAGCACAGCCAACCTACGCTGTCTCTCGATGGCCGTCTCATCCTCGTCCGCTTCCTGTGACGCGCGCGCCGGGGCTTGCGCAGTGTCAGTGTTGACCCTCTTTGGTGCCTTTTCTTCGGATCGCTTCTCGGTGGAATCGCCTCCAATCATGATGGTCGGAATGTTCGGGTCGCTCGCCGGCGAAGGAATATCTCCCTTCGCTATCGACTTGACACGCTGAGATGCAGTTGACTGGTCCACAACCTGACGGCGGGTCTTGTCGTCCAGCTTTTGCACTTCCCGAATGAAGTCTTCCTTCGTCATCCGCTGACCCACACCGCCAATTGTGAATCTGATGTGTCGGTCGTCGTCTTGTTGTTCCTCAGCCGTATTCTTCTTGGGCTTCTGTGCAGAAGCATCGCCACTCCGGAACATGTTTTGCCATCCCAATTTGGCGGGTGCCTTGGCGCCCTCAGCGCTAGATTCGCCTTGTACGGCGGCTTCAGCTCCAGGCTTTTCCGATGCCTTCAACAAACCGCCCATTCCAAGGTACTTGAGACTCTGTTGTGTAATGCCTCCGCCCTCCTTTGCATTCTTGGCCGACGGCAGCTCGTAAGTCTTGATAACTTCACCATCTTCATCTTCAACAATGATCTGTGGAACGTTAGCGGCTGAGTATTAAAAACTGCTGATTGAAACTCACAGTGTTGCCGAATTGGAATGCTCGAGCGGGTTCGTGTCGTCTTTCAGCCTTGCTCTTCTCCTTGCGCTTTTCCACTTCGGATGTGTAGACGTCTTCAACCTTGCGCTTGAGCGAGTCGAGGGTCCAGTTGAACTTCTCGCCCTGCTTCGACTTGGTAGCGGCAACAGCAGCCATGTCAGTGTGAACGGGGCCGCGGTGGGCCTCGGCCTCAGCATCGGCACGCTGTTTGCTTGGGGTTCGTTCGACAGTCAAGACATCTCCATCCTCATTTTCAACAACCAGGTTGTCTCCCTCTTCGTAAATCTGGATCTTGGGCGGGGTCTGGGTTCGGCTGGAGCCTTCTTCGGGCGAGGGCGTGATCTCGTCGTCCTTTTCAGGGTCTCGCTGACGGCCTCTTTCGGAATCGCGTCTGGGCTGAGGCGCAATGTCGTCGTCCTCGGGAGAAGATTCCTTTTCGTTGAGAAGCGGCTCACGTCTGGTGGGGAAAATGGCGGACTGGGAAACAGGTCCGCCAGGTCCAAGGCCGTCCTCCCACTTCTTGCTCTTGCGACGGCTGCGCGAAGTCGACCGAGCTCGGGATTTTGAGCCATCCTCGTCCTTCTGGCGCCGCAAGAAGGCGCCGGGGAAGCCGACCGGAGGCAACGTGCCGGGCGGGAACTCGGGCATCTTCAGGTCCTCTCCGTCGGTATCGGACATGGTTCGAGCTTGCGATCGAGACTGCGAAGAGATTCTGGGTAGACGGTTCATCCACGTAGGGCCGTCCTCGGGTGCGGTGGTGTAGGACATGGTGATTGTCAAGGTGTTGATGCGCTTTCCGAGGGTGAAGACGGCCACCGACGAGCCATGGACAATAATGGAAGCAATAACAAGGAAGGTGACAATGGGCCAAATCGTCGCAACGAGGGTCCTATGCTCGATGTCCTCTGGCGGAGTATCCGAAAGGGGCACAGGAGTCTCCCACTGCAACTCGGCACGAGCCAAAACCGCGACGAAAATGGCGCCGACGCCAATGGGGCCGAAGTGACCAGCGAACAAGGCCTCACGCCACGTTTTGATGTCGGGTATGAACGGCTTCAACGCCAGCATGGCGGGTATGCGGCGGAAAAGAATGACAAAAATGGCAATCACAACAAGACGCCAGGGGGTGATGCCCTCGGCGACGTTGTTGTACTGCTCCCAGGGAATGATGGTTCCCAAAAAGACGAAGTATGCCAAGTTAATCAACAGATCGATAACGTTGGAAACGTGCGACTCTTCCGTCTTGGAAGCGAACCAACCGTCGTTTGAAAATCCCACACCGGCGGCGAAACCGACCAGTAAGTCGTCCATGCCAAGCAAACTACCAGCACCAGCGCAAAACAGTGCCAAGACGAAGTAGAAGACGAGGAAACTCTCACGGTCAATGAGATCACGTTCCTCGGCAAACTTGATTCCGTGGCGGGCAATGTAGCCGACGAGGAAGCCGAAGATGGCTCCAAAGACGCATTCGTAGAGGATAGTGTAGACAATCCAGTGGAAGGTGGTCTGCTTGGCATCCATGTGCTCCTGGATGAGGTAGATTCCGAGGTAGACGAAAGGGAAGGCCATGCCGTCGTTGCAGCCGGACTCGGCCGACAGGACGTCACGCAAGTGCTTGGGGACTCGCTTGGCGAACTTGCCCTTACCGACAACGGAGGAGGCCAAAACCGGATCAGTAGCAGTGACGCAGGCAGCAATGACCAAGCTCTCGAGCCAGGACAAGGGGTCAATCAGCCACCAGATGAACAAGCTCACGATAAGCCAGCCAAAGGTCATTACGGGTATCAGCAGCAGGGCCACCGACTTCCAATGCTTCTCCATGTAGAACTTGGGCAATTCGACACCGACGGCGAAACATTGGACGACGAGGACGATGCGGGAGAATTCGATGGTAACGAGGTCGACATTGCCCCAGCTTTTGGGGTCTATCAGGTTCGCGGCGTGTGGGCCGAAGATGATGCCACAGATGGTTGCGACTGTGGCCTCGCCAATGTACATGCGCTCCTTGATGATGGAGGAGCAGAGCATGAACAGGGTGGTAAAGCCGCCGAGGATGATGTAAACCAAGTGCGGCTTGGTGATGGAAAGGTGGTCCCAGGCCATGGTGGCGCAATTGGGAGGGTATCTCTATTCGTGATGATTCGGCTGGATTCGCAGTGTGTCGTCGGATATCGCGGTGTTGCGTCGCTCAGTCGGCGGCAGCGAAAAGAATGACGGCTGGACCCGGCGAAGGGCTCGAGACTCCCCAGTCGATGGATCGCGTCCCGAGAGTGAGAATGTCTCGATGCATTCAGGGAAAAGTCTGCGTGCCAAGAGGTAGGTGGCCTAGGGTCGGGGCGAGGTCGCAGAGGTACGGGGCGCCGCGGGATGTTATGAGGTCACCGGCGGGCGTCGCCTCGAGTTTGCGCGTCGCAAGTACCTGTTTTGCGCTTCGCGGATCGATCGTGTAAGCGTCGAGACGGCAAGCGAAAGTCGGGTGCAATTGTCACAGTCTCTGGTCTGCGGTGGACCTCGAGCTTGGAGTTGAACAAAAGGAGAGGCAGAGCAGAGTTCGGCAAAGACAGCTTCGGGGTTCATGGCACCTAAGTAGCCCAGGGACAGACAGGTAGAAAGATGTTGGCGTCCTGATAGCAGAGGATGATCCATGCAAAAAAAAAGCCTGGCCCCGCCTAGCACGAATGGTGGGGCGCATGGGGGGAAGTGGGAGGGGGGCGAATGGGTTTTCTGGCCGCTGCGGCTGCGGTTGCTTCCCAGCGTTCCCAGCGGTTCCTCGCCGGGTTTCTCACTGGCCCGTGGGAGGCGCAGGGCCTGCTGACGTGGTACCTCGGGAGTACCGACAGGTTACGCGGGACTTGTTCGCCAGGGCGTCGGTAGCGGCCCCCAGGCTGCCCAAATATGCTGCTAAGGCAGGTATAGGTATAGGTGCGCCGCAGTTGAGGCCCGCGACGGCCACAAACAGTCACACAGCAGCGAATAAGGCTCCCACGACGTCTCTGCTTCGTCCTTAGTTGGACATGTTGAGCAGGGTAGGCAGATTGGATCAGGCAAGGTTCCTGGCACCTGTATGGCTAAGATAGGGTGGTGGGCGTTCAGAGATTTGTTATTCCACGGCAGCCCAGCCGCACCCTGCGGTAGAGCCAATGTCTGTTGGTGCTGGCGGCGACACTGGCGTCGCTTACCAACCGCCAGGTACCAAGGTCAGGTACCTTGCGCGCCTCTCGGACATTGGCGTCGACGGCGATAAGGGGTGTGCTCACGTTTGTGTACTTGTAAGACACTCCTTGAGACCACGTTCCATCGTCACGGGCCAGACCTTTTTGTTTCGGTTGCAGAATGTACGCAGCAAGGAGGCAGGCAGAATTGCAGCAGGCCAAGCAGAGTTCAGCGGCGCCTGCAGAGCGCTGCTCTACGTCGTAAGGAACTGCGTGTGATCGCTGTGGTGAGATACGAGGTGGTGAGAGCGGCCCATGTTCGCCAAGCGGCTCAAAGCAAGGATGGACCCGTAATGGCTGACTTGCTGCAGTGACTGGCCCAGCGGTGTCGTAATCCCCCGGGAGGCTGTAATCTCTCTTGTTGCACGGAAAAAGTCGCAGATGCAGGGCTTATGACGGGAGGGGGCGAGCGCCATGGCGGAGTTGAGCATTGTTGAGCCGCTTTCCCGTGCGGTTGATTGACGTCTGTGGTTGAAGGCTGAAGGCGCCGTGAAGCGCATGTTGTTGAAAAAAGTCCCCGGATTTTCCTCCAGATCTGATCGGTGACAGCTTTTTTTCGTCAGGGTCCTCTGCTTCTCTTGTTGATCCTGCAGTCTTGTCGCACAATTGGCAAAAGCTTGACCGGCTCTGCTGTAGAATTTTTTGGTAATTTTTCCAATTTGTGTGCCTTCGATTGGCAGTGTTGGGCCTTCCAAGCATTGGCGACGTGATGGCTGCCTCGGCGTTGCTGGCCAAGCCAATTCGCGAGATCGCCAACTCCATTGCAGTCTCGGCGCCCAGACGACCGGCGTCACCCTCCACTTTTGGGTGTCGACGGCCAAGTCACGCTTGAGTTATGTCGATGTGAGGGGTTGTGGTCTCTTTTTTCTTGCGCATCTTCTCCGTTTGGAGATTTGGAGACGGTGACGGGAAATCATGACTGCGGTGAGTCGATGTCGTGTTGAAAATTCTCGAAGTGTCTGGCCGTGGTGTTGCTCGGTGGTGTGAGAATTCCCGAGGTTCCTCCACTGTGGTCCGTCGGTCTCGTCAGGCAGTTGCAGCGGCACCATTGAGGTACTTCCGCGATACTTCCGCACGGTTCCACCTCGTCGTCGGGTTCCCACGAGACACTGGAAGGACCACACCTGAATACGTACTTGCCTTTGGAAGCACCCCTGCGGCCTCGCTTTTTGCTGCTCCTCTATCGCGCAAAAGCTGGATGTTATTGTTTCTTCAGTCGCATCTTTGGAAAAATCTTCCTCAACACCTTGGCAGCGCTACCTTGCTGCTGTTCCCTACCCATCACTTAGGATCCTACACCGTAAATAACTCGGGACACCGACAATCAACATGAGCACGACTGCGGCTGCCATGCCCCGAGTTCGACCAGGGACCTCAACAATCGACAAATATGGCAGCAAAGACAGTGAAACGCCACAGCGGCCGGGCCTGCCAGGATTCTCCCGGGCGGGCTGCACTCAATTGATTGCCGTCCAAGACTCCCCCCATTTATTTTTATGTTCGGCACATTTCCCCCAATCTCCCATCTGCCAGCAGTGTCTCTCAGCGTCCATACCTTAGTACCTACCTTAGGTAGCTGCCCACCGCTTTCCGCTAGCGATCGCCATCGCATCTCCATCCCATCCTCGCTCTCCTTTGAGGCCTTCGAGGGCGGACTAGCAGAGCACGAGCACGCACCGCGGCCATCCTCCGCTGACCCCCATCCCCCTGCCCTGCCTGCCGGGCGCATGCCTTACTGCAGGTAGCGCTGCCCATCCCATCTAATTCACCGTTTAAAAGTTCCCTGGCGCGTACCCCTCCCCTCCTCGTCTGCCCCCCCAAATCGTTCACATGCGCCGCTACGTCACAAGCCCGCCAACTTCATTCGCCCACGAAGCAGGGCCAAGAGTTTAACTCAACGACCACTGCTGGATCTGCTCGTCACTCCGCATATCATGACCGGCCGATGCGTCGCTAGATGCCAATCTTTTTCCCTGCTGACTCATATGCCCCAGTTCCGCATACATTGTGCTGCTCCGTCTCCTCTTCCGCTAGTCTTCAAGAATCCGGAGAACCTCCCGCGCTCCGGATCCATTTCCCTGGATCATGAATTGCACCATCTGCACCCAAACACCTTCCTGTTTGGCCGACCAGCCCAATGCATATTGACGCAACAACAGTTCAAGGCCCGGCTCATCGTTGCCGCGACCATGACGAGTCTTTTGTTTGTGCTTTGATATTCGGCAGATTCTTCAAACGTGGATTTCGTCGTCTGTGTCACCACTGACTGGACCCACAAGTCGAGAAGTCTCGGCACAGGTTTGGACCGTTGGAACCACTGATCTACGGGCCCGACTGGCCGCCGCCGTTCGGCCATTTTCCGCATCGTCGCTCATCGAGGGGACGGAAACCCAAAGAGCGCATCAACTCGGCCCGCCCAACACAGTTCTTTCTCCGCCGCTTTCTTGCCCACTCAGCACCTCTGGCATCCCTCATGACAAGTACACCCATTATTGACCATTTCATGCTTACCTACTCTTGTTTCGGGTCCACAACCGAAGTTGCGCCGCTTGGGCCGTTCGACAGCGGGCCCGCGGAGACCCGGAGATCCTCGAGCCCTCACTCCGGCCCACAACACAGAATTCAAGGGACATAATCCCACCTTTGACGCCACAACATCAACTCAAGAGACTGAGCTATCATGCGCCGATGGTTTAGTGGTAAAATTCTCCGTTGCCATCCAGCAGCGTCGGGGAGCCGGGGGTTCGATTCCCCCTCGGCGCATTACTTTTGGCAGTCTTGGGTTTTGGAGTGAGGAAATGTTTTTTTTCCTTCATTGCGTCTCCCACCCAAAAATGCGTACGTACCCTTTTGTCGAAATACACCTGCAAGCCACGTTGATCCAGGCCCGTTCCCGGTGGAGCAAGCCTCTTTGTCGAGGCTCAACAAAGGATAGTAGTACGGCCCCGGATTTGTCGGTGTTTCTATTGGTGTCTTTGTCGCGTTCTTATCTGAGGCTTGCCTTAGTGCACCTCTACTTCCTGGTGCTGTTGACTAGGATAGAGTCAGCTGAGACGACTGGGTAGAGTTCTCAGAATCTTAATGACAAGCTATGATCAACACCCTGTCACAGGTATCGTTGTTGAGTCTGTTTAGGTCTTCAGCAACAGTTGTTGCTCCCTCTCATCTCAACATCAAAAGATGACTGTGATTTCCCCAACCGGCTAGAGACATAATAAGTGCAGCAGTATTCCTGGGTGAATGGAAGTGGCTTTCGTCTCTTCTCAAGCACAACCAACAAAGTCAAGCTTTCTCACTTTCATTATTCCCCCTTTGAGCAACTGAGCACACCCAATTCAACCCTGAACCAAGGAACATGCACAATGGAGCAAGTAGGAAGAAGAGAATGAAGATATCAACGCCGCGGGACTTTGGAATCCTGAATTTCAACTCAGGCCTGCATATGGTATACCTTTGGGTATACTACCGCAGCTACAGAGGCAACCCTATATCAGGGGCACTGCACCTGGTCGTACCGTGCTTGGATTTGAGCCACAAACATTGCCCGCAACACAACCATCTTGAGACGCATCGGGAACCATGAGGCTGCACCATGATTCTCGTGCCGTAGCTTATTGTGGAGGTGCTTTCAGTAACTGATGTGAAGAACCAACCCTCTCAGCATGGCGACTCGACAGCCTTGATCGGGAGCCTCGATTGGGAGCTTAAGCAGAGCGCTTGCAAACTGAATCGATAAGGGCAGTTTGTTAACAAGCAGTGCCCATAGTATTGGTTAGTGATTCAGTCGCCTGTGTAACCTGTATTTTCGTCCTATCAGTTATTCACTGTTACAACGGTGGCGAATGTCAGATATGAACCAATCACCAGAATGAACAAGGGCAAATTACCGCTCTCCACGACTCGGCTACTCGCTGTCTTCAGGAGTGATTCGGGCATGCTTGGAGGCCAAACAGATACGGAGGCCTCGATGTTTCCCGTCCTCGCATTCACTCGATCACCTCCAACCATCACATCACCTGCCCATGTTTGCTGATTTTCGTCTCTGATTCGGTGCATACCTCAGAGGCCTCAGCTGAGGTGTGGTTTCGACAAAAGAGGGATTCACTACTCTTCAATAAGCAAGGTCTTTATAAGCCCCTTCCACATCCAGATTGGAGAGACATCTTCCTTACTTCTTTCCTTACCAGCATACAAAAGCCAGTAGTATTCCAGAGAATTTGAATTTTGATTTATTACCAACTTTACCGAAACCCTACCAAGCAATACCAACTCCCCCGAAAGCAACATGGGCAATCACGGAGTCAATATGGTCAACCGACTGACCTTTGAGGACAAGCTCCTCTCCGACAAGGCCAAGATGGCATGTCACTGGAGGTGCTGCGAATGCAAATTCCAAAGGACGAACAGGATTCCCGACTCGGGCAGCGACTACGTACAGTGCAAACGCCCGAGCTGTGATCATTCTGGCCCGTGTAAATACTGCAGATATGTGGTCCCTGGGGATTACGTCTAGCGGGCTACGATAGTCTCAGCTCCGAGCAGCCAAGAGAGACAGATAGAAGGGCAGATATTTGGATGGCCGGGATTTGAGACGGGCAGTACAGTTGGATGATGGATGAAGGTTAAGACCATGCAAGGAAAGGTCTCAGTAGTTAAAATCTATCGAATACAAGTATTCATGAAACCTACAGCTTACCCTGCGTTTCAAGTGTCAATCGTGATTCTAATATCCTATTAATGAAATATGTTGTTGAAGTATTATATGTTCCTCGCTGAGATTTCCAACCCTGCCTACTCGACAGCAAGTAACCATTCCGCCCGCGGCCCCTCAGGACCTGTCACGTCTGCGAAAAGTAGGTTTCTTGCCGCTCTCAATGGGATTCAAGCCAGTCTCACAGCCAACTTGGCTCTCCCCCTCGTCGCTTGAGCTGACGAGGACATACTGGCACGATCCACTGTCCCCATCTCCAGTTCGTAGACGAGATACGTCAAGGTTGACGAGGTTGTGCCCGAGCCGGCAAACATGTAATCCGTGACTTCTTCCACCAGTTCCTCGTGGGTCAGCTTGCGCCCGAGGTAGCCATCCTCGTCTTTTTATCAGAGGCGTAAGGAGATACTTGTCGTCCAGGGTAGAGTGTTTAGAGAAAGTGACCAACCATCTCGTGCGACTTCTCGGTCCAGTACGCGTGGCAGCGATACGCTCTCCCGATCGCACCAGGCATCGCGGATGCAAGGTGCAGCGGTCGCAGGAACGGCAGGACGCTGTCGAAGATGAGCGTCGGAGCTGCGCCGTCCATTGCCGACAAGAGCTTGAGGGCATCACCGCCCTGCACCGAATCGTCTTTGAACGCCTTTGCGAAACCGACTTGGCAGACTATTTTTCGAGACTGAACAGGCCGGATAATTTGGTACGCGTCCACGGTTCTGTTGGGCGACGACGACGCGCCGCTCGCGAGTCGGTCAGCTAGAACATGAGCCCTGTTCTGGATGATGGGTGCGAGCTTGGTGACTGATTGAAGAGAGTAGGGTGGGCTGCTGATCTTTCTTCTTGCTGCGTGCTGTGCGCCGTTACTGCGTTTTCGTATGTTGATGGTTTCTTGCATGCCGAAGGCCGGGCGATTTGGTGATAATGATGTTTGAGTTTCACTTACATCATGTTGAAAACGTTCTCTTTTCCCACGAGTGTGGCTGCTTGGTAAAATCTGGGGTCTTTGAAGACTGTCTTCGTGTTTGTTTATATGGTGCGAAGATGTCCCCAGTCACCGACGGAAACCTCGTTCGGGCCAACACGGACGATGGGCCCGTACTCTCGATGTAGCTCTTCGAGTTTCTGCATGATGATTAGTAATTGGAATTGGACGGATGCAGAGTAGCAACATACATATACCCGGCGTCCAGCCATTGCTGCTCGAGCTACCGGCAGGCTTGTTACCTTGGCCCAGAATGGGCCGGGGACATCTCTGAGAGGGTCCAGCGAAACAGGTCGCAGAAACTTCATGAGGTCAGCTAGACTATCTTTATAATGAAGCTGATGACAGTGCAGACCAGTAACAGACTGGCCATAGCAGCCATACAACTCAATGCATGGCCGCGTAATGCTTCAACAAGTGCGAGAACTGCCATGTTGATGTGAGGTAGGACAAGCCTTTTCAACATGTATTTTAAAGTACTGAGCTGCCAGAATGCTTTTATACAAACTGCTCCATCTGTACGGAGTACATGGTATTAAATATTTGACTTCTTTGCTGCTTAATCAGCTCCACGTTCCCCGCATTCTCTAAATTCGCCCACGTTTGCGAGGCTCTTGCCGGGTTCTATCTCCGGTGGCTCGGGCGGCATACATTACGGGGTTACAGAGGTAAGATGTGATAGCTCACAGTTCCCGGCCAGGCCGTCTCACCTCCTTCCGACGGTGTGTGTGTGTGTGTATAGTATTTAACGCCGTGGCTGGCCTCCCGAGGGGCATTCGGCGTGTAGGGCTACCAAAGATATCCTATAAGTTAAGCTTATTGGTATAGAATTTTAAGCCTTTTGCTCGTGACCATTATACGATGGGCCTCTAGGTTGGTATCACCTAATACCTAATAGAGCTTTTACCTAGACTTAGCCGAAGGTTTCCTACGATATACCCTAGTAATAGTTTACTATACTCGTCCCCTATGTTACGAGTTCCTCCTGTTAGTGGTCATAGTTTACCAGCAACTTAAATGGTTTCCTAGTATAGCTCCTTTTCTAGAAAATAAGTATAGCACTTCGGAGTACTTTTCGTGGTCGTAGTATTTCGTTGGTATTAGGCGGCTGTCTGTTTGACCGGTAAGAGGGGTCATAGCTTATTCTTTTCTATCCTATTCACCAGGCTCTACGACGGATAGAGATACAGCTGTGACTCTTCGAGGGGTATTCTTTGTTTATATGGGGGATCGTGTTAAAAAAGTGAAGTTAAGGAGTTGGTCGATAGTGATAAAATAGGATCTAGGAGTACCACTTATACTAGGAAAAAACTCGTCTCTTTTGGGAGGTTAATTGGAACCTCTGATTTGTCGATTAAAGACTTTATTTAGCCTGCGGAAGGTGATATTGAGTTGCCGGCGGTTTGTTAGGTTGAATAATTGTCGGCTCGATTCGCGGGGAAAATTTGCGCTGTTAAGGGTTTGATTAGCGTACAACCTAATTTACCCCAGTGCGCGGTGGCAAACCACGAGGACTGGGACCCCCCTTAGTACTGTACTAATAGTATGCGCTAAAAGTGGTAGATGTTCGGTTGAGGTTGGTTCCGACGGTGGGGGGAGATGAAATCCTCATCGTTCTCGTCGTCCTTATTATTGTTGCTGTTTTTGTTGTCCTCGGTGTTACTGTCTTTGTCGTCCTTATTAGTTGCTTATACCGAGTGGAATAAAATGACGACGGAGTTAGAAACGAGCATGATCCGAGACCCCAAGTGCCGCTGTAAAGCCCGGAAAGGACACACTGCAGCGGCAGGGCCCAGGTCCGTAAGACTCCAGAAAGAGTGCAAGGAATCATAGAGACGCGAATCGCTGTTGTCTCCAACAAATACGTCGTCCATCCCCGTCCCGAGGTCCTAGCTTGTAGGAACGCGCAAAGTCGTACAAATTCCAATGGATCCCGAACGGGCCATCAAAAACATCGAGCACCAAGGGCACCCCCTCCCATAGGAGACCTGCTGCATGGTGAAATAGGCCTTCATCATCAACCATCACACGAGGGTGTTGTCCGAGCTACAGAGCCGGCGGCAACATATCACAAGCCGCATGGCCAGTGCCGACGTTACTTTTCGCCTTGGGCCAGTAATCAGACCCAAACCCGGGCCCGGAGACGGCGGCACCCATCGGCACGGCGACCCACCCCTCTCACCGGCCACCGGCCACCGACCCTCAATCCCCCATTCTCACCAGCACCAAACTTCTACCACCTCACCACACTATTCTTCCATGGTATCCCCTCCATCCCTCCCTCTCCCGAAAAATTGACGTACAAAACCACCGCATAAAAACCAAGCTTTCACCCTTCCCCCCCGAAAAGACCGGCCCCAAAATCCAAAACGCGCCAGCGATTCGATTGCGGAGGTGGAGCCCACACCACACCGCTGCTCTCACCTCGTTACCACCCAACGGCCACCAAAGGGCCGACGACGCGGCGCCCCTTCTTAAAATCAGCCTTAACAGAGTCCAGACCACCACCACCACCACGCGGCACACTACCCACAACCTTCGCCGGGCCAACGACGATCAGGGAAAGCCAAGAAAAAGCAAGGAACAAGCAAGGAACGTGTTCGGCCGACCGACGACGACACCTCCCCGCCCAAAAAAGGCCTAAAAGGCCAAAAAGGCTAGAAAGTGCCCCGCCGCATGAACGCCAGAACATCGGATGCGGCTGCTCGACCACTCACCTCTCACGCCGCCGTTGGGCTTGGCTCATGCGTATGCGGCTGAAGGGAAGAGACAGGCCGGGGGGTTCGTCCGGCGGGGGGTCGTCACCCTCCAGCGTCCAGTGTCCCCTTCGGCCAGCGGCGCGCCGCCCGGACCGGGAGCGGAAGGCGGGGGGACCCTTGTCCGAAGGGGGATGGGTGGCCTGGAGTCATGCGTAATCGGGCTTAGCAGTGGCGGCCTTTGGGATCTTCATGTATATTGGGAGTAAATTGATGATGAATTGATGATAAATTGATAGAGGGGCCGGCCTTGTCATTGTCAGTTCCATATCCGAGGTTGCATCTGTTGAAGGCTCTGTATTCGAAAAACTCTTCAGCATATCGCTGACTATGGTTATCATTGGTGTCGTCGGTTTGCTCCGTCTATGTAATGCCCGAGCAATGCGCGGTGGTATCTAGTGTTACAATGTCCTAAGTGAAGGAAGGTAGGTATCTTGTATGCGGCGTCCTCGTGGAAGATCATAATCCACTCCAAGTGCTTTTAGTAGTCGGCGTCCATGCCCGTCAGTCGCTCCTCTCCCTCTCCGCGCGGGGAGGTATTACCCAACGCCGCTGTAATGCAGACAAAGAAAATCCATAATGTTACATATTAGTTGTTCGTCCAATATTGCTCATCTTGAGAGCATGGTGCTTCCATCTCTTTCTTTGGAATTCGTCCCTGGTGTTGGTGGCGGCTGTCTCTGATCCTCTATACTCTACGCATGGCAGCAATGCCCCAGAAAATGAACAACGAATATATCGTTGCCGTCGATACCGTGATGGATTTCTCTGATCCGCCGCTCATGAGCAACGCATCCAGGGGATTAACCGGAGCTGTCGCCGTCTCAGTCGAGGTGCTCTGGGGTGATGAATCCTTCGTGTTGGCAGATGTCGCGATCGTGGTTGGGGATGCGAGTGGCGGTGGTTGTGTCGACGGCTGAGACACCGGCGGCGCGACGGTGCTACTCGGCGGGGAAATAACCGTCGATTGGCTCGGCGGTGGAATGGGCGCCGTTGAGCTGGTTTTTGGTGGAATGACAACCGGTTTACTTGTCGTGGACGGCGGCGGCGCGGGTGGAATGACGACGGCGCTTGTCGAGGGCTGTGCTATTGGCGTGCTGCTTGGCGGGACAGGCTGCACCGCTGAAGACGTCGGTTGGATGTTCGCGCTGGGGCAAAGCAGGTTGACTAGGTTCCCTGCCAAAGCTTGGCCGAGCAGCGTGTTGGTCTGCACCTGGACAGCCTGGCAGGAATCCTGAATGGTTTCTTGCATGCGGGTTAAACCACGCCTACACTTGGCTGAGCAGGTGGCGCCATTGGCGAAGTCGCTCGAGGTGCATCCTTGGATGGGGCTGTTGTAAGCCAAGAGGCAGCCCAGCGGCACGGAGAGCTGGGTGATGAGCTGGAAGTTGGAGAGGGTGAGTGATGTGTCTCCGATGCTGATTATGGCGGCCGTCGACGCTGAGGCAAAGAACAGGAGCTGGACTAAGCGGCGATGAGGGCGCTGAACTTTTGACGTGGCCATGGCGGCCGTGTGATGGTCTCCGTCGCTGTGCGTGGATGGAGTTGTCCTCAGGCGCGGTCGCCTTTGGCAATGAGATGATAGAGCGGACCCGTGTCGTCTTACAGAGGCGTCTGGGTCGGAGTCTGGGTCGGGCGATGGTCGAGTTTGTTTATACGAAAAGGTGTTTTAGTGGCAGATGTCGAATCGTCAATGGCACGGCGAGGCGGCCAGGAATATGGTGGATTGGAGCTGGAGCTGGAGCTGGAGCTGGAGCTGAGCTGACAGACCGGGATGCGGCTGGCTGGGAGGCGCTTGACTTTTGGATTGAAATGACAGCAGCGTGGCAGCTCAAGCGCGGCATGGGGATGGGTGCTCAGCGAACAAGACGAGGGCCGAAACGTATTGCGTGTCGGAGGCCGCTGGGAATGACGGCACGATCGGCTGGGAGAACCACGGTCAATGCGGGACAGGGGCCGGCCAGGGGTCGCGAGCTGGGACGACCAGACGGCCGGGTTGGAAGGGTCGCCAAAAGGCTGACGATGTGATTGTGATTGGGAGGATTGCAGATGTGATTGATTGCATCCAGAATGCAGAATGCAGAATGCAGAATCCAGATGCAGATGGCCGATTGCCCCGTGGCCGAACGGACATGCAATCTCTTTTTGGGCGATCTCGTCAATGCTATGGCCCTATGCCTATGGCCTTCGTATGGGCGACTTCTCGGGATAATACCGTAGCAAGCTGCGTTTGCTCGTGTCCGGCGACTAAGACAGGGTGGTGATGGGCCTCTCCCCTACCACATGGGGAGAAGATGGGCGGGATAATCGGCCGTTTGAGGGGAAGGGATGATGACAAGAGGCCGAACGCTCGGGCAGACGCAGAAGGGATGAATGTGAAGGGCAGAATTATTGACTGTGATGGTGCCGATCGTGATGATGCCGAGGGACACTAGCATCTGCGAGAACGTGATGGGCGATGTGTGTGTGTGAATGCGCAAGTCGAAGAGAGAGGCACACAGACCCGGGCAGACGAGGCAGTCCCGACTTCTTCTTGATGGGGTCGCAAGGTACTCAACCACACCCTGGTCCTCCTCTTCAGATTCTCCTCCACAGTGAAGCCCAAGACCGGACGGGTCGCGTTTGTCCGAAAGTCAGTCAGGGAGGGTGCATGTGGGCGCAGACTGCAGCGTCGACGATGGGCGATAGCGGTGGGTGGTGACACCAACGGACAGGTGCGTTTTGTGTGCCGGCCGTCGGTCCGGACGACGGAGGCAGCGGCAAGGCAGAGGCAGAGACGGGACACCGGCAATAAGCAGGGAGAGCGCGATCAAACACTGCTGATCCGAAGTGAGGTGGTGAAACGGGAAGATGCGGTCGGCTGCTTGTGCTGGATGACACCCAAACAGCGATGCTGTGACTGTGACGGGGGGTCGACTCGACTGCCTTTGACTTTCCGGGCTGGGGCACTGGGTCGGTCACTCAGTCAGTCAGTCAGGTCTGACACTGACACGCGGAGACAACGCAAGGCAAGGCATGCGGCTGGCCTTGGGGCTTGTTGGGGAGGAATGCCGGGTTCAAATACCTGGGACAAGAGCAAACAGACGAGAGACACGGGGGAAGCTGGAGAGGAGAGGAGAGGAGAGCAGAGTTGGTCACTCTCGTCGCGTCCTCAGCTGTTTCGTGCTTCCCTATTCGCAGGTAGGAAGATGCTCATCAGGATGGCCGCGAGGAAGCGGCCAACAGCAGGCCGTGGGCGCATCTTGGGCGCATCTCCCGTGGATGGGGCCATTCGCAGACGCCCATGTCGGCGGCGTCTGACAGGTTCGAAGCTTCCAAAGGGCCAACGCCACCAAACACTGGCCGCTGTGGCAGCCAGCAGCCAGCAGCAGCGGCACGTCCAGTCGGCAGCCGCTGCTGGACCCTTGGTGAGGAAGCCGGCGGTCCCGTGTCGGCTCCAGCTGTCTGCAGGGGCAATTGACTCGTTGAGAGAGAGGGTCGATACCCGTAGTGTGTAGAGGAAGGAGAAGGACAAAACTTGGCACGGAGATGTCCCCACGGATGAGCGCGCCGAGAGGGCAGGCGTGAACGGACGAACCGCAGCCAGTAGGCAGTGGGCGACGGGAAGGGGAAAACGAAACACTTGCTGCGTTTGAGGTGACGATGCCGCCGCCCCCTTGTGGGGCCGTGATTGGTTGCTGTCGTACTGTCGTACGGGGGGGTGGCTAGGTACTTGCTGGTGCTGGTGCTGCAGGGGCTGGTGCTGCTGCTGCTGCTGCTGGACGCTGAGGAAGGCCCGGGGAGGAGCTGAGCCTGCCTGCCTGCCTGCCAGGAAGGAGCTCCAGTGTCCAGTGCCCAGGGCTGTCTGGTCTGGACTCTGCACAGACGCCTCGGTTGCACCCGAACTGGAGCTGCACCACCGCCCGCCATTCGCTGGATCGCCTCGCTTAGCCGGCCACTGGCCACTGCAGTCTGGCTCAGTTCAGTTCGTCCAGTCAATTGGCCTCAAGGTACGGGTAGGTTCACTGTAATTCCCAACCTGGAAGGAAGTCTTCAGTCGCAAACTCTGTCCAGCCCGTCCACTCATTCCCAGAAATTGGGACGACGCAACAGGGGCCACCTTCTGGCTCCCCCCATCACTCTTCTATTCGTGCTCTTGCCTTTCCAGCCCACACAATAGGCAAGAGGTATTGAAAGATGCATCTCGCTATGTGAACTCGATAAGTAGGTTCCTAGTCGACGAGAAGCACGCATCCATAATTGTCACCAGAGCTATCGAGGTTTAGGAGGCCGCTTCCAAGAAACTATTGCGGCTGTTTGGTATGTGCTGTAATGCTTTAGACGGCGGCACTGTCCCTTGTGACAATAGCCCCCAGGAAGCGCACTGGGAAGGGCATCAGCAAGGACATCGGCAAGAAGGACAACTACCTTACGTCTTGTCCAAGGCAGACACTCGTTACTAGTAACCGAAGGAGGAGCTAAAATATGGCCTCCGGTGTCCTTCTAAGTGCTCTTGCTGGTGTTCTTCTTGCTAATGCCCTTCTTCTTGGTGTTCTTCATTACACTTTTCAACACCCAACATCTCTTCCATCCACATCCACATCTACGTCTTTGCACAACATGGCCGACCATGATGACTCTTTCAACATGGACGACGACCCTGCTGTCGACTCCGACGTCGATGACTCTTCCAACACGCCTCTTCCACCCACATCCACATCTACATATTTGCACAGCATAGACTTCGACTCCGACTCCGATGAGTCTTACAACTATCGAGAGCCTGGTGACCCCAAACACGAGTTTAGAGCGCAGGTTCAGTAGGACAAGGCGATCGAGGGCGATCCACCAGAGGTCAAGGGCATGCCACTCAAAATCAGGAGAGGCATGATGCGGCTTCGGAGAGATTATTCTTTCTTTAGGGATTTCACGAAAAAACACCCGCACACCCAAGTGTACAGAGAGATTGTACCGCGGGGGCAGCTTGATTTGTTTCCCGATCCTCCGCGATCAACACGAGCATTAGTCGAGGAGTTCACAGAGAGGATTCGCGTAAGACGGAAGGCTTGGATTCGAGCGGCAGGCTGCTGACAAACGAGCAGAGAAAGTTACCTCGTATTTTAGCCAATCTCTACTCGGCTACCGTCGACCTCTTCATGCACGGCCACCTATCGAGGAGAAGCCTTCTGCTAGCCGCATGCTTTTTGCTAGCCGGCGAAGACGCATTGTATTTTTTCTTCAGGAACGTAATTCATCCGGACATGAAACGACTGCCGAAAGAGGAGCGACTACCAATTAGTAAACTGCTCTGATGCAGCGGAGAAGGCCGTGGCATGTTTAACTGCCTGACGAGACAGTCTTTAAGAGAACAATTACCACCCCTTTTGAGTGTCCTTCTTGGCGTTTTTCTTGGTTGCCTCCCTGTTTGCCTTTCTGGTGTCATTCTGGTGTGTACATATTATGCCTCAACTTACAGTTAGTAGTAGTGAAAGAACCCATGAGGGTTAATGATACCGCCCGGATAGTAAAGCTCAAACGAAGCGCCGCCGTCTGAAGCGACGCAGCACATGTGGCTGTCTCGATCCGCTTTCGGGGGATGGATGTCTCAGAGAAGCAAGCGCCACTACCCAACGGTCAGTGGTTTTGGATCTTGTTGCGGGATGCCTCTTCATGCTATAGCTAGGCCCATTCACGCCAGACACGGCCATCCCGCTGGCCGACATGGAACAAACGAGTTGTACAAGACGCATGGAACGGGTCTGCGCAACACGGTCACTTACACGGGTCCTACGCTGCTGCCGAACCGCCAAGGGGTTCTCATTTCGGGGGGCAAACCACGCTTGCGCCGAGATATGGGACCCAACCCAAGCAGTGTTCAGCATCGCGGCGGTGTCATTAAAATCATGAGGCCTCTCATCGATGTCCTCCAAGTTTTACCGCGTGACCCATGCACAGTTGCGAACCGGGTTGCACCGCGAGCTGACCACGGCTCGGCCACGAGGAAGGCCATGCTCCAAGGCGCTTAGTTGAGTAGAGACGTTCGAGTCCTGGCGTGGCCGTAACTCAGGCAGAACGTGGAGCTTCGAATCGATATCGAGAGGGCCGAGAAAGCTTGATGCTGGAAGCTCGTACAAGTACATGGTAACTCGTTGCTGTGGTGGAGTTGTCGCTTTCACGGGATATCCGTCGATCAACACGGTTGAGCTTCAAAGAACGACTGACTTGCTTCTCCTAAAACGAGACTACTCCACACAAACGAAACCTCACGGCACAATGCAAGCAGTCTGCCCGTACCCAGCCTTCCCGCCCCCGACAGCCAACGCCGCCTCCCACTCCTCGAGCGCAAACTCCCCGACAACCTCGTGTCCGGCCGCCCTCCCGAGCCTCAGCACCCCAGCCTCGACCATCTTGACCAGATCCTTCGCGTCCTGCCTCTCGAACATGAACTGGCCCCTGATGGCGATGTTGTTAGCCAGCACGAACGGCCACGGGAAGGGGAGGTTGTCGTCTCCGCGCCCGCCCATCAACGACACCCGCCCGTACGCCCTCAGCGCCATCACCGCCGCCCTCACCCCCAACGTCCCCGTCGCCGCGGGCGGCGAGACATCGATCACAGCGTACACGGGTCCGAAGGCGCGCAGTGAGGCCGTATCCTCGCCGACGTCGCCCGTCATCACCACCGTCTCGATCTCCCGCCTACCTGGCGCAGCAGGGAAGACAGCTTTCAGAGCGGCAAGGCTCGTCGCGGACCGTGATGCAGCCACGACATTGGCACCCATGGCCTGCGCAACAGCCGCTGCCACGCCGGAAGTCGCCCCCGTCGCGGGGTATACGATGATTCTTTCCCCAGCCTGGAGGTTGATCACCCGCAACCCGCCGTAGACGATGGTGCTCGGCGCCATCTGCAATAGCTCGGGAATCGCGTAGCCCAGCCCGCCGTCGCGCGGGTCGCCAAGAAGACGGGCCTTGTCGAGGCGGTGGGTGTTCTCCAGCGGTGCGAGGACGTACTCGGCGAAGCAGCCGTCTCGGCAGAGATTGGCGTATAGATGCTTTGTGGAAGGGGAGGCGCCGTCTGTGGCGCCCCAGAGGATCTGTACGCCCCACGGGTCGTCGCGGGCGCGGACGAAGGAGTCAAGGAGGACGAGGTTGCCTGTCGTCAGGGAGGTTGTGTCTGGGGAGAGGGCGGCGACGCGGCCGATTGCGTTGGCGCCTGGGATGCAGGGGTGTGGGAGGGAGACCATTTTGGATGGGGGTTTGACTATAGTTTCAAGTTTCTCGGAGATGTGTTATAACAACAGGAAACGGGTCTTGGATGCCGGCTTTGGATCAAGTTCGAGATTGGACTCGAGCTCTTCTGAAGGCATCTTATATCTTACCTGCTGCCCACTTACAACGGACTTGGAGGGAGTTATCTAGTCGTCTCGCGGAGGTTACGAACTTATCTGCCGTTGCAAGAAGCCAGTGTGATGTTGAATGAAGACTCATGGACCCCTAGAATGGAAATATTCCCACTACCGTCCTCAGGAAGAACGGAGAATAAGCCACATACGATGATGGGAGTCGTCGTCCCTTCACCGCGTTACGAAAAGGGGCTAGCGTAGGATCTGAGGAATACGAACGGAGGTTAGACTGAACGCGCAAATCCTCAGATCCATCCAATCAGCACTCCAATGACGGTGGGGGGGATGCAGAGAAGCGGCCCGGGGCCTCGGGACCGCGATCGATCGGGAATGGGCAGCTGGCACCGGAGGGTGGGGCACCTAAACGCCGGCCCCAGCTTCAAAAAGGCCCGGCTCGCGCACCCCCCCCCCCCCCCCCCCTCGACGTCTTTCCTCCTTTCGTATGTATCCAAGACCTGTGCAAGAACAAGATCCTGGGCGGCACTTTACCTTGACTCGTTCCGACCACCCTCTGCGTCCGCACAGCATTCTCCGAGCTCCTGCTACTGGACCAAGATACGCCTCTGCTGCTTACGCTCTCCCCTATCTCTGAGCCTCGACGGACGTCATCCAGCGCGCAGCCATGCCGCCTCCCTCGGCCTCGACTCCCGAAAGCGACGCGCGAAAGCGCAGATCCCACAAGAAGTCCCGCAACGGGTGCGGCAACTGTAAGCTGCGACGGGTCAAAGTACGTACTCTCTCTCTCCCCTGTCACATCTCACACCCGCCGTCTTCCCGAGATGAGAGATCAAATCAGAACAGGGGAGGGTCATCTATCTAAACACGTCCACCAGACATGGACTGACATAGCGATAGTGCGACGAGACCAAGCCCCGCTGCGAAAAGTGCCTTTCCTACGGCGTGACGTGCTCCTACGGCCCAACCTCCACCTCCGCGGCCCTCTCGGTCGAGGTGGCCTTCAAAGTCGACCTGACGACTCCGGCCCGGGCCCCGGCGCGGAGGGCCGTCGCCCCGTGTCCGCACCGCTCGCTCCCGCCGCCGCTGCCGCACACCGGCTCCATTGACAGCCCGGACGCCGTCTACCAGCTCACCCCCGCCGACGTCCGGCTCCTGGAGCGCTTCCAGAAGCGGACGATCAAGAGCCTAGGGTCGCCGACCAGCAGGGACATCTACGAGCGCAAGACCCTCCCCATCGCATTCTCCGTAAGTATCCCCCCTTCCCGTTTTTCCCTCTCTTCAGAAATCATGTCCCCTGATCTGACGTCCACACAGCACCCTTTCGTAATGCACACCGTCCTCGCCCTCTCCCACCTCCACGACACGGCCCTCCTCCCCTGCCCCCCCAAGCCCTCCCCCGCCTTCACCTACCACTGGTACCGCGCCGTCTCCCTCCTGCACCGCAAACTCTCCCTCCCCATCCTCCCCGCCGAGCGCGACGCCCTCTGGGTGGCCGCCGCCCTCGTCGGCGTCGCCTCCTTCGCCAACCTCCCCGACGACGCCCGCCACCCGCGCGACGCCTGGCCCCTCCGCGCCCCCTCGCCCTCTGACCTCGACTGGATGAAGCTGGGCGACGGCAAGAAGCAGGTCTGGGTCCTGGCCAACCCGTGCCGTGCCGAAGGCGTCTTCCGCGACGTCGCGAACGAGGTGTACGCGCAAATCGCCGCCTTCAAGAAGGACCAGGCCTCCGTCAAAGACGGGGAGGAGGAGGAGGAGGAGGAGGAGGAGGAAGGGGACCACCTCGAGCGCAGCCTGCCCGCGGGCTTCTGCGAGCTTTTTGGCCTCCGCGAGACGCCACCCGACGAGAACCCGTACTGGGTCGCCGCCGAGGCGCTGGCCGGGTGCTGGGACGCGCCCGTGGACCCCGGGGCGCGCGAGCAGGTTCTGCCGTTCATGGTCTTCATCAGCAGGCTCGACCCGCGATTCCGGCGGCTGCTGGAGGAGAGGGACGAGCGGGCCATGTTGCTGCTGGCGTATTGGTACTCCAAGGTGTGCGACCGGCGGCACTGGTGGATGTGGAGGCGCGCCGTGCTGGAGACGCGGGCTATTTGCGAGTTTCTGACCGAGCGGTGGAAGGAGAGGTGGGAGGTGAGGCTGATTGAGTTTCCGAGGATGATGGCCGAGAGGTGCGTGTTGTGAGACGTCGTGGCATTTATCAAGTTTAGCACCAAGCTGGGTTTGGTGTGTCCATCAAACCAACGCTCTGGCCGAAGGAATGAAGGACAATGGGGATCACTATCATATACCTCGGTAGACAATATCACATAGAAGAAGAGCTTGCATTAGTCCCAAATGATTTAATGATTGTACGAAGCGCTAAAATTGCGCCTCTTGAACGCGTGTGCTGCTTGGTATCGCCAACGCCGAATGCAAATTTCCCCGTAAGAACAGGAGCAAATCAACAAAGACGCTTGACATCGAATCGTACAACTTCGCCCCTTACGCGCCAACGCTCACCTGCTGGCTGTTGGCGGGTTTCCCTTCCTCGCCGCCTCCGGCACCGCCGTTAGCCACACCGTCTCTGTCTCCATCCCCGTCCCCGTGGGGGTATAACGGCTTATTCGGGTCGTATCCCACTGCCTTCACAATACCAAGACCCTTGGTTCTTCCCTCACGGAACAGTAACCTGTCTCCTAGGGCGAGGTACTCCGGGCGCTGCACGAACCGGAAGGCGACTGTTGCTCTGTCACCAGTCCGTATGTACGGGCGGTCGACGTCTATAATGGCGCACGTCTGAGAGACTGGCCCAACGTGCAGCATTGCCTGGTATTTTGTCTTGATGGTTGTTGCGTGCGAGAGGATGAGCACTGAGCGATGCGTTAGTTCCGGTCAACAAATTCGCCGTTTGCGTCCTCGTCGAGTTTCTGGGTAATCAAAATGAATACCCTCAGAGAACGCCCACGGGATACACCATGCAGCGTTACTCACCTTCTGCGATGAACTCCCTGAACACTTTTGGCGCGGGCTGGCCTTCAATTTTCGGCAAGACCACCATGCCCTTTCTCACGTCCTTACGGCGCACCTTTTTCAGGGCAAAACTAGCAGACTGGCCTGCAGAGGCGACCGGCACAGCAAGGCGCTTTCGTTCAATGGAGCGGATGCTGGTCGAGGTAAATCCGCCCAGCGAGTCTGGCCCGATCAGAACGTTGTCCCCGGCGTGGATGACACCAGACTTGATGATGCCCGATACGACGGTGCCGACGAAAGGAACCGAGAACGTGTCGTTGACGTGGAACTCGAATGGAGCGTCCGAATCGTATCTTCCGTGGTGCGGCAGGATGTTGAGGAACGTCCGTACCAGGTCGAGGTTCTCGCCCGTAACGTTGGAAACCTGGAAGACGGGGCATATCCTCTGGCTAATGAACTGGGTGGCAGTGTTTATGCACTCCTCACGGTTCTTGATGAAGATGGGGATCTTGCGAGCTCCCGGGCTCTTCAAGATTTTGGTGATCTGGCTAATCGTCTGCTCCAAGATCTGGGGCGGGCAGATGTCGATTTTGGTGATTACAACCATGACCGGCACGTTGAGCGCCAATGCAATGCCCAGGTGCTCTTTACTCATACCAATCAAGCCGTTGTTGGCTGCGACCATGAGCAAGCAATAGTTTGGGCTGCTCGAGAGCAGACCAAACACTGTTGTCCGCAAGTATTTCTCGTGGCCTGCCAAGTCGGTGAAGGTGATGACCTTGGCGCTGCGCTTCCCAATCTCTTCCCAAGACAGCTTTCGTCCTGGGGTGTCGGAGGTGATGACCTCTCCGACGGTGTCGAAGCCGAGAATCTCCATGCCCACGGAGCTGGTTCTTCCCGTCTCGATCTCGTGCTTGTGTCGGAAGAGGTTTACTCGGGCCCTCCCCCTTCCATCATCGAGGTCGCCCTTGACCAATACACCTAGGAGAGAACTCTTTCCCGCGTCGACTGCAGTGTCCGTTAGCGTATGTTCGGGATCAGAGACGCAGTGAAAAGTGCAGGAGCAGAAGCGGGACTGAAGGGCAGAAACGTACCATTGCCGACAACAGCGATGCGCGTCTCAATGACATCCTCGATTGTTGCTGGAGCCTGGCGGATCATTATCTTGCCACTGCAGTGGGTGTCCTTGCCGGGCTTTGCGGCGGTGCTCGGGGCCTCGACACTGCCACTAACGTTCTTGGTGATGAGCAGCTGGCAATCGGCGCGTAGTCTCTTCGCGGCGTCCTGCACGCGCCCGTAGGCCGTGTTCCACTGCTCCAATGACAGGCCCATCGAGTCACCATTGTTCTCAAAGCCGAGCTCGAAGACGGTCTCGCCGTGGCCCTCGACTATCCTCTCACGGATGAGCTCCTCGAGCTTGTGTATTGTGTCTTCGTCGGTGCCCAACACCAGGTCCTTCAACCGCACGCCCGGGGCAGAGTCGGCCAGATCGAGGGTGTCGAACAATTCGTCGAGTTCGGCATGCTGGTGTTCGGGGGCGGCAGTGCCGGTGGCGGTCTTGGAGGCATCGGTCGGCTTCGAGCTGGGGTATCGCAAGGCCTGCTGCTTCTCGACGTACTCGGCGAAGTCGCTAAGGGCGGCCTCTCCCTTGCGCTTCTCGTGCGGTAACGACTTTATGTTCTTGCTCGTCATGGCGTTGGTGGGGTGATTTACGTCCGTATCCTTACAATCATTGATGCGTATTAATTATATCGTGCCGTTCTTGTCGTTGTCGTCGTCGCGCTTATTATCTTAGGAAGAGTAACCTAAGGATGAAAAAGAAAAGAAAAATGACGGAGAAGGTTCAGTAGGGATATATAGCGCGTCTTTCGGGGATGGAGTGCAAATGAAGAGTCATTGATTGACTCGAGGCGGCGAAGTCTGAGGCAGTGATAGTTGACCGTTCAGAAGGCAGAAGGCCACCTTCACTCACGCCCCACTCCACCGGGTGACCCAATGTGCCGCCGCTTTACCCAGCCTTTGCAGGTAATTGGGTATGACTCTTATAGGTAGGTGCAACTACCGCGGTCGCTCCAACTATTCCCCCGTCTGTCTCGTTGTTCTCTTTCTCTGTCTTCTAATTCTTTCCCTTTAACTGCCGTTGCAAATTCTGTTTTTTGCGGAATTATTCCTCGAAGCGCAGCGGCAGAAGCTAATTGCATCCACCGTTGCTGTTAGCGCCTGCCATCATGCTATTTCCCTTGTCCCGCCTTTGCTTGCTTTTTGGCTGTCGCGTTTCACATACTGCTAGCAACACCTTGGCGGGTATTCCAGGAAATATCCATTAATGTTGTCTGTTCAAGCCCCAAACTTGTTTCTCTGGCAGCCGAGGTAGGCAGACCTGACTGGGCAGTGCAATTGGCCTCATTTGGCGCCAGCTCTGATAAAGCGGCAACGGAATCATGAGTAGCTCGGCAGGGCTTATCGATAAGAGCTTGGGCACGGGCCGTTGACGTTGACTGCGGAGCCCCGGATTGGATCCTGCGGCGATGAATCGCGAATTCCAACGTGCAGGCCCCGCCGCCCCCATTCCACCGTCCCATGGACAGCCCCCGACGAGCCATGACTGGGCTGAGCTGAACTGAATACGAGTACCGTGTGGTGACTCAAATGATGGGCTGATCAACATAGAAGCACACCGGCCCGATGGCCCGATGTGTCCTGCTGCAGCTTGCTGCGCCATCGACTCAATATTGTTTGACCGAACACTTGGAGAGCAAGAAAAGCTGGATGCCGTGTTCTGGGAGTCCATTGCCCGACGATAAAAAAAAGCAGGCAGAAGTACGAGCTTGAACATGCTCAATTGCTAGAGTTTTCTCTGTCTAAGAATAAACAATAACGAATTCGATGACCCTCATCTCTGGTTCATGTGCGAAGTGCCCTTGCAACCGCAATGCTATCTGCCGAGGCAAGGTCTCTTCTCAGCAACATACAGCCAATCTGCGATGCAGTGGCGTAGGATATATTCCAAGGATAGCGCCGAATGTCCACTTTGGCTTTTGGGGAATGAGTATATGGGCGTTGCCATGTTTGTATCGATCAAAGGTGTCTCAGTGTCCCGAGCAGTAGACCAGGGCGCACTTTCGAGCCTCGGGAAGCTGCCGGGACCAAACTGATCCTTTTTTGGGTTGAATCTAGGTTGTATTTTGTTGGTGATAGGGCTAGTGGTGCTCTCGAACTGGCTATGAAGATCCCTGAGGGGAGATGAGGACCACGCTGTCACCTGTGGACTGTCAGGCCTACACCAAGTCACGCACATGAAGAGTCCTTACCTCGAACGAACAGCATCTCCGACTTTCGGCTGATGGTCTATGCCTTCTGGTCAGTATGTGGGGACGGAGGCGATGCGCTCGGCTCATCTCACCTTCACTTCCTCGTCCTCCTCGTCCTCATCCACGACGTAGATCGTCTCCTCAACCTCTCCGAGCACGAGGTTGCAATGGCTGTCGTATGCCTGTGATGAGAGTGTCAGCAAGTCTCGTGTAGTCTGCAATGAGCAGCGCTACTTACATGAAGTCGGCCCTTGAGCTCACGGTCGCCTCTGAGCTTGACGAAAACCACCTCATCAAGCAGGAGCTTGACAAGGTCGAGGGGCTCCTGGACGTGAGAAGACTCGTCGCCTGCGTCCGCCATGGTGAGAGAGAGCAGCTTCCGGTTCGATGGAGACTGAGATGGGGGTGTCGGGTCGGGTGGAAAGGCGCACTATCAACGAAGAGACAGGAACTCAACTGGGATGGCCGAGAGCAGTGGTGGGTCCAGGCACATCAAGTTGTGCATTTTGCGCTCTTGAGCAGGCGGCTGTCTCATTGGCCGGCGCCATCGGAGCTCGCAAGAATGATTTTGCGAGAACAGCCCACAATGCGCATCAGCCGTGCGACGGCTCTCCGGAAAGTGGGTCACACTGGGTCTTGCCCCAGCGCTTCCCGTCTGTCCAGGGGTGGCACGGGTAGAAGGCACACTGGGAGCAGGGCCCTAAAACAAGAATCGGCAGGTACCTGTGTAAGATGAGGAGGAGGAGGGAAGTCGGGGTACCTTGGCTGTTGGGGGCGCATCCCCTCAGAGCAGAGCTCTGGAGGGACAGCTCGGCACTAGGTAGTACGTACACTTGTTTTCTTCTCTCGCGCAAAGAGAGGCCTTTCCTGCTTCCATCATCGCCAGCGCCGTGCCGCCTGCTCGCCCGTTGTCTTCCGTGTTCTTCGAATGATGCGACCTAGACCTCGTGGGCTCGCACCATGATATCTCTCACGGAGGCCAATGGCCTCCGACAGCTGCTTCAACGCCGTTCTACCCCTCGAGGCACCCCCTCCCGAGTCTTGTTCGCGCGCCAACGAAGATGTCGCCAACATCATAGCCTCCTGTCTGCCGCAGTGTCGACGCGGCCCTTTCTCCAACAGCCCTCGCTGGGTATCACGTGCGCTAGCAACCGGCTTCATACGTCGAACAACCTCAATGGCGCAAACACAGCTGCGCAGTTGAGCCCCAACATTACCGAAATCTTGACGGACCTGTTGAACGCGGTCCAGTCTCAGGACCCCGCGGGGATCTTGGTCGAATTCAAGAAACTAGGGCAGCATTCCCGGCCAGACGATGTCGCCGACGCCCTTTGCGAGCTGCCGCCTTTGGTTTTCTCGGAGCTTGTCCGCTCCTTGGACCCGGTTCGAGTCGGTCCCAAAATCGATGCAACTCACGGCCTCCTGGTACAGAGTGGCCACACACAATTCAGCTCCGTCGCGTCAGTATTTGACAAGTTTGGCACCCGCAAGCTCTACCATGTCGCTCTGCGATTCCTTCGGTCTGCCGTCCAGCTCCGGTTGCAAGACGGCCTTAAACCGATGTTGTCCGACTGCCTGGTTCTACTGAGATGTGCCGGCGCTGCGTCGGATATGGAATCGGCAAAATGGATCTGGAAGGAAGTGATGAAGCCCGACACGGAGTATGCTCCCCGGTTGAGAAACGGCGTGGCTCATACGGAGTACTACAAAGCGCGGTTTCTCACAACCGAGTTGAACATGCAGCACGATTTGGCGAGATTTCGAGTGCGTCCGCGCGACTTGGCCTACAGGAAGCGCTTCACTCATAGGCGCTTGTTGAAGCCTCTGGAGCACCTTCGATTGAGCATCTTTGCGAATAGTCGCATGCATTATGGCCGATCCCGGAATCAAACAACGCACGACCTGCACAGACTCGTCAGCTTAAGCAAACCTATTGTACGGTCCTGGAACAAGATTGTCGATAAGAACGTCGTACTCTCCGAAGAACTCTACTGCGCGTACTTGATCGCGTTATCTCGAGCGGGCTCTTTTCGAGGGATCATTAGAGTCCTATGGCAAGGATGGGGGATAAGAATCACCGGATTGAAGGATCACCAAGCCTCGCAGATAGTAGGGGGCTTCGAGCCACAGACTCTCGACCCCCTAGTACGACCGACGGAGCGGTTATTGCACGCAGTGGTGCATTCCCTTTCGGCCCTTGGCTTCATTATTCTGGCCAGGAAGCTGATGTTATTCATCTCCGCGCGATATCAAATCCCAATACCGCCAGAGACGTGGTCTACACTCTTGCAGTCCACATATATCATGTCGGCCAAGCCTGCAAAGACGGAATGGAAGCTTATCGGAGACCCAAACAGGATCATTAGAGGGGAGGATGTGCTCAGCGTCTGGGAGACCATGACTTCTGAGCCCTTCAAGGTGGACGTCGACGCCCGGGATACTGACATTTACGTCAAAACCTTGATAAGCTGCGGGAGACTAGACGAGGCGTGGGATGCGATCAGGCGCGGCTGCGAATACTACGACGCCGTGTGCCGAGACGTCGAGACGACTCTGTTTGAAAGGCTTTATCCTTCGCCCCCTCCCGAAGCAATCACTCGCCATTTGCAGGCCAAGTCCTTGCAACATACGACGTGGTACGCGATCCAGAAATGGTGTTGGATGTGGCTACGCGGAGGGAGCAAGCGACACCGTCAACAGGGGCTGTTCACCTCACGAATCGTCACCGACTTTGTCGCCGAGTTTCAACGGTTTCTGCCCAACCCCATTACGTACCAGACCAGGGGAGGAACCGTCAGGATGTACGACCCGGGGGCGCATCAGAACCACCGCTGGGCGAAACGGATTGTCGCTAGCCCGCCGACACAGATACGCGCGCCCGACCCGACCAAGCCGAAATACATGTTGGTCGACGAACCTGAGGGCGGGGAGTACGTGGAGGTCCCGGTGCTGACCGAGTCGGGCGAGCAGCACTACCTTAACAAGTCGATCACCATCACGCGGCGGACGCAGAAGATGGTGCGCGAGCGGAAGGAAAAGAAGCTCGGGCAGCAGGAGAGGAAGTTGGCCCTGGGGGTGACTTCGATGGAGGAGGAGCATCAAGAGGGGGAGCCGGCCGCGAGCTTGGACTCGGCTAGAGACGAGCAGATGAATGAACCTGTAGGCGACAAAGGCGCCGCGGACGCCGAACATGTGGCCGAAGAGGTGCGGCAGATGACCGATGGACGAGGCTTCCTCCGCAGGAACATGGTTCTGAGAAGCTTGACCTGGTAGGGCATATCGAGATTTGAACGACATTTGTCACACTATCTGGATTGGATTGTACCGGAAGCAAAAGCTAGACTATTAGAAACCATACATCCTACCTCAAGAGACCAACTCTGGGAACCCAATGAACATGTGCAGTGGTTTGGATTTTGTAACTTTTGTTGTATTCTTTTCCTATAGGGTTATGTGTGTTCGTATTTTCATTCTGCCAACCGCAACGCTGATGAACTTTGTCTACCCAGGAATGCGCGCATATATAATCTTTGCTTGAAATGGTATGGAGAGAGCCCACAAAACGCCTGCTCGTGATGAGGGGGTGAGATGCTTGTGTAGTATATGCTCTTTCTTTCTTTCTCTCCCTTTTCTTTTTGTGTTGGTCTCCCCCGACCGTCGACGGCGAGCCGTGCTGGACGGAGGAGGTTGCGGCGGTGTCGTCCTATACGCGGGAGGCCTCGGCGGCCCGCCCTGCCTTATACTCACTCAGACTTCTTGCCAGACTCGATCTGCTCCAGGCGCAGGTCGTTGACGACCATGTAGCGGCTGAACGTAATCCAGCCATAGCGGAACCAGACCATTTGGCTCTTGTGCGCCGTCGTCATGGCGCGCCAAGCCGTGGCCAGGCCGCGGCCGAAGCCGAGCTGGTTGAAGAAGACCAGCGCGCTCGGGTGGGACGCCTCCTCGTCCTCGTCGTCGTCGTCATCATCATCGTCATCATCATCGCTATCGTCGTCCTCCTTCTTCGGCTTGGGTATCTTGGGCAGCTTGGGCAGCTTCGGCGGGGCGTTGCTGACGGAGCGAGCCCACGAGAGGAGGGTGGGCGCGGCGTCGAGGAAGGTGGTGTACTTGCGCGCGAAGGACACGGATGTCAAGGTGTACATGTCGACGGGGGAGCGGACGGCCGGGTCGACGGAGAGGGCCTCGAGGAAGGTGCGGGCGCCGTGGTAGAGGGAGATGTGGTTGGGGTGGGCGGAGACGCCGGCGGCGTCGAAGGTGATGAGGACGTCGATGTTGGCCGTCGGGTCCTCGCCGGCCGCGCGCTGGCGGGCGTGGTGCGGCGCGAAGGCGCGCGTGAGGAGCGTGGCGATCTTGCCCTTGTCCCAGACGTTGGTCATGGAGTCCCTGAAGTCACTGGTGATGTGGGTGGGCCGAGTTAGCAGCTGTGTCTCTGTCTGTCCCTCGCTCGCGTGACAAGTTGCGAGGGGCAATGGAATGGGGGAGCGGCCTTACGGGCTGTCAATGACGAAGACATCCTGCTCCTGTCGCAGGCCGAGCATCAGGCCGCTCTTGATGAGCTCCTTCTTGCGGGTCTCGCCCAAGCCGTCGGCGTCGCCTGTTCAATTGCAATCCCGTTCGTCAGCCATTGCATTGCGCCTCTACGGCTGCTGCCCCGCGGTGCGCTTTGCTTGGCCTACCTGAGCTCAGACACAAGATCTTGAAGTGGTTGCCGGTCTCGGGGCCGGTGAGGGTCAGGACGGTCGGCGAGAAGAACATGGCCTCATCGTCCGGGTGCGCAATCAGGAGGCAGATGCGCTTGTTTCGGAGGGCCGGGAGGCGCGACGATGCGACGGGCACCATGGACATGTACAGAGCGGGCGCGACGGCCGCCACCACGGCGCCTACGGCCAGGACCAACGCCATTGTCGGTGGTGTTCTGTTTCTTGATCTTCTTCTGCGGTGTCGCGAGCTTGCGCTTCGGTGTGTTTCTCTGGAATTCGACCGGTGAGGAATTTCGGTCGGTGAGGGTGGGAGGCACACAGATTACCACCGAGGTGGGGTTCGTCTCGGGTTGGGATGGAGGGCGTAAGTGCTGTGTGGATGTGGATGCGGTGTGGTTGGCGTGTGTCAAACGGGCCGCCGCCTTCCGCGAAGGAATTCAGCTAGAGCTAGAGCTGGGTGGGAAGGTTGCGAACCGCATGCACACACACGCACACACGAAGACGAGGAGGGTTTGGGAGAGGGGAGACTTCGTGAGGGTTGGCAAGAGGAGGTTTGGCTAGACACACGAGACATGGAACGGGGACGGGAAGGCCGTCATCGCAGAGGGGGGGGGAAGCAACACCACTTCCTGGACGAACCTGGAAGAGAGGGGAATCGGATGGCCGAGAAGGGCACCGTGCGATTGGGAGGGACATTCCCGACCGACCCCTGGCCAACACAGCAGCAGACCGGGACTGCAGTACCTCGGGACACACACCAGGTAAAGTGGTGAGGGACAAACAGGAACTGGACGGGACGGCTTCACAGCTACGGGACTCTCGGCGGCGGCGGACCTGGTGGCTTTCAATGGTGCGTGTGGACGTGTACAGCAAGAAAGTGGCCCGTGGGTACGGGCAGCAGCGGCAGAGAGCGAGCAGCAGGTACCTGGACCAAGGCACTGCAAGTTAAGGTAGGTAGGTACCAGCAGAGCAGACTGCCTGCAGCAGTGGGCAGCAGACTGCAGCAGCGGGCGAGAACCACTGGGAAATTGGATGACACTCGTGGACCCGGCACCAGGACGTCCAGCCCTCGGGCGGTGTGTGTCGCGATCCCCAAAAACCGCAGGCGGTGACATCGCGGATCGGGGTCCTGACGGGCGAATCGCGCTAGAAGGCCGTAGACAGCTGCGCGACGCCCCCTCATTGGCTGCTGCCGAGGCGGTCGATGTCGTGCCACTGACAGGGGGCCCGAGGTCACTGGACCGTGCCTGCAGGGGCAGGGTAGCCTTAATTTTTTTTTTTCGCGACTCGAATCCCGTAGGAGCTGTGACTGACTGTCAGTGGGCTGAGCTGACAGCGGGGAACCGGGTTTGCTGTCTTCAGGTACCTTACCTTTGGTGCAAAACGTGGCTTTGTCAGCCCACCACGACCAGACGACGACGGCATACACCAGACGATTGTCTGCATAGACGACGGCACCATCGACGACACATCCTGCAGCTGCGATCAGACTGCTGCACCACCTGCACCACCGGACGAACCGGTCCGTTGGAGGGGCATCGCTCCAACCTCTTGCGAAACCAACCACCTTGGCTCTCGTGAGCAGAGGAGAACACACACAACAGGGTTGACCGCTGCTGCATCCGCAAACATGGCGAAGAAGGGCAAGGAGAAGAAGCTGAAGGACCCCAGCGGCATCCCCATGGCCCAGCCCGACCGGTCGGGTCCCAGCGAGGCGACGCTGCTCCAACTTGCGAAGGAGAAGGGGCTCTTCGACCAGGCCGACAAAGACCCGAGGAACAAGAACAAGAGCAAGAACCTGCCCAAGGGCGCCGTCCGAATCCCCAGGCCCGAAGCCGACGATGACAGCGATGACGACGACGAGGAGGAGGAGGAGGAAGCGGAGCTGCTCTCTCCCTTCGTGGTCCGCATAATGGACACGTTGTTGTGGACTGTCAGTCTGACCATGCTGCACGGCACCCTCGACGTGCTGGTCCAGAATCAGTACGCCATCTCCATTGAATGGCCTGGCATCTTCACCCGGACCTTGGTCGCGTTCCTTGGTAAGCCGCATGATTGATTCTCGTACAATGAGACCAGCAACTGACTGTGGATGGCGTCAGTTCTCTCGTTCCTCTTCTACAACCTCCACGAGTTCCCCTCGAGCCCGAACTCCATCCCAGGAGTCCCGCCACGGTTCCAGCACACCTTCCGGCAGGTCATCTTCTGCGCGACCAGCGTCTCGGCTGGAAGCTACCTGGTATACATTACCAACAGGTTTGGCTATCTATACATTCTGAAGAGGGCTCCGACCTTGGGGTCTCTGTGGGTCTGGTCCGTTCTCGAGCTCGATCTGGCCGTGGCCGCCGCAAGTTTGGCCGCTGTGGGTGCGTTTTTGTTACAAGGAGGATACGCCATTAAATAAAGAGCCGCAGCTGTCACTTGGATCTGGACCGCCTCAGGTACAGCGAGCTGGGTCGCCGTTCGCGGCCTCGCTTCGGCGACTCAGTTGGACTCTGCTGCGATGAAGTGGATATCCGGCGCGCCTTGACAGCGTCGGCCAGCGACTGGTCGCCTGCGAGGCTGACCCGGCCTCGGTGCATCAAACGATAGACGAGATCCTCCAGCCGGTGGATCTGGGCTCTTTGCTCGGCAATCTGGTTCTCCATGCGAATAAAGCTCTCTTCGGATTTCGCCTCCGTCCACGTCGTCCGTGATTCCAAATCGCGAATTCTCCTGCGCCGAACATCAGCAAAGGCAGCCACGCGCAAGCGGTCGTCCTCACGAGGAAATCATGCTCATCTGGGTGAACTGGACCCGCCCCGTCAACGCCTCCCTCTGCCGGACCAGCTCGAGCGTCTTGCTGCGCACCGGCAGCCAGGCCATGGCGACGTTGGTGGTGAAGGTCCAGCTCCTGGGCACGAGGGTCCACCGGCCCTGGTTGTCGGCGTCCTGGCCGGCGGCCTTGGTCTCGGCCTCGGCCAGCAGCTCCAGGATGCGCTGCTCTAGCTTGATCAGATCGTCCATGACGAAGGCGTACATCTCGTACTCTGTCCGGTACTGGTGTCCCGGGCCTCTCGCCGGCGGCGCGGATGAGCTCCGAGAGCCAGGTCGACTCCGTCTTGAACCACGACAGGGAGGCCTTAACTCGGAAGTACTCGTCGTCGCTGTTGCGCAGGTACGTGATTCTGACATAGGCTGCGGCGACGATTGCTACGATGAAGGTGAGGATGCCGGCGACGTTGGCCGTGATGGATAAGGGGCTGTCTTGCTGTGTTACTGGGACCATTGGGATAAGTGAAGCATAGCATGTATTGGCTGCTTGCGATCTATATGATGTCGTGATGTTGATGCTAAGGTGAAGAATCTCACTGTACAAGCTGCAGAACAGACATCCCTGCCGTCACTGCAACTGAAGGTAGCTGAGCCGGAAGGAGCTGCGGCTGACTGGCCACTGGAAGAACCCCTGAGCTGTCCCCCACCAATTCTCTCTAGCGCCCTTCTTGGCGCCCCGGGCGCCGCTGCCGTTGCTCAAATACCTGAAACTTCTAAGATGCACGTGACTCTGTTCCGCAACAACAAACTCGTGATGTTTGGATGCTGGCAGGCCGCAAACTGCTTACGTTCTTGTTGACGCATGGATTGAGTGACTCAACTGCCCATGATTACCTTGGAAGCAGCTGGCATCAAGCCTGGGCTGCCATTCACGCACTCTCCGTCCCTCAGTCCAGCTCCGTAGTCACGGGAATCGAAGGGATCTGAAGGTTCAGGCACCGGCAGGCGGGAGAATCATCCCTAACCTTATAAGACGGTATGGAGCTGAGTTGGGTGTCGCCCATTCGGCTGATGGCATCAACATCCCCTAGCCGTGGTTCCTCGCGGCTCAAAGTTAGTCTCGTGGAGGACTGCAAGTCATCGATCGGACCGCCCTTTAATAGAGACCTTGGTCTTCCAAAGTATCCAGAACTTGCGAGGTGGCGGCTGCCTTGTGGCCACAGGCTTGCTATTTATATCATGACATTCCATATCTACCTCAACGGGCTCACGTAGCCAGCCGACTTCTGTCGATATCTGCGTGTCGTGGCTTTCAAGTTCTCCATCCCCAGAAACACATCCTACTTACCTCTCAAACAGGCAGCTACAGCCGCTTCCTGTCAGTGGCTTCGTATTTCCCCTACCAGCTATCTTGGAGTAGCAAAGTTATCAAAATACCCAACCCATCTGTCTGAACAGCCCGATCATCAGCCAAGAGCACGAGCAACTTAAACCACTGCAGCCAATAGCACCGGCTGACCCCCCTTCCGCGAGAAAAGAAGGAACCTAAGGTACACAAAGCAGAACGCTCTCCCGGGTACTGGGTAACTGTGCAGCTTCACAGTATTCTGTCTCCCCTACCTGAGGCGTCAACACCAGTCAGTGGGGCAGTCGCACCTGCCTCATCCCAACCCAACCCGTTCCTTCCTCCAGACTCAAGATCTCCCACACCAATCCGAATCGCTTCTTCTTCTTCAATCAACCTTGAAAAATCTTCCTAGCCTTTTGCTCTCCCACTTCTTTTTCGCTCCCACAACCCACAACAAAGATTTCTTCCCCTCGACTCCTACCTTACCACACAACTTCCATCTTCTCAACCACATCGTCAAGGACTTCTCCCTCAACAAGCCTATCTTCACTCAGACAAGAACCTCTTCCTGCGTGAATCCTTTCTTTTTATTCCTCATCGCCCCTTCATCTTCACAAAGACTCATCTCACAAAGCCCTTCACGTTCATCATCTCAGGTAAGCTCATCCCAGGAACAAACACGCTCTGCTCACTTTCTCACGCTGCCTAACTATTTCAAGACGCAATCATGTCTTCCAGCAACGACGCTACCCCCTACACGGTCCCCTACACCAGCGTGACTAGCAAGCGTGTTGGTCAGGGTGTCGTCCCTGCCTCGATGCAGCCCAGCCAGGATGGCCACGTCTCTAACCGCAAGGGTAAGGGAAAGCAGGCGGCTACTCACCAGGCCCCTGCAGTTGCCAGTGCTTCTAGCAGTGCCAGCAACAGCCATGCTATGGGAGAATCGTCGGCTGCAGCTGCGCACCAAGATGGTGATGGCGGTCACCCCCCTGACCCTGTTCCTGCCCGCTTTGCATCGGCCACTACCACTGCTCAGGGTGTCTCCAACACTCGCCCTGAGGGCCAGCATGTTCACTCGTCTACCATGAGTGGATCTGGCAATGCCAATGGCACTGCCCACAATGCGGTACGAGAACCACCACCTCTCTGACCCGGACAATTCTGACTTTCACAGGGAGCCGCTGCAGCTGCCTTCGGCCTCGATGGCCAGTCGGACAACTACCAGCTCAACATGGGCAGCCCGACCCAGGGTGGCAGTGTTCGCCGTGGCGTCAACCCCTCCCTGCTCCGGGAGCTGCAGGCCGCCCAGCAGGAGAACCACCAGCTGCGTCATGCTCTGAAGTTCACCCAGTTCACTTGTCACAACTTCCATCAGCAGCTCATCAACGTCAACCTGTACAATGAGCGTCTCACTAACCTTGTCATTCGTCTGGACAGCAAGATGTCCCGCATCGACCCCGACATCTTTGTCACCCTCCCCGACGATGTCCAGATGATGATGCAGGATATCCGCGACCAGTGGAAGTACCAAGAGTGGTACAAGACCTTCCACCCGATGGCTCAGGCCCACAACATGGCCTCTGGTACCCGCGCCAGAGCCCAGCAGGACCCTCTTCATTATCAGACCTCTGATCTGTCTGAGGGCATCGGCGGCCTTCACATCTATAACGGCCCTGGTTACACCTTCCAGAACTAAGATGCAAGCCAACAGCCTTGGATCACTTGCAATCTCTGACTGTCGTTGCTGCACCGATTCACTGCCTACTCCCTTGTCATGCCATCACAGTTCACGGCTTCTGATATGCACTTTCCCTTGATTCTGCGCCTCATTGTCTCTGTCAGATTTGGTTTCTGAGCAACCGGCTCTTGCTCGTTCATGCGACATTACAGCATCATACAAGCATGCTCGGCACTCTTTCACCTTGTACTAATACGCATCACGTCTCTCTTTGTGCCTTGGTCGAAGCCCATTGCTACACCACTCCACGCATACAACACATGATGATCGGCACTTTCACTCAATACCCTCGCTTAATAGACATCCTAGTTTGTCACAGCTCGCCCGCGTGGGTTCGGTTTGGTTCGTTCTGGTTCGGGTTGCTTCGTTCTGGTTCGGGTTGCTTCGTTCTGGTTCGGTTTGGTTCGTTCTGGTTCGGGTTGCTTCGTTCTGGTTCGGGTTGCTTCGTTCTGGTTCGGTTTGGTTCGTTCTGGTTCGGGTTGCTTCGTTCTGGTTCGGGTTGCTTCGTTCTGGTTCGGTTTGGTTCGCTTGGTTTGGTTGAGAAAACTGCAAATACAGGCAGGGAGTTGGGAAGGCTTTGGCGGTTCTGGATGGCAGACAGGCTCGGTAGATAGCCGGAGGATTGGCAGACAGAATAACACCTTCATCCCTTACTTGCTGGCATATGACTGCGGCTGCTTCGACCGGGCAAGGCCGGTCGAGACAGTGAATGAGTGACAGTAGACACATATAAAAGGGCCTTCAGGCTGTCATCATCACACACAGGGATTTTTGAAAACAATCAGGCAATATAATACACTCCAGGCATGGCAAAGACCCCAAAGTACGTCACAGAGGAGCCAGGCCCGTCGCGGCCACAGCTGAGAGCGGTCCGGAGAGCGTACAACTCGAAACACGACGTGCCCTGCGGGCAGAATTGTCTCCTGTACCCCAAGGGCAAGATCGACCACACCCCAGGCGGGTTCCCAGGCAAGGTCGCGAAGTATCTAGAGCTGGACGTGAAGAGCCGGCCGGCGCGGCTTGAGACGTGGCTGGAGAAGAAGGGCGAGAAGAAGAAGCCGGGCGGCAGGCACAGAGATTGCGGACGACCGAACCGGTTCTTTCCCGCGATAGTCGCCGAGGGCGAGGGCGGTGAGAATGCTGCTCAAGGCCAGGGTGGCCAGGATGTTGCCCAAGTGGACGGCGGTGGAGATGCTGTTCAAGTGTACGGTGGCCAGGGCAGAAGGGAAGGTGCTCGTGAGAGGGTCCCTCCGGCCATTGAGGGCGAGCCTACGCCGGCTGACAATGTTGCACTGGCGTGGAGGCGGCTTGACGATCTACAACGAGCTCGCGCTGTTGAGGCTAGGGCGTCGGAGGAAAGACAGCGGGAAGCGCCGCGTGAGGAGGCATCGCGTCCCCGGCGAGACTGGAGGAGGATGCTTAGGAGACGTGAAAGACCTGCCGAGGGCGAGGATCCGTTTGCCGGCCAGAGAGGACGGACGGGGAGAGTAATGCCCTTGGCCAATATTGGTCGGACGGGAGGAAGGGCGGTGCCTCGGAACGTATGAAATCCATAGAGGAGCTGAGGAATTGAAGCCCAATAATCTCACACTTGGCCTAACTACTAGGCCCGAGCAAGGGCATGGGGCGTAGTCTCGAAAGAATTCCCGGAAGCCCTATTTGGTTTTCTCTATCAAACTGGCCAGCACACTTGGCGTGTGAGGTATTCCGTAGCCTCGGCGTCATGCCTATATCCGTCGTCCATCATCTTCCTTCTTGCAATACGAGGGCGATGGTGATGAACGACAGGAATGACTTGAGCGACCAAGGTAGAGAGCAAAAGAAAGGATAAATTTACTGAAGATGATGGCGAAAGGGCTTTTATCGAGCTGCAGGTAAGTTGCCTCCGAGTATCGACTCGATCGTTGATCGTGGGCGGGTTAGCGATGATGATAACAAGCCTGGACGCCGCGCATGGTTCTACAAACGCCCTGTCACTTCACCTTGGGGCAAAAGAAAACACCCACCTGCCATCGAGAACAAATTCCTCCAACACCCGATGTACGTTCGAAACACGAATGAAATGCTCTTCTTTTAAATCGCCGAGCTGACGTCTGCCGACAAGCTTACAGCGGCATCGGTCGGCATCGGAGAGCTGGGGGGGCAGGTGGGGTCACGAACGGCGCCGACGGGGACACCAGGGCCGGGACCATGCATAACATAACAGCGGCCCCGTCGAGAATGGAACTCCAAACACAGCGACCTTGGTACGCGCGCCTTTCTTCGCTGTTTCACAACTGGAAGATTCCAGGTATCACCGCCTGCTTCCTCGCGCAAACTGGAAAAAGTCGCCAGAAGGCAGCAGTCAGCCCCGCCAGTCCGCCCCGTCAGGCTCCCAAACGCCCAACCCGGCGCTAAACCGCACCGCTAAAACAAAAACCTCGGCCGTCCCGCGTCCTCTTCGACGTCGGTCTCACTCCACCTCTCACGCTCTCAATACAGGCTCACATCTCACATCTCACTCTCTCTCTCTCTCATAATCTCCTGAACAAATTCTCTTGTTGAAAGACCCGAAATGGCCTCAGATGCCTCAGCCAAGCCGCCGGGGCCCCCGCCGCCGCCACCCTTCTTCAACCTCACCTTCCCGCCCTCGCTCTCGTCCTACAACACGCCCTCGCAGACCTGGCTGACGACGCACTCCAAGGACTGGGACGGCCTCGCAACGGGCGCCCTCGTCTTCGACGCGCAGAACCGCATCCTTCTCCTCCAGCGCGCCGCGCACGACAGCATGCCCAACCTCTGGGAGACGCCCGGCGGCGCCGCGGACCCCGAGGATCCCAGCCTGTTCGCGGCGTGCGCGCGCGAGCTGTGGGAGGAGGCCGGGCTCGAGGCCGTCGAGATCGTGCGCCTCGTCACTGAGGGTGCTGACCGGGAGCCCGGTAGCATCTTCACGAACCGCACGGGGAAGAAGTTTTATTGCCGCTTCGCGTTCGAGGTGCGCGTCAAGGATGAGGGCGGGGAGGTGAGGATCGACCCCGAGGAGCACCAGGACTATGCGTGGGCGAGCGAGGAGGAGGTGAAGGCGCAAAAGGTCGGGGAGAAGGAGATTCCCGTGACGAATGGGCAGATGATGAGGTTGATTCTTGACGGGTTCCGGAGGAGGAGGGAGACGGAGGTTGTTGAGGGTTGAGGGAGGGATGATGTGAGGTTGTTGGGGCTCTGTGACGCCGAAGACTGGGTGAACAGCAGAATGGATTTAAGGTCATGTCTCCAAGGCTGCTGGGCACGAGGGCAATGAGCTCCTCCGTTTGACGGTTAGACTCTTGTCGGCCTGGTACACAACAACAAGGAAGAGGCTCATAGGGTCACCTAAAGCCATCCAAGAGGCTAGCGCAACTTGAGTTGAAGCAGATATATCGTAGGATGCCTTCTCCAAAGGCATAAGCAAACATACATGAAAAGTATAGATAGAACACGAATGTAGATTTAGCAACCTTGCATCTTCGGATACGGCATGATAGCCAGATGTCAACGAACGGCCCGGTCCATCTGATCTCGACCAATAATTCTCTCTCAGAAATGCTCCGTCCGTAAGTGCGCAAGTAAATCCGTCGCAACCAACCCCGGCCAGACTCCCTTCACAGCTTCCCGTTCCTCAGCGCCGCCGTCTCGACCGCCATGCCCGTTCGGTACACGTTAACGATGTTTGCAAGGAACACCACGCTCGCGGCGCCCACGGCCACAAGGAGGCCGAGCCCGAGGGTGCTAGGGCGCGGATCGTCAGCTAGCGAGCAACGGCTGGCCGCGGAAGACCAGGCATGAATGTTTAATCTCGAGAAAAGTACATACCGAACGCCCTCGGCGTTGGCATTCAACCAATCTTGGGCCTGCAGAATGGACATCTTCAGCAACGGCGCCAAGCCTCGCATTTCTTCGCGAATCGCCTTCTCAGGATGCGGGGTAGCGATGCTGATGGCTTCTGCCTGGCTACCCTGGACTTTGAATACGCGGCTTGCTTCTGTCGGGCCTTTAGTAGTTCAGTAGTAGGGAATAATTCGCAGCTCGGACACAAACGAAGCAAGACGACGGACTGACCGGTTCATGTCAAGAGTTGTCACCTTCATATTACGGGCGTCTGCTCATCCTTCTGATGGGACCACGTCGCGCCTTGCGCCAGTCAGCTGCCTCCAGAGTCCCAACACCATCATCACTGTTAAGTGACGTGGCGGCTGACGCACCTATGAGATGCGTCTCGATATTTACGGCAATCACTGACGGTAGAGCTCGAGGCGAGAAGGGGTAAGCGGCAGCACGTAGGCCGTGTTGATTGGAGCAACTCGACGTTGGCGGAGTCAGCTTGTCCGTCGGACCGTCGGATTGCGGCTGAGTCCAATGCCAGCAAAGGACCCGTCAGACCGTACCGAGTTCTTGGTCCTGGCATGGCACTAAAGAACCAGGCTCCCAGTACCGCGGAGAAACGTCGACATCACGTGAGAAGCCGACAATGCCGCCCAACATGATCGTGATGGCTGAGTCGTGGTGTTTTACGGGAATTCAGGATGCGCCGGCGTCATTACCGAGCCGAGACACGAAAGTGCATGCCGAGCCAAGCAGCGCTACTGCGGCTCAACGCCCACGCTCATCAGGGGGAGATTCGCGACACCGACAGACCAAGCACTGAGTGCATGCAGCTGCGCGTCCTTCACCACAGCCTCAGTGAGGAATTCCGAATCCTTATCAAATTGCAGTCGTTCAGCTCGACTCAGGGGGATCAACAAACGGTCAAAGCGACGACTCAGGCTCTGCTTATGCTGCACAGCGCAAGCCATCGTTTTCGGAAATGACAGTGAGATGGTTCCGAATCCACGACCGAAAGCGAAGATGAGTCTGTCCCAGACTTTCCAGTCTGTTGGGATCGTGTGGCGGTTGCAGCGGCTTGCATCAAACGGGCTTCCGACATGTTGAAGAGCATCTCGTATGCAGGCGGCAAGTCGGAGGTCCGGAGGCACGGGTCCAGGCCCTGCCACGGCCCGGGCGGCGACCGTGGCGGATTCGTTCGTCACTCGCGGGTCTGACGTCGTGCAGATGGCGTAGCCGGTTGGAGACAGTCATCTCGCAAGGGGCGCTCATTTGGCGACCGGTAACCCCTGACGTGTGCCACAATTCGGGGTCCAGGAGTCGTCAACGGCATGCCTTAGTAAGGCTTCTAGCGCGGTGGTTGGCGCGGAGTTAAAGCTCGGGATCTCCAGGGAGATCGATTTCGTGGCTGACAGTGACCGATCCGGCGCCTTAGATCCGAGAGAAACGGGCGATGGATGACACAGGTGAGGCGAGCAGAATGGCAATGGCAGGGGCCTGTGGCTTGCGCTCTGCTGCTTTGGGTCGACAGGAGAGGAACAGATGGGCGGTGAGAAACGAATGAGGTAGACGATAGAACGGGAGCGAGTCGATTGGTGGAGGATGGGCAAGGTGGTGGATGGGGTGGGATGGTTGGTGAAGCCGCTTATTGGGCTTCGTTGAGGCTGGCACGTCGGGGAAAAGCCGCGATCGGCGTCGCACCCCGCGGAGGAATCATGAAAAATGGTTGGAGGGCTGTTGGGCCTGGGCGAGGCGGTTGATTCTGGAAATGTCCAACGGCTCGTGTGATGCGACTGATGCGACCGGCGGATGAGGCCCGACTGTGACTGAGTCGCTCAGCATCTCCGGCGTCTCCTTAGCGTGGGCCGCAACCTGGCGATTCCACCAAGTTCGCGAATGACTGTCGATGTTTTCCAGGACCGGTGAGCTCATGGCCTCAATAGTCCATCGTGATAACGCGGTGAACTAGCGGGTACCTGTAGTTAGTCATCCTTCATCCATGGCAATAATAGCTGAGTGTGCCAGCTGGTTCTCTGTTGTAGTCATTGGCGTGGAACTGGCACTCGACTCGTCTGAATTGGGTTGGGTTGATAATGCGCCGCCGCCAATTGGAAGGTGGGAGAGCCATTGGCGGTGACGAAGAGGACAGGCAGCGTTGCAGCAAGGAACGAGGCGAACAGTGACGGAACCCGCTACGAGTCCAATTCGGTCGGTACCAAAACTGTTGAGCTCCCGAAACTGAAGTTGCGGTGCGTGAGAAAGCTCCTGCCATGTCCTGCCTCGTCCATCCACAACGGCAACTGCTGCAATTCGTCTTGCTTCTTCCAGAGCTCGGTATTGTCGCAGGGCAGGAGCGGGTGCAGGCAGAGAGTGAGGCAGCTGCAGTTGCAGAAAGGTGCAGCAGCACTGCTGCTGGTTACGAATCCACGACTCACGGGGCCCCACATTCCTGCTGCTGATGACGTCAGCGGCGTCGATCCCGACCATGGCAGGTCGAGGGGCTTCCCCACACCTTCCCACCTTGATTTTTCCCCATGTCGGCTTGCCCTTTTTGTGCATTTCCATCTTCGACCCTGTCGCAAAGTCCCCCCGCCAACAGGCCAACACCAGCAGCAGCAGCAAGTCGGTCTGCTGGCCAACAATAGCCCTGCACTTGCGAAAAACGTCAACAACACACGCCGCAACAGCCGGCCCAGCCGATATCCATGGAAAAAAAAGTTTGCGAGCCGACGACGCTGCAAAGAAGACCACCAAAAATACCCATCTTCAAAGCATATGCGACGACCCCGAGCTTATCCCTGGGCTCGGATCTGCGTCTGGTTTGCATTGTCACTTCAGACACGCGGTCGGATCCCTTGCGCGAAATTCTGCTCAACTCTTTGGCCCATCAGATACGTCTTCGTGCCCTCGACGAGTGCGCATATACCTCCCTCCATACGGCAACAAACCCCGCCGCCATCAACAGGCTCAGGTTGCCGTGAAGGTGACGGTGACGCAGCCGTTCTCTGCAGCCGCTGCTCTGTCTTGAACCCGGCCTCCGTTGACGACACAAGTCGTACAAGCACGCGGCAGCAGGTTATCTCGGCTCACAGCTCACACATGCACAGCTCGACAGCCAACCATCGCCATGTTGCATAACCGCGCTACTGTTTCTGCTCGACTCTGAATTCGCGCTAGAGCCTCGTTTCGACCACGAGCCAGACTGACTGCCGCCCTGCCCTGCTTTGCCTGCCTTCACCAGGCCTTGCTTTGATTTGCTTTGCTTTGCTTTGCTTTGCTGTGCTTTGCTTTGCTTTGCTTTGCTTTGCTTTGCTTTGCTGTGCTTCGCTTTGCTTTGCTTCGCTGGCCAAACACCCTCACGGCTCCAGCCGGTTGACTCACACTCTGATGCAGTGATGCACCTGCCAGGTCATGGCCAACCCTCCTCGCAGGTTTGCATGGCAACCCGTCGGAACCACGCGCGAACATCGAAGGAGCTGCCTGTATTGTCCTGTCTTAGACCTCGCTGGATGCGCCGCCGGCCGAGTCGAGCCCAGCCGCCGTTGATATGTCATTTGAGTGCTGCCGTCATCATGGCCATCAGCATTTAAGCTGCTGCTACTGGCGCCGGCCCGCGTTGGTTGTCGCCGCGTCTCCACACACCCAGGTGCGAATCTGCTGTCTGGTTCAACGGCATCTCACATCAGAGACCTGCGGCGGTTGTAGCTGCTGCGGGGACTTCAACAAGCCTTTCTCCAGAATGATGATGACCGAGGCCGGTATCGCAAGCGGAGGTAAACACTGTAAATTCAATGCAGACGCCCCATCGTTCGGCCGCGGCTACAGAGGATGCGCTGCAGTGTTCGGTCGTCGGCCGGGATATCCTCGTTTCCCTCCCCGGGAGGCCCATCGTTCGCCCTGCCAATTCACCGCTCGAAAATCGCTCGCCTGTTTTTGCTTTGCTGTAGATCCGGGGTTTGCCTTGTCGACAGGCTGAAGAGCGGCCTCCAGACCCGTCGGTTCCTCACTCTCCTCTGATAGAGTATTGTGTAGCTTCCAAGGCAGCGAGCCAGTCAGCCAGTCGAAATGGGCTCGCTTGCTACGTGGTTCCTTGCAGCAGACCCCGGCCGCGAGTTTCAATGCAACGGCTTCAAGGTTGGCCCAGCTAAGACGGATCTTGCGGTTTGGAACACCAGAGTTGAGATGGCAGAGATTACGTCTCAATGCGAATAACGAGAGATGGAAAGAGACCATGATGCAAACACGCGTGCGATGTGAAACAAGGCCGTTTAGCGCCGCACGGTTGGGAGCTGGACTGGGAGCTGGCGCACAGCCGAACGGTGAGGTCGTAACTGCCTTGTTTAACGCGAAGGGCCATGCATGGTGAGCACGATGCTGTGTCTCATTTGCCCCCTTTGCATCTCGTCGTTCCACGCATTCCGAGCTGTCAAGTGTCAGACTTTGGCCTTGCTTGCGGGACAGCCCTCGTGAATCTCGCAAGATGACTCGAACACTGGCGTCCTCCAAGAAGAGAGTGTGGCTCATGACCCTCGATCAGCCAATGAGGACGGCGTGGGGTTCTCACAAAGCCGTCCAGGACACAGGGTTTACCAGGGTCCGGTCTTGGATGTCTTGGGAGTCTTGGGAGTTGTGGGCAATTTGCTACCGCAGAACGGAGCAAGCAACCACTCAGGAGCCAAGTCCCTCGATGCCCATGCCCACCCAGCGCCAGCGCGGTCCTGCAGCCATCTCACGGGGTGGCGTGTCTTGGGCATCGTATCCTGTGGCTCCGCGGGCGTGGATGATGCGCGGCTCACAGGGAGGCTTGGGCGCTGGGCATCGGGAAAACTGGCTGGCTGGATGCAGTTCTCAGGGGGCTGCGATCTCACCACCACGAAAATTGTCATGGCGGTGATGTGTGCTGTGTGAAGCGCGAAGCCACTCAGAAATCATTTGACAATCGGTCATCGGTTGGCGGGCAAAAAGGCCGGCACGTATGCCGAAGCTCGGCAGGCCGGGGAAGCTTAGCTTCTAACTGGAATGGTGCCGGGTCGTGTTGATCTATCGCAAGAGGCACATCAAAGTTGAGGCTACAGAGGCACTAACACGGAATAGGCGCGGCGACACGGCACATGGGAACATTGGCGGCCGGGGCATGACACTGACAGGCCAGTGCTAAGTGCCATCACATCACATCGCAAGCTCTTCCTCTGCATTTCACCTCATTTTCTAGAACAAGTCGGCAATATCGGCTGGTAGGGGGGGGGGGGGCAAAATGGGATGGAGTTGAAGCATCCCAGACTGCGACAACGCGTCCCGTGGCGGGTTGGTAGCGGTTTTTGATATGGCAATTCGTCGGGCATCGCTGAAATCGCCCCTCGATACCATCATCGGGCGTTTCGCCAGCGGCTGACAGAGGGAGCATCGTTGCCCAATATTGCGTGCGGTAACGACGGGGGGCCGCGGGCTATCCCACACCGTCGGCCAGGAACAGCCTGCGAGCGAGGCCGGGTAAAGCGAGCTTATTGTGCAAGATCCAGGGAAGCCCCCAAACGAGGCGACACAGAGCCAAGGGCGATCGGAAGGAGAACTTGGGAGTACTTGCGTACTGGATACGCTGGATTCATGCTTCTTTGACGGCAAGATATGGAATATGGCCGTACTGAGGCACTGCAGATACTTGCATGTGCCGACTGACACGCCTTACATGCGCCACCGTCGGGCAGGCACCAGCCACAATGCCACGAATACGGCCCCACCGGGCATGACGCTAGGCCGCACTCGTCGCGGCGTGTAGCACGGAGCCCCCAGTTCAGTGTTTACTGCTTACTCACATCGAGATAATGTAGGGCAGGAGCATCCATAGTCGCAGTAGACAGTAGACCGAAAAGCAAGCACTTTGGCACTGTCAGCAATTGGAATCCGCCCAGCCCAGCCGACGGGCCCAGGCCAAGCAGAGACCACAACCCACAGCGTCGCTGGGCGTCTGATTGGCGGTGGAGGGGGATGCGGACACTAGAAATTTAGAGGAAAAACAAAAACCCCATTTAAAAAAGCGGCAAGCAGGGGTCTTACCAAGGCGCGCAATACATCATAGGTCGATCATCTGGCTGCAGCTGCCGGAGGGGCAGTCGAGGACTGGAAGTACCTGCTACGATACGAGTACTGGGTTTGGGAGGTATTACTCTGCACACGCTGGCACTGCCGGGCGAGGAGGGAGTCCCTGGCGTTCAGCGGTTGTGAATCCATCGCCCAGCAGCAATAATCCCTCCTGTATTGCTCGCTGGCAACCGAAACGCACCTGTGGACTCGCTGCGCTCTCGATGGGTTTTCTCTCACACACGGCGGCGGGCACAGGTACTCGGTACACTGCATTGGACTGCCCAGCCGGGACTGGGCTTGGGACTGGATTCGCACTACGTATTACCTACGGATACACGGCGGCGAGGCATCACTTGGGCAGCGCAGCGCAGGGCTCTTTGCTCATCTTACTGGGAGCGCTGCCTTACCTCATTGCCTCAATACGGCTACGGCTACGGCTACGGCTACATATTAATCGCAATCCTGCTTTTTTTTTTTTTTTTTTTTTTTTTTTTGGCTTTGCTCAGTGTATGTTCCGCTGTCCTATCCTGTCCCCCTATCGTCCGTCCCCCTCGCCAGAAACCTTACGTACTGCCTGTTCACCCACGCCGTACTGAGTGAGAGAAAAAAAAAAGAGAGTACATAGTAGTCACAGACTAAGGCCACACACCAACAACGTCCCATTCCATCTCATCCCGCCTCGTCCGCCATCGTAAGGTATTTCCTTTGCCTGCTGCCCCCTGCTTGCCAGATTCTGTTCTTTTTTTCTCCCACCTTCTTCCCCCCCGCTCTCCCAATCCCCAAAACCATCTCGTCCCAATTCATCGCATACATACCCCCGTCCGCCTCGTCTTTTCTTGCGAGCAGACATCCACATCCGCCCGTTGTCGCTCCCAGATCTCGTCGGCCCCAAGGAACGCAGACAGGACAGGAACAAGCCAACGAGCGCCAACGCAGGGCCCCCGGGGTACGGATACACTACGTGGTACACGCTACAGTACCTCTCCTCAGCGCCTGCCGGACACACTAACACGGCACATTGCTCCGTACCACTGGGCGTACACCGCACACACCGCACACCACTCACCGCGACCGCGTCGCAGGTTCACTCCCCCCCGCCCGACATCATCCTTGCACCACAGCAGCCCCGAGTCCCGTCCACTGTCTGTCTGGTTTGCGAGTACCGCAGTACGCAGTAGTAGACTGTCGCAACCAATCCTCGACCGCCCGCGCTGCTGCGCAACACGACGAAGCCAATTCCCAATTCCCACTTTGCATCCGGCACTCCAGAATTCGAAGCCGGGATACCGTCGCAACGGAATCGCGTCGTACCTTGCCTTGCCGTGAGTACCAGCTGCCCGCCTCGCGCCCCTCATCCTCGCTTGCACTCACACTCGAGTCGTCGCTTCGTTGGACTGCTGCTGGACTGGACTCAGCAGCAGAGTAGCATAGCAGAGCAGAGCAGAGCAAGGCCAAACACCGGCCGGGTCGTCATCGTCACTGCCCTGCCCGCCTCGCCTCGCCTTGCTTGCCCTGTCCAACACTCCAACAAGTCTGTCTCCATTCCCCATCGCAAATCTCCATCTCTCTTCTCTCCCTCCTCCACCCCTCCATTGCTGTCGACATCTTCCCTGTCCGCCAGCTCCTCACTCGCCCATTGCCCACATCGCATCCCCCACCAGACTGCCCCGAGGCCTCTGCTTTTTTGCTTCTGCTGCCCGCTGTCGCTGGTCCCGAGTGGCGCTGCGCGCGGGGCTCCCATCCTCTCTCTTCGTTGAGGCAGTCAGAAGGCAAAAGGTGAGACATCGAGCCAACACGGACGGAGCTTGACTGGTCCGGACTGCTCCTCCTGCGGTCTGCTGCCGGCTGGACCTGACTACCTGACTACGTCGTGGGCCGGATTGGATGGATGGGCGCTCGAAGTTCCCACCTACAGTCTACTCGCAGTACCTCACTACCCGTACCGTACCAAGCGTACCTACTCTACCTCGCACACACTCTCTGCACTCACGTTGCTTTCCCCTATCTTGCCCTCTGCCCTTTCATCCCTCCTCAACGCAACGCAACGCAACGCAACGCACAACGCCATTCCTGACTGACCTCCAGCCAGACACACACATACACACACACACACCGGTTGTACCCAGCAACTCCCCCGGCCTGGCCTTGTCGCCTTAGACTTTGGCTTCTCCGCCAAACAACTCAAGCTTCTTGCTTTTTCCCATCAGGAGGTCCGAGGGTGGAATGGGATTAAGGCCCCCCCCCGGCCGTCACTGACTGATCGCATGCACGCCTGACTCTGATCGAATCGGTACGTTCCTATTCTCATAATCCTCGTCTGCTCTCTCTTCTAGTCTCTCTTCCTTCCCGCCTAGCGTCTGGCTCCGTCGACATCTCCGTTGTACCTTTCCATACCACTACTATACCCTACCATGCCTTGCCGCTCGAGACGGGACCATTTCTTATGCCCATGCCTGTCTCCCATGTGTTGTGCTCGCGCCGCGCAGACTCCCACTCATATTATCACTGCCAACCCTGCATCTTGCATCCCCCCTCTAAACCCCAAACCCCCTTCATCCCTAACCTAACGCTGGCCTGGCCTGGCCTTGCCTTCGATGCCCGACCCGACACTCCTTGCCCCGACCTAGAAGTACTCGAGTCTCCTCTTCCTATGGATACCCTCACTTGTTTTTTGCCAGCGCATAGAACCATCTCATGCACCTAATCTGCTCTGTACCCCAGACTGTCTCTCTCTCCCTATGTTCCTGAGCCAATCTCCTCTTACACCCGCTCTTTGCACACTTCAACACCACACCGGTGCATCTTTTTTTTTTTTTTTTTTATATACCCGGCCTTCCTGCGCCCCTCCCCTGCCTACTCCGGTCCTTAGTGATTGCGGACTCTGGCACTCGGCCACACCGTTGATGACTATTGCAACAAGTCTTGTCTAACAATGCCGGCCATGGCAGACTCGGAGCGAACTCGGCGAACGGAAAACTGGATTCCCACATCCACCCGAGGCGGCGTCTACTACTGCCCCAGATACCTCCTCGACCCTCCTGCTACACAGCAGAACCGACTCCCCACGCCGCCCATCCGCGCTCGCCAAGTAAGACCGCGATCAATACACATCACCTCGTGGCCTTCGGGCTTCGTCCCTCACGAACTCAGACCCCAACCAGAGCGCCCGCCCAAGAGGAGGAAGCCGCCCAAGGCCGTCTCACCCACCACCACCGCACTCGGCAAGGCCTCCTTCAAGTTCAGTATAAAACAGTTCTTCTCGCTCTCCCAGAAGCAAGTCCCCAGCCGCTCGACATCCCGCGCATCCACCCTCTCGAGACCCCCTCTGTCGCGCCCGCCCAGCAGAGCAGCGAGTATTCTTAACCGATTGTCTACCTATCGCGAGGTGGACTTGGTGGTTCCGGAGGACACGATGGCCCTACGGTCAGCAGCCATGGCCGAGGCCCTGCGGCCGCCTCTGATGAGCACCGCGTACAACACGCCCGGCCAGCGAAACAGTTTAATGTCGGTCCGAAGCGCCAAGAGCAACGTGACGTCAATGGTCACCGAAATTCCCAAGCCCGTCGCCCACGGCAGCGGTGTCAGCTGCTCGATTCTCATGGCCGAGCCCAACATTTTTCTGACCGGTTTCGAACATGACGGCCACCGCCAACATTCGCAAGGTGGAACTGCGCTGCTGCGCGGAAAGCTGCAATTGAAGGTTTCCAAGAACGTCAAGATCAAGGGCGTGAGCCTGAAGTTAGTCGGCAAGGCACGAACCGAGTGGCCCGAGGGAATCCCCCCGTTGAAGGTTGATCTTTACGAGGAGGAGTCGCTGCGGACACAGGTCTTGACATTTTTCAATGCCGTGAACGACGGATGGGAAACCGAGTACGGCAACCAGTGCGTATACGTCCTGAAGAACAGCTCCTCGAACTCGTCCTCGACAAATCTCGCCTCCGGATCGCCTCGCAACTCCATTGCCCCGTCCCTTCTGTCAATACCTCCCCGGGGACAAGGTCTCACTGCGAAGGAACTGAAACGCCTGTCTCTCGCGTCCAACCAGTCTCGCAGCTTCGGCAAGGGCGACAACCCCAACGGCCAAGCAAAGGGCTACAAGGTTTTCTATCCCGGCACCTACGAGTACACCTTCGAACTACCCATCGACCACCATCAGCTCGAGACGACCAAGCTGCAATACGGTTCCGTCAAGTGGGAGCTGCAGGCGACCGTGGAGCGAGCTGGTGCTTTCAAGCCCAACTTGCACGGATCCAAGGAGGTTACTATCGTGCGTGTGCCGGATCAACTGTCTCTGGAAATGACGGAGCCAATCTCCATCAGCCGACAGTGGGAGGACCAGCTGCACTACGACATAATCATTTCGGGCAAATCGTTCCCAATCGGCACCAAGATCCCCATCGCCTTCAAGCTCACGCCACTCGCAAAGGTCCAGGTGCACAAGCTCAAGGTTTTCGTCACAGAATCCATCGAGTACTGGACAAACGACCGCAGAGTTACTCGCAAAGACCCGGGCAGGAAAATCCTCCTGCTCGAGAAGACTGCCGGAAAGCCTTTGGACCCTGCATACGCGTCGTCGGATGTCCGCGTAGTCAATGGGGGTGAGTTGACGCCTCGCCAACGCCGGGAGGCTCGGGAGGCTGCAGCCTTCCGCCGCGCTGCCGAAGCTTCCCGTCATGGCATGATGCCAGAGCCCTTGCCGGAACCCGTCGACAACATCCTCGGTGACTTGGACCTCGGCTTGGAGAGCTACTGGGGCTCGACTGAGATTGAGATGAATGTGCAGCTGCCCACGTGTGAGACGATGGCCAAGAGCAAGGAAATGCGCATGCACCCTGACTGCAGTTGGAAGAACGTCAATGTGTACCACTGGATCAAGGTAAGACATGGTGCCACCAGGTTGACGAAAGCCAGCTAACAATGTCTAGATCGTCATGAGGATCTCCCGCATCGACCCTGAAGATCCTTCTGGTACAAAACGCCGTCACTTTGAGATCAGCATTGACTCACCGTTTACGGTCCTTAACTGCCGTGCGACGCAAGCCAACACCGCTCTTCCTGAGTACTCGGGTCCGGAGAACTGTGCGACCCAGAGCCGCCAGACCGCATGTGGATGCCCCGACGCGATGACCATTGGCGGACCTCCTGAGGGATCGCCGAACAACCTTTCGTCGGGCGCCCTCACCGTCATGGACGCCACAGATGTTCTGCCAGCGCCGCCACAAGCTGCCCACCTGCCCTCGTCTCCGACACCAACAACCGGTGCGGGTGGCCGCGACTCCCCGCCGAACTCGCAGACGGGAGTGGACCCGCTCGACAATGCCGCCCGGCCTATTCACCTCCTTCGTGTGCCATCGTACAACCCGCCCGCGTTCGACGCCGAGACTCCTCCACCCCCGGCCGAAAACGGGCAGACGGTCCAGACGCCACCGCCTCAGTACGATGTCATCGTCGGCACTCCCAGTGTGGACGGCCTTGCGGACTACTTTGCACGACTGGCAGACTACGGCTACGACGAGCCCGAGGAGGACTCCGATTCTGACGAGGGACCGGCTCGAATCACGGAGCGTGGCGGACGTGTTAACGTCGCGCATCCCCGCACGCCAGCCGGTAGACGGGCACCGAGCAGAAGCTTGGAAATTCAGCGCCCTCCTGTGGATCTGAGACTGGAATCACTTCCCGAAGTAGGGCGACATTAAATCGTACATAATGCTGTAATTGTTTGAGAAGAGGAGGATGAAACAATGATTTACGAGTTGACGAGCGGCGGCTGTTGTGGGTCGGCTCTTGGCTTTTTCTGCATGACGACTACGGATTAAGGGACACAAAACCGAACGCATTACCCGGGTCTTGGTTCGGCGCATTCACATTGGAACGGGATTGTTTATAAGGACGATATCAAGGATGCTCGTCAGATCAAGAGCACTTGGACGGTTATTTTGGGCGTTGTGTTTTTTTTTTTTTGGACATATACCTGGACACGACGTCCACCGCTGTGAATATTGAGTCAATGAAGTTGTATTCAACTGTGTGGTAAAACATTCTCGACACACTTTAAAAATCAACGTGATATGAACAGGCTGACGCCGACATTGCTCAGATGCGCACCGACGGAACGGATGTCGTCGAGCTGTCAGTCAACAACGGGATGTGACCACGGCTCCCACAGGGTTCGCCAGATCTGTTATTTTGGGCTAAATGTCGCAATCCCGTCTTTCGGGGGGCATCCCGTCTCCGAGACTAGCATGGTTACCAACAGAGAGAGGCCGCCACGCGGGAGCCTAGCGCAGGACGTCCAGCGCACACTCGCCTGCCGCGTCGAACCCTGCATCACCCCGGCCTGTCCCGACCTATCGGTATGTCCTTTGAGCTTACGGCTATTGGTGTCTGATACCGGGGTGGGCAAGAGACAGGCACACTTGTTGAAGAGCAGGGAGGGGGTGCGGATTAGGGTTTTCTCAGGGGTTCGAGTTATGGATAAGGGAATTGGAGGGAGGGAGTTGTTGGTCTGTGATACGCAGCAAGTCGCTACATATACTATGCAGAAGCAAGCAGCATAACAGTAGTTGGCTCCTGCGCAGGTGGCGACAGCACGTGGGAGTAGGGGGCAGGAGGGTTGGACCTTGCGGGTTGGGTTCGGGGGAGTTGCTCGGTTTGGTTCGGTGTGCTATGCCGAGGGCGCGCATGTTTTCTTTTTTCTTTCTTCTATGCCTTACAGGTTGTGCTTCCCGAGGTTCTGGCGCGAATGAGACTACGGTTGCCTACTATGCCACTTGTTGTTTTGTCTGTTTAGATGTGAGGGAGGGGGCGAGAGCGGTGGAAGGCAGGCCATGCTTGGTGATCGGGTCCCAGATCGGTGAGTTGTCAAACGGGGCCGACAATTTGCGCCCCGGCGGACGGGAGATTGGTTTGATGCTGAGCTAAGGACCAGCAGCATCCTACGTAGTTAGCTCGGGATTGTTGTTGGTGGCCTGATGTTTTGATTGATGGGTTGATATTGCAGATTGCTGGTGGGAAGGTTCCCGACGGCATAGACGTGCATTGGCGGGAGTTGGTTTTTTTTTTTTTTTGTTCTAGCTTCGAAGGAGAAATGTCGTCATCCGAGGCGGATGGATCGGGGCGGCGATGCCCTAGGTATCCCGGAAGGGGGCGGGGGGATGGATGCGCCCGCGGAGGGAAGGAAGAGTAGGACACTTCGCAGTATGCCCCCCGGGATCCGTTGACAGCCTGCCGAGACGATGGCCTGAACTCTGATTCTTTCCTGGCTTCTTTCTATTTGCTTCTGGCGCGGAGTGCTTCTTTCAGCTGATTGCATGTGTGCATCTGCGGGTGGCGAGTTTGTTTCGCCGTTCCCAAGCTCCCGTGGGATGGGGAGTTCTTGAGGCGGGATTGGATGGTGAGGCTGAAGTTTTGGCGGTGGAGGAGGCATCGTCGATCGGTGCTACATGTGGATGGGTGCGGGGTTAGAGTTAGGTTCGTGGAGGAGCAACCTTAAGGTAATGGCATTGAAGATGCGAGGAAGAAGGGAAGGGGAGGGGGGGGGAGAGAACCTCGTTTCTGAGCCACTAGGAAAATATGCAAAAGAAGATGGTTTGAAGAGAGGTCCGTTCGTGCGAAGTTTTGGTTGTGTGTGTGGCTGGCCTGGAGAGCTGAGAACATGGGCATGGGAGGAGAGAATGGGATACGGGAGTCCGGAAGTTTGCGGTTTGGCAAGCCTTGGAACCCACGATGTAGGAGGCATGTCAAGAATGGATGAATGGTAACTAACCTAGGTAGGGTCAGTTCGCCTTTTCCCCCCGCCGCCGGATACACCGCGCGAGAGCACGGGGGTGGACTTTGTTTAGAGAGTTTTTTCGAGAGCGTCGTCCGATGTCTTGGGCCATTCGTCAAGGCGCACAGCGAGGGGCTTGCTTACTCAGGGGATCTCTTCTCCCTTTTATCCTGTTCTTTCTTATTCGTCACACACGGAAGCTTCTGTTTGTGCGTTTTCCGAGAGGTTGGGGGTAGGGGGCACGGGAAGCCATCGTGAGATTCAAGTCGCGCGCCTGCAGGGAGGTTTATTGGCGCGATTGGGTTCTGACGGGGCCGGGGCTGGAACGCTCCGGGGGTCGAGCGAGATCCGGCGACCCAGAATATTAGCTTTGTATAGAGAATCCTTGCAGGAGAGCAGTCGATGTTTATTGTTCAACGGCGGGGGGAGGGGGGCTTTGTGGTAGGTGATCTCCTTCAGCTAGAGATACCTTTTCGAGGATAACTATTAGCGTCTAACTCTCGGGGGCGGAGTCAGCAAGTTTGGATGGGCCGGCACGTGGACGGATGCTGGAACTTTGAATGTCGGGTAAAATGGATGGTGAGATGTCGATTTTTTGGATGAGTTGGTCGCAATGTCGGACCGAGATACAGGATTCTGACAGGCTCTGGGATAATGGTGCCGGCGTTATCATCGTCATGGGCACATCTTGCTCGATCATCCAACACACCGCCGTCTCGCTGGTTCGAAGACCGTCACATTCGCGCATTATGAAAGAATTGACGAAAATGGTGAGACGAAGCGAAGCTGACGGACTGCCTAAGGAAGAAAGTTCTCCTTTCCAAGTCAACAAACTAGGCGTGTGGCTGACTCTTGTAGCCAAATGTAGCCAAATCCGTGGGTATCTAGTTTGCTAAAGGGATTCTATCAACCTGCAAGTAGAAGATGGCGGAGTAACACAACTATTGACCCCTATCTGGGCCTGCCATCATAATTACAACTGCCAATTTTGAAGCATGAGAACTGCGCAGGTTTACACTGCCTCACTGGCCAATAACATCCATGAGAACGTACCCTAAAGTCCGTTACGGGGTTCAGTTACTGGCTTAGGAGGCCAAAATAAGCATGAAGGAGAGTTGTGAGAATACTTATTCGCAATACGTCGACATCTTTGCAGTTCTCGTAGACCAGTAAACCAAGACAGATTAACTACCAGGCATCAGAAGACTGCCACTAACGTCCGACACCCACTTTTGGCCACCCCAAAAATGATGCTGTATTTTTTGATACATCAACTTAAGCCTATTATTCCACCCTATTTGATGCAACTACAATACAGCTTTCACTGTCACTAGGGTTTTTTAACCCGCTGGGTTCATCTGAGTTATCGTCGACTTCGCCTACCTCGATCTGAGCTTTCCGTATAGCCTCGATGTTGGCAAACTTCGAATTGGGGCTTATTGTGACCTTTTTTTCGCTTCCTTACCCTATTAACCTCAACCTCTACTTTCAATGCCTTAATCTAACGCTGGGCTTAGCAAGCTAGTAATCCTTCTCATCGAAGCCTTTCTAGACTTTCCTAAATAATAAACGTTAAGTACCGATGTTATTGTTAAGTTTATTAAATAAGCTAAGTTAATCCTTCAACTTATCCCTCTTCCTAGGTGTTAACCAGTGTATTACCGATATCTCCATAAGCCATCTATTACTAGCACTGGCAATAAAAACTCCCTTAGAGACCTGGTTTGACTGTTGGGCTAGTGTTAACGTATTCTCAAGTATCAAAGGGCTCATAAGGGGTCTCCCCATATTAACTAGCCATAGACCTATATACTTCTAACCACTGACGATGTTATTATACGTTAATCCAGCTTAACGTACCTTCCTATAACAAAGGAGGAACGTTCACTTACTAACAACAGTACTATAATCCCATTAAGGTTAATACCTAAACTCCTTCTTATACGCTGTTTTAAGTAGCCCAAAAACTGATTAATCGAGAAGTTGAAGTATATGTAATGTATAGGGAGGTAAGAAAAGCAAGTGTATATTACTCTTAAAACAGAGATATATAAACGCCGTTATTTTATAACTATTATATTCATTTAATATAAGGAGTCTCTTTTCCTAGGGGTTCTTAGGTATAATCAACGGAATAAAAACCTTCTCTAATTATTTAATAACTATAAAGTCTAATATCCAGCTATTTTCTATTATTATAAACTTCTATAAATTATATGCAGGGGGGTTAAAAGGAAACCATTATTATTAGACTAATTTACCTTTATATATAATAAGTAGAGGGAATACTGTTGGATTCACTTCACTAGGCCTAGTGTGGAAGGTGGGCAAATAACGATATATTCGTCGTATCTGCTCTGTTGTTGTTGAAGGAAGGAAGGAATCGGGCCTACGGCAGCGATCTAACGCTACCGATCTAAAACCGATTCCTACCTTCTAATTAGCTCACTAATCGGGCCAATAAGCGATAGGCGGTAACAGGTGGCGCCAGTCCAGCGTAGATATTCCGACACTAGCAACTATCTCTTTTGCCGTAAATCACCCCTTTCTCAAATAACGAGTAAAAATTGCGTGTTATTCGGTGCGGGCGCCAAAGTGCTTAAAACGCAATAAAAAAATCAATAGACGGAACGAATGCGTAAAGCAGTCGGAAATGGTAAAAGTACCGTTTTCGGCCGTACCACCTTCGGCAGAAACGAGCATATCCCATAGCCAGCTACGAGCAAAGTCCAGCTCGCCATCGCTAGTGATAATAACGGTATTCCTCCTATATCCCCTAGTCTCCTTTATATTCCTCCTCTTACTCAGCACCGTAGATACTCCTTAAGGTCTTATAACCCATCCCTCTATCCTAATCTTCACTTTTACCTCCTCGACAAACCTCGTAAAGGCTCGGTTTAGTATAACCTTTATTAAGCCATTAATAGGGTTATCATCTCCGTAGATCCATCGGATCTCATATAATTCTCGTCTCTTATAAGATTACCTTAACACCATAATATCGATTATTAAGTGTTTCTCTTTTATGGTTCTAAACTTAATAAAATACTCATAGAGTGAATACGAGTTAGTATACATAATAGTCGGGATCGTAGGTATTCAAAGCCTATTAGTTATAATCTTTAGGGTCGTAGAGAGGGCATAGGCCATATTAACGCCGGCGACCATCCCATATATCTCGGATACGAGGACACTCCTCGTAACTCTCTTAGACTTTGTTAAGGAATAATGGATAATATTTCTTTCCACTATAAAATCCTCTTCTCCTTTAGTCTTATTTACGAGGAGGATCACAAATCCAAACTAGGACATCAGGTCATTATTATTAGCAAAAAAGCCATCAACAAAGACGAAAAGCTTAACGGTAATTAAATTAAGGGGCATATAAGTGAGGCCTTAGTCTAGGTGCTCCATTTGCTATAGTAGGCGTCAATTCAGAGTTTTGATCTACTCTAGCATCACTTCTCGGTGCTAGGCTACCGCGGATAAATTAAACGCTACCTCTAATTAGCACTTTGAGGCGGCGTACGCACCTCTAGCACACTACTCAACGTACTACTCCTTTATAATAGCGGACTTAGCATCAACCAGGCGTATCTTCGTTCCCTGGCCCTTTAGGCGTAAAAAGATGGCTTTTTTATTAGTTAAAACGATCCCTTTATTAAATATAATTAGTGTTTTAGTGGAAAGGTATTATTTCTCCTTCACCGAAAACATCACTTTCTAGAGTTCCTCGTTTTCCCGTTAAGCAAAGGTCTCGTCGCTCAAACCGATAATATCATTAGTTTACATACCAATTATCGCAAAGTTCTCATTTTTATTATTTAGTAATAGTAAACAGGGGTCATACATAAAAATCCTCATCTAGAACTTCTTTTTATAATACTTACTATATATCACGTACTAATAAGTTTTAGCTTCTACGATACCGTATAATGGTTATACGATGGTTATAATAGTTCCTAGAGGGTAATTTTTCTTTATTTAGTCCAGTAATCTTACAAGGATCGTCCTTTCGAACTTTATTATGGATTAGGTATACACCTAAGTAATATCTCTTATCTATAATAAATAACCCTCCTTCTGGATAAGAGACGGAGTGACGGTGAGAATCAGTCTCTAACTAGCGCTCTAAATAATCGGAGACTACGTAAGGATAGCCTCCTTACCGTCGTCTACGTATCCCTGAATAATAAGTCTAAACTTTTCATAAAGCATCTCTATTTTACCCTTCACTTTATTAACAATCCTTAAGCGGAATATACATATCCCTTCGTATTTTTCTTCATTATACTAAGTGAATTCAAAGACTCCTCGTTTAATTAGGGCATCGATCTCCTTCTTAGTGAACTCCTTAAACAGGGGTCCTAGAGCTTTAATTATGCCCTTTTTACGTAACTCAAATACAAAGGTGTGATCTACCTCTTCCTTAGCACTTATAAACGCAGCTATTATTATGGCCTCGTTTTTAGCATTATCAAAGGCGTTAACTTCTACTAGGAGGTTAATCTGGGTGTTCTTCCATAGTTTACCTCTTAAATGTCGAGGTAATAACACCAACTCTTCCTCCGAGGGTAGTATCTCCATCTGGACAACAATCTCATCTTAGATTTCCTCTTCCTCGTCAAGGACATTTTCCTCGTTATCTCTCAGTATCTCTAGGACCATATTCTCATCATCATCTTCTAAGAAGGGTTTAACAACGATAAACCTAAAAGTCTTTAGTCCAAAGGGTAATTAGATAACACAGTCTTCGCCTTTGTTAACAAAAAGTGTATATAAGCCTATCCAACCCCTTCTCTTATACTAAATAATAACTTTCAACTATAATAGTAGATCTCGTATAGGGGCCGTATTTAGACCGTTTCTTATTACGAGAATATTAACTATTATACGTTCTACGTAAATTTCTCATAACTTCACCATAACCTTCCACGTAACTTTTACGTATTACCGTATCTCTGGTGATAATAATAAGTTTATATTTATATATGGGTACGCTCCGAAAACGAATAAGGTCAGAATAAGACCATCTAGGCCAGCCGTATCGTTAATCGCTTTAATTGCGCTCTACAGGGCAATCTTCAGTAACGTAGAAGGGGATTCTTAGCGGATAATATTATATATTCATCGTAGGGGCACATAATATCGCTCTACTTTCCCAATATTATTATGGGCTTCAACGAGCACCTCTTTAATTTCAATTACTATAAATCTCACTAAATTCCTAAATTCCTCAGAGCTAAAGTTTCTACTAGTATCCATAATAATCCAGTTAGGGGGCCCGAAGTAAGTATCGATCCAGTATTCGCATAATATCTCCTAGGTGTACTTTATACTAATATTTTCTAGAAACCTAGCTACATTAAAGGAAGTAACCATATTAACAACATAGATCACGGGTTTATTCCCTTCTAAATAAAAAATATTAATAATAACCTTATAATTAAAGTCCACATCATTTCTAAGGGTGAATTTGAATCTCCCTAAAGCTTATCCATTTATTTGGTACTAGCGGCAGTACTTTGTGAACTTCTGGATTACTTTAAACATTACGTCGTTACTAGCTCTCTTTAGGATCGTATAAAACCTCTATACTAATGGGTAGCCGAAACGACGGTGGATTCTGCGTAATTCTGTATTTATAAGGTAATTCTACGTAAAACTCTATTCTAAAGAGTATATAAGCATCCACGGGTACCCCCATTTGCGTATAATAAGGACCTTTACGTCTCCCTATTAAAGGAAGTTGTGGATATTATCAAAATAGATCCCTAAGTCGTCCATATCTCTCAGATAAAGTAAGAATAGTATACTAGTGTTCATAACGTAGAAGGGTAATTATCCAAAGGGTGAATTCACATAAGTTAGTCCTATGGAGGGTATCTGCGAAGGGCTGGTCCTAGGCCTTGTCTCAACTGAAAGGTAGCCAAATATTGTTTATTTTAAGCTGAAGAGGAAAAGGGTAAACTATGATATGGCGCGAAATCTCTGCTTCTTAGGGGGTGGGCGTTAGTGGGGTACCGGTGGGGTACTAGTGCGAGTACGGGTATAGCCCGGGTATAACCACCGGGTTCGGCCCGTGATATTACCCCCCTCCTCCCCCCGCGCAGCCTCTAGTTCCTGGTTAGCCTCCTAGGGGGGCACCTATGTATATACTGCGTCCCGTCGTTCTCTAATATCGGCCCATAGTACTCCTCGTAACGGTCTAGCACCTCCGTTTCCTTTATAGTACCGGCTGGCTCCTACGTGGGGTTAATATAACCCTCCCATTTTACTAGGGTTTTACGTCTTTTCCCTTTACCCACCGTTTTCTATTTAGTAGCGTAAATCTCCTTTACTTACTACTTATCCTTGCTATCTGCTTCCCCGGGTGACCACTTATACTAGAATCGTGGTACTCTTGTATAACCCTTGTCCATAATAGGCTCGAAGGGTCATCATTATCTTTTCCTCTGGGAACTTATATTTTGTTCCGGAACGTTAGCCTCTGCTACTTGTTAATCGCATATTCTGCGATCTGGCCCTTTAATTATAACTCTGGTGCTCATCGGAGTTTTCTTGTATAAGGGTGCTGCCTAAGGTAAACCCTGAATAGTTTGTCTCTATTGTTGTTTTTTTTTTAGGGTTAAAGCGGCGAAGTACTAGTTCTATACTGAATAGCTGCTTAAGCTCCTGGAATCCTTCTTCTTAACTGGGTCCCTAGTGAAACATAGCTGACTTCTTTGTAAACCTCGTAAGGGGCTTAATAATAAGGGTATAATTGGGTATAAAAATGCGATAATAATTCGTAAACCTAAGGAAATTTCTAACCCCCTTTATAATCTTCACGGTTTTGACTGAAAAGGTACACTTTTTAGGGTTTAGTCGTAGTCCGGCCTCTGCTAGGCGCCGGAGGACTACTCGTACCTTTTTTTTGTACTTCTTCTTTGATCTAGATGTGTAAATCAGGATATTATCCAAATAGGCGGTGACGAAGTCGTTTAGGAAGTTTTGGAGAGTTATACTGATATACCACTGGAACGTAGTTGGGGCTCCGGTGAGTCCAAAGGGGTAGACTAACCACTTAAAGAGTTTGTATCCTGTACGAAATGCTGTTTTTTCGATGTTTTCTTTTGCGATCCGAATTTTATGGAATGCGGCTACGACGTTAAGCTTCGTATACCATTGTGTAGCGGCTACCCGTCGGAGGGTCTCTGATATAAGTGGTAGTGGATAATGGTCCTTTTTTGTGATGCTATTGAGGGCTCGGTAATCAACGCAGAACCGAATTCCCCTACCAGGTTTTTTAATAAATAACACTGGGGCACCCGCTGGTGAGCTGCTGGCTCGAATAAACCCTTTGTCTAGTAGGTCCTTTAGTGTTTTTTTTAGGACCAAGAGTTCTTTATGGGATATCCCATATAAGGGTCCCCATAGAAGTGTAGGCTCCTGGTCGTGAGTGTCCTTAATAAGGGGGATCTTATGGTTAACCCCTGGTCTCCTAGGGGGCACCGAGTATGCCTTCTCTGGGTCGAATAGGTCTCTAAGCTCCTTATGGACCCAGCCTGGGACGAGTTCCTTTACATCCATAGGCTTCTTTTTTTTTAGTGCGTCCTCGATGTCCCTTAAGCTTATAGTTATAGCTTGGGCCTTTGGTGCCCTCTAGTGCTTCACTCGTCGGTATACAACTGTAAACGTAGGGGCTGTTAGTAATTGGGCTGTGCGAATCTTTTTTATAGTAGCTAGTTCTTCCTAATTAGAGAGGTATACGTCTACTCCTCCCTTACCGTGGTACGCCCGCTGGGCAGTGGTGTCATACATTACACAGTTCGCTTCTATCTATGGCTTCCCCAGGTATATGGGGGGGTTTAGGCCCTTTACTATGTATGCGTAAACTTTCTGAGTGTGGCCACTTAATTCTAGATCCAGGATAGCTACACCCTGGGTATCACCAAGTGATGGCCCGTTTTACGTATACCCTCGCAGAGCATACTTCTTCTGATCCACTAGTGGTAGTCGGAGGTGTCTAGAGAGAGACTGATCTACTATTGCGTAGACGTTGTAGTTAGTATTGATGAGGGTGTATATTAAGTGTCCTTTGTTAATCCTTGCCTGAATAGTAGTTAACCCTTGGCTCCTCTGCTGCTACTCTTCTTAGTGGGACTCTTATCCTTTGGCTTCCTCTTTTATCGGTTTTGGTACCCGACTTTGTATTAGAGTTATTTTTTTCCCGAGTTGTCCTTATTAGAGGAGGCACTGGTGGCCTTTTGGTCCTTTTTTTTTAACCTGGGATCCTTTTACTTCTTTGTTGCCTTAGTACGGGTGACCTTTACTTATTTAGGAATTTTTTTCCGGTAATTCCTAGTAATATGGCCTTTTTCGTCGTAGTGAAAGTATTCACGGTGGTCCATTAATGGGTTACTCGAGGAGTAGTGGTAGTAGTGGTCCTTTTTTTCTCTTCGAGTTGATAAAGTGCGGGCAACACTAGTTATCTGAATATCTCCATTGCAATCCTTTTATAGAGGAGCTGGGGTTAGGGACTAACGATGCTCCCGTTTAGTAGCAACGGGTATTATATACTCTAACTTCTAGGTAATGTCCTGTACCCTAGTGAGTTACTAAGTGTATTCCCTTAGTAAGGAGATGGTGATTAGGTGCTCTTTTAAGTGGGAAGTAAGGGTGTTTTTTAATATAGTAATTTTAACGGTATCGGGTTATGCACCACCTCCTACGTCTACTATTATTCGTTCAAACTTCGGTAAAAAAATAACCAACTTCTCGTTATCTTTCTAACGGAGGGTCTATAGCTGGGTTACGGCTTAAGGTTAAGTGTTTAGATCTCGGTAAATCCTATTAAAGTAAAATATAAAATCTTCGGGGTTACATTAACCTCCAGGCCCCCCGACTACATAAAACGTGGCAACCACCTATTAGGGATTAGTATTTAAATAAGAGTTAATTAAGTACTATAGTTCCTAGTTAATAGGGTAAAACACTCTGTCCATAGCGATCTTATCCCTCATCTACTGCACCCAAAAAGGGTAATCCTTCTACTTCCCCGAAAACTTTAAGAGTATTAATAATAATTTACAGCGCATCGGTATCTCTATTACGAAGTAACGGCTACCCACTAACGGGGCTTCGGTACCTACATCTTCCATAGGGGTCAGTATCGTTACCCCTAAACCTCGGCTTCGCTCCAGCTCATTAGAAAGCTCAGCAATCCTCACCTATAAGGGCCCGAGGACCTCGTTTAAAGCTAACTATAGTTAGGCCTACAATTCATCAGCCATTATACTAACTAGTATCCTCTTCTTAACTGGTGAGGAGCCGCACTCTACTCAGTATCCAACGTTCATCGATCTATCGTTAAGGAGCTACACTTAACCTAGGATTCCACTTCGTAACCAGTAAGGAGCCGCACTCAACCTAGCAGTATCTTATATAATAAATAAAACTAAGCTTAAAATATACGAAGGGCTAGTCCTAAACCTTATCTCAACCGAAAAGTAACCAAATACTGTTTATTTCAAGCTAAAGAGGAAAAGGGTAAACTACGATATAACGCGAAATCTCTGCTTCTTAGGGGGTGGGCGCTAATGGGGCACCGGTGGGGCACCAATGCGAGCACGGGCATAGCCCGGGCATAACCACCGGGTTCGGCCCGTGACAGTATCGGAGGGTTATCTCTAAAGGTAATGCTCGTTTAGCCTACTTTAGAGGTGTCGAATTTCACAGTAATATCGATTTTTTATAAAACAAGGAATTAAGGGTATCTAACCGTGGAAACACCGGCTACTCCTATATTAGGTATAATCCCTTAGAAAATCGTCGTTGTATAATAGTTATCACTAATAAACACCTCGTAAACCGGTAACTTTGCGGGTATACCGTAAATATCCTTCCCCGTAATAGTGTAGTAGGCGGCTTAGTTATTCAGGGTTCAAGCAAGGTCTTCGCTAACCAGAGTAATAGTATAACCAAAGAACGAAACGTAGAATTCGTTATTATACTCGTTTTCCTCGTTAAGGGTAATACTAATAAGGTATTAGCTTAAATCTTCCTTATCCCTAGTATCCTCGTCGTTAAGCACTTTATCTCCTTTGTATTTAACGAGAAAGTGGTTATATACTTTAGGAGAAGTATCGGAGATGTCCTTATTTAACCTAAAGCATTTATATACTTTACTTCTCTCCTCTACGGAATACTTTATAAACTAACACCCTTCCCTACCGTAAACGTAACACTTTTTACTATAATAAAGGTATCCTCGTTATTATTAGTGACCTCCATAGTAATTACTTTACCCTTTTCTATTATAGTATTAGTTAATCCAGAACTACTCATCTAACTCTATTTTTAATATAAAGTGTTAACGGTGAACATCTCTTCCTCTTTCCTTTAAGTCGAGGTTTATCCTTATTATATTATAAAACTCCTCTATTGTATTTACTCTAGTTAGGTTAATAAAGCAGCACTCTTTTATAGAAATGGTAACTCCGATCAGCTTATCCTTTAGGACCTAGTCTCCTTAGTAATATAGTACGAGAGCTTACTAGAGATTTATTAGGTCATTAAAGAGGGTCTTTAGAGCCTCAACCTTCGTCTTCTCAGGGTTCTTCTAAATAACCTTATTAAGATCTACTCCGTTCTAATTAATAATATAAGCTTAGTGGCGTTAATCTCCTTCGAAGTAGTGCCGTAGCTTATCAACTACCTCCTTTATTAACCAAGCAGTCGGTATACCACTAATATGGCCATAGTAGAACTAAGAAGCTCTCCCTTTCAACATCGTAGAGAGTAGGCTAGCTGTTATATAATAGTTAACTCCGATTTTTCTACAGGCTTCGAGGAAAATATGGAATTTAGTGTTAAGGACGTCGAATTTCTCACTATTATACCTCATATCATCGGTATATACCTTAATAAGCATACTTTATTACTAAAGGGTCACTATTTCACTAGTCTCGTCTATAATACGGCGTTCTTCCTAATCCAGTAACTCCTAGGTGAATATAGGTTATCTAAGTAATTGTAGCTAATTCTAAGGGCTTAGTACAATACGGGTTTAGCTTATTCCCGCTCTCTCTGGGGGTGGTGGTATTTATAGAGAGTTCTTCTACACTGCGATTTCTTCTAGGTGTAATTTGGGTTATAATAGTATTTATTCCTCCGTTAATTCCTTATAAAGGACTGGGTCCTTTATTAGGTCTCTAAAGGATTTACTCCTTTTATTAACCTTCTCGATTTCTTCCTAGGTCCAGTAGCATAGTTCTTCTAAGTTCTTAAGTTTAAAAAGCTCCTCTGCGATCTTCCCTCCCTCCATAAGAATATAAACACTATAGTAGAGTAGGAAGTTGCGTAATCTCTTTGCCACTTTTCCTTTAAGTATTTTGAAGGTCTCCTAGGTCCATTCCTCAAAGTCTTCCTTAAATTCCTCTTCTAACTTATGGCTAATAACACCTTTTACATCGTATATCTCCATAAGGAACGTTACCACCATTACTACTAACTTAGGGGTAAATTCAGAGGTCACGTCCTCCGGCTTAAATCTGGTCCATAGTCCCCATTCATAAATATTAACGTTATCCTTATACTTCTTCAGTAATAAGACCGGGGAGTCGTTAACCATAATATAATCAAGTTCCTTAGTAGTTATTACTCTTACCATCTCTTTTTATTAAGGGGCCTAAGCACCCTGGGCCTCCTCCAGTATCGGATTCGCCGTAGTTAGGTCACTTCCTAACATCTTAGTAGATATTCTAGTATACAATAATAAGGCTAATAACGTCTTAAACACGGGGCGTTTCCTCTAAGCCGCAGCTTCGAGGACGTATACCGTTCATTAAGTGAATTACTACTTAGTATTTATAGAATACTATTTCTAATAAGTAGTATAGGAAAGGAGTCTTCTTTTCTTTAGCGTCGTCTCTAATCGTATATCCACGTCTAAGTCATCTCTAGGGGCAGGGACAACGACAATAAAGTCGGGGTTCTCGTTGAATTCAGCCCTTCGAGCGTTAAATGTTATATCCTTAGTAGGTCGCTCCAATCTCGGTATCTATTACCAGCTCTCTTTTATGGACATAATCGGAAAGTGGGGTTATCATCTCTAACGTCGTATTCACTAAGTATTCAGGGTCACTACTCTAAAGGCAGGAGTGAGTAGCGATGGCGACGACGGTGAAATTAGGGTTCTTATAAAGGTCAACCTTTCGAGCACTAATTCCAAGGTATTTCCATAACTACTAAGTAATAGAGCAGCATCTAAAAAAGAAGGGGATATCGATTATAATAAATAACTTTTCTTCGAAAACGAAAATCGGCGATAAAAACGCAAAAGCACTTTATATCACTATTAATCGCAAAATCTTCGTTGTAAACCATACATAATAAATACAAAGGCCGTATTCCATCACATCGAGCAGAACTTATCACTCTGGTAACTTCGTATAAACTCCTAAAAAACTCCTATAATATCCTATCGTTAATCGTTTAGCTAACCAAAGGTATCGCAAATTCTTCTAGTAGCACAAATATCGTAAAATCCGTCGAACACACTAAGTCATTCCGGGATTTTACAATATTACCTCTTCTAATAAAAGGTTCACCTTATTAATCTACGGAAATGGTATTCAACCACTAATTAGTATTAGATTCACTTTACTAGGCCTAGTGTAAAAGGTGGGCAAATAATAATATATTCATCGTATCTGCTCTGTTGTTGTTGAAGGAAGGAAGGAATCGGGCCTACGGCAGCGATCTGACGCTACCGATCTAAAACCGATTCCTGCCTTCTGATTGGCTCGCTAATCGGGCCAATAGGCGATAGGCGGCAACAGGTGGCGCCAGTCCAGCGTGGATATTCCGACAAATACTTTTCTAGTTACTAAAATATATTTAATAAGAGATATCCAAATACATAACCCAGGCTATTTTGTTTAAATTAAGCAAATCTTTAATAATCCTAAAACAAACTCATTTAATCCTTTACTTTTAAAAATACCAGTTTCATCTATATTATGTCAGTTAACTACTTTAATAATTTTAATCTTAGGGATACCAAAGTGACTAAACCACAACTTAATAATATTAGTTATAACTCTATTAATACACTGTGAATCAATTACTCTACTTTTATAGACCTTAATTAATGGATTCCTCCTAATAAAGGTTTAAACCCAGTTCTTTCTAAGTAACTAAGAGTCTCCTTAGATCTCGAGGATCTATCTAGTAAATTCTTTAAGTTATTAATGAGTTAGTGGTAAGCTTAACGTAACTTAAATACGAACTTATTTAACTAAGTGGTTTTCTTAGGTCTAAAAGAGTTTCTATTACTTAGAAAAAGCTATTATTCAATTCTAGTAGCCCTTTATCCTATTCTAAAGTGTTGATTATAGTATTTTATAGTTATATACTATAGTTTTAATACTTTGCTTGTTAACGATAACCTTAAAAGCCTGGGTAACATCATCTTTAGTGTATTAATACATTTAATACTGTCGGAATGTCCACGCCGGACTGGCGCCACCTGTTGCCGCCTATCGCCCATTGGCCCGGTTAGCGAGCTAATCAGAAGGCAGGAATCGGTTTTAGATCGGCAGCGTCAGATTGCTGCCGTAGGCCCGATTCCTTCCTTCAACAAGAATAGAGTAGATACGACGAATATATTATTATTTGCCCACCTTCTACACTAGGCCTAGTAAAGTGAATCTAACACTAATCAGTAGTTAAATACCATTTCCGTAAATTAGTAAAGTAAACCTTTTATTAGAAGAGGTAATATTATAAAGTCCCGGGACGGAATAACCCGTCCAACGGATTTCATAATATTCATATTATAAAAAGAATTTGCAATACCCTTGGTTAATAATACAATTAATGATAAGATACTATAAGAACTTCCTAGGAGTTTATACTGAAACGGAGCGGGGGATGCAGTGAACAGCATGTATTGTATGAATAACAACATACACACTCTACTGACCACAAGTTGTGCACCTCTCGTCACGGGTCCGAAGAGGTGATTAACTCGTACTGAATAGCCTTAGGGACGCTGCTTTTAAGGGGAATTGAGTATTCTAGACCTCCGTATAAAGTATTGTACGCCACGGTCACGATAGTAACGTCAATAATAAAAATGGGCAAAACGAGTGAATATTCTTGTCGAGGAGGCTCCCCCGAGGTGTGTACTGTGTTGTGTATGGAGGCCTGATTAGGTTTAAAATACTAAAAAAAAGTCTCTCCTTATAAGGGGTCGTCGTCACCGTACCTTAACCATCATCCCAAAGATGAACTGCGCACTTCCCCTACCCGGTTTCAATCATCCCCTTATCTTAGTTCCAAGCTCCAGCGTACCAAAACAATCCTATAAACGGGTAAACTAAATAAAAAAGAAAAGGAAACTAGTATACATAAAACCTAATTAGGCGTATCGGTTACGAAGATCATACCTCTGGCCTTCCTTAGGTGGTTCCTCCAACCTCTTTTAATACTCCCTTTCCGCTTTCTCTACTACTACTATTTTATTCTAATACACTACCACATTATTCTAATTATATCCTTACTACTAATTAGGTTTAGTAGGTTTAAAGAATAACTCCCAGGCTCTTATTTAGTATACCACAAATTAGTACGGGTCGTCGATCCTATTTATAAACTCCTCCCTAGTATAATCAGTAATCTTCTCACAACTAACCTTTACGACCTTCTTCCGTTTTTAGTACTTAGTCTTATACCCGTATACGAGGACCTCCTAATTAACCTCACAATCCTATACTCATTTTCGGGCTACTTATATTAAAGCGGTTAAATCGTATAAGTAAGGGGACATCGGGGTCACCTCCGATTATGGTAACTAAGAGAAAAAGGGCTTATCGGGTAAATCATCTAATAGGTCAGATAGGCTTAAAGATGTATTAGAATTGGTACTACTAGTGATTAATAATGGGTTATTACTAGTGTTCTAAGGCTAATTAAGTGGAGGTAGTTTTTTAGAGGCCTTTTTTAGCTTCTTATTAGTAGCAGCAGTATATTTATTAATAGACTAATAAGGTTTATTACGAAAACTATAATCCATCCCTACACTATAAAACTCCTAAGTAATCCAACTAATCCATCTCTAGTACATAACTTTAACGCAGTTAATAGCGGAGTAATGGGTCCAGGAATATACCACCTATAGTATATTATGATTTTCTCGAAAAATAACTCAAAGCTATTCTATTACAAAGACACCATACCCATAGCCATCAGGTTACTAGACCGTATTAACGACGCCCAATACTACTCAAATAACCCCGATTAGGTCAAATCCAGTACCCATAACTTAATACTATAATATTAAATTATATATATTAACTAAAAACCATTATTCCGAAAACCCTATACTTTATATATTATTAAACCAAAAAGTGTAACCTGAGATTTGGTTAACGAAGATACTTATAAAGTGATTTCCGCCGTGGACCGTAATAAAGTAAACTAAATTAGTTCCGTAGATACGTATTTTCAGTTGGTCAGAGTACGGTCTAAGTTATTAAGGGGTTAAGGGCATATCTCCCTAGGGTTATATAATAATCTTAATGTTAATGCCCAGGGCTTCTAAATTTCGCCGAACTATCGCAACGGCAGCTTCCACTTCCCTGTGTTCAAGCTAGTCCCTTCGTATAATGTTCCCCTATATATTATAGTAGTTTTTAAGAATACGAGTAACCATATTCGGGGCCTAACCCATCCACCGTCCCTAGTTATCGAAACTGGTTGCTCATTGTATTCATAGAATTATAGTTACTTCTAAACTTTATACGGGAAGCTACGAAGGAGCTGGAATTAGTGTTTTATTGTTTAGTATAAGTGTATTTTACGGGTACGCAGGGTTTATGTGTTACTTATTAGGATCTATAACCCTGGTGAGTAGTCGAAACATCACTAATAATATATATCGGGAGTTTTTGGGTTTTATAACACTTCCTTATACCGGATCAGGTGCAAATTGTCGAGCAGGGTTGAGTCCCATAACTGTGAACCTATGAAGAAGGGTCCTAGTATAGTTATTATCCCAGAAGTTAACTCGGTTTAGGATAACCAACATAATAATATTTATGTATAGGTAATGTAATGGAAAAAGCAGAGAAGTTAATAATAATTATGTAAAGTAGGTTGAGAAGGAAGCTTTGTTTTTAATTAGGTTGGGTTTATTATAGGGAAATAGAAAATAAGAGGTGAGGGTTGAGGGGTAGGTTATTTATTTATTAGTGTAGGGTGAGTTGATTCCTGAATCAGAGCCAAGGGCGACTCTAGGTGAAAGGTAGGTGGTCTCGTGAGTTGAAAAGGGAAGGGTAGGTCACTTTGTGTACCCTTCTTTCCAATAAAAGAGTATATTAAAAGGAAGTAAATCAATCCCTTTTTATCTAATCAGATGCCTATTACAGTTCCTTAGCCAAATTGGAAGGTCCTCTAGTGAATTAGTACCACCCTCAGGGCTAGTATAAGAGGGCACCTTTTCTTCCACCTTTTTCTTCCTCACAATAACCACTACTACGTCCCTAATCTTAGCTCCTCAACCTAATCTAATACTCCATAACTTAATAATATACCTCCGAAGAACATCAACCATAAGCATAACCAAACAACTCCTATTACGGAAACTCCTTAGTTACTCAACTACGATCCTCCAAAGAACAAAAGTTCCTTTATCACCATCACCCCCGTAAACCTCATTATACATCGTTCCTTCTTAACTTCCTACTTCTAATAAACCTAATTAGAGTATTAGATCACCACTTCCCTCGTCTAATACCAACTTAAAAATCCCATCGGTCACCTTTATACCGAAGTTTAGTTCACTAATACCGTCGAGCATAATAATACTCATACTAAAGTAACCCAATAATTCTAATTCTCACTCCCCGCATCTCATCCCTCAGCAATCATAAAAAAGTACTCTAAGAATAATACCTTTAATTATCGGGTCTTTATCTCGTATTCCTATAATGGTCACTTCGGGCTCATCACTTAGAAACTTAGCGGTCAGCCAAACGCTGGGGCTGTTCTTGGTTGTTTTATGGGCCTAATTAGGGCGCCGTTATAGCTCCTTTCTGGGAATACGTCCTTTTTCCCAGTGAATACTAGAACACCTATTCTAACTACCTATTCCACGAGACCGGCTCCGTCTACGACTATCACAACCCCACTTTCTATACGCAGTATGGGTATGGTATTTAGTTTGCTAATAGTTCTCTTCATATAAAGGGTAGTGGAATTGGATCGGCTATCCCTGAAAATATCTCCTTTGTTAACTTAAAGTATTGTTTTTAGGAAGATTTCACTACCCTTACTAAGTCTTAAAAATAGATGTATAAACGGTCCTACACGAAATCGATCTTAGACATAACTTTCTTCGGTAATAACTTTTAATATATAAAGAAAAAGGATATAATGGGGAAGGATTCGGGCTAATTAAGTAGAGGAATAAAAGAAAGGAATGAAAAGAAGGGCTGGTGTTATATTATTCTCTTGTCCCTAAAATATTCCCACTAGTCCCTTACTAAAAGGTTTTCCCTCCTAAAAAACATAATAATAACTTTTATATCGATATTATTGTCACGGGCCGAACCCGGTGGTTATGCCCGGGCTATGCCCGTGCTCGCACTGGTGCCCCACCGGTGCCCCACTAGCGCCCACCCCCTAAGAAGCAGAGATTTCGCGCCATATCGTAGTTTACCCTTTTCCTCTTCAACTTGAAATAAACAGTATTTGGCTACCTTTTGGTTGAGATAAGGCCTAGGACCAGCCCTTCGTATATTTTAAGCTTAGTTTTATTTATTATATAAGATACCGCTAGGTTGAGTGCGGTTCTTTACCGGTTACGAAGCGGAATCCTAGGTTGAGTGCGGTTCCCTGACGACAGATTGATGAACGTTGGACGCTGGGTAGAGTGCGGCTCCCCACCGGTTAAGAAGAGGATACTAGTTAGTATAATGGCTGATGAACTGTAGGCCTAATTGTAGTTAGCTTTAAACGAGGTCCTTGGGCCCCTATAGGTGAGGATTGCTGAGCTCTTTAATGAGCTGGAGCGAAGCCGAGGTTTAGGGGTGACGATACTGACCCCTATGGAAGATGTAGGCACCGAAGCTCCGCTAGTGGGTAGCCGCCACTTCGTAATAGAGACACCGATGCGTTGTAAACCGTTACTAATACCCTTAAAGTTCTCGGGGAAGTGGAAGGATTACCCTTTTTGGGCGTAGCAGATGAGGGATAAGATCGCTATGGATAGAGTGTTCTACCCTATTAACTAGGAATTGTGGTACCTAATTAACTTCTGTTTGGATACCAGTCCCTAGTAGGTGGTTGCCACGTTCTACGTAGCCGGGGGGCCTGGAGGTCAACGTAACCCCGAAGATTTTATGTCCTACTTCGATAGGACTTACTGAGACCCGAACACCCAACCCTAAGCCGTAGCCCAGTTATAGATCCTCTGTCAGAAAGATAATGAGAAGTTGGCTATTTTCCTACCGAAGTTTGAACGAATAATGGTAGACGTAGGAGGTGGTGCGTGGCCCGACACCGTTAAGATTGTTATGTTGGAAAACACCCTTACTTCCCGCCTAAAAGAGCACCTGGTCACCATCTCCCTACTAGGGGAGTATACTCAGTAGCTTATTAGGGTATAGGATGTTGCCTGGAAGTTGGAGTGTATAGTACCCGTCGCTACTAAATGGGAGCGTCGCTGGTCCCCAACCCTAGCCCCTCTACGGAAGGATTGCGATGGAGATGTTTAGATGATTGGCGCTGCTTGCGCCTTATCGACTCGAAGGGAGGAGAAGGACCGCTACCGCCGCCGCTCCTCGGGTAGCCCGCTGGTGGACTGTTGTGAGTGTTTTTATTGCGGCGAAGAAGGCTATATCGCCAGGAATTGCTGGAAGAAGGTTCCTAGGTAGGCGAAGGTTGCCCGTATTAAGGCGACGAAGAAGTAGAAGGATCCCGGGTTAGAAGAAGAAGACTGAGAGGCTACTAGTGCCTCCTTTAGTGAGGACGACTCGGGAAAAGAGTAACTCTGGTACGAAGTTGGGTGTTAGAGTTGATAAAGGAGGAAGCCAAAGGATGGGAGTTCCACTAAGAAGAGCAGTAGCAGAGGAGCTAAGGGTTAGCTACTATTTAGGTAAGGATTAATAAAGGACATTTGATACACGCCCTCATCGATACTGGTTGCGACGTCTATGTAATGGTGGATCAGTCTCTCTCTAGACGCCTCCGATTACCGCTAGTGGATTGGAAGAAGTGTGCCCTGCGAGGGTATACGCAAGACGGGTTATCACCTGGTGATGCCTAGGGTGTGGTTGTCCTGGATCTGGAGTTAAGTGGCCATACTCAGAAAGTTTACGTATACGTGGTAAAGGGCCTAGACCCCCCCATATGCCTAGGGAAGCTATGGATGGAAGTGAACCGTGTAGTGTGTGACGCCGTTGCCCAGTGGGCGTACCACGGTAAGGGAGGAGTAGACGTATACTTCTCTGATTAGGAAGAACTAGCTGCTGTAAAAGAGATTTGTACGGCCCGATTATTGATGGCCCCTGCGTTTGCAGCTGTATGCCGATGAGTGAAGCGCCAGAGGGCACCAGAGGCCTAGGCTATGGCTGTGAGCTTGAGGGACATCGAGGATGCGCTAAAAGAAAAGAAGCCTGTGGATGTAAAGGAACTCGTCCTAGGCTGGGTCCATGAGGAGCTTAGAGACTTATTCGACCCGGAGAAGGTGTACTCGGTGCCCCCTAGGAGGCCAGGGGTTGACTATAAGATCCCCTTTATTAAGGACGCTCACGGCCGGGAGCTTATACTTCTATGGGGACCCTTATATGAGATGTCCTGTGAGGAACTCTTGGTCCTGAAGAAGATATTAGAGGACCTGCTGGATAAAGGGTTTATTCGAGCCAGCAGCTTGCCAGCGGGTGCCCCAGTGTTGTTTGTTAAGAAGCCTGGTGGGGGAATTCGGTTCTGTGTTGATTACCGAGCCCTTAATAGCATTATGAAGAAGGACCGTTATCCACTGCCACCTATATTAGAGACCCTCCGACGGGTAGCCGCTGCGTAGTGGTATACGAAGTTTAACGTCGTGGCCGTGTTCCGTAAGATTCGGATCGTAGAAGAAGACGTCGAGAAGACAGTGTTTTGTGCGAGATACGGACTCTTTGAGTGGTTGGTCTACCCCTTTGGACTCACCGGGGCCCCAGCTACGTTCCAGTAGTATATCAGTATAACTCTCCAAAACTTCCTAGACGACTTCGTCACCACCTATTTGGATGATGTCCTGATTTATACGTCTGGGTTAAAGAAGAAGTACGAAGAGAAGGTACAGGTGGTCCTCTGGCGCTTAGTAGAGGCTGGACTATGACTAGACCCTGAGAAGTGTGCCTTTTTAGTTAAGACCGTGAAGATTGTAAAGGGGGTTAGAAGTTTCCTTGGGTTTGCGAATTATTATTGTATTTTTATACCTAATTATACCCTTATTGTTGAGCCCTTTACGAGGTTTACGAAGAAGTCGGCTATGTTCTACTGGGGACCTAGTTAGGAAGAAGGATTCTAGGAGTTTAAGTGGTTATTCAGTATAGAGCTGGTGCTTCGCCGCTTTAACTCTGAAGGAAAGATAATAGTGGAGATAGATTGTTCAGGGTTTACCTTGGGCAGCACCCTTATACAAGAAGGCTCCGATAAGCACCAGAGTTGCAGCTGAAGGGCCAGATTGCGGAATGTGCGATTGATAAGCAGCAGAGGCTAACGTTCCGGGACGAAGTATAGGTTCCCAGAGGAAAAAATAATAACAACCCTTTGAACCTACTATGGACAAGGGTTGTATAGGAGTGCTACGATTTTAGCATAAGTGGTTACCCGGGGAAGCAGATAGCGAGGATAAGTAGCAAGTAGAAGAGATTTACGCTACTAAATAGAAGACGGTGGGTAGAGGGAGAAGATGTGAAGCCCTGGTGAAGTGGGAGGGTTATATTAACTCTACGTGGGAGCTAGTCGGTGTTGTAAAGGAAACGGAGGCGTTGGACCGTTACGAGGAGTGCTATGGGCCGATATTGGAGAATGACGGGACGCGGTGTGTGTGCAGGTGCCCCCCTAGGAGGCCAGCCAGGAACTAGAGGCTGCGCGGGGGGAGGAGGGGGGTAGTGTCACAGGCCGAACCCGGTGGTTATACCCGGGCTATGCCCGTGCTCGCACTGGTGCCCCACCGGTGCCCCACTAGCGCCCACCCCCTAAGAAGCAGAGATTTCGCGCCATATCGTAGTTTACCCTTTTCCTCTTCAGCTTGAAATAAACAGTATTTGGCTACCTTTTGGTTGAGACAAGGCCTAGGACCAGCCCTTCGCAATTATATACATTTACTTAGTTTATAAATTCTAATAAAATACAAAAATAAAATGAAGAAAAAGCTAAATAAACGTTTAATTAGGGGTAAAGTACTTGGAAAATAATACTAAATAATATTGAATATTAAGAAAAGGTAATATTATAGTGTTTATATCTTATCTATACGTTCTACTATGTCGTTCCATAAAAGGAGATGTAATTAAAATATAGTAAAATGCAGGGAAATGCACCGAGATATCTAATTAATAACAACAAACGCATCTAATCAGGTCCCAAATAACGAGGAAATACAGCTAAATACAAGGAGATATTAGGGTATAGGTGGTTATGAATACGTTATCCAGGTCATCGTCCTGGGTTACTTATCTAAATATGTCCCTAATCCCAGTAAAATTTTAAACATTTTAAGTAATAAACAATTTTAAATAAAACAAAATATTAATTTAAACTTTTCTAATTAAGCTTCTGTTCTAATAAAATCCTAGTATTTTACTTTTTTTGTTTCCGTGAATAGTTTTAGGTTAATTGCTATTTATTTACCTAACCGTTCCCATACCTCTATATTCTTTTCCAACTCTTCCCTATCCTTTTCCCACTTCTCTCGTTCCACTTATAATCTTATAAATAGCTTTAATATAATCAGATCAGGTTTATTATCGTTATCATCGACCATATTCGTATTATTTACGAGATTAGGGAGGACTTATTAGAGTTCATCTCGAAGTACTGTTTTTACCCATTACAGATCTTCCAACTCCCATAACCCTTCATCTATTTGTACGAATCTCTTTAGGCGATAACCTCCATAAGTACATACAATTATTTCGTCCTTAGCTAACGTTTCTAGTTGATATAACCCAGCTTCTAGGTATACTAATTTAATCCGGAGGGGTCCTATCTATTAGTAGTATATTTTTCGTTCCTTCGACTTATTTATTACTTATTTTTTATCGTAAACGAGAATAAGATCTCTAGGCTGTAGCCGTTATTACCGTAAGGTCTTACTATGTATTTTATTAAACTAATCCGTTCATCGTTATTTGATCCGGGCCATACGAAAAGCTACTTCTTCTCTATCTTCGTCCAACTATTAAAAAGCTCTAATACGAGCTAAAAGCTCCTAATCAGGCGTACAAACATTTACCCAGTCCAGAATCCTCCATATAAAAATATTAATTTCAATTAGTATAATAACTTCGTAACCATATTCCAAATAAAAGGGCGTAAATCCGGTCAGCTCTCTAATTAACGTTCAGTCCACGAACAGTGCTATAAGTAGCATAGTACCCCAATTCTTCTTCCCTTCATCTAACCAGGTCAACAGCGTATATATAAGCATTTAATATCCCTTCTTATCTAGCTTATTTACCCTAGTGTTATAAACCGAGATCACTTTCTTATGGTAACCATATACTCAGTTAAGCTTATCCACTATCCTCTTATTTTTAGACCCTCTATTAACAATAATTTCTCCGTAAATCCTATACTAACAAATAACGTCTTCCTATAGGAAATCCGCTACTATTTTTAAGGATACGGAAAGCGCTTAACGGGCTTCGGGCTAGCTTGTAAACTGATTTCTTACCTTAATTAGGGCCCATTTACTAATCCATTATACATTAAGTAAAATCCTCAACTAGGGCAATCCCATAAGCGTTATCGTAATATGTTAATTATCCTAATGGCTAGGTTAAACTATTTAATAAGTTAAGTACGTGGCCACTTCGTATTTAACGGAATTATAAACTCTTTACTAAAAGTAATTCTTAAAAACTCTATTAAATATCACATCTCGTCCCCTATGGCCTAATTCCATATAAGCCTACCTAATTAGGTCCCATTAAAGCTCCCCGTTATTAATAACTTATTATAGGGTCGGGTATTAGTGGGTTAGTTAGCGGAAAAGGTAGCTATCATAGTATATATATAACTAAACCTTATTCTTAAATTTACGAAAACCGGCTAGTATTACACCGTCCAATCGAAGAAGGGTTCTTAAATAGTAAACGATCTATTGTATTTCGAGTAATCAGGTCTAATCAGGGTCTAACCAGTCTCTGGGCATCGAGAAAAGCGGTGAATTTAACGGAATAACCGGAGACGTAGATCGCAGGTGCTAAGAGGCGTAGGCTGTGGACAGGTAGATCTGCACATTAATGAATTCCTCTAATCGTTCAGGGTCTTCGTATTCGGCCTGATCAAAGGGTCTAGGAGGCTTATATAATAGGCCATCAACTATAATATTCTTTTTACTAAGTATATATTTAATATTAAAATCGAAAAGGCGAATCTAGGCGATCTATCTTATTAATAATACTCTGGGTAGGTTACTTACCCCTTTGTTTAATTACCCGACGAGGATTTTAGTGTTAGTTTTAAGGGTAAAATGCATACCGTAAATGTATATTCAGAGCTTTTTTAGCGTCATAAGAATAACCCATAATTCTAGCTTATTAGAGTTATATTTTAACTCTACGCCTTTCCATATACTACTTTTAAACCAGGCCACTATTCTTTGGTCGTTAATAAGTTAATATAATACTATACCCTACCTAAGTAAGCTGGCGTCGGTGTAAATAATAATTTGTCCAGCTTCGGAGCCGTAGTCCAGTTTGATTAGGATGGGGGAGGTTATTAGAGCGGTCTTTAGAATGTCTATAGCTTGTTATTGAATGCGTCTCTACGTAAATGGTGTGCTTTTCCGGAGGAGGTTATATAATAGCTATGCTTTTATCGTAAAGTCTTCTACTTATGTACAGTAAAAAGTAACGATTCCGAGAAATGATTTAACCTCTATAATACTAGTACACTTCGCTTATTCCTAGATCTTTTAAATCTTAGCCTGATTAGGCTGATGGCCGTCGTATCCGCATAAATACCCTAAGATCACCGCTACTTCCTGCGCCCATTGCGATTTTTTGGTTAACATAGTATATCCCAAAAACTTAAGGTTAATTAGGACCTTGTTAATATTAGTTAAATATTTATAAACGAATCGTTATATACTAGGAATAAAGGTAATCTCTTCTTTATTATATTATAAAGTTAGGCCCTTAATAGTGATATCGTTTAAGAAGGCCTTATAGTAGTGTAAGATGAGATCATATAAGATTCTTATTATAATCCACTAGAAACACACTACCGAGTTAGTCTATCCTATTAACAAGGAACAAAATCGAAGAAGTCCTAATAGAATCATAAACATAGTATAATTTTTATTGGTTAGGTTAAGGGGGACCTAGTTATATCCAAAAAAGAAGTCCAATATAAAAAAGAGTTAATACCCACCGTATTCTTTTATAAAGGAGTTTATGTTAGGGGGAATAAACATATTTCGGATAGTAACACCGTTCAACTTAGTAACCGAATTAATAAGTTAGTATTTCCCGTCCTTCTTTTTAACCAGGAACTATAGATTTCTATACGCAGTGTAACCTTTTTTAAGTGTTCCCCGCCTAATCCGGTCTCAAAGCATCTCTAGTACCGTATCTTAAATCGCTAACGGGATCGGAATACTTTTCACTTATTAGGCGTTATATGGGATAGTTCATATCTCTTAAGGCGGGGCTACGAGGGGGTTAACCCTACTTGTATAGGTCCAGTCCTACGCAAAAGCTATTTCCCTGTTTAGTAGGATCACTTTTAATAGGTCCTTCTCGGCTTATTTGAGGTGCGGGCACTTTTATAGAATAGCTACCTTCTTCTCGTCTATAAGGTGTAATCCTAGCTTTATTTTAGCGAATCTCAGGGTAATTAGGCCTATAAACCTACCAACTTCCTTTCTTAACTACACTTTAGCTACTTCCATCTTCTTAATTTTCTAGAGGGGGTCACCATTTGTGACGGGCTGGGCCCTCTTGGAGGCTTCGCAGCCTCTCAGCCATGGACTCCGCTTACCTAAGCCCGGCTTACCTAAGACGGATCAACCTTAGGCCTAATCAGAGCAAACGGGTCCTGTGGAGCGGAAGACATTTTCTCCTTTTCTCTCTTATTTTGAAAATACTCGTAATAGTCGCTATAGCTAGTTGCAATATACGTACTTAGACCATTATATTATCTTTAAGATCTTAGTATTATCGGAGATAATAAGAGTATACTGGGTACGGAAATAATTGTCGACGAAAAATAAGTCTACGACCTTAGTGGGAATAGCAAAGAGTCCTAAGCGGGTTAACCTGAAGGTCCCTGAACGCTTAAAGCTGATTAGTGAGGTCTAATTAGGGCTAGGAGGTTTTAATAAACTCAAAAGAACGCATTCCGCATAGTAAAGTACCTTAATAACGTCGATTAGTATACTATGGTCACTACTAAATAAAAACGTATAGAAGGAATAATAATTATATTATAATAGAAGATAACGTTGACCTATCCGGAAACCCGTAACAATTAGTGTAATTAATCGCTTAGTTATTAGCCCAGTTATAGGAGATGCGGACCACCTAAGTAGCTAAATAAGAGGCCCAATGAGAATAGATTCGAATATTATAATAAACCCTAATAGAACCTAGGTACCCAACCTCAACATTATACGAAACCCCTATACCCTCTACGACGCCGATCCCACCTAATCAGGCCTATATACCACCTCCTAGACAACTAAAACACTAAATCCCCGATCCACCGAAGTTTAACGGATCGCATAAGAGATTTCAATAATGGCACCTTGAGATGAAAGGGAAGATAAGCGTGGACAGGGAAGCCTTTAGTTTAGTATTAGTAGTATTTACTTATATCTACTCTAAACTAGAAAACACTATATAAGTTATGGTGAACGCCTATTATTCACAAAGAGGAGCTGATGGGTCGAAGAACCCTGAACAATTCATGGAATACCTAAAGGGTTACTACGTAGACCCTAATACAGAAGTATAAGCCCTCGACTAACTAAGAACAATACATCAAAAGGAGAACGAGAGTTTTGCCCACTTCCTTCCTAAGTTTAAAAAGGAGCTCGTAAAAGTGGGAGGAGGACACTGGCTGGACAACGTTAGGATCAATTACCTAAAAGGAGCTCTAAACATTACGATGAGAACCCCTTTAATTAGTGTAATTAATAAACTAATAACCTATACTATATACACCCAGATACTCTTGACGATAAGATCAGAGCTGGATAGTGAATTATACCAAACTCGCCGTGAGCGTCAATACAGGAGACCACCAACACCTAGCCAGAACAAAGTCGAATCACTAACTAAACAGAATAGTTGGACAGGGTCACCTTAACCTAATTAGATGGATTAGGAACCCACTAAGGTAAGCCGGATGGCCAAGGATAAACTAGTTTAAAGAAGGTTAAGCTAAGAGGAAACCCGCAAATGCTATAATTACGGTAAGAAGGGGCATATATAATGGAGATGCCCTAGAGACCGGAAAAACAAGGAGACCAAAACCTCGAAAGGGAAGACCAAAGAGTAAAGCAAAACAGATATTAGCTCTGATTAGGACTCTAAAGAGTCGGGAAAAAAGTAGCTCCTAGTGGAAGTCGTTATTAGGAGGAACAGGCTACAAAGGAATAGAAGGTTATTAAGAAGAACATGGACTATGACCTATTTTATATTAATATTGGGATTAATGGGATACACTATATAACTACCCTTATTAATATAGGGTGTTTAATATACGCCCTGATTAGCGACGCCTTCGCTAAGAAACTCCGCTTACCACGTATTAGTATTACACCTTGGAACTTAATGCAAGTTACCACTATAGTTCCTAGTGCAATCCACTACGTCATTTACACTAATATTAATATTAATAGCTATAAATAACACCGATTATTCTTTTATATTATTCCTAACTAAGAAGACGATGTTATCCTTAGAAGGTCCTAGATAATTAACGATAACGTTATGGTTTACCCAGTGCGAGGTACTTTGTATATAAGTATCGTGGACCACTAGGTAATAGAAAGGAAACTAGGTTAGGCCCAGTAAGATCCAAAGTTCCCAATCTAGTAGTAAACTGGATTGGTATTCTCAGCCCTAATTAGGTGGGCACAGAAAAGAAGAAAGACCCCTCTTAGTATATCCACCCTAAATATATTCTCTGTAAGTTTAGCTAATATTGAGAAGGCCCTAACACCAAAAATGAAAATAAACCCGAGGACGAAACTCTCTACGTATTACTACAAATTTTTGTATATCTTTGACCGAGATAAGGCTAATCAATTACCACCACATTAAAACAACATCGACTACGCAATTCCCATCAAAAAAAACTTAATAGGGTAAAACAAACTAGTTATATGGGGACCCTTATATGGGATATTTAGGGAGGAGCTAATTGTATTTCGATGGACCCTTATAGAATTATTGGATAAAGGCTTTATTCGTGCTAATAGTTCTCCTACTTTATCACCCGTCCTATTTATTCGAAAACCTAGGAGAGGATTAAGGTTTTATGTTAACTACTAGGCTCTGAACATTATTACTAAGAAAAATAAATATCCCTTACCCCTGATTAGCGAAACCCTAAGAGCCCTAGCTAAGGCTAAGTAGCTGATAAAGCTAGACGTTATTACTATATTCCATAAAATCAGGGTTAAAGAAGGCGATAAATGGAAGACGACCTTTAGAATAAGATACGGCTTATACGAATAAATGGTGACTCTTTTTAGCCTAATAAGGGCCCCCACTATGTTCTAGAAGTATATTAACTATACTTTACGGGACTTCCTAGACAAATTCTATACTACTTATATCGACGACGTTCTGATTTATTTAGATAACTCACTTGCTGATCATAAGGAGAAAGTTAAGAAGGTCTTAAGCCGTCTAGGTGTTGCCGGCCTATAAATCGATATCGATAAATACGATTTCAAGACGAAAAGGGTTAAATACTTAGGGTTTATTATCGATATAGGGAAGGGTATCCGCGTTAACCCAGAGAAAATTAAGGCTATCTAGACATAGGAGGTCCCCCGATTAGTACGAGGAGTCCGTGCCTTCATTGGTTTTATAAATTATTACCATTAATTTATACCAAACTTCTCAGGGTTAGTACACCCCCTCACAACTTTAACAAAAAGGGATATCCCATTCATTTAGAGTAACGAGTGTACAAAAGCGTTTAATAAGTTGAAGGCCCTCCTAATTAATGCCCCCGTACTAGCACATTAGGATCCTAATCGAGCCACTATATTAAAAACAAACTCATTAGGTTATATGGTAAATAGTGCTTTATCATAATACGACGACGAGGGTATTTTACAACCTATTATGTTCTTTTCACAGAAGAACTTACCAGCAGAATACAACTACCCAATACACAATAAGGAACTATTAGCTATAGTCCACTGTTTAGAACACTAGGACTCCGAATTAAAGAGTATAAAGGAGTTTACTATCCTAACTAACCACCTTAACCTTAAGTATTTTATAACTAAAAGGTAATTAAGTAAACACTAAGTTAAATAGTCGGAGCTCCTATCCCGTTATAACTTCACAATCCAATTCTAACCCAATAAACAAGTAATAGTCCCCAATACACTATTTAGACGAGAATAAAACGTTCCTAATACCCAACGAGATAATCAACTAGAAGGACGGAGGATATAACTCTTAAAGGGGAAACGGAATATAGTTATAGTAAACTGGGTAACTCTTGAGACGAATTAAATGGATATAACGGAATCCGTGGAAAGCACTACAGTAGGCGATATGGATTAGGACGACGATCCTAAGGCTGATCAGTCAGAACCCATCCTGAACCCCTTTAAAGAGGAGCCCCTAAAGTCCTCTTAGACTAAAGGACTACAATTAAACAATCATTATTAGCTAATTAGGATAATTGTGAAAAGGGGGGACCGTTAATTACTATCACAATAGAGGCTGCCCATAATACTATTAGAGTGCTTAGTGGACAACGACAGTAAACTCCTTTAGAGGGAGAGGATCTAGGTCCCTTATTACGAACCCTTACGAACCCGGTTAATCCAAGAGTCCCACGACTTAACACTTAGTGGCCATCTCAGCAGAGACGCATTAAAGGCCTTAATCAGCCGCCGCTTTCACTGGCCAGGCCTATTATAGGATGTCCGATGCTTCATAAGGAACTACGACGTCTACGGACGGGGTAATATATGGTGGGACAAAAAGAGGGGTCTTCTAAAGCCCTTACCCGTCCCTAATCAGGTCTAAACAGAGATATTAGTCGACTTTATTATAGGGCTACCACCAACCCACCGTATAGGAGTAACGAACATTATGGTGATAATAGACCGATTATCTAAGAACGTGATTTTCGAGCTACTTAAGGATATAACAACGGACGTTATGGCTACAGCGTTAATGCTTGGCCTAATTAGATACCACGGACCCCCGAGAGCTATTATTTCGGATAGAGGCCCCTAATTTACTAGTCGCATATGGAAACGGCTCTGTCAACTATTACGGATAAAACAATGTTTATCTACGGCCTTCCACCCAAAGACAGACGGCGCCACAGAACGAGCTAACCAAGTAGTAGAAACCTACCTCCGAGCTTATACTTTATACACTCAAAATGATTAGGACAACCTACTTCCAATAGTGATGATGGCTATTAATAACAAGGTTACCTCATCAACAGGCCTCAGCCCTTTCTTCACCACCCACGGCTATGACATTAACCTAATCAGAGTAAGGGAGACTCTGCGGATTAAAGGAAAGACCCCCGCAGCTCGGGCAGAGGCCCTAATCTCGAAGTTGAAGGAGGCCTCCGAATAGGCACAAACAGCGATAGCCTCCGCCCAAGAGCGACAAGAAGCCTCGGCAAATATACAACACCAACCTTCTAACCAATTTCGACCAGGGGACAAGGTCTAGTTAAGGCTCAAGAACGTCCATTCTAAGAGACCATCTAAGAAGTTGGACTAGATAAATACGAAGTACACTATGTTGGAAATAGTCGGATCCCATACCTACCAGCTCAATACGCCACCGGGTATTCATAACGTCTTTCATATATCCCTAATCAAGCATACGGGAGTTAACCCATTACCATCATAAAAACAAAACGACGCCTAACCACCACCTCTACTAATAGACGACGAAAAGGAATTCGAAGTCGAAGAGATCCAGGACACTAAGAAGATTCGTAGTTCCTAGAAGGTTTTGGTTAAGTGGAAGGGCTACGTGGAGCCTACTTGGGAACTAGTTGAGTTGTTAACGGAGACTATAACTTTGGATCGTTACGAGGCTAATTATGGACGAGTCCCTCTAAACGGGGAGGAGGGAGAGGGGGGGTAATTATAACGGACTAGGCCCTCTTAAAGGCTTCGCAACCTCTCAGCCATGGACTCCGCTTACCTAAGCCCAGCTTACCTAAAACGGATCAACCTTAGGCCTGATCAGAGCAAACGGGTCCTATGGGGCAGAAAACATTTTCTCCTTTTCTCTCTCATCTTAAAGATACTCGTAGTAGTCGCCATAGCTAGTTGCAATATACGTGCTTGGACCGTTACACCATTAGGCGTCGTCCCGTCTAGTGGAACGTCGTCAACGAGCAGAATCTTCTAATCCTTATATTTATACATTATAGTGATAGTGGTGGTTAGCTGATTAGGCTTAGGTTTTTCTAGAATTCTGAACTTCTTAGCTTCCCATCTCTTTTATCTTTTTTTAAAGGCGTAGTACGGGCGGAGAAGGTTAGTTAACATTTTATTAATCTTATACTTATACTAGTCTCGTTTTCGGGTTTCCTTCCTTATAATCACTTTACTTAGGAGGATCTTCACTATTAGAACCTAATTCAGCGTTACTTTTATTATCCTTACTGCTTTGTAACCTTTATAATTGTTAGGATGTTTGCTTGTGATACACACAGTAGCGCAAATAACGTCGACTAGTGGCTAAAACTCTTAGTAAGCTAACACCACTAAAACCGAGATTGCTATATCTTCGTTTATATTATATAAGACTTTATTACCTTCCTCCAAGTCGGGAATATTCTGATTAAGGCTAGTCCATTCTTTTCCCCTAATAAACTCACTAATTTTATTACTAGGCTTTAGTTTTCCTATTCCTTTAGGGCTACTTAGTAATTCTACTAATCGGGGAAATAAAACTCCATTCCTCCTTTAACTCCTAGTTACGTAAACCCCATAAGAATGTGAATATGAGTATCTCTAATTCTAAGGACTACCCTAATTAGGTCGTTAATATATTCCTAGGTAAGCTATTCCGTAATTAAGAATAGTCCTCTAAGTAGGGAAGTCTTCGTAATACTTATCTTCGTTTCCAATACTATAAAGAAGTTTATAGGGATTTTGTGTTCCCTGACCTATATGTGGTTTATAATACCACCATTAAATTAAACTTACCCACTCACTTCTGGGGTTAGGGTTTATATTATGACCATCGTCCTTATTACTTATAGGTTATTCTCTTTAACGTACTAGTTACTTATAATATTGGTTATTACTCCTAAATCTAGGATAACTATAATCTTCTCGTTCTAATTAGGTGTAACACCTCCTATTAAAACTTCGATTTTAAAATAAGGAGTTATTTAGGAACTGGGAAAATAATTCCTTTCCTTACTTTTAATAGCGGGGGTGGATAGCTTAGCTAAGGTGGTGAAGACTATTAGAATGTATACTTTATTAGGACTATTATTATATTTTTTAATGATCTTAGATGTAATCTTTTTACCGGGCTCGTCGTTGATAATGCTAATTAGGCCTAAAGGCACCGGGAGGTACACATCGTTTACCATTTACTCGTCTAATAACTATTGAGCTAAGTTGGTCATATGAAAATGGTATACTGGCCACATTTTTATAGTTATGTGATTGGGCATTTGCACTGAACTACCCAATTTTCGAAGAGTTATTTAGGTAATTATAGTATTATTATCTACTATTTCCTAGGTCCGATTAGGTATAGAGTTATATTAATCCATTATTAGAACATTATATTATATCGTTGTCACCTCCTTTATCTAAGAACGAGGCACCTCGGATCCTTCTCATAAGACTTCTTCAACCTCTGATTTATGGGATTAAATTAACGAATTACTATCTCTTCGAAAAATAGGTTTTATAATCCCTTTTTAAATAATTTTCTTCGTTTATTTAGGGCCGTCCCGGCTTCCTTATAAAAAGATCCCCACTACGTTATTACCCGATCTAGTGGTTATATAAGTCTTAGCCTCGGAAGTCACTAGGATCGTTACTATTATTCTAGGCCTTAGAAGGAACACTAATATGTATACGATGGTACTAGGAGTAGGTACCGGCTGGGGTACTTATATCGACTAAGAGAAGGGTCAGCTAACTTAGTTATCTAAAACGGTCCCTACTATGGTTACGATACTTAAGAACGACTATTAGTTTTTTAAATATCTAAGGATCACTGGTCGGTTAAGCTAATATTTACTTCGGGCTTCCGAAATAATATAATCGGGGACCTAATTAGTCTCCCCTAAAGGGTTAAGGAGGTCTCCGTATTAGTAATTACCATCGTAGAACGTAAGTAGACCAACTTGAACGTCCTCTAAGAATTACTCACATTACCAGAATTACCGACCTAAATACCCATTATACTAACAACGTCCCGCTAGTTCGGGAACAAACCCCGGTTTATTCCAGCTAGACGGTCCCCTTTATACAGGATTATAGGGCTGCTGTCCAGGTAATTATGGGTTATATAACTGGTGAGGTGGGCCCTATTAGTATAGTAATCCCTAGGGATTCTAGTTTATTAAGTACGTTAATTAGTAATAGATTTACGTGGATAGGGTGTTCTAAGCCTAATCAGGCTATTACTAACGGTTTTCTATAGCTTGGATAGCTAGTTAGAGGGTATCCAGTTTATTAATAAGATCATCAATTCCAGCCGGGCCCATCATAATTATATCCTTACCTAACTAATACTATTAAATTAAAAAGGGGAACACAACTCACTTTATAAACATAATATAAACCCAATCAACCCCAAAATCTTATCACACTACTAATTAGGGATCGTTATCCGAGGAAGCGCTATCACCAAAGGCCTTACCCCACCGGGATTCCTAGCCAATCCAAATAAGCAGATAATCCCAGTAATCATTAAAGTCTCTAGAATTAAACAGTTCTCCCGTGGTCGTTTTCATCTATAGGGCTATGTTGGTCGTCGCCGTCTTTATAAAACGGCGTACAATAATTTCGATCAGTTCTGGGTTACTTATCACCACCTTTTTTCAACAAAGAACTTTAACCTTAATATTTTCGACCTTTTAGAATAATTTCACTACTCCTTCGAGATCATTATTCCTAATTAGGGGTCCCTCAGTAAAGTTACAGAGTTACTTATTTAGTTTAAGGATATAATCCTCGTCCAGGTGGCCATAGGTCTTAAGTATATACTTTTTCGTAACCTCCTAGGAAATCAACTCAATCTCCGTTTTAATAACTTCCTAATACTCATCTACTAAATACCAAAGGAAAACCTTCACCTTATTCTAATTAAAAAAGTTAACCAAATCCACCTAAACTTCAAACTTCTCTAAGAAATTAGAGATATTATTACTAATAAATTTAGAAGCCCCTTTTATCCCTAGCACAAGCATCTTAAGAACGGGCCCTTTACGGCTTATAATTTAGATAATCCTCACTAAGTCGATAATGGGATCTAAACCAGAGGTTTAATTAGAGTTGGATAGAGTAAGGGAAGGGTTGTTCTTATCGATCCTCTTACCTTTATTATCCTTTATATCTCGATCTAGGCTAAATAAGTTATCCAGGCCAGCGTTTTCAGCGTCTTCTTCGAAGGCTCGGGGTTATATATTCCTAAACAATTCTAATAAAAAGGTAAATATAATAGTGTTCTAATTCGGCTAATTAGGTCTAGTAATTCGTAGTAATTATTATTTTTATTTAAAGTTCAGGTATAATAGAGATGGATAATAGTTTTTTAGAAAAGAAAGGGGGGGGAATGGTTTTAGGGGTTATAATTCTTATAGAATTTATAGCAATACGTATTTAAGTCCCTTAGTAATAATTAAGGTTATTAGGGTAGTGGTGGTTAGGGTTAAATATAGGATTACTCGCTTATAGTAACTAAAGTGAAGGGAAACCTATTTGGCGAAGATTGATAATGGTCTTAGGTTAGTAAAATATAACCCTATTTACGATGTTAATTGGTGGTTGGTTACCTAATATTCTGAATTTATTAAGGTTATGCGATCTGTCCATAATATCTGGGAATAGTTGATTAGGCCAAGGGTTCGTGTCTGGACTGATCCGTTTATCCGCCTATTATTATTTAAATATTTAAAATTGAACGAATTGGTAGTAAAAATTCCAATGTTCATTATCGTGTTTATCGTTTTTGTGGGTCCTTCCGGCTAATTATTCTTTTTTCTGATTATCGTATAAGTGTTTTTTTTGGTCTAATTGGGTCGTATTAGTTAGTGTTTCGTCGTTTAAATTATGTTTCGAAACTTCTTGTGTTTTCTCTCCTTTGTTGGGTTTGTATTCGGCTTATATTAGTTAAGAGGGAGGGAGGGCCGATAATCGTATAAAACGATCTTTTAGGGTTTTTAGTGTTCCCAGATTTTTTTTAACCGAAAAGCATCTTATTCTTCTGGTTAAGTTAAAGGAGATCTTATTGCTTGTTTTCCTTGTGTATTTTCGTTATTCTTTTTTAAGGAGGAGGGGGGTGGATAATATAAGTGGTAATAAGGAGATTGGGCATTCGATTTGCCCACGAGGTACTAGTAAAATAGAGTGGGGGATGCAGTGAATAGTATGTATTGTATGAATAACAATACACACACTCTACTAACCACAAGTTGCGCACCTCTCGTTACGGGTCCGAAGAGGTGATTAACTCGTACCGAATAGCTTTAGGGACGCTGCTTTTAAGGGGAATTGAGTATTCTAGACCTCCGTATAAAGTATTGTACGCCACGGTCACGATAGTAACGTTAATAACAAAAATGGGTAAAACGAGTGAATATTCTTGTTGAGGAGGCTCCCCCGAGGTGTGTGCTGTGTTGTGTGTGGAGGCCTGATTAGGTCTAAAATACTAAAAGAAAGTCTCTCCTTATAAGGGGTCGTCGTCGCCGTGCCTTAACCATCATCCCGAAGATGAGCCGCGCGCTTCCCCTGCCCGGTTTCAATACGAAATCACCAGAGTAATAAGTTCCATTTAACGTAACGGAATACGACCTTTATATCTATTATACACAGTTTACAACGAAGATCTTGTAATTAGTAATAATACAAAGTGCCCTCGCACTTCCATCGCCGACTTTCACTCTTAACGAAAAGCTATTTATTATAATTAACACCCCCTCCTTTTTTAAACGCTACTCCGTTACCTAATAACTATGGAAACACCTCGGAATTAGCACTTAAAAGGTTAACCCTTACGAGAACCCTAACTTTACTATTATCACTATCACCCCTCACTTTTACCTTTAGAGTAGTAACCCTAAATACCCAATAAACATAACACTAAAAACGATAACCCCATTTTCTAATTATATCCATAAAAAAAAGCCGGTAACCGATACCGAGACTAGAGCGACCTACCAAAAACACAACATTTAACACTTAAAGGGCTAAATTTAACGAGAACCCCGACTTAATTATCGTCGTCCCTACCCCTAGAGATAACCCAAACGTAGATATAAAACTAAAGATAACACTAAAGGAAAGAAGACTCTTTTTCTATACTACCCATTAGAAATAGTATTCTATAAATAATAAATAGTAATTCACTTAATAAATAATATATACCCTCGAAGCTGCAGCTTAGAGGAAACGCCCCGTATTCGAAACGTTGTTAACCTTACCATCGTATACTAGAATATCTACTAAGATATTAGGAAGTAACCCAACTATAACGAATCCGACCCTAAAGAAGGTCCAGGATACTCAGGTCCCTTTATAAGGAGAGATAGTAAAAGCACTAGCCCCCACTAATACTCAGAGTTGAATGGTGAATAGCTCCTTGGTCCCACTATTAATGAAGTATAAGAGGGAGGTCAACCTTCACGAATAAGGACTATAGGCTAGGTACAGGCTAAAAAAGGCAACTCTCGAGTCCAACCCTAAATTAGTAGTAATAGTGGTAGTATTCCTTATTAAGATATGGACCGTAGAAGGCATTATTAGCCACGACCTAGAAGTAGAATTCAAATTAAACTTTAAAGATTAAACCCAAATTATATTTAATATCCTTAAAACCTAAGTGGCGAAAAGACTATACGACTTCCTACTCTACCATAATGTATTCATCTCTATAAAAAAGTAGAGGATCCTAATTGAACTCTTTAATCTTAAGGAGACCCTAGCTTTATACTATTGGACCTAAAAAGAAGTTAATGAAATCAGCTTTAAAAGCCCGTTTTTTAGGAAGCTTATAAAGGACCTAGTCCTTTATAAGGAATTAACGAGGAAATGGGTATTATTATCGTTTAAATCCCGTTTAGAAGAAATTGTAGTGTAGAAGAACTCCCTGCGAGCACCGTTACCCCTAGAAAGAGTGGGAACAAGCTAAACCCGCATCGTACTAAGCCCTTAGAATTGGCCACAATTACCTAGATAACCCATATTCACCTAGGAATTATTGGATTAGGAAGAACGCCGTATTATAGATGAGATTAGCGAAACAGCGACCCTTTAGTAATAAAGTATACTTATTAAGGTATATACTGATGATATAAGGTATAATAGTGAGAAATTCGATGTCCTTAACACTAAATTCCACATTTTCCTTAAAGCCTGTAGAAAAATTGGAGTTGACCGTTATGTAACGGCTAGCCTATTCCCTACGATGCTGAAAGGGAGAGCTTCTTAGTTCTACTATAACCATATTAGTAGTACGCCGATTACTCAGTTAATAGAGGAGGTAGTTGATAAGCTATAATGCCACTTTAAAGGAGACCAACGCCACTAAGCCTATATTATCGATTAGAATAGAGCAGATCTTAACAAGGTTATTTAGAAGAACCCTGAGAAGATGAAGGTTGAGGCTTTAGAGACCCTCTTTAATGACCTAACAAATCTCCAGTAAACTCTTATATTATACTACTAAGGAAATTAGGTCCTAAAGGATAAGCTGATCAGAGTTATTATTTCTATAAAAAAGTGCTACTTTGCTAACTTAACCGGAGCAAATATAATAAAGGAGCTCTATAACGTAATAAGGATAAGCCTCAACTTAGAGAAAAGAAGAAAAGATACTCATTATTAACATTTTATATTAAAAATAGAGTTAAATGAGTAGTTCTAAATTAACCAACGCTATAATAGAAAAGAGTAAAGTAACTACTACGGAGGTCACCAATAATAACGAGGATACCCTTACCATAGTAAGAAGTACTACGTCTACAGTAGGGAAGGGTATTAGTTTACGAAATACTCTATAGAGGAGAGAAGTAAAGCGTATAAACACTTTAAATCGAATAAGGACATCTCCGACACCTCTCCTAAAGTATACGACCACTTCCTCACTAAATATAAAAGAGATAAAGTGCTCGACGACGAGGACATTAAGGACAAAGAAGATCTAAGCTAATACCTCACCAGCACCACCCTTAACGAGGAAAACAAGCATAACAACGAATTCCACATCTCGTTCTTCGGCTATACCACTACTTTAGCTAACAAAAACCTCGCTTAAACCCTGAATAACCAAGCCGCCTACCATACTATTACGGGGAAGGATATTAACGGTATACCCATAAAGTTACCGGCCTATAAGGTGTTTATTAGTAATAACCACTACACAACGACGATCTTCTAGGGGATTATACCTAATATAGGAGTAACTAGCGTTTCCACGGCTGGATACCCTTAATTCCTTACTCTACAAAAGATCGACATTACCGTAAAACTTAACACCTCTAAAGCAGGCTAGATGAGCATTACCTTTAGAGATAACCCTCCAATACCCTCCATAGGACTAACCCATGTGAATTCACCTTTTGGACAACTACCCTTCCACATTATGAACACTAGTACACCATTCTTACTTTATTTAAGAGATATGAACAACTTAGGGATCCATTTCGATAATATCCACAACTTCCTCCAATAAGGAGACGTGAAAGTCCCTATTATACGCAAATGGGGGCATCCGTGGATACTTATATACTCTTTAGAATAGAGTTTTGTATAGAATTACCTTATAAACACGGAATTACGCAGAATTCACCATTATTTCGGCCACCCATCAGTATAGAGGCTCCATACGATCCTAAAGAGAGCCAGTAACGACGTAATGTTTAAAGTAATCCAGAAGCTCATAAAGTATTACCGCTAGTACTAAATAAATAGACGAGCTCTAAGGAGATTCAAATTCACCCTTAGAGACGATGTGGACTTTAATTATAAGGTTATTATTAATATCTTCTACTTAGAAGGGAATAAACCCGTGATCCACGTTATTAATATGGCCACTTCCTTTAATATAGCCAGGTTTCTGGAAAACGTTAACGTAAAGCACACCTAAGAGATACTATATGAATACTAGATTAATACCTACTTTAGACCCCTTAACTGGATCATCATAGACGCTAGTAGAAACTTCAACTCTAAGGAATTCAGGAATTCAATGAGATTTATGGTGATCGAAGTTAAAGAAGTGCCCGTTGAAGTCCACAACAACATCGGGAAAGTAGAGCAATACTACGCACCCCTACGACGAGTATACAATATTATCCACTAAGAATCCCCTTTTACACCACCGAAGATCGCCCTATAAAGCATAATCAAAACGATCAACAATACAACTGGCCTAAACGGTTTTATTCTAACCCTACTCGTCTTCAGAGTATACCCACACATAAATATAAACTCACCACCATCACCAGAGATACGGCAACGCACAAAAGCTACGCAGAAGGCTATAACGAAGCTACGAGAGATTTACACAAAACGTATAATAATTAACACTCTCATAATGAGAAACGGCCTAAATACAGCCCTTATACGAGATCTACCACTATAATCGAAAGTTATTATTTAGTGTAAAAGAAGGGGCTGGATAGGCTTATATATACTCCTCGTTAACGAAGGTGAAGACTACGTTGTCCAATTACCCTTTAAATTAAAGACTTTTAGGTTTACCATCGTTAAACCCTTCTTAGAAGATGACGACGAGAATACGGTCCTAGAGATACCAAAAAATAACAAAGAAGACGTCCTTAACGAGGAAGAGGAAGTCTAAGATGAGATTATTATCCAGACGGAGATACCACCCCCAAAGGAAAAACCGGCACCACTACCTTAATACCCGAGAAGTAAACCACGAAAAAACGCCCAGATTAACCTCCTAATAAAAGTTAACACCTTTAATAACGCTAAAAACGAGGTTATAATAATAACCGCGTTTATAAGCACCAAAAAAGAGGTAGATTACGCCCTTATACTCGAGCTACGTAAAAAGGGCATAATTAAAGCCCTAGGACCCCCGTTCAAGGAGTCCACTAAGAAGGAGATCAACGCCCTAATTGAACAAGGAGTCTTTAAATTCACTTAGTATAATAAAAAAAAACACAGAGGGATACGTATATTCCACTTAAAGATTATTAATAAAGTAAAGGGCAAAATAGAGATACTCTACGAGAAGTTTAGACTTATTATTCAGGGATATGTAAACGATAGTAAAAAGGTTATCCTCACATAGTCTCCGACTATTCAGAGCACTAATCAAAAACTAATTCTCACCATCGCTCCATCTCTCATCCAGAAGGAGGGCTATTCACTATAAATAAGAGACATTACTTAGGTATACACCCAATCCATAATAAAACTCAAAAAGATGATCCTCGTAAGATTACTAGACTAAATAAAGAAAAATTACCCTCCAGGAACCATCATAACCATTGTACAACCATTATACGGCATCGCAAAAACTAGAACCCACTAGTATACGACATATAATAAGTACCATAAAGAGAAACTCCAAATAAGGACTTCTACGTATAACCCCTACTTATTATTACCAAACAACAAAAACGAGAACTTCGCGATAATCGGTATATAAACTAATAATACTATCGGCCTAAGCGACGAGACCTTCGCTTAACGAGAAAACGAAGAACTTTAGAAAGCGATGTTTTTGGTGAAGGAGAAACAATACCTCTCCACTAAAACACTACTCATATTCAACGAAGGGATTATCTCAACTAATAAAAAAACCATCTTCCTACGCCTAAAAAACCAGGGAACAAAAATACACCTAGTTAACGCTAAATTAATTACTACGAAGGAATAATACATTAAATAGTGCACTAGAGGCGCATACGCCGCCTTAAAGTACTAACCAGAGGCAGCGTTCAATCTATCCGTAGTAACCTAACACCGAGAAGCAACACTAAAGCAGATCAAAGCTCTGAATCGACGCCTACTATAACAAATAGAGCACCCAAACCGAGGCCTCACTTACGTACCCCTCAATCTAACTACCACTAAGCTCTTCGTCTTTGTTGATGGCTCCTTTGCTAACAACAGTGACCTAACGTCCTAATTTGGATTCGTGATCCTCCTCGTAAATAAGACCAGAGGAGAAGAGGACTTTATAATAAAAGGAAATATTATCCACTACTCCTTAACAAAATTTAAAAAAATTATAAGGAGTATCCTTGTATCCGAGATATACGGGATAATCACCGGCGTTAATATAACTTATACCCTCTCCACGACCCTAAAAATTATAACCAATAAACTCCAAATACCTACAATCCCGACCATCATATATACTAATTTATACTTACTCTATAAGTATCTTATTAAACTTAGAACTACAAAAAAAAAACACCTAATAATTAATATTATGGTGTTAAAATAGTTTTATAAGAGATAAGAATTATATAAAATCCGATGGATCCACGGAGACGATAACCCTACCAACGGCCTAATAAAAGTTATACTAAACTGAACCTTTACGAGGTTTATCGAGGAGGTAAAAGTGAAAATTAGGATAAAGGGATGGGTTATGAAACCCTAAAGAGCGCCTACGGCGCCGAATAAGAGGAGGAATATAAAGGAGATCAGGGGATATAGGAAGAATACCGCTACCGTCGCTAACGACGGCAAGCTGGACTTTGCTCGTAGTTGGTTACGGGATACGCTCATTTTTACCGAAGGTGGTACAACCAAAAACGGCACTTTTACCACTTCTAACCACCTTATATACTCATTCTATTTATCGATTTTTTTATTGCATTTTAAGCAATTTAGCGCTTACACCGAATAATACTCAATTTTCACTCGTTATTTAAGAAAGGGGCGATTTACGGTAAAAGAGATAGTTACCAGTATCGGAATGTCCACGCTGGACTAATGCTACCTATTACCGCCTATCACCCATTAGCCCGGTTAGCGAGCCAATCAGAAGGCAGGAATCGGTTTTAGATCGGCAGCGTCAGATCGCTGCCGTAGGCCCGATTCCTTCCTTCAACAAGAACAGAGCAGATACGACGAATATATCGTTATTTGCCCACCTTCCACATTAGGCCTAGTGAAGTGAATCCAACAAATACTTAATAAATTTCGATGAAAGTTTAGCGATAATTAAGGTAAAACTAATAAAAGTCTATAAAAGTGAAGTTGGGGGGTCATCATAGTGTTAAGAGATTTTTTAATATAAGTGGGGTCGCCAAATGGGGGGGGGGTTGGCTAAAAGTGGGTGTCGGACGTTACTGTCGGATTCAAGGGTCAATTTGTGATGTATTCAATAATATGTAATTCCTCTACTTCTCCTTATTCTTTAGGGGCGAACTTAGCCCTTAAGGTGGCTAGTGCAAGGGCGCATTTCGGCCCATCATTGTTCTACACTATGCGCGGACCTTTGAGCACGCCGGAAGCGTACTAGGCGCTTGGTACAGCGGATTCGACACAAGTACTCTAATACCTCTACTTAATGCGTTCCCTCTATTTGGAATACAGAGCTGCACCGGGGAGCCCTAAGGACACTTTAGAAATTACTTCAGATACTAGTTTCGCTAATAATATGCTTAATTAGAAAAGCTCTTAAATACTCGTAATACAACTCTTTGGTGGAACCGTTGTATAGAAAATAAATAAACAACAAATAATTAGAACCTTAACAACAAAAGCCAAACTCCTCACCCTATTACATATAATAAAGGAAGCTATTTTCGTAAACTCGCTAATATCCGCTTTACAAATACAACTCCCTATGGAGGACGCCCAGAATACTAAGTTTACACCTCAAATATACTCTTAACCACAAATTCACATATAATACAATAACCAGTAAACCATGCACCTTATAACCGTAGAACAAATGCAATTATAAATACACTTATACCATATTAATATTCATAACTACTAATTATATAAAAAAATTGAGAATAACGATGTTAACATCGTATATACACTATTAGCTGAGCTAATAGTAAATGGAGTAATAAAAGTGCTCCCAAAACAGCCTTTTGAGGTGTTTTTCGCGTAACTGAATATAAGTGACCAGCGGGCTCGTCTTAAAGATAGCCGTCCTTACGATATCGCCGCAGATAAGGCCCGCTGGGAGGCCGGAATGGCCAAGGATAATATATAGGACGTTAAGGCTCGTATTCCTTACGCCCCTGGGGCTCGTAAACCCTATGGGAAGGACGTTTAAGAAGTACTTTAAATATAGAAAGACGAAATTCAAATCTCGAGATAATTATAGTGCTTAGAAATAGCTATTAATGGGCGGATCAGGTAGCAGGAAGCCCACCAGACGGAGGCCTCCCTAAAGGGGCGTATTAAATCCGCTGTACTAAGCGCCTAGTACGCTTCCGGCGTATTCGAAGGCCGCGCGCAGCGCGGAATAATAATGGGCCGAAATACGCCCTTGAACCAGCCACCTTAAGGGCTAAGTTCGCCCCTGAAGAACAAGGAGAACAAGAACAATTACACACAATTGAATATATCACGAATTGACCCCTAAATCCGACAAGAACACCTTAGTTATAAGTCAAATTAATCAATCCAAATCGGAGGGGCTGGTTTGCTTATTTGGGTAGTCTGAATAGCTTCATTTGCTTGATTTAGTTGGACTTTGCGCTGTTGGCGTTGCTTTGGCGGCTGCGCTGGGCGGCAAGGACGAGGCGAGAGAATTTGAGGGCGCATGATCAGCGACGGACGTTCCCCCATGGGAAAATCACACAGCATTTTAAGCGGCGTCTTCTACAAATTCATCTTTCTTCACTCTTGTTTATCTGCCGTATTGATTAGACTCCGTTTTCTCTTATATTTAACTGCCCCTGGCGTGCCTCTCGAAGTTTTTCGTGTCTCTAATGCCCATACGTGGATGCAAGAGGCTATGACTCAAAAGTAGAGGTTGTTTCCTTGCATTTGTGATCCATCGAGTTACAAAACTTGAGAAGTAATAGTGCGTCTATCTCCTTTCTCCAATTTTTCAGGTGGCACTGAGGCCTTCTGCCAACCGGGCTACGGTTATCGTCGTCTCTATATACTTCGCAATGGAGAACATTTGGCCGTCATTATTGCTTTGGTCTTCCTTCACTGACTCGATGTTGCTTTAGCGGCGGGTACAACCGGCTTCCGACGATAATCGTTAAAAAAAACCTCAGACATGAACGATTGGCTCCCCCCCCAACGTCGGTCTTCAGCTGTCAATTACGCCCTGTGCCAATGTCGCAGACTCCACCTTCAGCTATTCGACCAACGGGCGACTCAGGCAGTCGTAACGAAATGCCTGCTACTCCAGAAAGCGAAGGGCGTCGAAGGACGTAATTGAGCATCGAAGACTCATATGGCCGATTTGGTTGATAAAGGTGCACTACAGACAGTAGTCATGCAGATCACTAACGCAACCCCGCAAACTCGGTAAATTTGTAGCTTCACCGTGAAGTGATTTACACAACAACGGGGTGGGGAAGAAGATGCGCTATGAGTCCACGAATCCATCAACTGTCTTGGCTCGGTTGAGTCAGGGAACACTGCGGTAGGTTTTGCTCTTATCTCGACTATTTAACACCCAAGATGCACAAAATCCCCCCACAGTCCCGTAACCCCGCAACCTGCTCCCTTTCCCTCAACCACACAAAACAACAACATCAACAAAATGGACCACGGCCTTTCGAACCGCGGCCAAGAGGCAGCCAAGCCAGACGATGGCATGCTCCTCTGGACCATCGTTCGCGATCTTTGGGATCCGGCAGCAAACCCGACGGGCTACGTGAGCCTCGGCATCGCGGAGAACACGCTCATGCACGAACGGCTATCGGAGCACATCCACAGGAAAATCGATGTGCTGAACCACTCCTTCACGTATGGCGATGGCATGACCGGGTCGAAGCGGCTCAAGGCATCCCTCGCCCGCTTCCTGACTGACCGTCTCAAGCCAGTCACGGCCATCCAGCCAGAGCATGTATCCGTAACCAACGGCTGCAGCTCTGCGATAGAGTATTTGGTTTGGTCGCTGGGAAACCCTGGCGACGCCTTCCTGCTTGGACAACCTCACTACGGCGCTTTTGTCCCGGATGTCGTCTATCGGACGGGATGCAAGCTTGTGCAGGTTCCGTTCCACGACGTTGATCCCCTCGGATCCGATGCGGTGCGGAAGTACGAGGATGCGCTCCTGGCAGCTCAGGCCAAAGGGCTGAGGATGGCTGCTGTGATTTTGTGCCACCCGCACAACCCTCTCGGGCGATGCTATCCCCGAGAGGTGATTGTTGGCCTTATGCGTCTGTGTCAGAAGTACAACATGCACCTCATAAGCGACGAGATCTACGCCCTATCTGTCTGGACCAACACAATCGATACCCAGCCGCCGCCCGTTCCTTTCGAGTCTTGCCTGTTCATTGACACGAACGGGATAATGGATGCCCACCGGCTTCACGTCCTCTGGGGCATGTCCAAAGACTTTGGCGCCAACGGCATTAGACTCGGCGCCATCATCTCCCAGCACAACCCGTCCTTCCATAGCTCCCTGACACCAGTCGGCATCTATAGTTCTCCTTCAGCGATATCGGACCACGTCACCGCCAACATACTCGACGACCGCGAGTGGGTGGACGGTTACATCGCAGAGAACCAACGAAGGCTGTAGGAGCACTACGAGCTGGTTATGCGCTGGGCAAAGGAGAACGACGTCGTTTATGCACCTGGTGCTAATGCTGCCTTCTTTTTGTGGATAGAATTGGGCACAACCAATCTCAAGCGCCATCCGGAAAGAAAGGTCGATGATGTCAGCGGGGAAGTGATGCGGGCGTTGCTTGATAAGAAGGTGTTCTTGGCTTCGGGAAAGCAGTTCGGGTCTGAGAAGCCGGGATGGTTCAGAATCATCTTTTCAAACAACAAGAAGTTGCTTCTTGAAGGACTTGAGCGCATTGTTGCAGCCATTGACAGCTAGCTTCTGTTTATGTGTCCTCGCATTCGGGTATGGGTCGGCCTTCCCGAGAACAAGAAATTTTGCAACTTCCTTAAAAATGCGCTAGCTGCAGGTTTCATCCACTGAGGTGTAAGAGAAAGTTGTTAAGCCGAGAGTCATGGACAACGAACATGTTGACTCCAACTCAATTTAACAAGGCCGGTCAAAATAAGGATTTGAGTTTGCAAGACGGAACCATCAAGGCCATCAAGGCTATTCAGTTAATCCCACCGGGAAATACCTCAGCAATGGCGTAACTATGATGGTAGTCATGCAGTGAAATTAATTTTGCGTAGTATTTTCGCCCAGCTCCCGCGAATACGAGATATGAAGTTACCTTGCATAACTACGTTCATCTTCTTATTGCGTGCTCCTGACCGCGCAAGGTCCCGGTCGGGCGGAATGCCCTTGTTGGATCCATCTCAGGAGTCTGGAGAAGCAATGAGAATCCGTATGAAAGGCTGCTACGTTGCTGACTCGGGTGGTCTTCTGAACCCTGGGCGTTGATGGCACTGCACCACGTGCGGTGTGCGCGGATTCCGCCAACAGGTTGAATCAGGCTTCCCAATCGAGCCGTTCGAACGTAACACGAGAGAGAAAGACCACAGTATACTTGCATATTGAATCATCACTCGGTTCTGGTCACGGTTCTCACTGTGACGGGATATGAAGGCGGGATGAAGATGACCAGAGATGACGCCAGAGCCCAGGGTTCTGAGTGACTTCAGTCCTCTGTATGACGCATCGTTCAATACGGCAGCCATGGCCTCGCTGTTTGAACTAATAGCAGAATTTCCGAAACCAGCATCTCATCAAAAGTTCACTGATAAACAAGATCAGGGCGAAACGATCCTTCCTCTCGGCTCGAGGTAGAGAGGGCGGCCTCATGGTACATGCAATTTTGCCCCGAAAACGCGAGGGGAGATGATTGGCCATCTCACACAATCCACGGGACGCTTGTTACGATACCACTTGGAGAGAACGACAACGTTGGTGGCGGAGAGACATGTTAGCTCGTGTGACTAATGTGATTATTCTAACCGAAGCTACAGAGAAAATTCTCGTCACGGCGTGGGAAATGTCATAGATGATATCGAGCAGTCTGCGAGCCAATCGCGGAACGGATTGTCACATCTATTCTGGGCCGAAAGCATGCACATATCACGGGGAGACATGTCTCAGTGGCCAGTGATAGGGGTATCCAGGACCATGGGGGCGGATGATGTGGCCTTGTAGATCTTCCCTTTCTTATCCAACCCGGAAAACAAAGGCCCTTCTTGAATGAACAATAAATCTTCTTTGGAGGAAATAAGGAAAGAGGGAGATTATTTGGGCGATTGATGTCGCATAGCGATGGGCGAATAAGAGATCAATTCCTAGGCGCTGGGAAAGTCGCGAATATTTACGGTGCAATAACAACATGATCTTCAAAATACGTTGTACGAGTATAGACAGGTGCAACAAATCAGAACATTGGCCATGAGAAGCTGTGCTGATATTGTACGAAGGGTGGTTGAGGTATTGTGGTGTGCAACAGTGATCAATCTCGCAGCATCCCTAGAGCCGTACGTCTTCTCCATACAGCCGGGCAGTCCGCAATAATGTCTTCTGTCAAACTCTGTGATACTCAAATTTCACTCATCCGGGACGGATAGTGAACGATATTGTGATCGGGCCGCAAGATTTCAACCCAGGGATCGAGACGCAGCCTCCGTAGCGTGCTGAGCTAGGAAGCCCGGCCGCTCCGCACGACACTGAGGCTTCCTCCCCATGTACGGCCGCAAACGCTGTCTCGGAGAGTGCCATTGACGGAACATCCCACGGAAAGGGCTGGATGCTCACATACTCGCTACGGAATAAGCTCAGTCCGGAGGTCGAAGCCGGCTGTGGCTTCCCCACTGTGGATGAATGCGGCCCGCGGGGTGCCATCCGCTGGCATATTTCCCGTGAGCCCAGCTCGCCGCGGAGGCGAGGCTAAACCATATTTGGCCTTATCACTAATGCCTAATTGCGCTCTAACAACGTTTAAGTTAGATCACTCTGGCTGGAGCTGTCAAGAGGGTTGTTCCCGTTGGATGTGGGGTAGGCGAGCTTGCTGATTTGTTAGTCCAGCAACTAGTCCTAGACACCAGCTCGGCAAACTCCTACAAACTCCAAGACATTGCAGGGCCAAGGAGTTTCTCCGATTACCTCATGCGGCGGAGGCCAAAGGAAGACCGGCCGATATATCCGTTCCCAGCAGTTTGGGAGCGCGGCCAGGCCATTGGGGAGAGATGAAAGGGCCCGACCGGACGGATAGGAGGTGACAGGACGCCTTACCCGCCCAGATTCCTTGAGAGTGAATTATCTAGCAGACTCGCGTGATACTGGTCCCCCAAATTCTTTTGAGCCGTCTTCTCTGGAGATCGAGCGGCTCTGTTTCGGGGCCGCCGATTCCTGGACGAATCGATGTCTAAGCTTAGCTCTCCCCTGCCGAAGAATGCGACGTCGTCATGATGCGCCCGCCGGTTGAGTAATACGTCGCTACACTATCACAATCAATAGCTCTCGGCAAAGAAGCTGCAAAGCCAAATGACAAGTTCGCTGAATGACCTGAGAGAATGACCTCGATTCTCAGGGTCAGCTTCAGCGACCGAGTAAGGCTAGACATCTGAATCACGCAACGCGGATTCCATGCAACTGTCTGCTCCTCGAAAGCCAAGATGTCTCTCCCGATGTTCTTGGTGAGAGCCTTGGCAGCTTGGCAGACTCTTCTGGCAACAGTGAGAGAAATCCCTAGCTGCCAGCGGCAGGGAAAGCGTGGCGGCCAAAGCTCTGGGCGTCTGGCGAGGAACGCGGACCCATCTGGATCGGCCCAGGCCTCCGACGTCAACTCAGTTTCGGGAACACCGCTTAGCGCGGTTCTACCAGTGCGTCGGTCTCGCCCACAGCTTGGCGGACGCCATCCGCCCAAGGCCTGAAGGCAGACACACCCGGCAATTGGGAGCTCGAACGGACATTGAGGGAAGCAGCGTGGTGCTATTCCGGACCACAAAGACGCGGAATAATGCGCAAGGCCAGAAAGGCCGGGGCTTCGCATGGAGCTCTCCTAGCTCGAGGAAACAGCTTGGCCGAGCAAGCCACTCAGAGCTTACCTTGTCTCCACGAACACGCCTTCTCGTTTTCAGACACCTCGTAGGGCTCTCAACGTTGACCGAAGGGACATCGTGTCCTGTCTCGCTGTCTCTGAATTGCTATAAGAGGCGTCGACGCCTCCCGTCTTGACACAAACTTTCCCTCCTCATCCTCATCAGCACAACAATTTCCCGAGTCTCTCACTGCAACTGGTTCTTCTTGGCCTTTGGCTTTCTAGAAAACACAAAAGCCCCTTCAAAGTACCATATCCCTTGATTTAATATTTCTTTATTTCCCTCCCCCACCCTGAGAAAAGCAGTCCAACCCCCAAAAACCGCCACAATGCAGACCAAGATCTTCACCGCCGCCATTGCCGCGCTCACCTTCTCCTCTACTCAAGCCGCAGTGGTGAAGAGAGTCACTGTCAACCCCGGCTCCGTTACTTTCCCCAGTTTCACGGTCGATCCCAACGAGTTTGGAATCGTGCCTACGATCTACGGCCTTATCGACAAGCTCCAGACCGACATCGCAAAGACCGTTGGTCTGGTTAACCAGCAGGCCGACAGCGCCCAGAAGACTTTTGCCGAGGTGAGTCTGCTCATCAACGTCACTGAATACATTTCTTGGGATAGTCAAGAGACTAACATTTGTTCATAGAGATACGCATACGCCCTCCTTCTCGCTGCCACGGCCAAGGCGAACGCTGAGCAGATTGTCGTGAACGTGAATCAGACTATCGCCGGGCTGAAGCCCGCAACCCCATCCAACTCCCCGGTAACCGCGACCAAGAGCGCCGGGCCTTCTCCCACCGAGACCGTTGGCAAGACTGCCGCTGATGTCGTCGCCAAGGTCGAAGATGTGAGTACACACCTCGCCCCTGCAACCTGCTACCGGATGGTCGAATTAACAACCAATAGGTCCTAGCTCAAGCTCAGAAGCTGGCTGCCGCTGCCAACACTCAAGTCTCCAGTACCGCCAAGCAGCTCAAGGACACCTACAGCCCCATCCTCGACGCTGTCATCAACGGTGCCGTCACCTCACTTAGCAAGGCCCTCCAGGACCTTTCCGCGACTATTGCCTTCGCCCTGAAGACCATCTCTGACTCCGCCACGACGGCCCTCGCCACTGTTGAATCTACCCTGAACACCGCGGAAAACACTGCCCACGGCCTCCTCCTCCGCGTCACCAACGCCAAGGTCAACCTCAACCCTGTCCTCGTCGTCGGCTTCACCCCCGATGTTTCCGTCTAAGCAGCGACATCGCGCATATGCTCAAGGCCCCTTCCCGGCCTGGCTTTGGGGATATGCCAGGCTTGGACAGGCCCAAGAATGGTTGGCGACACTTGATACACGATTTGGTACAGATGAACGGGATTAATATTCGCGACAAGGGAAATTGAAGTCTGAAAATGGAGGAAGGATAATAATAATCATTGGAACGGCGGACGCGTTGCACTCGCTACTGGGTAACATTCGGTAATTGGTAATACTTTAATAGGTAATTAGCTCCAGGACTATCTTTTATGTCTTAATAAATCTTGGTACTTTCACAGTCTGGCTTGCTCTGAATGATTGTTTCTGCCCTCGCACACTTGTTCACACATGCAGACGAACCAGGATTGGGGTTGCACTGCTTCGCGATGCCAACCGATCTCATCGACGCACATCAGCGGAGACGGGCGGAGGTTTTTCTGCCAAGAGTGATAGGGCGGCTCGATGTCCCACTCCCTTATTTTATTTTTGAGAGAGTCGATGGCACTGAGAATCGACGTGGCGAGACCCAAAGCCAGCCATACGTCCACTACTCTCTCAGGCTCACCCGACGTCATCGGCTGGTGGATAAGTCGGCTCAATCGCCACCGAAAAAAAAAAGGGCCAGCCTCTTTTCCAGGCTGTGTTGTGAATAAGGTAATGTGCTTGGAAGCGTAAAGATGGCGCGTTTTGCGTAAACAAATTGCACCCCGGCGCAGAGGCCCGAAAAAGGGCGATTGTGGGGCCCCCGAGCCCCGGAAATTCAGGGGCGGAGCGGGGCCACCGGTTAGGCCGCTTTCGTCCGGGTGACACGATGCAGCATGCACGAGCTGCTGCTCCTACCGCCCCGAGCTCGTCTAGGAAAGTTGGGAATCGTGCTGTTTCCCGTCAGGAGAGTGGCAGAGAAGCCGCCGAATGGCCCCAGCCCTGCCCACCGGCGCGCCAGCAGCATCCCTGCCGTCTGGTCAGAACCCCAGGAGAAAACGGGAGATCCCCTTCTGACCCTCGACCCCTTTCATCATTCGGCCGAAGACGCGAATCTTTGCAGCCAATCTGTTTGCCGCTCGGTGACAGGGATGGCAGGATGGTTCCGGCTCGTCGGCCACTGGTTAAGCTTTGAGCCTTAGATAGATAGAAAGAGGATTAATTGATTGGAGGAGAAATGGAAAAGAACCAACAGAAGCCAGGTTGGAGAATGGTTCATAAACGACGCTCGCCCCGGCCAGGACTTGCGATGCTCTCCCTCTGACTCTCTTTTCGTCGTCCTTTGCCATTCCCTTCCATTCTTTTCTTGTTACCTGAGGTACAAGCACGTTCTTTTTTCCACCAGTCTCTCTCTCTCTCTCTCTCTCTACCAAAAATCTTTCTCAACATGCGTTTCTCTGCCCTCACCGCAGCCGGCCTGCTCGCCCTCCCCGGCGTCAGCGCGAACCTGCACGAGCTCGCCGTCGCCGCCGGCAAGAAGTACTTCGGCACCGCCACCGACAACTCGGAGCTGACCGACACGGCCTACGTCGAGATCCTCAAGGACTCCAAGATGTTCGGCCAAATCACCCCCGGGAACGGCCAGAAGTGGCAGTTCACCGAGAAGAGCCAGGGCGTCTTCAGCTACACCTCGGGCGACGAGATCGCCGACTTCGCCAAGACCAACGGCATGCTCCTCCGCTGCCACACCCTCGTCTGGCACTCCCAGCTCCCCGACTGGGTCTCCTCCGGCACCTGGACCAAGGAGCAGCTGACCTCCATCATCGAAACCCACATCGAGAACGTCGCCGGCCACTACAAGGGCCAGTGCTACGCCTGGGACGTCGTGAACGAGGCCCTCAACGAGGACGGCACCTACCGCGACAGCGTCTTTTACAAGGTCCTCGGCACCGATTTCATCCCCATCGCCTTCAAGGCCGCCGCCGCCGCCGACGCCGACGCCAAGCTCTACTACAACGACTACAACATCGAGCTCGCCGGCAACAAGCAGAAGGAGGTCCTAAACATCATCAAGAGCATCAAGGACGCCGGCGCCCGCATCGACGGTCTCGGCCTGCAGGCCCATCTGATCGTCGGCAGCGCTGGCTCGCGCTCCGCCCTGAGCAGCGTCCTCCAGTCCTACGTCGACGCCGGCGTGACCGAGGTCGCCTACACCGAGCTCGACATCCGCCACAAGAGCATCCCCGCCGACGCGACCGCCCAGGAGGCCCAGGCCGCCGACTACGTCAGCGTCGTCGGCGCCTGCCTGGACGTCTCCGAGTGTGTTGGTGTCACTATCTGGGACTACACCGACAAGTACTCCTGGATCCCCTCCGTCTTCCCCGGTACCGGCGAGGCTCTCCCCTGGGACGAGAACCTCAAGCCCAAGCCCGCCTACACTGCCATCTCCAGCCTGCTCGCTGCCGCCGGCACTGGTGGTGCCGCCCCCGCAACCTCTGCTCCGGCTGTCGCCACCAGCGTCGCCGCTTCTTCCGCCGCCGCCGCCGTCCCAACCAGCGAGGCTGTCGCCGCCGAGCCCACCCCCGAGAGCTCTGCCCCTGCCGTCACCTCTGCCCCCAGCGCCCCTGCCGCCACCCCTACTAAGGCCGCCACCACTCTTGTCACCAGCGTCCGGAGCAAGTGCCGTGGTGGTGCCAGCGCTGAGGCCGCTACCCCGTCTGCTGCCTCTGGTTCCGTTGGCGCCACAGCGGCCCGCTGGGCTCAGTGCGGCGGCAACGGATACACGGGTCCCACGACCTGCGCTGAGGGCCTCACTTGCACGAAGCAGAACGACTACTACTCTCAATGCCAGTAAGCGAGGAGTGGAGGAATGAACGGGATCGCTCCGCATAGCGTCCCAATGAGAGGGTGAAGAAATTCGTGTACATACTTTGTTAAGCTGATAGATACATATTTGTATATGCCTTCACCATATGAACTCAAGTCCGTGTATGTGTCTTGCTTGTGCCACGGACCCCATGATTCTAGAGCATCCTCATCTGCTGAGGAGATTATACCAGCAGCAACAAGGTACAAGAGACCTTCAAAATTGCATCAACATTCGATTGACACCGACGTCAGAAGGCTGTGCTCGGCCTGGCAGGGCAGTCTGATAGAGGGGCCGACTCCGGTGCCGGTCACGCCGATGGACCCGGACTCCACAGCCGACACCGGCCCCATTTAGCCCGAGTTTGGACATTTCGAGTCTTGACCGGACGTCAAAGACCAAACCTGTAGGTCCGGCTTAAGGCCGAGGTTGGGCATGCATGAGCGTTTGGCGTTACGAAAGCAACTGGTTCCCCCGCAGTGCGACTCTCATTCCCGCCTCAACCCCGAAACTGCCGTGCATCCTCGGCCTTGGATGACGACACTAGAGAAAGACCCCGGATTTATATAAGCTTCATTGTGGCACTGTCCGTGAACCTCGATCCCCCTCCCTATGTTCCTGGGGCATATTGATTAGCTTTAGCTCAACATCCACCAAGCCTAAAAGACACAAGCCAAAAAGACCCCGTAGAATGGCACACCAAACAAACGGGACTGGCAACACCAAGGCCGGTGAAGACGGCAGCCAGACATGTTTCCCGGGCGCAGAGGGCGCAACTAAGAAATTCTGCGCCTTCGTTGTCGACGCCAAGTTCGACGACATCCCGCCACATGTCGTCACCAAGCTCCTCGACCTACTCGTCGACCACATCGGCGTCGGAGCCGGCGGCGGGGCGCAATCCGAGTCAAGCAGCCGCATTCTCCAAGCCATCGATTCGTTTGCCGCGGGCTCGGCCGGCAAAAGCACTGTCTACGGCAAAGGAAAAACATATCCAGCGCACATCGCCGCGCTGCTCAACGGCGCCTTCGCCCACTCCCTCGACTTCGACGACACGCTCGCCATCGGCATCATCCACCCGGGCGCGAGCGTCATCCCGGCCGCCCTGGTCCAGGCCGAGGCTTCGGGTGCCTCTGGGCGCCTGCTGCTGACGGCGCTCTCCGTCGGGTACGAGGTGGCGTGCCGCCTCGGCCGCGCGCTATCGTCGGGTGGCTACCCCAGGGGCTTCCACAACACCGCCACGGCCGGCATCTTCGGGGCCGTGGCGGCCATCGGCAAGATCAAGGGGCTGTCGTCGGAGCAGGTCTACAACGCGTTCGGCCTGGCCGGTTCCAAGGCCGCGGGATCGATGCAGTTCCTCGACAACGGATCTTGGAATAAGCGAATGCACCCTGGTTTTGCCGCCCACGATGCCTTCCTTTGCGTCGCGCTGACGGAGGGCGGCGTCACCGGCGCGTCGCACGCCATCGAGGGCAGATGGGGGTTCTTGCAGTCGTACTCGGCCAAGTCGGATGCCGCTGGCCTCACGGACAAGTTAGGGATGGATTGGCTGTTTGCCGGCACCGCCCTCAAACCCTTTCCCGCTTGTCGGTTCACGCACACGGCCATCGAATTGACCTCGAAGGTCGCGGCAGAGGCTAAATCCCGGAAACTCCCAGAGAGCATTACGGTCTGGATTGCGCCGTCGGGCTACGACATCGTTGGCCTTCCTAGCGCGAATAAGCTGCACCCCAAAACCACTGTCGATGCCCAGTTCAGCATCTACTACCAAGTCGCAGTTGCTTGGCTCTACGGCATGGATATCGGCTGGGCAATGTACGATGCTGAGAAGATGGAGATCGAGGAGGTGGCGGAGCTATCTGAACGAATCAAAGTCTTTATCGATGAGGGTTTTAAGCACAACTTTGAGGTGCGCATGTCGTTCTCGGGCTTGGACGGCGGTGACACCAGGCATGAGTCGATGGCATACCCACTGGGCGAGGACGAGCATCCGTTCTCGACCGCACAGGTCCGTGAGAAGTTCAGGGGGCTGGTCAACCCCGTGTACGGCCATGATCGGGCTGAGAGCATCATCAAAGCAGTGGACAAGCTTTCCGATGGACCCTCTAGAGACCTGGTGGATCTCCTTTGAAGACTTTATAAGCCATCTCAAATCAAGTATTTGCAATGAAGCCTGTCTCTCGACGATGCTCATGCGGCCCTACAATCCCCACCCGTTTCTTCATTGTGCCGTTGTGCCCCCGGTTGGACCCGCCCGACGTCCATGGTTCCGATTCAAGACAATCCCGGCACTGTTGCCCTTGAGGCGCGATGTTGTGGATATACTCGCGCTCGCCGACGAGGGTTTGCTAGAAGCTTAATGCCATGGGTTGGGTTTAGGACGTTGCGCGCGCGCCAGGAAACGCCCCGACCGCACGGCAGTTATGGTTGGTCTTTGATCTGGCTGCTGTTTCCGGCGATGTTAGACGGACGGAACGCATCGAGGAGAAAGGAAAGGGACCCGCCTGTGGACTGGCGATTGTCGGAATGCCTCCGACCCGCGTTGCGTCCTGGGCTGCCATCCATCGTTGCTCGGATCTTGAAACCTGCGGGTAGACGAAGAGGGCCTCGACGAGAGAGAGAGGGAGACAGGGCGCCGAGCCTTTTTTTCGTCGGCTGCCTCGCTCTGAATCGGAGAGCGAAGGATTCTGTCTCGCTGGACTGGTCCGTTTTCCGTGGAGAACGGAGAAATCCACTGGGCAGTGCCGCATGCGGCGATGTCTGTCAAAAGGGCACAGCACAGACACGTCGAACAGGATGGGCTCGGCCTTAGTCAGTCTTTCGAAAGACGATACGACTTTGGACTGTCACTTCATCTATTCTTCCTGATTCGACTGCCTGTAAGGTTGCCCACAAGCAAGAATAGCAACTGCGCTTTGAAGCATTCCAGGGATGGCACAAACCAACTCGCCTGCATTTGGGCATCGAGGCCGGCTTGTCTCCACATGTATGAAATACGGCCCAAACAAAAGGGGATCAAGAACAGCTATTTCTCCGACTGACAGTTGCACTTGGCCTCCAGATGCAGAAAGTCCTTTGAGGTCGAGCATGTCTGGTGTGGTCATTTATGTGTCCGAGGCTCCGAGGTGGTGGTCTAGAATCAGGTCGCAGCCCGGGGGAGATGAGGTGACTTGCTGACCATGAAGGAATATTGAGTCTGCTATAGTCAGTCTGCTATACCAGAACAACGGCCCAGGCCGTCTCTGAGCAATCTTACAACGGCCCGTTGCCCAACCACATCCCAGGAATGCCGCTCCGCGAGATGATGCCCTACAACTGCTCCCGTGGAAGCATCCCGGCCTCATGTTGCACACAACACGATTGATTGATCGCCTTCGCATGCCTGGCGTCGCGCTCCGATCCGTGCTGCTGCCCATCAGCCCGCGCTTTGACCCCTTGATCCGGCGTAATGCGGGGGATGACACGCTGAACCACTATTTCATCTCGCTTCCTGGTTTCGACAGTCAGGGGAACCCCTTCTACGCCAATAGTTTGACAGCGGATGAGGGCATGCATCATGCCTGCACTTGCCCCTGGGAAGGGATCGCCCTACCATGAACTACTACGGGGGGCCTGTAGCTGTCGTGATGGCGTTTGGCCGACCGTCCGAACGCCCTTCTCGGGTGATGTGCGGAGCCACCCGACCGACGAGATCGGAATTCGAGACAGACGCTTTTATAGCCAGGCATTGCCTTCTGGGGTTGATCGGCTACGGAGATCTTCTGGTCCTCTGCGACCGTTTATTGTTACCTTGCCCCCCCCTTGGCAGAACCAAAAAAAAAGTCTGCGGCGATCGCAGAACGTTCTTCTTCTTCTTCTTCTTCTTCTCCTTTCATGTCTTCCTAGAGACCGTCTGACCAGAGGAAGAAGGCACTCTCAATGCGCGCATGGATGGCGTGCCGTTTGACCAACTCCCTCACGACGACTATGGCCCGATGCTGCTTGGGACGGTATGGGGCCTCATAGCCGTGGCTGGCGGCTTTATGGGTTTACGATTTTACTGCAAACTTACTCGACAACGAGGACTATGGTGGGATGACCACGTCATGACCGCGGCGTGGGTGAGTTCGGTCCAGCGCATCCCCCCCCCCTCTGGTTCCAACCGCTACTGACATCGCGCGCAGCTCGCGTTCGTAACGTTGGGAGTGTTTATATCTATAGATGTGTTCTACGATTTCGGCAAGCACAACTGGGACATCACCCCCGGTAACTGGTCGTGGCTGCTCCTCCACGCCAACCTCGCCGGAACGTTCTCCATCATCGCGGCGGCGTGGAGCAAGACGTCCTTCGCCCTGACGCTGCTGCGAATCTCGACGGACCACCGCTGGATGAGGTATCTGGTATGGCTCCTCATCCTCTCGATCAACGTCGCGCTCGGCGGCGCAGCGCTGATCACCTGGATCCAATGCTGGCCGGTCGAAAAGACGTGGCGCACGGCGTCGACGCCCGGGACGTGCTGGCCGAAAAGGATACTCGTGAGCTACAACATTTTCACAGCAGCGTATTCCGGTGCGACAGACATCATCCTTGCGATCCTCCCGTGGAAGATCATCTGGGGTCTTTCGATGACGAAGAAGAGGGAGAAGTTTGGCGTGTCCATCGCCATGAGCATGGGCTTTTTGTACGTGCGAAATGCCACCCCCGTCAAAGGTCTGACAGCTGACTGTTTTCCCTAGCGCCGGTGCTGTATCCTTCGTCAAGATAAAAACGATCGTGGCCATTGGGGCTTTCGACATCATCGACACCGTCGAGTTGGTGATATGGGGAGCAGCGGAAAGCGCGGCGACGATTATAGCGGCGTCGATACCCATCTTGAGGGCCTTGTTCCGGGACTACAAGCCGGCGACGGCTCGGTTTGCCAGTGATGAGGAGTCGATGTTGCGACGGCTGGGGCTGGCCTCTACCTCGGCAGCAACAGCAAAAAGAGCGACGCGAGTGGTTGCAAGATCGAGGTCAGACGTGGAATTGCTTGACGTGTACAGAGGCACAGGCTCTAGCGGCGGTCCTGGAGACGGCAACGAGGTGTACATACCAGCATGGAGACATGGAGAGAAAAGAGCCAGGGTTATTCCCAGAGGAGATATCGGGAACGGGTCGAAATTGTCATTGCATTTCGATGCTTTTGGGAGAATTGACGATGATTCAAGAGTCAGTCACGTAAGAAACTTCTCCCGGAGGTCATGATAGCTTCCGGATAATGCCCCATAATCAACGTAATGATGTTAATGCTTCACGATGCTGCTCGGTTGAACACCCGCAACTGCATGTCTCCTTGTTGAAGTCGTATCCTCCAGCCTTAGGGATTGACTTTACGAATCTTTTTGCACCAGTCGTGCCGGATGACACATACGGACCTGATCGGGCTTCTTTGCGCCCATGACGATCGAGAGGGTCCGATCCGATTGGCAAGGGAGCAAAGTGGACTTTCGACTCCGATCTTCCCGGCCAGTCTACCCCACTGTCCTCCGTCCCGGTCCCGCTAAGAAACTCATGGAGAACGATGCGGTGAGGAGGACTGAAAAGGTGAGAGTGACAAGGTAACGACCACGCCGACAACGACGCCAATAAATGGAGAGAATGTAGGAGCTGCCTACCGCCTCTCTAAGCTTCTGTCGGCGTTCGTCAGCCGCTTTGAATGAGCAGCGCTGCGACTTAAGGGCTCCGTACCTAATCTCCCTGATCCATCTAGCCTCCTTGATCCATTGCGGTTGAAGCCACGGGCTTCGGTCCCTGTTGTAAACATCAATAACCATGCCAGCTGACAGTTGACACGCATCGAAGCCCCGGAATTTCAGAGTCCTGGAGTTGCGATCAGTAGAGAAATAGAGAGGACACTTTGGAAGGTCAAAAAATACAAGTTGAAGCTTGCAGACGCGGCGGTGAAAGTGACTCGCGGCTCCCTACCGTTATTTGGGCCTTCGCCCTTCATGCGTCGCAGGCCCGCATGTCACATGCCAAGGGAGGGTGTGGCTGGAGCGGGGCGCACCAACCGGTGGGTCCCCGGTGGTCAGCCACACAGGCTCATATAGACGAGGACTTCTCCCAGTTCTAAGGGAGAAGTCAGAGGTGAATGCAGTCTTTTACCCATACCTAGCTACCCAGTTGAGTACCATCGGTTGACACTATCACTCTGTACTATCCAACCATGACACCGCAAGCGTCGGAGCCGACTGACGACTGGAGCGAGCGATCAGCACGGCCGCGAGCCACGTGCTCAAAGGGCTGCACACTTTTAAATATGATTGGTTTTTTTTTTAAAAAAAAAGAAAATTCTGATTTAATTAAGAGATTCTTGAATATGCAGATATAGGAGGTGGGGGGTTCCCAGACTGCCGCATCTAAAACTGTTCGGGGTTGAGATGGAGGAGTCGGGCTCTTCGGTGCAAGTTACGTCGGATAACTGAAAGGTCCGATATGCGCGAAACTGGAATACGAAAAATCGTTCTTACATCAACTCTGTTATAGTTGTTCGAACTACAGTGCAGAGAGGCTGTGTTGGGCAGATGGTGGATTCGAAATGACGCTGTGCCAAGACCAGACAAGTTCAGCTACTAAAAATGCACACTTAATCAAATGGAAAATGGGACTGAACGACATCTGACACCAAACTTAAACCTTATCTATCACTGTTCTGTAGCCAAACCCACGCAAAGGCCTGTCGCTTCAGCCTCAAATTGATAAGATACCTGAATGCGCCCACCACATGAATCGTCTCGCCCACTCAGAAAGACCATTCCGCGCGTGCGCTCCTTAATCTGTCAAGGCTTGGCAAACCGTCGTCCGAACATGCCACGAGGTTTGCAGTATCCCAGTGACGAGATGTGAGGATGTCGACAGAATGAACAGTGTTATAAGGACCCGTTCATCCCACCGGCAGACCACCAGGTCAATAGCCTCATCATCACATTCGTTTCACACATTGCGCCAGTTACATTCGCTTAGTTGCATTCAAATCGAATCGCAACTCTTGTCACTCATTAATAGTTATGTATTGAGACACCAGCCATCAAAATGCGTTTCAACTTGGGCAGTGTCCTTGTCGCGGCGACTATCCTCGCACAGGCAGAAGCCGGTCTCATCGGCGACCGTCAAGCAACCTGCAAAGAATGCGCCCTCAACCCCGGAAACATTGTTAAGCAGATTTACAAAATGGTAACAAACCAACAATTACACACGGACTGCCGATGGGAAGCAACCTTTGGCTTGCCCGAAGACCTGGGAGGCCCCGAGAAGCCAAGCTATGATCATTTGAGTACGTTAAATCCTGCCATTTGGCAACGTGCCGCATAGACAGCGTTGCCGTCAAAGCAAGGCTAACAAATCAACGTCCAACCAATCTAACCAAATGAGACTATTTACACTACCCAATTAAGTAAGTCTAACCTCTAAGTTGAGTTAGTTAAATTGATATACGGATTATTAAGTAGGTCTAGTTAATAGGAAAGTGGGATTCCGCCGCCTTATACAACTAAGGCGCCGGCCGGTGACTGCTATTATTATTAGTAGTAATACTATTTAACTTAGACCTCATTAACCCTCTTTTTCACCTTTATACGAATACTTTTTTCGAAATTTCCTATTCTAATAAAACCCTTATAATAAATTTACTAATTAAGATCTTTCTTTTTATGTATATAAAGTTTATAATATTTCTTATAATAATTAGATTCTTTTTTATATATTTATAAGTATATACTTTTATTTACTTCCTTATACCTCCTTTTTAATTTTAAAGATTTAAACCTCACCTTCTTAGAGTATAATAACTAATAAGGTTATTTATAAATACTTTTTCCACCTTTTTCGTTATTAACCTCCCTACTTAATGTGTTCCTATAAATAATATCCCCTATATGGATTAATGTTTCAGTGGCCTCTAGCCTCACTATGTAGCTTCTTTTGAATCTCTTTATCACCGACCTTCTAATTATGTAGAGGAATAGGAGATACGCCCTCGAGGAGCAGCTCTTTTAGAAGTATAGTCGAAAAAGGTTAAGCTGGATTAAAAACTATGGGGTCTTCTTTGTAGAGGTCGTATTAACCCTTTAACCCCTAATTACTTATTAGTACTACTAATAATATAATAATAAGGGCCGGTTAGAGCTCTTTAGTATTATTACTATAAATAATACCTAGGAGTGTCACGGGCTAATGTGACGGGCTGGGCCCTCTTGGAGGCTTCGCAGCCTCTCAGCTATGGACTCCGCTTACCTAAGCCCGGCTTACCTAAGACGGATTAACCTTAGGCCTAATTAGAGTAAACGGGTCCTATGGGGTAGAAAACATTTTCTCCTTTTCTCTCTTATTTTAAAGATACTCGTAGTAGTTGTTATAACTAATTGTAATATACGTACTTGGACCGTTATATTATTTTTAAGATCTTAGTATTATCGGAGATAACGAGAGTATACTGGGTATGGAAATAATTATTAATAAAAGGTAAGTCTACGACTTTAGTAGGAGTCGTAAAAAGTCCTAAGCGGGTTAACCTAAAGGTCCCTAAACACTTAAAGCTGATCAACGAGGTCTAATCAGGGCTAAGAGGTTTTAATAAACTCGAAAAAACGTATTCCGTGTAATAGAGTACCTTAATAACGTCGATTAGTATATTATGGTCACTACTAAATAAAGATGTGTAGAAGGAACGATAACCATATTATAATGGAAAACAACATCGACCTATCCGGAAACCCATAACAGTTAGTGCAGTTAATCGGTCAGTTATTAGCCCAGTTATAGGAGATGCGGACCACCTAAGTGGCCGAACGAGAGGCCCAACGAGAGCAAATTCGAATACTATAATAGACCCTAGTAGAACCCAAGTACCCAACCTTAACATTACACAAAGCCCCTATACCCTCTACGACGCTGATCCCACCCGATCAGGCCTACGCACCACTTCTTAGATAACCGAGATATTAGATCCCTAATCCACCGAAGTTTAACGAATTATATAAGAGATTTTAATAATAGTACCTTAAGATGAAAGGGAAGATAAGTGTAAATAGGGAAGCCTTTAGTTTAGTATTAGTAGTGTTCACTTATATCTATTCTAAACTGGAAAACACTACATAAATTATGGTGAGTGCCTATTATTCACAAAGAGGAGCTGATGGGTCGAAGAACCCTGAATAATTCATGGAATACTTAAAGGGTTATTATGTAGACCTTAACGTAGAAGTATAAGCCCTTGATCGACTAAGAATAATATGTTAAAAGGAGAACGAGAGTTTTGCCCACTTCCTTCCTAAGTTCGAAAAGGAGCTCGTAAAAGTAGGAGGAGGACACTAATTGGATAATATTAGGATTAATTACCTAAAAGGAGCTCTAAATATTACGATAAGAACCCCTTTAATTAGTGTAATTAATAAACTAACGGCCTATACTATATATACCCAGATGCTCCTGACGATAGGATTAGAGTTAGATAATGAATTGTATTAAGCTCGTCGTAAGCGTTAATATAGGAGATCACCAACACCTAACCAGAACAAAGTTAAGTTACTAACCGGATAGGATAATCGAATAGGATTACCTTAACCTGATTAGATGGATTAGGAACCCACTAAAGTAAACTGGATAATTAAGGATAAACTAGTCTAAAGAAGGTTAAGCTAAGAGGAAACCCATAAATGCTATAATTACGGTAAGAAGGGGTACATATAATGAAGATGCCCTAAAAACCGGAAAGATAAGGAGACTAAAACTTCGAAAGGGAAGACCAAAGAGTATAACGAAATAGATATTAGCTCTAATTAGGACTCTGAGGACTCGGGAAAAGAGTAACTCCTAGTAAAAGTCGTTATTAGGAGGAATAAACTGTGGAGGAATGGAAGGTCGTTAAAAAGAGTATGGATTATAACCTATTTTACGTTAATATTGGGATTAATGGGATACGCTATATAACTGCCCTTGTTAATATAGGATGTTTGATATATGCCCTGATTAGCGACGCCTTCGCTAAGAAACTCCGTTTACTACATATTAGTATTACACCTCGGAACTTAATATAAATCACCACTATAGTTCCTGGTATAATCCGCTACGTCACTTACACTAATATTAATATTAATAACTATAAATAACACTAATTATTCTTTTATATTATTCTTAATTAAAAAGACGACGTTATCCTTAGAAGGTCCTAAATAATTAATAATGATGTTATGGTTTACTTAGTACAAAGCACTCTGTATATAAGTATCACGGACCACTAGGTAGTAGAAAGGAAACTGGGTTAAGCCCGGTAAGATCTAAAGTTCCTAATTTAGTAGTAGATTAGATTAGTATTCTTAGCTTTAATTAGGCGGGCATAGAAGAGAAGAGAGACCCCTCTTAGTATATCCACCCTAAATGCGTTCTCCGTAAGTTTGGCTGATATCGAGAAGGCCCTAGTACTAAAAATAAAGATAAACCCGAGGACGAAACTCCCTACGTATTACCATAAGTTTTTATATATCTTTAACTAAGATAAGGCTGATTAGTTACTATTATATTAAGATAACATCGATTATGCAATTCCCATCAAAAAAGACTTAATAAGGCAAAACAAGCTAGTTATATGGGGACCCTTATATGGGATATCTAGGGAGGAGTTAATTGTACTTCGATGGACCCTCACAAAACTATTAGATAAAGGCTTTATTCGTACTAGTAACTCTCCTATTTCATCACCCATTCTATTTATTCAAAAACCCAGGGGAGGATTAAGGTTTTATATTAATTACCGGGCTCTAAATACTATTACTAAGAAAAATAAATATCCCTTACCCCTAATTAGCGAAACTCTAAGAGCCTTAGTTAAGGCTAAGTGGTTGATGAAGTTAAATATTATTATTATATTCTATAAAATTAGGGTTAAAGAAGGCGACGAATAGAAGATGGCCTTTAGAATAAGATACGGCTTATACGAATGGATAGTGACTCCTTTTGGCCTAATAGGGGCCCCCACTATGTTCCAAAAGTATATTAACCACACTTTATGGGACTTCCTGGACGAATTCTGCACTGCTTATATCGACGACGTTCTAATTTATTTAGATGGCTTACTCACTGATCATAGGGAGAAAGTTAAGAAGGTCTTAAGCCGTTTGGGTATTGCTGGCCTATAAATTGATATCGATAAATGCGACTTTGAGATGAAGAGGGTTAAATACTTAGGGTTCATCATCGATGTAGGGAAGGGTATCCGCGTTGACCCAGAGAAAATTAAGGCCATCTAGACATAGGAGGTCCCCCGATTAGTGTGAGGAGTCCATGCTTTTGTTGGTTTTGTAAATTATTACCGTTAATTTATACTAGACTTCTTAGGGTTAATACACCCCCTTATAACTTTAATGAAAAGGGATGTCCTATTCGTATAGAGTAACGAGTATGCAAAAGTGTTTGATAAGTTGAAGGTCCTCCTGATTAGTGCCCCTGTACTAGTATATTGGGATCCTGATCGAGCTACTATACTAGAAATAGACTCATCAGGTTATGTGGTGGGTGGCGCTTTATCACAATATAACGACGAGGGTATTTTACGGCCTGTTGCGTTTTTTTCACGGAAGAACTTACCAGTAGAATGCAATTACCCAATATACAATAAGGAACTATTAGTTATAGTCCGCTGTTTAGAATACTGGGACTCCGAATTAAGGAGTATAAAGGAGTTTATTATCCTAATTAACCACCTTAACTTTAAGTATTTTATAACTAAGAGGTAATTAAGTAAATACTAGGTTAGATGGTCGGAGTTCCTATCCTGTTATAATTTTATAATCCAATTCCGACCTAGTAAACAAGCGATAATCCCCGATATACTATTTAGATGAGAATAAGATGTTCCTAATACCTAGTGAGATGATCGATTAGAAGGACGGAGGATACAGCTCCTAAAGGGGAAACGGAACATAGTTATGGTGAACCGGGTAATTCTCGAGACGAATTAAATGGATACAACGGAATCCGTGGAAAGTACCATAGTAGGCGATATAGATCAGGACGACGATCTTAAGGCTGATTAGTTGGAACCCATCCTGAACCCCTTTGAAGAGGAGCCCCTAAAGTCCACTTAGATTAAAGGACTATAATTAAATAATCGTTATTAGCTAATTAGGATAGCTGTGAAAAGGGGGGACCATTAATTACTATTATAATAGAAGTTGCCTATAATACTATTAGAGTACTTAGTGGATAACGATAATAGACTTTTTTGGAGGGAGAGGATCTGGGTCCCTTGTTATAAACCCTTATGAACCCGGTTAATCTAAGAGTCCCACGACTTAACACTTAGTGGCCATCTTAGTAGAGATGCGTTAAAGGTTTTGATCAGCCGCCGCTTTCACTGGCCAGGCCTGTCATAGGATGTCCGACGCTTTATAAGGAATTATAATATTTATGGACGGGGTAATATATGGTGGGATAAGAAGAGGGGTCTTCTAAAGCCCTTACCCGTCCCTGATTAGGTCTGGATAGAGATATTAGTCGACTTTATTATAGGGTTACCACCAACCCGCCGTATGGGAGTAATGAATATTATGGTGGTAATAGACCAATTATCTAAGAACGTGATTTTTAAGCCACTTAAGGATATAACGATGGACGTTGTGGTTATGGTGTTAATACTTGGCCTGATTAGACACCATGGACCCCTGAGAGTTATTGTTTCGGATAAAGGCCCTTAATTTACTAGTCGTATATGGAAACGGCTTTGTTAACTATTACGGATAAAACAATGTTTATCTACGGCTTTCCACCCGGAGATAGACAGCACCACAGAACGAGCTAACTAAGTAATAGAAACCTACCTCTAAGCTTATACTTTGTACACTTAAAATAATTAGGATAACCTGCTTCTAATAACGATAATAGTTATTAATAATAGGGTTACCTCGTTAACAGGCCTTAGCCCTTTCTTCACCACCTACAGCTATAACATTAACCTGATTAGAGTAAGGGAGACTTTGTGGACTGAAGGAAAGACCCCCGTAGTTCGGGTAAAGGCCCTAGTCTCGAAGTTGAAGGAGGCCTCCGAATAGGCATAAGCGGCGATGGCCTCCACCTAAGAGTGATAAGAAGCCTCGGTAAATATACGATGCCAGCCTTTTAACTAGTTTCGATTAGGGGATAAGGTCTGGTTAAGGCTTAAGAATGTCCGTTCTAAGAGACCATCTAAAAAGTTGGATTAGATAAATACGAAGTACATTGTGTTAGAAATAGTCGGATCCTATACTTGCCGGCTTAATACGCCGCTGGGTATTCATAACGTCTTTTATATATCCCTAATTAGGTATACGGGAGTCGACCCACTATTATCATAAGAATAAGACGACGCCTAACCGCCGCCTCTACTAATAGACGACGAAAAGGAATTCGAAGTTGAAGAGATCTAGGATACTAAGAAGATTCGTAGTTCTTGGAAGGTTTTGGTTAAGTGGAAGGGCTACGTGGAGCTTATTTGGGAACTAGTTGAGTTATTAATGGAGACTATAACTTTGGATCGTTACGAGGCTAGTTATGGACGAGTCCCTCTGAACGGGGAGGAGGGAGAGGGGGGGTAATTATGATGAGCTGGGCCCTTTTAGAGGCTTCGCAGCCTCTTAGCTATGGACTCCGCTTACTTAAACCCGGCTTACCTAAGATGGATTAACCTTAGGCCTAATTAGAGTAAACGGGTCCTGTGGAGCGGAAGACATTTTCTCCTTTTCTCTCTTATCTTAAAGATACTCGTAGTAGTCACCATAGCTAGTTGCAATATACGTACTTGGACCGTTACAGCTAAGGCCCGATTGTGATGACGCGAGCCCTGACTAATAAGGTGGCGTGGGTCTAGGCCATATGGAAGGGTAATCCTAAAGGCCGGATGCGTGTAAGCGTGCCGAAAGCGGCCTTAAGGCGGCGCCACTAGCACACAAGGGTGTTTTTGCATATACGTGGCTTTTTACCCTTTTTACTTATATATAAGGGTAACAGGGGCCTCAGCGGAAGGACCCTCATTATAAAATAATTACAATCAATTATTATTCCCACCCACTTCATACACTTAATCGGGACCTTATTATTATATAATAACACAACCTTTAGTATTACCCAGTTCATATACGGAACAACTTACAAACAAAATAAACAGTCCTACACAGAGCTTATACCGGATTAGATCTACGGAAAATAACAGAGACCTCACAAAAACCAAAAAAAATAATACCTCACGATAACCACAACGGCGATAATAACACTAAAGGTAATAAGGTTAACCAGCCTATACTAGCCCAGCTCATACTAAAGATCCAGGTAATCAGGCAATCGAATCGCAAATATACTATGCAATTCGAGGAGTTACAGAGGGGATCCACAAAGGGCAAGGAAATTATCTCTAACCCACAATCCAGTAGCGTATACCCAACAAACTCACTTCCAGCGACGGCCATTACACAGGGAATAACCCCTTTCAAAATAGATCCCATAACCACACTTCAGAATCCTCGACCAAAAACTAATTTCATTATATAAAATATTCCGAACCTCAAAAACGACACTCCGGAGACCCACAAAAAGCCTACTCCACGGAACCTAGCTCTACTAGAGAACCACTTTAAGGACTCCCAATTAAAAATACCAAAGGAGCACTTCCTTAAAAGAACCTCAAATTAATTTACTTAATTAACCCAAATAATAATAACTATTCAACTCTGTAGAGTAAACATTAAAAATAACATCACAAAAACGGAGAACTTATAAATCGGAAACAAACTCTATAATAATATTTTAGAGGGGCTAATATCCCTCGTAACCCATATACCAGAGGGCATAAGGATTTAGTAGACCCTTTCTTAAACTTATACTAATTACAATATAATACTAAGAGGGCAACTTCATAACTAACTCTACTGAAATACACTTAAAAGAAACGACCCCATTGTATACATCGCAAAGTTTAACGAACTACTCTACTAATACTAAATAACTAAAAAAGTAATAATAGAAAAGACTATTATTTACGTATTCATAAAAGGAATAGAGGCGTAGTACAAAATTTACACCGTATACCACTACTCATAATACCAACTAAGCACATAAATCTCACTTAAAGCCCTTACCACGGATCTAATCGATAAAATATAAATCTCCATAAAGGGTAAAGCCCTAATAACTCAAACACCAGGTAACTCGAATCCGCAGCGACGAAGGGACTCCAAACAGAATAACCAGGATACTACACCTACAAAAAGAAAGAAGGGAAAGCTTACCTACTATAACTATAATAAGGAGGGGGTAATATATTGTAATTATAAAGTATATAAAAAGGCGAAAAAAAGAAAAACTCAAAACACTTCTAATAACGAAGGTAGAACAACGCCGGAACCAACCAACATTAGAAAAACAACCTCTACACCAAAAAGAACCAGAACGCATAACCAAATTTACCGGGCCCAGATTAAACCCCACGACTTCCACTTATTCCAACTCAATTATCAACGCACACAAAACAATCGAGCAATACTAACACATAGCGAAATAGTATTCAGAACAGTTAAAAAAGCGGATTTCATATAATTATAGGATTTAAAGATAAATATATACACTATTAGTAATATAGCATAGTATAATAACTATACCACGGTCACCGTAGAAAAACTAATTTAGACCAACATAGGACCTATTTACCTGGAATACATAAGAACGGTTACTCTACACGTCGGAAACAGAGAATATATCCTATTATAAATATACTCTTTGTCCCCGGTTTTCCAATTAACATATTCAATAATAAATGCTTATATATCACTAAAAGTTACTTAAATAAAAACAACATTATTAAACTAAATAAAAGGGTCCTTATAACCCTCGATATCCCTAACTACAACTTTAACCTCGTTCTTATACCACAAAATAACCACCCTAAGCAACGGGTTATGTAAACTACACAACAAAAGGTTAATAATAAACTTTAGTATTATCACCTTAGTTACCCGTGTAACGGTCCAAGCACGTATATTGCAACTAGCTATAGTGACTACTATGAATATCTTTAAGATAAGGAGAAAGGAAGGAAAAGTTTATTACCCTATAAATCCGTTGGATCCTAATTAGGTTTACCTGGGCCTAATTAGGCTTAGTAAGTAGTGGTTAGTGTTAAACATAGCTGAGTGGTTCCGAGGCCTTTAATTGGGCCTTAGTTTGTAATAATTACCCCTTTCCTCCTTTCCCTTTTTAAAGGATATTCCTGTGATTGGCCTTATAATGATCTAAGGTTGTTGTATTTGTTAGTATATCCACTGGTTCCTAAGTGAGTTAGGTATAATCCTTTTATTTTACTAAGACCTTCTATCCACCCTATACTTTCCGTGTATTACGGATTTCCTTAACTTTAAACTCCTCCTTATTAATTATTAATATTGTAGGTAGTTGGGTATTATTATGGTTTTATAATAATAACGGATTAACTTTAGTATACCTAATTAGGCTTATATAGAAGATGTTATGGATCCTTAGTAGTGTATTTAATTAGTAAGTATAGGATTTAACTAGTTTAAGGATGGTGTACTTTGTGTTAACTTAGTTGAACTTTTTTAATAGTTGATTAAATTGGATATTCTATAATTTTAGTTAAATCTTATCTCTAGGTTTAAACTGATTAGATGGTTAGTGTTTTGCGTTTACGGTAATTTCTTGTTTTTTTTGTGTTACTGTTATCGTCACTTAAGCCTATTTAGAAGTGTCCTTTAGTTTTTAGACCAGAGCCTCTGCTTTTATTATAGGGGTTTTATTGTTATTCCGTAGGGGTTCCTTTACTATAATTAGGTCTAAGTTATACCTATAAGTAATAAAGAATGAGCTAAGTCTTATTAACGAGGTAGCCTAGTTATTAATAATTATTATTATTACTAAGAGTAGTTTATCCTAATTATCCTAAGTATATATTATATATACTCTAAGATGTAACGGTCCAAGCACGTATATTGCAACTAGCTATGGCGACTACTACGAGTATCTTTAAGATAAGGAGAAAGAAAGGAAAAGTCTACTACTCCATAAATCCGTTGGATCCTAATTAGGTCTACTTAGGCTTAGTTAAGCTTAGTAAATAGTGGTTAGTGTTAAATATAGCTAAGTAGTTCTAAGGCCTCTAATCAGGCTTTGGCCTATGATAATTACCCCCTTCTTCCCCTCCCTTCCTAAGGGATATTCCCGTAATCGGCTTCGTAATAGTCTAAGGCCATTGTATCCACTAGTATATCTACTAGCTCCTAGGTGAGTGGGGTATAGTCCTTTTATTTTACTAAGACCTTTTATTCGCTTTGTACTTTTTGTATATTACGGATCTCCTTAACTTTAAACTCCTCCTTATTGGCCACTAGTATCGTAGGTGGTTAGGTGTTATCACGGTTTTATGATGGTAACGGATTAATTTTAGTATACCTAATTAAGTTTATATGGAAAATGTTATAGATCCTTAGTAGTATATTTAGTTGGTAAGTATAGGATTTAATTAGTTCGAGGATAGTATACTTTATATTAACTTAGTTAAACTTTTTTAATAGTTAATTAGATTAGATATTCTATAACCTTAGCTAAACCTTATCCTTAGGCTTAAACTAATTAAATAATTAGTGTTTTACGTTTACGGTAATCTCTTATTTCTTTTATGTTACCGCTATCACCGCCTAAGCCTACTTAGAAGTGTCCTTTAGTTTTTAGATTAGAACCTCTGCTTTTATTATAGGGGTTGTATTGTTATTCCGTAGGGGTTCCTCTACTCTAATTAGGTTTAAGTTATACTTATAAGTAATAAAGAACGGGCTAAGTCCTGTTAACGAGGTGACCTGGTTGTTAATAGCTATTATTATTACTAGGAGTAGTTCGTCCTAATTGCCCTAAGTATATACTACGTATACTCTAAGATAGGTTTCCATTACCTAATTTACCCTCTCCGTAACTCCGTCTATTTCTGGGTAGAACGCTATAGAGAGTTTTTGTTTAATCCATAGTAACTAGTAGAGTTGTTTCCATATAAAACTCATAAACTATGGTCCCCTATTTAATATAATTATATAAGGTATCCTATAGTACCTAATTAGACCTCGGATTAGTTGGTCTACTATTATATCCATTATAATATCCTTTAACAACTCGAAGATTACGTTCTTTAATAGACGATCGGTTACCACTATAATGTTCATAGCCCCATCACAGCGGGAAGGGGGCAGTCCTATTATAAAGTCAATAGAGACCTCTACTCAGATCCGTCTAGGGATAAGTAGAGGTTTTAATAGGCCCCTCTTCTTATTGTATTATACGTTTCCTTATCCATAAATATCACAGTTCCACATAAATCTTCGTACATCCTAGGATAAGCCTAACCAGTAGACCTAGTGGTTAATTAGGGCCTTTAAAGTATCCCTCCCTGGATATTCCGTTAACATAGAGTTATGGAACCTCTGGATTAAACCCGTCCTTAGGGGTTCATAATATGGAATCTAGATTTTGTTCCTCTATAACAGTCTCTTATTATTATTAATTATATATTCTAATAGTATTATCAGTAACTTCTACTACGAGGGAAGTTATTAGTCTCCTCTTTATACTACCCCCCTGATCAGCTAATATCGGTTATTCTGGTCTAAGGCTTTATCCTATTAGGAGTATAATAGCTTTTTTTTAAAAGGGTTCAAGGGGGGTTCCGTTTTGTCTGGGCTAGGGTCGTTGGTCTAATCTATATCTCCGGGGGAGTCTCTTATATTAGACTTAACTCTCTCTGTTTACCCTAATCGGGCCCACATTTCTCTAATCACTACTACTTTATTAACTCGTAATACGTTAATCCTGTTCTTTAGGAGTTTAATTTTCCAACCCTCTAACTTATTATTTTATAGGGTACTAGGGATATCCTATTCGTATTTCAATAATATATTAGGAACTACTATTTTTTTATTAGGTCTAAATTAGATAATAAAGTTGTAATAGGATAGTAATTCTAACTACCTAATCTAATGTTCACTTAATTATCTCTTCATTATAAAGTACTTCAGATTCAGGTGATTAGTTAGGATAATAAACTCTTCTACACTCCATAGTTCTGAATCCCAGTGCTCTAAGTAGCGTATTATTACTAATAGTTCCTTATTGTATATCGGGTAATTATACTCCATAAATAGGTTTTTACGTAAAAAGAACACTATAGGCTTTAGGATCCCTTTATCGTTATATTACGATAAGGCACCTCTTACCACATAACTAAACAAATCGGTCTCAAATATTATAACTCGATCAGGGTCCTAGTGAGCTAATATAAGTGCACTAATCAGGAGTATCTTTAGCTCCTCAAATGCTCTAATGCACTCCTTACTCTAAATGAACGGTATATCCCTTTTAGTTAAAGCTATTAAGGGTTATGCAATCCCCAAGAAGTTAGGTATAAACTACTAATAATAGTTAGCAAAACCGATAAACCCATGGACTCTTTATATTAATCGGGGTACTTCCCATCCCTGGATTACCTTAATCTTCTCAGGGTCCATACAAATTCCCTTACCAATATCAATAATAAACCCTAAATACTTAACACTCTTAGCCTCGAATTCACACTTATTAATATCCATATACAGGCCTATAATACCTAGGTACTCGAGGACCTTCTTAACTTTCTCTCTATAATCAGAGAGGGAGCCATCTAAATAAATTAGGACATTATTAATATAAACTAAGTAGAACTTATCTAAGAAGTTTCGTAGAATGTGGTTAATATATTATTAGAACGTTACGGGGGCTCTAGTTAAACCAAAGGGGGTAACCATTTATTCGTATAACCTATACCTCGTCCTAAACACCGTTTTTTATTTATCTCCTTTTTTAACCCGGATCTTATAAAACATAGTAATAATATTTAATTTTATTAACTATTTTATTTTTACTAATACTCTTAGGGTCTCACTAATTAGGGGTAAGGAGTATTAGTCCTTCTTTATAATAGCGTTAAGGGTACAGTAATCAACCCAGAACTGTAACCCTCCTCCAGGTTTCTGGATAAATAGAATGGGTAATGATGTAGGGGAGCTATTAGCCCTAATAAACCCTTTATCTAATAGTTTTATAATGGTTCAGCGTAATATAATTAACTCTTCCCTTGATATGCCATATAGAGGTCCCTAGGTTATTGGTTTATTTTGACCATAGGAGTCCTTTTTAATAGGGATAGTATAGTTGATGTTTTTTTGGTGTAGTGGTAATTAATTAGCCTTATTTCGGTTAAAGATATATAGAAATTTGTGGTAATATGTAGGGAGTTTCGTTTTTGGGTCTAGTTTTATTTTTGGTATTAGGGCTTTTTCGATATTAACTAAATTTATGGAGAATGTATTTAGGGTAGATATGCTAAGAGGGGTCTTTTTTTTTGTGCCCGCCTAATTAGGGTTGAGAATACTAATCTATTTTATTGCTGGATTAGGAACTTTGGATTTTATTGGGTTTAACCCGGTTTCCTTTTTATTACTTAGTGGTCCATAATACTTATATGTAGAGTACTTTGTACTAGGTAAACTATAACGTTATTGTTAATTATCTAGGACCTTCTAAGGATAACGTCGTTTTTTTGGTTAGGAATAATATAAAAGAATAATTGGTGTTGTTTATAGTTATTAATATTAATATTAGTGTAAGTGATATAGTGGATTACACTAGGAACTATAATGGTGATTTATATTAAGTTCCGAGGTGTAATACTAATATATAGTAAACGGAGTTTCTTAGTGAAGGCGTTACTGATCAGGGTATATGTTAAACACCTTGTATTAATAAGGGTAGTTGTATAGTGTATCCTATTAATCCCGATATTGATGTAAAATGGGTTATAATTTATACTCTTTTTAATGACCTTCTATTCCTTTATAGCTTGTTCCTCCTGATAACGACTTTTACTAGGAGTTACCTTTTTCCCGAGTTCTTAGAGTCCTGATTAGAACTATTATCCGTTTTACTTTATTCCTTAGTTTTTCTTTTAAAAATCTTGGTTTTCCTTGTCTCTTTTCGATCCTCAGGGCGTTACTATTATATATGCCCTTTTTTATTATAGTTATAATATCTACGAGCTTCCTCTTAGCTTGGCCGTTTATGGACTTTCTTATTTTTAGTTAATTTATTTGTTTTCGTAGGTTCCCACTTTATTTAATTAGGTTAGGGGGACTCTAATTGACTATTCTATTTCCGAGGGGACTTAGTTTTTATTTAGGTAAGGGTTAGCGATCTCCTACACCGATACTCATAGTGGGCTTAATAGGACTCACTACCCAATTCTGAACTTATACTTAGGAGCATCTAAGTATATATAATGTATATTATTAGTTTACTAATTATACTAATAAGGGGGGCTCTTATTATAGTGTTTAGGGCTCCTTTAAGGTAGTTGATCCTTATAACGTTTAACTAGTGTCCTCCTCTTACTTCTACGAGCTCCTTTTTAAACTTCGGGAGGAAATAAATAAAACTCTTATTCTCTTTTTATCGTATAATCCTTAGTTAATTAAGGGCTTATACTTTTGTATTAAAGTCCATATAATAACCCTTTAAGTATTCTATAAATCTATCCGGGTTTTTCGACCTATTAGCCCCTCCTTATGTATAATAAGCACTCACTATAGCTTATATAGTGTTTTTTAGTTTAGAGTAAATATAGGTGAATACGGTTAACTCCAAACTAAAGGCTTTTCTATTTACACTTATCTTCCCTCTTATTTCGAGGTGCTATTATTAAAACTTTTTACGTAATCTATTAAATTTTGGTGGGTTAGGAATCTAATGTTTAGTTTATCTCGGAGATAGTATATAGGCCTAATTGGGGGGAATCGGTATTATAAAGGGTATTAGGGACTAGTTTATCGTCGATATCGGGTACCTGGGTTCTATTAGGGCTTCCTGTAGTAGTCGAATCTATTATCGTTAAGTCTTTTACTCAATCACTTAGGTGGTCCGCATCTCCTATAGTTGGGTTATAAGCTATCCAATTAATTACACCAACTACTACGGGTTTCCAGATAGTTCAGCGTTACCTTCTATCATCGTATAACTATTACTTATCTTAGTGTTTTGCGTTTAATAGTGACCATAGTATGCTTAATGATGTGGTTAAGGTACTCTATTACGAATATATATACATATCATTTTGAGTTTATAATAACCTCTAGGTCTAATTAGGCTATACTAATTAATTTCAGATGTTCAGGGACTCCTTAGGTTAACCCGTCTAGAACTCTTTACTACTTTTACACAAATTATAGACTTTTATACTAGGTGTTTAATTGATTACCTTTAATGATCTTGAAGATAATGTAACGGTCTAAGTACGTATATTACAACTAGCTATGGTGACTACTATGAGTATCTTTAATATAAGGAGAAAAAAAGGAAAAGTCTACTACCCCACAAATCCATTAGATCCTAATCAGGTCTACCTAGGCCTGGTCAAGCTTAGTAAGCAGCGGTTAGCGTTGAACATGGCCGAGTGGTTCCGAGGCCTCTGATCAGGCCTTGGCCCGTGACATAAGATAGGTTTCCATTACCTGGTTTGCCCTTTTTGTAGTTTTATTTATTTTTAGGTGGAATGTTATAAAGAGTTTTTATTTAATCCGTAGTAATTAGTAGAGTTGTTTTTATATAAAACTCGTAAACTATGGTCCCTTATCTAATATAATTATATAAGGTATCCTATAGTGCTTGATTAGACCTTGGATTAGTCAATCTATTATTATATTCGTTGTAATATCCTTTAATAATTTAAAGATTATGTTCTTTAATAAATAATCGGTTACCATTATAATGTTTATAGCCCCATTATAGTGGGAATGGGGTAGTTTTGTTATAAAGTTGATAAAGACGTTTGCTTAAATCCATCTAGGGATAAGTAAAGGCTTTAATAGGCCCCTCTTCTTGTTGCGCTATATGTTTCCTCGTCTATAAATGTCGTAGTTCCTTATAAATCTTTGGATATCCTAGGATAAGCTTGGTTAGTGGAATTAGTGGCTGATTAGGGCCTTTAAAGTGTCCTTCCTTGGATGTCCTGTTAATGTGGAGTTGTAGAACCTCTGGATTAAACCCGTCCTTAGGGGCTTGTAATATGGAATCTAGATTCTGTTTTTTTATAACAGTCTTTTATTATTGTTGATTATATATTCTAATAATATTATTGGTAACTTCTATTATGAGGGCAGTTGTTGGTCTCCTTTTTATACTGCCCCCCTAATTAGCTAGTATTGGTTATTCTGGTTTAAGGCTTTATTTTACTGGGAGTGTAATGGCTTTTTTTTAAAAGGGTTTAAGGGGGGTTCCGTCTTATTTAGGCTGGGGTTATTGGTCTGATCCATGTTTCTGGGGGAGTCTCTTGTACTAGACTTAACTCTCTCTGTTTTCCCTGATTGGGCCTGCACTTCTCTAATTACTACTATGTTATTAACTTGTAATACGTTAATCCTATTCTTTAGGAGTTTAATCTTCCAACCCTTTAACCTATTATTCTATAGGGTACTAGGGATATCTTATTTATATTTTAATAATATATCAGGAACTATTACTTTTTTACTAGGTTTAAATTAGATAATTGTCGTGATAGCCTCCTGGCTGAACCAGCCCGTTCGGTGTGCAGTATCACGTGACTGGCTCTGCACATCGAACGGGCTGGTTCAGCCAGGAGGCTATCACGACAATAATGAAATTATAATAGGATAGTAATTCTAACTACCTAATTTAATATTCACTTAATTATCTTTTTATTATAAAGTACTTCAGATTCAGGTGATTCATTAAGATAGTGAACTCTTTTATACTCTATAGTTCTAAATCCTAATACTCTAAGCAGTATATTATTACTAATAGTTCCTTATTATATATTGGGTAATTATATTTTATAGGTAAGTTCTTATGTAAAAAGAATACTATAGACTTTAAGATCCCTTCGTTATTATACTATAATAAGGCACCTCCTACTATATAACCAGACGAATTGGTCTCGAGTACTATAAATTAATCAGGGTCCTAATAAGCCAATACAAGTGCACTAATCAGGAGCGTCTTCAGCTCCTCAAACACTCTAGCACACTCCTTACTCTAAATAAACAGTATATCCCTTTTAGTTAAGGTTATTAGGGGTTATGTAATCCCCGAGAAGTTAAGTATAAACTACCAGTAGTAGTTGGCAAAACCGATGAACCCATGGACTCTTTGCACTGATCGGGGCACTTCCTATCCCTGGATTACCTTAATCTTCTTAGGGTCTATGCGAATTCCATTACTAGCATTAATAATAAACCCCAAATACTTAACACTCTTAACCTCGAATTTACACTTATTAATATCTATATATAGGCTTATAGCGCCTAGGTGCTCGAGGACCTTCTTAACCTTCTCTTTATTATTAGAGAGGGAGCCATCCAAATAAACTAAAATATTATTAATATAAGCTAAGTAGAACTCATCTACAAAATCTCATAGAGTGTGGTTAATATATTACTAGAATATTACAGGGGTTTAGTTAAACTAAAGGGGGTAACCATTTATTTACATAACCTATACCTTATCCTAAACACTATCTTCCATTCATCTCTTTTCTTAACCCGGATCTTATAAAATATAATAATAATATTTAACTTTATTAACCACTTCACTTTTATTAATGCCCTTAGGGTCTCGCTGATCAGGGGCAAGGGGTATTGGTCCTTCTTTATAATAGCGTTAAGGGTATAATAATTAACGCAGAACTATAACCCTCCTCCAAACTTCCGGACAAATAGAACGGGCAATAATACAAGGGAGCTACTAACCCTAATAAACCCTTTATCTAATAGTTCTGTAAGGGTTCAGCATAGTACAATTAACTCTTCCCTTAATATACCATATAAAAGTCCCTAGGTCACTAGTTTATCTTGACCATAGGAGTCCTTCTTAATAGGGATAGTATAATTAACGTTCTTCTAGTATAATAGTAATTAATTAGCCTTATTTCGGTTAAAGATATATAAAAACTTATAGTAATGTGTAAGGAGTTTTGTCCTCGGGTTTATTTTTATTTTTAGTATTAGGGCCTTTTCGATATTAGCTAAATCTACGGAGAATACATTTAGGGTGGATATACTAAAAAAATTATCTCTTCTCTTCTATGCTCACCTAATTAGGGCTAAGAATACTAATCTAGTTTACTATTAGATTAGGAACTTTAGATCTTACTGGGCTTAACCCGGTTTCCTTTTTATTACCTAATAGTCTATAATACTTATATGTAGAGTGCTTTACACTAGGTAAACCGTAACATTATTGTTAATTATCCAAAACCTTCCAAGGATAATATCGTCTTTTTAGTTAGGAATAATATAAAAGAATAATTGGTATTATTTATAGTTATTGATATTAATATTAGTGTAAGTAATATAGTGGATTACACTAGGAATTATAATAGTAATTTATATTAAGTTCCGAGGTGTAATACTAATATGTAGTAAACGGAGTTTTTTAGCGAAGGTGTCACTAATTAGAGCGTATATTAAACACCCTATATTAATAAGGGTAATTATATAGTACATCCTATTAATCCTAATATTAATATAAAATAGGTTATAATTTATACTCTTTTTAATAACCTATTCCTTTATAACTTGTTCCTCCTAATAACGACTTTCACTAAGAGTTACTCTTTTCCTGAGTCCTCAGAGTCCTAATTAGAGCTATTATCCGTTTTACTTTATTCCTTAACTTTTCTTTTAGAAGTTTTGGTCTTCCTTATCTCTTTTTAATCCTCAGGGCATTACCATTATATATACCCCTTTTTATTATAGTTATAATATCTACGAGCTTCCTCTTAGCTTGGCTGTTTATGGATTCTTTTGTCCTTAGTTGGCTTGTTTACCTTCGTAGGTTCCCACTCTATTTAATCAGGTTAAGGGGATTCTAATTAACCGTTTTATTCTCGAGGGAACTTAATTCTTATTTAGTTAGGGGTTAGTGATCTCCTACGCCGATGTTTACAATGGGCTTAATAGGATTCGCTATCCAATTCTAAGCTTATACTTGGGAGTATTTAGGTATATATAATGTATATTGTTAATTTATTAATTATACTAATAAGGGGGGCTCTCATTATGGTGTTCAGGGCTTTTTTAAGGTAGTTGATCCTTATAACGTCTAACCAGTGTCCTCCTCCTACTTTTGTGAGCTCCTTTTCAAATTTAGGGAGGAAGTAAACAAAACTCTTGTTCTCCTTTTGCTGTATAGTCCTTAGTTAGTTGAGGGCTTATACTTTTATGTTAAGGTCCGCATAGTAACCCTTTAAATATTCTATAAATGTATCCGGGTTCTTCGACCTATTAGCCCCTCCTTACGTATAATAAGCGTTTATTATGGTTTATACAGTGTTTTCTAACTTAAAATAAATATAAGTAAATACGGTTAACTCTAAATTGAAGGTTTTTTTATCCATACTTATCTTCCCTCCCATCTTAAGATATTATTATTAAAACTTCTTATATAATCCATTAAACTTCGGTGAGTTAAGAATTTAATGTTTAATTTATCTTAGAGATAGTATATAGGTCTAATTAGGGGGAATTAGTATTATAAAAGGTATCGGGGACTAGTTTATTATCGAGGTCAGGTGCCTGGGTTTTATTAGGGCTTCTTATAATAGTCGAATTTGCTCTTATTAGGTCTCTTACTTGGTTACTTAGGCAGTCCGCATCTCCTATAGTTAGGTTACAAGCTGTCCGATTAGCTGCACTAACTACTGCGGGTTTCCAGATAGTTTAGTGTTACCTTCTATCGTTGCGTAGCTATCACTTATCCTAGTATTTTATATTTAACAGTGACCATAATATACTTAATAACATTGTTAAGGTACTCTACTACAAATACATATACACATCTTTTCGAATTTATAATAACCTCTAGGTCTGATTAGCTTACTAAAACCCGAATACCTAACCCTAAACCGTAGCTTAACTATAGACCCTCTATTAGAAAGATAATAAGAAGTTAACTATTTTTTTTACCGAAGTTCGAATAAATAATAGTAAACACAGGAGGTGGTGTATGGCCCGATACCGTTAAGATTATTATATTAGAAAATACCCTTATTTCCCACCTAAAGGAGTACCTAATCACCATCTCTTTACTAAGGGAGTATACTTAGTGGCTCACTAGGGTATAGGACGTTGCTTGGAAACTGGAGCGTATAATACTCGTCGTTACTAAACGGGAGTATTATTAGTCCCTAACCCCAGCCCCTCCACGGAAGGATTGCAATGGAGATGTTCAGATGACTGGCGCTGCCCGCGCCTCATCGACTTAAAGGGAGGAGAAGGACCGCCACCGCCGCTGCTCCTCGGGTAGCCCACTAGTGGACCGCCGTGAGTATTTTCACTATAGCGAAGAAGGTTATATCACTAGGAATTACCGGAAAAAGGTTCCTAAGTAGGCGAAGGTCGCCTATACTAAAATAATAAAAAAGTAAAAGGATCCCGGGTTAAAAGAAGAGGACTAAGAGGCCACTAGTACCTCCTCTAATAAGGACGATTCGGGAAAAAAGTAACTCTAGTACAAAGTCGGGTACCAGAGCTAATAAAGGAGGAAACCAAAGGATAGGAGTCCCACTAAGAAGAGTAGTAGTAGAGGAGCTAAGGGTTAGCCATTATTTAGGTAAGGATTAATAAAGGACATTTAATATACGCCCTTATCGATATTAACTACGACGTTTATATAATAGTGGATTAGTCTCTTTTTAGACGCCTCCGATTACCACTAATAGATTGGAAAAAGTGTGCCTTATGAGGGTATACGTAAGACGGGCCATTACTTAGTGATTCCCAGGGTATAACTATCCTGGATCTGGAATTAAGTGGTTATACTTAGAAAGTTTACGTATACGTAGTAAAGGGCCTAGACCCCCCCATATACCTAGGGAAGCTATGGATGGAAGTGAACTATGTAATGTGTAATACTATTACTTAGTGGGTGTACTACGGTAAGGGAGGAGTAAACGTATACCTCTTTAATTAGGAAGAACTAGTTATTATAAAAGAGATTTGCACGGTCCGATTACTAATAGCCCCTACGTTTACAATTATATACTAATAAGTGAAGTATTAGAGGGCACTAGAGGCCTAGGTTATAACTATGAGTTTAAGGGATATCGAGGACGCGCTAAAAGAAAAAAAGCCTGTGGATATAAAGGAACTCGTCCTAAGCTGGGTCTATGAGGAGCTTAGAAACCTATTCGACCCGGAGAAAGTGTACTCGGTGCCCCCTAGGAGGCCAGGGGTTAACCATAAGATCCCCCTTATTAAGGACACTCACAGCTAGGAGCCTACACTTCTATGGGGACCCTTATATGGGATATCCCGTGAGGAACTCTTAGTCCTAAAAAAGACACTAGAGGACCTACTAGATAAAGGGTTTATTTGAGCTAGCAGTTCACTAGTGGGTACCCTAGTGTTATTTATTAAGAAGTTTAGTGGGGGAATTCGGTTTTATATTAATTACTAAGCCTTTAATAATATTATAAAAAAGGACCGTTGTCCACTATTACTTATATTAGAGACCCTCCGATGGGTAACCGCTGCGTAGTAGGATACAAAGTTTAACGTCGTAGTCGTATTTTATAAGATTCGGATTATAAAAGAAGACGTTAAGAAGATAGCGTTTTATGCGAAATACGGACTCTTTAAGTGGTTAATTTACCCTTTTAGACTTACCGGAGCCCTAACTACGTTCTAATAGTATATTAGTATAACTCTCTAAAACTTCCTAGACAACTTCGTTACCACTTATTTAAATAATATCCTAATTTATACATCTAAATTAAAGAAGAAGTACGAAGAGAAGGTACAGGTGGTCCTCCGGCGCCTAGTAGAGGCCGGACTACGACTAAACCCTAAGAAGTGTACCTTTTTAGTTAAAATTATATAGATTATAAAGGGGGTTAAAAGTTTCCTTGGGTTTACGAATTATTATCGCATTTTTATACCCAACTATACCATTATTATTAAGCCCCTTACGAGGTTTACGAAAAAATCAGCTATGTTCCACTAGGGACCTAGTTAAGAAAAAGGATTCCAGGAGCTTAAGCGGCTATTCAGTATAAAGCTAGTACTTCACCGCTTTAACCCTAAAGGAAAAACAACAGTGGAGACAAACTATTCAGGGTTTACCTTGGGCAGCACCCTTATGCAAATTTCAAAATTCTTACGGATCACAAAAACCTTAAACACTTTATAAGGAAACAGCACCTCACCGAGAAGCAGAGCCGGTGGGCAGAAGAGCTAGCCTAATACGACTTCTATTTAGAGTACCGGCCAGGAAAAGAAGTAATAGTCCCCAATGCCATCTCTTAGAGGGAGTAGGACGCCCTCTAAGGCTAGGACAATAAGAGAGAACAGGGATACGTACTCCAATTAATACCTAACCACACTATCCCTAAAAAAGGAACTAGTGCCCCCTAGGTGGGCTATACTATAAACAACTTACTAGTACTCTTATACATAATAGTATTCACAAATAATAACGAGTTATAAACACTTTAGGACTAAATTATTAAAAAAAATAGGTTATACCACTAAGTTTAAAAAACGGTAAAGTAGGGATAGTATAACTTCCCACCAGAGTTATAGCTAAAAGGCCAGATCATAGAATATGCAATTAATAAGTAGTAGAGGTTAATATTCTAGGACAAAGTATGGGTTCCCGGAAGAAGAGATGATAACGACCCTTTAAACCTATTATGGACAAAGGTTATATAAGAGTACTACAATTCTAGTACAAATAATCACCTAAGGAAGTAAATAACGAGGATAAGTAGTAAATAAAGGAGATTTACACTATTAAATGGAAAACGGTGGGTAAAAGGAGAAAACGTAAAACCCTGGTGAAGTGGGAGGATTATATTAACCCTACGTAGGAGCCAGCCGGTGTTATAGAGGAAACGGAGGCACTGGACCATTACGAGGAGCACTATGGGCCGATATTAGAGAACGACGGGGACGCGGCGTATACGCAGGTGCCTCCCCAGGAGGCCAGCCAGGAACTAAAGGCCGCGCAGGGGGAGGAGGGGGGTAGTATCACAGGCCGAACCCGGTGGTTATACCCGGGCTATGCCCGTGCTCGCACTAGTGCCCCACCGGTGCCCCACTAGCGCCCACCCCCTAAGAAGCAGAGATTTCGCGCCATATCGTAGTTTACCCTTTTCCTCTTCAGCTTGAAATAAACAGTATTTGGCTACCTTTCGGTTGAGATAAGGCCTAGGACCAGCCCTTCGCAATTAGGACCTAGGCGTTAATCTCTAAGGTGAATTATACACTATAAACATACATCCTGAGGTTTTTTAGAACCATTAGAACGGCCCTTAATTCAAGTTTACCTGAGTTATACTTAAGCTTAGCGCCCTTCTAGATACCACTTTCATACTAAGTAATTACATAATACCCATCAACTAATTAGCAAAACACCACTCCCTAGCCCACTAAGTTAGCATTAATACAAATAATAATCTAATTAACCTCAGGGCCATAATTAAACTTAATTAGGATAAGAGATATCGTCAGGGTGTTTTTTAGGACGTCCATTGCTTGTTATTGGATACATCCCCAAGTGAATAATACATTCTTCCATAAAAGCCTATATAAAAGGGCTGCCTTTTTAGTAAACTTCTTAACCTAGGATTAGTAAAAAATAATAATACCTAAAAAGGATTAGATATCCCTAATATTGTAATAGGTCGCTTATTCTATGATCTTCTGAGTTTTAGCCTAATTAGGTGCTCGTTCATTATAACTATAAAAATAACCTAGTATCACCACCACTTCTTATGCTTATTAAGACTTCTCGGCCACTATTATACACCCCACTGATTTAAAGTTAACTAGAACTTTATTAATATTAATTAAATGTTTATATATAAAACACTGCACACTAGGGATCGAGGTAATCTCTTCATTATCGTATCGGGAGGTAGGGCTTTTAATAACGATATCGTCGAGGAAGGCTTTATAATAATGGGGGATAAAATTGTATAAGATTCTTATTATGATCTATTAGAAGCATACCACAGAGTTAATCCAACCTATTAGTAAAGAATAAAATCAAAGTAACCCTAAAGGCGTCGAAAAGGTCGTATAGTCTCGGCTCGCTAGGTGAAGGGGAACCTGATCATAACCCGAAAAGAAGTGTAGTACTAAAAGGAACTAATAACCACCATATTCTTCTACAAAAGCATCTGTGTTAGGGGGGATAAACATATCTCGGATCATAATACTATTAAGTTTCATAATAGAGTTAATAAGTTAGTAATTATTATCCTTCTTTTTAATAAAAAACCAAGGGTTCCTATACACAACCTACAATTATTCAAGTATCCTACACCTAATCCGGTCTCATAGTATCTCTAGGACATGGTCATATAGCACCGCAGGGATTAGGATACCCTTCACTTACTATACCTTATATAAAACCATCTTAATCTCCTATAATAGGGCCACTAAAGGGTTAACACTACTCATATAAGTCCAGTCCCACACTAGCACCATCTCTTTATTTAATAAGATTACTTCCAATAAATCTTTTTCGGGCTAATGCAGGTATAGGCACTTTTAGAAAATCACCACTTTCCTCTCATCTATGAAGCACATCCTAGGGGTCATTTCAGCAAAACATAGAGTAATCAGGCCTATAAAACGTCCAGTTTATTATCTTATTTTCAGTTCTACGACCTTTATCTTCTTAACCTTCCATAAAGGGTCTCCCTCCAGAATCAAACTATCTAATAGTTCATTATTAATTAGCCGGATCTTTTAATCTTTTCTCTTATATATCATAATGTTACGGGCTGATGCCCACGATGGCCTAAGCTTTGCCTGAGGCGTTAACCAGCATCCAACAAAAGAGCCCTCTGGTCAAAGGGGCCTCCGATTAAAGGGGCCTCCGGTGACCTCCGGCGCTCCACTAGAGGTCCCCTTTGTTCTCTAGTAGTATAGATTCCTACACCGCCCCCCTTACGAGGAACTTCCTCTCTTTCGCTCCTTAGCTTGAAGTAAACAGTAATAGAGTACCTTAAGGTCGAAAACACCTAGGCCTAGCCCTTCGTATACTTTAAGCTTAGGATTATAACTTTACTATAACGCTGGGTTGAGTGTGGCTCCCCACCGGTTAAGTAAAAAGGAGTATAGGTTAAGCGCAGCTCCCTGCGAAGAACAACACTCCCGGGACTCTAATAAGTTAACTATTAGTCCCTAGAAGAATAATTGAGATAGCCTAGTCGCCCCGATGGACACCGCTCTACCCCCGATACTTTATAATAAGCTAACCATAAAAGAGATGTTGAACACTATTCTAAGATCCCTATAAGCTTAGATAATAGAGATTAACGAGAAATTAGAGAAGAATTAGAACTAGAAGTTAATAACCCCTAGGAGCGAAACCCTTTATACTCTTAATAGTATTTATACCAATACCCCACTAGTACTCACTAGTAAATTAACTCACTAGAAACCCTTACCTAACCCCCTAAAGGTTTCGGGTAAATAAAAGGAATACACTCCTTAGGTATAATAAATAAAAAATAAAATCTTAATAAATTACCCCTTTTACCTTATAAACTATAAACTCTAATACCTTATTAATTTATACTTAAAAGTTAATCCCTAATAAGTAACTAACACCTTTTACACTACTAGAGGACCTAATAAAATTAAAAACCCCGAGGATTTTATATACTACTTTAATTACACTTATTTAAATCCGAACACCTAGTCCTAAACCATTACTTAATTATAAACCCTATACTAAAAAAAGAACAAGAGTTTTATGATATTCTTACCTAAGTTTGAATGAACAATGGCCGACGCTGGTGGTAGTGATTGGCCCGCTATTATGTAAATATTACTCTTGGAGGTAGCTTTAACCCCTTCGCTGAAGGACCGGCTACTTATGGTCGAGTTTCCCAAGGACTACCTAGGTTAACTTACCCGAATATAGGATATTACTTAGAAGGTTGAATAGGCCTCTAAATATAATCAACCTTAGAGGTCCACTTACTCCCCCATTATTTATCTAAAGGATAATAATAGAGATGTTATTATAATAGGAGTAGTTCAGTTTATAAAAGCTAAAAAAAGATTAACCACTATTAAACCCTAGAGAAGCTTTAACTCCTCTATAAATAATAACCGTTCCTAATAAAGAAACCCAGAACATAATAAGGACTACTATAAATACTTTAAGTATAAAAAAGAAGGACACTTTGCATAGAACTACCAGAAGAAGGCCGAACACCGCTAATATGTTAACCGGCGCTTTATAGCTAAAACTTGCCTAAAAAGAAATGCAAAAAAAAAAGATTAACCAATGACCCCTAATTTAAGTAATAAGTATGAGTTAAGAAAAGAATAACTCTAGGATAAAGTCGGGCCCCGGAGCCTACTAAGGAGTAAGTAAAGGGATGGAAGAAACACTAAAAGAGCTAGTAGCAGTAGGGTAAATAGTTTATAATTATAAAAATTAGAATTAATAAAGGACACTTAATTAATGCCCTGGTGGACACTAGTTGTGAAGTTTATATTATGGTTAACCGTTCCTTTGTACGATGCCTCCGATTACCGCTTATTAATATAATAAAACGCCCTATAAGAGGTTACATAATAAGCGGCCCCTCACTGGGTGGAAGCCAGGGAGTAGTCGTAATGTAAATAGAAATTAGTGGTCATATATAACGAGTTTACGTATATATAATGGATAATTTAGAATTAGATATATTTTTGGGAAATCCTTGGATAGTTTAGAATAAGGTGAAATATAATATTAGTATTCGCTAGTTTACTTATAAGAAAAGAAGAGTAAGAGTATACCTCTTTAATAAAAAAGAGCCTGAAAACATATTAGAGATACATCGGGCTAAACTATTACTAGTAGCACCGTTTACTACGGTTTGCTGTATAACGTAAAAAAGAAAACAAAAAAATAACTAGAGACCACTAACTATTATTATAACAGCCAGCTTACAAAATATCAAAAAAGCTCTCATAAAGCTAGAACTACAAAAATAAGAAGACATTTCGAGGCTAATACTAGAATGGGTACATAAGGAGTTTAGAGACTTATTTAACCTAACTAAAATACACCTAATGCCCCCCCATTAACTAAGTATAAACCACATAATCCCTTTAGAGATAGGACCAGAAGGGAAGGAGCCCTAACTCCCTTGGGGACCTTTATATACTATGTTAAGAGAAGAGTTACTGGTACTAAAGAAGACAGTTAACGACCTGCTGGATAAGGGGTTTATTCGAGCCAGCTACTCAGTAGTCGGTGCCCCTATACTATTCGCTAAAAAACCAGGAGGTGAATTAAGATTCTACGTTAATTATAAAGCCCTAAACACTATTATAAAAAAGGACCATTACTTATTCCCACTAATATCGGAAATTCTTAATAGAATAACTACTATTAAATGGTTTATAAAACTTAATATTATAACTACTTTTTATAAAATACGGATTACCGAAGTAAATTTGGAGAAAACTACTTTTAGAACAAGATACGGGTTATTTAAGTGGGTGGTCTACTCTTTTAAACTTACTAATACCCTAATAATATTCTAGTAATACATTAACACTTCCCTACGGAAATTCCTAAACAACTTTATTATAACTTATATAAATAATATCCTTATTTATACTAATGGCTTAAAAAGGGATTATAAGGAGAAAGTATGAGTAGTTCTCCAGGCCCTAGCCAAAGCCGGCCTGAACCTAGACCCGAAGAAGTGTGAATTCTGTGTTAAGAAGGTGAAATACGTTAATTTTATTATTATTATAGGAAAGGGTTTATCGTATAATCCCAATAAGTTGAAAGTTATTAAGGAGTGGTTAGCCCTCAGGTCCCTTAAGGGTATACGAAACTTCCTAAGTTTCACCATTTATTATCGCATATTCATACCAGGGTATAATAAGCTAATAAAGCCCCTAACCCAATTAACAAAGAAGAGGGTAATCTTTTGTTAGGGAACAACTTAAGGAGAAGTATTCGAAATACTAAAAAGGATATTCACAAAAGAACCGTTCTTATGGTAATTTAACCCGGATAACGAAACACACATCAAAACAGACTACTTAGGTTTTATTTTGGGTAGTGTATTATCATAAAAGGACCCAGAGGGTCACTAAAGGCTAGTTAGGTTCTACTCACAGAAACTCTCACTAGTAGAGTACAATTACCCGATCCACGATAGGGAACTTCTTATAGTACTCACCTACTTACAATTCTAAAGGGCTGAACTCCGTAGTATCCAGTACTTTATTATCCTAATAAATTATAAGAGTTTAAAGTATTTTATAAAAAAATAACACTTAACTAAAAAACAAAGCCACTAAGTAGAAAAGTTATCCTAGTACAACTTTGGAATTAAATACTAACTAAAAAAGGAAGTGATAATACCTAATATACTATTAAGAAGGGAGCAGGACGTCCCCCAAAGATAAGACGATAAGAGGGAAAAGGGACGGGTAATCCAAATAATTCCCAACTCTACACAACCAAGCTGTACTCCACCCGGTGACCCTCGAATTAGATAAACTACCAAAAATACACTGGAAATACCATAAGCCACTATTTTTAACACTAACCCTACACTATAAACCCTTTAGGATAGAACTATAAAAGCTAATAAAGTATACCGAGCTACTTATCTAATAGTAAAAGAAAGGAGGAGAAGTTTCCCACTAAAGCTCAAATTAAAGGTTTAAATCACTAAATACGAACTCGATAAGCTGGGAAGATTAATATGGAGAGATCGATTATGGGTATTGGGGGGGGGGGGGGGGATAATAATAATCACCTAAATAAATTATAAACTAAAATTATATAAAAGTATTATAACTCGTATATTAGTGGCCACCCAGGACAGAATAGTACGTTAATAATAATAAGTAGATAGTTCTTCTGGTTAGGCCAGTCCTAGATAGTTCGGAGGTTTATACGAAACTACGATACCTATGAAGGGATATATATTTAGAGGTAAACTAAAAAAGGGTTCCTTAAACCCTTACTAGTGCTTACCCGCATTTACTACGATTTATTAATGGACTTTATTACCGACCTTCCTTTAATAAAAAAGAAAAAAGCCCGATACTTATGGGTTATTGTGGACAGGTTATCGAAGAACCCTATATTAGAAGAGATGGAGATTATGGACGCTAAAGCTTATGCTTAGTGGTTCCTCTCTTATTATTATAAGTTCTACGGAATACTATGGACAATAATCAGTAACCAAAGATCGAATTAGATAAGCCGATTTTAGAAGGAATTTTATAAGTTAATTAGTGTAAAACAATTACTAAGTACTATTTACTACCCATAAATAAATGGAGGGACGGAACGCTTTAACCAGGAGATCTAAGTAATTCTCTGCGTATATATAATATACGCCCAGGACAATTGGGGGGAACTGCTACCCAGCGTGCAGTTAGCCTTTAGGAACTAAACGAGTACTATTACGACGATGTCCCCATTCTTTATGGAGTATGGATACCACGTCGACCCTTTATTAGTAGTAGAAGGAGATAACCAACTAGAAATGAATTAAAAGGAAATAGCGAAGTAACTAGTTTAAAGGATAAAGGACATTATAGAGTTCGTTCAAGCAGCAATAGCAGATACTCAGTAGCGAAGCGAAGACTCCACGAATTACACTAGGGGACTAACTAAGTAGTACAAGGTTAAAGATAAAGTGTGGCTAAACGTCGCTAACTACTCATCCCCAAGGCTAAATAAGAAACTAGTGTAATTTTATTATAAGTATAAAATTATATAAGTAATCTCAGTTCACATAATAAAACTAAATATACTAACCAATATCCATTTACACTTCTACGTGGACCTCCTCCATAAAACAACTAATAACCTATTACTAAAGCAAAAAACGACTAATAAATAACCACCCCCAATTCGTAACATGGACGGAGATCCTAAATGGCTTATGGAAGACATATTAGCAGCAAGGTGGTAGCCGGTGAGTAAAGGGCGCCATCACCAGGCCCTAGTTAAATAATAAGGTTATGTAGAGCTAACTTAGGAACCTATGGAAATAATATCAGAGATAGAAGCTTTGGATAAGTATAAACAATGGTATAGAGAAATTAATATAGTGGATAAGGACCCGGCGTACACCCCGAGAAAACATCGGAGAACAACAAATTAATAACCACTAGTACACCAGCAGAACACCGGTGGGGAGGGAGGGGAGAAAGGAGGGGGCATTTATTATAGGCTAATACCCATAATGGCCTAAGTTTTACCTAAAGTGTTAACCAGTATCCAATAAAAAAGCCCTCCGGTCAAAGGGGCCTCCGATTAAAGGGCCTCTGGTGACCTCTAACGCCCCACCAAAGGTCCCCTTTGTTCTCCAGTAGTATAGATTCCTACACCGTCCCCCTTGCGAGGAACTTCCTCTCTTTCGCTCCTTAGCTTGAAGTAAACAGTAATAGAGCACCCTAAGGTCGAAAACACCTAGGCCTAGCCCTTCGCACTAAGTAGTTTATTAGTTTTTATTTATTTCTAAGGTTTTATTGGATTTATTTATTTAGGGGCTTTAAGGAGTATTTAGTTGAGATATAGTAGATGTGTGGGATGTCTCCTAGTTGTAGGCCAAGGGCTTAGCAGACTGTACAGCGCAGGGTAAAAGGGGTGTTCTTCCGGGCAGCATCCAGGCCTTCCTCGGGGATATGGACGAAAACCCGGAGGTCCTCTAGCTGAGCCTGGGTTTATGGGTGGGTAGGGGCTTAGTGCTAGGCTAGGGTAGAGGCCGGGGCAGAGGCCGGGGCTAAAATTAGGGTTAGGGTCGGGGCTAATACCATAATAGTGGCCCAATTCCGGGTTAAAACTAAAGCAGCTTCGTTATTTATTAACTTCTTTAGGGCTTAGATCACATAGGTTATCACCTCTTTTATAATCTACTTTTTTAGCCCCTCAAAATTAGAGACCACGTTATCAATAAACTAGGCGATGGCCAAAAAGACATCCTTTCGGTCCTTATAACATCTAGTTTGTTCATCGAAGGCAGCTAGGATAAATCCAGTAACCACCCCGCTTACATTTAAGGGCCCCTTTATCGTAGAAGGGGTTATATTAGGAGAATTAGGCTAGTTTCCCCCAAGGCTGGGCCAGAGTAGTTAGGCCTTAGTGTTATAGTGGCGCTTAGCCCTTAAGGGAGGGGTTGGCTCCGGAGGTGACCTAGAGCCCTAATCAGGGCCAGCCAGAGGGGCCAGTTGTAGTCCAATGCTCGCCAGAGGTTATGAGGCTATTATAAGAGGGCTCTAAAAGGGAGAGGTGAAGACTTTTTAACTATTAAGGATCTTAATAGTATATCACCTATTTCACTAATAATAGATACTAAGAAAAATTAGGCGAGAGGGAAGTTGAAATGCAACTACAACGATGTCGCAAAAGTGGAACCACAATTACAGGACAGTAATTGTGGGCTATATTATAACACACCCCCCCAGACCAAGGAGAAAAGAGGTCTACTAACTAAGGAATTAGCACCGGCTTACACTCACAACTAACAAATCTTTATTGACTATTACTAAGTGCCGGCCACTTGCAGCTAGCAAGTCTAACCTTCCATTTCGGTGACTTACTGCTAAGGCGAGAGTAGGTGAGCATAACGAGGCTCAAACCCATAACCTCTAAGTCAGCCCACATACTACCACTTTAACAAGGCGTTTAGCCATTCAACCAGAGGGCTCGTAGAGACAAGGGCTCATAACTGTCGCAAAAGTGGAACCACAATTACTGTCCTGTAATTGTGGGCTATATTATGCCAAACGAGAAAGACAGTACCTGCTCCGTCGGAACCAACAACCGTGTTGAGGCTATGGGTGACAACATCTACTGCATCCAGGGCGGTTGTGGCGTTAAGAACATCACCGACACCCACGTCATCGTCGCCTGGGGCGCCTGCGTGATCAAGGACACCGTCAACTTCGTCCCTGACCAGACCATGGGGACGCGGGAGTGTGTCGACGCCCAGGGCGAGATCAAGTTTGCCAGGTTTCACGACAGCGACCACTGTGATGGGTCTGAGATGCTCAGCGCTAGCGTCGGTGGTCGAGATCACAGGGACTTCTCACTTACTGAGAGGACTGGAGGTAGCTTCTGGGGAGGCGTTGTCACTTTCTGCAGTGCTCTGAGCAATGGTTCTTAATGATGGTGGTTCCTGAGTTGAACACGGTCGCTGGTTCATTATATGTACATACTTCTAGGAACAATGATTGAATGGCATTAAAATGCTGCACCAACTCACGTGAAGTATTTCTCGAGTCATTAAAAAAGACGATGTCCAAGCAAGAAGTTAGATAAAGTAACTTTACTCGAATTCAAAATTCTATCAGCTAAACATCCCATTCACCGTTATCTGTCGGCCAGCGACTTCATTATGAGGTCGGAGCTTCTAAAGTTTCCTGATTTCTGACAGTACTGGCAGACAATTAAGCCACTGCGCGGCGCGGTCAACAATCATCCAGAATGCTGCTAAACTGGAATCAGCAGGATATATAAACAATAATCTCGACAATGCCCAGCTCGTCTGGTTTAGGAGAACATCACGATGTGTTAAAGCCGTCTAATAAGAAAACCTGCTTTATCTCAGGAGGTCACACACTACCAATTGGTGGAATTGCCGATTGGTTCTCCGCTCCGTCCTCTGGACTGAACACGACCAATTTGAACGCAACACACCATCCTATACAACTCCGCAGGCTAAGCTGGAGGCGGAAAAGAACGGACAGGGGCTGTTGTCAACGTCGATGCTGTCGCGTTAGGTCTGAATATCTTTTCAGTTTAACATGAATCTAATAAAGCTGATTCTCGGGCACGGTGCATGACCTCTGATTTCGCTGGTTTCGTGATGACTGGAGAGAGATAGGAAAGCTCGTGAACGGCGGCCCAGAGGTCTCAGTCAGTCTCCAAAGACCTGCCGGTAGACGTTTCGGACTTGGCCGATGGATTGAGCGTGGCACACGTCGGTGTGTTGGGTTCTGACATGTAATTTCTCATCACCCGACCGGGCGAATTCCGGGCTAGTCAAGAATACGAAGACAGGTGACTGCTTTTACGAGGCCAGAGATAATGGAGTCTCTAGGAGGACGGTGAAAAGAAACTATTGATGCGCGTCTTGGCCGTTCAAGGCAATTCTTCCCATTCCAGAACATTTCCCCATCGATCGAACACCCGCCCCTCCCTGACAACAAGCTTAAAAACGCCGCAACTCGCCCCATCCATGCAGATAAATAAACTCTGGTGGGATTTACACGATCTCAATGGACAAATAAGAAACGAGGGCGGGACTGGGAGCCAGATTGGGTCCCGGATTGGGGTGCCTGGAGTGGATTGGATTGCCGTCCGAGGGGTGTTTTATCGGGGCCAGGCAGCAGAATTACTGGAAAGACGACGAGACGGTGGCATTGGGAGCATGCGCTAAATCCTTCCGACATCCTCCATCCCCTAAATCAAATGGTGCTAGTTCATGGCCGTGCTTACAGTGGGTTGGGCCCCGAGGGTTAGAGAAGGGGAAATTCCCGATGGGAGCGGATAATAGAAAGGAGATGGACGGAAAGTATGACGTGAGCTGGAGTTCGGATCTCAAAAATCCTCCCCCTCTCTTTTGCCATTTCCCCATCAGCATCCTGTCTTTTGAGCTCAGCCCATTGAGTCGGAGAGGGGGCCAAACTCCAGTTTCCGGTCTCCAAAATGAATTTGCTTTCGAATTTGACGACCTACCTCACTGCGATGTCGCTCTCTAGCAGTGTGTACGCCGCCAGTTTGAGGCGAAATGCCCCCGACTACACCACATCGGAGGCAGGGAATCCGTTCGTGGACGGGTGGTACGCCGACCCCGACACAGGAGTCTACAACGGCCAGTACTGGGTCTACCCGACATCTTCATATCCATATGACGAGCAAACCTACCTCGACGCCTTCTCGTCCAGCGACTTGGTGCATTGGACGAAACACTCCAAGATTCTCACGAAAGACGAGGTCTCCTGGGCTAAGCGGGCGATGTGGGCTCCGGCGACCGTGGAGCGCAACGGGAAGTACTATCTTTACTTCGCGGCCAACGACATCCAGGAGGAGGACACCTTCGTAGGTGGTATCGGCGTCGCCGTGGCGGACAAGCCTGAGGGCCCGTACAAGGATGCGATCGGAAAGCCTCTAATTGGGGAGTACCATAACGGCGCGCAGCCCATCGACCAAGACGTCTTCATCGATGATGACGGCCAGGCTTACATTTATTACGGCGGCCACAGACACGCGAATATTGCCAAACTCAACAGCGACATGATCAGCATCGGCAACTTCTCCGACGGCACGCAGTTCAAGGAGATCACCCCACAGAAATTTGTGGAGGGATCGCTGATGTTCAAGCGAGGTGGGAAGTACTATTTCATGTGGTCCGAGGGAACATGGACCGGGCCGGACTACTCTGTCTCTTACGCCATCTCCGACTCGCCTCTCGGCCCATTCAACCCCGAGGCAAAGATTCTCCACTCAGATACCGCCGTCGCAACTGGCTCAGGACACAACAGCGTCCTCAACATCCCTGGAACCGACATCTGGTACATCGTCTACCATCGCCACCCACTACGCGACAGCGATGGCAACCACCGCCAGCTCGCATACGACCGCATGTACTTCAATGACGACGGGACGATTCAACAAGTCAAGATGCTCGTCAAGGACAACTTTGAGGACGGAAACCTGGTCGGATGGGACACGTCGTTCGAAGGATCCTTCTCCGTCAAGGACGGGCAGATGAGCGCGGGCAGGGCGGCCGTCGGGAGCGGCAAGGCTCTGCAGAACACTGTATTCGAGGACTTTGTCTTCGATATTGACGTTACGCTAGTCGATCCCGACGTGAACGAAAATACCCAAGATTCAGGCGATGTGGGTGTTCTGTTTGGCGTCACCAGCGTCTCAGCCGGCGTCGACACCGTGACTGGCTTCTATGCCGCGATCGACGCATCGGGCCAGGTGCTTCTGGGACAAATGACGCAGAACTTCATCCAGTTGGCCGTTCGGAACATGACCATCAAGGCAGAAACCAAGTACCACATGCGGGTGACGGCTATCAATAAAGAGGTCAGGGTATTTGTGGACGACATGGACGAGCCCAGGATCACGCAGATGGTGTCAGAGAGTACTAAGGGAAAGGCCGGCGTTCGGGTTTTCCGGACTGGAGCTTTCTATGACAATTTTTCCGTCGCGCATCCGGACCAATGAGTAATAACACGGGATAGCCGCTTTATAGGAACGCACATGGAGATCGTAATGCCGTTGATATTCTGCGGTATCCTTACGAATAATGACTTCAAACGCGCCGTTCATGCGCTCTAGTAACCTTACCTCGTCCTATGTATACATCGCACAAAAACCAGTGAGTGAAGAGATGGCTCCTGCTACGACAGCGTGCCGCCGCATCGTCACCTCCGTTGTTTCCGGGCCAGCAGCAAATGTAGCGGATCTTCCGGCCCCATTCAGGCCTCCGGCCGGTGGTTTGCGGTGGAGACACTGCCGCCGCAGACCGGCAGCATTGAAGGCGTGCATCGTTGTACGTGCTACTATTCTTTGATCAGGAATCGTATTCTTGTCAGAAAATGGTCATGCGTGGAACTAGAGTCCAATCCCATGAGAGTCATCGGGGCAATCGCCTTCGGTAGATGTGGCCGGCAAGATTCAAAATACCGACGGTCTGATAGGAAGAACAGGTCTTTGGGGCATTTGTCGTCTTCATCGTCTAAGCAGGACTTGACAACGTACGCCTCAAGTAGTACATTGGAGATGGATTCATACAGACCGAACTGTGCAATTGCGAGAGGCCACCATGGCCCACAGTACGGTAAGCTTACACCGAAGTCCCTTCTCTGGGTTCAATCAGGACAGAGCACTGCACGCCATCTATGCAGTCCAAATAAGCTTCTTTCCCAAATAGGCAGACACATTTGGTTCATTGTGAGAATCGCTTCAGTTTGGTAGGTGTTCAGCAATCCATATCGTGATATCTCTGGCCAATCCGAACAGAGCCCTGGCCCCACTAATTATGGTTTTCTCCCCTCATTCGAATTGCCTCGGCTTGTGATGATTGACCACGACTGAGCACGGCGCTATCTTGAAACTCCACCACTTCCCTGTCTAGGGCTCCATTAATAACACCGGATTCCGCGGAGGCTAAACCCTGAATACCACGGGCAAACGGTTCTACCGATTGGTAATCAGTAGTCCGCTGAGTGCCCCTCGTTGACGTCAGTGAGGGGAAATTCGGGACCGTGAGATATTTATGCCATGTGGAACTCGCGTGGTCCGACTAGTCTGGCCACAAACTCAACTCTACAACTTCAAAGTCGACTTTGAGCCAGCTTCGCTAGACACCTAATCGAAAAGCCGTCGCAAAGTCTTCGCAACAGAACCACCAAAATGCCTGCCACCGTTACCGTCCTGTACCCGAACGAGCCGGACGCCAAGTACGACTTCGACTACTGTGAGTGACTGTCCACGTTCTGACCACTGAAGATGAGTGATTCTAATCCTCACCGACCCCGAAAGATGTTGAGAAGCACATGCCCCTTGCTGGATCCACGTGGAAGGCGTTTGGCGTCCAGAGCTGGACCGTCAGCAAGTACGCGCCGGGCCCCGACGGAGCCGAGCCGAAGTACGCCTTCGCTGGCATCCTCACTTGGGACAGCGTCGAGTCCATCAAGAAGGCTCTGTCTGCGCCCGAGACCGCGACGATCATGAAGGATGTTCCCAACTACAGCAACAAGCAGCCTGTCTTCTTGATTGGAGAGGATGCCAAGACCGTGACCGTCTAGAGAGAGAGGTCTTAGGCTTGTGATGGTTGATTACGGGAAGCACCATATAGATCAACGCAATTGACAAATAACTTGACATCAGCTTCGATAATGTTTCTGTGCGCACAGTAATGTCTCCCAACTCCGGTGGAGATAGATACATGACGGATGACTCCCGGGCTATAAATCGTCTTCCTATGACCGCCAGAAGCCTGCTGTTCTATGTAAGTCCGCTTCGCGATCTGTGCCCAAGTAGGTCAATTGATTTAGCGTCTTCAGTCTTCAACCCCCAGCCTACAGAGAACCACCGCCATCAACACTCCAGGTCGCTCCATTGACAAGACCGCTCTTGTCACTGAGCAGAAAGACCGTGACATCCGCAACCTCCTGTGCGCTGCCAACTGTTGTCGGAGCAGGTAAATCGGGGACCCGTTCAAGGTTCGCTTGGTGCATAGGCGTATCAATAGCACCGCTAGACGGCATTAGTACTGGCAGGACAAAGCAACTGACAAGACAATGCAGCTTTGAGATATTTGAGAAAACACTTACGGCAATATACAATTGACCCGAGCTCTGTCGCCCACCTCTTTGGCCGCACTTCGTACCATTCCTAGCGCGGCGTGCTTTGAGGCAGCGAAGACTGCACCCCTGAGGAAGCCCTGGAGCGAGAACATGCTACCCACATGTACGACGCTTCCGCCATGACTTAGAAAGCCGGACTTGAGGGCTTCAGCAAGGACGTTGAACGCTCCTCTGACATTGAGGTTATAATGAAATTGAATTCTTCGGGGGCGGTCTCCCAGACTGACTCCGTGCCCAGCTGGTGGCCGCCGGTGCCTGCGAAGTTGGCAATTCCGTCAACTTTTCCGAACCGGGACTTGGTGTCTCCAAGGAAGTTCTGAACGGCTTGACGATCAGTGACGTCGACAGGTCTGGTGAAGACTCGGGTCTGTTGTTCGGGATCCAGTTCACTGATTACGGTTTCGAGTCCTGGGCCGTTGACGTCGCACGTGCCGACTTTTGCTCCTTCACTAAGAAGTGTCATGGATGTAGCAAGGCCCATCCCTGAGGCGGCGCCTGCAACGATGATGACTTTCTCAGCGAAGGTTGAAGACATTTTACCAGTATTGACAATTTTAACAAAAGTCGTAGATGACGAGAAGAGACAAGAAAATGATAAAGATAGGATTGCGACAGCATTAAATAGGTATCTCTGCCCTTGACCGTTCCATCCTTCCTTGGCGCTGTCGTCAACCCTATGAATCCAATGTGGCACCTCTCCTGATGTCGGACCAACCCCATTGGTTCCACATGGATTGCAATTTCCTGAATCGGTACGCTAATGCAGCCTGCTGACATTTCCACACAAACCAAGTTCAAGTGCCAGTGATGTCAAGCGCACTGAGAACCGCATTGCAGCACTATTTCGCAAACAGGGGACTATTCGAGGTATTACAGATTTCTAATTGTCTATTGAAGGTATCCCACAGTCGTATCTCATCGGCAGGTCCCCGCCCTCAAAGCCACGTTTCGAAGTATCGCACAGCTTGCAAAAACGCATCCTCCTTCCCTGCCTTTTCGACCGGAATGTCAAGATTGGGATGGGTAGCGAACCCGTGCGGTGCTCCACCATACAGCGCCATGGTGAAAGGTTGACCAGAGCTACCCATGGCAGCCTCTATCTCGACACGTCTCTTGATCAACATACCGGTATCATTTTCTGAATATAGCGTCAGCGTGCGGCACATCTGTTACCGTCTTATCGCAAACTTACCAGCCACAGCCAGACTAGCGGGTCCTTTTCGGGCCTTGATCTCGTTGTCCCCAAGTAACGTCGGGTGGGCCGCAAAAGCGACATTCACGGCTTTCCCGTTCGGAAGCCCAAGTGCACGGAAGGCGTAGCGACCACCAAAGCAATATCCTGTCGCAGCAATCCTGGAAACTCCCAGCTGCTCGCGCATATAGGAGATGGCCGTCGAAACGATCGGGTCTGTGACGCTGGGCCCGTGAAACCCAAAGAACTCGGTGGCATTGAAGCTGGATTTTGGATCTTCGGACCTCGGTTTCCCATTGAACAGGTCTGGAGCGACGGTCAAGTAGCCAGCGCGGGCGAAACTATCAGAAAGCCTGGGGCGATGTTAGCCAAACACCTAGGAGTAAAGGTATCTTTACTTACAGCTTGTTCTCAGTTGACTGAATCCCGAACACGTCAGTCAGATGAAGAACACCATATATTGGTTTATCTGCCCCGCCAATGCTGATGTTGCTTTGTTCAGGTTGCAGATCCTTGGGCTTGGATACATATATGTCGACTGCGTTGTTAGCAAGAAAAGCAGGCACGTGGCACAGCTTGCGCAAGTGGTTACTAGATAACTTACGCCCATTGAAATTTATCACTTGGCCGACAGGTGTACCCGCAAAGGCAAGCAGCGACAGGTCGGCCACGAAGCCATGCGCAACTCCGAACAGTGAAGTGAGACTGATGAGGAAAAATAAGATACTGGCAACCCACATCTCGAGTTTGATATTTGGGGCCTAGCGTCACTGGATCAGTACTTGGGCGCGGGAACCACCCACGAAGTGGTTTAGTGCGGCAGCCTTCCAATTTATCATCCTTTAAGCTACGGGCGAAACTTTCCACGGAAGCAACGACGCCTGCTTCGCCGGCATATTGTGAAGATAAACCTTATGTCAATTGACTCAGGCTGTGTGGGAGGTGACCCCGCGATGAACAGTGGAATGCCGAAGAGGGGAAAGATGCGGCTAATCACCCACGATATGAATAAATGACCAATCAGTGAAGTGTTTTCCCCTAGGGACATGATAGAAGACATCATGTTTCGTCCGAAGAGGAGATCAGACGAGGAGCAGCGATGGGCGGATTAGACGGACTGAGCCAATGGAACATTGAGGAGCTGAGCTGGGGTGCGCAGTTATAAAGCCCCAAATATCCTCAAATTCTGCTTGACCACTTTGAAAGCGTTTCGTTTTCGTCTCAGCCAAAGCTTGATATCATGAAACATCGGACACCCGTCGTAATTGGATAAACGCCACCCTGGACAATTCATTCTGCTGGCTGTGCGAGCGGGATATGAATATTGCCAAGTTTCTTCCCGCGGTGCATGCAGCACACTACCCATTCTATTTCACCTCAATTCAGTTCCGACGGCACGATAGACGGATGCGAACTTTATGTTACCGAAGATGTCAAAGGATTCAACTCAGATGGACCCTCCAATCGGCGCAGGGGAACCGCCTTCCCAGCATGACTTACACAATGATGCAGGAACCCAACCCCAGCCAACCGAACATCAGATGACTGTGATACCTCGATTGCCCGATTTGGTATACAAATGAAGCTATTCCCGGCGCACAACGCGATCTTCACCCCTTCACCTCCATAGAACTTGGTCAAGCCCCTCTTGAATTCAAATGGGTTGCAACATTGAATAGTTAAATTGGATTGCTTGGCCTGGAAAAGTAAAGGCAGATGGGTTGTTCCTGCACGTTTCCCGAGGTCACTGGCTTCTGTGAATCTTGTCAAATAATACCCGTGGACGCCTATGAGGGCGTTGCCATAGGCAGTATTGGCCTTATCTAACCGTTGATTATCTATCTAGATGGATTGACTATCATTGAGGTTATCTTGATAAGTATACCCGCGGAAACCTTCCTCTTCCAGAAGCAGGCTGCAGCGGTGCTGTCAACGCAACGCTAACAAGTCAACCTCCAACTAACCCAACCAAATGAGGCTATTCACACTACCCAATTAAGTAAGTCTGATCCCATAAGTTGAGTTAGTTTAATTGATTTACTGATTATTTAGTAGATTTAACTAATAGTAATTCGGGATTCCGCTGTTTTATATGGTTAAGGTGCTGGCCGGCGACCGCCGTTACCACCGGTGGTAATACTATTTTACTTAGACCTTATTAGCCCTCCTTTTTCACTTCCATATAAGGGCTCCTTTTTAAGATTTCTTATTCTGGTGAAGCCTTTATAATAGATTTACTAATTAAGGCCCTTTTCCTTATATATATAAAGCCTATAATATTTCCTATAGTAGTTGAATTCCTTTTTATTTAATTATAAGTATATACTTTTATTTACTTTTTTAATCCTCGTTTTTAATTCTAAAAGTATAGATCTTACTTATATAAGGTATAGTGATTAATGAGGTTATTTGGAGATATTTTTTCTACCCTCTTCGTTATTAACCCTCCTATTTAATGTGTTCTTATAAATAATATCCTCCATATGGACCGGTGTTTAAATAGCCTTTAGCTTCGCTGCGTAGCTTCCTTTGAATTCCTTTATCGCCGACCTTCTTTTAATTATATAGAGGAATAGGAAATACGTTCTCGAGGAGTAGCTCTCTTAGAAGTGTGGCTGAGGAAGGTTAAGTTGGATTAAGAACTATGGGGTTTTCCTCGTAGAAATTTCATTAACCCTTTAACCCCTAATTGCTTATTGGTGTTGCTGATGATGTGATGATAAGGGCTAGCTAGAGTTCTTTAGTGTTTTTGCTATAAGTAGGACTTAGGAGTATTACGGAAGTATGTACATATACTATTTATGTAAAGGAGAAGTTAATTAATTATATAAATCCTATAATGTGTACTAAGTTAACCTTATTGGAGACTCCTTCTTATATGATACCCCTTCCTTAAGCGATAGATTTAGCCCCCCTTTATTAAATCCTTCTTCTGCTAGCTCCTCTTTTACCCCCTTAAAGTAACCAAGGTTAGGGTATAGTATTATCCTTTGAGTTAAGGTGATAATATTAAGAGACCTCTCCGTAGCTATGGTTATTACTAATAATCTCCTTTTCACCCTTTTTAAGAATATATACTTTTAACGACTTTTATAGTATTATAATATTAAGGTCCACTCCTAAGTATTATAGAGTAGGAGCTTAATAGCCACCTAATTCGAGGATTTATTCTAATAGGGGTAATTCTATTTTAAGGAGAAACTTAGCGATACTATTTTAGTAATATACCTTTCTTTTAATTTATAGACCTCTCCTAATATTTACGCTTTTATGGTGGTTATTAGTCACTTTCTTAATATGGGTAGTATTTAATAGTTATGCTTTTTTACTTTTTGTTTATAATAAGGTTAGTATAACGGTTATAGTTTCGCTATTACCCTTAAGGATATTATCCGTATATATAGCTTTGAGGAGAAGATTAGAGTGGTAGTTTACGATACTGCGATAAATAACGATATTTGCTTCTAATTCCTCCTACCTCGGCTAATCCCTGGTATAACCTTTGATAATATTAAGGATCGGGGGATGTGTTATTACGGTTATATATTTAACTTAATAGTATACGCCTCTTTATTCGGTGAGAACTAAGAGATCTTTAAAGTAGAGTTTAATTTTTACTAATTTATTAATTATTATAAAGAAGACCTTTAGTTGTAAAGGAAACTTAGAGTTATAGGTTGCTTTTGGAATATTATGAAGTTTATACGGGCCTCTTTTTAACGAATTAAATGGTTCCGGAAAGCCTTCTCCGAAGTAAATAATTATAACGATTACCAGATTTTTACGAAGAGTTATTTAGAGTTTTATCTTATCTTTAATAACAAAATAAGGTGGAATTTAACTTACTTAATAATTAATAGGGCTATTAAGAAAAGAGTGGAGTTTTAGACCTTTTTTATTTATATTTAAAATGATAATAACCCCTCCCACTATATACTAGAGGTTAACCTATTATTATTAGAAGATTAGAAGGTCCTCACTGAGATCCGTTATATACTTAAGTCCTTTTACTTTTAAATAAATAAAATAAAGGAGTAGGGTAAAGTTGATGGTTATAGCCGTTTATGCGAAGGGCTGGTCCTAGGCCTTGTCTCAACCGAAAGGTAGCCAAATACTGTTTATTTCAAGCTGAAGAGGAAAAGGGTAAACTACGATATAGCACGAAATCTCTACTTCTTAGGAGGTGGGCGCTAGTGGGGCACCGGTGGGGCACCAGTGCGAGCACGGGCATAGCCCGGGCATAACCACCGGGTTCGGCCCGTAATACTACCCCCCTCCTCCCCCCGCGCAGCCTCTAGTTCCTAGCTGGCCTCCTGGGGGGTACGTGTATATACGCTACGTCTCCGTCGTTCTCTAATATCGGCCCATAGCACTCCTCGTAACGGTCCAGCGCCTCCATTTCCTCTATAATACCGGCTAGCTCCTACGTAGAGTTAATATAACCCTCCCACTTCACTAGGGCTTTACGTCTTTTCCCTTTACCCACCGTCTTCTATTTAATAGCGTAAATCTCCTCTACTTACCACTTATCCTCGCTATCTACTTCCCCGGGTGACCACTTATACTAGAATTATAGTACTCTTATATAACCCTTGTCCATAGTAGGCTTAAAGGGTCGTCATCATCTCTTCCTCCGGGAACCCATACTTCGTCCCAGAACATCAGCCTTTACTACTTATTAATTGCACATTCCGCGATCTAGCCCTTTAACTGCAACTCTAGTGGGAAGTTACACTATCCCTACTTCACCACCTCGTAAGCTCGGCGGTAAAACCTATCTTCTTCAATAGTCTAGTCCCAAAGTGTTTATAACTCACTATTATTCGTAAACACTATTACGTATAAGAGTACTAGTAAATCGTTTATGGTACTGGTGCTCATCAGAGTCTTCTTACATAAGGGTACCGCCTAAGGCAAACCCTAAATAATCTATCTCCACTATTATCTTTCCTTCAGGGTTAAAGCAGCGAAGTACCGGCTCTATACTAAATAACCACTTAAACTCCTAGAATCCTTCTTCTTAACTAGGTCCCCAGTAGAACATAACCAACTTTTTTGTAAACCTCGTAAAGGGCTTAATAATAATAGTATAATTGGGTATAAAAATACGATAATAATTCGCAAACCCAAGGAAACTTCTAACCCCCTTTATAATCTTTACGGTCTTAACTAAAAAGGTACACTTCTTAGGGTCTAGTCATAGTCCGGCCTCTACTAGGCGCCGGAGGACTACCTATGTCACGGGCCAAGGCCCGATCAGAGGCCTCGGAACCACTCGGCCATGTCCAACGCCAACCGCTGCTTACTAAGCCTGACCAGGCCTAGGCAGACCTGATCAGGATCCAACGGATTTGTGGGGTAGTAGACTTTTCCTTCCTTTCTCCTTATTTTGAAGATACTCGTAGTAGTTATTATAGTTAGTTGTAATATACGTGCTTGGACCGTTATATTATTTTTAAGATTATTAAAGGTAATTAATTGAATGCCTAGTATAGAAGTCTACGATTTGTGTGAGAGTGGTAAGAAGTTTTAGATGGGTTGACCTGAGGAGTCCCTGAACGTCTGAAGTTGATTAGTATGGTCTGATTAGACTTAGAGGTTATTATAAACTTGAAACGATGCGTGTGTGTATTCGTAGTAGAGTACTTCGACTATGTTATTAAGTATACTGTGGTTATTGTTGAATGTAAAATACTAGGATAAGTGATAGTTATGCGACGATGGAAGGTAACGCTGAACTATTTGGAAACCCGTAGTAGTTGGTGTAGTTGATTGGATAGTTTATAACCTAATTGTAGGAGATGTGGACCGCTTAAGTAATCGAATAAGAGACCTAATGAGAGTAGATTCGACTATTATAGGAAGTCCTGGTAGAACCTAGGTACCCGACATTAACAATAAACTAGTCCCTAATACCCTTTATAATACTAATTCCCTCTAATTAGGTTTATATACCACCTCTAAGATAAGTTAAATATTAGATTCCCGACCCACCAAAGTTTAATGGATTGCGTAAGAAGTTTTAATAATAGTACCTTAAGATAAGAGGGAAGATAAGTGTGGATAAAAAAGCCTTCGGTTTAGAGTTAGTTGTATTCACCTATATCTACTTTAGGCTAGAAAACACTATGTAAGCTATGGTGAGCGCTTACTATGTGTAAGGAGGGGTTGATGGGTCGAAGAACCCGGATAGATTTATGGAATACTTAAAGGGTTGCTATGTGGACTTTAACGTAGAAGTACGAGCCCTCGACCGACTAAGGATTATACGGTAAAAGGAGAACGAGAGTTTCGTTTACTTCCTCCCTAAGTTTAAAAAGGAGCTCATAGAAGTAGGAGGAGGACACTGGTTAGATATTGTGAGGATTAATTACCTTAAAGGAGCCCTGAACACCATAATAAGAGCTCCCCTTATTAGTATAATTAATAAACCAACGATATACGCTATATATACTTAGATGCTCCTAAGTATAAGCTTAGAATTGGACAGCGAATCCTACTAAGCCCACCGTGAGCGTCGGTATAGGGGATCGCTAACCCCTAACTAAATAAGAACTAAGTCCCCTTAGAAGTAGAATGGTCGATTAGAGTCCTCTTAACCTAATTAGATGGAGTGGGAACCTATGAAAGTAAATAAGTTAGCTAAGGACGAGAAAGTCCGTAAACGGCCAAGCTAAGAGGAAGTTTGCAAATGTTATAATTATAATAAAAAAGGGTACATATAATGGTAATACCCTAAGGATCGAAAAGAGATAAGGAAGACCAAGACTTTTAAAGGAAAAACTAAGGAACAGAGTGAAATGGATAATAATTCTAATTAGGACTCTGAGGACTCGGGAAAAGAGTAACTCCTGGTGAAAGTTGTTATTAGGAGGAACAAGCTATGGAGGAATGGAAGGTCGTTAAGAAGAGTATGGATTATGACCCATTTTATGTTAATATCGGGATTAATAGGATACGTTATACAACTACCCTTGTTAATATAGGGTGTTTAATATATGCCCTGATTAGCGACGCCTTCGCTAAGAAACTCCGTTTACTATGTATTAGTATTACACCTCGGAACTTAATACAAATCACTACTATAATTCCTAATGTAATCCACTATATCACTTACACTAATATCGATATTGATAGTTATAAATAATACCGATTATTCTTTTATATTATTCCTAACTAAGAAGACGATGTTATCCTTAGAAGGTCCTGGATAATTAACGATAACGTTATGGTTTACTTAGTGCAAGGTATTCTATATATAAGTGTTATGGACCACTAGGTAATAAAAAGGAAACCGGGTTAGGCCTAGTAAGATCTAAAGTTCCTAATCCAATAATAGATTAAATTAGTATTCTTAGCCCTAATTAGGTGAGCATAGAAGAGAAGAGAGACCCCTCTTAGTATATCCACCTTAAATACATTCTCCGTAAATTTAGCCGATATTAAGAAGGCCCTAGTACTAAAAATGAAGATAAACCCGAGGACGAAACTCTTTACGTATTACTATAAGTTTTTATATATTTTTAACTAAAATAAGGCTAATTAATTATTATTGTACTAAAAGAACGTTGACCATACTATCCTTATTAAAAAGGACTCTTATAGTTAAGATAAACTAGTGACCTGGGGACCTTTATATAGTATATTAAGGGAAGAGTTAATTATATTATGTTAAACCCTTATAAAATTATTAAATAAAGGGTTTATTAGGGCTAGTAGTTCCCCTGTATTATTGCCCGTTTTATTTATCCAGAAACCTAGAGGAGGGTTATAGTTTTGTGTTGATTATTATGCCCTTAACACTATTATAAAGAAGGACTAATACCCTTTACCCCTAATCAGCGAAACCCTAAGGGTATTAGTAAAAGTGAAGTGGTTAATAAAGTTGGATATTATTGTTATGTTTTATAAGATCCGGGTTAAGAAAGGAGATAAATAGAAGACGGTGTTTAGGACGAGGTATGGGTTATACGAATGGATAGTTACCCCCTTTAGTTTAATTGGAGCTCCTGCGATGTTCTAGTGATATATTAACTACACCCTACGAAACTTCTTAGATGAGTTCTACTTAGCTTATATTGATGATGTTCTGATTTATTTGGATGGCTCCTTCTCTAATTATAGAGAGAAGGTTAAGAAGGTCCTCGAGCACTTAGGTGTTGTAGGCTTGTATGTGGATATCGATAAGTGCGAATTCGAGGCTAAGAGTGTTAAGTATTTGGGGTTTATTGTTGATGTTAGTAAGGGAATTTGTGTGGACCCTGAGAAGATTAAGGTAATCCAGGGATAGGAAGTACTCCGATTAGTGTAAGGAGTTCGTGGGTTCATCGGTTTTGCTAATTATTATTAGTAGTTTATACCCAATTTTTCGGGGATTTTATAACCCCTAATAACCTTAACTAAAAGGGATATATTGTTTATTTGGAGTAAGGAGTGTGTTAGAGTGTTCGAGGAGCTGAAGACGCTCCTGATTAGTGTACTTGTATTGGCTTACTGGGACCCTAATTGAGTTATAGTACTTAAAACTGATTTGTTTGGTTATGTGGTAGGAGGTGCTTTATTGTAGTATAATAATAAAGGGATCCTAAAACCTGTAGTGTTCTTTTTACGTAAAAACTTACTTGTAGAGTATAATTACCTAATATATAATAAGGAATTATTAGTAATAATATACTATTTAGAATACTGGGATTCAGAATTGTGGAGTGTAGAAGAGTTTATTATCCTAACTGATTACCTGAATTTGAAGTACTTTATGATGAAGAGATAGTTGAGTAAATATTAGATTAGGTGGTTAGAATTATTGTCCCGCTATAACTTCACTATCCAGTTTAGACCTAGTAAAGAAGTAATAGTTCTTGATATACTATCGAGACGTGAATAGGATATCCCTAGTACCCTATAGGATAATAGGTTAGAGGGTCGGAAGATTAAACTCCTAAAGAATAGGATTAACGTATTATAAGTTAACAACGTAGTAGTGATTAGAGAAGTATAGGCCCGATTAGGGTAAGTAGAAAGGGATAAGTTTAATATAAGAGATTCCCCCGGAGATATGGATTAAACTAACGACCCTAGCTTAAATAAGATGGAACCCCCCTTAAACCCTTTTAAAGAAGAGCTATTACGCTCTTAGTGGGATGAAGCCTTAGATCAAAATAACTAATACTAGCTGATTAGGGGGGTAATATAAAGAGGAGACCGATAACTTCTCTTATAGTGGAAGTTGCTGATGATGTTATTAGAATATATGATCGACGATAGTAAGAGATTGTTGTGGAGGGATAGAATTTGGATTCTATATTACGAGCCCTTAAGGACGGGTTTAATCCAGAGGTTCTACGACTCTACGTTAACGGGATATCCGGGGAGGGATACTTTAAAGGCCTTAATTAGCCGCTAGTTCTACTAATTAGGCTTATCCTAGGATATACGAAGATTTATGAGGAACTGCGACGTTTATGGACAAGGAAACGTATGGTGCAATAAGAAGAGGGGCTTATTAAAGCCTCTACTTATCCCTGGACGGATCTGGGCAAAGGTTTTTATTGATTTTATAATAGGATTACCCCCTTCCCGCTGCGATGGGGCTATGAATATTATAGTGGTGACCGATCGTTTATTAAAGAACGTAATCTTTAAGTTATTAAAGGATATTATAATGGATATAATAGTAAACTAACTAATCCGAGGTCTAATTAGGTACTATGGGATACCTTATATAATTATATTAAATAAAGGACTATAGTTTACGAGTCTTATATAGAAATAACTCTACTAGTTATTATAGATCAAATAGAGACTCTCTATAATGTTCTACTTAGAAATAAACGGAGTTACGAAGAGGGTAAACTAAGTAATAGAAACCTATTTTAGAGTATATATAGTGTATACTTAGGACGATTAGGATGAACTACTCCTAGTAGTAATAATAGTTATTAATAACCGGGTCACCTCGTTAATAAGACTTAGCCCGTTCTTTATTATTTATGGGTATAACTTAAACCTGATTAGAGTAGAGGAACCCCTACGGAATAATAATAAGACCCCTATAATAAAAATAGAGGCTCTGGTCTAAAAACTAAAGGACACCTCTAAGTAGGCTTAGGTAGCGATAATAGTAGTATAAAAAAAATAAAAGATTATTATAAACACAAGGCGCTAACTATTTAATTAGTTTAAATTTAGGGATAAGGTTTAGTTAAGGTTATGGAATATTTAATCTAATTGATTATTAAAGAAGTTTAATTAGGTTAATACGAAGTATACTATCCTTAAACTGGTTAAATCCTATGCTTACCGGCTAAATACGCCGCTAGGGATCCATAATATCTTTTATGTAAACCTGATTAGGTATACTAGAGTTGATCCGTTGTTATTATAAAGTTGTGACGACGCTTAGTTACCTATAATACTAGTGGTTAATGGGGAGGAGTTTAAAGTTAAGGAGATCCGTAATATGCGGAAAGTACGGGGCGGATAGAAGGTCTTAGTGAAATAAAAGGATTATACCTAATTCACTTAGGAGTTAGTGGATATACTAGCGGATATAGTGGCCTTGGACCGTTACGAGGCTGATTACGGGAATATCCCTTGGGAAGGGAGGGGAGGAAGGGGGTAATTGTTACGGGCTAAGGCCCGATCAGAGGCCTCGGAACTACTCGGCTATGTCCAACGTTAACCGCTGTTTACTAAGCCTGACCAGGCCTAGGTAGACCTGATTAGGATTCAACGGATTTGTGGGGTAGTAGACTTTTCCTTCCTTTCTCCTTATTTTGAAGATACTCGTAGTAGTCGCCATAGCTAGTTGCAATATACGTGCTTGGACCGTTACAACCTATACCTTCTCTTTGTACTTTTTTTTTAATTTAAACGTATAAATTAGGACATTATCTAAATAAGTGGTAATAAAATCGTCTAAGAAGTTTTAGAGAGTTATACTAATATACTATTAGAACATAGTTGGGGCCCCGGTGAGTCTAAAAGGGTAAACTAACTATTCGAAGAGTTCATATCTCGTATAAAACGCTATTTTCTCGACGTCTTCTTTTATAATCCGAATTTTATGGAACGTGGCCACGACGTTAAACTTTGTATACTATTATGTAATGGTTACCCGTTGGAGGGTTTTTGATATAAGTGGTAGTGGATAATGGTTTTTTTTTGTGATGTTATTGAGGGCTCGGTAATTAACGTAGAACTGAATTCCCCCACCAGGCTTCTTAATAAATAACACTGGGGTACCCGTTGGTGAGCTGCTGGCTCGAATAAACCCTTTGTTTAGTAGGTCCTCTAGTGTCTTTTTAGGACTAAGAGTTCTTTACGGGATATCCCATATAAGGGTCCCCATAGAAGTATAGGCTCCCGGTTGTGAGTGTCCTTAATAAGGGGGATCTTATGGTTAACCCCTGGCCTCCTAGGGGGCACCGAGTATGCCTTCTCCGGGTTGAATAGGTCTCTAAGCTCCTTATAGACCTAGCCTGGGACGAGTTCCTTTATATTTATAGGCTTTTTTTTTTAGTGTGTCCTCGATGTCCCTTAAGTTCATAGTTATAGCCTGGGCCTTTGGTGCCCTTTGGTGCTTTACTCGTTGGTATATAATTGTAAACGTAGGGGCCGTTAATAATTGGGTTATGTGAATTTCTTTTATAATAGTTGGTTTTTCCTAATTAGAGAGGTATACGTTTACTCTTTTTTTATTATAGTATACTCACTGGGTAGTAGCGTTATATACTATACGGTTCACTTTTATTTATGGTTTCCCTAGGTATATGGGGGGGTTTATGCCCTTTACTACGTATACGTAAACTTTCTGAGTATGGCCACTTAATTCCAGATCTAGGATAACTATACCCTGGGCATCACTAGGTGATAGCCCGTTTTATGTATACCCTCGTAGAGTACACTTTTTCCAATCTACTAGTGGTAGTCGGAGGTGTTTAAAGAGAGACTAATCCACTATTATATAAACGTCGTAGTTAGTATTAATGAGGGTGTGTATTAAGTATCCTTTGTTAATCCTTACCTAAATAGTAGTTGACCTTTAGCTCCTCTATTACTACTTTTCTTAGTGGGACTCCTATCCTTTGACTTCCTCCTTCGTCAATTTTAATACCCAACTTTATACTAGAGTTACTCTTTTCCCGAGTTGTCCTTATTAGAGGAGGTATTAGTAACCTCTTAGTCCTCTTTTTTTAACCTAGGATCCTTTTACTTTTTCGTTATTTTAGTATAAGCGACCTTCGCTTACCTAAGAACTTTTTTCCGGTAATTCCTAGTAATATAGCCTTTTTTATTATAATGAAAATATTTATGGTGGTCTATTAGTGGGTTACCCGAGGAGCGGCGGCGGTAATAGTCCTTTTCCTCCCTTTAAGTTAATAAGGTGCAGGTAGTACTAATTATCTGAACATCTCTATTACGATCCTTCCGTGGAGGGGCTAGGGTTAGGGACCAGCGATGCTCTTATTTAATAGTGATAGGTGTTATATACTCTAATTTCTAAGTAACGTCCTATACCCTAGTAAGCTACTAAGTGTATTCCCCTAGTAGGGAGATGGTGATTAGGTGCTTTTTTAGGTGGGAAGTAAGGGCGTTTTCTAATATAATAATCTTAACGGTGTTAAGCTATACACCACTTTCTGTGTTTATTATTATTTATTTGAACTTCGGTAGGAAAATAGTTAACTTCTTATTATTTTTTTAATAGAGGGTTTGTAGTTAGGCTATGGCTTAGGGTTGGGTATTCGGGTTTTAGTAGGTTTTATCAAAGTAGGATATGAAATCTTTGGGGTTATGTTAACCTCTAGGCCCCCCGGTTACATAAAATATGGTAACCATTTACTGGGGACTAGTGTTTAAATAAGAGTTAATTAGGTATTATAGTTCCTAGTTAATAGGGTAGAACGCTTTGTCTATAGTGATCTTATCCCTTATTTGTTACACTTAAAAAGGGTAGTTCTTCTACTTCCCCGAAAACTTTAAGGGTGTTAGTAATAGTTTACAGTATATTAGTATCTCTATTACAAGGTGGTGGTTACCCATTGGTGGGGCTTTAGTGCTTATATTTTCCATAAGGGTCGGTATCGTTACCCTTAAACCTCGACTTCGCTCCAACTTATTAGAGAGCTTAGTAATCCTCGCCTATAGGGGCCCGAGGACCTTATTTAAGGTTAACTATAGTTGGGCCTGTAGTTCATCAGTTATTGTACTAGCTAATATCCTCTTCTTAACTAGTGGGGAGCTGCGCTTTACCCAATGTCCAACGTTCATCGATTTATTGTTAAGGAGCTACGCTTAACTTAGGATTCTATTTTATAACTAATAGGGAGCTGCACTTAACTTAGCGGTATCTTATATAATAAATAAAACTGAGCTTGAAATATGCAAAGGGCTAGTCCTAGGCCTTATCTTAACTAAAAAGTAGCCAAATACTATTTATTTTAAGCTGAAGAGGAAAAGGGTAAACTACGATATAGCGCGAAATCTCTGCTTCTTAGGAGGTGGGCGCTAGTGGGGCACCGGTGGGGCACCAGTGCAAGCACGGGCATAGCCCGGGCATAAACACCGGGTTCGGCCCGTGACAGTTTATAGGAGGTTACAATTAATATAAAATACCTCCTCGACTATCTCCTCGAGTAAAAGACTTATTATAATACTAAAGCTATTCCCATTAATTAAACGATTAACCTTATAGTTAAGACCCCCTTATAACCATCTTAAAAAAGGGGGGTCTACTCCTATCATCGTATAATAACCTTATAGCCTCTTTAATAACACTTTAATAAGACCACCCTTCCTCTTTATATAAGAATAGATTAGGGTGACCACTTCCCTCAATCAATCTTATAATTCAGCACCCTAAACGACAAGTACTAACAGCATCTCCAAAGCTCTATTAAGTAGGTATAGCAAAAGCTCTGTTACGGGCTGATGCCCACGGTGGCCTAAGCTTTGCCTGAGGCGTTAACCAGCATCCAACAAAAGAGCCCTCCGGTCAAAGGGGCCTCCGGTGACCTCCGGCGCCCCACCAGAGGTCCCCTTTGTTCTCCAGCAGTATAGATTCCTACACCGGCCCCCTTGCGAGGAACTTCCTCTATTCCGCTCCTTAGCTTGAAGTAAACAGTAGTAGAGCACCCTAAGGTCGAAAACACCTAGGCCTGGCCCTTCGCAAGCTCTTCTAATACTATAATTACCTTAGTGAGTTTCCTCTCTTCACCGCCTTAATTATCGTTTACCCTTTACTTAGTTATTTCTACCTCGAGGATATATAGGATACTAAGCATTAGGTCTTATAGTATCTCAACGTAAAGGAGGGGCTAGTTAAGTATTTTAATAAGTGGTATTATTATCAGCTTCCTCTAAGCTCTCATACGTTAACTAGGATCTTTCCTATTAACCTTCTTATTATAACATACGAGGATAATTATTTTAAGTAGTGGGTTAACAGTTAACGACGTTAGCCACCTGTTTAGTCAGACGAAGTAGATCTCTTCCTTCGTCAACCCCCAGAGCCTACCACTGACCCTATGAAGTAGTGGATGGAGTATCGAGAAACGTATCCTCAACTTAATTAATTCACCCTTAATGTCTTTACAATCCCTCCTATAGCGGCCGACTATGAGAGGGCCTTTTCGTCCACGAAGCTGACCCTAATATCACAAAGGTTACATATAAAGCCGGGTATAATTAAGAAGCTATAGTTAACAAAGAATTAGCTAAAAAGGGGGACTCTACGTTATAGAAAGGGGGATATAAGTTTATTAGTGATATTATAAAATTATTTTAAAAAGTCATATACTTTTCCTAATTTGAGTAGTCTAATTACGTGAGGCCTCACGTATTTAATTGACTAAAAGTTGGTCAACAGGTAAGTAAGCAAGTATCGCGGAAGAGGCATACCAAATAAGCAAGTTGAGGGTCAAAGTTGAGTTGGTTGCTTTAGCAGCACCGCTGAACACCCGTCATAATCAGGCATGAAAACAAACCACGAAGTGATTCCGAAACAAGAAAAAAGTCTAGTCTTGTCTGACGTAACAAAAAATGTGAGAAAATGACTCTTGGGAAATAGCGAAAACAAAAAGCACAAAAAGAGAGGTGTGAAACTGAACCAGAAAAGACACCGAAAAGAGCGCTTGAGGAATGCCGAAGAAGGTAGAAGAGAGAACTCCAGGCGAGTAATGCAAATGGAACAGAACAAACAAATAGCAAACCCCCATTAGAAAGAATCATTGCTTTGAACAGTACATCAGAGCGTCCTGCCTCCAGTAGAACTAGTACTGGTGCTCAGGCTGCGCGACATCTCCATCCTAACTTTCATTGTTGTCAACGTCTGGATCTTGGCAGCGGAAAACCCTAGACCGGCTTGCGGTGACAAATGGTGTTCTTCGAAAAGTCGGCGCATGTTTTTAATCCAATTTTGCCATGAAAAGGCTTGAAGCTCATTGGCGCACCTCTCTAGGAGACCATGCGGCCGCTGTCCCATCATGTATAGGACCAAATCCTTCCAGCATTGATGAACAGTACCACCCCTCGCAACACGGGCTCCGAGATAGTTCGTGATATTCACACAAGCTTGGTCCGTGTCTGCGGAGATATTGTCGGCAATATCTTGGACGATCACCTCGTGCTCGTTCTGTGCCTGCTTGAGGCATTCTGTGGCAAGGTGTACGTTGCTCTTGCAGGTTCTGCGCAGTGCCCTTCGGAGCATGTCGCAAGACGACTCCATAGGTTCATGCCAGATGGGATCGTCGTGAAAGGCCACTTGTGTGGCTCTCGACAGTGATCCTGCTTCGTGTCCATTTTGAGAACTCCCACACAGAGTGGAGGCCAAGAAACGAACCTGATCTTCTCTTCCGGGTCCCTGGAGACTTTCCAGAGAGCGGAAAGCATTCTTTACCTCTCCAGAAGGCGGTATTCTTTTCAAGTGTTGGATTACATCAGGGCGGTGTCGAAGCAACCAGGATTCAGATTGCAGGAGCGCCGAGCCAAACGCCTGCACATCAAGCCCAAACTCCTCGCTTGACCTCCCCGCTTGGAGACGCTCACACAATTCAGTTTGAGCATCGACCAAAGTCCGAATCGCCCGCCTCGCTAGGTCGAGGTTGGTTCCATAGAAAGTCTGGAGATTGAGATTCTGGTCGAGGATAGGAAGCACCGCGGTAACGGCCATCATTCGGTCAGACCAAGCGCCTTGGAGGGATTTGAGGTAGTCTTTGAGAATCTTGGAGTGGAAGTCGTTCCCCAACTCCAACGCTGCTTCGAGTTGTTGTAGTTCCAGCAGACGGACCTCTCCTACGCCAGGTTCGACGCATAGATGCAAGAATAGCTTGATACTTTCGCTTCCAATCTTGATAGAATTGTCGAGACCATCAAGAAGTCTGTCCAAGTAGACTTTCCCCATAGGAGGAACTGATCCAAACAATTTAACAAATCCTCCCCTGCTTGATGCACGCAGGGTTTGCCCTTGCAGACCCCTCAGGTCTGGTCCTTCAAGTGCGAAAACAGCTGACAGGTGCAATCGATAGTCGGCGACGGCGGGTTGGTTCCATAGCTTTATTCGATCTCGATTCGGTTTCCAAACAGCCCACATAGCGTAATCGGGGAGGATGTCTCTCGAAAGATCGATGGCTGTCGCATTTTCCGTCTCAAGAACTCGGTGCAGACCAGCCACAATTTTCAAGGCCTCATACCACGCCTTGGACTCCACGAGCATATCAAGCTCCGCGTTCAGGTTTGCTTTGAAATGGCACCGGCGCAATATTGTTCTAACCAATTCGTCAGGAAGAAGGTCGGTGTATGGCTCGTTCATGTGTCCTATTGCTAACAGCAATCTCCAAATAGCTGGAAATCTGTCGTTGGTCGCGTGTCGGCTGCTAGCAATACCGAACAGCTCTATTGCTGCGACGCTCTCGTGCTTGTAAATGACGGGTAGCGGGCAGTGGTTTTCTCGAGCTTTCTTGGCTTGAATAAGACATTGCAAGTAAACAAGAAGCCTCTTGTCCAAGAACGCGTCCTGTCCAAATATGTCCGGCTTGATAGATACCAGTAGCTGCCGGGCTTTGTCGGCCGAGAGGAGGTGGATGCAGGATACGACGCCAAATTCGCGAGCGGGGAAATCATCCCTTAACTGTTCCAGCTCGGCGGCGAAAAGCCGATCACAGTCCGCCGAGAACTTTTCGACTCGACTTCTTCTCAGGGATAGCGGAGAGGAGTTTGGTGATGTTGCGTGTTCAAGGCGATCTTCAGCGAGTTTCTGTAGCTCTTCGAGTGGAAAGGGATCGTTCGCATCGCGTTGGAAATGCCTGACTGCCTCCGAGCTCTGTATTCTCTGCCACCAGCTTGGCCTGCCGTATAGTGGCATCGGAGAAGTAAGAGAGTGATATCAAAAGACCTAGAAAACTGAACACTATGCTGGGAGTTCAGAACCGAAGATCATACACTAATCAAAGTAGGATTGGGTGATCAGCTGTAGAGCAACTGGGATGGGTGGCAGATCAAGAAGAGAGTGGGTGAGAAGCAGACCCTGGCGAGGAGGGTCTCTGCCTAGGGGGCGACCTAGAGGGGGGATAGGTAAGGCTACCTGAGCAAGTAAACGTCATGTCCGGTGACGCCGGTGTGGACATGGTGGCGAAGTGGAAGAGACATTGCTGCGGACTACTGCGGACACCTAACTGATCCTTGTATGCAGCCACTTGCAGAGCCATCCAACAGCCTGGTGGAATATCTGACACAGTTTTCCTTGGTCAGGCGGACAGGCGGTAATTTGACCCCCTTACCAGCCTGTGCCGAACTGGAGGACCATTCAGAGCGTCGCGTCAGTATAGCGTTAGTCCAGAGAGGTCGCTTGAGATAGGTATACGGAAGATGTTTTCTGTCGTCTGGTCATGTAGATAGCGGTTGGGCTTCTCATTTGGCTGATTATCAAATATCTCATAATGATGTGAAATCAACCAAGTCTATATGCTCTAAATCGCGAAAAAGTACACGTATCTATACAAAAATGAAGCAAAATTTCAATCTTCTCGCTGCGTTGGTGGACCTCTGTTCTGCATCTCCATACCCAATTCCCCATATCTCGGCCTGTTGATGTTCCGCTGTTGCGTCGGCGTCGCACGCCCAAATCTCATCTCGATCGATGGTTGTGGTTGTGGAGTTGGTGTTGAGCTTTGGACCAGTGGAGAGCTTGAAGCCGGCTGTGACCCGAATCGGTTTGTGTTTGGTGCGCGGAATGGTTGAGGGACCGGAGATGGCGCTGGTGACGGACGAAATTGGTGATCCAGCTGTCGGGCTTGCACCGTAGGCGTGCCTCTTAGTGTGTTGTCGCCAATTTCGTGGATCCATGACTGAGCTGCGAAACTTGGAGTCGGCGATGAGGCATATCTCCTCTCAGCAAAAGAAGGACCTATGGGAAGCCGAGGGGTAGTCCGCGGAGTAGGATCCGTAATATTCCGTCTTCCGTTCTGTGGTCTGGCATTGACAGTTGACATTGTGTAAGTTGAACGAATATCGAAGTTATCTTCCATATTTTCCTGCGGCTCCATTACAGGCGCCAGGCTAGACGCAGCATCAGTACCGGCTTCAGGCGGAGTGAAGCCCTGAGATCCCCCGCTGGGTCTCAAGGTCTGACCAGAACGCCTGTTTCTGTTTAATATGTTGAGGCTGCCATTTGACGCCTGAGTCGAAATCCGAGAGCGTCGGCTAGCACTAGACACTCGGCCGGCCCAGTCAACGAGGGTTGACTGTGAACGCCATGCAAAGTTTTTCTCTTTCTTCGGGTCCAGCTCCCCGAATTCGAACTGTAGCTTGTCAAGGTGGTCTTGAGCGATTTTCGTGGCGCAATCGTTCATCTTGTCAGAGCTGCCCCCCATGTCCTGAATAGCCACGTCAACTATAATGGCCATGTCGTTTTCTCTAGTTTGCTGTATAACTTCCCCAAATGGAGGTGACTGACTCTTAGCATCGTCCGTCATGTTCTTCAGCTTTTCAATGACGTGTTTGCGAATGCCGGCTTCGATAATGCGAGTCATCTCGTCCATGTCGACACCATCATCTCCAAGCGATGTCGCCCGAGCCGTAGAATACATCATGCACAGAAAAAGAAACGTGATAAGCCCATAAGATATATCTCCGGCAAGCTCAATGTTTTCCTGGTCATCGGCGACTGCTGTACCAATCTCTATAATTGATCGTACGAGCAGAAATACGGTTCCGAGCAGGACATAGATGCGGTTCTGGTGAAAGAATTGGTTAGCGAGATCTGTCCATACTCGGGAAGTCGCATCATGTGCACTTACCCTTGAGACTCGGCCTTGGGTTCTCTTAGCTCGAAAGATGAACGTTGCAGTGGCCGCAAGTAGGGTGAAGAAAGCGAAAACGGTCAGAAACACCCCCGTAGTCATCTCAAAATTCCTCTTTTTCGTTGCGATGTCGCCAACAACATTCAAGCTGAGGAACTGCATCCACACAATCGACAGTGCGAGATTCAACACCACGTAAAAGAATGAGACGAGGCCAACAACAAAGATGGCGATTTGTGCAGCCAGCCACCAGTATCCCGCAGAGGTCTCGAAATACGGCTCAAGGTCCCTCCAGATGACCATATATGTGCCCCAAAGGAGCAGAATCGCGGAGCCGACTCGTGAGAATTCCCAAACAGCAACTGCGATGATGTAACCGAAAGGAGCGACTCGTTGATCGTAGTGTAGCCATCGGTCAATAACTGTAAAGAAATACCAGCTGTATCAACAGTTAGCATTTGTTCTATCTTTCGCATTGATGCTTTCGCCTATAGGTACTTACAAAGCTAACACAAATGTTCCAATCATTATGGTCTTGAATTCGGGCCATGTTGATTTTGACCGCCGCCAGAAGAGTGCAAAAAAGACTAGACAAATGAAAAACCAAACTGTTACGGAAGCTGCCCTAGCCAATTCAACCTTAGGGAGTGGCTGAGCCGGCAACGTCCATAAAGTCTTTGTCTCCATCGTGGAGAGCAGACAACAGTTCTCCAAGAGGAGAAGACAAATTCGAAGTAAATTGCAATGGCGTTGTGGCCCCGACGACCGGTATGGATATCTGAAAACGACGAAACGACGGCGAAAGGCGTACACCACAAGGATAGATGGACGAAGGAGGAGAGCAGGAGAAATCCGATGCTATTCTCCGTCTCCGTGAAACGAGTATGAAACGAAAGAAGGGCATATAGTACGCAGAGCCTGAAGGATATCGAGGGCACCAGGATCATGTTTGACGGCGCTGGGGTGATATGCGTGCAAGCGCTGGGGCGCAAGGCAGAAGTTGATGGAAAGCTTGCCCCGACTGGAGGCAGCTTGCAGCTTCACATTCAGCTTAGGCTGCGAAAGGATGAGGCTTTGCCGATCAATTTTCTCAATTCGAAACAGACACCGAAGTCGCCAGAAGTACCTCAAAACAGGACTACTGATACGTTGCTATACTTTCGCCCTTGGGCCGTGGTGGCTGATTCATCGGAACACCTTGCCGCCAGCCTCGAACATGTTCGTGCAAGTGGCCGACAAAGCCGCAGCCCGCACGCTGCAAGTGCCAAATCCGCTGCTGCAGGTGTCATCTGGACTCTCAATCTAAGCGAACCAGATGTAGGGAGGGCGGCCTCGTGTTCCTAAAAGTGAAATATTGCAGAGTGCAGGCAACCGCCAGGTTGCGATTGGTCGCCTGACGCGGTAGTTGCATTCCAAGTGTCTTTGGGGCTGAACGGCCTGGACAAAGAGGGATTAGTTGGTCGGTAAGACGAGGATGTTTGCTTCTACCCAATGAGATGCTCTTCTGTAAGCAGCCTCAACTTGCCTGTAAGGGATAAGACTCAGACAGACTAGCTAATGGCGCAGCCACTCGTGCGCAAATGCGCGTCTGGAACGCGAACCACGCAGAGGCGCATTGCCGTTGCTTGCGGCTATGGGGCTTTCCGAGCCTCATTCTACCCGAGGTGCTGCGGTTGTGGCATTCGGCTGAATGTGATTGAGAGCTGACGACATGGGTCTAGCCGCAGGGCGTTCTCGGTCGCCTTGTAATGTTACGAGTCGTATTTGCTTGGCTGATTTTGTACTCGGGGGGTGGGAGTAAAAGGTGATATGGCGCTATGTGTCAAAATGGAACCTGCGGATAAGCCGCAGTAAGAGGGCGAGGGTTTGAACCGGCTGGAAACGCAAGAAGCTGCAATACAACGCATCATTGCTACACATTCTCACAGGCATGGCGGCAGCTGACTCCCGTTTCTGTCTAAAAATGCACAAGACAACGCATTTGGATTGAATGGCCTCCTCAATCTTCCAAAAATGTTGCGTAATGCTGGCTGTGGAGGGCACTTGGACAAATTAATTTGAGCTCTCAGGAAATGTGCACATGTTCAGATGATTTGAACGAGACCCAGTCGCTATAACGATAAGATCAATGATACGCTCAGTTCTACCTATCCGTAGTGCTCACGCTGCCCAGGCTTCAACGATACCATACCTCCCTTAGCTACGACGGTTTCCGATGAAAGATCCTCCCGTCCGTCGCCGATTCGGACAAGTGCCGGCTGAATCATCAAATCAACTTGAACTTCTCCCCATGATTCAACTTCCTCGGTGAACCTCTCGCCGGGCTGAACCATGTCACCGTATTGACAGCATTCCAAAAATACCTGCGCCCTCTGCGACCCCATTTGCAAGGCCAACTCACCTAGCTGTCGTGTCAGATCTTGAATTTGTGCCGGGGCACGAGAGTCCAGCCTTCCGTTGCTGAGATGTTGGAGGGTATCGATCAACTCTTCAGCAACGCGGGACACATTCTCGTTGAACATGGTAGCAAACCCGTCCCCAGTGGCATGGGCTCTGACGCTCTTGAGGATCCCATCGAAAAACCATGCCCGGCCCATATTTGTTTCTTTATCAACCGGAAAGACAGGAGCCGTAGAGTTATCATCTGTAAATGGTCAGCAGATGAGTATTACTGATGGAATTTCCTCCTTGGGCCGTTCCGGTAGCAAAGCGGCGAAGGCGGCAGCAGCGGGGCCGGAAATAGTGGGACCGGTCGGCACCGGGCCGACAGAGAAGACGGGGATAGGGACAAAACTAACCTTGCGGATCAGGTCGAGCAAATAGCACGTAAAATTGAAGGAGTGTTTTATATCCCTCGCCTTCATCTCCCAGACTCCCGAAGCCTAGCGGAGCGCTGAAGAAGCCATGGAAGATAATCTCCCAGCAAACACTCCGTATGAAGTTGTGCCAGCTCCGGACACCCTGATTTCGCTCCAGGTACCTCATCGGATCGAGACTGGGGTCGACAGGGAGGGCCGTTTTCGGTACGTAGACTGTCAGGTTCCGAATCTGCTGGGAAAGCCCCTGAAGTGATTGAGCAAAACTGCTATCGTGAATCGGCTGGTAGCTTCCGCTGGCACTGTAAGAAGCGATTCGCAGGTCCTTGGAAGCAATGGTCTGCTTCAGCTGCTTGGTGTGTTTCTCGTGGCTGGCATTGAGGTCGCTCTCGACACGAGACAGCTTCTTAGCGTGTTCCATATTCAGGTTGTCAACTTCCGCTTGGTGTTGAGAATGAGCGGCGTTCTTCTCTTCCTGAAGTCTTTTGTACTCATCCTGCTCCTTTTCTAGCCTACCTTGGAGCTCCTGCCTTTGTTGGTGGGCATTGTTAATAGCAGCGTTGTGCTCCTGTACCAAGCGCTCCATGCTGTCTTGGAGATCATTGTTTTGACGTTGAAGCTGCTGGATGTCACCTTGTGCTTGGTGGAGGTGCGAAGAGGCGGTTACCAGCTTGGTTTCCCGGGACCGGAAGTTTTGGCGCAGCTGCTCGAACTCTCCACTGAGAATGTTATAATCTCGTTGAAGCTCGGCCATTTGGTGTTCTTGTTTGCTGATCTCTTGTTCTTGCGCCTCGAGTCGCGCATTTTGCTGTGAAATGTGCTTCTTGGACTGCTCGAAGCTTTTCTCCCGCTTTCTCAACTTCGAGTGCTCCTCCTTACCTCTGTTTTCCCTCTCTTGTAGTTCTCGTGTTTGTTGATGATGACGGGAAACTTCTTCTTTCCTCGACCTCTGCTCCTCTGCTAGCTGCTTGTTCTTCTCCTCCAGCTGCCGTGTAAAAGCTGCTACCATCACAGGCACCTCGGCTTCATTGCCCGAAGATTTCTTGAGCTCCCTGTGTGTCGAAAGGTTTTGCTGCGGATCCTTCACTGCCTCCAGATCTCTTCTCTGGTGTCCCGGAATCGCAATCTTCATGTTGGAATACCACCTTCCCTTGGAGCCATGATTTGGATACACCGATTCAACAGCCTTTTGCTGGTTAACCGGCTTTCTGTACACCACCGTAGAGCTGGCGTTGCTTCCATTGGAATTGATGCGACTTGCATTGGGTCGTGGTTGTTGATTCCATACCACCAGCTCAGTGCTGGGTTGGTCCGGAGTTCCATAATGGTGGTGGTCTGCTAAGTTGTCCAACGGCCTCATCGAATATTCGGCTTGCTTGGGAGGAAGGGCCGGAGGCAGTACTCCGTTTCCTTGGGTTTCTGTGCCAACGTTTGAGAGGTTGACATGCGTACTGGGGTGAATTGGTTGAGTCTTGGCTGCTGATATTTGCCTGCCCACGGTCTCGGAAGACCAGTTGTCGTGACTGTTCGAGCTAGCTGGTAGTTGCGGCCCTGTGGTTTGGTCTTGCACCCGTTGGTCGACCGAGGCGCTCCGTGTTTGGCGCGTTGTTGGTTGTTGGATAGGATGATCTGGCCCAGGGCGCCATGCGTTATACTGGCGGCCGGCATGGTCTGTTTGGTTTTGCGGGTACCGACCTTCGCCGCGATTCTCATCGTAGGGCCCCCAGTGAGGTATCATTTGGTTTCTGGAAACCATGCGAGGATTCTGATTCTGATGCGCGGGTGCCACGGCGGATGCCTCGTCGTAGTCGTGAGTGATCATCTGTGAGTCTCCCTCGTTCATGACAAGCGGGTCGGTATTCTCTCGTGATGTTTCCATTGAATCTGGCATTTCGACTGGAGGATCTGTCTGCTTGATCGCTGATAACTCCACATAGTTCTTCTGGCCCCTGGGGTCCTCACGTGACTGGATGGCAGGCGTTGGTTCAGTCGGCAGCTCAGCTTCTAGCATCGCATTCAATGAATTGGCTTGCAAGTCATTCACCCACCCAGTCTCCCGAGCTGGCATTGTCTGGGTGGAGCTAGGAGGGCCGAGGTTTCCCTGGCGATCACGCCCTTGAGCATCGGGATTACCTATCCCGGGATACCCTATGGACTGGCTCTGGTACGGAGGATTGGTCCGCTGGCGCATGCCATTTGCCATGTTCAAAGGCTGACGCTTCTTGGGCTCTGGTGGGATCTCCTGCTTGCCGGCATCCGCATATCGGTTTTGCGCTGGCCTTTCGTATCCATGTACTGTTTGACATAAATTTTCCTGGGCGTCGTGTGGAACTGTCGTCTCCTGATGTAGGGAGGTGATTTTGCCTGCTTCGTTGGCATCCTTCTTCTTCCCAGGCAAGCCAGGAAGGGACTGACGGAGCCAATCTCGTTTTCGTGGCTTATCAATACTTTGCACATGAGTTTGTAGGGCCATTTGCAAGCTGGGGTCGAGATGGTTTGGAGAAGGAAATTGATTTTCGGGCGATGAATGAACTTTCAGACTAAGGACGTCCGTAGTAGGGATTGATTCTAGGTGTAGAAAAAAGTGCGATCGAGGGATGCAATCCACGAGACTGGAGCAAAAAGGTTGCCTCCCACATATGACGGGCAGGCTGGCTGCTTTGCCTCACTACTTCAGGCGACAGGCGACCCTTTGCCTGCGTGCAGAAGAGAAGACGCAATGCACATGGCCTCCTAAGGGGGTCTCACTGCCACAGACTGGTCTACGTGTGGTATGAATGCCGCCTCGCCCTGGACCCTGGGCTGACAGCCTGCATGTGGTGGCGCCCTTATCGCTTGGGCTGAGTCGGTCAACGGATTTAGGCTGTCAAGTCTCAGTTCTACTTCCTCCAGCGCACCTTTCCAGTTTCGTCCTCGCCCGTTTTGCCTAGGTTGCCGTTGAATGTTGTAATCCCACACCCTCCACAAAGTCGCCCTCTGTCCTGGGTAATTCACCCCTGGACATATTTTCTCATGCCTCGACTATCAAAAGACTTTTACACACACTGAATCTTTCCAACGCCTTCACATCATCTCCAGCAACGCGAAGACCCATCCATAACGCTCGATGATGAGCTCTGACATGGACATTGTGTCTCCGATCTCGAGGGCCCCGGAGGGACCAGGCCCTCGGTTTGTCATTAGCATTGACTATGGGACCACTTTCACGGGTATGCGATCAAGCCACTAGAATCCATATTAGCTAACAATGTGCACAGGAGCTGCTTGGTTCCTGACCGCTGGAGATGCTCCGACACTCGACAAAATCCAGGCCGTGCAGAATTGGCAAACCGACATTAAACCCAAGGTGCCGTCCCAGTATACCTACACCAAGTGCAGAGGTCCCCACTGGGGCTTCGGTATCGGACCCGAAGCGTTTGTCATCAAGTGGACGAAGCTCGAATTGCCTCCACCGTCGCCAGTCGAAGCCCTCCGTAATCTGCGAGACACGCTCTTGAATGCGGAAAGCCTTCGGATTAACCGACAGAACATTGTGCACAAGGAAGTTCCCCAGCATCTGACCAAATCATCGGAACAAATCATGGCAGACTACCTCACCCAAGTCGCCAGATATGTCCGAAGGGACATCGAGAAGACCAAAGACCCACAAACCTTGGACGACTACCCGATCGACCTGGTCATCACCCATCCGGCGGTTTGGCCAGATCAGGCCAAAAATATTACTTTCAGGGCTGTGAATAAGGCTTTCGGAGACATCTTCCCTGAGATGAAGAAGAATCCTGGACATGTTCGTCTCGCAACGGAGCCTGAAGCATGTGCGCAATACACGATGCGAAATGCACAGAATGAAGGCATCGCAAGGTTGAGAGAGGTTGGCTTTTCCGCTTTGTATAAATGCAACGTTTTATACTAACCGGGCTAGGGTGATTGTTTTGTGGTTGTCGATGCCGGCGGTGGCACTGTCGTGAGTGACTCCCAGCAGCATATCAAGCGTAGATGCTAATGACTTCAGGATTTGGTCTCCTATCGGGTCGAGGAAGTCACACCCAACTTCAGAGTCACGAAGATCACTAAAGCATCAGGTAGGTTTCCATGTCAAACTCTCCAATCCATTAAGTACTAACAAATCACAAGGTGCTAATTGCGGTGCTACTTGCATTGACAGTTACTTCACCGAGAACTTCCTTCTCAAACGTCTTGGCGAAGCAAACTACAACAAAATCATGGGCCAGGGTCATGTCCAAGGTCGCGATCGCGCTTGGAAAGGGGGTCACAGAGAAATGTTGGAGAAATTCGACGGTCCAATTAAGCAAAAGTTTGAAGGGCCAACAAATGGCCGTGAACCTCCGGACCAGGTCTTGGACCTTCCTGAAGCCTTCGGCTACCTGAACGACCCACACAACAACATTAGAGATGGCCAGCTAATGATCACCTGGTGGGTACACGTAGCCCTTGAAATTCTTCCTTGGATCACGCCTGCTAACGAAACGTAGTCACGACCTGGAAGAGATGTTTGAAGAGTCTGTTGACGGAACCATTGATCTCATCGAAGGCCAAATCGGCCAGATTGACCGCCAGAATCTCACGGCAGCGGCAATCTTTCTTTCCGGGGGCTTTTCTGAGAGTCCATACCTGCGTAAGCAGATCAGGGCTCTGGCCGAGGAGAAACGCTGTATGTTCCATTCCGACGGCGACCGATGGACGGCGGTTGCGAAGGGTGCAGTTCTCATTGGCCTGGGAGCCGGCTGCGACGTCCCACCGGCCCAACTCCAATGCCCCTTCAACATTGGCGTTGTGGTTTCAGCGAGATTCACTCAGTTCGACCACGAAGACCGCCAAAGGTACCACGACACCCTGGATGGGAGAGAGAGAGCGCGAAACCATATAACATGGGTCGTGAAGCAAGGAGATCTCGTCAGCTCAGGATCCGGGATTGACGAGAGAGTTCACGTTCGGAGAAAATTCCCCCAGAATGGTAACAAATCTGGCCGCGTGACCATCGTCCTTTCGACCGGAGATATTCGTCAGAACCAGCCGGAAGTCTTCGAAGCAGACAAAGTTTGTAAGTGCACCTCTCCCTCCACATGCATTTCTGTCAGTAGTGTGAAACTGACTTCTTCGCAGCATCGAAAAGATATCAAGTCGTGAATCTCGATTACGACTGGAGAGACATGCCTCTTGGAGTCAGTCAACGTATTAAGCCACAGCCAAGACAACCGGTGGATTCTACCATTGCAGATCCATATGATGAGGAGGAGATGCATGTGGAATTCCAGATTAACCAACAGCAAGGCGGTCGGGTTTCGCTACTCTACGGCGCTACTGAGGAGGCACCAGGCTTTCGTCTGGCTACGATGGATCTACCAATTTCTTTTCCAAGGGAATATTATTGAGCAAGAGAGGCGGCTGCCTCTGACCGGGGGGGCAATGGTAGTGGTGGTGGCGTAGCCGTAAAAGCAACATGAGGCAGGCTGCGGGGTGGGATGGATGAGACAGGGCGATAGACAAAGAAGCCGGGTTCCTTTCCAATGTAGCAAATTGTACCTCCAGTGTCTCGCTCGGGCGGCTATGTAGTGTGACCATCTGTCTAGCTAGAACAATTCTTAGTGCCGATCTATTGGAAGCTTGCATTCGGTGTCACATTTGAGCCGCAGCTGAAAGCTGAACCCTCCCTGCTGCGGAAATATGATACCAACATCAGGCTGCCGGGTGAGGCGGCTTGATTGGCGCGGAATCCGAAGTGCAAAAAATGGTTTGCCGCCTACATCAAAATCGTGAGGCTTTCTCTGTCGAGTAGCCGTAGCCGAGCCTCGTTCTTCTCGCTCGGCCTGGCGCAAGTCATTGCATACCGACTCAGCCCCCTACATGGGTTGGTCAGACACAAGCCCTGGCGACCTACGCAGACAAGCCCATCAGGCTGCGGCTACCACCGTGCCAGCACATGCAGGCCGGAGCTTTCCAAGAGGCGAAATTACAGCTGTCCTGTGATTGAGAGGACTGTCAGTCCGACGTGTCTCCCTTTTGACAAACCCCGGCGGCCCCAGCGAGCGGTGCTGTAACAGTTGTCCCACGTCGCTTCAGAGATCACCAACACCAGCACCTCACCTGCACAGCGAACTACGATCCACTCCAGCACAATGAACTCCTGGAAGGGACACAATTATTACACGCAAAACAACACGAAATGGGTCGAGTTGATGAATCTCAGTACCGCCGAGTGGGGCGTAGGATGGATTCCTGCGAACGTCGTCGCGATCCCTGAGGCCCTTAACAACTCCGTTGCTTCCCAATACCCTTCGAACACAACCTTCATTGAGAATGTCTCCAAAGCGAAGACCGGTGACAGAAACACCGAACGGATCGTGTTCGGGGTTACATCTGGAATCGTGCTTCTGTGGGCCGCCAGCTGGCTCTTCTACAGCTGGCGGACGGAGAAGTTGGGCAAGCCGCGCAGCCAAACCCGCAGATACCGCCCCCTCCCCCGGGCCAACAACGATCGCCCCAACGACAATGCGGATGCAGAACGCCTCAGCGGGACACATATTATGACCGTCGACGAGTTCAAGAAGATGCTCAACAAGTACTATGACCCCGTCAAGACCGAGCTCGAGATACGCGACGACGTCGAGTTCGGCGGCAGGCTCGAAGGCAAGGACATCGAGGCCGTCACCAATCTCCTCAGGCGCATGTACGACCTCGACCAAGGCTTGCGGAATCTTCGTAATATCATTTCAGGAGAGACTGACGAGGCCGAGAGGGACAAATTCCGCATACGGAGCGAGGCAATTTGGAACGAGGTCAGGAGGATTGTTGAGGCGTGGGAGACACGTTTTAGAGCAAATCCCAGCGTGCTAGACCAAGAGGAGCGTCAGCAATTGAGTGCGATAATTGAGCTTTTCAAAAAGCCGCAGTACCAGAAGGCGCGGTACCAAATTCAATCAAACATTAGCCAGTAGATCTAGAAGGTAGAGGACGAGGAGGCCTGATGTACGTTAGTTATGGGGGTGGTTGCGTTGGATTATGGTGCTGCAGTGAGGTGGTTATGAGATAGTGTCGAAACCAAGCTGCGAATACTGCACATTTAGACTTTTTCTATTTCAATTTCACTTGAAATGCAATCCCTGGCCCTTCTTTTTACTGAGTACGGTCTACAATCATGGGTGTCATCATCCCCGCTCACACCGAGCCCCCAACCCTTAGTAACCCTAACCCTGCATATTCTAAGCCAGGTTTCCTGTTTGGACATATAGGACGACATGAAGCCAACTGTCATCATAAAGAGCCATATATCCAGGACATTCTAAGTACCAAGAGAAAGGATAACAGCTGAACTTACACTGAGAACATTGGTGAATGCAATGACAAGGGCGACAACAAGAGCAACGGGGAAGGTGAAGGGCGGCGAGAGAAGCCAGTCAAAACTGGAACAAGAGAAATTTGGTCGTCATATGATGTTAAACAGACTAAGAAATCGTCATGTCTTCACTTTTCTAACATTATATATATGTCCCTCGAGGGTGCAAGGGTAACTAAGCCGCTGATTGAGATTGACGAGATACAGGAAGAAGCTGAACATGTATAATGGGACTTTCAGATGTGCCAAATCCTCTATCTAACCACCTCACATTCTCTATGAGAGTTGCTAGTGCAGAATTTTAGGGCACAACTTCTGTAGGTCTCGGCGCAAAATCTTTCCCGCTGGCGCCCGAGGGATAGCATTGACAAATTCGACTCCTCCCGCCAGTTGCTTGTGGTCCGCGTCGACCTTTGTCTTGACAAAATCGACCAGCTCTTGCGCTGTGGCCCCTGTCAGTAGTTCTGCTTTATTATCAACATCCTGGGGTGACAGAACAACAAATGCTCGAGGAATCTCATCCAACCGGTCACCATCGCCATCGTCACAAGTGGTTCGGGGCACGCCGATGACGGCGACATCCGCCACGAACGAATGCGACAATAAGATGTGTTCCAGCTCAGAAGGAAATATCTGAAATCCTCGGTCTCTGATCACATCCTACCGGCGCAGTCACATTAGCAACAGTTCCAATCTCCAGGGGCACGAAAAATGATGATGGTTGTTGAACTCACCTGCTTCCGATCCACATAATACAGCAGATCACCTTCAAACTTCACAATATCTCCAGTGCGAAACCACCCGTCTTCTGTAAAAACGGCCCTGTCCGCTTCCGGGTTCTCATGATAGCCCTTCATTACCATGAGGCCCTTGATCAATGCCTCTCCTGGTGTTCCCGGCGGGACATCCTGACCATTGTCATCAACGAGTCTCATCAAGACACCCGGCAGAAGTGCTCCAACGCTGCCAAGAGTATCCCATCCCGCCCTATTGGGCGGCATATGCGTTACCGCTCCCGTCGTCTCGGTCGCTCCCCAGGTTTGGCTAATCAGAAGAGGTTTGCCGTGCTCGGGGTCGCCCAACACGTTGTGGACCCCGCTCGCCTCGAGAATGTGTTGCTGGAGAGTGGTGCCGCCGCTATAGGCCACTCGCAGCGCCTGAAATGTCTTTGAAGTGATGAAACCTGGACGGTGCTGGTGAAGCTTGGCTATGCCTGCGTAGATGGGTGGGGCAGTGAAGAATGTGGTGATCTTGAGAGTCTCGTTGTATCGAAGAAACTTGACCATGTCAAACCCCCGGGTCCAGTAAACTAAACCGCCGTCGAGGAATGGGTTGACGAAGTAACCCTGAATGCCCGAGATGTGGGCGGGCGGTAAATGAGCGAGCGTTCTGTAACCGTTACCCAAGGGTGGTAGTTCAGCATTGGGGTTCCCTGATTTGGACCATTCGGCCCAGACACGGCGGTTGATGTCAGCAGGGAGGAACGCTTCCGAGACCATGTTAGTGTGCGAGATGAGGATGCCCTTCGGCGACCCAGCCGTGGTTCCTGAAGAGTAGATGAGACAGACAGCGGTGTCTCCAAGCTCTTCTGGGTTCGTCACGGCCTTCCAGTCCAGCACGTTCTCAAACGCGGCGAAATCGCAGGAGATGCCGCCGTCGGCGCTTCCCAACCGGAGCTCCGGGTGGGACTCAAGGACGAGAACGTCCGAGGGCCGCAACCCCGCTTCGGCTGCGGCTCCGACGGCCAACTCCTTCGTCTCTCCGTCGCAGACGAGCACTTTAGCCAGTCCGGTATCCCGGATCAACTGCCCGAGTCCGGCCGCCATGGATGCATGGCCTATGGCCGAGTAGACACCCCCGGCGGCAACGACACCGAAGAACATGCACGGAAGCCGGGACTGACCGCCGGCGATCGAGATCACGACATCCTTGCCGGGTCCATTCTTTCCGATACCGTACTGATGACGGAGGAAGTGGGCAATCTGTTTGGTGAGAAGCCGGGCCTGTGACTTGTTGAGGACACTGTTTGCTGGGTCCTCGGCCTCGGCATATATCGGAGAGTCTTCTCTTGCGGTGCAATACTCCGACTCTATTTCGTTGTTAATCGCTGGTCAGTATGGTGAAATATTGGTGGCTTTCGGTGATCTTCTTACCGAAGAGAAAGGTTAAGAGGTCCAGATTCGGAACCGCGACTGCATCTTCTTTGCCATAAATCATCTTGCCTTCTTCAAACGAACAATTCTTCAAATGTTATGATGCCGAAACAACAGAGTTGCAGACTCGAACGACCTTTCTTCAGAATCAGACGACTTCTTTTGACTTCAAGTAGTATGGCCATCCTCAGCACGGGCTATTCCTTGCCCTGACGTTCACCTTCGGACATGTCCGTACGGAATCGAATCGGACAGTTGCAAGGGTCGTGGCCGATCCTCATTGATGACCTCGCTTAGAGCAAGTGTCTTTGACCGCTCGCCGATTTCAGCAGAATTCTCTCGTGTTCTAGAAGGCCAAGACATCAACATCGATATTGCAATTAAGACTATTCAGGCAGGAGTAGTGCTGATGCTTTAGCCATTGATCTTCGGGCTGTGAAGCATCAGTGACGTTCCCCCGCGTGATCCTTCGGACCAGCATTCTGTCGTCTTTCCCGTCGTCTTTCCCGGTGTCCCTTTTGGCGTCCCTGTCGGTGTCTCTGTCGGTGTCTCTTCTGGTGTCTCTTCCTGTGTCCCTTCCGGTGCTTCTTCCGGTGCTCCCTCCGGTATTCTCCCCGGAGTCCTCCGGTGGCCCGCCCCCGGTCGGTGTTCCTCCCCGCGTCTCTCCGGGTATCTAACCTACTGCTCTTTGTTTCTTCTGAGAGTCTTTCCATATTTTTCCGATTCGATTTTCGTGGAACGCAGACCTCGGGTGGTCCAAGGACACCGGTTCGTTAGCAACTCTCAGATCAATGCATCCCAACGACGCCGAATACACAATTATAATTGAATTTTATTATGCTTATAAGATGAAAGGTACTTATTTGATGTTAATTAGCTAATTGGTAAAGCTAGGCTGGGTTTGTGGCCCTTGCGAGTTCGTGATAACCTCAACCACCACCACACGTTTCTCAACTCCCTACGATGCCGTCTCCGCGATAATTACATCGGCAGCCTTCTCAGAAGCCATGTAAATTGATAACACTATATAGTGCCCTGGGATCTTCGGGAAAATCGAAGCGTCTACAACTCTCAGACTGTTGACTCCGCGAACCTTGAAGTTGGAGTCGAGGACGGCGAGCGCATCATCATCGGCACCGATGGGGCACGTGCAGCTAGCGTGATGACCCCAGGCCTCGTCCTTGGCAAATTGCTTCAGGTCTTCCTCGGAAGAAATGTTCTTGGGGGGCCAAATACGGTCAAAGGCGCCGTCAAGGGGAACCAGGTTCTCGAAGGCCTCGATGCCGTACTTCATGCCTTCGTACACAGCTTGGAGGTCCTCCTCGCCGCCAACACCCTCGTAAAAGCTGTGGAAGGTGATATTGGGCGTGTCACGCGGGTTGATACTCGTCAAGTTGACGGTGCCGGCGTTGTTGCGGCTGTGGCCCTTGAGGGTGAGCCAGGTCCAGATGCTCAGGTCAGCAACTGCATGCGAGGCGTAGTTGGGGAAGTAGCCGTTGAAGTAAGCAGGAACGCCACCCAAGAAGAGATCAGGGTCACCGTTCTCGGCAACAGAAGAGTGCTTGAAGTAGCCGAAGGCGATTCCGTTGGTGGTGTAGCCGCCCTTGAGACCGCCAATGCCGTCCTGCCACTGGCTGAAGCAAGGGTCCTCGCCGTTCTCGGTGCCGTTCATATCAAGAAAGGTGCACTTCTTGAGAAGGGCGAATTCGCTTGGCGCCTTTCCGACGATTCCAACCTCGTAGCGGTCCTGCATGTTGCCACCAACACCAGGGAGGTCCTTCACCACGGGAATGCCGAACGATTCGAGCTCAGAAGCAGGGCCGATGCCGCTAAGCTTGAGAAGCTGGGGAGTGTTGAAAGCACCGGCAGAGATGATGACCTCCTTGCTGGCAAAGACACGACCCGGGATACCACCGTCCTCCTTGGTGGCGCGAGGGTCAGCGCGGTACAGGCTCCGACCCACAAGAAACTCGACGCCAGTTGCCTTGGGCTTGTCGCCAGTCTCGTCAAAGTTGATCTTGGTAACAAGCGTGTTCAGGGCAACGTCCAACTTGTACTTCTTGGATCCATTCTTGTTGGTGGCCGTGACAGTATCATAGATGAAGTCGCGAGGGGTGGAGCGGGTGTAGGACGGGTCCTTCATCGCGAGGGGGATCTGGTAAATGTCTTCGCCCTTGTCACGGCTGGGAGACCGGTTGTTGACGTCGACAGCCAAAATCTCGAGAAGGCCAGTTACCGTGCTAATAACCTTTCCAAGGACAGACTTGCCCATCGTAGTGGCAGCGGCCAGGACCAGAGACAGAACCTTGGGGTCCTCAACAATCAGGATGGCAGGCGTGGTCTGCGTCTCCAGCCATCCGTCGTATCCGTGCTGGGTGACGTCGAGAGTACCAGGAAGGTAGTGGCATTTTTCGAGCTTCTTGTAGTACTCGGTCATCGCGTCCGCTGCCCAATCAATTAGATCACGAAAGTACTAGATTTTGGCGGTTTAGCTTACCTTCCCACGAGTTGTCCCCGGTGATTTCGGCAATGTAGTTCCAGTCGTTGTCCTGAGGCAGAACGGTCACGAGGGCATTGTGCTGCCATTCATCAGCTGAGTGCAGAGACAATCAAGGCTTACGAGTCTTACCTGGGCGCAGCCACCAAGGGAGCCAACGCGAGGGTACAGGATACCCAGCATCTCGGAGCCCGCGGGCGGGTCGAGACCAACGTGGATGTCACCCTCAGGCGTCCGGTAGGACATCTTGGTGTCCCTCTTCGCCTGCTCAGGGTCGGAGTAGTGGTTGACGAAGTAGTCCCATTGAATCGGCTCATGCTGAGACGACAAAACGTGCAGAGCTGGGACCTGGACTTGCGCGTCTTGGCCTCTGTCCTCACCGGCGTCGATGAGCAGAACGGTGTGACCGGCCATGGCCAGACGGGCAGCAAGAGGCGCACCACCGGGTCCGGCGCCGACGACAACATAGTCGTAGGTAGAGTTGGCCACCGGGCCTGTGGCATTGAGAGTAGGGCCGAGAGGCTCATCGAAACTGGTTTATGTCAAGATTCGTTAGCCATCTTCAAGGCGATGGATGGGGAACTATGGGAGGACTAAAGACTTACGCCGCGTAAGCGAAGGCAAACAGCGCCGCAGCGGGGGCGAGGAACTTCATGACGACAGCCAAGGACAAGCACGCAAAGCAAAATGCAACTGAATTAAAATGAGTGACTGACTAGCCGGGCGCGGTAGTTGGGGGATTTGTGAAAAGAGTGACAGGCGCCAAAAGGCAGTTGGTTGGTAGACCAGAGGCACAAGAAAGACCCCAGAGTCAAGACGGCGGCATGGTGCCGACTGTTATGTATGGGTTGGCGGCCTGCGAGGCTCTGAGGGGCATCTCACATTTGATCACATATCCACCGATGAGATGCTGATGTGACGGGAGCTGCTAATTACCAAGAGCCTGGGACCTTCAGACATGGCGCGAGGGACGGAGAGCTGGCAGGGCTGATATGCTCGCCGGGTTTCCTAATTCTGAAGCCGCAATACGCGCCCACCTCGCCGAAGCCCCCGCATATGATGCGCCATTAGCACATTTATCCCACCAACAAGGGTCACTGCTGAAACACCAAAAACTTCCGAATGTGAGCCGTCAACTCCACCGTTCAAAAGGGGGTGGGCGGGACGGTGGGCGGGCGACCCTGGGAAAGGGCTTGGGGAGCGGTCCAAGCTGGTCCAAGGCGGAAGCCATGTCAAAAACCTCCGACTCGACCGGCACGCATACGCGGATTTGCAAGCAGCACGGATTGAGCAACGATTGCCGTGCAATTGGCACATCGTCTGACCACTTGCTCACGCTGGGACGCAGAGGGAACCGTGGTCCCGATGCCGCGAACGACGGCCCGAACTATACGCCTTACCGCCTCGAACCCGTTGAAGCCGTTTGGGATGATCCCGGTGGATACCGGTGAAGATCTCACTCTTACTTCTGTCAAAGTCCACAGCAATCAAAACTCTACATGAGATGCTCTCTTGCCCATTGGCCTGTTTGGGCCCCTGGTGAGGGCTCCATTCCCACGGAGCCGTCACGACTCGTGACCTGTCTCTTTTCGGCAGCCCTGTCAACCATGTGCTGGGGTCCGGGGTCTACGTTGGCGAACACGCATCTGTCAACCCATCGTGCCGGTACACCAGTCCAACAACGTGCTCTCATCCTCCTCTTCTTCCTCATTGTCAAGTGCCGTGTTCTCCATTTCCACGGCACCCGCCACTTCTCCTTGGCCATCGGCATATTCCGCCCTCCCATCTGCCGAATATCCTGTCTTGCCAATCTTTCGAGAGGGTCCTTCTGGACCCTTCTGGATCCAGCCCCATGGACAGACGACGATCCAAGCAGATCTTGTCGACTTGGGCGGAATAACTGCGCAATGATTCGGTTTGATGGGGGAAAGAAGAGACCCAGGGACACGAAGATGGCATGATTCCAGGACCAAGACCCTAGGGCAGCAAATTCATGCCGCGTCTTCTTGGACAAGAATGACAATTACATGCTTGCAGGTGCTTGCAAAAACGATGAGCAAACGAAACGGGATTCGGGATTTAAGTGACCAGTCACTCCCATCGTTTTGATTCGATTCTTTCTTGGCGTGCCGGACGACAAGGTCAAACCAACAAGCTGCCCATTGCCCATTGCCCATTGCAGTAACCACTTCGCCGCCTCCACCCACAGCCTCATCCTCTCAGACCCGGCACCATGAAGCTCTCTAGCCTTCCCCAGTTGGCGGTCCTCGCCGCCTCCCTCATGGCCTCTCACGCTTCGGCACAGACGTCAGCCGAAGAAGCCAAAGCGCTGGCCATCGCTAAGAAGCTATACCCGACGTGTGCGGTAAGTCAGCGATCTCCCGCTAGCGTACCGAACGGTTTTTGCTGATCTTGTTTGCTAGCTCGTGTGTTTGACGGAGCTTGTGCCAACGTCGGGCTGCGCGTTGACGGATACAGCGTGTCTGTGCACGAATGAGGAGCTCAACGCCAACCTGTCTGTCTGTGTCTTGCAAGGGTGCAACTACGAAGATGCCCTCAGTAAGTCTTCACCACACGAATTAGAACGAGAACAAATGGGCTGACTGGTGGCTCTTCTGCAGAGACCAAGAATGGCTCCGCTACCATGTGTGGCCTTCCCATCCGGGATGAGAGCATCAAACCACCTCTAGTGGCAGGTGTGGGCTTTGGCCTGGCTTTGCTCTTCTACTTCCTTCGTCTTCTCTCGGCATTGCCTGGACATGGCCGTGAACTTGGCTGGGACGATTGGACAATCACAGCTTGTGTGCTTCTCACGGTCCCGCCCACAGTCTTTGCCTTCACACGTTAGTGCAGCCCCACATCACGATATCCTCATGTTTTCACGATACTGACGGTTTTTCCAGTTGTTGATAACGGATTGGGGAAAGATATGTGGACGTTGCCTCTCAAGAATATCGAGAATGTGTTGTTTGTAAGTGTTGTGTGGCATCGTTGCTGTGATATCGCGATGTTTGGCATCGATTAACATGGCCTCCAGTACTACTTCCTCGGAGAACTCTTCTACTTTCTCGCACAGACCATGAACAAAATCTCGATTCTCTTCTTCTTGCACCGCATCTTCCAGCACAACAACCTCACCAGAGTCATTTGGGTGACTATCGGTCTCTGCCTGGCTTACGCCGCCGCCTTCTTCTTCGCGACGCTTTTCCAGTGCTGGCCCATCAACCACGCGTGGTTGCAGCTTGAGGAGAAGCACCTGGGCCGCTGCAACAACATCCATCTCCAAGGTTGGTTGAGCGCGATCTTCAACATTGTGCTCGACGTCATCATCCTCGTGCTGCCTCTGCATCAGCTTTACGAGCTTCAGATGCCCCTGAAGAAGAAGCTCATGGTCATGGTCGTGTTCTCCATGGGTATTTTGTAAGTCGAACCACCCTCCAAAACCTCTGCGAACTTTGCCAGAACCCCGACGCTGACCACCTCTCCAGCGTCACCATTGCCAGCATCATCCGTCTTCGCACCCTCGTCGTCTTCGCCAACTCCACCAACATCACCTACGACTACGTGGATGCTGCGTATTGGAGTACCATTGAGCTCTACGCCGGCATCATCACGGCGTCTCTTCCTGCAGTATACAAGTTGTTCACCGCTGTCACCTCCAAGAACGCCGCACTGTCGAGCATGAAGGCCAAGATGTCTGCCGGGTCCGCCAGCTCGGGAACTACCGACTCGAAGGGAACGACGAATTCAAGTGGTCTGGCTCGCCGGCTGTCGCTCAAGCGCTCCGAGGCGGAATTCGTGCTTCTGACGGATGTAGAGAGCGCAAAGAATCAGGAGTGGAAATAAAGAGGGGCGGTTGTTGATCTATAAGCAAACAGAAATAATGTGTACAGAGTGTTAATTATCTTTACCTGCAAGTTATTAATGATATACCTATTTGCTTTCATGTTTCGCTGCCACGCTGCCTCTGACCTATGCAACTACTCCGCCATGAGGTATTACTGATGGCGTCCTTTCCGTTTCTTGATGACAGGTTGAAGCCCAGTTTCATTGAACAATACGCCCCTTGGCTCTTATTTGACTTCACATGATTTCGCTTTCGATGGAAAAGTCTACGCACCGATGATGTCTGGGCAAAAGCTTCACAAAAGTTCAGTGATGTAGCTATCCAGCCGATTTTGACAGCGACAGTCCGAAGACCAGCAAAGCTTGCAGAAGAACGATACTAGTAGTCCAAAAGTGACAGATAATATATTCAAGTCTGCATTTACCATGATTTGCAGGGCAGTGTTGCGGGGGTTTCAGGTGGGATGAACAAGCTTACGGATCGGCCCGTAGGAATCGGATCCCGGGAACCATCAGGTAGGATTCTGCGTCTTGAAAACATCGATCTGACCGGAGATTAATATAAGAATACCATGGATCCCAGAGATAATAACCTGTTAACACAGCCAGGGCCATCTCCATGGCGTTTAAACCGTGTCCAAGCCAGTTTGGGTGACGTCCGGGTTAGTCCAGACGTGTTCGGAACAGCCCGGGCCATTGTGCACGGAGATAGTTGAACCCCGACGGAACGCTCCGAAATCCGGTCCCCAAAATAACAACAACTTCCCAGAAGACCTCGTATTACCATGATTACGTGCTCGGAAACTCTGGTTTTTGACTTGCTGGATGTGATACAAAACGAAAGAGCTAAGCATAAATGATATCCGTCTCCGTAAAAGCTCAGCCACCAAATATTTGGCTCACTCATCCTTCCGGGCCTCTTCTCACTGAATTGTTCCATGTCCTTCAATGAGGCTTTCCTTAGCCAAGGCCTCATTGACAACCACAGCTGCCTCCTCCTTTGACTTTTTGTAGTACGGCTTGGGCAGGTTGTCGTAGTATGGCACGACGATGACGTTGGGATCATTGCTATCACCGACCTGTATATCTCATTAGTCCTTTACTCGCATGAACTGCCGAAGAAGTGACCTACCATGGCTCTAGTACCAAGGTGATACGGCAGGTCTGACACCTTCAAGTTGAGCAATCCAGGCTTCTTAGAGCTTGTCAGGTTCTTCACCGTCTCCTTCAATGACTCCAGTGTCTTCTTCCCGCTAGCGTCGTCGCCTTCTTGAACATCAACCACAGCAGACTCGCAGCCAAACCCCTGCGCGACGACGTCGTACTTCACTGAGGGATTCATGGCGACGCACGGTCGCAGGGGCGTCTTCTCGCCGTAGATCATGTCCTGCCCGGCCTGCGACATGCCCCAGACGCTGTTGTTGACCACAACTGTCAGGATGTTCAGGCCGAACTTGGCGTACGTGTCGAGCTCGCCGATGTGGAAGCCTGCGCTGCCATCTCCGTGCATGTTGACTACCAGCTTATCCGGAGCGGCCACGGCAGCACCTGTGATATCATGTGAGTAACTAGATTATGTTCTCATTGGGAACAAGTTGACAGACCTAGCGAATAACCGAAGCCATTTCCCAGGAAGCCTAGGTATCCAGTCGTCGTGATGGACAGCGATGATCTCGCCTCATTCAAGCACTGGGCCGTCCACAAGCCACATTCTCCGCCATCAATGCAGACGATGCTACCTTCTGGAAGCGACTGGAAAAGCCCCTTGACGCCGTGGTACGGGTGCAACCGATTGTTATCCTTCACGATGACTGGCTCGGCTTCGCTGCCGGCCGAGTGAATATCAGGCTTCTTCAAGGCCATTGCCTTATCCACCCACTCGCTGGATGCCGGGAAGGGGGCTGTTGATGCCGCAGCCATCAAGGCCTTGGCTGCCAGCCCGACGTCTGATACGATGCCAACCTGGAGGTTCGTGTCAGTTCATGTATCTCAACAATTGGTTTTCGGACATCTGGTCTCACGTCAATCTTTCTCGACCGCCCAATCTCACCGCCGTCCAGATCCACTTGCACGACCTTCGCGTCAGCTTCATTTGGTACGATCGAACCACCTCTACCGCCCATCAAGAACCCCGTCCTGGCACCGAGCAAAAGAACAAAATCAGGCGGCTGGCCACCGCGAATTCGCAAGAAGGGGAGCTGAGATGCCGATCCGCCAAACAAAGGGTGAGCGCGAGAGATGGTTGTCGAAAACTTCGAAGAATGGAACACTGGCGTGTTTGTTGCCTCGGCAAGCTTCGTAATCTCCTCGACCGCTCTCGCCGCACCGGTAGATACTATGATGGCAGGTCGCTTCGCCTCTTTCCACAGCCCAATCGCTTCATCTATGGCTGCCGGATCGGGTCCTGGAGAGGCCACCGGCGGCGCCGTCACCGAGCCCCACGCTATGCTCTCCTTCTCAACGGGGGTGAATAGCACGTCGACGGGAAAGTCGACGAGTACCGGCCCAGGCGCGCCAGCGGTGGTAGCCCGCCATGCCAGGCTGACGATCCGCGGGATCTCGCCCGGGTTAGTAACGCGGTGGGCGAACTTGGTCACGGGTTTCGCGAGGACGACCTGGTCGTGGAAGCCCTGGAGTGTGTTGGTCTCGGCGTCGCGCAGCGGCTGCGAGCTCGTGATACAGAAGACGGGCGAACGGTCCGCGAACGCGGTGCTGAGGCCCGGGAGACCGTTACAGAAGCCGGAGTTCGCCGTGATGAAGCACACACCCGGCGTGCTGTTGCCCTTGACCTTGGCCCAGCCCTCGGCGGCCTGCACGGCGACGGTCTCATGCCTTACGTCAATGAGCTTGATATCAGCCTCGACGGCGGCGACGAGGAAGCTGTCGAGGTGACCGCCTGCCTTAGGTCAGCTTTGGTCAAGATAGGGGCCCTGCGAGGGAAGGGGTGGACGTGCCGTGGATGCCAAACGCGGTTGTTGCGCCTAGCTGGGCGAGGGACTGTGCGAGAAGGTCCCCGCCGAGGAACTCGCGGTTCTTTGGCTGCTTAAGGAGGAATGACATTGTCTAATAATGTCACTGGAGCGTCCGTGCCACGAATAGTTGCTACGGAATTTCTGAAGAAGTGGTTCTGACGATAGTCTGATGTCGCCAATGATACTTCAGGATTTCGATATCCGCAATCTCTTCGAGCGTGTTTGGAACGTTGGAAGGATATAAGGAGCAACAGATGCCCATCGAAACCACGTCCACCGAATACGAAATGGCACCAGTGGTGTAATTAATGTCGTCACACCATCCGATCTGCACCTCTAATCGAGTTCCCGCCCCGCAGTCGGCATATGGCCTTGTGCGGGGTTCCGCGGAGAGGTGAATACAGAACGCCGCTTGGCACCGAGGTACCAGCTTGTCACCGAGGTTCTTCTAGGTATGAAACAGGAAGAGATGCACGGAGTACGGGCTATCGATATCCGTTGTCACTCCTGTGAAGCCATCGTTGAGCTGCAATGGGTTTGAAGCAGCCAAGAGCGGTTAGGTCGTCGAACACTAGACCTCAGCCAAACCACAGCCAGCAAGCACATATAGGCGCATGATATGCATGTCGACGATTGATACAGCTTTCATATAGACGGGTGGCATGATAATCCAACATGAATTTTGGTTGTGACTAAAGGCGTTACTACGGCAGTATTCTAATTGAGTCTTGCTAACGGGGCTATACCTTCTAGTTATTCGAGCTGTGTCGCACCGCTTATGCCTTTCGAATTCTCTATTGAACTATCTTCTAGTTGTTGATGGGACACCTATGCACCCCTGGATAGGGATGTTGGACACCATTGGGGCGTAAAATCACACAACGGCTGGTGGTGCTTATTGATGTCTCGGTCTGGGGCTGGTGGGTATTCTCCGCCTCTATCGTTATAAATCGGCGCCGTGCACTCCACAAAGGGCCGAAAATAGCAGGGTGCGGGCCGAGAATGTCAAAGCCTTACAGCGCCACAGCCTAAAGCGACCGCTGCGGCGCCTAACGGGCAGCCCAGCTTAATAAACCTCTACATTGCCTAGGTACCTAAGGTACATGTAAGCACCGACTATCGAAAGCAGAAGCAACAAAATGAATAGTAGATGCAGGGGCGACGGCGGCAGGAACGCCAGAGACAACATAGGAGGCAGTGGCATAAATGAAGACAAAAAGGGCGCCTCGTGTTCGATTGGCCATGGATTGAAGTAGGCTTTCTTATTTCGGTTACTTGCCTGGACTGAGACGTTTGGGGTCTCTCTCAGCGCTAGTTGGTGCACTGCACAGCCCTCAAATTAGACGCAAACACAATGGCCAGAGCGAGCCTTTGCCAAGCCACTCCGTAGCGCAGTCAGAGATCGCGCATCACGTGTGCCAAAGCGCGACTCAGCTTCATCCTCCCAAGCCCCCGAACCTGCCGTCTCACCTCATTTCTTCCATCTCACGTCGTCTTCATTCAACATGACGCCTGTCAATCTTTTCCTTATTCTTTTAACAGCTACGCCGATTCTCACACTAGATGTACCCAGCAATGTGAAGGACTTTTACGACTTTGTACGCGGCCGAGGGGAATGCAAAAATGTCCTGAAAAGCGGCTTCCACAGCGCCGAAAACGACAGCGGAGACTTCGGCTACTGCGGTGATTATTTGGACAAGTACAAAATCATCTACTTGCAAGGAAAAGATGGACAGCTGGTCAACATGGACGTCGACTGCGACGGCGCTCAGGGCGGGGCCGACGGCCGCTGTGGCAGTTCCACCGATACTCAGTCCGAGACGTCATTCCGAGACGAAGTGAAAAGCTACGGCACCAGTCAACGCGATCTCAACGCCTCTGTTCACCCATTTGTCGTCTTCGGTAACCAAGGGACCCAAAAGAATTGGCCCACATTCGATCCACAGAAGCACGGCGTCGAGCCACTCAGTGTCATGGCTGTCGTCTGCAACAACAAACTGGTTAGTCTTCGCAGTTTGGCTGTCCTTTTAACAAACCTGTTTTGACTTGATGTTGCAGATCTATGGCGTTTGGGGCGATACCAACGGCGACGACGGGCCGCAAGCCATGGTCGGCGAGGCGTCTCTTTCTCTCGCAACGGCTTGCTACGGTAACCGCATCGCCGGTAACAACGGCCATGACGACAATGATGTTCTTTACGTCGCATTCACCGGCAATGACGCTGTCCCCGGGAAGACTGCGAACTGGACCGCTTCGAACTTTGACGAGTTTCAAAGCAGTATCGTGGACATGGGCAATAAGCTTGTAGAGCGCATAGGAAGCGGCAGTAGTGACAGCGCACCCTTGGCGAAGTGGCTCGTTTATTTCTCATTCGTTATCGGGACCACCTTGGCCTTGTTTTAATATCTATAACTCGGTTTCTGTCGGAACAACCTCGGCGTGGTGATTTAAGGTTTCACCGCAAAGCTCCTATTGGCTCGCTTAACGAGCCAATCAGAGCGCAGGAATCGGACGCTAACCCGATCGTCTAAGATCGCGGTCTTGGTGACGATTCCTACATCAACAACAACAAGAACAGCAGGATCCATACGAATATACGTATATTCTGCTACGCCGTACGGCCGACCCGACGTGACTGAAACCAACAGTTTCCATGTTCATGTTGATTGGCGTCGACTGGAGCTTTAGGCGGTTTCCGTTGTTCAATTCTTGTATCAACTGCAGTTGTTCATTTCTTTTAAAAGATCAATAGAGGCCACTGCAGAAAGGAAGAACTTGGCTAATATCAGACTAGATGGGTTCCACGTTCATCCTCTTGCCAGATGACCGATGAAAGCTGTAGTTCTGTCCTGCATTTGATGGTCACTTTATGTTTACATGTAATTCGCATCTGGGGCTTGGGGTGATGCCTATTGGCTCATCTTCCTCAGGATCGACGAGCCAGTGTCTAGCAAAATGAGGTCTCGTGCCCTTCGCTAGTCGCCGAGTTACCAAGGCAAGCCTTCGTCATCGGCCCCACCAGTCTGGATGCACCTGATCGGAGTTGTGTTCCGAGAATCCTCTGCTCACCCTCGTTCTTTATCGAATGTCGCCAAGCGTTTAAGCTGGTCTCATCCTCGGGATTAATCCCAATGGTCAAGCTTGAGGCAAGCTCACTGAGCTTGGCAAAAAGCTCTTAGCTTGGTGCAGTTCTACAAGCGCACGAATAAGCCTCCCGAACCCAATGATCCCTGGTACCCCGGATTCAGATCTGCATCCTGCCAAGTCTAGATTCCTCGGGGTAGATGGTGCGGGGTGCGGAGATCCCGCGGAGTTGAGCACCGGGGTACATTCCTTCGCTGTCGCATGATTGTTCTGTTGGTCGTTGGAGAGATATAAGGTGCGACCTCCTCTCGGTGGAAGTATTGCTGAGGTCCTTCTTATCTCTTCCACGTCGCTCGCGCCGGACACAACGAAGCAGTCATCATGGCCAGCATCAAACCAACCGAAGAGGCTGTGAGCGATCGAGACCTCCTCGGAGAAAAGCCCATCGAGTCTTCCCGACTAGCGGAGCTTACGGAAGCTGAAAAAGCGATCGAAAAGAAGCTCGTCCAAAAGATAGACTTTATCATTCTGCCTCTGATTATTACCGTCTATCTCTTAAACTGGATCGACAGGTAAGGGTTTCCGACAAAACACTGTCGTGAAAGAAGCTGATAAGAGGGAAGGAACAATTATGCCTCCGCTCGCCTTGCTGGCCTCGAAGAAGACTTGAGCTTGTCACTAACACAGTACCAAACTGGTCTCTCAATTCTTTTTGTGGGCTACATCCTCGTCCAGATTCCGTCCAATCTGCTGTTGAACTGGTTCGGCCGGCCATCGCTGTATCTTGGTTTCTTCACTATTGCATGGGGCCTGGTATCTGCATTGACGGCCTTGGTCCAGAATTTTGCGGGCATTGTTGTTTGCAGGTTCATCCTCGGCTTTGTTGGTTCGTGACCTGCCCCCAAAGTTCACCATCCCTTGGTTATTCTAACTCGCTCATAGAGGCGCCGTTCTTTCCCGGTGTTCTCTTTTATCTCTCGGTCGGTATCCCCTCTTCATGGTTTCGCAGGTTAGGGCTTGACTAACTTGAGCCTATCATAGAAATGGTATACCAAGAAAGGGATGAACTTTCGCATGAGTATTTTCTACTCCGGAGCGCTCATAGCTGGGGCCTTTGGCAATTTGATTGCCGCTGGTATTCTTGATGGCCTTGGCGGCGTTAGAGGTCTTTCGGCCTGGCAGTGGTTGTACATTATCGAAGGGGCGGGTGAGTACTTCCTGCAACTTTTTCAACTGTCATACTCGGTTACTGACAGTAACTAGTTACTGTGGCGGCGGGAATTATGGTTCTTTTCTTCTTTCCGGACTTCCCACAGACCTGGCGAGTCCTCTCGGCAGAGATGCAACATGTCGGTAAGTGGCTCAGCAGCGACCCTTCTTGGACTTGCTCCTTGAACACTTCTCATTTTTGATAGCGAACCGACACATGGCGCTCGAAGCTGTCGAGGCAGATACCGAAGAGGAAGGTGTTTCGTCCCAGCTGAAAGGTCTCAAGCTTTGCGTAACCGACCCTAAAGTGTGAATTTTCTCCTTGATTTACATGGGACTCACTGGGGCGCAAGGCTTTGAATACTACTTTCCGACTCTCACAAGGACGCTTGGCTACAGAAAATTTATATCATTGCTTCTAGTTGCTTCTCCACACGTCGTCATTACCATTTGGAGTTACGCCCACGGTCTCATCAGCGACCGCTTCACCACGCGGTACTGGTTCTGCATGTACCCGGCTGCAGTATCCATCGTCGGCTTTGTGGTTTTCATGACCACCGATGTTTTTGGACCAAAGTACATGACCTTCTTCTTCATGATGTTTCTCATGAATATCAACGGAACTCTCTTCAGCTGGATTGCGGGTGTGGTTTCTCGCCCACCGGCCAAGCGGGCGGCGGCCTACGCCCTCATCAACTCACTAGGGAACTCGGTGAGCATTTGGACGCCTTATACGTATCTCGACAAGGAGTCTCCATTCTTTTATACGGGCATTGGCATCGCCGTAGGGTTGATCGCCATGGCTGCGATCCTGATGACCGTCCTTCGGTTTATGCTCATCCAAGAGAATAAGCGTCTGGCCAGGCTCGAGAACGAGAACACTCAGCTTACTCCAAAGGAACTGGCAAGGCTGGAGAAGACTGCCCAAGTGGAGGGCATTAGCCTGACAGCGGCGAGGGCTCTGAAAAAGGGATTCAGATACACTATTTGATTGGGGCAATCAGTTAAGCCCTGCTTGACCAATAATGTAGCCGACCTTTGGGATGAACTTGACACGGTCGATGTCACAGTTTGTAAAGTAAGTTACCCACGTGTAGTAAATCCCTGGCCGCATAGCGCCATAAACTCGAGTGGTTAAACCCAAGGTTCTGTATGTAGGTTTAGAAAACGACTCTGGTCTTTTTATATTGTATTATACGTATCCTTTTCGAAGTGCATTAGGAGTATTGTACGTACGTCAACTCTTCACTCTTCACTCTTATTCAAACCAACCTGTTCTGCTCAAGTCTTCGGGTACGAGTTTTTCCCGTTCTCGGGCCTAGCCCCGGCCCCGACTCCAACCCGACTCCCGTCTCACCTTCCTCCAGCTCCACCCGGGCTGAGGACATGATGAGACATTGGCATGCCACTTACCTAGCATGAAATATCGCTGTAATTTCCGCACGGAAAGCGAGAGGTGCTGCATCAAACGGAGGTATAATAGTGATCGACTTGTCGCCATGAATGAATGAATAATAGCTTGAAGTAAGCCCGGCTAGTGGTCTGGGTTTCTTCCCATTTTCGCAATACACCAACAGAGAAGTGAAAGATGACGCTTTACAAAGACATAAAAGCAGTTCTCAAGCACCTTAGTGACATTCAAAATCAACAGCTCGCATGTTTCGAACCCGCGACCTGTCTATGCTTCTCATTGACCCAGTCGAAAAGTCTGGAGGCTTGCCATATTTACCTCAAGATTAGAGTTTAACCCCACTTTCCATTAGAGGCGGCAATAGGAAAATAAAGTCAACAGCTATTACTGGCCCTCACGGCAGAGGAGGGGTGTGGCCCCTACTGCTCGCATTGGATAATGCAACGTTCTGAGATGAACACAAACTCAAAAGTCCCCAAAAGTCCATCCCGCCGGGCCCTCCTCAATATTAAAAAGTCAACTTTCCGACTCCAGCAATGCCTCGACGCTGGCAAGTGAACGGCCAAATCTCCAACACTCCTTTGTTTCAATTTTTGCCGATGTCCTGAGCAAACCCCTCGCTCTCTACCGAGAAGCTTCTTGCAGCTTTTGTGGCCATGGTTGGCCAGTCACTCACGACCGCTCTGGTGCTTGTCCAGATCGCTTGTGCGCACTCATTTTCGAGCGATCATCTTCGGGGCCATGGTCGAGATTTTGTCTCGCGCGATGTTCCTGAATTTGAAGAGGCGAGGAGACGACCCGGGAACGTCTTCGTGCCCATCTCCCACGACCGTCCCATTTTAATCCCTTCTCGAGACGACCATCCACAGAAGCCAGTCGGAGTAAACCAAGACGGCCCCCTCCAGACGAACAAGTTTTACGCCAACTTCTTCGCCAACAAACAAGATAACGCGACATGGACTCACCCTTACTCGGTGTGGTGGTCAAATGATACCGTCAAGCAGGGCCATGGCCTTTGCATTTCCCACACAGACAGGAGGGACTTTGTATACGGCCCGGGAGACCCGGTCAAATCCTTTGAAGATCCTCATTTCCGGCAATCCATCGCTCTGTCTGCCCAGGAGCTACAGAAAGGCACGGTGCTGACGACAGAATCGCCGACGGCGTTCTCCGTCAAAGTCAACTTCGCACCCCGGAAGGGTGCTAAACCGCTCATTTCGTTCCCTCTTGTGCAGGGAATGGCCTTTGTGACCGGCGTCTACAATGACGCCACTGTCCTCGTACAGTCCGAAAAGCACTTCTCGAATATCACTGACCTTGGACTGAGCTTCCGAGGCCTTGGCTCTGCTGTCTATGGATGGAGTGCCCGGCTAGGCGATGGGTCGACCTGGTTGATTTATCTCAACCCGGACCGCAGGACCCTCCAAAGGCCAGCTCTCAGAATGCTTGATAGAGGGACGCTCTCGGGACCCCGAGGCTTCAGCGGAACGATCCAGGTTGCCAAGAACCCCAGCGGAACGACAGGCATCGATGTCTTCAGCAAAGCCGCCGGAGCGTACCCTGTGAGCGGTAAGATCTCAGGGTCCGTCTCGGGCAGAACCGGCACGTACACTATCTCCTGGGAAAAAGAGGGCGGTAGGGATCGCCCGCTACTAATGTTTGCTCTGCCTCACCATGTCAGATCTTTCGACAGGCAGACTGCACGCGGCCTGACCGATATCAAGTTGGCCAGTACTACGAAGGGCATCGCCACTGCCACTTTTGCAGATTCATTCACAATGATTGAGGGCGACCTTCCAACGGACATTGGCTTCGATCCATGGTCACCGCGTCTGGGTTCTGTGGGCTCCGTAAACGCCCACGGTGGCGGGGTATCAAAAGAAGCAAGAGACTTCATTGTCGAAGCCGGAAAGTTGGAGCTTACGAGAGATATTGCGAACCTTACGAACTTGACGTCCAAGTACTACGCTGGAATAGCCTTCTCTGTGTACGCAAGGGCACTGTATGCGGTTGACAAGATCGCCGGAGACAGCTCATACACAGCCGAGGCACTTCAAAAGCTTGAGACAGCATTCGATATATACGTCAACAACTTGGAACCGAACCCGCTGATTTACGACAGCGTTTGGAAAGGCCTTGTCTCCAACGGCTCCTACGGCAACGGCGACTCTTCAATCGACTTTGGCAACACATTCTACAATGATCACAACTTCCACTATGGTTATTACGTTTACACCGCTGCAATGATCGCCTACTTCAACCCCTCATGGCTGACGAAAAACAAGGGAGTCAATAAGATCTGGGTCAACAATCTGATCCGCGACTGGGCTAATCCTTCAGCGAAGGACCCTTTCTTCCCCCAATCACGCTCCTTCGACTGGTTCCACGGCCACAGCTGGGCACGAGGCGTGCTCGAGGCGCCGGACGGCAAGGACCAGGAATCCTCAGCCGAAGACGCCTTCTCGACGTACGCCATCAAGATGTGGGGTTGGGTAACAGGCGACGCTGCCACTGAGGAACGGGGCAACCTCCAGCTCGCAGTCAATGCCCGCAGCCTGCAGTCCTACTACCTTTTGTCCAGCGACAACGACATCCAACCACCCGAGTTCGTCGGTAATCGCGCTGCGGGCATCCTCTTCGACCGGATGGTCAACCACACGACCTACTTCGGCGACCAGGTCGCTTTTATTCAGGGCATCCACATGTTGCCGATCGTACCCAGCAGCGCGTACGTCCGCAAGGCCTCCTTCGTGCGCGAGGAGTGGGACCAGTACTTTGCTGGCAACAAGAGCGGCTCGATCACAGGTGACGGTTTCGTCGGTCACGTGTACGTCAACCTCGCTATCGCGGACAAGGCCGGCGCAGTGGAGAGTTATGAGTTCATGAAGACCCAGACGGTGAATAGCTCTTCTATGGTCGGGTTGAGTCTGGCTTGGAATCTGGCGTACACCGCGGCTGTGGGTGGAAGCCTGGATTCGAAGTCAAGCTCGAACTCGACCGGATAAATTACAATTGAGCCCATTATCCACGTCTGTCTTCATCCGCCAACTAAGTCTTTTTTTCTGGGCAGATGTCGAGTGGCCCCTCGGAGCTTATTTGTTACAACTTGTATTACTATATGGCAACATCATAATACCTTACTCATCGGCTAATTTCAATAGAGGCTTCGTAACTTTCAGCCCCTTCCTGCCAGTATTCGTTGCATCTAGTGCTCTTGCATGTTCATATCACACGAATCATCAGGGTCGGGGCATGAAAGCAGTCAAAGGCATGATTCAGAATGGCTGATAATTAGTTCGTGTCCGGTAATTAGAACTTAGGGCGCGAGATGCTGCACTCGTAAAAGTCAATTTTCGTCGAAAGTTTTACATATTTTCACACCAGATCCGGTATATGAATGACTTGAGAAAACTCCTTTCAAAATAAATTTCAGCTGTCTCAATTAATAGAGGTGAAACAGAGTTGATGTCCCCTCTAACATTCGCAATACCATCGTGGGACTTAATAGTAGGTATATCTCAGATCTACTCACAGATCAGGCGACTTTCACTGGCTATGTAAATAAAACTAGTGCGTTTATTTGTAGTCCCCTGATTACTCACTCCTTCTGCCAATGAATGGCTGGTAATTGAGCAGAAGGGGGACGAATGCGCTTCATTGACAACTGACTGGTGCCTGTCGCGGTCGAGACCTAAGGAGGTATCAACTACCAACCTGTACGGCGAAAGTGAAATGATTTTACTAATGATTAATAAGCAGTAATATGGATGCTAGGAAAAGCTTGAACATCGGGGTGGGCGGAAATGAGGGGGATCATTACTATGAGCACTGAGTTGGATGGTGCAAATGGTGTTCCTACAGCGCTGCCGCAAATGCAATCAAGTCAATTTTGCCCCCCATACTTGTCAACTTGGTGATCTTTTTCTTAGGCTTTAATTATTAGCTAACTCACAAGTATAGTAAATTGAACACTATAATAAACGATATCATCACTACTTCCTAATCGGGTAATAAGTAAATAAAATCATAATACCCCTAATAACCTAAAATAATTCTAAGGTATTTGTCAGAATATCGGTAGCCATTTGGCGCCACCTGTTGCCGCAAATACTCCGATTGGCTCGATTAGCGAGCCAATCAGAAGTGACGGATCTGTTACAAGTCTGTCACACTCGCTGTTGTCAGCAGGTACGATTCGTCAACCAACAACAACAGTAGACTACTACGAATATATCGATATTTTCCCAGCTTAAGCTGTATGGCTAGTAAACTTTGCGCCTGGTGAAGTGAATTTAATACTGATTAGTGGTTGAATACTATTTCCGTAGATTGGTAAGGTGAACCCTTATTAGAAGAGACGATATGGCGAGATCCCGGGATGATTATGGATAATAGATCCCGATAATATTGTGTTATGAGAAGACTTTATGAGATCCTCGGGAAGCCATAACTAAATTCCTGGTTAAAGTGTAAGTTAATAGGTGATTACGAGCCTTCTTAGGAGTCCGCGATGACTTCGCTGGAATAAATACGTTTAATGTAAAAAAGTATAATTTCTGCGTCTATTATATATAATTTTCATAATAACCCTATAAGAAGGTGACATTCGATTAGTTTTCTGCTTGAAGTTGAAATTAATCCCTTATGTAACCTCGATAGTATAATTATTTACCCTCTTAATTATTTTAACCCTAATAACCACGGAAAATACCTTGAAATTAGTATATAATTGCGAAGGGCTGGTCCTAGGCCTTGTCTCAACCGAAACGTAGCCAAATACTGTTTATTTCAAGCGGAAGAGGAAAAGGGTAAACTACGATATAGCGCGAAATGTCTACTTCCTAGGGGTTGGGCACTAATGGGGCACCGGTGTGAGCCCGGGCTATGCCCGGGCATAACAACCGGGCTCAGCCCGTGACAATAATAAGAAAACTATAGAATAATAAATATCTTTCGTAAAAAAACGTCTAATCGCAATACTCTATATATTATTTAAACCACTACAATAACTTCTACCCCCCTAGAAATTTTCAAAGAAATTAACCAAAGTCTATTATTATAAAAGCAGTTTACAAAACATTAATTAAATATATAAACATTATAATATTAATAATAGTATTATATTTCAAAAATTATATGTACTAAAAAAAAGGCGCCGACCGATCTACAACCTCTTATTAATCAGGTCTATCTATGTATAAGACATCAAGTCTAATAATTCAACCGAGGGGTATGAAATTGCTTACTTGGGTGGTGGCGATGGTGTCAACTTGACCGATTGGCTTGTATGGCTTGCCAAGTGACTTGCACTTGCGGCAGCGCTGTGTTCCTGGAAGTCTGGACCGCGTGTTCGCCATCAGGTTATGCATATTCGGCAATCGCCAGCACATTGGCCAAAGTCAACCCGCGTGAATCAAAGGTTTAGGCCAGAGAAGATGCATGTGGTGAAGCGAAAGTCCCAAAACCGCTTTAAAAATCTTGGAAAATTTGTGCGAGCCTGCACTCAAACTCTTGGTGGTTCGTATTTTAGTTCGGGTTGACAAAATGGTGTAGAGCACGTAGAGCACAACCTGAAATAAACTCGGCTCATGTGGAGCCATCATTGTGTTTTACTTTCGGTATTCCTCATCCTTCTCAGCCTCGGTGAAGCCACGCCGGCAAGCATCCTGTGAGACGAAAGGGACCGCGGTGGTTATTTGTGGCTACCCTTTGGCACATATACATGCGCTTGCCGATAATAAAGGCGGATCAGGTGGTGCTTGCTATTTGTGACAACAAGGTCCCGATTGAGTGTACGGAGCGGGTGGGAATAACGATTGATTATAACTACTTCACTACATGAGCGCCCTTCCGCCGGGGCCCCTGTTACCCCTATATATAAGTAAAAAGGGTGAAAAGCCACGTATATACAAAAACACCCTTGTGTACCAGTGGCGCCGCCTTAAGGCCACTTTCGGCACACTTACACGCATCCGGCCTTTTAGGATTACCCTTCCATATGGCCTAGACCCACGCCACGTTATTAGTCAGGGCTCGCGTCGTCACACTATTCACATGCGACGTGTAATCGACTCTTCGGACGAACTCAATTTTTTTACGCAAGTAGGAAGAGGCACCCAGCGGAGGTTGCAAGACTCAGTGACTGATCTTTGCCTGGCATCTTCTATGTCATGTCGAACGGAATGGACGGACCATGTTCGTGAGAAGGAAGTTGGTGGCCCATCCGTAGGAGTAAGCAGGATAAGATTCTTGCGATGTCCGCGCGAATGACTTCTCCGTCGCACCTCCGCATGAATGCCCAGAAAACCTTCAGGACGAATAACACGAAAGTTCGGGTTCTTCCCAGTGGCGTCTTGACGTGTACTCGCGAGGCCATGTCGAGGAGCTAAGCGGACCCGGCCGCGTGAAGGATCACTCATACACACTCATAGCAGAGGGGAAGTGAGGTGGGCGATGATGTGAGGCCGGCGCCGACCCCGGCGCCGCTGACATGTGCGCGACCTGGATCCATGGCCGGCCTTGAGGGGACAATGTTAATGACGGCTCGACTCCCGCCAACCACGCTCGCGCTCGCTTTCGCTCCCCAGTTTACTGCCACCTCCGATCGGCGCGTTGCACTCAGGCTTCAAGTGCAACCTCGAGGCTCTGCGCTGGTCCAGTACAATCCTCCCCGAGTTTGCCGCCCGGCACAGAAGATGAGTCCCCCCAACTAGTCTGCATGACCATTTGACGTCTGCCAAGTTAACTTAGAGCATGACATATCACACCATCGTCGTATCGTAGGGCAGAGTTTTGGCGAATAAAGAATGAACAAAATCGTAAAAGATGGTCGTAAAGGACGGGCTCGGAGGTCCGGGCCAACTCTATTCAAACAATATCACGACGACGTTTGGCTCGCGGGGGATTTCTGAAACAGACGGCGCGGAATCCTACGCAAACTTCTGGTCGACTTTCAATCCACACACGACTGGCTTATTCCGGTAATCCCGCTTACGTCCGTTACTAATCCATGACGGCGGTGTTGAGGTGGCTCGTCCGTCTGATGTTCAGACAGAGTTTAACCCGCGCGGGGAGGAAGGGAGGGGCGGGGCAGATCATCCGGGGGGGATGTGTGTAAGCTAAGAATAGGGTTGGCCGAAGTCGTCCGGGCCCCAGCCTTGCAGTCGTATTCGCGAACGTCGTCGGCCGGCCGAGTAGGAGTTGCTAGGATGCCGGAGGCAACTTCAAGGTTGGTCGCCGGCTCCTTCGCCCTCGGGAACGACGTATACTCAACTCCCCCATGACCACGCCTTGCTACGTGGCCAACCTCGCAGATAAGATTTGATCGGCATATGGAGGAATCTCAGCCCTCTCGCACCCGGGTGAGTAAGGGCTATTATTGTCCGATATAGTCGCGAGCCATGGGCGGGGGCCCGGGCCAGAACGCGCTGCGGTTCGACAGGGCGGCATGGCGATGTTGAATCCACCCGTTCAATTCCCGAAAGCTTAATGCGATGGAGATGTAAGCGCCGCTTAGAGGACCTCATATCACCACGACGTTCGAGAATTCCGTCATCTCTGAAGAGTATCCTTCCAGCTGGGCTCTTCTCCTACAGAATCTGCTTCAAGAAGCGCTGTCAGCGGGACTGGCGCGCCGAGTTCCTGCACATCCAGTGGCTCTCCCGTCACTGTTCGTCTAAATCGAATGTGAAATCGCGGGTGTCTCAAGCCTATGTCGAGCGGGCTATCCAGCACGTGCAGGATTCCATGTTTTTGGTGCGCGGGAGATCGGACGGGCGAATCAAGCTCCCGGCGGCTCAATTCGCGATGCAGGCGGACATCTTAATTTGTTCGGATTTGGAGTGAACTTTGCTTTCGCGCAGTATAGGCTTTCTGTGCCATACCACCATCGGCATGGGTGGCCTGGTTTAAGGGTTGTTATTGCGATTGAGCGCAACTGCCAGGTCGACAACATATCGCGCTTATTCGTGTCGGCATGGAAGATCGAGATCCGAAGGCTGAGGGAATAAGGTATTGGCTAAGCCTGGATGAGGAGGAGCCAAGTCAGCCGCCCTGAGAATTCATCAAGTATCAAGAGTTGTTGTTCCTTGGCAGTACAGCCCAGTGTTCTTGAGTATAAGTATCTCCCTGCGGTGCCGAGATTGCCGTTCTTCTTCTCTCTCATCATCACATCCAACCTTACCATCGCTTCTACTTCATCTTTATCTTCTTCTCTTATATAACTACAAGCCTCGACACCATCTTCTCTTGCACACCATCTTCTATTTCTTCCTTCTCCTTTCAACCAGCAACAATGCATATCCCATCCCTGCGCCAGGCTGCCACTGTTGGCATGGCGGTCTATGCCATTGCCGCTGTTGCCGCACCTGTGGCTGAGCCTGCCACTGATGCGACCGACATTGTTCAGGTTAGTTTCTCCATGAACAGTCTCTTTTTAAAAAAGGGGATGCTAACATGGCTACAGCGTGCCCCTGAAGCAGCTGTGAGTAACACTGATTGTTTAACATAACCCAGCCCTCCATTATCACCAAGCAAGACTAACTCTCTATTCTTCCACCCGAATAGGCTGAAGCTGCTCCTGTAAGTCACCCAACCCTAGCCTTTTCCCTTCAACCTACTAACATCATAACTCTAGGCTTTGAGTGACGCTGTTGTCGCACGCGATGACAAGAAGAAGGACGACAACAAGGACGTCCAGAACAAGTGCAAGCGCGGAGACAACGGAAACAGAGACTGCGACAACTACGGCGACTACAGCGGTGGCCACGGCGGTCAAGGAGGCTACGGCGGTGGTGGCTACGGCGACCACGGCGGCGGCTACGGAAATGGCGGCTATGGCGGCGGCAAGGGTGGCCATGGCGACGACCAGCACAAGGGCGACCAGAAAGATGACGGCCTCGACAAGCGCGGAGGCGGGGGCGGTGGCTATGGAGACCACGGCGGCGGCTACGGAGGTGGCGGATACGGCGGCGGTGGCTACGGTGGTGGTGGCTGCGAGGGCCACGGGGGAGGTGGCTATGGAGGTGGAAAGGGAGGCGGATATGGTGGCGGCAAGGGCGGCCATGGCGGCGGCTGGAAGAAGAACTACCAGCAGGATGACAAGAAAGATGACGGCCTCGACAAGCGCGGAGGCGAGGGCGGATACGGCGGAGGAGGCTATGGTGGTCACGGCGGAGGCTATGGCGGCCACGGCGGCCACGGCGGCCACGGAAGCCACGGAGGCGGCGGCTACGGTGGCGGAAAGGGAGGCGGCTATGGTGGCGGCCATGGTGGCGGCCATGGAGGCGGTGGCTACGGACACGGCGGCGGCAAGGGCCCCTGGCGCCGCGACGAGAGCAGCGCCAACCTCGACCTGACCGGCCACCCGTGGGACGTCTACGACGACTAGACGACTTCGCCCCCTTCAACTCACCAGCATTACTTCTCTTCTTCTTGCGTTAGTTCTTTGGTTTGGTGTGGAGGAAATTTGGCAACTTCAAAAGCTTCCTGAACTCAGATTCAGTGTACATATTTAACAGACAATTCAATTCTTTACGCTTCAAAAACCTTCTTGCTCTACTTCAGTGTGATAGTCAATAAGGTTGAACCAACATCTTTCCACAGTATTCTCTGGAGACTAGCTGTGGCTCTAACAGAACTGATAACATGAATGCCAAACCACTCAGTCTAATGAGTACCGAAGTAGCATTTCCCGCATAATCTATGTTGCTGTTGTTGTTGTATTTAACGCCATGGCGGCAAGGGCGTAGCCCTTGCGGCAGACCTCCCGAGGGGTATGTGGTGTGGAGAGACGCAGGCTTAGATTACTTACTTTATAGTATACAGCCCTTACTAGTGTCCTCCAAATCTTATTTATTAGCTATTATTCGTTTAATCTATCCCTAGATCCTACTAGTTCCTCCAGTTTTTTTGCTTCTTATTTGGTTTCCCTAGTAGGGTATGTTAGTTAGTTATTTTAAAGGACTAGCCGGAGGTTAGCCCTTAGTAATGTGAGTAGATTTTCTAGAAGAAGCTTGTTATATATAGGAAAGCCTTAATATTTTTAGGATTAGTGATTAACCCCTTAAAGTATTACTCGAGTAATCCCATAGGTCATATAAGCTTTAATAAACTAAAAGGGTGGAGGGTAGGCCACCGTTACCTCCTCACTAGGGTTTTTCAGCAATAAACTAAGTAGTCTACATCTTTTACTTCCCTATAAAAGTAGTTAAATAGGGCTTTATCGTGGTTAAAGTGTTAATAATATTGTTCGAAATCTCTGTGGCCTAGACGGGCCGCTAAAAGGTGATAAAGGGTAGCTCGTAGAAGGGCCAGTTTAGGGGGGCTGGATAAGGTGGCCTCGAGCCCTAGTTGGGCGTATTGGTTTATTACCTTTTTACACTACTATTGTCTATATTAGGCCCATATTCATTTCTTAGGGAGTTATTTAATCCCTATTAGGGTTATTAGTTAATCTAAGAGTACTAGGAGTGTTATGCTCTACTTAGTTAAGTAGTTTACCTTTTTATTATCTTTTATCCCCGAATACCCTAGGGCCTAATAGATATATATATTATATCCTAACCACCTCATAAATTTCTAAGAAGGCTGCTTATGAGGAGTTTAGAGTTTCACCTTATATCCCCTCGATAATACTAGTATTATTAATATAAATGTGGATAGGCTGGCCTTGGGATATAAGGAGGGCTCACCGGAGCCCTGCCTTCACTCCTTTAGCCTCGCCGTTAAACACTTCTACTAAACTAAATCGGCTATAACCTTAAGTTATACACTTATTACTTTTATAAATAATAAATCCATATCCTATAACTCTATTATCGTGATAGCCTCCTAGCTGAACTAGCCCGTTCGGTCTGCAGAGCCAGTCACGTGATACTGCACGTGACCCGTATTACGTAACTTCACCCTTTCTGTAGCCTATTCAGAAGCGGGCTTCGCCCCGTAGTTAGACTTCTAGAAGACAGGCCACTTTCTACTAAAATGACTCCGTTCGTTACGCAGGCTTCACCACATCTATTAAGTATTTTAAAACTATTTAAATAAATAATTACATAATTATTTAGGACGGTTTTTAATTAGCTCTGAAAGGTCTTAGTAGTTTTCTTTTTTGATTGTAGAACTATTGGGTTATATGACCCTGGGAGGTATTGTGGTTAGAGTAGTGCTTGTCAAGAATTGTATATGGGCACGATGTAGGGGGTCAATTCGTGATGTGTATTGTCCTTCTGTGTCCTCATGCCTGTGAGTGCCCCTAAGGCACCTTTCTAGCGTGCCTTGTGTGACTAAGCACGTGTTGTGTGACTAAGCGTACCTCGAGTGGCCCTCCTGCGCCTTCAGCACCTCGGGCCTACCACCCCTTTTAACACAGCCCTTTAGCCTTCATAGCTCGGGGTCTTATTTCTACGGCGTACTTACACCTCGAAGAGCTCCTCCTACGCACTTTATACGCAGCAGCGGAGGCTACCCTTTAGGGGTAATAGGCCTATTAATTTCCTCCCTATTTACCTCCTCTTTTAAAGATCACTCTGCTCTAAGCGGTCTCTATGAGAGGGTTACTCTTTTTGCGTGGTGGTCCTGTCTTCTTTTCTACTAGTTTTAGTTATTTTATAAATTCCTTAAATAGTTATTAAGTAAAACCCTTTATGAGTCTATTTACTATGAGATCCTTTATGGGTATATAAATAATATTAATTATACTGTTCTTAACTTTTTACCTAAGTTAATAATTATATATATTAATATGCGGAGGTTTATTTATAATATTATTAGTTTTTCGTTAACAAAGTATAACGTACATGATAAGCGAGCAGTTCAGACAAGCGAGTGGTTCACCCTACCACGACTACATCACTTTAACTAAATATTCTCGACGCACAAATAACCAAATCAATTAAAACTACTCAGAATCATTTTCTTTAGACATTTCTTCATTAAACTAACATATTCGCGAATTATATCCCGTATTCCCGCAGATGCCACAACGCCGTTGACCTAATTCAGTCCTCGGTTTACAACCACTACTCCAGCGCATTTCCTCTTTTACCTAGACTATTACCTCCCTCTGGGACTATAAGTCCTCCACCTCAATTATAATAAGACTCCCTCCTTTCCTTAGATGTGTTTTCTTAGTTCTCCGGCGCCAACTAAGGAGGTTATTTTCCTCCTAAAACACTCTAACCTTAAATTATATTAAAATAAACTTATAACGTGGTTCATCATTGAGCGGGACACCATCATCGACCCGGACACTTTTCCCACCTCTATTATCCTCCCACTTTAATACGTCTTTTTTTCTATTATATAATACCTAATACCTTATCCGAAAATAGGATTAATTTAGTAATTAAAGTGATTCAATTAACTCTATAATTAAGTATCCGACGTATAACGATTATTTATAATGTTCCTAAAGTTACCTTTTATATTAGAATAAATAGTCGAACTATTAAAGCCGATAATACTAATATACAATTAAATTTAATAGAGACCGAGGAGGAGGTAATTATTTAATATATTATTGACTTGGATTTTCAAGGATTCTCGCCCCGACGTGTAGATGTGGAAGATATGGGTAATATACTGCTCCGGAAGTGTGCTTCCCGACCAGTCGGGAAGCGCTGGATAGAATGCTTCGTCTAGCGATGCCCAGAGCTTAAGATGCGATTTTCTTGTGTTTATGATTATTAGAGAGGCCTCTACGAAAATTCTATGATTATTGAGCTTTGGTTTTAATTTATGGCTAATATGTGATTAAAATATAGTATTATGAATAAAGACTTTTATAATTTCGATAAGATTAGTTTTATAATAAGTATAATCTAGTTTAGAATAATTATTATATATTCTAATTAAATTAAAAACCTAAAAAAAGGTTTAACTTAGTAATAAAAAATGGGTAATAGTGATTTGTTATGTTATTAGTAATGGTTATACGATGCTGCTTTTTTTGGTGGTTTAGGGTTATTTCTGCGAAGGGCTGGTAGTACTCCGAGGTCTAAATTCTGGATAATTAAGTAATTAAAATAACTTCTAATAGATGGACCGATAATAAGACTGCCCTCTAATAGCTTTAGCATTTCGATAAATACTTAAAATAGTGATTAAGAGGTATATATCGGATACTAATCGTCGATAGCCATAAAAACCACGTTAATAGCGATTTCGAGGAGTATTATAAAGAGAATAAGATTATAATTATCTGCTTACTTGCTTATTCATCATATCTAATTTAACCTCTCGACATTGGTTACTATAGTGTGTTAAAGTTGAGATATGACTTTCAGATTGAGCACTTCATCAAAGCCCGGATTACCTACATCACTAAACCCGAGTTCTTCCTCGCATTTAAGGCCGCATTCCTTTAAACCTTTACCTAGGAAAACATTTATGGGGGTTTTAGAGGGGCTAGGCTTATTCCTTATAACCCTCAAACTGTCCTTTCTAAGTTAGATATATAATTACGGACACCAATAACCCTGAATACCCCTATCAGGCTACCCGACCCTTGGGTTTCTAAGATACCTCAAACCACTAACGAGGCTATCTCTTAGTCTTTACTTATAAAGGAAAGAATCTCTAAGTATCAGGGAAGCTCACCAACGCTAATTTGTGAAGCTATTAATAAGCTTTTAAAAGGTTTATAGTATATTTCCTATATAGCTGCCCTTGTGGAGGAAGAGCTATGCTATCTTTGAGATGCAAATACGGCCCTTAATAAGCGCCGTATAGCTAAAAGAACTAGACTATATGATAGAGGGGTATTAAAAGGGTCTTAGGTAAGGGATACTATGGTTAAAAAGGGTATTATTAAAAAGGAAAGGTGTGAAGAGGAGGAAAACGAGGGGTCATTAAAGTGTTATTGGATAGGTTTATGATATTATGGTATTTGTTATAAGACTAGCTATAATGTAAAAACCTGTTTAGAGGTTGTGGAAATAAGTAGTTTAAGTGATTCTAAGTAGTTGTAATTGATTTAATTGATTTTAGTTGAGATATAGAAGTTGTTAGTGATAAAGGTGGGAAAAGTGTCCTGGTCGATGATGGTGTCCTGCTCGATGATGAACCACGTTATATAACTCTAATTATACTTTTAGTAGTATAGTTAATAGCTTATAAAATAGGTATTAGAGAGCTATTCTAATGATGAGAAACTCGTTCCTTAATTAGAGTTAATTAAGAACTCACTTTAGTTAGGTTATGTGGTATCTTAGAGACCCAAGGTGGTGGTGTTACTAGGAGGGACCCCAGGGGCGTTAAAGTATATAATTTGATGTCCAGCTTCGACAAAACACTCTCTACACTTAAAGAAATAAGCCTAAACCCTCTAAAACCCCCCTAGATGTTTTTTTCCATCATAGTTTATGTAAAAGCGTTATAGAAGGCGGAGAAGAAATCTTCCTTCATAATATGAGTATTACCCCATCACATCTTATTCTCAATTTCTCAACTATATACCCTCTTAAAGAGCCCAAAACACCCAACATCTAAAGACTAGAGAATATAAGACGAATAAGCCGGTATACAGAGTATGACGATGTTGTTCTCCTGGCAAAATATCTCGAAATCGGTAGAGTAGTAATTTTTGTGTCCATTGACGATGAGGAGGCGATATCGGCCTTTTAAACGTGGTTTAGTATACTGATCAAAGTATTAGAGCTAATCTAGGGCTCTTTTATTTATTATTTATCCGTTTTTAGATGTTACGATAACCTAGTTAGGTGGGAGACCCGATTTAGTATACTAAGTGGAGAGGTGATATTAGCCCGTAACGATAATATATAACGGGATACTATAGCTTAACGAGCTAATAACCTGAATAATTATAACCCATTCCCAATTACTAAATTATAATATTTTCGTATTTAAACACTTTTCGAAGCTTATAATTACTAATCCAATTAAAATCTAGCCCATCATAAACCTAATCTCATCAAAGTTATAAATATCTAAGTCCTAGATACCGTATTTCGTAATTATGTTCACTATAAGCCGAAACCACGTGTTTATTAAAACTGGATCTTCGTATTAAGCTCTCTTATAATTATATTTACAAAAGAAACACGTCCAGAGCTATGGTTATCGCTTAACGAAGTTGGACGCCCAGTACTTACTAACCAGTGGTGTACTATAGTCGGTAAATAATCAATTAGCCATTTCTTTTACACTAACTAACCGGGGAAGAAATAATCGGGAATCCAAGTCGAGAATATACTCAACTAACTTCTCCTCTTTAAATGACATCAAATTACGTAGATTAAGCATAGTATCGCCTAGCAATAGGGTGCCCTTTAATCAGCAAAGCAAAATTATATATGGGACTATATAAATTTTAGCTACTACTTAGGTACTAAAACTTAGGGTATTTTTCATAACTTGGATCGCTAGGATGACCTGGGCTTCTTTATTTAATAACTACAATACTTTTGGTGGATAGACGTGTATTGAAAGTGGGAAGTATAGAATATCGTGGTTAGGTGAACCACTCGCTTATCTGAGCCGCTCGCTTATCATGTACGTTATTATTTATAAGTTATTATACTAAATTATTATTCCTTTATTCAGGTAAGTAGTGTTAAGACCGGTTAGTCAGCAGCTTATAAAGATCGCTTTGTGTGTTGCTTATGAGAGTATGAGGAGCTCTACCTCCGTTGTTAACGTTGTTAGTATATTTTATTTGTTCACTTTCTATCCGATTAATCCTTTAGTAAGGTGTAATGCATACACTTATAAGCTCTTCTAATCTACTGAGTTATCCGCAAAGCTGGTATCTAAGGTGAGCTTAAAGCTTTTATTGTTATTATTATATTCGAGACTAAGGAAGCAGGTATCCGAGATGTACTATAGTACTCGATCTACTGCTCTCTATTGTTTGTCACCAGGGGTCTAGTTGAATCTCACGAGGTGGCTCGCTATAAAGATAATATTAAGCCACGTTATCACCACTAAATATAAGATTGATCCGATTTTGTATTAATACGTAGTAATCTCCTTTTTCATTATAATACCCTCGTATAGGAGCAGCTCTTTGTTCGTTATGGGCGTTGCGTATTGTATACAGCACTTCGGTGTACCTCCTGTGGTCCTTTCACTAATAAACCTTATTATCTTCTTTGTATAGTTGTTGTTGTTGTTGTATTTAACGCCATGGCGGCAAGGGCGTAGCCCTTGCGGCAGACCTCCTGAGGGGTATGTGGTGTAGAGAGCCGCAGGCTCGGGCTACCTACTCTATAGTACACAACCCTTACTAACGTCCTCCAAATCTTGCCTATTGGCTACTATGCGTTCAATCTGTCCCTGGATCCCGCTAGTTCCTTCAGTTCCTTTACTTCCTATCTGGACCCTTTAGTAGGGCAGGATAGTTATTTTAAGGCCTAACCAGAGGCTAGCCCCTAGTATTTTTTTTTGTTGTTGTAGTATTTAACGCCATGGCGGCAAGGGCTACGGAACCCTCGCGGCAGACCTCCCTAGGGGTATGTGGCGTGGAGAGCCGCAGTTCAAGCTATATACTACAGTATATGAACCCGGCTAGCGTCCTCCAAATCATGCCTTAGTGGCTACGTAACTGTCATACTATATTACTAGGACCCGCTGGGTTGCCTGACTCAAGTTCGAATGTAATCGAATGTAATGGTGAATAGCGAGTGCAGCTCGCAAATTTATCAATCCGACCCGCCCATCACAGGTCCTTCACAGGTAGCGCTTTGCCCCTAATTAGTGAATCGGGATTGGTGGGCCCTTAATAGGCACCTTGTCCCTCTTTGTTAATTGGACACTAGGCCCTGTATTGTTGTCCTGGGCCCTTGATGGGCACCTGAGAATATGCTGGTTAGTGGCCCCAGGCCTCCTTTTAGTCTAATTGGTCTCGTTGACGACGTACCGGCCGCCGGTCCCGCATTATTCTGGCTAGGGGAGACCGGAAGACCCGCATATAGCGGGTCCAACCATTGCCTATGGCGAAGCGCGACCCAAACGCTTCGTGCCCGCAGCTGGAATCGAACCAGCCCCCTCTGCGATGGAGAGGGGTTGCCAGACGCACGCCACTGCGCCATGCGGGCCTAGCCCCTAGTAGTGTGGGTAGATTTTTTAGAAGAAGCTTATTATACGTAGGAAGGCCTCGAAGCTTTTAGGATCGGTGATTAACCCCTTAAAGTATCACTTTAGTGATCCCATAGGTCCTATGAGCTTTAATGAACTGGGAGGGTAGAGGGTAGGCCACCATTACCTCTTCACTAGGGTCTTTCGGTAATAGATTAAGTGGTCTATATCCTTCACTTCCCCATAAAAGTAGGTAAATAGGGTTTTATTATAGTTAAAGTGTTAATAATATTATTCGAAGTCTCCGTGGCCTGATCAGGCTATTAGGAGGTGGTGCAAAGTAACCCGTGGAAGGGCTAGTTCAGGAGGGCTGGATAGGCTGGCCTCGAGTCCTAGTTAGGTGTATTAATCTATTACCCTTTTACACTACTATTATGTGTATTGGGCCTGTATTCGTCTCCTAGTGAATTGCTTAATCCCTATTAGGGTTACTAGTTGGCCTAAGGGGACCGGGAGCGTTATGCTTTACTTAGCTAGGTGGTCTACTTTTTTATTACCTCTTATCCCCTAATACCTAGGGGCCTAGTGGGTGTATATATCGTATATCCTAGCCGCCTTATAGATCTCTAGGAAGGCTGCTTATAAGGAGGTGGGAGTATCGCCCCGTATCCCTTGGATAATACTAGTATTATTAATATAAATGTGTATAGGTTAGTCTTGGGAGGTAAGGAGGGCCCGCCGGAGCCCTGCCCTCGCCCCTTCAACCTCACCATCAAACACTTCTGCTATACTAAGTTGGCCATAGCCCTGGGCTATACGTTTTTTGCTTCGGTAAATAACGAATCCGTACCCAGTGGCTCTATTAGACGCCTTAGAGCCGTCTAAGTAGATAATTATATGGGTGTCTAGGACGGTTTTTAGCTAATCCTGGAAGACTTTGGTAGCCTTTTCCTTTGTTTATTGGACTATTGGGTCTTGTGATCCTGGGAGGTATTATGGTTGGAGTAGTGCTGGCCTTGGGACCCTTGCGATAAGGCCTACTGTCCGTTGAAGTTGTGTTTACTACCTCCCTTATTATGTGAGCCTTAGGACTAATAGGTGTTATTAGTTGACTTTTTGTAGTTGGACTGCGAAGCGTAGGTGTACCTCTTCTAAAGCCACTTTCCTAGTGGGCAGGCCGGTATCTTAGAGGAGGTTACTTATTGGGGTTGTTTTCTAGACTAAGAGGATAGCTCAGGCCACTTTCATAATAACTTTATTAACATTTTGGACGAGGCCCTTCTGGCCTATATTAATAATCCCCCCTCCCTAAGGGGAGGTGGTGTTACTTAAGGTTAACTTACTTAGCCCCCTGAACTAAGTTTCAGCTCCGTATAAGGCTATTAGGAGGACATAAGTGATGACCGTTTTCCGTATAATAACTACTAGGATCCCTCCTTTTATGTTTATTAGGTGCCCTAGGTGCTGGGCTGCCTTTTTTTGCTATAGTTACCCTTGTTTCGACGTGGTATTAGAAAGAGAGCTTTTTATTGAACTAAACCCCTAGTCAACGAATCGGCTTAACCGAGGCTTTGATTTTAAGGCCTCTAACTTCGATCCTAGGTAAGTCTTTTAATTACTTATATTTCCTAGTAAAGTGGATAGCTTTATATTTAGCTGGGTTAAAAGAGACCTTATTATTGGTACCCTAATTTAGAATTTAGGTAACTTATTAGCTTAAGGATATAGTATTATCCTTGAGGGATAGGCCGGTAATTAAAAGGCCTATATTATCTGTATATCTAAACCGAAGTCTTAGGTCTTTAGCTAGGATATTGGAAATATAAAGTAGGAAGATGATAGGTGATAATGGGGAACCCTAAGGTAACCCACAGGTTAAAGGGAAGTCCTTTGTTGTTACCTCTTTAAACTTAACCCTAATAGTACGGTCTGATACAAAGGCATGAATTAGCCTGATCAGGCTATTAGGCTAGCCCTGTTACCGTAGTCGGATAATAAGGTGGTTCCGAAGAATAAAGTCAAAGGCCCCCTTCATATCCATTATCGTTAATATAATTATAAGCCCCTTATTGAGGGCCTGTTCAATATCGTATATAAAACAGGTTATTAGGTTAATAGCTGCCCTACCTAGTAGGGCCCCTATTTGCTGTGGGCTGGCCACCCCTTCTAGGATAATAAGGTAGGCTATTCTCCTAGTTATTAATCTCTTAAGCCCCTTGCCCAGGTAGGATAGGAGGGCTATTAGTTTCTAGGATCCAGCCTTTGAGAAGTCGGTCTTTTTAAGCTTTTGAATTATAATAACCTTTGCTCTATGGAAAGGCTAGGGGAAGTAGCCGGCCTTAATGTATACCTAAAACAATAGCCTAGTAGGCTTATCTATAAGGTCCTAGTAAACCTTAAATAATCTTATGGTGATTCCATTAATACTAGGGGTCGTAGTCTTTGTTAGGGTGGCTGCCCTTACTTCCTTCTAACTAATCGTAGCCTATTAGGGTATTTGTCGTCTTGGGACCGTGGCCACGTTGAAGGGGTCCCCAGGTAGGTCATCCGTATTATCGAACCTCTCTAACAGGGCCCTCCGTAGGGCCTGGGCCTTGTCCTGGTTATTATTGTATGTCTAGCCCTTAACTATTAAGGGGGGGGGGGCTTTAATTATTAGATTAACTTTATACTAGCCCATTATTTTATAAAAATTCTAATTAAATATAGCCCTTTTGATCTTAGTAGCCTAATAAGCCCGTTTAGCTTTCCTAATTGTTTTTAAGAAGATCTTTTACTTTTTAAGGATAGGGGGTGATAAGGCCGAGGCCGGCTTTGGTTTCTGTACTTATTGGATATGGGCTTTGAAATAGGATTAGTGGGTTTTAGAGTACTTTTTTGTTTACTAAAGGGCCCACTTTCCCCAGTTTTATTATTTTTTCCCTATTACTTAGATAATTATTAAGAGTAGGTTGATAATCCGGCTAGTCTGGGCGTTTAGCTTAGCTGGGGTAAGTAGGTCCTTAATAGTAAGTAAAGTTGAGGTCCTTACCCTAATTAGGTTTTTAAACCGAGGAAGGGCCGAATCCGGGACTAACATTAGCCCTAATTAATATATTTATTATTATTTATTATTATTAAGGGGGATGATGGTTATAATAAGTTGGTGATTAGTTCTTGGGTATAGGTATAGGTAAGGTCATGTGCGTAAGGGGGATATTTAAGAAGGTCAGGTTAAGGACGTGACTATAAGTGTGGGTTAGAGACCCTGCTTCTCCAATAAAGGAGAGGCCATGGTTATTAACCTAGTTAGCTAAATCGTCTCCTCTATTCTAACTAATAGATCCTAGTTCCTAGGAGTAGTGGTAAGCGTCGAAATCCCTAGTTATAAGGGCTCGTAGTGGTGGTTAGTATCCTAGGAGGGTAATTGTTATATAGTTATAAGGATTGCCTGGTTATCTATAAACGTTTATAATAATAGTGTTATTAACCTTTAACCATAGGATATCCCTTGTTTGGATAGGTCTTTGTTATTGCACTTATAGCCTTATCCCCTTCCGTATATATATTATTACCCTGGGCCTTATTTCCCTATTATCCCAAAAATCAATTAGGATAAAGGAATTATACCCAGGGTATATATTAATCTGTATTCTATTAGTATAGCCTATCCAGGGCTCCTAGATAAGTACGATGTTGACCTAATTAGCCTAGTAGAGCTCTAGGAAAGTTGTGTGTATTAGAGGCTTTTTCCCTACGTTATATTAGGCTATACGTAGTACCCGTGGGGGGGCCTATTTAGGCCTACGCCTCTGAGTTGAGGTCCAGGTGGGTGTAGGCATTAGTGATATTATAGTCAGGTTTTTGAGCTACCCTTTAGCTCCTATTTCGGAGAGGGTAGATGGGGTGGTTAGTCTAAGGGAGGGCCTCGGGGTCTTCCACTTTATCTTTATTTATACTATTAGTTATATCCTTATCGCCTAGGTATATAATCGATCCTTAGGAAGGGGTCCTAGTGTATAGGTACTTAGAGCTAGGTTGTTGGCCCTGATTAGGGTGGGAGTTTTGGGGTTATTGAGTATTACTCTGGGTGGTGGTCTAGTTGGTATTATCGCAGGCCTCGGAGGCCTTTTACCCAGCCTTCCGAATCCGTCTACGTTCCTTTCGGCCTAGGAGGGTAGGATAACCGTTGACCATTAGGGGCCTAGTTGGATAGTTTGTATGGCCAACTTAGAAGGGCCCTAAGTAGTTAGTATACTTTGGTTTAGTTATATAAGGCTCGGTCTCGTGGGAGTTTAAGGGCTTACCGTAATTATTATAAAATAGCTACTAATTATAATATTAGTTTATATAGTATCCTTAGTAATTAGGGTTATACCTAAGTAGGGTCCTCTTTTCTCTAATAAGCTGGGCTTTACTACTCTAGTTAAATAGTTTAAAGGGTGGTACTTTAACTATAAAGGAGATAACCTAAGTGACTTTGTTTATAATAGGGTTTAGGCTAAGGTGGGATTACCCGGCTAGGACTAGCTTGCAACTAGTTTAGGTGATAACCTCCTCCCTAATCAGGGTTAATATATTAATACTTTCCCTATTTAGGCTTTAGAGCTTAGATGGGTAACGTAGAATAGTGTATATAAACTATTTTATAGGGGTTTCTACTTTAAAAGCCCCTAAGTAGTTTATTAGTTTTTATTTATTTCTAAGAAGGCCTTATTGGATTTATTTATTTAGGGGTTTTAAGGAGTATCCGGTTAAAATATGGTAAATGTGTGGGATGTCTCTTAGTTGTAGGTTAAGGGCCTAGTAGACTGTACGGCGTAGGGCGAAAGGGGCGTTCTTCCGGGCAGCATCCAGGCCTTCCTCGGGGATACAAACAAAAACCCGGAGGTCTTTTAGCTGAGCTTGGGCCTATGGGCGGGTAGGGGCTCGGTGTTGGGTCGGGGCTAAGACTGGGGTTAGGGTTAGGGCTAATACTATAACGGTAACCCAATTCCGGGTTAGAATTAGAGTAATTTTATTATTTATTAACTTCTTTAGGGCTTGGATTATATAAGTTGTCGCCTTTTTTACGATCTGCTTTTTCAGCCCCTTAAAACTAGAGACCACGTTATTAACAAATTGGGCGATGGCCAAAAAGACATCCTTTCGGTCCTTATAGTGTCTGGCTTATTCATCGAAGGTGGCTAGGATAGATCTAGTGGCCACCCCACTTACGTTCAAGGGCCCCTTTGCCGTAGAAGGGGCTGCATTAGGAGAGTTAGGCTAGCTTCCCCTAAGGCTAGGCCGGAGTGGCTGGGCCTTAGTGTTACGGCGGCGCTTAGCCCTTAAGGGAGGGGTTAGCTCCGGAGGTGACCTAGAGCCCCGATCAGGGCCGGCCAGAGGGGCCAGTTATAATCTAATACTCACCGGAGGTTATAAGGCTATTATAGGAGGGCTCTAAAAGGGAGAGGTGAAGACTTTTTAATTATTAAGGATCTTAGTGGTATATCACCTATTTTACTAATAGCGGATACTAAAAAAAATTAGGCGAGAGGGAAGTTGCTTCTTTGTATAGGCCGCTTAGGATAACTAGATCTTCCGTGTTTTTAGGTCTCGTATAACCTCGATTCCTAAAAACCAGTGAAGAGGGTCTCCACCTTTTAGATGGTACTTTTTTTAAGCCCGTTAATGAGGTGCTTAGTAGTGTTTTTATACTTAGGGGGAAATATGAGAATATAGTTATTAACGTAGAAAAAGAAGAGTACGTAACCCTTTTACTAATAGTAATTGTCGTCTATAACGTATTTTATCCTTATTACTTTTAGCTTATTCTCTAAATGCTGTTACCATAATAAAGGGGACTTACGAAGGCCGTATAACACCTTTTTTAGTTATAGGACCTTCCCCTACTGCTTATAGTCTGGTGAAAACTCCATATATACTATCTTGTTGATCGGAGTGTGGACGAAGGTGTTAACTACATCGTATTAAAGTATCGTGAGGTTTTGTTGAATAGCGGCGGTAATAAGTGTATAGAACAACTGTCCTGTGAAAGTCGCCGTATATATATCCTTGAAAGTGTTTTTAGCTTATTAGTCCCCACGAACAACGATTCTTACCTTAAGTTTTTAGAGGTCTCTTTTGTCGTCTATTTTATAAATGTATACCCACCAGTAACCTAGAATCTGGTACCTAGTGGCTTTTCTATAGTCTACGATAATATATGTATTTATTTGTTCGTAGTTTATAAGGTACTTCTCCTCTACTTCTTAGAATCCCTTTTTATAGGGGTGATCGTATAAATTAGTATACTTTTAAGGTACTAGGGTGTCGCAAAAGTGGAACCACAATTACGGGACAGTAATCATGGGCTATATTATAACACACCCCCCCAGACCGAGGAGAGAAGAGGTCTACTAACTAAGGAATTAGCACCGGCTTATACTCATAACTAATAAGTCCTTACTAACTATTACTAGGTGCCGGCCACTTCCAACTAACAAGTCTAACCTTCCATTTCGGTGACTTACTACTAAAACGAGAATGGGTAAGCATAACGAGGCTCGAACCCATGACCTCTAGGTCGGCCCACATACTACCACTTTAGCAAGGCGTTTAGCCATTCAACCAGAGGGCTCATAGAGACAAGGGCTCATAACTGTCGCAAAAGTGGAACCACAATTACGGGACAGTAATTGTGGGCTATATTATGACATAGGGGTAATACACTAACTTGGACTTCTCGTTGGGGTAGAGGGTGACCCTCTCCTAGAATACTAAAGGCCGGGCCAACAACTACGGGCCCCCCATCACCTAATACGGGCCCTCCGTTGTGAAATCCTACTATCTTAGAAAAAAGGCGGCCTTTTCCCGAATTAACGTAGTTTATTCTTTAACGGAGATCTAAGGCAAACTCACAGCCAGGAGCCCTACGTCTCCTAGGCCCAGGGGTAGGTCCACGACTATTACCACCTCCAACAACCGTGATTCCTTTGAGTTTAGTGTTCTCGCGTATTACCATTTCTAAGTAACCTTTAGCGTTTCTCACCTTTTTTCTAATCCTTACTTATTATTTACTTATTCTAATATTACTTAAAAAAGTGGCCTCCTAGGAGGTACATAAAGTAGTAATCAGAACTATTTTATAAATTAATTTACGTATATAGAACGCCCCGGGAATGATCAAAGTACACCTTTTCCTCCACCCTTTCACTCCGAGTACCTCCTATAGACCAATAAAGAACAAAGTAGGTGGGGTCAGCGGCGGCGTCATCAACTCAAATCACAATTTAACGTACTTCGGTGACGGAGGCACTATATATTCTTACGTATTTTCATCTTTAAAGTATTATACTTCGTTGAACTCTTCGTTTATAGTGTGAGTATGCTCTAAAAGTGTAACTCCTATAGGCGAGACCTCTAATCGCACGAAAAGAGTGTTAAGCTCGTTTAAATCGAGGTCTTTAAGGTTATTTTATAATTCATTAATATTTCCGCTAAAAAACTCTATTTCTTTAAATACAACGTCTCATATTATAATAATACAAATAATAAGTGGGTTCTAAATACAATAAGAGTTACTAATATTATACCCAATAAAGTATTTTATCTATCCTCTTAGCTGGAGTTTCCTCGATTTATTCTTATTTAGTTGAGCATTTATTATAAATACATATACTTTACACCCATACACTCAAAGATGGGCTTAATAAGGCTTCCCAAGATCTGGGCTACGGAACTATATATAAAACCGTTTAAAGGGTGTTTTCTAGCCGTATACTGGAACGGAGCGGGGGATGCAGTGGTCAGTGTGTATCGCATCGCCTACAACACACACACCCTACTAACCACAGGTCGTGCACCTCTCGTCCCACGTCCAAAGAGGTGATTAACTCGTACGAAACAGCATCAGGAGCACGATTCTTTGAGTATGCGGGCTCACTTAGGCCTGATCAGGGTCGAAGATATTCAGATAACTCTCCGAATAGGGTTCCATTAGTAAAAAAGGGTGCTTTGTTGCTTAGTGGTGAAGCGACCTCGTTTCACATCTGAACGACGTTCTCTGAACTTATAATAAAAAAAGGGGGGCTAACGCTCAAATTAAATATCTAAAGAGATGTGTCTATGTTACTGTGTGTTCTTGTCTGTGGCGTCCAGCCTAGAAAATGCCGGGACTTCGCTTTTTATATTATGCTGTCGCTGATATGGAGGCCCCCCCTGTCTCGGGACACCTGTTTTCCCTGCCAGGTTCCAATAACATAAATATCTAAAATAAGGACCCCGTATAAACTAAACACTAAAGTCAAAAGGGTATCTTAGAAATACAAAAACCTAATATTAACTCCTAACCTTAACCTATAAGGCCGCATACGACAATCAAGGAGGGGAGCACCACAGGGGACCACAACTAACCCATATAGAAAAGCCGTCAACAAAGGAACCTACCACCAGAATATAATAAACAGGACAACTTTCTTACACAATATCACTTTCCCCACACTTCTATACTCTATATAAAATAATAATAAAAGGTGTTCTTTAGTACATTTATACCTAATTAGCTAAACGTCCTAAACAAAGTATCCCTAGATCACTACACTTTACACCACATTATATAAGGTGTAATACAATAAACGAATAACCTATACTTAAATATCTCTCCAAAAAAGAAACTTCATCTAAAAAACCTTCCACTACCTCCTAAACTCTAAAAAAAACCTCTATAAACTCCTAGGACTACTCTATAATTTCTTTAAGGAAACAACTTATAAGGAAATCCGTAAACTTATAAAAAGAAGTATATAGAAAAAGTTAGCTAAATAAGTATTAATATTATACCCTTTCCCCTAAAATAGGTATTCACTTATAAACCAACTTCTAAAAGAATTATAAAATGCTATAAGGTGAGAATCTGTATTAAAGGAGACCTTTAATAAAAGGACCCCTTAGAACAAACCTACATAGCGACCTTAGCTGCACGAACGTTCAGGGTAGCCATAGCACTCACAGCACACTTTAATTTAGAACTGTAGTAGTTTAACGTCGTTAATACCTTCCTTAACGTAAAATAGGACCTTAACGAGCCACGTATAATATACCACCTCCTAAACAACTTTAAATAACCTAGGAAATATATAATACTTTCTTATATATTATATAAGCTTAGAAATACACTACTCTTATAATACAAAGAGTTCTTAGAAACCCTATATCACCTAGGACTTCAACTAATAAACAAAGACCTTTACTTATTTTATACCCTAGATCACTAAATTATAATTCTATTTTATATAAATAATATTCCCGTTTTATATTATAAAAACCATATATAAAAAATAGAAAAACTCATTTCAAAACTTAAAGCCAAGTATAAAATTAAAAGCCAAGGCGTTATATAATAGTACCTTGGTATTAAGGTTATCCGGAATCGGGTAACCCAGAAAATCTATCTTATCTACAATTAGTATATTAAATAAATCACTAAACACTTCGACCTTATAAACTTAGTATCCCCAGTAACCCCCCTACTAATAATATACTTTTAAACGTATAAGAGGAAAGCTACTAAACGAAAAGTTAAGGAATTCTAAGAGAAGGTTAATTTAATTTTATATATAATAATTATAATACAACCCAACATCACTTTTACTACTACTCTACTTTCCTAATTCCTTATAAGCCCATCTCTAAAACATATGACTATAATAAACTAAATTATCCATTACCTCTATTTAACTCACCACCTCATAATATATTCTAGAGGCTCAGGGGGTGAGTAAGTTTTACTTATTATTGTCACGGGCCGAACCCGGTGGTTATGCCCGGGCTATGCCCGTGCTCGCACTGGTGCCCCACTAGTGCCCACCCCCTAGGAAGCAGAGATTTCGCGCTATATCGTAGTTTACCCTTTTCCTCTTCAACTTAAAATAAACAATATTTGGCTACTTTTCGGTTAAGATAAGGCCTAGGACTAGCCCTTCGCATATTTCAAGCTTAGTTTTATCTATTATATAAGATACTACTAGGTTAAGTGTAGCTCCTTACCGGTTACGAAGTGGAATCCTAAGTTAAGTGCAGCTCCCTAATAATAAATTGATGAACGTTGGACACTAAGTAGAGTATAACTCCCCATTAATTAAGAAGAGGATATTAACTAGTATAATAATTAATAAACTATAAGCCCAACTATAATTAACCTTAAACGAGGCCCTCGGGCCCCTATAAGTGAGGATTACTAAGTTCTCTAATAAGCTAGAGCGAAGCCGAGGTTTAGGGGCGACGATACTGACCCCTATGGAAAATGTAGGCACCGAAGCCCCGCCAGTGGGCAGCCACCACCTCGTAATAGAGACACTGATGCACCGTAAACTACTACTAATACCCTTAAAGTTCTCGGGGAAGTGGAAGGACTACCCTTTTTGGGCATAGTAGATAAGGGATAAGATTGCTATGAATAGAGTGTTTTACCCTATTAACTAAGAACTATAATACCTAATTAACTCTTATCTAAACACCAATCCCTAGTAGGTAGTTACTACGTTTTACGTAGCCGGGGGGCTTAGAGGTTAACGTAACCCCGAAAATTTTATGTCCTACCTTAATAAAACTTACCGAGACCTAAACACTTAACCCTAAACCATAGCCCAACTATAAACCCTTTATTAAAAAAATAACGAAAAGTTAACTATTTTCTTATCGAAGTTCGAATAAATAATAATAAACGTAGGAGGTGGTGTATAGCCTAACACCATTAAAATTATTATATTAGAAAACACCCTTATTTCCCACTTAAAAGAGTACCTAGTCACCATCTCCCTATTAGGGGAGTATACTTAGTAACTTATTAGGGTATAGGACGTTACCTGGAAGTTAGAGTGTATAATACCTATTACTATTAAACGGGAGTGTTATTAGTCCTTAACCCTAGCCCCTCCATAGAAGGATTGTAATGGAGATGTTTAGATGATTAGTGTTGCCTACACCTCATTAACTCGAAGAGAGGAGAAGGACCATTACTACTACTACTCCTCGGGTAACCCGCTAATAGACCACTATAATTACTTTTATTATAATAAAAAAAACTATATTACTAGGAATTACTGGAAAAAGGTTTCTAAGTAGGCGAAGGTCGTTTATACTAAGGTGACGAAGAAGTAAAAGGATCCTAGGTTAGAAGAAAAGGATTAAGAGGTTATTAATGCCTCCTCTAGTGAGGACGACTTGGGAAAAGAGTAACTTCAGTATAAAGTCGGGTACTAGAGCCGACGAAGGAGGAAGCCAAAGGATGGGAGTTCTACTAAGAAGAGTAGTAGCAAAGGAGTTAAGGGTTAGCCATTATTTAGGTAAGGATTAATAAAGAACACTTAATATACGCCCTCATCGATACTGGCTGTGATGTTTATGTAATAGTGGATTAGTCTCTTTTTAGACGCCTCCGATTACCACTAGTGGATCGGAAAAAGCGTGCCCTACGAGGGTATACATAAGACGGGCCATCACCTGGTGATACCCAGGGTATAACTATCCTAGATCTAGAATTAAGTGGCCACACTTAGAAAGTTTACGTATACGTGGTAAAGGGCCTAGACCCCCCCCCATATGCCTAGGGAAGCCATGGATGGAAGTGAACTGTGTAATGTGTAACGCCGCTACCCAGCGGGCACATCACAATAAGGGAAGAGTAAACGTATACCTCTCTAATTAGGAAAAACCAGTTATTATAAAAGAGATTTATATAACCTGATTATTAACGGTGTCAGGTTGGTCCGCGTAGAGTGAAGGAGTCGGCGATGCCTAGGTAGGGTGTGGTAGTGACTAGTATTCGAATTTGGCCTCCTATAGAATTTCCCATTATACTACCCCTTAAATCCCCTCCCCGGAGTAACTATTTTCCGTTAACCCCACTCCGGGGTTACCCCTTTAGTACCCCCCCGGCCCCCACCGGTGCACCTAACACAATCCCCCCGCCCCCTAGGCCCCGTCCCGGGGCCGTTTAGACGTTTATTAGCCTTATCTGGGGCCTGCACCGGCGCCTCCACTAATGCTCCCCAATTACTACGCCTATTTTTAGTCTTAGGTCTAGGGGACCCTAAGCCCGGCGATGGTCGGTTAACGCCTACATCTCCCTAGCCGGAGGTACCTTCTTTTTATCCTTCCCCGAGGTATTCTAGAATTAGGTGGTTACCCACTACTTCTCTAGTCTATGGGAGGTTAAGTGTGAGCGGGTACCCCTCTACTAAGCCACCACTCTACTTCCTCCACTAATAACCTACTAGGATAACTTCTTAGTATCTCCTTATAAACACCTCGTATACTAACCAATAGACCTACCTCCTTCCACTCCTTCCCTACTAATAGCCTTATAGAGCATCCTTATATCCCCTTTTAGTGGGCCAAGGTGGTCCCTACCCTCGTTCTTTTATACTTTTTTTAACACTAAGTATTAACTCCTGGTTTTAAGAATATAAGAGACTTCTACGTTATAGGTACCCCTGGTGCCCCCCCAGTACTCTCCTTATATTAATAATCCCCTATTATAATTTATTCTCTTTAAACCCTGGGTACCCTGGTATAATTATTCTATCACTTCTAATATAAAACCAACTTTACTACATACTTCGATTCCTCTATTCTTTTCTTCCTTTAGCATTATTTTTCGTCGTTTTCTTATCTTTCTAACTATTAACCTTAACCGCTACTCCCCTATTACCCCCACCACTATATCTTCTAATCCTACTTCCCCTACTCCTATTAACGACGATAACGGTTCTACTCCACTAGTTCCCCTTAACCCCTCCAACGACATAAAAGGCGACGACGACGAGAATCACCTTTACGCTGTCCCCTATACCCACTATTTACACCGTATAATAAGCTAGGACCCTAAGGGTAATACCCCCGTTTTACATTACCTTAAGACCACTAATACGTCCTCTCCTCCCCCGGTACTCCCCCACTTCCGTTATTAAGGATTTAAACCATAAATAATAAATACACCGTCTATGCTGCTCAGCATAGTAAGCCTTACTTTTCGGTATATACTTATCCCCCCTTCTAGTTTAGTTACCCCTAGGGCCTTCTAGATATCACTAATACCTTATAGTTACTCTACGAGTACTCCTCCACTACCCTTATACTCCGCTATTACTTTAATAAGATCTACGACGAGGTATTAAGCGGCTCTACTTTCTACGATACTTAAGCCGAGGATATAGTATACTACCCCTATTATAATATTGGTCCCCACCTAATACCCCTTTACTATACACCTATTAATCTATTACTTAGTTTACTTATAAGGCTACTTAGTTTATAGGTAAGAAGGTCTTTTAGAAGAAAGCTGAGAATGTTAAGGACTCTACTAAGTGTAAATCTGAGGAGGAGGAGGAGGGATAATTACTCCGTTAATATAAGGTCGTGGTCTTCGAGGCGTTAACTTCCGCCGCTAAGAAGTAGGCTTTAGCTACCTTTTACCTTGTCACCTCCACCGCCGACCAACTAGTGACCCTCTACTCTTATACCGATACTCTTACCACTTAGACCACCTTTATCTAGGCTTAGATCACCACTATTATTATTCTTATTACTACTATCACTACTACCTTTTAGGAGTTTATAAAGTTTTATATTAGTACCGTAAGTACCCTATTATTCCTCTAATACCCCTTAAATAAACCTCTCCTTATTTTACTTAACTTATTTTATTTAAAACTATGCTATTCTTAACACCGCCTCCTCTAGGGAGGGCTCGCTTTTAGGTGATGGTGTTAATGAGGATGAGGAGGTTGGAGGTGATAACGCCGGTGCTAACAACTAGTCCCCCTGCACTGCTCCCCCGGTGGCCCTTAAGGTGTTTCGATAATTCTTGTTTATTCCCGGGCCCCCAGGGCCATATAATCTTCTTACCTTAGGCTAAATACATTCCTTAACCAGCTAGTGACCTGGTCCTTATAACTTATTTCTCTTATAATCCATTAGTAATCCACTAGTAACTCTCTACTTAAACTCCATTTTATAATTATTAATTAAATTTTATAAAATATTCTTCCGAGGTTCCCAGGAATTCTCTTCGGGCCTATACCCTTCCTATTTCACTAAATATTTCCGTTTCCTTTTAGACCCCTTATAGCCCACTAGGGTCTTAACTACATACTCATCGTTGTTCTCCTTAACTAATACTTTTCATAATTATAATAGGTCGCCGTAGAACTTTTTTAGTTAGGACGGGGAAAAGGTATTATGGATCCTATACCCTAGCCCTAGTTCGAGTTCGTAGGTTACCCCGCTACTGATTATCCGCTTAATAGTGAATAGTCCTAAGTACTTATTAGCTAGTTTTTTTAATGGCTTATGTTATTATATATTCTTAGTTAATAGTAAAACATGTTTACCGACTCGGAAGTTAATATACGCCCTCCTTTTATTATATTATTTTTTGTATATTTTATTAAAGTGGACTAATAGGTCCTATATTACTCTCCTCTTCGTTTTTAGCCCTTCTGCTTTATCCTCCGCCGTTAATACATTTACCAAGGCTTTTCTGTTCATAGTAATGTTATGTGGTCCCGGTGGTAAATAGCCCATTAACACCTCTATTAGTGTTAACCTAGTGGTATTATACTAAGTATTATTATAAACGAATTAGGCTATTCTTAGCTACTATAGCTAGTTATCCTATTCTATATTATAGAATACTCATAGGAAGTATTCTAAGTTCTAGTTTTACTTTTTTGTTTATTCGTTGGTTTAAGGGTGGTATACTATACTAAGTTTTCACTGAATAGCTAGCTGGTGATATACCATTACTTAGAACTTATTAGTAAATAAGGAGCCCCTATCCGAAACTATTAACTAAGGAATTCCATATTATAAGAACACTTTTTATACTAATAATATAATTAGTTGGTCCATAGTAAGTAACTCCTTAGTGGGTATATAAAGGGTATACTTAGTTAACCTATCCACTATTATTAGGATATTATTATACTATTTCCCATTTTTATTATCCACTATTAATAACTTAGTAATAAAGTTAAGGAATACGCTTTCCCATAAGTAACTGGGCATTAGTAGTGTACTTAGTACCCTATAAGGGAGGTGGTAGTGTGGCTTTGTACGCTGGTATACGGTGTATATCTTAACGTATTCTATTATATCCTTTTTTATCCTTTTCTAAAAAAATAAACATCCTATCCGGGTTATCGTCTTAGTGACCCTTAGGTGACCACTTATTAACTTATCGTAGAATATAATAAGGATTTCCCTTATTAATGGGTAGCCCTCTAATATAATTACTTTACTCCTATACCTCACCATTCCTTTATTATTTCTTCCCTAATATACCCACTTCTCTTATGCTGCGCCCTATAGTATAGGGTTAGACCTCTGGGTCTCCTATGCTACTTTTTCTAGGCTTAGGGCTAGTATTTCTGGTATAATATTCATAATATCGGGCCGTAGCTCATCCCTCGTTACCTAGTTATGTTTTACCCTCGGCTAGAATTGTTTTAGGAAACCTTTTAAAAATGTACCCCTAGCTTCCTCCCGTTCACCCTCCTTAGGTCTATGGTCTGGTCTCCGTAATAGTTCATCGGCTATATTTCGTTTACTTAGTTGATATTTGATATGGAAATTAAATAGCGAAAAGTCTTGGAATAACCTGGCCTAATGGTTATTTAATTAGGGCTTAGTGATGAGGTAATGGTGCCCTAAGTAGTCCATTAAGAATAGCGTTTAGTGTTATGTGTATAGTAAGTAGTGTTGCTAATATATAACTACTTCTCGAATTACTAGTAGCTCTACTTTTAGTACTCCGTATTTTAGCTTAGCTCCCCTTAGCTTCTTAGAAAGGTAGGCGATGGGGTGTTAAGTATCTCCTTATAGCTGGTATAAAACTGCTCTTATTACGAAGTCTAATGCGTTGGTTTTGACCTTTATTAGGAGGGAGGGGTCAAAGTATTTAAGGATAAGGGCCTCCGTGAACAGTTCTTTTAATTTGTGGAAAGCCTCTAGTGCCCTATTATTTATAATTAGCTCCCCCCCCATCTTCTTTGTTAACCTATTTATAAAAGGTGTATATACTTTAGTGTAGTTCCGGATAAAATACTTATAGAACCCTGTGAATCCTAGGAAAACCTGGATATCTTATACGCTATGGGGCACCGACCACTTTATAATAATTATGACCCGGTCCTATTTTATTGTAATCCCTTCCCCAGAGATTATGAACCCTAAGAACCCGATCTCCCTAATATGGAACTCGTATTTCTTAGAGTTAGTATATAAACCAGTAATGTCCAAGTAGTGCAACACCTCTTAGATTACCTCTACGTATAACACCTTATTTTTCGAGAAGATGAGGATATTATCTAAGTATATTATATAGGTGATATTAACGAGGCCCACTAGTATATCGTTAATATAGGCCTGAAAGGTCGCTGGCGCATTGACGAGGCCAAACAGCATAACATTGTATTCATAATAGCCGTATTTAGTTCAGAAAGCCATCTTTTATTCGTCTCCCTCACGGATACACACCTAGTAGTACCTATCCTTAAGGTCTAATTTTATAAACTAACTCACTTTTAAGAGGTGGTCTAGGATTTCTCTAATAAGGGGCAGTAGTGTGTAGTTCTTTATATTAATACTATTAAGGCCCCGGTAATCCACGCAAAGCCTTAGCTTACCTCTCTTCTTAGGGACGAAGAGGATCAGTGCCCTAACCAGACTTTTAGACTACCTAATCTAGCCCTTAACTAATACCTTAGTAAAGTATTCCCTTAACTCCGCTAACTCCAGCTCTACTAGTGGGTAAATAGGGATATATAGCGGCTCTACTCCTAGTTCTAGGTTAATAACGTGGGTACGTCCACCCCGTTCCGATAGTATAACCGCTAGTATAGTATTAAATACGTGGGACCACTCCTTATACTTATATGGGAGGACTGGTCCCTGGGTAGTTTACTAGTTATTAACTAGTACCCCACTTATCCTCACCTTAATCCTCTTTATACCCGGGGTAATTATAAAGGTCACCCTCGTATCCCTCACCACTCTTCGGATTCCCCTTTTACCTAAAATTAATTAAATACCGTCCTTATTTAAAAGGTAAGTCTAGTTTAGGGTCTCCTATTTAAGGTTCAACTAGACTACTCAGTACTAGGGGATCCCCAGTATTATTATATATCCTTCCACCTTAGTAATCCTAAACTTATATAACCTTATATAACTCACCCCGAGATCATCCCTCACCTAGGTCATTAGGGTCTTTATACTATAGTCGAATACACATAACCCCCATATACCCTATAATAATAACTCACCATTAATAACCCCCGGTAAAGCCCCTTTATAAGAGAGGATCCTCTAGTTCACCATATTCTCATCTACTCCTATATCTAATAACACCTTCCCCTCCTTTTATACCCCTACTACTCTTACCCACAAAGTCACCTCTACCCTCCGGTGACCCCACTCTATTTCCTATGGGAACCGGATAACGTTCACCCCCATAACCAAACCTCCCATCAGCTCTATCATCTTAGGCCAGCATCGTCGTCCCGAATACCTTAATTATCCACAATTATAATAATTAGGCTCCTAACACTAGTCCGAATAATATCCCATCTACCCATAATTAAAGCACTTAATATAACTTAGGTCCCGCCCTGGTGGTCCCCTACTAAGCGTACTCTCCTCCCATTTCACTAAAACTAAGCTCTTAGAGGTCTCGGTGGTGGTCCTCGGTATTTCCGGGGTAGGTTAGGTAGTATCAGTCGTAATCTCTCTTTAAGGCACGAGATTAAAGTGAGTAGGTGACCACCGGTTTCCCCCCCGTTGGTCCCTAGTCCCCTAAGCGACGGGCTTAATACACTTTTACTCCCTTAAGTACATTTTCTACGTCATCTTAACTCTCTTAACCACATTATCTAATTCCCGACGAGTACTCAGCAGCCCGTTGGCTATCACTTATTATTATAGGTTAAGTAATAATTAGTTAACCATATAAACCACCCGCATCCTCTCCGATTAGGGATTAGGGCACTCTACTTTAACTATTTTATATTAGTTAAGGAACTATTAATACATTTAATTTAATTTTTACCTTATATCTTCTAATTCCATTATAATTATATATACCCGGGTATCCGCATTAACTACGGTATTATAAAACCATTACTCTATTACAACCTAAGTAACGTTGGACACATTATTATTATAATTCGTAATAATATAGTTTATTTATTAGTGGGAGGTGGTGCCCTCTAAGTATCCCCCTACGAATAGGACCTTAACTTTATCGGAGTCGAAGTTTTCTCTATATAAGCCGAATCACCCCTTTAATTTAAACAAAAAGTCATTAACGTCGGTCCAACTTCCTCCCTTAAAACAAATAAGGGCGAGCTACTTTATTCACACATCGGTATAAACTCACTTAGGTTCCGGTGATTAGGGAATAGTGGACTCTTAGTGTATTACCTTATTTAGGTTAACACCGTTCCTAAGGGTTATTATTTAATTAATTATTTTCCTTTTTTTAGTTTATTATACTACTTCATAAAGGAGGGTATTAACCTCCTCGGTGGTCATTCCTTTTATGTTCTTAATATTAAGGCACCGGTGGTCCCCGGCTATTTCGTTATTAAGTATTATCTCGGTTATTAACTCAGTGGTTGGTCGCTTAATGTTTACGGAAATAACTTATTGTATTACTAGTGCTCTATAAGGGGCCATTATCACTCTAATAATCTATGCACCTATAAGTAAGTAGAGATTCGAACGTGTTAAGTTGGTCCGCGTAAAATAAAGGAGTCGACGATACCTAAGTAGGGTGTGGTAGTAATTAGTATTCGAATCTGGTCTCCTATAGAATTTCCTACTATGCTACCCCTTAAATCCCCTCCCCGGAGTAACTATTTTCTGTTGGCCCTACTCCGGGGTTGCCCCTTCGGTGCCCCCCCGGCCCCCGCCGGTGCACCTGATAAACGGCCCCTACGTTTATAATTATATACTAATAAGTAAAGTATTAGAGGGCACTAAAAGCCTAGGCTATAACTGTGAGCTTAAGGGATATCGAGGATGCACTAAAAAAAAAGAAGCTTATGTATATAAAGGAACTCGTCCCAGGCTGGGTTTATAAGGAGCTTAGAGACTTATTCGACCCAGAGAAGGCGTACTCGGTGCCCCCTAGGAGGCCAAGGGTTAACCATAAGATCCCCCTTATTAAGGACACTCACGGCCAGGAGCTTATACTTCTATGGGGACCCTTAAATGGGATATCCCGTAGGGAACTCTTGGTCCTAAAAAAGACACTAAAGGACCTACTAGACAAAGGGTTTATTCGAGCCAGCAGCTCACCAGCGGGTATCCTAGTATTATTTATTAAAAAGCCTAATGGGGGAATTCGGTTCTGCGTTAATTACCGAGCCCTCAATAGCATCACGAAGAAGGACCGTTATCCACTACCACTTATATCAGAGACCCTCTAATGGGTAGCCGCTGCGTAATAATATACGAAGTTTAACGTCGTAGCCGTGTTCCATAAGATTCGGATCGCAGAAGAAGACGTCGAGAAGACAGCGTTTCGTGCGAAATACGGACTTTTCGAGTAATTAGTCAACCCCTTTAAACTCACCGGGGCCCTAACTACGTTCTAATAGTATATTAGTATAACTCTCTAAAACTTCCTAAACGACTTTATCACCACTTATTTAGATAATATGCTAATTTACACATTTAAATTAAAAAAAAAAGTATAAAGAGAAGGTATGGGTGGTCCTCCGGCGCTTAGTAGAGGCCGGACTACGATTAGACCCTAAGAAGTATACTTTTTTAGTTAAGATCGTGAAGATTATAAAGGGGGTTAGAAGTTTCCTTAGGTTTATAAATTATTATTATATTTTTATACTTAACTATACTATTATTATTAAGCCCTTTACGAGGTTTACAAAGAAGTTAACTATGTTCCACTAGGGACCTAGTTAAGAAGAAGGATTCTAGGAGCTTAAGCGGCTATTTAGTATAAAGCCGGTGCTTCACCGCTTTAACCCTAAAAGAAAGACAATAGTGGAGATAGATTGTTCAGGGTTTGCCTTAGGCGGCGCCCTTATATAAGAAGACTCCGATGAGCACTAGCACCCCATCGCATTCCACTCACAAAGGCTATCGCTGGCCGAGGCCTGGAGAGTAGAACTATAAAGTATAGGTAACTTTAAGATTTTTACAGATTATAAAAACCTTAAATACTTTATGAGGAAGTAGTACCTCACCGAGAGGTAGAGCTGGTGAGCAGAAGAGCTAGCCTAATACGACTTTTATTTGGAGTACCGGCTAGGAAAGGAAGTAGTAGTCCCCGATGCCCTCTCCGGAGGGAGCAGGACGCCCTCCAGGGCTGGGACGATAAGAGAAAACAGGGACGCGTACTCTAGTTAATACCTAACCACGCTATCCCTAAGGAAGGAACTAGTGCCCCCTAGGTAGGCCACACCATAAACAACTTACTAGTACTCCTATATATAATAATATTCACGAATAATAGTGAGTTATAAATACTTTGGGATTAGATTATTAAAGAAGATAGGTTATACCACTGAGTTTACGAGGTGGTGAAGTAGGGATAGCGTAGCTTCCCACCAGAGTTATAACTAAAAGGTTAGATTATAGAATATATAATTAATAAGTAGTAGAGGTTAACGTTCTAGGACGAAGTATGGGTTCCCGGAGGAAGAGATAATAATGACCCTTTAAACTTATTATGGATAAAGGTTATATAAGAGTACTATAATTCTAATACTAGTGGTCACCTAGGGAAGTAGATAGTGAAGATGAGTAGTAAATAAAGGAGATTTATGTTATTAAATAGAAGATGGTGGGTAAAAGGAGAAAATGTGAAGCCCTAGTGAAGTGGGAGGGTTATATTAACTCTACGTAGGAGTTAACTGGTATTATAGAGGAAATGGAGGTGTTAGACCGTTACGAAGAGTGTTATGGGCCGATATTGGAGAACGACGGGGATACGGCGTATACGCAGGTGCCCCCCTAGGAGGCCAGCCAGGAACTAGAGGCCGCGCGGGGGGGGGAAGAGGGGGGTAATATCACGGGCCGAACCCGGTGGTTATACCCGAGCTATGCCCGTACTTGCACTAGTACCCCACTAGTGCCCCACTAGCGCCCACCCCCTAGGAAGTAGAGATTTCGCGCCATATCATAGTTTACCCTTTTCCTCTTCAGCTTGAAATAAACAGTATTTGGCTACCTTTCGGTTGAGACAAGGCCTAGGACCAGCCCTTCGCAGGATCCCGGGTTAGAAAAAGAGGACTGAGAGGTCACTAATGCCTCCTCGAGTAAGGATAATTCAGGAAAAGAGTAACTCTAGTATAAAGTTGGGTATTAGAGCTAATAAAGGAGGAAGCCAAAGGATGGGAGTCCCATTAAGAAGAGCAGCAACAGAGGAGCCAAGGGTCAGCTATTATTTAGGTAAGGATTAATAAAGGATACTTAATATACGCCCTCATTAATATTAGCTATGACTTTTACGTAATAGTGGATTAGTCTCTTTTTAAATACTTTTGATTACCGTTAATAGATTAGAAAAAGTATACTCTACGAGGGTATATATAAGACGGGCTATTACCTGGTGATACCTAGGGTATGGTTGTCCTAGATTTGGAATTAAGTGGTTATACTTAGAAAGTCTACGTATACGTAGTAAAGGGCTTAGACCCACCTATATTCCTAGGGAAACTATAGATAAAAGTGAATTATGTAGTGTGTAATACCGTTACTTAGTGGGTGTATTATGGTAAGGGAGGAGTAAACGTATACTTTTTTAATTAGAAAAAATTAGTTATTATAAAAGAGATTTATATAATCCGATTATTAATGGCCCCTGTGTTTATAGTTATATGCTGATGAGTGAAGTGTTAGAGGGTATTAGAAGCCTAGGTTATGGTTGTGAGTTTGAGGGATATCGAGGATACGCTAAAAGAAAAGAAGTTTATGGATTGTGGCGAGTTCGCATGCGCGTACGAGGTTAAGTAGGAGAAGAAGGCTTAATTTATTCACTATCTAGTGGGTGTGTCCAGTAGAATAAATAGGCCGGCTTGGGGGCTAGGACGTTACGTAAGTGTTGACTTAGCTGAGTATAGCTCCTAGACGTTTTGGTGGCCTAGTATGCTTACGATACACCCCCTAATTACGCCACTAAGGCAATTACTTACATCGAAGTAACGGCCACTAAGCTCTTTTATATGTGTTCTAAATCAAACAATTCAATTAAAACAATAACTCTAATCAATTTAAACAAATTCCCTCACTTCACAATAATCGTAGTATCCGCGTTATATTATTATTTTAGGCCTTTATATTTGCCCTTTTTTATTATAATATAGTTAAAAACCATGGTATCCGGGGTAATGCGTATATCTCGGTTTATGAGAAAGGTCGTTCCTAATTATTACGTGCCCCATACTCCCGACGACCTATAAGCGAAGTGTATACTAGTAACTAAAGGAAAAACCTTTTGCTGCCCGTTACCTCTGGAAAACTTACTTTCCTTAAATCTTAATAAACTATTTTTTATATATATTTTTACTACGTTTTCGTCCCCTATAACCACTAATAATTGATTTTTTGCGTAGATCCACCGATTTAATATTGTTGTTATACTTTGCGTTGGTAAGTATTCCCTTTTTTATATTTCCTCGTTTTTCGTATTATTTTTTTAATGGTTATTTTTTAGGTTTTACTCTTAAGGTTAGTGGTAAGAAGTTTGGTCACGCTTTGCGCCTTACGCTTACCAGGGGTAATACTTATATGCCTACTAGGAGTATAGTTAGTCTCGTTATCGCCTCGCCCTCCGAGGCTCGTTAGATGCGCTCTAATGCTCACTATAAGTGCTCCCTTTTCTCTGTGCGTATTGCCTCCGTTACCCCTACCCCCGCTCTCGTGCCTGCTCCTGTGCTCGTCGAGGACGACGAGGATGACGAGGGTGATGAGATGTAGTTGGTCCCTGCCCCCTTGGGAGGTGGGTTCTCTGACCCCTTTGCCACTATTCCCGAGTCCGAGGAGAGCTCCGCTGCTACTAGTGTATGTGAGGAGGAGGTGGTTATTAAGGGCCTGGAGTGTGATATTCCCTACCTCGCCTATGTTTATAGTGCTCTCCGAGGTAAGAAGTGTAAGGACGAGGAGAGTGTAGAGCTTTGCTACTATGCTTATATACGTATATATGTTACTAAGTACTAGGAGTATTATTACGACTACCGTGTTAATTATGGTCCGGTCCTTAAGGCTACTAAGACCACGGTTTTAGGTTTTCACTGCGTCCTCTAGGACCCCGGCGTTAATAATACCTTAAGTTTTTGTATACTAACTTAGTTAGTATTTATATTAATAGTTTCTAGATGATCTAGTGTATATGTTTTACTATGTGTTTCCTTTTTAATAAGGAGGAGGAGGAGGTCATCATCCTAAACGACGATATGGAGATGGAGGATAAGTCCTCCCTTTTTTCTTCGGTGCCCACCACCCCCAAGGCCGCACCTAAGAAGGGCACCCCTAAAAAAGCGGCTACTAAGAAGTTTATTAACCGTATTTCGTCTCATTACACCTTTTAGGTTATTATTACCTTTATTATACCCACTATTATTACTATTAACGAGGTTATTGGTGACCACGAGGCCTACTTTGCCTCTATTCGCAACTTCCTTAAGCCCGGCTTCGAGGAGGCCTATACGGCTATTTACTGCGCTTTTTACCCTAATTAGGGGTTATACTCACTTTCTATCCTCTTCGGGGCTTCTAATACTCGTATTTCGCACCCGGCTATATACGTATAGGGGCCTTATACCCAGGAAAAGTTCTTATTTTACTGCGCTGGTGGTGTGTATAGCCTGTGGGCCTGAATATAATTATTCTTTACTCTTTATTATTTCCTGTACCCGTTATAACTAATTTCCGTGTATTATAGAGGTTAAGAAGACCTTTGAAATACTCGAACTTCGTTTTTAAGAGTATTTTAGTGAGTTCATTTATGGGTATTAGGTTTATTAGTATATAAACCACGTTAAACTTACCCTTAGCGTATTCTTACTTAAGTTACATATTATGAATGTTTATGTACCTTAAACGGGTTAATATCTATTTTTTTTTACTTATTATAAACCTTATAGTTTACTAATTATTATAATGAATCCTTTAAATGTTTTTAAGGTTAAGTGAGAGGTCCTTAAAAAACCTTTAGAGAGTAATCGTTTTTCTAATAGTATTTAAAAGACTTAGAAGTTCTATTTTGGTGGTGGATATTATAATTGTTGTTTATTTAGTGGCCTTTTATATAATAGGTCCACCGAAAAGGGAGATTATGAAGTCCTATGAGGAGCGTTTTATTACCTTGTCGTTTATGAATGAAGCGTTACCCATAATTAGAAGTACTTAAGTGTTTCCCTTACCCCCTATACTATTATAGCTGATGATAAGGTAGTGTATACTAAAAAGGTAGTGAATGGCCTAATTTACGGCTATGAGATGTTTTGGAGAGGGGTTTATTAGGAATAAGGAGAACTTCGTTATTGGATATGTAGTGTTAGGGTGTACGAAGATTGCGGTGTATAAGAGGGATCCGACTTTTTCCTGGAATTCCTTGATTTAAGCCCTTATTACTTGTCCTTTGTATAATACAAGGTCTTTTGGTATAGGAGTATAAGGGGTTACGGTGTTATTTGTGAGGCTGAAGTGTTTAGTGACCTTTTTAATATAAGAGTTATAAATAAAATAGATTTTGTGTATTTTATGGTCCCTGATGATTTGTATTCTAAGGTATTATTCTACGGGGCCCTGGTCTTTGAGTTCCACCGCCGACTTAATACTATTAATAACTCTGGTGGCTGTTTTGGCGTCGTCACGGTGGTTTATAACTAGGATATCGTCCACGTAGAACATAATAAAGACCTTAAGGTCCTTTATATAGAAAATACAGGGTTCCTTAGGGCATAGTACTAGCCCTATGTCCGTTAAGATCTTTGAGAACATCTTATACCAAAGGATAGGTGCATCTTAGAGCCCGTAGAGAGTACGAATAAGTTTAATGCACTTTCTAGGTTATCCGAAGTTATTCAGAAATTTGTATATTATAGGTTCTTTATTTGGATCCATTTTTGTGTTAAGAAATGCGTTTACTACGTTATACTAGTTGACTTTAAGATCGAATTGAGTGGCTACGGCTATTAGAGTTCTAAAGGAGTGTATTGTAAGGGTAATAGTATATGTATTTTATAGGGGATTAACCTTCTAAAGGTCTCTATATACACATATCCGCGTTTTATAGTGTTTAAGGAAATCGTCTTTGTTGAATTTGTATATAAATACCCATTTTAAGGGGAGGAGCTTAGAGCATACTAATAAGCAGTCCATCTCCCTTTAAGTGCCTTTAGAAACGAGTTTATGGATTTCCTCTTTTGCTGCGTTAATTCATTTAGTCCTTAATAGGTCTTCGATTTATTAGATGTTCTTCCACTTTACTGGAGGTGCTAGTAAGGTATCTCTATAGTATCTAAGGTTACCCTTAGGGTCTTTAATAAGTGTAGGTTTTATTTGTTGTGCGGGTCGCTCTTTAGTAGCTCTAGTGATTATTGAATAAAGTGTTTTATATCCTAAGGTACTCTCTTATACCACCTTCAGCTGATTAGGTATAAAAGTAGCGAAGAAATCGTATTAGGGGCTCCTATAAGGGATCCTTTTTAGGTTAGTTGTTATATAGTATGGTGAATGGGGGACTTCTAAGTCTTCTAATTATAGGAAGGTGTTAAGATCTCACCTTAACTCCCCCCTAGAGGCCTCTTTTCGGGTTCCCTCCCTTCCCGTAGCTCTGAGCTTTGTACTAAACCGGGTAAGTTGTCCATAAACTTTCCGGTGGTACTCTTTTTTCGCTTTTGGGGTACTTTGGTCGGTGAGTTGGTTAAAGGTCTAGTTAGCTACCTTAAAATCTGTCCTCTCTGTTTTTTGTGGGCTATCCGGTATTATACTTGGTCGGGCACCACCACTAAATAGGGTAGTCTCTAAAAGGGTGGGTAAGTTTCGTGCCTCCTTAGTATTTACCCTAATATCTCCAACTTTTTTTATTACCATATTTAATATACTCTTAGGGTTTAGTGTAAGCTTAGGTGAAACTAGACTATTATTGGCCTTTATTTATAATAGTATCCCTTACTTTATAACGTCTTATGAAGTGTTAGTATTTGTGTTTTCTTAGGTAAGGTTATTTTCCTCCTCTTATTTATATGTCCCGAGGGCCTCGAGGACCGTGCTTAGGTATGGGTCCTTTGGTTCGATTTCCTTTAATAGAACTTTTGTTTTTTTAGTGGTTATGGTGGCTGTGTTATTAATAGGATTATAAAAGGAGTGCTCATTAAAGGTGATGTTATGTGAGATAATAACCCGATTAAGTGTAGGGATCCATATTCTAAAAAGATTATGTGTACATAGGACGTATTCTATAAGGTATCCCATGTATACTCGTGCCTTAACTTTGAATTCTCGTTTTTCGTAACCTCCCTTATACGCCCGATCTAGTATATAAGCCTTATACCCGTAGGTGTAGAGGCCGCCTAGTTTAGGACGCGGGTCTCGAAATGGATAAAAGGTTAGGTTTTTATTATATTATTTAATGTGTTATTGTATCCACTCTATGTGGATCTAATTTAGCGATTTTTAGCCCTTTAATGCCCGAGGGTAGTTGTTATCGATAAATATAGTTATTATCACGGCTTTTGGCCATAGTTTCTTTGGTAGGCTGGTGCTAATTAATATTATAAATGCCTTATTAATAATGTGATGTCCTGCTCTTTTACTACGTTCTACAAGCTCTTTGGTATTAGCTGGTGGGAGCTTAATATCGATTCCCATACGCCTTACCCAATGCTCGTATTCTATTTCACTTTAAATAACGATTATTATACACTTAATGTCCTACCTTATTTTACAAATGGATAGGCCTATCTGTCTTAAGATCTAAGCCATATACGTTTATAGGGCTTTAAAGACTTTGGTGTGCATTTTACGTGTTATTGTGAACCCCTGGGATATATTAGTATATTCGTCGATTATTAACAGTAACCATAAGGTGTTCCCATAGCTACTGGGGTAATCGAAAAGGTCCTAGGAGATATACCAAAAAGGGCGTAGGGCTACGTTTTCCGAAGGTCGTTGGGATATTATTTAGTGAGCTTTCACCTATGAACAGGCTTAGTAATTAATCTTTGTAGGAGTTCCCTTAATTTTCACTCCCCTTATCGTAAAAACTAGCTTCTAGAGAGTGTTAAGGCCTAAATAACCGGTGCAAAGGTACTAAAGGGTGGTGTCCGTAGCGTGGTCAGGCCTGGGCTCCCTTAAAGGGCGATTACGGTGAGAATTTGTTAAAAATGTGGTTACGATGATATATACTACGCTCATAGGAATATTTAATAAAGGGTAATTATTAATAGGGATATATTCGAATAGGACTATGTTGTGTTCCCACTTAAGTTATTTAAGGATTACACTTTTTAAGAGGTTTCCGTAGTAGAGGGTATAGTTTTAGCCGTAGTACCAGATATTAGACTGTTTTAAGAGCGTTTCTAATATTATATTAATATAAAAATCCACTAACGTGGTTCATCAGTGAGCGGGACACCATCAGCGACCGGGACACTCCTTATCGTACCTTAAAGGCCGATTTTTAACTATTTTTTAAAAATCGGAATTTTAATACAAAACGCTATAAGTTTATATAACGTCACCGATAAGGGTTTTATATTCGAAAATAAATCCACTAAAATTTACTACCCATAATTACGAAGATATTAAGTTTTAGCCTTATCGTAGACCCACTTTTATAGGGTTTTACGATGCACTCCGGATTATGGTTCACTAAATTTCGGAAAATATTTTTTCCTAACTATTAATTATATAATACACCTCTACATAAACCTTTAGAGTTTTTTACTAAAATTTCGATTTTTAAAAAATAGTTAAAAATCGGCCTTTAAGGTACGATAAGGAGTGTCCCGGTCGCTGATGGTGTCCCGCTCACTGATGAACCACGTTATGTATACTATATTCTTTAAAATGAGGTCCTCGGTAACTAGGCCACGTACTCCGTTGAGCATTTTCTTTATTCGTCGTTCCCTATATCCTATAATGGGTAGTTTACTATTTTTATAGTGGACGTATTAGTTACTAGGTTTGCTAATGAACGTCCCTTTAATAAGTAAATTTTTATTGTTAACTAGGTGTATAACGCCGTAGCTGTCTATTATAATACTGAGTGAAAAGGGGTGACGTAGAGTACCCATAGTGCTGAAAATGCTTAGGCCAGGCCCTCCGAGGTGTTCCATAGCTGGGTTAACTAAGAGGAAAGTTATAATTAAGCCTGGGTAGGAGCCTTTTCTAGTGTTGGAGGTGTTAGAGGTCGAGGATTTATTCGAGTTAGGTTTCTAAGTAACTCTAATAGTCCCGGTTTTTGGGTTATTATTAGAGGTGATCCACTTTTTACGTTTCTACGTATTCTAGAGGTGCGTTTAATTACTTAAGTTGAAAATTTCGTATTTAAGGTTATTAATTTGTTCCTTATTTATATTAATAGGTCCATTGGTAGCTCTGGTGAGCATATATTGGACCTTATAATATGAGTTAGGCTTCTAATAGTGGTTTTTATAAGGATAGTTATACGTTTTAGATGTCCTGGTGCCTGAGTTAATTGTAAAGGTGGTACCCGAGTTAGATTTTCCGGTAAAGGTTACGAATTAGCCTAAGGGTTTAGTTGGTTTTTTATGGATAGTGTTGAAATAGGTAATAGCTGAGAATATTTTAGTTATTTTATTGAGTATTAGTGTGACGGGCTGGGCCCTCTTGGAGGCTTCGCAGCCTCTCAGCCATGGACTCCGCTTACCTAAGCCCGGCTTACCTAAGACGGATTAACCTTAGGCCTGATCAGAGTAAACGGGTCCTATGGGGCGGAAGACATTTTCTCCTTTTCTTTTTTATTTTGAAAATACTTATAATAGTTACTATAACTAATTATAATATATGTACTTGGATCGTTATATTATCTTTAAGATCTTAGTATTATTGGAGATAATGAGAGTACGCTGGGTGTGGAAATAATTGTCGACGAAAAGTAAGTTTACGACCTTAGTGGGAATAGCAAAAAGTCCTAAGTAGGTTGACCTAAAGGTCCCTGAACACTTAAAGCTGATTAACGAGGTCTAATCAGGGCTAAGAGGTTTTAATAAACTTGAAAGAACGTATTCTGCGTAGTAGAGTACTTTAATAACGTCGATTAGTATATTATGGTCACTACTAAATAAAGACGTATAAAAGGAACGATAACCGTATTATAATGGAAAATAATATCGACCTATCCGGAAACCCACAATAACTAATGCAGTTAATTAGTTAATTATTAGCCCAGCTATAAGAGATGCGGACCACCTAAGTAACTGAATGAGAGGCCCAACGAGAGTAGATTCGAATACTATAACAGACCTTAGTAAAACCTAGACACCTAACCTCAACGTTATACAAAGCTCCTATACCCTTTACGACGCCGATCCCACCTAATCAGGCCTATGCGCCACCTCCTAGATAATTAAAATACTAAATCCCTAATTCACCGAAGTTTAATAGATTACATAAGAGATTTTAATAATAATACTTCGAAATAAAAGGGAAGATAAGCGTGGATAGGGAAACTTTTAGTTTAGTATTAATAGTATTCACCTATATCTATTCTAGACTGGAAAACACTATACAAGCTATGGTGAGCGCCTATTATTCACAGGGAGGAGCTAATGGGTCGAAGAACCCTGAATAATTCATGGAATACCTGAAGGGTTGTTATGCAGACCCTAACGCAGAAGCACGAGCCCTCGACTAACTAAGAATAATACGTTAAAAGGAGAACGAGAGTTTTACCTACTTCCTTCCTAAGTTTAAAAAGGAGCTCGTAGAAGTAGGAGGAGGATACTAGCTGGATAACGTTAGGATCAATTACCTAAAAGGAGCTCTAAATATTACGATAAGAACCCCTTTAATTAGTATAATTAATAAACTAACGACCTATACTATATACACCCAGATGCTCTTGACGATAAGATCAGAGTTGGATAGTGAATTATACTAAGCTCGCTGTGAGTATTAATACAGGAGATCACTAATACCCGGCTAGAATAAAATTAAATCACTAACTAAATAAGATAATCGGATAAGATCACCTTAACCTAATTAGATGGATTGGGAACCCACTAAGGTAAGCTGGATGGCTAAGGATAAACTAGTCCGAAGAAGGTTAAACTAAGAGGAAACCCGCAAATACTATAATTACGGTAAAAAAGGGTATATATAATAGAGATGCCCTAGAGATTAGAAAGATAAGGAGATTAAAACCTTGAAAGGGAAGACCAAAGAGTAGAGTGAAATAGATATTAGCTTTAATTAGGACTCTAAAGAGTTGGGAAAAAAGTAACTCCTAGTGGAAGTTGTTATTAGGAGGAATAAGTTATAAAGGAATAGAAGGTTATTAAGAAGAACATAAACTGTGACCTATTCTATGTTAATATTAGAATCAATAGGATATAATATACTATTACTCTTATTAATATAAGGTGTTTAATATATGCCCTAATCAGCGACACCTTCGCTAAGAAACTCCGTTTACTACGCATTAGTATTACCCCTCGGAATTTAATATAAATCACCACTATAATCCCTAGTGCAATTCATTATATTACCTATACTAATATCGATATTAATGGTTATAAACAACGACGATTATTCTTTTATATTATCCCTAATTAAGAAGACGATGTTATTCTAAGTAAATTATGGATAATAAACGACGATGTCATAGTATACCTAGTTAAGGGCACCCTCCACATAGGTGTTATAGACCACTAAGTTCAAGAAAAGAAACCAAATTAAATATCATAAAACCCCGGCTTCCTAATCCAACAACAAACCAGAGCTATATTTACTGCCCTAATTAGGCGAACTAAACACAAAAACTCAACACCTAATAAAATAAGACCTCTAAACGTTTTTACAACGAGCTTCGCCGATATCGAAAAGGCATTTACACCTCAAAAAAAGACCAACCCGAAGACCAAGCTACCCATACATTACTATAAGTTCTTATATGTATTTAACTATAATAAGGTTAATTAGTTACTATTATATTAAAATAATATTAACTACGTAATTCCTATTAAAAAAAACTTAACAGGGTAAAATAAACTAGTTATATGGGGACCCCTATATAGGATGTCTAGGGAGGAGCTAATTATACTTCGATGGACCCTCACAAAACTATTAGATAAAGGCTTTATTCGTACTAATAGCTCTCCTACTTTATTACCCGTTTTATTTATTTAAAAACCCAGGGGAGAATTAAGGTTTTATGTTAATTACCGGGCTCTAAACACTATCACTAAGAAAAACAAATATCCCTTACCCCTAATCAGCGAAACTCTGAGAGCCCTAATTAAGGCTAAGTGGCTGACGAAGTTAGACGTTATTACTATATTCCATAAAATTAGGGTTAAAAAAAACGACGAATAGAAGACGGCTTTTAGAATAAAATACAACTTATACGAATAAATGGTGACTCTTTTTGGCTTAATAGGGGCCCCCGCTACGTTCCAGAAGTATATTAACTACACTTTACGGAACTTCTTAGATGAATTCTATACCACTTATATCGATAACGTTCTAATTTATTTAAATAGTTTACTCGTTAATTATAAGGAGAAAGTTAAGAAGGTCTTAAGTTGTTTAGATGTTACTAGCCTATAAATCGATATCAATAAATACAACTTTAAGACGAAGAGGGTTAAATACTTAGGGTTCATTATCAATATAGGGAAGGGTATCCGTGTTAACCCAGAGAAGATTAAGGCCATCTAGACATAGGAGGTCCCCCGATTAGTGCGAGGAGTCCGTGCCTTTGTTAGTTTTGTAAATTATTACCGTTAATTCATACTGGACTTCTTAGGGTTAGTATACCCCCTTATAGCTTTAACGAAAAGGGATATCCTATTTGTATAGAGTAATGAGTATATAAAAGTGTTTAATAAGTTGAAGGCCCTCCTAATTAGTGCCCCCGTACTAGCATATTAGGATCCTAATTAAGCCACTATACTAAAAACAGACTTATTAGGTTATGTGGTGGGTGGTACTTTATTATAATACGATGACGAGGGTATTTTACGGCCTGTTATGTTCTTTTTACGGAAGAACTTACTAATAGAATACAATTACCTAATATACGATAAGGAACTATTAGTTATAGTCTATTGTTTAGAACACTAGGACTCCGAATTAAGGAGTGTAAAGGAGTTTATTATTTTAATTAACCACTTTAACTTTAAGTATTTTATAACTAAGAGGTAATTGAGTGAACGCTAAGTTAGATGGTCGGAGCTCCTATTCTGTTATAACTTTATAATTTAGTTCCGACCCGGTAAATAAGTGATAGTCCCCGATATATTATTTAGATGAGAATAAAACGTTCCTAATACTTAGTGAGATGATCGACTAAAAGAACGGAGGATATAGCTCCTAAAGGGGAAATGGAATATAGTTATGGTGAACTGGGCAACTCTCGAGACGAATTAAATGGATATAACGGAATCCGTGGAAAGTATTATAGTAGGTGATATGGATTAGGACGACGATCCTAAGGTTAATTAGTTGGAACTTATCCTGAACCCCTTTAAAGAGGAGCCCCTAAAGTCCTCTTAGATTAAAGGATTATAATTAAATAATCGTTATTAGCTGATTAGGATAGTTGTGAAAAGGGGGGACCGTTAGTTATTATTATAATAGAAGTTGCTTATAATATTATTAGAGTACTTAGTGGACGACGATGGTAGACTCCTTTGGAGGGAGAGGATTTAGGTCCCTTATTATGAACCTTTATGAACCTAGTTAATCCAAGAGTTCTACGACTTAACACTTAGTGACCATCTCAGTAGAGACGCGTTAAAGGCCTTAATCAGCCGCCGCTTTCACTAGTCAGGCTTATCGCAGGATGTCTAACACTTTATAAGGAACTACGACGTCTATGGACGGGGTAATATATAGCGGGACAAAAAAAGGGGTCTTCTAAAGCCCTTACCTGTCCCTGATCAGGTCTGGATAGAGATATTAGTTGACTTTATTATAGGGTTACCATTAACCCGCCGTATAAGAGTAATGAATATTATAATGGTAATAAACCGATTATTTAAGAATGTGATTTTCGAGCTACTTAAGGATATAATAATGGACGTTGTGGTTACGGTGTTAATACTTAGCCTGATTAGATACCACGAACCCCCGAGAGCTATTATTTTGGATAAAGGCCCCTAATTTACTAGTTACATATGGAAACGGCTTTGTTAACTATTACGAATAAAATAACGTTTATCTATGGTGTTCTACCTGGAGATAAACGGTACCATAAAATAAGCTAACTAGGTAGTAGAAATTTACTTCTGAGCTTATACTTTATACACTTAAGATAATTAGGACGACCTATTTCCAATAATAATAATGGTTATTAATAACAGGGTTACCTCGTTAATAGGCCTCAGCCCTTTCTTCACTACCCACAACTATAATATTGACCTAATTAGAGTAAGGGAGATTCTGTGGACTAAAGGAAAGACCCCCGCAGCTCGGGTAGAGGCCCTAGTTTCGAAGTTGAAGGAGGCCTCCGAATAGGCATAAGCGGCGATGGCCTCCACCTAAGAGCGATAAGAAGCCTCGGTAAATATACAACGCCAACCTTTTAACCAGTTTCGATTAGGGGATAAGGTCTAGTTAAGGCTTAAGAATGTCCGTTCTAAGAGATTATCTAAAAAGTTGGACTAAATGAATACGAAGTACACTGTGTTAGAAATAGTTAAATCCTATGCTTACTAGCTTAATACGCTACTGGGTATTCATAACATCTTTTATGTATCCCTGATTAGGTATACGGGAGTTGACCTATTACCATTATAGGAACGAAACGATACCTAACCACCACTTTTATTAGTAAACGACGAAGAGGAATTCGAAATCGAAGAGATTTAGGATACTAAGAAGATTCGTGGTTCCTAGAAGGTTTTAGTTAAGTGGAAGGGCTACGTAGAGCTTATTTAGGAACTAGTTAAGTTATTAACGGAGATTGCAACTTTGGATTATTACAAGGTTAATTATAGACGAGTCCCTCTGAACGGGGAGGAGGGAGAGGGGGGGTAATTGTAATGGGCTGGGCCCTCTTAGAGGCTTCGTAGCCTCTTAGCCATGGACTCCGCTTACCTAAGTCCAGTTTACTTAAGACGGATTAACCTTAGGCCTGATTAGAGCAAACGGGTCCTATGGGGCGGAAAACATTTTCTCCTTTTCTCTCTTATCTTAAAGATACTCGTAGTAGTCGCCATAGCTAGTTGCAATATACGTGCTTGGACCGTTACAATTAGAGGTTATTGTGTTAGTGTTTTGGTTTGATGAATTGAGTTTCGTATTGTTTTGGTCTAATTTGGTGTAAAGTGGTTTTTAATGGTGTTAAGAAATGTTAGTGTGGTATTCGTTCCCTCGATTATGGGGATTTTATAGGAGTGGTATTTAGTGTATGCGATTTCCTATTTTGTGTACTAATAGGTGATACTTATGTTAGTGGACGCCTTTTGGAGGACTGATGTGTATTCTGCGATTACAAGGGTTTTGGTACTTATTTTGGTTAAAGTAAGTTGGCTTTATAGGTGCCTAAGGAGTGTTTAAAGTTTAATGTTCTCTTTGTTTATTTATTATATATAAGTGGGTGTGAGAATTGATTCCGTAACTGATTTATTCACCTAGTTCTAAATGTTTTGGTAGGAGGCTTGGAGAGAAGTATGGGTGGAAGTGTTAATTGTATGTAATTTAAGGGTGTCCTCCTAATCGGATTAGACGTTAATCCTTGTGATAAGCGTAGGTTATGCGGGCTCCGGGGGAATCACAGGGTAAGGTGCTTGTAGTGGTGCTAGTTCATTGGTATTAGGGTTCGTAGTTAAGTTCACTTAGTGAGTGGTATTAGTGATAACCTGAAGTTGCTATTTATGAAGGTCTTAGTACTCGTATTATTGTTTATGTTGTTTTTGTATTATGTAATTCTTAATTGTAGGAGGTATTAGTGAGAGCCTCGTAATATTTGGAGTGTTTAGTGCCTGAGGATCGATACGTTCCCAGATCCCCTGGCCTTTGGCGTAGTACTGAAAAGCAGAGTACCACTATAATTAGTCCTGGTGACCGCGAAGGATGGTTTTAACGATAACGGTTTTGTTAATGGACAATATATTAGTAAATAAAGAAGGGTATGAAGTAGGCTGATAAGGTATAGATGTATTAAAGTAATTTCTTTTATATGTGTAGTGCTTGTGAGAGTAGAGAAGGGTTTAGTTAGAGTTGGGCTTATAATTGTGGTGAGTTCGTATGTGTGTACGAGGTTAAGTAGGAGAAGAAGGTTTAATTTATTTATTATTTGGTGGGTGCGTCCGGTAGAATAAATAGGCCGGCTCGGGGGCCAGGACGTCACGTGAGTGCTGACTCAGCTGAGTATAGCTCCCAGACGTCTTGGTGGCCTAGTATGCTTGCGACATGGATATAAAGGAACTCGTTTTAGGCTGGGTTTATGAGGAGTTTAGAGATTTATTTGACCCGAAGAAGGTGTACTTGGTGCCCCCTAGGAGGCCAAGGGTTAACTATAAGATCCCCCTTATTAAAGACATTCACGGTTAGGAGCTTATACTTTTATAGGGACCCTTATATGGGATGTCCTGTGAGGAACTCTTAGTTCTAAAGAAGATACTAGAGGACCTGTTAAATAAAGGGTTTATTTGAGTTAGTAGTTCACTAGTGGGTACCTTAGTGTTGTTTGTTAAGAAGTTTAGTGGGGGAATTTGGTTTTATGTTAATTACTAAGTTTTTAATAGTATTACGAAGAAGGACTGTTATCTACTGCTACTTATATTAGAGATCCTCTAATGGGTAGCCGCTACGTAGTGGTATACGAAGTTTAATGTTGTAATTGTGTTTTATAAGATTCGGATCGTAGAAGAAGACGTTGAGAAGATAGCGTTTTATGTGAAATATGAACTCTTTAAGTAGTTGGTCTACTCTTTTAGACTTACCGGGGCCTTAATTACGTTCTAATAGTATATTAATATAACTCTCTAAGACTTCTTAGATAACTTTGTTATTACTTATTTAGATGATGTCCTGATTTACACGTCTAGGTTAAAGAAGAAGTACGAAGAGAAGGTATAGGTGGTCTTCTAGCGCCTAGTAGAGGCCGGACTACGATTAGACCCTAAGAAGTGTACTTTTTTAGTTAAGATTATGAAGATTGTAAAGGGGGTTAGAAGTTTCCTTGGGTTTACGAATTATTATTGTATTTTTATACCCAACTATACTATTATTGTTGAGCCCCTTACGAGCTTTATAAAGAAGTCGGTTGTGTTCTATTGGGGACCTAGTTAGGAAGAAGGATTCTAGGAGCTTAAGTGGTTATTTAGTATGGAGTTGATACTTTGCTGCTTTAACTCTAAAGGAAAAATAATAGTGGAGATAAATTATTCAGGGTTTGCCTTAGGTGGTACTCTTATGTAAGAAGACTCCGATGAGCACTAGTACCCTATTGCGTTCTACTCATAGAAGTTATCGCTAACTGAGTATAATTACCCTATCCATAATAAGGAACTATTCACTATATTTATATGCTTTAGGGCCTGGAGAATAGAATTATAAAATATAAGTAATTTTAAGATTTTTACGGATTATAAAAACTTTGAATATTTTATAAGGAAATAGTACTTTACTAAGAGGTAGAGTTAGTGGGTAGAAGAGTTAACTTAATACGACTTTTATTTAGAGTACTAATTAGGAAAGGAAGTAGTAGTCCCCGATACCCTTTTTTAGAGGGAGTAGGACACCCTCTAAGGCTAGGACGATAAGAGAGAATAGGGATATATACTCTAATTAATACCTAATTATATTATCCCTAAGGAAGGAACTAGTGCCCCCTAGGTGGGCTATACTATAAACAACTTACTAATACTCTTATATATAATAGTGTTTACGAATAATAGTGAGTTATAAATACTTTGGGATTAGATTATTAAAGAAAATAGGTTATACCACCGAGTTTACGAGGTGGTGAAGTAGGGATAACGCAGTTTCCTACTAGAGTTATAGTTAAAGGGTTAAATTATAAAATATATAATTAATAAGTAGTAAAGGTTAATGTTCTAGGATAAAGTATGGGTTTCCGGAGGAAGAGATGATGATGACCCTTTGAGTTTATTATGGATAAGGGTTATATAGGAGTGCTATAATTCTAGTACTAGTGGTTACCCGGGGAAGTAGATGGTGAGGATGAGTAGTAGATAAAGGAGATTTACGTTATTAAATGGAAGATGGTGGGTAGAGGGAGAAGATGTGAAGCCCTAGTGAAGTGGGAGGATTATATTAACCCTACGTAGGAGCTAGTTGGTGTTATAGAGGAAACGGAGGTGTTAGACCGTTATGAGGAGTATTATGGGCCGATATTAGAGAATAACGGGGATGCGGTGTATATGTAGGTGCCCCCCTAGGAGGCTAACTAGGAACTAGAGGTTGTGTGGGGGGGAGGAGGGGGGTAGTGTCACGGGCCGAACCCGGTGGTTATACCCGGGCTATGCCCGTACTTATATTGGTGCCCCACCGGTGCCCCACTAGCGCCCACCCCCTAGGAAGCAGAGATTTCGCACTATATCGTAGTTTACCCTTTTCCTCTTCAGCTTGAAATAAACAGTATTTGGCTACCTTTCGGTTGAGACAAGGCCTAGGACCAGCCCTTCGCAGATAGAACGCTTCGTCCAGCGACGCCCAAAGCTTAAAACGCGATTTTCTCGTGTTTATGATTATTAGAGAGGCTTCTACGAAAATCCTACGATTATTAAGTTTTAGTTTCGATTTGTGGCCAATATACAATTAAAATATAATATTATAAACGAAGATTTCTATAATTTTAATAAGACCAGCTTTATAATAGGTATAATACGGCTTAGAATGGTTATTATATGTTCTAATTAAATTAGGAAACTAAAAAAGGTTTAACTTAATAATAAAGAATAGGTAATAGTTATATAATACCGCCTTTTTTAGTGGTTTAGGGCTACTTCCACCTTATAAGTTAATACTCTGAGGCCCAGATTCCGGACAGCTGGGTAGTTAAAATAACTTCTAATAGATGGACCGATAATGAGACTGCCCTTTAATGGCTTTAGTATTTCGATAAACACTTAAAATAGCAATTAAGAGGTACATATCGGATACTAGTCGTCGATAGCTATGAAAACCCCATTAATAGCGATTTCGAGGAGTATTACAAAGAGAATAAGATTATAATTATTTACCTGCTTACTTATTCATCACATTTAACCCAACTTCTCGACGTTAGTTATTATAATGTGTTAAAGTTGAGATATAGCTCTTAGATTAAGCACTTTATTAAGGCCCGGATTACCTATACCACTAAACCCGAGTTTTTCCTCGTATTTAAGGCCACATTCTTTTAAACCTTTACCCAGGAAAACGTCTATAAGGGTTTCAGAGGGGCTAGGCTTATTCCTTATAACCCTTAAACTATCCTTTCTAAGTTAGATATATAATTACGGATACTAATAACCCTGAACACCCCTATTAGGCTACCTAACCCTTGGGTTTCTAAGACACCTTAAACCATTAATAAGGCTATTTCTTAGTTTTTACTTATAAAGGAAAGAATCTCTAAGTATTAGGGAAGTTCACCGATGCTAATTTGTGAAATTGCCGATAAGTTTTTAAAAGGTTTATAGTATATTTCCTATCTAGTTGCCCTTATAGAGGAAAAGCTATGCTATCTTCGAGATGTAAATACGGCCCTTAGTAAGTGTCGTGGAGCTAAAAGAACTAGACTATAGGATGGAGGGGCACTAGAAGGGTCTTAAGTAAGGGATACTATAACTGAAAAGGGTATTATTAAAGAGGAAGGGCGTAAAGAGGAGGAAAACGAGGGGTCATTAAAGCGTTATCGGATAAGTTCACGATATTATGGTATTTATCGCAAAACCGGTTATAACACAAGAACCTATTTAGAGGTTATGGAAATAAGTAGTTTAAGTAATTCTAAATAATTATAATTAATTTAATTAATTTTTATTAAGATATAGAAGTTGTTAATGATGAAGGTGGGAAAAGTGTCCTAGTCGATGATGGTGTCCCGCTCGATGATGGTGTCCCGCTCGATGATGAACCACGTTAGTGAGAAATTGGAGAAGAGTTAGAATTAGAGGTTAATGACCCCTGGGAGTGAAACCCTTTATACTCCTAGTAGTATTCACACCGATACCCCACCGGTGTTTAATAGTGAGTTAACTCACCGAAAGCCCTTGCTTAACCCCCCGAAGTTTTCGGGTAAATAAAAGGAATACGCCCCTTAAGCGTAATAGATAAGAGATAATATTTTAATAGATCACCCCTTTTACTCTATGAACTATAAACTCTAGTACTTAGTTAATTTATACTTATAAGTTAATCCCTAATAAGTAATTAGTATCTTTTACACCACCAAAGGACTTAATAGAATTAGAAACCCTGAGGACTTTATATATTACCTCAATTATACCTATTTAAATCCGAATACCTAGTCCCAAGCTATTGCCTAACTATAGACCTTACACTAAAAAGAAAATAAGAATTTTACGATATTCTTACCTAAATTCGAATAAATAATAACTAACACTAGTAATAGTAATTAGTCTACTATTATACAAATATTACTCTTAGAGGTAACCTTGACCCCTTCACTAAAGGACCGGCTACTCACGGTCGAGCTTCCCAAGTATTACCTAAGCTAACTCACCCAAGTATAGGATATTACTTAGAAGGTTGAACGGGCCTCTAAATATAATTACCCTTAGAGGTCCACCTACTCCCCCACTACTCGTCCAAGGATAACAATGGAGATGTTATTATAATAAGAGCAGTTCGGTTTATAAGAGATAAGAAGAAGATAACCACTACTAAACCCCGGAGAAACTCCAGCTCCTCTACGGATAATCACAATTCCCAATAGAGAAACCCAGAACATAATAAAGACCACTACGAATACTTTGAGAATAGAGAAGAAGAACACCTTATACGGAACTACCAGAAAAAGGCCGAACACCACTAATAGGCTAGCTAGCCCCTAATAGCTAATACTTACCTAAAAGGAAGCACAAAAAAGAATTAGCCGATAACCCCTAATTTAAGTAATAAGTATAAGTTAAAAAAGAATAACTCTAAAATAAAGTCGGGCCCCGGAGCCCACTAAGGAGTAAGTAAAGGGATAAAAGAAACACTAAAGGATCCAGCAGTAACAGGGTAAATAGTTTATAATTATAAAAATCAGAATTAATAAAGGACACTTAACTAATGCCCTGGTGGACACCGGCTACGAAGTCTATGCTATGGTTAACCATTCCTTTGCATAACGCCTCCGATTACCGCTTATTAATATAATAAAACGCCCTATAAGAGGTTACACAATAAGCGGCCCCTCACCGGGTAGAAGCTAGGGAGTAGTTGTGATATAAATGGAAATTAGTGACCATATATAATGAGTTTACGTATATATAGTGGATAATTTAAAACCGGATATATTTTTAGAAAACCCCTAAATAGTTTAGAATAAGGTGAAGTATAATGTTAGTACTCACTAGTTTACTTATAGGAAAGGAAAAATGACAGCATACCTTTCTAATAAAAAAGAGCCCGAAAACATATTAGAGATACGTCGGGCTAGACTATTACTAGCGGCACCGTTTATTATAGTTTATTATATAATATAAAAAAGAAGATAAAAAATAATTAGAGATTATTAATTATTATTATAATAGCCAGCTTATAAGATATCGAGAAGGCTTTTATAAAGTTGGAACTATAAAAATAGTAAGATATTTCGAGGCTAGTACTAGAATAAGTGTATAAGGAGTTTGGAGACTTATTTAACCCAACTAAAGTACACCTAGTGTCCCCCCACTAACCAAGCATAGACCACGTAATCCCTTTGGAGACAGGGCTAGAAGGGAAGGAGCCCTAACTCCCTTGGGGACCTTTATATACTATATTAAGAGAAGAGTTATTGGTACTAAAGAAAATACTTAATAACCTGTTAGATAAGGGGTTTATTCGAGTTAGTTGCTTAGTAGCTGGTACCCTTGTATTATTTACTAAAAAGTTAGGAGGTGGATTGAGATTCTACGTTAATTATAAAGCCCTAAATACTATTATAAAAAAGGACTATTACTTACTCCTACTAATATTAGAAACTCTTAATAGAGTAGCTATTATTAAGTAGTTTATAAAGTTTAATATTATGATTATTTTCTATAAAATATGGATCGCCGAAGGAGACTTAGAGAAGATTGTTTTTAAAATAAGATACGGGTTATTTAAGTGGGTAGTTTACCTTTTCAGGCTTACTAGCGCCCTAATAACGTTCTAATAATACATTAACACTTCTCTACGGAAATTCCTAAACAACTTTATTACAGCTTATATAGATAATATCCTTATTTATATTAGTGGTTCAAAGAGGGATCATAAGGAGAAAGTATGAGTAGTTCTCTAGGCCTTAGCCAAAGCTAGCCTGAACCTAGACCCAAAAAGTGCGAATTCTGTGTTAAGAAGGTGAAATACGTTGGTTTTATTATTACTATGGGAAAGGGTTTATTATATAATCCTAATAAGTTGAAAGTTATTAAGGAGTAGTTAGCCCCTAGGTCCCTTAAGGGTGTATAAAGTTTCCTAGGTTTCACTAATTATTATCGTATATTTATACTAGGGTATAGTGGGCTAGTAGAGCCCCTAACCCGATTAATAAAAAAGGGGGTAGTCTTCTATTAGGGAACAACTCAAAGAGAAGTATTCGAGACACTAAAGAGGATGTTCATAGAAGAGCTGTTCCTACGGCAATTTGACCTGGACGACGAAATACGCATCGAGACAGACTGCTTAGGGTTTGCTTTGGGCGGTGTATTATATAAAAGGACCTAGAGGGTCACTGGAGGCTAATAGGGTTCTATTCACAGAAATTATCACTAACAGAGTATAATTACCCGATCTACGATAAGGAGCTCCTCATAATACTCACCTACTTATAATCCTAAAGGGTTAAACTCCGTAGTGTTCAGTACTTCACTATCCTAACGGATTATAAGGGTCTAAAGTATTTTATAAAAAAGTAATACTTAACTAAGAAATAAAACCACTAAATAAAAAAGTTATTCTAATATAACTTTAGAATTAAGTACTAACTAAGAAAAGAAGCGATAATACCTAATATACTATTAAAAAAGGAATAAGACGTCCCCTAAGGATAGGACAATAAGAGGGGAAAGGGGCGTGTAATCCAGATGATTCCCGACTCCGCATAGCTAAGCCGTACTCCACCCGGTGACCCTCGAATTGAACAAACTACCAAAAATACACTAGAAATACCACAAACTACTATTTTTAATATTACCCCTACATTATAAACCCTTTAAAATAAAACTATAAAAGCTAATAAAGTATACTAAGCTACTTATTTAATAATAAAATAAAAGAGGAGAAGCTTCCCACTAAAACTCAAATTAAAGGTTCAAATCACTAAATACAAACTCAATGAGTTAGGAAGATTAATATGGAGAGATCATTTATGGGTACCATGGGGGGAAAACAACGACGACCACCTAAACAAATTACAAACTAAGATTATATAAAAGTATTATAACTCGTATACTAGTGGCCACCTAGGACGGAATAGTACGTTAATAATAATAAATAAACAGTTCTTCTAACCAGGCCAGTCCTAAATAGTTTAGAGGTTTACACAAAACTACGATACCTATGGAGGGATACACATTTAAAAGTAAACCAAAAAAGGGTTCCTTAAACCCCTACTAGTACTTAACTATATCTACTATAACTTATTAATGGACTTTATTATTAACTTTCTTCTAATAAAAAAGAAAAAGGCCCGATACTTATGGGTTATTTTGAATAGGTTATCGAAGAACCCTATATTAGAAGAGATGGAGATTATGGACGCTGAAGCTTATGCTTAGCGGTTCCTCTCCTATTATTATAAGTTCTACGGAATGCTATAAATAATAATTAGTGATTAAGGATCAAATTAAATAAGCCGATTTTAAAAGGAATTCTATAAGTTAACCGGTGTAAAACGGCTACTAAGTATTATTTATTACCTATAAATAAATAGAGGAACGGAACGCCTTAACTAAGAGATCTAAGTAATTCTCTATGCATATATAATATATGCCCAGGACAATTAGGGGGAACTACTACTCAGCGTATAACTAGCCCTTAGGAACTAAACGAGTACTACTACGACGATATCCCTATTCTTTATAGAGTATAGATACTACGTCGACCCTTTACTAATAATAAAAGAAGATAACTAACTAAAAACAAATCAAAAGGAAATAGCGAAGCAGTTAGTCCAGAGGATAAAGGATACTACAGAGTTTATTTAAATAATAATAATAGTTGCTTAGTAGTGAAGTGAAGACTCTATGAACTGTACTAGGGGACCAACTAAGTAATATAAGGTCGGAGATAAAGTATAGCTAAACGTCACCAACTACTCATCCCTAAGGCTAAATTAAAAGTTAACATAGTTTTATTATAAATATGAAGTTATATAAGTGATTTTAGCTTGTGTAGTAGAGCTAAATATATTAACTAGTATTCATTTACGCTTCTACGTGGACCTCCTCCGTAGAGCAGCTAGTGACCCGTTACTAGGGTAAGAAACGACTAATGAATAATTACCCCCGATTCGTAACATAGACGGAGATCCTAAATAGCTTATAGAAGATATATTAGTAATAAGGTGGTAGTGAGTGAGTAGAGGGCGCCGTTATTAGGCCTTAATTAAATAATAAGGTTATATAGAGTTAACTTAGGAGCTTATGGAAATAATATCGGAAATAGAGGTTTTAAATAAGTATAAACGGTGGTATAGAGAAATTAATATAATGGATGGGGACCCAGCGTATACCCCGAGAAGACGTCGGAGAGCAGCAAATTAATAATCACCAGTGCACCAACAGAACACCAGTGGGGAGGGGGGGGGGGAAAGGAGGGGGTATTTATTACGGGCTAATGCCTACGATGGCCTAAGCTTTGCTTAAGGTGTTAACCAGTATCCAACAAAAGAGCCCTCCGGTTAAAGGGGCCTCCGATCAAAGGGCCTCCGGTGACCTCCGGCGCCCCACCAGAGGTCCCCTTTGTTCTCCAATAGTATAGATTCCTACACCGCCCCCCTTACGAGGAACTTCCTCTCTTCCGCTCCTTAGCTTGAAGTAAACAATAATAGAGCATCCTAAGGTCGAAAACACCTAGGCCTGGCCCTTCGCAGTCCCCTAGTTATAGGTTAAGGGCTTAGTAAATTGTGTAGTATAAAATAAAGGGAGTATTTTTCTGAATAGTCTTTAGGCCTTTTTCGGGGATATGGACAAAGACCCGGAGGTTTTTTAGTTGTGCCTGGGCTTATAGGTGGGTAGGGGCCCGGTTCTGTGTTGGGGTGGGGGCCGGGGCTAAAGCCGGGGCTGATGCTACTATAGTAGCCCAATTTTGGGTTAGGGTTTGGGTAACTTTGTTGTCCATCAGCCTTTTTAAGGCTTAGATCATATAGGTGGTAGCCTCTTTTATAATCTACTTCTTGGGTCCCTTAAAGTTAGAGACCACGTTATTAATAGACTGGGTTATAGTTAAAAAGACATTCTTTTGGGCCTTATAAAATCTAGCTTGTTCATTAAGGGCGGCTAGGATGGATCTAGTAGCCGCCCCGCTTGTGTTCGAGAGCCCCTTTGCTGTAGAGGGGGCTATATTAGGATTGTTGGGCTGGTTTCCTATAAGGCTGGGCTAGTGTGGTTGGGCCTTAGTGTTGCGGTGGCGCTTAGCTTTTGAGGTAGGGGTTGGCTTTAGAGGTGACTTAGAGCCCTGATCAGGGCTGGCCGGGGGGGCTGGCTGTAGTCTGGTGCCGGCTGGAGGTTGTGAGGCTATCGCGGGAGGGCTCCGGGAGGGAGAGGTGAAGAGTTTTCAGTTGTTAAGGATCTTAGTGGTATATCACCTATTTCACTAATAGCGGATGCTAAGAAAAATTAGGTGAGAGGGAAGTTGCCCCGCATAATCTAGGTACGAAACTTTACTGAAATTCGAGTCTTGTGTTCTCTTACATGTCTCACTTTAACTTAATAGTACAGCGCTCCCTTCCTTCCCACATACCCGTACCGTTGAAAGTTGCCAATCCAACCCGTTGATAAAACCCATTCGCCGCCTGGACTATCATCAACGCAACACCCACCTCGGCCTCGCTCTTCCGTATCGTCCCCAGCAACAGATACTCAACATCCTTGTTCCCAATCTCAACTTTGTAGTCCTTTACGTCCGGAAACTCTCTCATCAGTCCAGAATCCCTCATCTCATCTACATCATCTAAATCACCTTCGTCGTCGTCATCACCGAACCCGGAACTCTCGTCTCTCCAAATGCAGCACGACAGCACAACATGCCTCGGCACCCTGATGCCCAGCAAACCCATCGACTTCACCACCGCATCCTCTCTCTCGAACCGCTCCGTGTACAAGATCATCCGGTCCAACGACGCCCACGACCAGCTTGGCGCCCGTTTCAGCAACCTTTCATCCTTCACCTCCTTATCGTTCGCCTCGTGTTGATCACTCGCAGTGGGCCTATACCACGCCAGGAGCTCAACAAACCACCGTCCCCATAGCCCAAACACGTTGTCATCCCTCCACAGCGTCTCCAACTCCCGCATGACACCCATCAACGCGTTGAGCCGGTCTCCCGGGTCCCCGAGCTTCCGCAGCGTGTACTGCTCCACGATCGTCTTCCACAAATACTTCTTCTCCCGCTCCTCGTCTCCGAACGTCACCTCCGCGTCCTCGCTGAACACCGTCCACGGCATTGTCTCCAGCGGCTGCAGGTACTCCAGGCTGTTCTCAACCCCGCGCCCGCTGCCGCACGTCACCCCGCACAGGTCCGTCTCCTTGCACTGCCAGAGCAACTCGTACTCCGAGAATACCAGCATCCGCGACGAGAGGAGGAATTCCTGGAACACCCATCCTCGCTCATCCAACGTGTGCTTCGGCTCATGCGCGCCGGCCCGGAGATGTACCATCCCCCTCTCTCCCTCAGGCGTCAGCACCGCGACCCTATCTTCGGGCAGATACGTCTGGCTCATGTTCAGAAACCCATCCCCGGCCGCTTTCGCCGTGCCCGCGGCGATGGTGACGGCGGCGTTCTTGTAAATCATGGCCATCCGCCCAATCTCCTTCTTCTTGTCCTCGGCGCAGTCCTGCACGATGCACAGTGCGTCGACCCACAGGTACCGGAACCCGAGCTCGCGGGTTGCCGTGATGGCGTCTCGCACCGTCTGCTGCAGGCTCCCTACCCGGATCCCGTTGTCGCCCGACATGGAGGAAAGCGTGTTCCGGCGGAGCAGCCCCTTCTGCGGTCCGCCCCAGCAGTAGCTCAGCGCGACGTAGTCGCCGCGTTCCTCCGTCGTGTTCACGAAGAGTCGGAGCGTCGGGTAGGCGACGCTGCCAACGTCGAGGACCCGTGAGGGCAGCACGCTGTCGCGGCCGTAGCGGCAGAGTTTGTGCTTGGTTTTGCATTCCGCATAGAGGCGCCGGGCGGCCCATAGGACTCGACGGCTCTTTACGTCGCGTTTGAGCGGCCGCCGGGGTATCAGCTTCGCTGCGGGGCTGCCTACGTGACACTTGGTTAGGAGGTTGGAGGTGCAGAGATGGGTGTAGCTTACCTTGCTTGGCGTAAGGATAAATCTTAATTGCAGGCTTTCCAAGTGAAGTGCTGCCTTCTAGAGTGCCAATAGTCGTCGCCGGCGCCGTGGTCGTCTCTGATGAAGGCCGATTGTGGAACGTGAGAACCCCATCACCCGTCCAGTCTTCTCCGTCGGCCGCTGTAACTGTAACTGCGATGAAGAAACACCCGGGACAGCCTTTCCTCACAGACTCGCAGCATTCGGTGTAGCTCGAGTGTCGAAAGCCGGCCTCGGAATTCAGCTCCTGCAGACCAGCCTCCGAGAACATCAAACTGCAGCGAGCGCAGCCCGCGTCCGGGTCGGGCTGGCTCTCCATGCGGCTCCTGCTCGCACTCGGCAAGACTCCGGCATCGAAGCCCGTTTGAGAAAAACGTCGACTGAGCGCCGGCCGATGAGTCAGAGAGGCGCTGGATAACATGTTTCGGCTAAGGACACTGAAGCTCAGTTGGGGCAGGACCTACGGGTTTCAAAATGAGGAGTGAGGAGTGAGGAGTGATCAGCCGAGTTGCACCCATCCATCCATCCAACTGACCCTCCAGCTGCACTTATGTGCCATTGGGCTGATCGCGACCCATGTGGCTGAGTCTGCCTGCAGCAAGGCAACCAAGCTAGCATGCACGAGTCGGAACAGGGCGCGTTGGCAAGGCGTCCATCGGACGCCCATTGGACTCGGGACTCTCGTCTCACTTTCCTCATTCGTCTTTGGATCGCCTCAATCCGCGCGCGCATGAGCAGTTTTCCTCCGCCCTGTACTCTTTGCAGCCTCATCAATTGGGCTCGTATTCAGAGATCGCCCAAGGCAAAGGACCGGATACCTGGAGATCAGCGTCGTATGCGAGACAAGAAAAACAAGTTGTCATTGGGTATTATGAATCTTCTCCAAGTCTTGGCTCAACTCAGAGAGTCATGGACTCGTCGCTATCGTTAAACGAAGGATAGTGCGCTATCACTTGATAATCCCACCGCAAAGACTATTCAATAGTCTGCCTTCTTTTGTTAATCAGTACCCGCCGCCCCGAACGCCCGTTGGGTCAATGAAACTCGTTTCACATCGTGCAGCTTCATCCAGCCTGTTGTCTCTAGTCACAAGACTGATCCATATCATCCACATCGTAAGGGTTCTTATCGAAGCCAATGGCTGCGAGGTTCTTCTTTACATCCTGCTGAGAACGCATTTCCTGTAACGCAGCGGTTAGCAACTACAAGTCGTACAGACGTCCCTGCGGATCATGACGTACCACTTCCACTGTGCCATTGATGACATATCTCGTGACGAAAACCCTTCTGTCCTGGCCTAGCCGGATGGCTCGAGCTATCGCCTGGTTCTCAACGCTGGGGTTCCATTGAAGTTCGACGATGAAGACGCGGTTCGCACACGTTAGGTTCAGACTGCATAGCACAAAGATGTTAAAACTGGCATCTTCCTTTCCAGTGCCGGGGCTGACCACTTACCCGAAAGCTCCTGTGCCGGTCGTCATGATGAGAACACGTGTATCTTCCGTGACTGCAAATTCATCCAGCATCTCCTGTCTTTTGGGCAGAGGGCAGTTGCCGTCTATCTGGAGATGCGGAATACCCGCACGCTCCAGGTGTGTGTGCACTAGCTGAAGCGTTCTGGTCCAGCAGGAGAAGATGATACTAATGCGGTCAGCAATCGTCGTGAGTTGATGTCAAGCTTTCCGTACCTCTTGTTCTCCCCGATGTTCTCTTGAACATCCCGAACCAACGCCTCCATCTTGGTAGAGTGGCCTGTTGGGCTGAAATAATCCTCGTCTTCAGACACGGACTGAGCGGATGCATCGGACATGTGGACATCGCCTGGAACCCCAGGTCTATCGACCCTCACCAACGGAACCCCTGGCGCTAGAGTACGCTGCGACGTTATGTTTCTCCTCCAGTTGTCACACACGGGGCAATGCCGCCTATGCGAACCCGAGCCCGAAGACAAGTCCGACTCATCGAGACACTCGGAGCAGAAGACGTGGTTGCACTGCTCTTCGAACTCGTCGCACAGCCTGCTGGATCCGAGGATGGGCATGGGCTGGTGGCACCCGTCACAGGTAATCTCGGCGTCCTGCCCTAACGCAGAGACGGCGGCCTCGCGTTCCTCGCGGTAGGCCCGTCGGTGCCACGAGAAGGGCTTCTGGTACGTGCCATGATTGCACAGGATCCGCAGCTGGAGGTTCGCTTGGAAGAGCCCAAACTTGGAGCTCTTCTCGACCTCACCGACCTTTTGCTTGATTGTGCGCATGAGGATCTTTTGCGTCTTGTCATACTGCATGCGCTCCTCGGGACTAAAGTTCAGATATTTCACTTGCTGCTTCAGGCCGGGGAGCTGGAGGAGCTCCTTGGTGCGGCGTAGGCATAGGGATTGCATCAGGAGGATCAGGCGATCTTTGACCTTTTGTGGCTTTTGCGGGTCGTCACTATACTGCTCGAAGGGCACCTCGATGTAGCGGCGGAAAGTGGCAGTCTCATCGAAGGGCTTGGCGCGGATGAACGCGAAGAGAGCCCCAATGTCGGACAGCTTGTTTTGGATCGGCGTTCCTGTGAGGCACCAACGAGAGTTGGCGTACAGCGTCCTGCAGGCTTGGTAGAATGTTGTGGCCGGGCGCCGAATGATGTGTGCTGGCAAGGTCAGTCACGCTCAGTCGTGCATTTGAGCATTCAGGCCTGGGATTACCTTCGTCAAGCACCACGCGGTACCACCCGATCTTGTGGAGAACAGACGTTTTCTTCTCATACTCTGCCGACAAGGTGTTGTATGTTGTAACGACGATATGCGAGTTCTTGATCTTCTCGGGGTCCTTCTGACGCCCTGTGCCGTGGTACTTGATGGTTTCCAAACGCCCCCTGACGTGCCTATTCGGAGTTAGGTGCTGCGCATGAGATGGGGAAGGGACCAAAACTTACTTCTTGACTTCATTCAACCAGTTGTTGATCAGAACTGCGCAAGTCAGCTTCAGCGATTGACACCTCAGATGTCATGACACCATCGTCACTTACGGGCAGATGACACAACGACCAGAGTTGAGCCAGAATAGCTTATGTCCTTGCTCCTCTCGCCGCTAGTATTCTCTTGTTCTGCCCACGCTTGGCCGCTCTCCAGTGTATTGACAACCAACGACAGAATTGACAGTGACTTGCCCATACCCATCTCATCGGCAAGGATACCACCGCCTTTTTCTTCCGGCCGAGTGCGCATCTTGGTATGGGTGATTGCATGGCGGTACCTGTTGTCTGTTAGTCAATGGTGAATTGTGGCAACCGGCGCAACTAACCACTTTTGGCCATCTATCCAGGCCGGCTCCCAGAGCCGATACCTTTCATCGATATGGCCCGATTCTCTCTGCAGCATGAAGGCGAGCGCTTCCTTTTGATGCCTGGGACAAGTGTGTCAGCAATTGTGTTGAATCTCATTGTCAGAGACGGACACTTACTCCTTCAACTCGCGCCTGAGTCCGTTCCCGCCATCGACCCTGTCGAGAGGCCGATTGTTCTTCAGCGAATCGTAAACCTCCAGCATCATCTTCCGCAGATTATCCTCGCGTGGTTGCCGCCTTGGCTGGCCGTTTTTGTTCCTCACATCATCCATCTGGATGGGACAGGCGCCGTCGATGTGCAGGAAGTGGGGGTTTTCGTAGGGGACGTCTTCGCGCTTATAGGAGGGCTCCTGCAACCACAACTTGCCTTCAGATAGCTTGTCGCCGACGCCCTGCGCGTCATTCCGCAGGCCGTACACGTTGATGTCGACCTTGACCATGGCTTCAGCGGCCTTCTTGGCGCGGCCGATGGTCTCAATCAGGTCGACGGTCGGGGCGACGGCTTCGAACTCGACAGAGGGTTGATTCAGGAGCCTCGAGAGGGCCTTACCGAGAGCGGAACGTAGGTATCCGAAGTCGGTATTGTCGTCCGTGAAGGAGAGGAGGATATGATCTTGCTGCTCGCTCAGCGCAAAGTGCTGGTAGGTTTTCCTCCCCGGTGTAGTTCCTGCAGCTACTGCTGCTTGGTGTGCATTCCGAAGTTTGTTGTCGGGAACGCCCATGTCGCCTATCAGTTTGACGTCGACATTGTAGAGCTGCGATTGTGAGTCGGGGCTGGTCGGGATGCCAGAAAGAGAAACAATAGAAGCAAGAAGAAAAAAAAAACAAGAAAGAAACAGGTTAGCATACCATCCCATAGCAGACCTTGTCGACCTTGTCGACCTCGTCGTCTCCCGCCGACGAACATGAGTCCGAGCCGGTGACACTAGATTCGGGGACTTGTGATGGCGAATGCGTTACGGGCAAGGAGTCGTGTGACGAGCCGGAGCCGGACGGCGAGGGTTGAGGAGAGGCGTATGCACCGGAGCCCGGGGACGGTGTTGCGATGACCTGGCTCCATTGTTCCAGCATCAAGTCCAGGTTGTACGACACATCTTCGGTTCCGTCGCCGATATTGAGGTTTGCCAACTGGTCGCCCGCGTTGTAGTCGAAGAGGATGCGGTTCACAACATCACCCATGGACGAGTGGTCCTCGAGGACGGGGGCTTCCTGTGGGTAATCCGGGGCCTGGAAGGGCGTTTGGCGAGGGTGGTTCCCAGAGTAATCATCGAAGCTATGGTACGAGGACCCTGAAATGGAGCCGTAAGGCGAGATGGACGACGGGTCGGCGTACGGGTACGGGTTTTCGTCCTCCACATCGTTGAGGAGCCGCTTGAGCGATGACATTGTGGATTGCGGTGGGAGGGGCGGTTGTCCGTGCTGCTAGACGCCAGGTGGTGTTGGTGATGTCGGTCCAAGCCTGCTGGAGACGTTCAATGGACTTGATGAGGTCGATGAGATCAAGTCAAGATCAAGATCAGGTCGATGGATGATGGACTCGACGCGCCGCGCAAGTCAGTCGAGCAGCCAGTGCTTGGAGGTCCAGACCAAGACGGAAGAGGCTGGGCGAGAGGAGCGCCAGGCGAACCATTTTTGACCACATGATGACGGGTGACGTGAGGCATCGAGGGTGGGCGTCGTTTGCTGTGCATCTGCGTCGTGAGGCGCAGTCCGCGGCCGATATCGAAAGGCAATCATCGTGCACCCCGAGTGCGCTGTGCCTGTCGCCGGGAAGCGTGCAGCACGCAGCATTAGCGGCTGTCGGGCTCGTGCGAACCACGACGTTGCGGCGGACCGCAGTGGTACCGGAGTGCGTGCTTCGTGGCTGCCATAGGCCTGTCGCCCATAGGATAGGGGACCTGCTGGGGGGGCCTGCGGGGGTTTTTTCCACTTTGCTGTGCACCGCCTCCCCGAGCCCGCCCCAGCCGCACCCCGGTCGAGCGCCGTCTCACCGTCGGGGCCTCCTTAAACGTCCTGCGTGGCACGCTGCAGCAGTCCGCTACCGCAGCCCTGAGTCCACTACCACGCGTACCACCAACGGCTCCGCCACACAGCTTCGCTACCTTATGCTGCAGCGTGCCTTCGGTGTCCTCCGACCGGGGCAGACCAGAGCCTCACAGGGGAATGCGATGGGGAATTCCCACTTGCCGATGCTTGTTTCTCGCGGCGTTGGCTTCGGAGAGGGCTCCGGGTTGACGTCTGAAATGACGTATGTCGGAAACACGGCGAGAAACATGACCATTCGACGCAATGACATCCATATCGCAAGGTGATGACATTGAGGAGTGAGGCATTTCGCTTCCTCAAGCGCGGGTTGGGGACAGTGGACCACTCCCAGCACAAAGGGCACGTACAGGGTACCTACCTACCAATCCACATGCAGACACGCACTTACATAAGCAATTGGTACTGGACCTGACATTAGGTACCTGGTGATAGGCACCTCAGGCCAGGCAAGGCAAGGCAAGGCAAGGCAAGGCATGGCACCTGAGGCACACTGTAAGGCACCACCGTCGAATCTGCAAGTTACGGTCAGCACTGCAGAGAAAGAGCAGGAGAAGACGGATCCCTGCAGCATCGGCAAAGTCGGACTCGCGTCCACTGGCGATGAAGACACGCCAACCTGCGCAACCAACCGACGACAGCCCCAAGACAAAAAAAAAGTACACTGCAGAAGTAGGGTAGGGCGGCAGGCTTTCCCCCACAAGGCGTCGGTATCTCCAATCCCCCTCGCGATGCCCCTCATGAGCCTCGCCAGGCCGCCTCCTCATAAGGCGTCCGCGGGGGGCCGGGAGGGGGTTTAGCATCCTCGGGATCAGGCTGGGCATCGACTGCCCGGTCAGTGGTCACGTCGTCGTCGCGGTGGGTCGCGCTGCACTGCACCCAATCCAAGGTACTCCAATGTCCAGCCCCGTGGTGGCTTGTGGGCTGTTCGCATGCACCTCAGGGCAGTCACGCAGTTTGCAGTGTGCAGTGTGCAGTGTGTGAGGCCCAGAAACGAGGAAACGGCAGGGTGGACGTGGCAGTGCACCGGTTGCCTGGCGCGCCCCAATGCTTCTAGCGTCACCTAATGCGTGCTGTGAAGGTGCACTACTAGGTAGGTAGAGTCGCAGAGTGGCTCCCCCTGCCGTTGACCCCCTGTCTGGCAGGCGGGCCAACGACATCATCAACACCATTGGCCTCTCGCGATGCAGGGGTTGTCCAGACGGGGTCGCATTTTTCGATATCGCGCCTGACTGGCTGCCTCTCTTTGCGGTGCATCAGCCTCAATGATGTCGACGGCCATGGGTGCTCCCGACGGCGCACGCTCTCAGACATTCTTCCTCTCGGTTCTGTCGTTCCTTCTTTCACGTCCACTTCCATCTTGGTGTTTTTTTTCCCCCTTCTCCTCAACATGGGTTGAATGAGTCTGTCTGGCTGGTTTCCTCTCAGAACCCCAAGATAATCCACAACTCGGAAACCCACAGCGGTGCCACTGGACACGATTCCACGGGGCTGAATCTCCTCTGAGCCAGTAAGCCAGAAACCCGGCCGACTGCCAACACCACCAGCCATGTCCGGCAATCCGGCCTTTGGCGGCGCAGACAATGGTGTCCCGAGCCTCTTCCTCGGCTTCAAGGCTGCCGACGCCCTTCAAGACGTAGCCGAGAAGTTTATGGCGTCGCTCAACACGAACCACGCCGAGGAGTTCAGGGACATCACGAAGCAGCATGTCATGAGCGACCTCAACGTCATGCAGCAGCAGCAGGCCCAAACCAAGACAATGATGAACCTTAAGCGCCTACAAATGTTCCTCGACGGTTTGAGCGCCCTGCAGACCGATCTCAGCGAGCTGGGCTTCCCCAACGTCGACGGCGCCATGGCTTGTGTCTGGGGTCCGATGAGGTTCTTCCTCAAGGTATTTATCAATTGATCCAACCAGCCCTTGCCTTTCTCCGGTGCAATTCATCCGCTTGCTGACCCGACCCGACCCGGCCAGGCGACAAAAGCCAACGAGAAAGCCCTCGACCACATCCTTGAGGTGTATCATCGCCTCGGCCTCAAGATCCCACCGCTGGCCGAGTACAAGGGACTCTTTGTCCAGTCCTTGGACAGTCAGATGTGCCTGGTGCATATATACAAAGATGTTCTCGAGTTCCACACGATCGCATACAAGCTCTTCTCTCTGCGGCCGTCGTGTAAGTCAATTCGCTCGTCCCAAATACCGCTGCCTGAGTCATCGAAACTAACCGTCACAACCTCAGTATGGGCCAAACTGCACAAGGCGACCTGGAAAGACCTCGAGAATACTTTCGAATACATCACCGACGTCCTCAAGATGCACTGCGACTTCGTCCGAGACCACGGTGCCCGCCACCACGATCCTCTAGCAAGGCGCATAGATTCGGACCTGGGCGGGCCCCCCAACAACCGCGAGGACCCCCTCAAGCGACAACACCAAGAGTATCTTTGGCGCTACGAAGACGCCTGGCGCAAATTTCGAATTGCGGAGGAAGGCCGAAAGCGTAAGCAGAAGGACAAGATCTTGAGATGGGTCACTGCGCCCGACAAGAACGAGGTGCTCCACCACGGCTTCCAGAAGACGCGCCAGCTGTGCCCCGAGAATGGTCGCTGGCTCTGGGGTAACTACGACTCGGTCGCAAACTGGATGGATGAGGAGCTGCCACAGGACTCGGCCGTCTGGGTTCACGGGCGCAAGGGCATGGGCAAGACGATCCTCTCATCGCTCGTCGTCGACCGCCTCAGGGAGCTCGCGAAAAAGGGGCACAAGGTGCCCCGTGGCGCGCAGGTGTGTTACTTTTACTTCCAGGCAGGCGAGGATGACATGGACACGTATCTGAGCATGCTCAGGTGTCTCCTTCATCAACTGGTCTCGGCTGCTGTGGTATCCAACCCCGACGAGGCCAGCGGCGATGAGGAAGAAGCCCCTCTCCCCAACTACAACCTCGCGATCCTCCCCCTGTGTCATGACAAGCTCGTAAACAGCCCCGGGTCGACCCTCATGAGTGCCGAGGTTGCACTACCGCTCATCGATGCCTTCTTCGAGAACAGCCCGCGGCAGTACGTCATCATCGACGGGCTGGATGAGTGCCGCGCCAACTCCGAGGTCTCGCAGGCCGTTGCGTTCCTTAAGAAGCAGGTTTCCAGCTGCGACGACATCAACCAGGGTCAGTTGCGCGTGCTGTTTGTAAGCCAGCCGACCGTCGACGTCTCCAAGGTCATGGTCAAGCACGACTTCACCCCACGCTCCGGCGAGGTTGCACTCAACCCCAACGACACCATCGAGGACATCCGCCGCTACATCAAGAGGAAGCTAGATCCCCCTCCGGAGTCGGAAGACTACCACAACGGCTCCTTCAAGTTCACCGACGGGGAAAAGAGGGAAATCGAGAACAAGATCGCGAGGCAGAGTGAAGGTCAGTCTCATGTTTGGCCTCCCCATCCCTCGTCTCGCAAAAACTAAGATATATGTAGGCCTGTTTCTGTACGCGCACCTTGCCATGGAATTCCTCCTCAGCCAGGACACCCAGGCAGAACTTCTCGAAAAGTTAAAGCCAGGAATTCTCCCAGTCGGCCTCTCTGACATGTATGTCCCCTTCCCCCCAGACCGAGATTCTCGGGCATGCCCGAGGGTTCGCTAACATGTCAACCAGGTACGACGAGCTCCTGGGAACCATCAAGAGCAAACTCGAAAAGTCGCCCGGGAAGTGGAAAAAGGCGAGGCTTCTCCTCGGCTGGCTCGTCTGCGCCCATCGCCCCCTCAAGTGGCATGAGATCCAGGCTATCCTGTCATTCGACCCGGTGCAACGAGTCGTTGACTTTAAGCACCTCATGATCCGTCGAAACAACGTCTCGAACTACCTCGGGTCCCTAGTGCAGGTGTTGCCGGGGAACAACATCCGGCTCATCCACTCGACGGCAAAAGAGTGAGTCTCTTCTCCCCTCCCTTCTCCCCTCTCTCGCCACCGGCCACTGCGATATCAAAGTTAGCCTTCATGAACGACAGAGGTCTGCGGCATTACTACAGTCACTGACAACCCCCTCCAGACACCTCGTCCAAACAAAACACATCGACGCGAAAGCTGTCCAGTGTGACCTCGCCGTCCTTTGCCTCCGCTACCTGTCACTTCGCTGCTTCACTGCCGTCGGGGAGCTCAACGAGAATGAGCGCCGCGACTTTGTCATCCACGGCTACTTCTCCTTCCAGGACTACGCCATGTCACAGTGGTTCCACCACGTCATCACCGTCATGGAGGCATGCCACGAGGCCTTCCCTCCTCCCCCAGGCGGCCACCACGGCCCTGTTCCAGACTCACACGGCGCGGATCGCGACACTGCGCGCCACTCCGCCGACTTCTCCGCCGCCCTCGAAGAGTTCTTCGCGGCCCACGGCGCCGACATCAAACCCTTCCCCTCCCGGGAACCCGACCCATCCTCTACCACTCCGGCTCTACCCCGCGAGCACATCGATCGCCTCGCCCACCTTCCCTTCTATCCTTCCCTCCTCCGCCTCTGGAATCACATTCATGCCCACCAGAACTCGCCCATGGAGGAGCGCGAAAGGGTCGGCCTCGTCGGTCTCGACGCGGCCCTCAAGGAGCACCGCACCCTCATCGAGTCCGAGTATAAACCTTCAACGCCCACCATATACGGCGACTGCATGGAAGATTACTATGGCTCCAGGCTCTATAAGTGCGGCCGCACACGTTGCCGCTTTTTCCACCACGGCTTCAAAGGCCGTAAGGACCGCGACGCCCATCAGAACCGCCACGACCGCCCCTACCCCTGCCCACTCGAGACGTGCGGCTTCGCCCCTGTCGGCTTCTCCTCAAATAAGGACAAGGAGCGTCATGTCCGCGCCTATCACCCGGAGCTCAGCGGCGCTCCCTCGGCCTTCTTGCAGATGAGCCGCCGCGTCGATACGGCAAAGTTTCAGTGCACAATTTGCCAGAAGAGCTTCACGCGCAATATCAACCTCAAGGGCCACGAGCGGAGCCACTTCGGCGAGCGGCCCTACGCGTGCTCGCACTGCGGCAAGGCCTTTGCGAGGCTGAATGATTGCCGGAGGCACGAGAAGATTCACGCAAGGAGAGGAGCGTGAGCGTTAGCGTTGCTTCATGTCTCTTTCTTGTTTAATATTATCTGGAAGGTCTGGCGTTTGGGGCTCTCGTGGTTGTAGTTTATCAACGGGATGGGTGGTCTACTTTACAAGCTCGTACATCTCCTCGAGCGTCGATTTGTTGTTGTTTGTAGGGCGTTTGGCCTCGCAATGTGGTTTCACGGAACTGTTGTGACAGCGACCCCATTTCAACCTGCCGCCCCCACCTCCCGGCTGTGGTTGAAGTGAGGTTTGAATCAACAACTATCCCAACTTTTGGATACATAAATTGCCTTGTGTTTATAGATGTTCAATACAGGCCAACGTGCCATTATCTGGCTCGATACTGTTTATTCAACACTTATGTGATTTTCACTAGTCCCTCCTTGAATAACCACGAGTCGTACTATTTAACTAGAACCACACAGACCTTTCTATAAACGCAACGATCACGAGCCGAATCAAGTCATATATACATGTAGTGAATTCAGCAAGTTTTATCAGCATTCATTCATGTTTCTACTAATCCTACTCTAAGAAGGGCAACTTCAGAGAGGTGTCACCGGCGGGTGATGGACGCGACCGGCCAAGGCAATCTGGACTCTGTCCTGTCAATGAAGCTCACCCAATATAGATCAACATAATGAATATAGTCTTCACTGGAACGGTTCGAGCAAACGATTATCCCAGTTCAGATCCGTCCTGGGCAAACTTGTTGCGGTGGCTTGGACCTTTGGCGGCTGGTACGAGGCTCACTCGAGCGACGACGACGATAATGATATGACGGACCACGCCTCACATCATCGACGATGATAGCCAGCAACTTCCACGCAGTTCGACTCTCGCAGAAGCTTCGGTCAAGTCGTGCCCGAGCCAGACGATCACGGAAAGTCGTCGCGCTGACAAACCACCAAGACAACGATCAGCGGGTGGCCAGACCAATCCAGGAAGTTTGTCGAACCCCAACTACCGATAACCTCCGAAGATCAACTGAACCAGAATGCAAGATCGAGTCGAGGACCCTGGCTCCCTCGTTGCGCCCGCGCCACACTCTCACCATCACTCAAACTACCATGACTGCATATGTCGTACACTGTGACCGAGCTAACGCCGCGGTGCCGAGTGAATTCCAAGAAACCCGCCGCGTGATCGGCACCGATCGACAGCCCGAGGCACGGCCGGTGAGCAGACTCACGGCGTGGGATCGTCGTCGGCGAACTCTCACATCGGTAGCGCGGCCGTCGACTGGCTCGGTTTTCTTTCCTGTCGTATTCTGCCGGGACCCCAATAGAGACAAATCGGCGCTACGGCGAGATTCTCAGGCCACGGTCCCGAGGGCGAGGGACGACGGTTGGCTCGACGGGCAGGCTTACGGAGTGCCTACCGAGACTAGCATTGGGGCGAGCTGCGCGAACCGGGGGCACTGTTCGTCTATTCGTCAACCAAGACGACGGTTCGGCGATGAATACGGTGCGACGGCAGGCGTTACTGGGGAATATCCCCCCCCTTGAAGAATCGTCTGTGAAGAGTCGACGGCCAGAACAAAGACCGGCCACCATGACTCAAGGTGGCGTGGTTTAAGCGGACGTTGGAAAGCAGTCAATTCCAGGAACGGCAATTTGCAGCCCTCGCTGGCCACCAATGACGACGATAGCAATCGGGCGACGGCGCGGATATGGGCCTGTGGCGGTCCCCTAAGTCGGCGCCAGACGTGGCCCAGCGATCTCCAGAAGAACCAAGCGGCATTAACACCTGCGTAACACTGGCCGAGGTGTCGTCTAGTGCGTCTGCTAAGAGGCGTAGAACAATTATCCGCGACATGGAACGATGACCGGAAGCTGCATCCTTTGTGTGTGGGTGTGTGGGCCAGCAGGCACAACAAAGGCACGGCGTGGTTTGCTCAAGCAAACTGAGAGTGCGCTGGCTGGGCAGCAGGACCAATGATATCGACTGTGGCGAACGGTGATTGTCGAAGACTGCGTCGTTTTAGCCGACGCGATGTGGCGAGTGCATCTCAACGAAAACGAGCTGCAAATTCTTCAAACTGCAGACGATCCACGTAGGGTTGTGACGAAGGTAGCACTGGATTAAAGCGAATTGCCTTACTGTGCGCGGTGACGCACCATGGCAGCATCGCAGAGCGCCGTCATCTCTGATGACGCCCACGATGAGACCAGGCTGCTGGTACGTGTGGGAGCATTGGCGATGATGGTGTGTGTGGTGTGTGGCAGGCTACAACCATGGGTCAGGTCGGTTCCTCCATCGGATAAGCACCGATGTTCACTTCCTCTCGCGGCCTTTGCCGGACCACTCGAACATGGCCGTTCTCTTCCCACTTCCCGTCGTCGCTCGCCGTCCGCGTTCTAAAGCAACGTTGCCGCTGTTGTTGGTTCAAAGCACTATTTCCCGAAGAAACCGGGTCCCGCTGCAACGGATACGGAGCCCTGAGCGCTCGGCGGTTGAGCATGGCGCCTGGCTCGAGGCGAGCGGAAGAGACGGCACTTCCATCAGACATGCTCCGTTGTAATGACCGTCGGCAGCCGCAAGTCGGCTCCATATTGCGGATTTCTAATGCCAACCAACCGTCCACTACCTAGTAGAAATGGTGCTGCGGGAGTCGGACTTGGCGTTGGTGCGACAGCTGGCTTCGCAGCCACGGAGCACGCAGGCCCGACTGGATGCTTTCTGGGTCGACTTGGCGTGTCTGCGAACCGGGAGGGCAGCTGTAAGCTGTGACGAAACGTACCGTATGGTTCGCTTTCCGTCGCCTCTACCATTAGATGATCCCATGATTAGATGGCCAAGCCCTGACAAACCAGAGGCGAAACAAAACTGTGACCCCGACGGCGATGATGGAGAGGATGGCTGATAGCCCGACCCGGGGCAAACCCAGGGAGACCTACGTCACCGTCACCAAACCAAATGCGCGTTACACGCAGGGCTTCTTTGGGATAAGCAGCATGAAGCATGCAGGCCAGCGGCGTCGACAGCTCCTGCGAGCGTGCCCGAGTGCGTGAGCTCCGGAGGCCAAGTGACGGAGGACTGCCGGGGAACGCCATCAGGACGTGTATCCTATTCCAGCCCCATCCCGCGGTGCAGCCATTTTGGAGCTTCCATCTGCTGGCCCAATTGGCCGAGGTGACTGGAGCATTGACTGAAGGGAAGGGATTGATCGGCAAACAAGAACTAGGCCGAAATTGCTTTCCCCAATTCCCGAAGATGCTTGCAAGGCGTGGCTGGTCTGAGAACAGACAGAAAAGTCTGGGGTAGACAGGGATGACGGCTAGCCGGGGTTCATGCCAGGGGTGTCAGGTGCGCACGCTCGGGGATCACGGCCGGCTACTTTTTTGATGGGAGGAATGAAGAAGCTCTTTAGTCCCTTTCGATGCCATGGCGCCGATGAGAGCTGCTGGACCGGTCGATTTGGGGTAAGAGTTGGAGACTGCGCCAACGGCTGGGATGGCTGGCTGCTGGCTCCTGGCTCGGTTGGAGAAGCATTGTCGAGCAACCGGCGTCCGTGATACTTGCCGTACCGTGTGAGTCTTCCTCCGAGGGCTCGGGCCAATGAGCAAGCATGGATAATCTGGAAGACCGATGCTCCCTTCCATCTGTCCACCCACCACCCTACATGCTGAAAGTGTGAGCGGATTTGGGGTTGAGGTGTGTGGTCCTAGCTGCCATGCAGGGCTCGAGAAACGTGGAGGAGGAGGGTGGGCAGCAGGACGTGGTCCAGGAACGCTAGCTGTCGTCGCCGATTTGTCACTGAGCTCGAGAGCTTCAACTCTGGACGCGGCCGGTGAACAGGGTCTTGATAGGGCGACGGATATGCTGGCAAAAGGGCAATGCAGGCGGATGAAGCTGCAGAAAGCCAGTCTCCCTCCCGTCCGCCATTCAACCAGAGAAAAGCCGACGGGGCCATCAGATGGGTGGGTGGATGGATGTGTGTCCTTCTGCACAGCCTCAACGACGACCCTGATTCTAAGTGACAGGCCAGGCCCAATGTCAGTGGGGATCGGCAAAGAGGCGCCGGTCGAGACGAATGAAATGGCGCCTCATATTGAGTCTGCTGCTGTCGACGCAGTGGGCCCTGGATCTCGGCGCACCTGATGCATTACATTTTTTGCGTTGCTGCGTTGGTCGGAGTCCAGAAGTGACTGGAGACGCGCATCTCTCCAGTAGCGGCCCTCGATTTTCGTCGCTTTTTTTCCCAAAAGCCCATGGTGGACCGCTCTGCAAGTTGACGAAACGAGTCTTGTGTGAATTATTAGCAACATCCAGGGGAGGTCGCCCTCGCCGCTGGGGTACGGTTGCAGTAAGCAGTTACATCTCCGGCCTGCGGCTAGGATGAAGTCCGCCCTCGCTCGATTAGAGTAATTTGGGGAAAAGTTGGAGAAGTCTGCACGTCCGGAGAAGCTCGACAGTGCCGAGCAAGAAGCTATGTCGTACAGAACGGCTGATTCGATGAGCTAGCTGTCTTATGCCGGGGGGAATTAAACCTGTCTTGCAGTCCTTATTCTCCGTCCCCGGGGGCGAGCTCAGGTCCAGCCAGCAGCAGTTGCCTTCTAGCCAGCCCACATCGTTGAGCATTCCGCTTGATGCTTCTGGCCGTTGAACGCAAAAAGAACAGTCTTTCGCCTAGCGTCCTACGGAGAGCAGGAAGCGTGGAATCGTAAGCTTCGGAGCTTGCAGCATAAAGCAGCAGATTCGCTGTTGGGCAAGCTTTCACGTTTCTCAGGCGGAAGCTCCGTAAGCAACCCGTCAGCATTCATCGAGACCTGCGCACGAACGGCCACACCATAGAATCCTTGCAGTCGTTCCACCAGCCTTTAACAGAGCACCATCCCCACATGAGGTACGTGCTGAGGCGTGTGATGCTTGTCCCCCGTTAAGGACCAGGCACAAGGGACGAGAGCTACAGCATGTCCACCTGGTTGCGGAAACGTGCGAGAGCCCGCTGGTCCTGGTGCTGATGCAGAGAATCAAGCGATGCGCCTCTAGATCGACGGGGAACCTCGAGACGTTGACGGCTGAGCATGCGGTGCGATGGCCATGCGTTGTTGCAACAAAGCCGGAACGGGTGATGGAATGCCCAATATGCAATCTGGAAATTTATATTGATTGTAATGGATGGGTCCGCTGGCAAATAGCCCGCCAGCCGACATTCGCTGAGTGTGGTATCTGGACTCAAACGTCCGGACTAATGGTATCCGTTCCTGGCGGAGGCACAACGAGTCCCCCATTGTTGATGTGGTTGCTGAACGCACTAATCAGGTATTTTTTCCATCCACGGCGCCATCGTGGGCCACCGCACACGAAAAAAGATCCCTCACCGTCTTCTCGTGAAAAGCCCTGGACCCAGTCGCTCGGTGAGGCTTGGTGTCTGAGATAGAGCATCGGCAGCGGTATCCCGTGATCGGTGCCGTGGAAACACTGACGAACTAGAGGGCACCACCGGGATGGCTAAAACAGTTTGCGTGCAGCCGTGCCACAGCTGCACGTTTTATCACCCTCAAGGATGAGATAGTGTGAAAAAAGACTGCGCGCGCCGCTAGGCTTGCGGCTTGCCGAAGGGATAAAATGTCCGTAGCCTTAGGTAAGCCGTTGTTTCAATGACCCCGAATCCCTGAGATGACAAGTGTTGGACGAGGTCACAAGGACAGCAGGCGAGGGTGTGTGGAACAGGGGGGCCATGTTAAGCCGCTGATACCCCATATCGCTAGGCTCGCTGCGGTGCCCTGACCGGTCCGGGCGTCGTCGTGGGCAAAGGCGGTAGCGTCGTGTAGCGTAGCGTGGGCGCTGTCAAGATATTGGCGGCATCACCGGCGTCTTTCGTCTGCTGGCCAGCCGTTTCTATTGCTGGGATGGCAGCAAAATTCGTTTCAACATTGTGGGCTAGACGACGCAGAGCGACGGGCCTTCCAATCTCGCAAACCAGATGAGGCGGGCAAGGTAACCGAGCTCCGAGAGAGTTTCGACAAGTCGGGAGCTGGATAGAGCATCGTCGACCTCAGAATCCCGCCGGAAATCGCGCGTAGGACGAGCCCTGTCTGGAGACCAACGGGCTTCCTCCCGGCATGACCTGTCGTTAACAGGAGGTTATTGCGAGGGTTCCTCTGGGACCACAAAAGCCCACCCGGGCGATTCGCTGTCGGACAACAAGAGACGATAGCCAAGCCTCTCTACCCATTGACTTGCAGATAGGGATCATTGCGCTTTCCCGTCGTCCAATTCTGGTCTGCAACCTCTCAGAGCTCCACCGACGTAACAGCAGCGTGTGAAGGTGTGCAGGCCAGACCCCCGGTCCATGTCGGCAGCGCACAGTGAGGCTTCTGAGGTGGAAGACACTGTCTCAAGGTACACTACAGGCGGGAAGCTGTTAGTACCTGGATCAAGGCGGCTGGTTTGGATCGTCGGGTCTGTATGGGTCTCGACTTGTCCCTCTGGCGTTGGCGACGTTATTAATAGAGTACTGATCTGAGGTTTTTGCTTTCTGCCTCGGAGGTTCGACACGCAACTGCTGACTATCAAGCGGCCGATATCCGCAGGGTGATAACAGAAAGCTCGCATCCCGCGGAGAACTCTCGCGACTTGACGCTTGCCGGCCAGTACTGCGTAGTAAGTGCCAGGTTTTCTTAGGCAGGCTGGTCATGCGTTTCCGAACATTTGTTGGGGGCATGTAGAAGGCCAAACAAGACGAGGAAACTTGTGTGAGCAAGCACCCCCACTGGCGCTTTCATGACGATGCGATCTCACCTTCAGTCTGCTGAGCGAGGCAACAGGGATCTGCAAGAACGGCCGGAGGTAATAATTTAGCACCCAGCGGCAGGTTACGTAGGTGAGACTAAATGGCGTTCTGGAAGCCCCAGACATGACGGACAGGAGCCCGAGAGCCACAGGAATGAGGCGTATCCGGTGTGAGCATCTTGCAGAGAGCTCATGATCGCCGTCTGGCACTTGGATATCGGTCGCAAGTGAGCTTGTGGAAGCGAAGAAGGCAATCGCTCAGGTGAGAAGAACTGTCGCCGTGACGCATGCTATGGCGGAGCGGATGGATCTGGATCGCGGGTACGACAGACCAGCACCAGGCCCTGTTAGTTTCCGTGTGACTCTTTTCTCTTGTCGATTGCGGCGCCATGGGTTTCTGTATGCCCGTCCCTGTGTCTAGGGATCGGTTGTGTCTGTGCCATTGGCGCACAATAACGGGCGGCGGCCACATGTGGGCATCTGCAGCTGAGCGGACATAAGTGTGGCATCAGTGCTTCGCGGGCCCTAGTCTGCCAATTGATAGCGAGACAGGAACGTCATTGTGTGTGAAGGGGTTGAATAATACGATTGTGACGCGAGGCCGCCGTTGGCGGATGCTGAGAACTGACAAGACAATGGCGGACCGTGTTCGGGTACTGAGGCCGCGTTGGGCGACGGTGTACAGGGAGCTCGGTGAGAGCTCCGGACAGTGGCCGGCGTCAATATCGATGAGCAGCTAGCTCGTGGGAACCGCAGACGAAAGCGTTGTTGAGGTTGCCGTCGACGTCGCCGCCGGTGAATCGCCTTAGGGTGTCTCTGGCGGCCGGCTTCGTCATCTGGTTGTTTCTTACTCCGTCCAACTGCTACGTCGTCAGGTCGGGTGGGATTGGTTGAGGTGAAGTCAATGTATCCGATAGCTGGGCGGTAACTTGATGGTGGTGTTCTGCGCTCCGAAGCGGCCCATGTCGCAAGCTGCCAAGGGCGCCCATAAAGAACGCATACATGATGCAGTCGAGCTGCCCAGAGCTACCTCGAGGGACCTTTGATTTCCGTCGCAGAGCACCCCCCCGAGTCGGTACGGTACGGATATCTGGAACAGCAGATGGCATGGCAGATGCATTGAGGCGAGCCCGGCGCAGAGCAGAGCAGAACATCGCAGAACAGCGCAGCAGCGTCGGAAGCAAAGCGCTCAACTTGGAGTGCATGCTGGGCCGAGCTGGGCCTCGTGTGGTGGGCTGGGGGCAACTCGGGCCAGGTCGGACTGGGTTTGGCCTCCACGGCGTGGGCTCGTGAAGAACTGGTGGTGGTGGCCGCCGTGGTAGTGGATGTGGCGACGCGATGATGATGGAGACGGCAGCAGGGCCCTGCGGCGAGAAGTGGATCGAGCCATCGTGGACCCGGGCCGTGTGAGGGCGACGCCGTGGCTTGTGTCGACAGTCGAGCAAAGGTCAATTCCACATCTACCAACTAAAGTAGGTAGGTAGCTTGCAAGTGACATTGGATCGCACCGATTGGAATGTGGCCGCAGTGTGGAGGAGCCCCGGTCTGGAGGAGGAAGGCCCGAGAAACAAGGCAACAGGGGTCCAGCGCTGGGAGCCCAGCGAGCAGCAAGCTGTGAGTCTGTGACTCTGAGAGCGCAGTGTGGGAGTGGGACTCTGGAGAGTGGGCAGCCGCGAGTGGGGACCGCCTGCCAGAGTGGGAGAAAGAGCGCGTCTTCCGCACTGTGCTGGGTGGGATGGCCATACCTTCTCTCCCAGTCGCTAGGAAAAAGGCAGGCTCCCTAACGTACAGCGCCAACACCACCACGGCCACGGCTACAACAGCGACTGGCAAATGCACTGAGCTGCACTGCACCTCCTCCTCCTGCTGCTGCTGCTGCAGGCTGCGCTTGGCCCTGCACCTGCCTTACCTTAACTGCTGGCAGGCCGTGCCTTCCCTCTCTCCTGCCTGCTACCTTACCTCCTGCCTCCTGCCTCCTGCCTCTCCCACTGCGGACCTTACTCTGCCTCCCCGTGGGTGGCTGCTGCACTTGCACATCCACACTGGCACTGGCACTGCACTTGCTCGCTGAGGTGCAGACTTGCAGCGGCCTGCAGCGGCGCTAAGGTGCAAGAGGCAGGGCGCCGCCTAGGCTGCAGACCAGTCAGGACGCAGCGCGCAACAAGGCCCCTGCAAAGGCGGCGGGCTCGCAAATCGATCGACTCATTCTGATTACGGCATGTTCCCATATTTGTGCCGTCGAGCCATGTCGACGCTCTCGTGGCTCTGCCGCTACTGTATCATCTAAGGTAATGTCATCCTCTTCTCTCACGTCGTCTTATCCGTGCCTTAGCATCATGCCCGCCATGCCTGCCGACCCGGGGTGTCATCGGCCATGGGCCATGGCACGAACCAGAGCCAGACGCGCCTGCTGTGCGTTATTATCAAGACTCAAGAGAGACGGGCCAGCCTCGCCAGCAAATCAGACTCGCCGCGCCCACGGCAGTGTGGACCTCGACAGTCGGCTGCCTCCAGATACCCGACGCACTGATGCAGGCGTCTGCAGCATGCGAACAGAACGGGCGAGGTGCAGCAGCAGCCGCTCCAGCAGCAACATGGAACACCAATACTGCGTAAGCAGACGCAAGCAATCCGAGCATGATGGGCACTGCGCAGCGCAGGACAGCACACCACCACCACAGAGGGCATCCAGCGTCCTTGGTCCTTGGTCCAGCTCCCAGGAGCGCTGCGGCGGCCCTCCAGCAGACCAACAGCATCGGTTCCAGCCCGCCCTTGACCCTCCCCTGTGCCTGTCCTCGACGACACCTCGGGTCGCAGTTCATCTCCGTCAACGGGCAGCCCGTTCGCAGTTTGCATATCGTCTCTATCCACCGACGCCGCCCTGCCTGGACTGACCTCACCTTGCCGCCGCGAGAATACCCTACGGCCTACGGCCTGCGCTACCTGACTTCAGTGCAGTCCTCAACGGCTCGTCAAAGATCCCATTGGAAGTCAGTGTCCGATGTTGCTGAGGGATGCCGGATGCCTGGGGTTCCAAAGTCCCCTGGTGGACTACTAGGTTTGACACTGTAGTCTGTTAGGGAGGTAGTTGCCGCAATGAGAAGAGGCGGCATCAATGACGACCTCAAGCGCCCATGGAACCATGGAACCATGGCAGATACGGCACCTGTTTCTACGCGGACTTCCACGTCCATTTCACATTCCATATACCATACCATTCCACCTCATGCTCGCAAGACGGGGACTCGCGGCCAAGGCCCGAGGTACAAGTGCTTCCGCCCGGCTCAGCAGAGGGCGATGTACCTGCCCAACCCGGCCGCCCACGCGGCACGGTGCTGGATATGGAGAACCCTGATCCGCGCCCTGGCGTGCGGCGTGCCCAAGTACCCAAGTACCTTGCCTTCCAGACGTGTCGATTGCAGCCACTGGAACCGGCCGTTTCTTTTTGCTGCGACAGTGCCGCTGCTGCGTCTCTTCGACCGACCAGCCCTCTGCTGCCTCCGGCTATCGGTCTTCAATCTGCTGCGTTGGGGCGCGTCGCCGCCAGCCATTGGCTGGAGCTGGTTGCTGCAATTGTCAGCACAACCAGCCGAGAGAGCGACTCCGGCCCAAGCTGGCCGCTCTTGTTTCGCAATGGCTCTCAAATGCGTCGCGGGATCAGAGTTGCGTCCGTCGCTATCATGCCCCAACAAATGTCGCAGCATTTTTTATACACATCCTACACAGGAGCTTCGTATAATGCCGAGCAGCCCGAGCAGCCCAGCAAGGAAAAGTGTGTTGCGTTGGTCAAACATACAGTATCCGCCATGCCATGCACACACACCACACCACCACGCACACGCCAGCAGGCCAGGAGGCCAGGCGAGATAGGTACCTATCTCAGTACTATGGCACCTTCCGGCGGCCGTATCTCTCTGTCTCTCTTTTCTCCCACTACAGCTTCCCGCCTCTAGGGCGCAGACAAGTACGAATGGCGTCGGTAGCTGTCTATACTAAGTGTGCGACACGACACTCGCTCGCGCTCCAGGCATGGCACCTCGCACTCACACACCGTCTTTGCTTCGGATCATGTCCCAGCTGAGCGCCAGCGGGAAACAAACTCAATTTCACAGCGGACGCTGGCCCGAGCCCGAGCCAGGCTTGGCCAGCCTTTTGGAACAACCCCGGGCCATGAAGCAGCAGACGGGATGCTCCATCCAATCCACCCTCCCGATGAGCCAGCCAACGACAGGCCAGGCATGTCGAGTGATGCGACTGGGCGCGGGCTACCTGAGAAGACTAGACTCCGGGTACAGATACCTCGGGCTCCGTGCGGATTGCGGTGACGACGTCTCAGAGCTCGAGGTAGCAGCATCGCATCGTCCCTACCTAGCATTTGTGAAGGGCTATGTTATGAATCGGAGGCATCGCATGCACGGCCAAGTCATACGGCAATGCGGTTTGACGGGTGACGATAACGGCGGCGGCGACGATGAAAGACAGCACAGCACAGGGCGGGACAGGGCTCGTCTTGTACAAGCTGGTTTGGGTAACCTGCTGACTGTTGGACAGGCGTACGGCGTACAGGGCGACAGCCAGACCGACACAATGAGTTGATGATCCCGGGCGCCAGAGGCACCAAAGCTCAAAGAAAGCCCGGGGTGGCTGGTTGGCATTTAATAGGAACGGCTTCGTGCCGACCACAGCAGGCAAAGTTTGTCTGGCCGTATGATTTCCTTTTTGTTCTGTTTATTCCTATTGGCATCAATCAAATAAGCTCCTCGACGTCCTCCCGCCGCCGTCTTGGTGCCGAGCTGTCCGATCCCCCTGATACAGCTGCCGCACGTCTATTTCGCAATCGGCCAACACGATAAGCTACGGCACGGACATAGGAGCCCTGTCTGTCTGTTGTTGGAGAAGCGCCCGGCCCTGGCCTGGCAGCCCTCCTCGCTCAGCGAGAGCAAAAAAGGTACGATGCACATCTGCATCGGTATCGCACTCTTGACCCTCGCCAACCCCAGCATTGCAGGAGAGAACAGACCTTTTTGCGCACAGGACCTCCCGACCCGATTACGTATAGACTCTGGCCGATAGTCCATGTCCATGTCCATCCATGTCGACGCCCGCGCCCAGGTTCCAGCAGGACCCTGCCCTGTCTACCAGCGCAGAACAGGCTTCGTTCAGGCTCAGGCTTCAAGCGCCTGATCTCTCGCTGGGCCAACTCAGGTCAAGGTCCTGGGCTGTTTGCAGCGTGCAACGGTTCCCCCAACCAGCCTCCCCTTGTCCGCTGTGCCCCCCTGACCAGTCTCTTCTGGGGGCTAGCTCGTCCGGGGCTCTAGCCTTGTAACGTGATGAAAGCGGGAACGGAAAGCGGCGGGCCAGCAGCAGCAGAGCAGCGCAATAATCGATACCTTACACATTATTATTGGTGGTAAGCAAGGCGAGGCACGATATGGCACTAAAGGCAGGGAATGGCGAGGCAGCGTAAAATAGAGCTTATGAAATTTTCAGACAAGATGGAACGCAGGAACCCTACTAGACGACTGAAGACAGGTCAAATGACTTGCTTGGTCTGTGAGATCATCTCAATTTGGTTCCGAAGTGTGCGGTTTGCTGGGGATGGTGGTGGTGGTAGAGGTAGTGGTGGCAGTCTTTCCTCTCGCAGCCTGCCTGCCCATCTGCCCATGATCTACTGGCCGTAACTGGTCTTCTCGTTGTGCATCATTTTCGGAACATCAGGCCCATTGCCTCTCTCTCTCAGTTGCATAGTCTTGTCATATTTCATCCAAGGTGAGGCTCCATCAGCCAAGTTTCGCCGCACTTTTCCCATGGCACGGAGGCCCCCCCCCCCCAATTACGACACCCAGCCCACCACGGAGGACGAGCCAGTATTACAGCGAACAGCAGCTGCGACAGCGGCAAATGCCCCCGGGAAGCAAAAGGGAAAGAGAGAACGGGGCCTCGGGGAAGGAAGGAAGGAAGGAGGGCGCTGCGACAGCGGCAAGGCAAGGCAAAGGCAAGTCCGTGGCAGGGCAGGTGGTGGTGACTCTGAGTGGTGAGGAAGGAGGAAGGCGAGCAGGCACGGTACCTGGTCTTCCCAGTCGAGTGGACCCGCCGCACTGTGCCTGGAGTACATTTGCCATGTATCTCAGACCTCCGACCTCTGACCCTGCCTTGCCGTACCGAGCTAAGCACACGGGGGCCCCACCCTGCCTCACCTCCCGTCACCTTACCTTCGCTGCTCTGCCTCGCCCGCTATTCGCAGGCTGGTAGGTACTGCAGTACCTGAGGTACTCCCGGTCGCGCTTTCCCATCAATCTCCCATCCCACTGACAGACCCTGCTTCTGCCGCTGCGTGCTTGCTCAGAGGGATGGGTACTAGCTGGCTTGTACTCTCATAGCCCGTTTGCACGGTACAGCGCCACCGAGGTACCTCCTCTGACGTACCCGTCTCCCCAGGGCCTGCTCATGCTCACCCCTGGCAGCCAATCCGAGGCCTTGCTCGCCCGGGCTAACCAGCTCAGGCAATCCTGAAGTGCCTACCGCCGTACAGTACCTCGCACTACCTAGGTACCCGCCCACACACACCCACCCACGCACACAACGCACACACACTCTCTCACTCTGTCTCTCTCGCTCGTCGCCCACGCTGCCCAGTCCCAGCCAGATGCGCCGGGCTGGGCTGCGACGGCACTTTACCTAACAAGTACCTCAACTTCCCCTTCCCACCGCTGCTCTGCTCCCCTCCTTCCCTTCTTCTTGTTTCTCCAAGCAACTGCTTCGACAGGTGGGAATTGTTTGTTCGACGAAAGCCTCTTCGAATTGCTGCGTGCTGCTCCCTCCTCCTTGGACATAGTATGCGCCTTTCGGCTTCAGACAACAACCTCTCCCTCTCGTCTTCTTCTTCTCCCTCCTACTAAACGCCGCCCTGCCGCCTTCTTCACCCCGCCATCCATCCCTCAGTCGCCCTCGCGCGGTCTCGCTTCGCTGTTGCGCTCTCCCGACCGCCGCTGAGCTGCGCCCACAACCCCCAAAAAAGGGTTCTTTCATTCCCAACCACCTCTCCTTCCGCCGCACGACGGAAAAAAAACAAGCAAAACGACAGCGAGAATATGGCCATGAACGACAGCGAGGTCAAGGTTGAGAAAAACACAAACATGGCTGCTTCTGCCCCGTCCGCTGCTGCTGCCGCTGCCGCAGCTACTATTGGCGGTTCTGCGGCCTCGGCCAACAGCGCTGCTCCGGCCACCGAAGATAGTGGTATGAGTCGCACCCGGCATCTGCACCTGCACTCGCACTTGCACTGCTCACCAAAGCACCCCTCCAAAACTTGCCCCTCCTGTTCCCACCCACTTGTCCCGCCCCAATGCCGTCGCCTCTGTACCGAAAAATGCATGAAACGAGCTGAGCTGAGCTGACCTCGCATTTTCCCACAGCAGCAGCTTCTACAATTACCGTCAACACGAAGACGCCGGCCAATTTTCCTCCTCCCAAGACCGACAAGCCGCGTCCCCACGTGTGCGCAACTTGTCAGCGCTCCTTCGCCCGATTGGAGCATCTGAAACGCCACGAGCGCTCCCACACCAAGGAGAAGCCCTTTGAGTGCCCGGAGTGCACGCGATGCTTCGCCCGCCGCGATCTGCTGCTGAGACACCAGCAGAAGCTGCACCAAACGACGACCCCGGCATCGCGTCCCCGCAACCGCCGTGAGAGCGCCAGCAGCGCTGCGCCGGGAGCGAGTCGTGCTCGCAAGAACAGCGTCGCTGGCCCGCCCAACTCCGCGGCGGCCGCGAATTCCGCTGCTTCGATGCGCCCGCGTGCCAACACCATTAGCCATGTCGACCAAAACGCCATGCAAATGATGGCCGCCGCCACGGCCAACGTCCATCACGTTGCGCGGGGTCTGCCGCCTGGCGCACACAGCCGTCACCCTAGTCTCGCGGGGCTGCCCGTGCACAACATGGACTTTGGAGGCATGTCAGCCGCCATGGGCCAGCGCGGCATGGCTCACGGATTGCCCAAGCTTGAGACCCATGGCATAAACAACATGGATTTCAGCGGCCTGCGGACGGCTCCGCCCATGGCCGTCTTCAACCCGGACTTTGACTTCGAGGGTCTTCTGTTCGGGCCGGGCTCCACCATCAACCCTAACGCTCTCCACTACAACGACTCGCCTCAGTCCATGGCCTTGGACCAAGCCTCTCCTTTCCACAGCCTCGCTGGAGATGTGTCGGGAGCTCAGATGGACGACAGCTTCGACTGGTTGACCGGTTTCGAGAACCAGATGTCTTTTCATGGTGCCGACAATGCCGTAGACGGATCCAGCCCTTCGGCCATCAGCACCACCAGCCAAAGCGGCATCAGCGATGTCATGGTGGACGGCTCGAACCACCATGGCCCCGCCGGCACCAGCTCGATGTGGCAACCCGCCGTCATGGGTCCGCCGCAGGTCCCGAATCCTTTTGCCATGGACCTTGGTGGTTCTGTCTTCCCGGATCTCATGAATGGTGCTCCCGTCTCTCCTCAGCCCGCTAGTCAGAAACTCAATGATCCCTACTTCTCGACGCCGCCTCCTTCCCTTAGTTCCCTGAGTCCCTCTATGGTTTCCGGGCTCAACAACACTCAAAACCTAAACCAGGCTCTCAACTTCAACGCAGGACCCGAGACGCCCTCGTCTTTGAATGGCGGAAATAACGGCGTGTCGCCCGTCTCCACCATTACGGAAAATACCCGGAGCGCCATCGTTGGTGCCCTCTCGCAGTGCTCTCCTTTTGGTGGACGGAGATACTCATTTGCGACCCCAAGCTCTCCGCTGTCGCCAGGCTTTCAGAACACGGCCAACAGTGTTCCAGACCATGTAAAGAATTTACCTAGCACTCAAGACTTACAACGATATGTTGGCGCTTATCTTCGTTATTTCCACCCACATCTGCCGTTTTTGCACATTCCCACTTTGACTTTTGAGATGCCGCCCTCCGCTGCCAACCGATCCAACAACGTCGGTGGGAGTGGGTGTCTTATCCTTTCCATGTCTGCCATCGGAGCCTTGTACGAAATGGACCACGTCCAGTCTCGGGAACTGTTTGAGATGGCCAAGAAAATGATCCAGCTGTACCTTGAGGAAAGGCGGAAAGCCGACGTAAGGAAGGCAGACTTGCGAAGAACTCCAGCGTCCGAACCGAGCTCTCACAGCCAGGAGTCGTCCGTTCACACCCCAGTGTGGCTGGTGCAGGCCATGCTTCTCAATGTTGTATACGGCCATAACTGCGGAGACAAGACGGCCAGCGACATTGCTTCAACCCATTGCGCTGCTCTCGTCAGCCTAGCTCAGGCTGCGGACCTCCTTCGCCCCATTCGCGTCGAGCCCAGCGAGGCCCATGACACCCATATGCATGACGATGCCACTTGGACCGGCCTGAAAACGGACACCGAGGAGCAGGCGGAATGGCTCCGGTGGAAGACAATGGAAGAACGCAAGCGCACGCTTTACGTCGTCTTCATCCTGTCAAGCCTCCTAGTCGCTGCTTATAACCACACTCCTGCGCTTACAAACTCCGAGATTCTGCTCGACTTGCCCTGTGATGAGGAGTTCTTTGCTGCTGAGAGTAGCACTGCTTTTGCGGCCAAAGGCGGCATTCGCGCGGCCAGCCACAACCGGATGACCTTCCACGAGGCTTTGGGGGAGCTGCTCAGGACAAATGAGAAGCAGCAAAAGCAGCTCGCATTCAACAACGCACAGCAGAACTTCGGATCTGGGCCCAACCTGAATGATCTCCCGGAGAGCGATCTCAAGCCATCCACGTTTGGTTGCTTGATTCTCATCAACGCTTTGCACAACTATATCTGGGAAACACGGCAGCGGCACCACAATAAGGTTTGGACCAACGAGGAAACGGAGAAGATGCACCGCCATATCGAACCGGCCCTGAAAGCCTGGCAGGCCGCCTGGGCAAGCAACCCGAACCACAGCTTGGAGAGACCGAACCCCTTCGGGCTGGGGCCGCTGTCTGCAGATGCGATTCCACTTCTCGACCTGGCGTACGTGCGCCTCTTTGTGAACCTGGCCCGCTCAAAGGAAAAGTTCTGGCAACGAGACTGGGACGCCATGGCGGAGGAGCTCTCCCGGGGCAGCGAAATCGTTCAGCATGCAGAGCACTCGCCTGCCTCCAACACGGAATCGAATGGCACGGATCCCTCCGACAATTCGGTTTCGAGTTCGGTGTTTGCCGAATCTCCGGCCACCCAATCCTCATCTCCCGAATTTTCGTCGGCCAAGTTCCCGCCTCCCGCCCAAGCACCACAGCTATCGAACCGATCCACACCTCGCAGAGAGAAGCACCTTCGGAAAGCGGCTTTCTACGCCGCTGACTCTCTCGCCATGTCCGACAAACTCGGTGTAACCTTTGCGGACTTTTCCAGTCGGGAGCTACCTCTTCAGTCGGCCATGTGTGCTTTTGACTGTGCTCAGGTTCTGGCGGAATGGGTTGCGACTTTACAGGATCGCGTTGGACGTTATCTGGGGATCCTTGGTCAAGATGACGTGGATCTTTCTCAGGTTCCTGCGATCATGCTGCTGGAGGAAGAGGATGTGAAGTTGCTTGGCAAGGTGCAGCAGGTGCTGGCTTCAGCTGGGATGAAAATGAGTCTGGAGCTGGAGCTTGTCCAAGGCAGCATGGGTGGCGTTGATACTAGGATGCAGATGGACGATCACGCGGGATACGCAGCTAAGATTTTGCGTGTGACAGCTTACATGCTTGATAAAGCTGCTGTGTGGCCAGGTAAGTTCTCACTCTCGGGCACAAGGCTCGCTGCTAATTCCGAACAGTCACTCATTTGATGGCCCGATGCCTGGAGACGCATGCCACTCACATGCGAGCGAGAGCCGAAAAGTCTATCATTGCCAGCGAGTAGAGCAGGTGCCGCGGGGCGCAAACGACTTGGAGGAAGGAGGGCCTGCACGTGTTCATTCCCGTCGAATATCAAATGTTGAGGATCGCCGGCGATTTCTCTAAATTGCTGGGGAGGTTTGGTGGACAAAAAGTTTTAAGACAAACCAAAAGTCGATGGGAAGTTCAAAAGAAAATGACGATACAAGGAGGCGACGACAAAATACCCCGACGCTCTTACGGAAAAGAAAAAAGCACTTTTATATGACGTTACGACATGTATTCCTTCCAGGAAACATACTCAACAGGGGCACAACACGATGCCATCAATTTTTACGTTTACGCGACGAAGCGACACGGACTGCCACCGAATATGCGAACGGCAATGTTACAGTGTATATCAAAATATCACGTCACGACCCTAGTGATCTATGTGGTTGATGGATCTTTTGCTCACATGCTCAGAATGTCTGCCTCAAGGGAGGTTTCTATCAGGGTTGGCGACGGCACTGGCAGATATGGTCTTCTGCTCATCGCATTCGGGCATACCAGGACGGCCATGATTCAGGGCGTGGCGTGAAGGAGTTATTTGAATTTGGACGGATCGGGAATGGCGCGTTACTTCGATTCAATTCTCATGCAAGCCGGGACGGAAAGCAGTCGACTGGTCTTTGTGGGCATAAGGTCAAGTTGCTCAAACCCTGATGAGCTGGCAACAGGCCCCACGCGCTGCGTTGGTCTTCGCCCACAACGATGCATCGGCCACGTGGAAACTCAACGCCGAACGCATCCTGCCAGAGCTGTGGCCGGAAATCAACTTTTCATAAGTTTTGCCCGAGGAATCGGGTTTCGAATGCTCGATCAACTCGGGAACTCCTACCAAAGAGCAGAGCATCCTTTGCTGATGGAAATGGATTGTATTAGGATTTAGTGTTGGGGGAACAGGCTTGACACGGGCGGTTCATTTGAATCCCTGCGCAGGAAGGCGGTGTCTCGTGAAGGAGCTCGAGATGCCGCACTGGAGTTGGTAGGAGGGTGTTGGCGGTTGATCGTCCTCCTCGCCTTGGCGAACAGGAGGTCGGAGGGGGGCTTTAGTCTGAGGAGCGAGTGATACCGGCAGGGATAGGACCTGGGGATGCGCCCTTACGAAAGGCGAAGATAGCTGTACCAATCGAAACAAAAAAAAGTCTTTAGCCCAATTTGTTGACTTGACGAGTGTAGCTATGGGTACATCCGGTGTTCATGAGTGCTGATGAGTGAAGTGCGTCAGAGAGCATCGATGCCACAGCTCAAACATTGTGTGGTCAGAACGAAGAAACTCAGTAGTGCTATGTTTCCTTCAATCGCCATTCAAATAACACCGTCGAACTGTAGATGTTCTCCTAGACAAAACCACAACTAAAACATGGCGATCCAGCCGCAATGAGGAGCCGTCTTCTCGAGATCTTTTCTCTGTCACTTCAGCGCCATTTTCTTCATTCGTAGTGTCCCGCCAACTGACTCAGACAAGGAACGTTCTGGTGTGTATCTATTCAACACGTCCGAGCTAAGAAGGTTGGTTCCATTGTGATAGATGGGCTCTACTGAGGAAACACGTGGTTGACTGGAATACCAGCATTGGTTCTGAAGGCACAAATCATCGGCGTTACGGCCCGGCATAAGCTATTCAGCCCACCTTGACGAGCTTTGCATTGCTTCAAGCATCCAGGACTTCTGGACACGATATCATCTGCCTGCTGTCGCTTCCAATCCCTTTCAGAGTCTTGGATACAGTTTATCGACGTTTAAGTTCTTTTCAAGCGATGGTAAGTGTCGTTTTAGCTAGTGGTGCTCATTACCTCGATCCCGGGCGAAAGTCTGGTGGGTGTTCAGACAAGATGTCTCCAAAACAAACCTGCTGATGCCGTTCTGAGATATTAGATGAAAGGGGGGAAAGATGGGAAGAGTGTGAGAGAGAGATTCTGTGGGCGTAAGGGAAAGAGTGGGGGAGAGAGAGAGAGAGAGAGAGAGAGAGAGAGAGAGAGAGAGAGAGAGAGAGAGAGAGAGAGAGAGAGAGAGAGAACTTGAAAGAGCAAAGGACTGAGACGTATGTGCATTAGATACTTCTTCCCGTTGGTTGAGAATAACACGGAACAGCACACCTTTGAGACAAGGACTCATGAATGTCGTATAACTACAGTCTTGGGCAGGATCTCGTGGGGGGAATCAACACCAACTGACATTCACATACCGAACATGATAGCCGTTTGAAGAACGACGTGAAGCAAATAGCCTTTCGCAGCCAAATCACATATCAGAACTCAATAAATGGCGAAGTTTTAATGAGGGTAGCGAGGCTAGCATGGCGGCGGACAAGAGCCTCACACCCAGAAGCAAGCTGAGCCAGACTCGGACAGAGCTCGGGACGGCGGTTTTTGAACAGATATCGCTCGCATTTTGTTTAATGGCGCCTGACTATGATTCGGCAATGCGAGGCTGAAACACTTTGCAGAGTCGGAACTGTTCACTGCAGTCCCTTGGTAAGATACACATGTAAAATTCGCGGCGGAGGAATGATGACCAGGGGCCACTGCCATATTCGGGCTCTTCGTCTTGCCCCATAAGTCAATGATCTTCTGAGGGCATGTCGCCCGACCCCCAAAACGGCGAGAGGTGGTGTCCCCGGCACTTGCTGAGCGAAGGTGACAGGCGTCGATCACCGTTGCCCCCCGGTCGGACTCAGGTCCGAATCGACGATGGCTCTTCAAGAGGGGTTGATGGAGAACGAAGAGGCCGAGATTTGTGAGCACGGTTCAACTATATCAAAGATAAGATCCATGTGATATATCCGAGAGACACCAAAGAACCACGCTCACGAGACGGTGCTTTAGAGGTACGAATCTGCGACTTTCATGTCGCCCAGGACGAGACTCCACGAATATTTTAAACAAGGGTGATTCATCTGACATGCTTTATTCAAGCATATTCAAAGTCTTGCAAGCAGTCTGTAAAATATGATCAAATCAAATGGTTTTCACATAGCATTCGCCCCCGCGCCTATCCCTGACGTCCAACGTTCGCCCCAGTGATCGGCGCCCCTCACAATCAGCGCGACCGTCCACCCAAATGGGACTAAGCCCATGCTAGAAGTCAACCCGGAGGAATTCTCCAGCGCTCTCGAGTTCAATAGTGGTCGTTGCAGGCCATGTCGGGCCGTTATTCGACAGAAGATGCAAGCGAGCCTCGAGGCAGGGAGTCTGATATCGGGTGTCGGGAAGAGCACATCATCTGTCCACGTACGTCCCTTCGGTTGTGAGGCGCCGAGGTATCCCTGATCACTTCCTCCTCCACGAAAGATCGGCATAATTGACTAGCCTTTCGGCTTCTTGGTATTTGAAATCTGCGCTTCTGCAGCTCCAAGAATGGTTCTGCGCTTATCACATGAAAGAAAAACCCGACACACCCAGCCCCTTCGCTACCAAACCGCCATCTTCAATTGTGCATCCAAAATATCCATGGCTATATCTCAGAGACGTGAATTAGCCAGTAAGGGTTCCCTCCAACCATCCGCCGTCGACGAACCACTCCGATTTCGTCACGAACTTGCTCTCATCGCCGAGGAGGAAGCACACCGACGCGGCGATCTCTTCGGGGTCTGCCATCCGCTTGAACAGCTGCGGGACCGTCTGCGCAGAGGGCGTGAACGAGCCGCCGCCGGGTAGGTCGAACGGTGTCCTGGTCATCTCGGAGTCGATTGTTCCCCTTAGAGGTCATGTTAGTCACAATACCTTGAGGTGGCTCTTTTCTCAAGAGTCATGTTATGACTTACGGGTTGAGCGAGTTGACACGGATGTTCCTCGCGGCGCCCTCAAAAGCAGCGGCCTTGGTTAGGCCTGTGGCTGCGTGCTTAGACGCGATGTAAGCGCCGTAGCAAGGTGACGAGTAGTGGGAGCACACGCTGCCGACGTTGACGATGCTCCCGCCGTCGGAGATGACCTTCATCTCCTCCCTCAGAAGATGGAAGAGTCCATTGACGTTGACATCCATGATCTCCTTGAAGTCCTCCATGGGGAAGTCGGTCAGCGGAAAGAGCTTCCGCTGCTCCTTTCCTGTAGGGTACGTTAATAAATACTGCACCTCTTTTCGGTTAAGGAAACTTACCAGACACGTTGGCGCACCCGTCGATGCGCCCGAACCGCTTCACCGTCTCGGCGATCCAGGCCTGGACGTCCTCATACTTGGTGATGTCGCACACCATCGCCAAAACGCGGTCGTCTGCTCCAGGGCACGTGTCGAGGACCTTGGCGCGGGCCTTTTCGATACCCTGGGGAGAGGAACTTGACATTGAGACGGTGGCGCCGCGGAGGACAAGGTACTTGACGGTCGCCAGGCCGGTGCCACGGCTGCCTCCGGCGACAGTGATGACCTTGCCCTTGAACGGGGTGAGGGTGGGCTCCAGGATTCCCATTGTGACAGTGTCGAGAAGCGCTGGGCAGAGAGGCGATGTAGGGAGCAAGATTGGGAAGTGATCGGTGCAAATCATATGAGAGAGAAGAGATGACAGCAGGCGTGAGTTACTCGGAGAAACCTGAGTCCTCTACGATATCCCACGGGATGCGATGCGCCAGCGAGGCATTTGCACTCGTTCAACAGCGACCTTATCGTCCCACCACGCCCACATTTCGCTACCTGCTAGTGTATTAACCAACGACCCCTTAAACCAACCAGCCCGGGGTGCGTCTGGTTCATCAAGCCCCCACGGCCGTTGAAACGGCGCTGCAAGGAAAGCCACCCAACGCAGCTGGCAGTACCGTCTCGAATGAAGTGTGGTTCGTCTTCCTGTCCAAAACGGATATCTTGTCCGTCTAAGAGGGGCCACCGATGCTGATCTGTGACCATTGTTGAGGCGAATATGGCGGGCTGTCTAGCTACACTCGCGGGGTATCGCCGTGGAGAACAGGTACCGGGGGTTCCCCCGACTGCCGGGGCGGCGAGGCGACTGGGGAACGGGAAAGCACCGGATTTGCCAGTGTCCGGGATGCCGTTGGGAGTCGGCAGCGCTAAATCCCTGGATCCTGCATATTAACCTTCTGCCCAGCCTCGGAGAACCCACAGAACTCAGGCCACTTGACGTTGCAAGGGCCCAACCAACAGAAGCGAGGTACGAAATAGCAAGGCGAAAAAGAGCCAAGCAACAACCAACAACCAACCTGTGGCTGCTGCGTCGGGTATCTGTGGTAGAGTTGCATTTCTTCATCCCCGACGATGCTGATCCCTTCTTCAAACACCGCCCTGGACTCTGAGAGGTCCGGACAAGTCCGCAGTAACGCAATTAACATGGTGCGGACCGTTGCATGTCCCACCGGGTTCCAGAGACGGGCGGGTCTGAAAACATGAATTCTCGATCAAGAACCAGAATCGCGCGAAGCAATTGCGTGGCCACTTATTCGAGTAGCCTGCTGGTAGTCTACTCGATGTTTTGCTATGCCACTGCGGCTGTGGCTTTGAATTGCGTTTCTGTCTCTTGACGGGCCCGACTTCCTCCGCGTGATGAACTGAGATTTGGGGCGACATGCTGACCTAGCATTGCCAGCGGATCTATTTCCTTGCAATCTGCCGATGTACAGTTATCGTGCAGCTGAGAATCTTGCAAACAGCCAGTAGAAAAGAGATACCAGCAGAAGCATCGGCAACGCTCAGGGGATATGTGGATGAGATCCATCTGGAGGAGCCAGATCGCAGCCAGCGGTCCGGTCTTCTGATCGGTTAGCCGCCACAGGGGCACGAATGAAACCCTCCCATCCCCTTCGTAGGCCGTCGGTTACGCTCCGCCCGTTGGAGATTCGACATTGCCCATGCTCGAGTCAAAAGCACCGATCATCGCGGTGTCTTGCTGAAGGATTTCTGGACCCGTTGCAACCACAATTTGAATGTGACCAACCAAGGCACTGCCAGCACCGGGGTCCCTCCTCCAAGGCGCGGTTTGCCGTAGCCTGCCTAGCTCTTGGTATGATGGGCAGGTAGGACACCCCCCTGCCGATCTGATGGCGATTCCCCTTCCCGAAACGTAAAAGGACTGGCGGTCCTCGCTGCTGTGTGGAAGGTTAATAGTCTTTGGTCCGCTTCTGGCTCTCCGATTACCTTCTGACCACCATCAGACAGACACCCGAACCCAGACAGCGGCGATGGACGATTCGTTGTACGTGATGCCGCCGCCCGAGGGCGAGGTGCGGACGAAGATCAACCCGCCTAACACTTCCGGCGGTGTGTTTCCTGTTGGTATTGCCACCACTATCATTGCCTTCGTGGCGGTGGCTCTTCGTCTGTTCACCAGGACATACGTGATGCGTGGTAGACTGGGACTTGACGATTGTAAGTCACAAGTTCTGACGACCATAATGCTAGGAATCAACTCACAAACGGTCAGATCTTGCCATGATTGCCATGGCTCTTGCCCTTACTTTCTGTGGCCTCACTCTGCATCGTAAGCTGCTGCCTTCTCCTCATCATTGCAGATGTCGCCGGCTGACATTAATCCGACAGTTGTGCCTTTGGGAGCCGGCAAGCACACGTGGGATATCCTCACGGCGGACTACAGCCCCCCTTTTCTTCTCGTAGGCCATTTTCTTCACTTGAAACCAAAGCAGCACTGATGCAGCAACGCAGACCACTCTGGGAGTCACCATCACGTACTCAACGTCGGTCTCTTTCTCGAAATTGTCGATTCTCACGTTCTATCTCCGGTTGTCTCCGGAGAAGAAGTTCCGCTGGACGGTGTTCACACTCATTGGCATCGTGTCCGCTTATACCGTCGCATACCAACTGATCATCATCTTTCAATGCCAACCTGTCAGCATGAGCTGGGACATCACCGTCAAGGGGACATGTATTGGAAAAATGGTGCCCATGATGACGCTTAGCTCGGCCAACATCGTCATCGACATCATCATCCTCTTGATCCCCGTCAGGGTTGTGTGGTGTCTGCAGATGGCTCGGCGTCAGAAGGTGTCGCTTGTTCTTCTCTTTGCCACTGGAGGCTTGTGAGTTGCGGTCTTGACCTAGAATTAGGGTTTATTGCTGACAAGCCGTAGCGTTTGCGCCGCCGCAATACAGCGAACCATCATTTTGCCGCCTCTCCTTGAGAGTACCGACTACACATGGGAAGTGCCTCCGCAAATGATTTGGGGGTTCGTCGAGGTCAACGCCGGGTTGATTTGCGCGGCGGTGCCGGCGCTGAAGTCCTTCTTCATGCGCTACCTGCCCTTCATCTTGTCGTCGACGCTCCGTTCTTCGCAAGGGCGATCCGGATACGGCCCCTACTCGAACCCCATCGACAAAAGCAGCAAGAAGCAGCGAGGTGTTCAGACATTCGAACTGCCCAGCCGGGATGACTTGCCCGACGGCTCAAGGTCGAGAGGGGATCCGCATGATGATGAGGCGGAGCTTTGGTCGTCCAAGGGAGTTAACAGTAAGAGGATGAGCGGCCATAAAAACGAGTCGGATACACGGAGCGACAAGAGAGATAAAGACAGCGACAGCCTGGACAGCATTGACGTACAGTACCCCGGGAGAGTCGGCCCTGCTATTGTCGTTACGACCTGGGGTCGTGGTTCAGAGGACTTGCAAACGCCAACCAAGGGCATCAATGTGACGAGGGAAACGAAGGTTTCATACGGAGCGAGATGAGATGGATGATGGAGAGCCGAAGCGACTGCGAGACGATGCGACAACTTTGTTAGGGCAGGCCCGGCCTGCCTGACACGACCCCCCTTTCCGACGATGCCGCCATTCACTGATGGTAAACGAAGAAACCAGGAGGCGGATTAGACGCTCATAATGACGGCGAAGCAAAGGTGCTACCTTCTGTGGAAGGAATTCTTCTGGAGAAGAGACGAACGTCGAGGAGAGTTCGGGGCAACTCAGTCCTGCTGGATATCGAGTCCCTGAGTTGGAACCAGGCCTGTCAGTGCCAGGAGCAGACTGTGGGACTGTTGTATAATCAAGGATAAAAGGAGAGCATACATACGGATTAATGCGAGAGATACTATCGGATTTAAGGGTCAATTCGTGATATATTCAATAGTGTGTAATTGTTCTTGTTCTTCCTGTTATTCAGGGGAGAACTTGGCCCTTAAAGTGGCTGGTTCAAGGGCGCATTTCGGCCCGTCATTATTCCACGCCGCGCGTGCCCTTCGAGCGCACCGGAAGCGTATTGGGCGCTTGGCACAGCGGATTCGACAAGAACTGCCTGCACCGCTAAAACGCCCCAGAAGTAGGCCTAGGAAAATAAGAGTGACCCTTTTCACTAAAACAGACACTCTTAATAACAATAATAATAATACCTTTATAATAACCGTATTTCTAAGCACTAAGGAAGGAGCCGACTATGCACTTACACTCAAGCTTCGTAAAAAGAGCATAATTAAAGTAGCAGGACCACCTTTTAAGGAATTAACAAAAAAGGAGATAAATACTTTTGTCAAAAAGGGGGTGGTAGGCCACATGGGATACACGGAGTGCTCTAGAGGACGATTTCCGCCCTACTTACGTAAGAAGGGCGCTTAGTCATACGAAGCATGTTAAAAAGGGGGCTTCCAGGGAGCGCAGAGGACTCAGGACGGACGGAGACAATACACATCACGAATTGACCCCCGACATCGTGCACATATACGTTTTCCGACAATTAACAATCTGATTACCTACCAATTGGCCAGCCTACGAGCTAGACAAAGCTATTCGAGAATCCGATTAATCACTAGAAACACACAACAACCCACTTATACACCGCAGAACCCACACAGTATACCTAAACTAAACAATAAAAACGAAGGAATCCATCGTCCTTAATAACCCTACCCAATAGCCTACTTAGTATAAGGTCTTCTAAGGTAAAACTACCGACTTGGATATTTGGGAATAAGTGAATCCTAGTACCGAAATACCCGAGAAGTGGATACTAAAGCCGGAGCCTCCGGCCTTCTCTAATTATAAGAAGAAGAATACACCACGATATACCCGCGGGTTAACCATCGAGGTGTTTTAAATACCTAATATAAAAGAAGTACAATTAAACGAGACGGTTAAACGCCTATAAAACCTCGTTAAAGAGGACCACGAGGAGTATATTCAACTCTGGAATAACTATAACTACAATATACGGGTTTATAAGTATAAAATAGCCGCTTTATAAGAACTTTGTAATTGAGTTTCGTTAACAATTACCACAAAGTATATAAACATTTACTATAATCCTATGGAATCCCTTTACACTTAGATAGTGAAATTAAAAGGTGTGACCTCGATTTCTAATAAGGAAAGGAAAAATACTATACGTAAAGAATATAAGAAAGTCGTTAAGTAAATAGCTATAAAGTGGATAACCACGAAGACCGAAATTAAGAAATAGTTTGAATAGTGGGAAGTCGTAATACTAAAGGGTTAGGAAATTAACTTAGCCTAAACTAAGGACTTTAGTGAATAAAGCGAAGACTTTCTTAAAGTAATTACGAAAACCGTAATTTCCGCGTTCTATACCACTTTTAAAGTAAAGTTCTACGAAAAAAATAATCCCTTAATTAATAAGGTCTTAGTAGAGGTCCGGTGATATATACGAATCTATATAAACACTATATTAACAGGACCGAGAGTCTTAAGGGGTACCTTTACTATAATAAGTATAATAGACGAAGGACCCGAGGAGATTATACCCCGGAATAGGTCTAAGAAATGATATAAAGTGACCAATTCGTGGACCTAAAATAATGTCCCTAAGTACTACGGATATAAAAGAAAAGGTTATATCCTGGTTAACTATTTTTACTATTTCCTCGAGGAAGTACCCGAAGGGTGGGAACCCTATAATAATATAATAAGAAAGGTCACCGAGCATCTTAAAAGTGACGACGACCTCGTAAACCGCGTAAAAAAGATCTATGAGTAATACGAAAAAGAAGTAAAGTAAACCTAATTATATGGTTAGTGTATAGGATTAGTTAATGTAATATGGAAAAAGTAGTATACGAATAACTGTTCTATATTCATAATTTAAACCGAATACCCCTTATATAACTCTACAATATATAACTTAGGATCATCGTTTTACGTATTCAATAACTACACTTAATTTACGAGTTTTAGAATAACCGAAATAGGAAATTACTTATAGGTAGGAGTTTTATAAGTCCCCATCCTGGGTTATGGAAACGTGGATATAATAGTAAACACCTAAAAAGGAAGGAAGGTGAGAATCCGCCTTTATAACGTCGCTTATTACAAGGAATTCGCAATAAATCTAATCTTTTATCGACTTCTACGGTAACGAGGTATACAATGGGATAACCACCTAGGCTAGAATTGCGTATAAAGGGCCGATGGGATATTTATTTATTACCTTTACGATCTTTATGGATAATAGGTTATTAAAGATAATATGAAGGTAGTGTTTACTATGTATACGAGGAAATACTAAATAATACTCTTATTATGCAGAAAACTCGTGGGAAAACCGTTCCGTTAGTATTAGAGAATGGGTTACCCGGGTAAAGGGGTATTAGAGTACCTGGTTAACGCCTTGTATAGCGTAAAAATTATGGGTAACTTATGTAATAGATCGTTTAATTATTTAGTGTATGGGAAAGGGAAGATGAGATGAATTATTAGATGTGTATTATACGAGTTTATAACGTGGTCAAAACTAGGGTTAAGAGTAGTGTTTAACTTTTACTTAATTAGTCCTTAGGGATATGGAGGTTATATATTTATAGTGATATTCTTAGATCGACTAATAGGTTACTTATAGGACTATTACTTTAAGGACTGCATAATAGAGATGCTCTTAAAGGTATTTAACCTTTATATGGCTATAATAAAGACGTAATACGGTATATAAGTCAAGATTTTCGAGTATGATCACGAGGTCGTAATAATTCATTAGTAAGTTGCCGCCCACCTTTAATTTTAAGGGGTGGTCCTTAAACCCTCTATACTAAATACGCAGGCCTAGAATGGAGGTGCTGAGTGTATTACGGTAGTTATTAAAAAAAAAGTTAGAACCCTCCGTAAAACTAGTAAATTCCCAGAGATGTTGTAGCTAGAGATTATTACCACTATGATGTACTTATACAATAAAACACCGTCCATAGTGTACAACTAGAGGACGCCCTTCGAGTATTTCTATACATAATTCCGAGGCCTAGACCTCGGAAAGCCTTATTAAGCCCACCTTCGAGCATATGGTTATAAGGTGTATACGCTTATAACGGATACCCAACTTAGTAAAAATAAGTTAAAAAAGTTTTAGTCGAGGGGATGGATCGGTTATTTTATTAAGTATAATATAAGTAACTTATACTGTGTTTAGAACCCACTTATTACTCATATTATTATAATATGAGACGTTGTGTTTAGAGAAACCGAGTTCTTTAGTAATAATATTAATGAGTTATAAGATGACCTCAAAGACCTTAACGTGGATAAGCTTAACACTATCCTCGTATAACTAGAGGTTTCACCTATTAGAGTTACATTTCCAGAGTATACCTATACCATAAACGAAGAATTCAATGAAATATAATACTTTGAAGATAAAGAGGTATAGGAATACCTTATACTACCGTCACCTAAGTACATAGAATCACAATTTAAACTAATTACACCACTATAAACACTATCCACCTCCTTCTTCGTAGACCTTAAGGAGGTACTTAGAGTGAAGGGGTAAAGGAAAAGGTATACTTTGATTATCCGAGGAGTATTTTATACAAATAAATCGATTTATAAAAAACTTCTAATTATTACTCTATGTACTTCTTAGGAGACCATTTTCCTAAGTAACACTAGAATAAGTAAATAACAAATAAGGACCAAAAAAAAGGCGAAAAACACCGAAAATTACTTAGATATGGTAATACGCGGGAACACTAAACTTAAAGGAATTACCATTACTAAAAGTGGTAATAGTTGTGGACTTACTCCTAAGCCTAGGAGATATAAGGCTCCTAGGTGTAAATTAACCTTAAACCTCTATTAGGGAATAAACCACGTTAATTCAGGAGAAGGCCACCTTTTCTCTAAGATATTGGGATCTCATAATGGAGGGCCCGTATTAGGTGATGGGGGGCCCATAGTTATTAGCCCGGCTTTTAGTATTCCGGGAGAGGGTTACCCTCTACCCTAACGAGAATTCTAAGTTAACGTACTACCACCAATACTTTAAAAATATACTAATTTATACGACCACCCCTATAAGAGGGGATTCCGTAAAGTAGAAGAGAAGTATTTTATAAACTACGAAGAAATGGATATATACGTCATCATAGACCAGAGAAAAGCCACTGAGTACTAAATTCTGGGTTATTAGTGGGTATACGTTTATAAAATAGATAAAAAGGGAATACTCTAGAAACTTAAAATAAGAATCGTTATTCGCAGAAACTAATAAGTTAAAAACACTTTTAAGGATATATATACGGTAACACTTATGGGATAATCATTCCGTATACTTATTATTATTATTATTTAGTAGAAATTTATGTTATTATAGTATAACGTAGTTAATACCTTTATTTATACTCTGATTAATAAGATGGTATATATGGAGTTTCTACTAAGTTATGAGTAGTAGGGGAAAGTCCTGCGGCTAAAAAAGGTGTTATACGGTTTTCGTAGGTCCCCTTTATTATGGTAATAGTATTTAGAGAATGGGTTAAAAATAATGGGTATAGAATGCGTTATAGGTGAGAATTACTATTGGTGAAAAGGTTATGTGTTCTTTTTTTTTTACGTTAATAATTGTGTTTTTGTGTTTCCCTTTAAGTGTAAAAACACTACTGAGTACCTTATTAATAAGCTTAAAGAGAAGTACCACTTAGAAAGTGGAGACCCTCTTCACTGGTTTCTAGGAATTGAGGTTATACGAGATCTAAATACGCGGAAAATCTGGCTATCTTAAGTAACTTATATGAAGAAGTTTATAAGGCTTATTAGCGAAGGGACTACTGGAGGTACACCGAAGCACCGTATATAATACGTAATACCCATAATAAACGAGGAACTGTTCTCGTATAAGGGCATTATAACGAAAAAGGAGATTACCACGTATTAACATAAAGTCGGGTTAATCTTATACTTAATGGTTATAACACGGTTAAATATCACCTTTATAGCAAGCCACCTTACGAGATTCAACTAGAACCCAGGTGACAAGCATTAACGGGCCACTAATTGAGTATTATAGTATATCATCGATACTACTTACCTATACCTCGAATACAACGAGCACAACTTATACTTCGAAATTGTATTAAATACTAGTTTTACCGATAACTCTACTAATTAGAAGAGTTCTTAAGTGTATACCCTATAATTTACGGGAGGACTAATCGGATAACGAGTAAACAAACAAGATACGATCACAACGTTAACAACAGAAGCAGAGCTCCTTGCACTCTCATAAGCAGTATACAAAGCAATCTTTATAAGCTGTTTACTAGCCATTCTCAACGCTACTAGGCCAAGTGGAGGAATAACAATTTAGTGTAATAACCTATAAATAATACATTTCGTTAATAAAGAGCTGGTTACTCTATGAACAAAACTCTATTATATTAATATATATAATTACTAGTTAAGGTAGGAGGTCGATAATGGTATAATTAACGTTGTCTATACACTTACGAAGGATCTTATAGTCGACGAGCTCATAAAAAGTCTCGTTTAGTAGCTGTTTAAGGAGTTTATGAAATAACTAAACTTAGTAATAAAGGAGATAGGACTACTACGCAAAGAGAATAACCCTCTTAAAAAGACCATATAAAGTAGAGGGATCTTTAAAAAAGAATAAGGAGAAAGTTAATAAGCTTACTACCCTTAAGGGTAACCTCCGCTACTACGTATAAAGTGTATAAAAGGCGCTTATGGGAGTATAGGAACGCCCTAGGAACGAGATTTCGAACTGCGTAAGCTAAAGGGGTATATTAAAAAGGGGGTAGTAGGCCACATAGGATACACGGAGTGCTCTAGAGGACGATTTCCGCCCTACTTACATAAAAAGGGCACTTAGTTATACGAAGCACATTAAAAAGGGGGCTTCCAGGGAGCGCAGAGGTCTCAGGACGGACGGAGACAATACACATCACGAATTGACCCCCGACATTGTGCACATATACGTTTTCCGACAACTTTAATTGAGTGAGAAGTCTTCAAGTTCATATAATACAACGAAGCTAAGTATAAGGGTATACGAATATTTAAATTACATATTGTTAACAAAGTGAAAGGGAAGACGGAGATATTATATGAGAAATCGACGTTTATTATTTAGGGATACGCTAATGATGGGAAAAAAGTAATCCTCACTTAGTTACCGATAATTCAATGAACTAGCTAAAGGGTAATTCTAACTATTACCCCCTTGTTAATTTAGAAGGAATCCTACTCCCTATGGATTCGAAATATAACACAAATATATACTCAGTATTTAAGGTTTTTATAATCCGTAAGAATTTTAAAGTTGCTTATACTTTGTAGTTCTATTCTCTAGGCCCTAAGGTATGTAAGTATGGTGAGTAGTTCCTTATTATGGATAGAGTAGTTATACTCAGCTGGTGATAGCTTTTGTGAGTAGAATGCGATGAGGTACTGGTGCTTATCGGGGTCTTCTTATATAATGGTATTACTTAAGGTAAACCCTAAATAGTCTATTTTTATTATTATCTTTCTTTTAGGGTTAAAACGGCAAAGCACCGGCTTTATACTAAATAACCATTTAAGCTCCTAGAATCCTTCTTCTTAACTAGGTCCCTAGTAAAACATAGCCGACTTCTTTATAAGCCTCGTAAAGGGCTTAATAATAATAGTATAGTTAAGTATAAAAATGCGATGATAATTCGTAAACCTAAGGAAACTTTTAACCCTTTTTATAGTCCTAGGGAGTAACTACTCAGTAATAACTCTTAACTTCTCGGGGTTACATAAGATCCTTTTTTTAGTGGTAATAATAAACCTAATATACTTCACGGTCTTAACTGAAAAAGCACACTTCTTAGGGTCTAGTTGTAGTCCGGCCTTTGCTAGGCGCTGGAGGATCACCTGTATCTTCTCTTTGTGCTTCTTCTTTGACCTAGATGTGTAAATTAGGACATTATCTAAATAAGTAGTGACAAAGTCGTCTAGGAAGTTTTAGAGAGTTATATTAATATACTACTAGAACGTAGTTAGGGCCCTGGTGAGTTTAAAGGGGTAGATTAACTATTCGAAGAGTTTATATTTTATATGAAATACTATTTTTTCGACGTCTTCTTTTATAATCCGAATTTTATAGAATGCGGCTACGACGTTAAACTTTGTATACTACTGCGTAGCGGCTACTCATCGGAGGGTCTTTAATATAAGTAGTAGTGGATAATGGTCCTTTTTTGTGATACTATTAAGGACTCGGTAATTAACGTAGAACCGAATTCCCCTACTAGGCTTCTTAATAAATAACACTGGGGCACCTATTAGTGAGCTACTAGCTCGAATAAACTCTTTATTTAGTAGGTCCTTTAGTGTCTTCTTTAGGACCAAGAGTTCTTTACGGGACATCTTATATAAGGGTCCCTATGGAAGTGTAGGCTCCTAGTTGTGAGTGTTTTTAATAAGGGGGATCTTATGGTTAACCCCTGGTCTCCTAGGGGGCACCGAGTATACCTTCTCTGGGTTAAATAGGTTTCTAAACTCCTTATAAACCTAGCCTAGGACGAGTTCCTTTATATTTATAAATTTTCTTTTTTAGTATATCCTCGATATCCCTTAAACTCATACTTATAACCTAAGCCTCTAATACCCTCTAATACTTTACTCGTTAATATATAATTATAAATATAAGGGCCGTTAATAATCGGGTTATATAAATCTCTTTTGTAATAGTTAGTTTTTCTTAATTAGAAAAGTATATGTTTACTCTTCCCTTATTATGGTATACCCACTGGGTAATAGTGTTATACACTATATAGTTCACTTCCATTTACAGCTTTTCTAGGAATATGGGGGGGTCTAGGCCCTTTATTATGTATACGTAAACTTTTTAAGTATAACCACTTAATTCCAGATCCAGGATAACCACACCCTGGGCATTACCAGGTAATGGCCTGTTTTGTGTATACCCTTGTAGGGTATACTTTTTCCGATCCACTAGTAGTAGTCGGAGGTGTTTAGAGAGAGACTGATCCACTATTACGTAGACGTTGTAGTTAATATTAATGAGGGCGTGTATTAAGTGTCCTTTGTTAATCCTTACTTGAATAGTAGTTAACCCTTAGCTCCTCTACTACTACTCTTCTTAGTAGGGCTCCTATCCTTTGGTTTCCTCCTTCGTCGACTTTAGTACCCGACTTTATATTAGAGTTACTCTTTTCTTAAGTTGTCCTTATTAGAGGAAGTATTAGTGGTTTTTTAGTTCTCTTTTTTTAACTTAGGATCCTCTTATTTTTTTATTACCTTAGTATAGGTAACCTTTATTTATTTAGGAACCTTTTTTTAGTAATTCTTAGTAATATAACCTTTTTTATTATAATAAAAATGCTTATAACGGTCCATTAGTGGGTTACCTAAGGAGTAGTGGTGGTAATGGTCCTTTTCCTCCCTTTGAGTTAATAAGGTGCGGGTAACGCTAGTTATCTGAACATCTCTATTGTAATCCTTTTATGGAGGGGTTAGGGTTAGGGACCAGCGATGCTCCCGTTTAGTAACGACGAGTATTATACGCTCTAATTTCCAGGTAATATCCTATACCCTAATAAGACACTAAGTATTGAAACCGTGCAGGGGGAAATGCTTACGCTAAGCGGGTTTTTCCTTAGTCAGGCGATAGCGAGCTATTTGAGAGAGGGGAACTGGGGACGCATTTCTAGCGGAGGACACAATAACGGACCATTAAATAACATATTATAGAACATCAATAAGCATCGTTAATTAAATAAACGTATTCAGAACTCTTTTTACCCGTTCACTTAAATTATATACTATGAATAATACAGAGGTTACTTTACCACCAAATAAATAAGGCCCTAATACTCACTAATATTTATATCTAAGGCCAGAACCCCTCTTTAGTCCTAATTAGGTTTTAAGGTGTCTCCTTACTTAGATTATAGTTCTAGTTAAGCGGTTTTATATAAATTAGTCACCTTTATGGACCCGGGACGGAGAGTGCATAACCTATGGTTAGTAGAGTATATGTATTATACAATATAGCATATACTATTTATTATATCCCCCGCTCCGTTACACTGGTGCTTCGTAGGTGAATTGAACACCTGATCTCCTTATTATTACAATACTATTATCCCCTCCCTAATCTTACTACGTAATACAATAAAAGTGTAATATTAATAGAACGACGAATATTCGGCTTAATTAGATAATTATAATAACTTTAATATATTAAACGTGGGTATATAAAGAACCCCGAAAAACCTCGGGTTTAACCAAAACACTAAAAAAAATGGCTAAGTAATACCTGAACAAAAAAAAATAAAATGGACTATAACTAAACAACGACGGCCAAAGAGCTAAGTATGGGCCCACAGACCTAATTAAACCCTGTAAACGGACATTAAACCTAAAAAAAAGGAAAGAATAATACAAATAAACAATAAGAATAATAGTACAACTATGAATTATTTTAGGATTTATACCGTGGACCGTGTAGACCTTGAGTATTGTATAGAAGGTCGATATTTAAGTAGGTTAATTTAAATACGATCCCTTGGCCTGATCAGCTATGTTCGAATAGAATAAATAAATCGAACAGTTTCAGCAGATACAAAAGAATGGTCGTTAATTAGGAACACAATATCACAAATGGGATTACGCCTCGCAGATTTTGCTCCCTTAGGACAGTTAATAAAACAGAGTACCCTTCACATTAGGGTATTCAGAAGAACAGCTATGCACTTCGACCTAATTACTATGTTTTTTATTATTAAAATGGTAACGATAATAGTGGGGGAAGTTGCTTAATGGACTCTATTAGAACTGTATTCCCCGATATAGGCTAACTCCCCCCCCATAGACAACCCCTTTTCATTTATTTAGTTTCCCCATACTATAAAACAGCTAGTTACACAGTATATCCAACCTAATTAACCCAACCAACCTATAATAATACTTATAGACTTTTCCGAATTATTCTAAAATATATAACCCTAAGTATTTAAAACTTATAAGGATAGGGACACCTCGTAGAACAATATGCCCTCACCTTCCCGTAATATCCCCGACATTAAGGGCAAAAGGATCGATAAGTAACCTGCTTCGTAAACTCTATTAAGCTCTGATCAGGCCTAGAGTATAGCCCCCTATGCTGAGCTAGTTAAAGCCCTTAAAGAGGTAACTAATAGTAAGAATAAAGGGGTGACCATTAAGATGCCCTAGCCCGGAGCCTAAGGAGTACCCAAGTTTCGTAGTAATAACGTTTTTAATTTTATAGAGAAGTTCAAAGTATAAGTTAACTTTACCCACTTCTCTAATAAGGAAAAAACAAAAATACTACCTTAATACCTTTCCGACGAATACCAATTAACTATTAAAACTAAAACCTCAGGAATTACCTAGGTATCCACTAAGAAGTATATACTTAACACCTTTAGCCACTTAAATAAGGACTATACCCTTCAACCAAATAAATAACTTCACCAGCTTGGTGAAGGAGGCCTAATTAGGGATAACGACCTTAAAAGAATAGTAAAACCTTTTTAGAAAGTCGAAAACATTAAAACTAAAGCCCTCCTCCGGAATAAACTTGTAATATCCAACCCTAAACTTATCGAAATTATTACTCACCACTTCTCTAAGTCTACTACAATAAGTATAATAACTTAGATGGTGACGACTACGGCCTAACTCTTTGAGTATAGTGACTTTAGCAGGTACAAAATCAGTTTACTCGTATAGATCAACTAGGAATTCCAATACAGTAACACCTTTAAAAATAGCACCACTTCAGATAATAACACTCAAACCATCAATACCATCTATACTAATAACTCCAACTCTAATCAACTATACAACCCCCACTTTAAACGCCCAACGACCCCGGACACTAAACACCAACTTATTATAATAAAAAAAGTGTTTATTAAGGAATCAGTTAATATTAACGACCTCGTTAATAAACTTAATACCCTCCAACTAACCATTCAGGCCCTTAAAACTCATCCACAGAAATCTAATCAGGCCTATAGGCCAGCCCAAGTCACTCATATGGGCTACCAAGCAACTTACTCATCGAATCGTCCCCCCCCTAATCAGCAGTACTCTGGTGGATACCAACAAAGCTCGTACCAACAGTCATATAATACTCTGCACCAGAATTTTAAATAACGAGGCCCTTCTAGCTTCTAGAAACCTGGGTTCATACCTAGACCACTAAATCGTTGTTAATATAATGGGTATATAAGTCGCCTATTCTGGAAGTGCGCCTAACTATAAGAAGACGTCTAAATCGGATTAATCACCTTTCATAAAAGAAGTTATCGATACGGCGACCTCTTAGAAGCTTAAGGGACAACTAATTAAGTTCCGGATACAATTATTTGGGATGCTCGGCGTTATTATTAGCCTAATAAACTAGTATTAGTTACTTACCTGGTTAATTAGTAATCGTTCCCAAAAACTATAGTGATGGTTAAGGAGGTTATAAATAAGGGAATTAGTTATCCCTATACCCCCTAGGTCCAGACACCTTAGAGTGTGCCTTCCCCAGCGATAATAGGCTTCGTTTCTATATACCTACCTGCCCCTTAAACAACGGCGATAATTCTCATAACTACGGAGACTAAGACCTTTACAACTACTAGATCGGGTAATAAAAGCATAGCAGTCCTTCCTCGATCAAAACGCGGTAACCCTACTTAACTTTAAAAAATTATTTAGAATAGAATTACTAAACTAATCTCTAAGAAGGCCAGTTCGACTTTACTAGAATTATACGAGTTAGAAATAAAAGAGGTTATCTAAGTAATAGGGGATAACCCCCATAATTAAACTCTACCCGTAACCTAGACCATTATGGACGTCGAAAGGACCGGAAAGCCTACCCCTACACCTAATCGGGCACAAAAAGTTACCGACGATAATACAACTACCGCTTAGGTTACTCTTTGGAAGTTTAGTGGTTCCGTCCAGGTGCCCAACCACATCACAATAAAAACCCAACCTATAACCACTATCAGCAGCAGAAAAGGCATAATACCAGAGTTTTACTAGTACCGGGACCTAATCAGCTAATAATAAACATGTTTTCCTTATGTAATTGTTGCAAAGTTGTTCCTTTTTTTTTTTTTTTTTGAATTATTATTTAAGTAACCAAATACCTTGATATTGTGCACTGTTCCCTTATATTAGCCCCTCCCCCTAACATCCAACTAACATTTCCTTACATTTAACTTGCATTTAGCTGCATTTTGCTTATATCGTAGCCCTGATTAGCCGCATCTGGCTGTATTTCCTTATATTTCGCACGCATCGAGCTGTATTATAGTAACGTTTTACTGATATAGGGTAACATTACTACGTATTTCCTTAGCATTTTCCTATATTTCGAAGACGCACTAGTGGTATTCAATATCGCCTTTAAACACTTAGATAAGCATTTTACCCCTAATTAGAGTTTACTTATTATGTTCTCTTTATATTTCGTTGTTTATATTAAAGAAAAACTCATAATGTTTGTTGTAGTGATGGATAAAAAGCCCTTCTTTCTAAGACCCTTAGAAGTGTTTTAAGGACGAGAAGCACCCTAACTCGAAAACCAGTGCTCTGCTTCTTATTTCGATTAGTATACATAGGCCTGATTAGGGCTAATCCGAATACTTTATATCCTTTAAAATCACGAACCGCTTATTATCGCTGAATGACGTTAGCCGCAGGATGGACTGGGCTTTCCTATAACTGCGTTCCTGCTGCTACTCCGCCTTTATTACGACCATGTCCTCCTGAAAATAGTACTATGAATTAACCGTCGGGGTGTTATTAGGGATAACTAATTAACTAACTTTACTATGAACACTTTTATCGGGTAACTGAGCACCGTAGTTATATATTATATAAAAATCAGGGTTATAGTAGTAGTAGTGGGTTTTAGTTTTATGAAAAAAGTAGTTAAAGTAAGTGTTACTATACTCACTAAGTAAAAGTATATACTCTTAGAAAGGAGTTATAATAGTATTGTGATTAGGGCTAGTGAATAATGTACACTACTATTCCTTATAATAATAGTAGGGAATACGGTTCTAACTACTAATCGTATAAATAATAAGAGCCGCACTAGTGTTTAGCTGGCCTCTAAGCTTTTATTCTAAAAGTCTAAAGTGTCCTTAGTGGGTTAATAACATAAAAACCCAATAATAAAATATATTATTAGGATTATATTTGCGTATAATTAGGTTTAGATGGGAAGTGGGAAGGGCCTGCTAGAATTGTTGAGCTACTTTGGTGTGAGTATCGCTATGCTCGATAACGTCGGTGAACTAGACGTTATAATATAATAACCTAATAGGTGGTTCGAGATGGGCCTAGATAAGAGAGGTTAAGATCTATAATTCTGATCAACCTTGGAGGAAGAAAAGACTATGAAATGGGAGGACCTACGATAAGGTTGGTGTTATTGATGGTGATATACTAGCCACTCTTCGGGTGGGGGTAATCAAGAAACCATGGAGTCTCAGGGCTCAGAGTAGTGTATTTACGCTTATAATTGATTTCCTTGGGAGGTATTACGACCATCTAATTAGGTCTAAAAGTGAGGAATTAGGGATATAATAGTAGAGATTAACGAGAAGTGGTTAAGGTTATTGTTAGCTGGGAAGAAGTAGATCTGAGAAGGTGTCATGATATAGCCCACAATTACTGTCCCGTAATTGTGGTTCCACTTTTGCGACAGTTATGAGCCCTTGTCTCTACGAGCCCTCTGGTTGAATGGCTAAACGCCTCGCTAAAGTGGCAGTATGTGGGCCGACCTAGAGGCCATGGGTTCGAGCCTCGTTGTGCTCACCCATTCTCGCTTCAGCAGCAAGTCACCGAAATGGAAGGTTAGACTTGGCAGCTGGGAGCGGCCGGCACCCAGTAACAGTCAGCAAAGACTGGCTTGTCAGCTGCGAGTGTAAGCCGGTGCTGATTGCTTAGTCAGCAGACCTCTTCTCTCCTCGGTCTGGGGGGGTGTGTCATGATATAGCCCACAATTACTGTCCCGTAATTGTGGTTCCACTTTTGCGACAGAAGGAGAGAAAGGGCTCTTTTATAATAAGTTGACGTAGGGAACTTATAACCCGGATTTAGTAGTAGTTAGGAAAAGGAAGGAATAGCTGGTCTAATTAAGACTAAAACAAGTCACTGCACCTACTCCACTAGAAAAGAAAAGTAACACAATAATCAGCCCCCCCTACCTTCCTAACAACCACATACCTACCTTAATACACTAACTAGATAAATAAAAACGATCCATAAAGTAGTGTCTCACTACTAATTGATATTCTCGTATTAGTTTAAGACGTAACTTTAATTTACTCCCTTAACTTTCTACTACCCGGACCTTATAAATAACAACCTACCCTCCTTCCCTCGTATACTCGGAGCTCTTTTTACTACGTCCTTAGTTCTAATTAGGTCCAGCGCTTTCCTACTGAACTCTTCTCATTTTTGAACGATCCCTTTACCTCCCTCACTTTAACTAGTGGCCGAACCACGTAATCGTATAAATATCACCACACTACCGCTTCTTTTCTCTCGGTCAGGTTCAGTTGTGATACTCCTTCCATAATAGGAGTGACCGGAATTATGACTGCCCCCGCGAGACAAGCGAACATCTGGGACGCCCAATATGCATAGAACCGCCTGAATGTCTACATCGTTATAGGTGGTGTTACCGATCGCTAATACGCACCTAATTAGGTGTAGGGCGATGTTAAATGAGCAGAAGACTCTACTTTTAAGGTACTAAATAATACGAGACTACTTGGCCTAATATTTGACCTAGGTACCGGATATATGAACCCGAGGTGGTTAATAGGTACCCCGACACTTGACGATAAGTTAAACCCTGTACTATAATGGTATTCGTTGACGAGTACTATAGTAATAGTAGAACTCCGGGCTTGTTACATTGCCGGCTTTATAGTTAATAGTAGTTGGGATTTTTGGAGCTGTACCGAGGCCGATAGTATCTTAAAAGACCTCTTTAACACTTAGGGTTTTATATAATAATAGAAGTGGCTTGAGATGGGCTTAGTTGAAGTAGTTATTATGTTAACGAGACGAGACCTAGAAAAGGCTAGTATTATAATTTATTCGACTTCGTGGCCTTGGGGAGACGTGCTCCTTAAACCAGAACAACTTAGCTTATACATTAACTACGCTAAACTTAAACTCCGTAGAACTAATCTAATTTATTTTATTATAGTCCACGGTGGTAATTACTTTACTAGTGTTTTTGTAAACTAGACTACGGGATATGCACTCTAGTATAATAGTCTATGGAGTATGGGTTCCCCTAAGTAGCACTTCATAATCGATATACATAACCTTCTCTCTTAGTATAAGGCTATAAGCACCCCCAAGACCCTAATTAGGTGTATTCGTATAAACGCAGTTATAGCTAATGGCCCTCAATAGTTTGACGGCTAGGGGTACGGTATTCATATAGTAGAATAGTTCCGCATTATCTTCTATGAGAACATAGTATCCCATAAGTTGGCCTTTTCTTGGACCTCTTAGTAATTGAATACCTAAAAGTCGATTATATATTACCGATAAGTTAACTAAATTATATAAAAGTTTTACGATTACCCTAGAGGAGGCCTGTTATACCCGAAACCCCGTAAAGTTTACACTATGTGGACCACTAAGTAGGCTATAGAGGACATAGTGGCTTTACCTAATAATAACAATAACAACGTTATACTTATGGAAAATAAGCCTAATTAGACCTCTAAGAAGGATAAGCTGAGATAGTGACCCCTAAAACCTACTACATTACCTATAACCTAATCACTAACACCTCCCGAGTACCCTCATAATACTAACATCCTAAGTAATATTACACATAATACACTTTATAACTACGAAAATAAGTAGTAATACCTTATATAAGGCTATTAACACCTAATTAGACGACGTAATAAGGTGGCCGCTACGAATCTTCAATTAGTTATAGCCTATAAGGAGGAGGAGTTCGCTAAATGGGTGGACGACCCTTACGAGTTCATAGTAATGCGTACAGGAGCATGGGAGCCCTTCCTTACCCCTACTCAGCCCGATAGTTGGTAAGGATATGATTATAAAGATGAGAAGCGTCGTTGGAGAGAGATATAGGAGAAAGAGGAGCAAGAGGCCACACGTAAAGCAAAAATCGAGGAGGGGCTCAGCGGTTTATAACACTATAGCCTACACCACCAACGAACCTAATTAAACTTTTATTCGTATAATCTAATCATTTCCTTTATTTCCCTTCTTATACGTTATTTATTATCTTAGCACATAGGAGTTTAAAGCTAAAATAAGGGGATAATTAAAACCGTGTAGGGGGAAATACTTACACTAAGTGGGTTTTTCCTTAATTAGGTGATAATAAGCTATTTAAGAGAGGGGAACTGGGGACGCATTTTTAGTAGAGGACATAATAACGGACTATTAAATAACACATTATAGAACGTTAATAAGCATTGTTAATTAAATAAACGTATTTAGAGCTCTTTTTACCCGTTCACTTAGATCATATACCGTGAATAGTATAAAGGTTACTTTACTACTAAGCAAATAAGGCCCCAATACTCACTAGTATCTACATCCAAGGCCGGAACCCCTCTTTAGCCCTGATTAGGTCTTAAGGTGTCTCCTTACTTAGATTATAGCTCTGGTTAAGCGGTTTCGTATGAGTTAGTTACCTTTACGGACCCGGGACGGAGGGTGCACGACCTATAGTTAGTAGAGTATGTATATTATATAATACAGCACATACTGTTCACTGCATCCCCCGCTCCGTTGTAGTATACTCCCCTAATAGGGAAACGGTGATCAAATACTCTTTTAGGTGGGAAATAAGGGCGTTTTCCAACATAGTAATCTTAACGGTATTAAGCTATACACCACCTCCTACGTCTACTATTATTTATTTAAACTTTAGTAAAAAAAATAACTAATTTTTTATTATTTTTTTAATAGAGAGTTTATAGTTGGGCTATGGTTTGGGGTTGGGTGTTTGGGTTTCGGTAAGTTTTATCGAGGTAGGATATGAAATCTTTGGGGTTATATTAGCCTCTAGGTCCCCCGGCTATGTAGAACACGGTAACTACTTATTAGGGACTGGTATTTAAATAGGAGTTAATTAGGTATTATAATTCCTAATTAATAGGGTAAAATACTCTATTCATAGTGATCTTGTCCCTTATCTACTATACCTAAAAAGGGTAGTCCTTCTACTTCCCCGAGAATTTTAAGGGTATTAGTAGTGGTTTACGGTGCGTTGGTGTTTTTGTTGCGAGGTGGCGGCTGCTTATTAGCGGGGCTTCGGTGCTTGTATTTTCTATAGGGGTTGGTAACGTCGCCCCTGAACCTCGGCTTCGCTCCAGCTTATTAGAGAGTTTAGCAATCCTCGCCTATAGGGGCCCGAGGACCTCGTTTAAGGCTAACTATATTTGGGCCTATAATTCGTTAGTTATTGTATTAATTAGTATCCTTATCTTAATTAGTGGGGAGCTGCGCTCTACTTAGTGTCCAATGTTCATCGATCTATTATCAGGGGACTACACTTAACCTAGGATTCCGCTTTATAACTAATAAAGAACCGGGCTTAACTTAATAGTATTTTATATAATAAATAAAACTAAATTTGAAATATACAAAGGGCTGGTCCTAGGCCTTATCTTAACTGAAAGGTAGCTAAATATTGTTTATTTTAAGCTGAAGAGGAAAAGGGTAAACTACGATATAGCGCGAAATTTCTACTTCCTAGGGGGTGGGCGCTAGTGGGACACCGGTGCGAGCACGGGCATAGCCCGGGCATAACCACCGGGTTCGGCCCGTGACAGATAACTATTTATTCGTATAACTTATACCTCGTCCTAAATACTATTTTTTATTCGTCTCCTTTCCTAACCTGGATCTTATGGAATATAGCGATAATATCCAGTTTTGTTAGCTACTTTGCTTTTGCTAGTGCTCTTAGAGTTTCGTTAATCAGGGGTAAAGGGTATTAGTCCTTCTTTGTAATAGTGTTAAGGGCACGGTAATTAACGCAGAACTACAACCCTCCTCCAGGCTTTTGGATAAATAGAACGGGCGATAATATAGGGGAACTATTAGCCCTAATAAACCCTTTATTTAATAGTTTTATAAGGGTTTAGTATAATATAATTAACTTTTCCCTTAATATGCTATATAGGGGTCCTTAGGTTATTAGTTTATTTTAATTATAGGAGTTCTTTTTAATAGGAATAGTAAAGTCGACGTTTTATTAGTATATTAGTAATTAATTGGTTTTATCTTAGTTAAAAATATATAGAAATTTGCGGTAATGCGTAGGGAGCTTTGTTCTAGGGTTTATTTTTATGTTTAGTATTAGGGCCTTCTTAATATTAATTAAATTTATAGAGAACGTATTTAAGGTGGATATACTAAAAGGGGTCTCTTTTCTCTTCTATGCTCGCCTAATTAGAGCTAAGAATACTAATTTAGTTTACTATTAGATTAGAAACTTTAGATCTTACTATGCCTGACCCGGTTTCCTTTTTAATACCTAGTGGTCTGCGATACTTATATACAGAGTGCTTTGCGCTAGGTAAACCATAATATTATTGTTAATTATTTAGGACCTTTTAAGGATAATATTGTTTTTTTAGTTAGGAATAATATAAAAGAATAATCGGTGTTATTTATAATTATTAATATAAATATTAGTGTAAGTGATATAGTGGATTGTATTAGGGATTGTAGTGGTGATTTATATTAAGTTCTAAGGTGTAATACTAATATATAATGAAACGGAGCGGGGGATGCAGTGAACAGCATGTATTGTACGAATAACAACACACACACTCTACTGACCACAAGTCGCGCACCTCTCGTCACGGGTCCGAAGAGGTGACTAACTCGTACCGAACAGCCTCAGGGACGCTGCTTTCAAGGGGAATCGAGTATTCTAGACCTGATCAGGTCTGGAATAAGCTCAAAAGGCCAGGAAAAGCGTATCCGAGACTAGGTTGCCTTGTTGCTCAGTGGTAAACCGACCTCCGTATAAAGCATTGTACGCCACGGTCACGATAGTAACGTCAATAACAAAAATGGGCAAAACGAGTGAATATTCTTGTCAAGGAGGCTCCCCCGAGGTGTGTGCTGTGCTGTGTGTGGAGGCCTCATCAGGTCTAAAATACTAAAAGAAAGTCTCTCCTTATAAGGGGTCGTCGTCGCCGTGCCCTAACCATCATCCCGAAGATGAGCCGCGCGCTTCCCCTGCCCGGTTTCATTATGTAATCCCAACAAGTTGAAAGCTATTAAGGAGTGGTTGGCCCCCAAGTCCCTTAAGGGTATACAAAGTTTCCTAGGTTTCACTAATTATTATCGTATGTTCATACCAGGGTATAATAAACTAGTAGAACCCTTAACCTAATTAACGAAAAAGGGGGTAATCTTTTATTAGGGAATAACTTAAGGAGAAGTATTTAAAATACTAAAAAGGATGTTCATAGAAAAGCCGTTCCTACAACAGTTTAACCCAGACAACAAAACACACATCAAAATAGACTACTCAGGTTTTGCTTTAGGTGGTACATTATCACAAAAGGACCTAAAGGGTCACTAAAGGCCAGTTAGGTTCTACTTACAAAAACTCTTATTAGTAGAATACAATTACCCAATCTACAATAAGGAACTTCTCATAATACTTATTTATTTATGATCCTAGAGGGTTGAACTCCGTAGTATCCGGTATTTCACTATCCTAACAGATCATAAGGGTCTAAAGTATTTTATAAAAAAACAACACCTAACCGAGAAATAAAGCCGCTAAATAGAAAAGTTATCCTAATACAACTTTAGGATTAAGTACCAGCTAAGAAAGGAAGTGATGGTACCTAATACACTATTAAAAAAGGAGTAGGACGTCCCCTAAGGATAGGACAATAAGAGGGAAAAGGGCCGGGTAATCCAGATAATTCCCGACTCTACACAGCCAAGCTGTACTCCACTTAGTGTGTCACGGGCCAAGGCCCGATCAGAGGCCTCGGAACCACTCGGCCATGTCCAACGCTAATCGCTACTTACTAAGCTTGACCAGGCCCAAGCAGACCTAATCAGGATCCAACGGATTTGTGGGGTAGCAGACTTTTCCTTCCTTTCTCCTTATCTTAAAGATACTCGTAGTAGTCGTTATAGTTAGTTGTAATATACGTACTTAGACCGTTATATTATCTTCAAAATCATTAAAAGTAATTAATTGAACGCCTAATATAAAAGCCTACGATTTATATGAGAGTGGTAAGAAGTTCTAAACGGGTTAACCTAAGGAGTCCCTGAACGTCTAAAACTAATTAATACAATTTAATTAGACCTAGAGGTTATCATAAACTCAAAACGACGTATACGTGTATTCGTAGTAGAGTACTTCGACTACGTCATTAAGTATACTATGGTTACTATTAAACACAAAACACTAGGATAAGCGATAACCACATAACGATAAAAAGTAACACTAAACTATTTGGAAACCTATAATAATTAGTATAACTAATCAGACAATTTGTAACCTAATTATAGGAGATGTGGACCACTTAAGTAATTAAGTAAGAGACCTAATAAAAGTAAATTCGACTATTATAGGAAGCCCTAGTAGAACCCAGGTACCCGACATCGACGATAAACTAGTCCTTAATACCCTTTATAACACCGATTCCCCCCGATTAGGTTTATATACTACCTCTAAGATAAACTAGATATTAAATTCCTAACCCACCGAAGTTTAATGGATTATGTAAGAAGTTTCAATAATAGCACCTTAAAATAGGAGGAAAGATAAGTGTAAATAAAAAAGCCTTTAATTTAGAGTTAACCGTATTCACCTACATCTACTCTAAGCTAGAAAATACTACGTAAACTATGGTGAGCACCTATTATGCGTAAGGAGGGGCTAATGGGTCGAAAAACCCGGATAAATTCATAGAATACTTAAAGGGTTACTATGCGGACCCTAACACAGAAGTACAAGCCCTCGACCAACTAAGGATTATACGATAAAAGGAGAATAAGAGTTTCATTTACTTCCTCCCCAAATTTAAAAAGGAGCTCGTAGAAGCAGGAGGAGGACACTAGTTAAACGTTATGAGGATCAACTACCTTAAAGGAGCCCTGAACACCACAATAAGAGCCCCCCTTATTAGCATAATTAATAAACTAATAATATATATTATATATACCTAAATACTCCTAAGTATAAGCTTAGAATTGGATAGTGAATCCTACTAAGCCCGTTATGAGCATCAGCGTAGGAGATCGCTAACCCTTAACTAAATAAAAGCTAAGTCCCCTCGGAAACAGAATAGTCGATTAGAGTCCCCCCAACCTAATCAGATGGAGTAGGAACCTACGAAAGTAAACAAACTAGCTAAGGACGAGAAAGTCCGTAAACGGCCAAACTAAGAGGAAGCTCGTAGATATTATAATTATAATAAAAAAGGGCATATATAATAGTAATTAATGCCCTGAGAATTAAAAAAAAACAAAGAAGACTAAGACTTCTAAAGGAAAAACTAAAGAATAAAGTAAAACGGATAATAACTCTAATTAGGACTCTGAGGACTCGGGAAAAAAGTAACTCCTAGTAAAAGTTGTTATTAGGAGGAACAAGTTATAGAGGAATAGAAAGTTATTAAAAAGAGTATGGATTATGACCTATTTTACGTTATGTCGCAAGCATACTGGGCCACCAAGACGTCTGGGAGCTGTGCTCAGCTGAGTCAGCACTCACGTGACGTCTTGGCCCCCGAGCCGGCCTATTTATTCTGCCGGACGCACCCACCAGATAGTGAATAGATTAAGCCTTCTTCTCCTACTTAACCTCGTACGCGTGTGCGAACTCGCCACACGTTAATATCGGGATTAATGGGATACACTATACAATTACCCTTATTAATATAGGGTATTTAATATACACCCTAATTAGCGACGCTTTCACTAAAAAACTCCGTTTACCATGTATTAGTATTACACCTCGGAACTTAATACAAATTAACATTATAATTCCTAGTGTAATCCACTATATCACTTATACTAATATTAATATTAATAGCTATAAATAACACCGATTATTCTTTTATATTATTCTTAACTAAGAAGACGATGTTATCCTTAGAAGGTCCTAGATAATTAACGATGACGTTACGGTTTACCTAGTATAAAGTACTTTGTATATAAGTGTCGTAGACCACTAGGTAATAAAAAGGAAACCGGGTTAGGCCCGGTAAAATCCAAAGTTCCCAATCTAATAGTAAACTAAATCGGTATTCTCAGCCCTAATTAGGCGAGTATAAAAGAGAAGAGAGACCCCTCTTAACACATCTACCCTAAATGCGTTCTCCATAAGTTTAGCTAATATTAAGAAGGCCTTAATACTAAAAATGAAAATAAACCCGAGAACGAAACTCCCTACGCATTACCACAAATTTCTATATATCTTCGACCAAAATAAGGCTAATTAACTATTACCACACCGGAAAAACATCGACTATACTATCCTTATTAAAAAGGACTCCTATAATTAAAACAAACTAGTAACCTAGGGACCTTTATATAGCATATCAAGGGAAGAGTTAATTATATTACGCTGAACCCTTATAAAACTATTAGATAAAAGGTTTATTAGGGCTAATAGCTCCCCTATATTATTACCCGTTCTATTTATCCGGAAACCTAGAGGAGGGTTACGGTTCTACGTTAATTACCATACCCTTAACACTATTATAAAAAAGGACCAATACCCTTTACCCCTAATTAATGAGACCCTAAGGGTATTAGTAAAAGTGAAGTGGTTAATAAAGTTGGATATTATTATTGTGTTTTATAAGATCCGGGTTAAGAAAGGAGATGAATAGAAGATGGTGTTTAAGATAAGGTATGGGTTATACGAATAAATAATTACCCCTTTTAGTTTAATTAGAGCCCCCGCGACGTTCTAGTAATATATTAACTACACCCTACGAGATTTCCTAAATAAGTTCTACTTAGCTTATATTAACGATGTCCTGATTTATTTAGATGGTTCCCTCTCTGATCATAGAGAGAAGGTTAAAAAGGTCCTCGAGCACCTAGGCGCTATAGGCCTGCATATGGATATCGATAAGTGTAAATTCGAAGCTAAGAGCGTTAAGTATTTAGGGTTTATTATTAATACTAGTAAGGGAATTCGCGTAGACCCTAAGAAGATTAAGGTAATCCAGGGATGGGAAGTGCCCCGATTAGTATAAGGAGTCCGTGGGTTCATCGGTTTTGCTAACTATTACCGGTAATTTATACCCAACTTCTCGGGGATTGCACAACCCCTAATAACCTTAACCAAAAGGGATATACCGTTCATTTGGAGTAAGGAGTGTACTAGAGCGTTCAAGGAGCTAAAGACGCTCCTAATCAGCACACCTGTATTAGCTCACTAGGACCCTAATCGAGTTATAATACTCGAGACCGATTCGTCTAGTTATGTGGTAGGAGGTGCCTTATGCGAAGGGCTGGTCCTAGGCCTTGTCTCAACCGAAAGGTAGCTAAATACTGTTTATTTCAAGCTGAAGAGGAAAAGGGTAAACTACGATATGGCGCGAAATCTCTGCTTCTTAGGGGGTGGGCGTTAGTGGGGTACTGGTGGGGCACTAGTGCGAGCACGGGTATAGCCCGGGCATAACCACCGGGTTCAGCTCGTGACACTACCCCCCTCCTCCCCCTGCGCGGCCTCTAGTTCCTGGCTGGCCTCCTGGGGGGGCACCTGCGTACACGCCGTGTCCCGTCGTTCTCCAATATTGGCCTATAACGCTCCTCGTAATGGTTTAGTGCCTCTGTTTCCTCTATAACACCAGCTGGCTCCTACGTGGGGTTAATATAGCCCTCCCACTTTACTAGGGCTTCACATCTTCTCCCTTTACCCACCATCTTCCATTTAATAGCGTAAATCTCCTCTACCTACTACTTATCCTCGCCATCTATTTCCCTAGGTGACCACTTATACTAGAATCGTAGTACTCTTATATAACCCTTATCCGTAGTAGGCTTGAAGGGTCGTTATTATCTCTTCCTCCGGGAACCCATACTTCGTCCTAGAACATTAACCTCTACTACTTGTTAATTACATATTCCGCGATCTAGCCCTTTAACTGCAACTCTAGTGCTCATCGGAGTCTTCTTATATAAGGGTACCACCTAAGGTAAACCCTAAATAATCTATCTCCACTATTGTTTTTCCTTTAGGGTTAAAGCGGCGAAGTACCAACTCTATACTAAATAACCGCTTAAGCTCCTAGAATCCTTCTTCTTAACTAGGTCCCTAGTAGAATATAGCCGACTTCTTTGTAAATTTTGTAAGGGGCTTAATAATAATAGTATAATTAGGTATAAAAATATAATAATAATTCGTAAACCCAAGGAAACTTCTAACCCCCTTTATAATTTTCACAGTTTTAACTAAAAAAGTACACTTCTTAGGGTCTAGTCGTAGTCCGGCCTCTGCTAGGCACCGGAGGACCACCCGTACCTTCTCTTTGTACTTCTTCTTTAATTTAGATGTATAAATTAGAATATTATCCAAATAAGTAGTAATAAAGTCGTTTAGGAAGCTTTAGAGAGTTATATTAATATACTATTAGAACATAGTTAGGGCCCCGGTGAATCTAAAAGAGTAAACTAACTATTTAAAGAGTTCATATTTCACATAAAACGCTATCTTCTCAACGTCTTCTTCTACGATCCGAGTTTTATAGAACACAGCTATAACATTAAACTTTATATACCACTACGTAGCGGTTACCCATCGGAGAGTCTCTAATATAAGTAATAGTGAATAATAGTCCTTTTTCGTGATATTATTAAGAGCTTAGTAATTAACGTAGAACTAAATTCCCCTACTAGGCTTTTTAATAAATAACACTGGGGTACCCGCTGGTGAGTTGCTAGTTCGAATAAACCCTTTATCTAGTAGGTCCTCTAGTATCTTTTTTAGGACCAAGAGTTCCTCACGGGACATCTCATATAAGGGTCCCTATAGAAGTGTAGGCTCCCGGCTATGAGTGTCCTTAATAAGGGGGATCTTATGGTTAACCCCTGGCCTCCTAGGGGGCACCGAGTATGCCTTCTCTAGGTCGAATAAGTCTCTAAGCTCCTCATAGACCTAGCCTGGGACGAGTTCCTTTATATCCATAGGCTTCTTTTCTTTTAGCGCGTCCTCGATGTCCCTTAAGCTCATAGTTATAGCCTGGGCCTTTGGTGCCCTCTAATGCTTTACTCGTTGGTATACAATTATAAATGCAGGGGCCGTTAATAATCGGGTTATGCGAATCTCTTTTATAATTGTCGGAATGTCCACGCCGGACTGGCGCCACCTGTTGCCGCCTATTGCCCATTGCCCCGGTTAGCGAGCCAATCAGAAGGCAGGAATCGGTTTTGGATCGGCAGCGTCAGATCGCTGCCGTAGGCCCGATTCCTTCCTTCAACAATAATAGAGTAGATACGACGAATATATCGTTATTTGCCCACCTTCTACACTAGGCCTAGTAAAGTGAATCCAATACTAATTAGTGGTTAAATACCACTTCCGTAGATTAGTAAGGTGAACCTTTTATTAGAAGAGGTAATATTATGAAGTCCTAGGACGGAATAGCCCGTCCAACGGATTTCACGATATTCGTATTATAAGAAGAATCTGCGATACCCTTAGTTAGCGATACGATCAACAATAGGATACCATAGGAGCTTCCCAGGAGTCCATACGAAATCACCGGAGCAATAAGTTCTGCTCGACGTAATGGAATACGGCCTCTACGTCCATTATATACGGCTTATAACGAAGATCTTACGATTAATAATAATATAAAGTGCCCTTACACTTCCATCGCCGACTTTCACTCTCGATAAGAAGCTATTTATTATAATTAATACCCCCTTTTTTTTAAACGCTGCTCCGTTACCCCGTAGTTACAGAAAATACCTCGGAATTAGTGCTCAAAAAGCTAACCTTCACGAGAACCCCAACTTCACCATCATCGCCATCATTACTCACTCCTATTTTTAGAGTAGTAACCCTGAATATCCAGTGAACACAACACTAGAGATAATAACCCCACTTTCCGATTACATCTATAAAAGAGAGCTGGTAACCAATACTAAGATTAGAGTAACCTACTAAGGACATAACACCTAATACTCGAAGGGCTGAATTCAATAAGAACCCCGATTTGACTATCGTTGTCCCTGCCCCTAGAGATGACCTAAACGTGGATATAAGACTAGAGACGATACTAAAAGAAGGAAGACTCCCTTCCTATACTACCCATTAGAAGTAGTATTCTATAAATAATAAATAGTAATTTACTTAATGAACAGTATACGCCCTCGAAGCTACGGCTTAGAGGAAATACCCCGTATTCGAGACATCGTTAATTTTACTTTTATACACTAGAATATCTACTAAGATGTCGGGAAGTGACCTAACTACAGCGAATCCAACCTCGAAGGAGGTCCAGGATACTCAGAACCCTCTACGAGAAGAGACGATAAGAGCACCAGCCCCCGTTAATACTTAAAATTAAATAATAAACAACTCCTCAGTCCCACTATTAACAAAGTATAAGAGGGAGGTTAACCTTTACGAATAGGGACTATAAGCTAAATACAGGCTAAAAGAGACAACTCTCGAGTCTAACCCGAAATTAATAGTAACAGTAGTAGTATTCCTTATTGAGATATGGACCACGGAAAGCACTATTGACCACGACCTAAAAGTAGAATTCAAATTAGACTTCGAAGACTAGACCTAAATTACATTTAATATCCTCGAAACCTAAGTGGCGAGAAGACTACGTAACTTCTTACTCTATTATAGTATATTTATCCCTATAAAAAAGTAGAGGATCCTAATTAAACTCTTTAACCTTAAGGAGACCCCAGTTCTATACTATTAGACCTAAGAAGAAGTCAACAAAATCAACTTTAAAAGCCCGTTTTTCAGGAAACTCATAAAGGACCCAATCCTCTATAAGGAATTAATAAGGAAATAAGTATTATTATCGTTTAAATCCTATTTAGAAGAGATCGTAGCACAAAAGAACTCCCCGCAAGCGCCGCCACCCTTAGAGAGAGCGGGAACAAGCTAAGCCCGCACCGGGCTATACCCTTAGAATCGGCCATAACTACCCAGACAACCCATATTCACCTAGGAACTATCGGATTAAGAAGAACACTACACCATAAACGAGATTAGCAAAATAATAACCCCTTAGTAATAAAGTATACTCATTAAGGTATATACCGACGATATAAAGTATAATGGTGAGAAATTCGATGTCCTTAACACCTAATTCCGTATCTTCCTCGAAACCTATAAAAAAATCGGAGTTAACCGCTATATAATAGCTAACCTACTCCCTATAATACTAAAAAGGAGAGCTTTTTAGTTCTACTATGGCCATATTAGTAGTACACCGATTACTCGGTTAATAAAGGAGGTAGTTAATAAGTTACAGCGCTACTTCAAAGGAGACTAACACCACTAAGCCTATATTATTAATTAGAACGGAGCAAATCTTAACAAAGTTATTTAGAAGAACCCTAAGAAAACAAAAGTTAAAGCTCTAGAAACCCTCTTCAACGACCTAACAAATCTCTAACAAACTCTCATACTATACTACCAGGGAGACCAGGTCCTAAAGGACAAGTTAATCGGAGCTACTATCTCCGTAAAAGAGTATTACTCTATTAACCTAACCAGAGTAAATATAATAGAGGAGCTTTATAATACGATAAGGATAAGCCTCGACTTAGAGGAAAGAGGAAAAAATACCCACTATTAACACTTTACGTTAAAAACAGAGCTAAACAAGCAGTTCTGGACTAACTAATACTATAACGGAAAAGGGCGAAATAACTATTACGGAGGTCGCTAATAGTAGCGAGGATACCCTTATAATAGTAAAAAGTATTATGTTTACAGTAAGGAAGGGTGTTAGTCTACGAAGTACTCCGCAAAGGAGAGAAGTAAAGCGTATAAACGCTTTAGATCGAATAAGGACGTCTCTAACACCTCTCCTAAAGTATACGGCCACTTCCTCGTTGAATATAAAGGAGATAAAGTGCTCGACGACGAGGATACTAGGGACGAGGAAGATCTAAGCTAATACCTCACTAACGCTACCCTTAACGAGGAAAACGAGCATAATAACGAATTCCATATCTTATTCTTCGGCCACGCTACTACTCTGGCTAGCGAAGACCTCGCTTAAACCCTGAATAACTAAGCCGCTTACTACGCTATTACGGGGAAGGATATTTATGGTATACCCGTAAAGTTACCGGTTTACGAGGTGTTTACTAGTGATAACTATTATGTAATAATAATTTTCTAGGGTATTATACTTAATATAGGAGTAACCAGCGTTTCCACGGTTGGATACCCTTAATTCCTTACTCTACAAAAAATCGACATTACTATGAAACTCGATACCTCTAAAATAGGCCAGACAAGCATTACCTTTGGAGATAACCCTCCGATACCCTCCATAGGGCTAACCCATGTGAATTCACCCTTTGGACAATTACCTTTCTACGTTATGAACACTAATACACTATTTTTACTCTATTTAAGAGATATAGACAACTTAGGGATCCATTTCAATAATATCTACAACTTCCTCTAATAAGGAGATATGAAAGTCCCTATTATATACAAATGGGGGTATCCGTGGATACTTATATACTCTCTAAAACAGAATTTTGCGTAGAATCACCTCATAAACACGGAATTACACAGAATCCACCGTCGTTTCGGCCACCCATCAGTATAAAGGCTCTATACAATCCTAAAGAGAGCCGGTAACAACGTGATGTTCAAAGCAATCCAGAAACTCATAAAACACTACCACTAGTGCCAAATAAACGGATGAACTCCGGGGAAATTCAAATTCACCCTTAGAGATGATGTGGACTTTAATTATAAGGTTATTATTAATATCTTCTACTTAAAAGGGAATAAACCCGTGATCCACGTCGTTAATATAACCACTTCCTTTAATATAGCTAGGTTTCTGGAAAACGTTAACGCAAAGCACACCTAGGAGATACTATACGAATACTGGATTAATACTTACCTTAGACCCCCTAATTAGATCGTCATGGACACTAGTAGAAACTTCAACTCTAAGGAATTCAGGAATTCAACGAGATCCATAGTGATCAAAATTAAAAAGGTGCCCATTAAAGTCTATAATAGCATCGGGAAGGTAAAGTAATACTATACGCCCCTACGACGAGTATATAATATTATTCACTAAGAATCCCCTTTTATACTACCGAAGATTGCCCTATAGAATATAATTAAAGCAATTAATAATACGGTTAGCCTAGACGGTTTTGTCCTGACCCTACTCGTCTTCGGAGTATACCTACGTATAAATACAAACTCACTACTATCACTAGAGATACGGTAATGCACAGAAGCTATGCGGAAGGCCATGGCGAAGCTGCGAGAGATTTATGTAGAACGTATGATAGTTGACGTTCTCGCGATGAGAAACGGCCCAAATACGGCCCCTATACGAGATCTATTACTATAATCGAAAGTTATTGTTTAGTGTGAGAGAAGGGGTTGGATAGGCCCATATATACTCCTCGTTAATGAAAACGAAGACTGTGTTGTCCAATTACCCTCTGGACTAAAGACTTTCAGGTCTACTGTTGTTAAACCCTTCTTAGAGGATGACGACGAGAATACGGTCCCAGAGATACCGAGAAATAACGAGGAAGAGGAAGTCTGAGACGAGATTGTTGTCCGGATGGATACACTACCCCCAGAGGAAGAGCCAGCGCCACTACCTCGACACCTGAGAGGTAGACCACGGAAGAACGCCCAGATCAACCTCCTGGTAGAAGTTGACGCCTTTGATGACGCTAAAAGCGAGGCCATAATAATAGCTGCGTTTATAAGCGCCAAGGAAGAGGCAGATCACGCCCTTGTACTCGAGCTACGTAAAAAGGGTATAATTAAAGCCCTAGGACCCCCGTTCAAGGAGTCCACTAAAAAGGAGATCGATGCCCTGATTGAACGAGGAGTTTTTGAATTCACTTAGTATAATAAAAAAAAACATAGAGGGATACGTATATTCTGCTTAAGGATTATTAACGAAGTGAAGGGCAAAATAAAGACGCCCTACGAGAAGTCCAGACTTATTATTTAGGGATATGTAGACGACGGTAAGGAGGTTATCTTCACGTAGTCTCCGACTATTTAGAGTGCTAATCAGAGATTGATTCTCGCCGTCGCTCCGTCTCTCATCCAAAAGGAGGGCTATTCACTATAGATAAAAGACATCACTTAGGTGTATACCTAATCCACAATAAAGCTTAAAAGGACGATCCTCGTAAAATTACTAAACTAAATAAAGAAAAATTACCCTCTAGGAACTATTATAACCATCGTACGACCATTATACGGTATCACAAAAGCTGGAATCCACTAGTATATAATATACAATAAGTACCATAAAGAGAAGCTCTAGATGAGGACTTTTATGTATAACCCCTGCTTACTATTATTAGATAATAAAAATGAGAACTTTGCAATGATCGGCATATAGATTAATAATATTATTGGTTTGAGTGACGAGATCTTCGCTTAATGGGAAGACGAGGAACTCCAGAAAGTGATGTTCACGGTGAAGGAGAAATAATACCTCTCTACTAAGATACTAATCGTATTTAACAAAGGGATCATCTTAACTAATGGAAAAGCCATCTTCTTATACCTGAAGGGCTAGGGAGCGAAGATACGCCTAGTTAACGCTAAGTCCACTACTATAAAGGAGTAGTACGTTAAATAGTGTACTAGAGGTGTGTATACCACCTTAAAGTACTAACCAGAGGTAGCGTTCAATTTATCCGTAGTAGTATAACACCGAGAAGTGACACCAGAGTAGATTAAAGCTCTGAATCGACGCCTACTATGGCAAATGGAGCACCTAAACCGAGGCCTCACTTACGTACCCCTCAATCTAACTACCACTAAGCTCTTCGTTTTTATTAATAACTCCTTTACTAATAATAACAACTTAACATCCTAGCTCGGATTTATAATCCTTTTTATAAATAAGACTAGAGGAGAAGAGGACTTTATAATAAAAGGAAATATTATCCACTATTCCTCAACAAAGTTTAAGAGAGTTATAAGGAGCGTCCTCGTATCTGAAATATACGGGATAGTCACCGGTATTAATATAGCCTATGCCCTCTCCATAACCCTAAAGATCATAACCAATAAACTCCGAATATCTACGATCCTAATTATCGTATATACTAACTTATACTCACTCTATAAGTATTTCGTTAAATTTAAAACTACAAAAGAGAAATACCTAATAATTAATATTATAGCATTAAAGTAGTCTTATAAGAGATAAGAATTATACAAAATCCAATGGATCCGCGGAAACAACAACCTTACCGATGGCCTAATAAAGGTTATACTAAACCGAGCCCTTATAAGGCTTATTAAGGAGGTAAAAGCGAAAATTAGGATAAAGGGATGGGTTATAAGACCCTAAAAAGCACCTACAGCACTAAGTAAAAAAAGGAATATAAAGGAGATTAGGGGATATAGGAGGAATACCGCTACCGTTACTAACGACGGCGAGCCGGACTTTGCCCATAGTTAGCTACGGGATATACTTGTTTCTACTGAAGGCGGTATGGCCGAAAACGGCACTTCTACCACTTCCGACCACCTTACGTACTTATTCCGTCTATTATTTTTTATTACATTTTAAGTAATTTAGCGCCCGCACCGAATAACACTTAATTTTTACTCATTATTTAAGAAAGGGGCGATTTACGGTAAAAGAAATAGTTACCAGTATCGGAATGTCCACGCTGGACTAGTACTACTTATTACCACTTATCACCCATTGGCCCGGTTAGCGAGCTAATTAGAAGGCAGGAATCGGTTTTAGATTAGCAGCGTCAGATCGCTGCCGTAGGCCCGATTCCTTCCTTCAACAACAACAGAGCAGATACGACGAATATATCGTTATTTGCCCACCTTCCACACTAGGCCTAGTGGAGTGAATCCAACAATAATAGTTAATTCTTTTTAATTAGAGAGGTATACGTTTACTCCTCCTTTACCGTAGTATACTCACTAGGCAACGGTGTTATATACTATACAGTTCGCTTTTATTTATGGTTTCCCTAAGTATATGGGGGGGTTTAGGCCCTTTACTATGTATACGTAAATTTTCTAAGTGTAGCCACTTAATTCCAAATCTAGGATAGTTATACCCTGGGTATCACTAGGTGATAGCCCGTCTTATGTATACCCTCGTAGGGCACGCTTCTTCCGATCCATTAACGGTAATTGGAGGCGTTTAGAGAGAGATTAATCCACTATTGTATAGACGTTGTAGTTAGTATTAATGAGGGTGTGTATTAAGTGTCCTTTATTAATCCTTATTTGAATAGTGGTTGATCCTTGGCTCCTTTATTGTTGCTCTTCTTAGTGGGACTCTTATCCTTTGGTTTCCTCCTTTATCGGCTTTGGTACTCGATTTTATATTAGAGTTACTTTTTTCCTGAGTTGTTTTTATTAAAGGAGGTATTAGTGGCCTCTCGGTCCTCTTTTTTTAACCTAGGATTCTTTTATTTTTTTGTTACCTTAGTATAAGCGACCTTTGCTTATTTAGGAACCTTTTTTTAGTAATTCCTAGTGATATGGCCTTTTTTGTTATAGTAAAAGTATTTACGGTGGTCCATTGGTGGGTTACCTAAGGAGCGGTAGTGGTGGTGGTCCTTTTTCTCTTTTCAAGTTGATGAGGTGCAGGTAATAATACTAGTTATCTGAATATCTCTATTATAATCCTTTCGTGGAGGGGCTGGGGTTAGGGACTAGTGATATTCTCGTTTAGTAACGATGGGTACTATACGCTCTAGTTTCTAGGTAACGTCCTGTACCCTAGTGAGCTACTAAGTATACTCCCCTAATAAGGAGATGGTGACTAAGTGCTCTTTTAAGTGGGAAATAAGGGTGTTTTCTAATATAATAATTTTAACGGTGTTAGGTTACACACTACCTCCTATGTCTATTATTATTCGTTTAACCTTCGGTAAGAAAGTAGTTAGCTTTTTGTTATTTTTCTGATGGAGGGTCTATAACTGGGCTACGACTTGGGGTTAGGTGTTCAGGTCTTGGTAGGTTTTATCGAGGTAAAATATAAAATCTTCGGGGTTACATTAACCTCTAAGCCCCCCAGCTATGTAGAACGTGGTAACCACCTATTAGGGACTAGTATTTAAATAAGAGTTAATTAAGTATTATAGTTCTTAGTTAATAGGGTAGAACGCTTTATTTATAGTGATCTTATCCCTTATTTACTGTGCCTAAGAAGGGTAGTCCTTTTATTTCCCCGAGAATTTTAAGGGTGTTAGTAGTGGTTTACGGTGCGTCGGTATTTTTATTATAAAGTGGCGGTTACCCACTGGCGGGGCTTCGGTGCCTGTATCTTTTATAGGGGTTGGTATCGTTGCCCCTGAACCTCGGCTTTACTCTAGCTTATTAGAGAGCTTAGTAATCCTCGCTTATAGGGGCCCGAGGGCCTCGTTTAAGGCTAACTATAGTTGGGCTTATAGTTCATTAGCCATTATGCTAGCTAATATCCTCTTCTTAACTAGTGAGGAACTATGCTTTACCTAGTGTCTAACGTTCATCGATCTATTATTAGGGAACTACGCTTAACCTAGGATTCCACTTCGTAACCGGTAAGGAGTTACACTTAACTTAGTGGTATTTTATATAATAAATAAAACTGAGCTTAAAATATACGAAGGGCTAGTCCTAGGCCTTATCTTAACTGAAAGGTAACTAAATACTATTTATTTTAAGCTGAAGAGGAAAAGGGTAAACTACGATATGGTGCGAAATCTCTGCTTCTTAGGGGGTGGGCACTAGTGGGGCACCGGTGGGGCACCAGTGCGAGCACGGGCATAGCCCGGGCATAACCACCGGGTTCGGCCCGTGACAAAGGTCTTAGTAAAGTAAAAGGATTATATTTAACTCACCTAAGAGCTAATAGATATATTAATGGATATAATAGCCTTAAACCATTACGAAGCTAATTACGGGAATATCCCTTAGGAAAGGAGGGGAGGAAGGGGGTAATTATTATGAGTTAAGGCCTAATCAGAGGCCTCGGAACCACTTAACCATATTTAACGTTAACCGCTGCTTATTAAACCTAATCAGACCTAGGTAAACCTGATTAGGATCCAACGGATTTATAGGGTAACAGACTTTTCTTTCCTTTCTCCTTATCTTAAAGATACTCGTAGTAATCGCCATAACTAGTTGCAATATACGTGCTTGGACCGTTACAGGATCATCTCTTCTTAGTGAGTTTCCCCTTACTAATTTGTGGTAATGGCGAATACGTGAGTAATTCAACTATTAATTAGTATTAGTTTTAGTTACGTCGGGTTGGCCGTACAGCGTAGTAGAATATACGTATATTCGTATAGATCCTGCTGTTCTTGTTGTTGTTCATGTAGGAATTGTCACTAAGACCGCGATCTTAGACGATCGGGTTAGCGTACGATTCCTGCGCTCTGATTGGCTCGTTAAGCGAGCCAATAGGAGCTTTGCGGTGAAACCTTAAATCACCACGCCGAGGTTGTTCCGACACTTCCCCTACTCGACCTGACATTTTCAGACCAGAACAAGGTATCTGACGTGACATAGAGCCTTTCTGCCTCATTCTCGATCCGAACTCAAAGATCCATGCATATCTGCTTCCGATCATCAACGGATCAAGCCTCCTCGGCCGCGTCATGTAAGCTAACTCCCCTACTCCTCTAGCTGCGACCCAGTAGACTGACTTTATTAGTGGCGGGTATGCGGCGGACCGCATTGGAAGACTCAACTTTCTCTACCCCATGGTTCTTCTCTGTGGTCTCCTTTGAATGGCCATTTGGCTCCCCGCAACGACGCCTGGCGTCCTCGTTGGCTTCGCGAGCCTGTACAGCTTCGCTTCTGGCGTTTTCATCTCAGTGATGCCCGCAGCCACAGGACAAATTATACCCACGGAAAAACTCGGCGCCCAGCTCGGAGCTTTTGGAACAGTTACTGCACTGGCCTACTTGACAGGCACCCCGATCGCCGGAGCTTTGATTCGAAGCGAAACTAGAGAAGGATACCAGCCCCTCATTATCTTTGCTGTAAGTTGTCTTTGTAATTTGAGCGCCCGGTTAATGCGCTAACGACATGTTCACAGGGGTGTTGTCTCTCGGGAGGAGGCGCGATTATCTTTCTTGCTCGGCTTCTGCACGACAGAAATCTCAGAAGCAAGTGGTAGAAGCACGATTGCCAATGCTACTGATTTGAGAGCTTGTCAAGCCGACTCATGCTGAACGGTGCATGATCTCGTCAATTCGGGCTTGGGTAACATCAAATCAATTGATGCAGTTCCTAGAATTCGGGCCACTGCATTCCTACGTCATTGCGGTTAGAGCTAGGATTTAGGAGATGGTGGATTCGGAGGAACTAGGGGGTGTCAGGAGAGCAGGTGGGCAGGCAAGGGCGGTGATGATGCCGGTTGAAGAAGATCGCGCTAGGGTGAGAGAGCGTTGGGTTGGGTCTTGAAGGGGGTCGGAGCAGCTCGAAGGGGGTTGAGTGTGTCGAAAATTGTTCTCTTCGCAAGCTTGGGCTCCGCTTAATGGCATCCACAGTCAGTGCATGTGGGTGACTTGGATCGGAAGCGAGTTAACACATCATGGGTTGTTGTCATTCAATAGAGCAAGTTTGAGACAAGTTATACACCTGGTATTACTGGTCTATATATGCCAGCTGGTCCTGACCAAGAGGGCCTGGCCTCTAATACAAGCAGCGTGGTGCCGCAGATGCGTATACACTTTTGAAGGAATATGTACGAAGAAAGAAAACGAGCCGGGCGCGCTTACGCCGGGCATCCGCTGGCAGGGAAGTTGCAGCTGCCTCCCTTGCCGCCTCCAGTAATCTTGGTGTTCTCAAAGGTGATGTCGGAGCAGCTGCCCTTGCCGCAGAGGATGTAGTAGTTGTAGGCTTCGTCGCCGGTGGCGGTGCCGGTGACATCGATGAAATGGACGCCGGTGATGTTGACGCCGTTGGTGGGGGAGCCGGTCGGGCCGCCGTTGAGGTAGTCCTGCTGGACGTCGATGCCGTAGGTGTCGATGCCGGAGAGGGTGATGTTCTTGTAGGTGATGTTGGAGACGGAGCCGGTGGTGCCGGAGTTGGACTTGATGCGGCAGCCGTTGGAGCTGTTGACGAGGGCCGAGTTGGAGAAGACAACGTTGTTGACCGTGTTGTTGCTCTTGCCGCCGATGGAGCCGATGCTGAGGCCGTGGCCGCCGTAGCAGTACATGTTCTTGACAGTGATGTGGGTGCCGCTGGTGATGGCAACGCAGTCGTCCTGGTTGTGCACCTTGATGCTGTCGAGGGTGACGTAGTCGCTCGACGAGATGTCGAAGCCGTCGCTGTTGTGGGCGGCCGCCTTGGTGCCGCTCTTGGCGTTGGGCGCGTCGCCCGCCGAGTTGTCGAGGTTGAGGCCGCTGACGGTCAGGTTCGTGTTGCCCGTCATGGAGAAGCAGTGGACGGGCCAGTTCTTGATGTTGAGGCCGGTGATCCTGGCGTTGGTGGTCTTCTTGACGACGACGAAGTGGTTGGGCCTGGGGGGTTTGGAGAGTCAGCTTCGGTTGCTTGTGTGGTTTTGTCGCGTGGTTGACTTACTTGTCACCGCCGCCGTTGGATCCCTGACCATCCCAGTACGCGGCGCCATTGCCCTCGATAACATGGCCAGGGGCACCTGTGATTGTGATGTCGGTTCCGGAGATGATGATGGGGTCGAAGTTCTTGTCAACCGTGTCCGCGAATGTCTGCGCCAAATTAGTACGAATCGCGAATTCGTCGGAAATTGGGTGAGACGTACGGTCGTGCCGTCGAAGGTGACCTTGGTGCCCTTCTGGAGCTTCTGGAGGTCGATGGAGCTGTTGCTTGGGGCGGCGATGTTAGAGAGCGTGATGCTGGTGCACGTCTTGACCGCGTTGGCGATGTCCTCGAACTTGGTAACGGTGCATCTGGTGGTCTAACAGGGGCGAAACACCAAGTCAGCTTGGACGCCTTTTTGGGGGGGAAACAGAGATCGGACGAAGATCACCGGGGGGGGGCAATGGGGCTTACGGAGCTCGCAGCGGGAGCCGCCGCTACCAGAGCAGCGGGCATCAGCAGAGCCGCAGCAGGGGCAAGAAACTTGGCCATCTTGGCGTGGGGGAAGAGAGTGGTGATCCGGGTCGAATGGAGTAGCGAGCGAAGGGTGAGACTGGCTGGAGAACGATCGCCAAGCTGGTGCCAAGGGGCAAGGCTTTATATATCCTTCAGATCCAATATGCGGCAATGTCACAGATGGGGAGTTTGGCCTCATTGATTGGAGGACCTTTGCAGGCCCTCGTCCGTCCGAACGAGCGATCTAGACATTTTGGGAGTGACGGGCATGGCCTAGCAACAAGGGCCTGTGGATCTCCGACACCTCGTCCGGCAGGGTAGCTTTTAGGGCCGTACGGAACAGACGAATCGAAGCCAAGTCTCCTTACGCAGCAATCATCCATCCAGAATCATCTGTAAAGGGTTTGCCTGACCTGAGCTTCATTCTGGAAAAGAACAATTTTGTGGAGATGGCGGGTCGGAATCCTCCAGATGGATGGCAGCGTTTCATGTCAACCAACACGCGTCTCCGAGTAGCAAGCCGCCACTGCAGTTGGAGTTGATTTGCGGAATTATGTGTTCGGGCCATAATATCACACCCTTTATTTCTTTGCGTCCCCACCGCCCAATCTCCTTGAGTCAGGGGGCGCCTAAGTCCAACGGCCTCGAAATGCAGGGTGCTCCCATCCGATTCCACGAATCTGTAATCAACATGACATTCACCACAAGCCGCAAGGCCAAAGTTAGTTCATCGGAGGCCATACGTAGTATCCAACAAACGATCGTTCAACTGCAGTTGATCACGCTGTCGATGATGAGACTGGTCGTCTAAACAAGTTTGGGCCGAACTTGAAGGTTTAACACACATGGCGCTTGGGAGGTATCGGCACGTCCAATGACCGAGATCTCAGTGTAGTGATTGGTCTCAGCTGCACACATGCACCACCTCAGTTTCATCCGGTCGTGGCCTCAGCTTAAACTTTAGTCGATGTTTCGTTTGGCCAGGAACGCAGGCGATCCGATCTTCTTTCTGCGCGGATCATTCGAGGCGCTTATTTATCCCCTTCTATCGGCTCACGGGACGAATCCGCCCACCACCCGGCTCTAACAGCGGGTATCTGCATCCTTCCTGCAGCGTCTAATTAGATGCTTTTCGACAGCCTCAGGACATCTGGAAAGAGTTTTAATACAGAGAAGAGGAATGGGAGGCAGACCTTTAATTTCCATGGCAATGACATATTTCTCTCGGCAGATAAAGAAACCTCTGAAGCACCATCGCATCAGATTGATATTAAACAGGGGTAAAAACATCGACAACTAGGTTGAGTTTAGAGTAAGGTGTGCCGGCTCTGCATGAACTTTACTGTTATTGGGAGCCGAAAGCATAAGATGGTTCTTGTGCCTATATTACTGCCATTTAATAGACTTTGTTTGGGGCGGGGGCCCTCATTCAGGAGCTTTGGCCGTGAAAGGGGAAGCTCAACTCGGCGTATATTGCCCCATCTGTGAACTTCTGAAATCAACAGCTTGATCATGACTCGACAAATGATGCCAGGATTTAAGTGGGTTTGTGAGTTGCTGAAAATATTTACTTGGTCCCTTGGCACAACTTTCAGTTGCCAATTTTCCTCATCGTTGGCCACCAATTTGGTATACATCGTTTACTTTCATAGCCCGCCCTGTCTACGGAGTTTCGATCTGAAAAATAATCTAGGTGAGTCATGGTCAACGGTGCTATGATGTGACAAGTGACCGCCGAATAGCAAGATTGCACCCACAATATATAAGTCTCCGAGGATTGCCTCCTTTCAGGGCACATGTACCATGGGAGATTCGACATCCAACCCCTCTTAAGTCGCACAACTTCAACCAACACATAGCCGTAGTGAGCAAAAGCATGTATTCCGCGTGACTGAGCTTCAACGGTTGTTTTATTAGACCGCTCACAGAGACTGATTCTTCTTTGTCCAAAGCAACACTGCTACTACTGTATCGCCTCTCGAGAACAAGAAGATTCGCCGTTCAAGGAATTTCGATTCCAACCTTGCCTTGGTGCTTCCCAGACTCCAAGTACTCATACGCTTCCTTGAGCTCCTCCAAATTGAAGACCTTTGGATCAATAACCGGCCGTAGCCTGTCCAGGTTGGCCTCAACTGCTTGGCACATCTCTTCCATCTGAAGTCGACTACCGCACCAAATTCCACGGACCGTGTAGAGACTGAGCCAAGCATCCAACAGCGTCGGAACATCCTGGCTATTTCCATCGCCTCCAGCGAACCCAGCCGTGACGATGGTTCCGTCGAACCTGACGCTGGCAGCGCTCTGCTTCATTGTGCTCTGGCCGGCGACCTCCACGACAAGGTCGACACCGACCCCGCCAGTCAGCTTCTTCGCCTCTGCGCCCCAGTCGGACGTCACACGGTAGTTGATGATGTGGTCGGCACCGAGCTTCTTAAGGATCTTGGCCTTCTCACTGGAGCTGGTCGTAGCGATGACCCTGGCACCAACAGCCTTGGCGAACTGCAAGGCAAAGAGACTAACTCCGCCGGTGCCCTGGGTGAGCACCCACTGGCCTGCCGAGACCCTCTTTCCGGACAGTCCGAAGAGCGCGTTCCACGCCGTAACCCCGGCGCAGGTCAGCGACGCGGCTTCAATGAAACTCAGGCCCTTGGGCATCGCCACGAGCCCCTGCTCGCTGAAGGCCCCGACGGTGCGGAAGGTGCCGTCGATGCCGCCGCCGACACCGAAACTCGGGGTCTCGCTCTCGACGAGTCCTCCGACGTGGGTGTAGTGCATTACCGTGACGACTTTGTCGCCCGGCTTGAATCGTGTGACGTGCTTGCCGACCGCCAGGACGGTTCCGGCTCCATCTGACCCGGGGATGACGTTGGATTTGACATGCCAAGGATACTTGCCGCGGGGAATGACGACGTCGCGAAACTGGAAATATTGTGGTTAGCTAGCAGTAAGGTAGAACCAACGTCGTGCTTACGTTGAGGGCGGCACCCTGCACTTTGCCCAGCCAGTTAGCAAGTTGCACACGCGGTGTAGACAGATGCATGTGTACTACGAAACTTACATTTTACAAGAACTTGATTGTCACCGAGCTCAGGCATGGGCTGCTCCGTAAACTTGAGAGATTCTAGCCCATTATTTCCCTCGACATTCCATTGCTTGGCCGTCTTTGGTAAGGGTTGAGACATATTGGTGGTATTGAAGCACGCTTTGAGAGAGAAGAAAAGGCTCTTATCACGCTTGAAAAAGACTGTCCCGATTTCAAGATTTTTGAACCAAAGGCCCTTTATATACATATCCAGAGGAATTGTTGCGTAATCAAGAGTGAGGGGGAACGTCAACAGCTTCTGTGCTGATTCATCAGGATAACGTTAGAGCCGCCGCGGCGAAAATCATGCCTCATTGGCTTATGATAACATGGCGCCACGATGCCGGATTCCTGGAATTCCAGACACCGCAAGCGGAAAGAATTCCCAATTCGTTTAGCTTGAACAGAATAACCGCGTTCGAATTAGTTCCTACAGATCCTGTGGCTTGCAGCTCGCTTCGATGCAGGCGGCCTCGAATCTGGCTTGGCCATCTGAACTAGCAACGGTCGGAAACCAATCAACTGGAGGCAAAACAACTCCAATACAAAACATAGAGGATTATGTTGGATTCACCTCACCAGGCCTGGTTGTAGTGGGTGGGTAGATAACGATATATTCGTCCTATTTGTTGTTGTTGTATGAGGTAGGAATTGGAAGCCGAAGGCGGTGTTGGTGGCCGCGATTCTGAATCCAATCCCTGACCTCTAATTGGCTCGCTAATTAAGCTAATTGGTGATATATGGTAATAGGTGTCACTAGTTGGACGGTGGTGTTCTGATACTGGTAATTCTCTTTTTTGCCGTAAAATCGCTATTTAATGCTGAATGGGTGATTTTGAGTGTTACTCGACACTAGTATTAAACCACTTAAAATATAATAAAATCGATAAATGAAATGAGTGTATAAGGTGGTTAGAAGTGGTAGAATTGCCCCTTTTAGTTGTACCACCTTCTAGTAGAAACGAGCGTCTCCTGGGCCTAGTTACGGGTTTGTGGTTGTTTTGACGTCCGTCGTGGACGTCTCCTAGGGCCTCGTTACCCATCCCTTTATCCGTATCGTCGCCCTTGTGTTTTCGATGAGCCTCGCGAGGGCTCGATTCGGCGTTGCCTTTGTGAACCCGTTGGTAGGGTTGTCGTCGTCGTGGATCCATCGGATCTCGTAGAGTTCTCGCTGCTTGTACGACTGCCTTAGTGTTATGATATGGATTATTAGGCGTTTTTCTTTCGTAGTATTAAGTTTTGCGAGATATTCGTAGAGTGAATAGGACTTAATATAGATAATTGTTAGGATTATAGGTATTCGGAGTTTATTAGTGATGATTTTTAGGGTAGTAGAGAGGGTATAGGTTATGTCGATTCCGGTAATTATATTATAGATCTCGGATACGAGGACGCTTTTTGTGACTTTTTTCGATTTCGTTAAGGAATAATGGATAATATTATTTTTAATTATGAAGTTTTCCTCTCTTCGAGTCTTATTTATGAGAAGGATAACGAATCTGAGTTAGGATATTAGATTATTGTTATTAGCGAAGGATCCATTAATAAAGATAAAGAGCTTAGTGGAAGTTAGGTTGAGGGGTACGTAGGTGAGCCCTTGGTTTGGATCCTCGATTTGTTATGTTATATGTTGATTTAGAGTTTTGATCTGGTCTGGTGTCGCCTCCCGGTGCTGGGTTGTTGTTGATAGGTCGAAAGTTGTTTTTGGTTAGTAGATTGAAGTGATATATGCCCATCTGGTGTGTTGCTCGATGTATTCCTTTTTTATAGTAGGCGATTTAGTGTTAACTGGGTATAATTTCGTTTTTTAGCTTTTTTAGTAAAAGAATATAAATTACTTAATAATTAAGATGATCCCTTTATTAAAAATGAGTAGTATTTCGGTAGAAAAGAGTTGTTTCTCCTTTACTTTGAATATCGTTTTTTGGAGTTCTTTGTTTTTTGTTTAGAGAACGTTTTGTTACTTATGTAACGGTCCAAGCACGTATATTACAACTAGCTATAGCGATTACTACGAGTATTTTTAAGATAAGGAGAAAGGAAAGAAAAGTCTACTACCCTATAAATCCGTTAAATCCTAATTAGGTTTACCTGGGCCTAATTAGGCTTAGTAAATAGTGGTTAGCGTTGAACATAGCCGAGTGGTTCCGAGGCCTCTGATCGGGCCTTGGCCCGTGACAACTTAGGCCTATGGTATTGTTTATTTGTATTCTAATTATTGTAAAGTTTTTATTTTTGTTGTTTAGTAATAGTAAATAGGGGTTATACGTAGAAGTCCTTATTTGGAGTTTCTTTTTGTCATGTTTATTGTAGGTTATGTATTAGTGGGTTCCGGTTTTTATGATTTTATATAAGGGTCGTATAATAGTTATAATAGTTCCTAGTGGGTAATTATCTCTGATTTGGGTTGGTAGTTTTGCGAGAATTGTTCTTTTAAGCTTTGTTATTAATTAGGTGTATACTTAAGTAATATCTCTTATCTATAAGGAATAGTGGCCCGTTTAGATGAGGGATGGGGCGACGGCGAGAATTAGTCTTTGATTAGTTTGTTGGATAGTTGGGGACTGTGTGAGAATAGCTTTTTTGTTGTTGTTAGTGTATCCCTGGATAACTAGTCTCGATTTCTTATAAGGGGTTTTTATTTTCTTTTTTACTTTGTTGATAATTCGCGACTTAAAAATTCGAATACCGTTGTGTTTTTTTTATCGTATTAGGTAAACTCGAAAACTCCTCGTTTAATTAGAGTGTTAATCTCTTTTTTAGTGGATTCTTTGAACGGGGGCCCTGGGGTGTTAATTATTCCCTTTTAATGAAGTTTGAGTGCTAGGGTATAATCTGTTTCTTCTTTGGTGCTTATAAATGTGGTTGTTGTGCGGATTTCGTTGTTAACGTTATTAGCGCCGTTAACTTCGGTGATGAGGTTGATTTGTGTTATCTTCTTAGGCCTGCTCCTCGGGTGTCGAGGTGGTGGTGTGGGCTCTTCCTCTGGGGGTGGTGTATTTACTTATATAATAATCTTTTCGAGAACTTCTTCTTCCTTTTACGGAGGGGTCTCTTCGTTATTATTTATTATTTCTTGGCCCTCTTTATTATCTTTTTATTGGAACGGCTTAACGATGGTGGTTTTGAACGATTTTAGGTTGGATAGAAGTTCAACGACGTATGTCTCGCCGTTATAAGTGATGAGTGTGAACGGGCCTATCCAACCGTCCTTCTCACACTACACTCTAATAAGTAATTATAATAGTAAATCCCTAGTTAATATAATATTTAGGCCGTTTCTTATTATGAGAACATCTATAGTTATTTGTTTAGTATAGAGATTATGTACTTTAGTTATAGTTTTCTTAGTGGCTTTTATTTTTTATTAGATCTCTGGTATTAGTGGAGAGTTATTTATTAAACGCGGATATACTCTAAAAATGAGTAGGGTTAGTATAAGGCTATTTAGGCCTACTATATTATTTACCGTTTTAACTATGCTTTAGAGAACTAGTTTTAGTAGTGTAGACGGGGATTCCTAGTGTATTATCTCGTATACTTAGTGGATCGTAGTGTGGTATTGTTCTATTTTCCCGATATTATTATGGGTTTCCATGAGTACCTCCTTAACTTTTATTACTATAAATTTCACTAAATTCCTGAATTCCATAGAGCTGAAGTTTGTTCTAGTGTTTATGATGATCTAGTTAAGTAATCCGAGGTAAGTGTTAATTTAGTATTCACAGAGTATTTCCTATGTGTACTTAATAGTCACATTTTCAAGGAATTTCGTAGTATTAAATAAAATAGTAGTATTAATAATATGGAGGATGGGTTTATGCCCTTCTAAGTAGAAGATGTTTACGATCACTTTATAGTTGAATTCAACGTCGCTTTTTAGAGTGAATTTAAAGTGTCCTGGGGCTCGTCTACTTATTTGGTATTAACGATAATACTTTATAAGTTTTTGGATTACTTTGTAGGCCATATTATGACCGGCCCTTTTTAGTATTATATAGAGTCTTTGTACTAAGGGGTGGCCGAAACGACGGTGTATTCGTCGTAGCTTAACGTTTATTAGGTAATTCTATGTAAAACTCTGTTCTGGTGTGTGAATAAGTATCCAGGGGTGTCCCCATTTCCGTATAATAGGGACTTTAATGTTTCCCTAGTATAGAAGGTTATTAAGGTTATTAAACCTAATTCCTAATTAGTTTATGTTTTTTAAATATAATAAGAATAGGGTATTCACTATTATGACGTAGAAATACATCCTTCCGAATAGAGAATTAATGGTGGTTAACCCTATTAAGTCTAGGGGAGAGTTGTCGCCGAAGGTGATGCTCGCCTGGCCTGCCTTCGACGTATCCAGGGTCGCGGTAATATTAATCTTTTATAGGGTAAGGAATTGAGGGTACCCTATTGTTGATACGCCTACTGCTCCTGTGTCTGGCATAATACCCTGGAATATCGCCGTTGAATAGTGGTCATTATTAATAAAAGCTCCATAGGTCTGCGATTCCTAGGGAAGCTCGGCGTCGCCGATATCCCTCTTCGTTATTATATAATAAATAGCCTAATTGCTTAGTGTTTGAGCAAGCTCTTCGCTGGTTAACGTAGTTATATAGCCGAAGAACGAAACGTGGAATTCCTGGTTATTCTTAACGTCTTCGTTAACTATAGTATTTGTGAGGTATTAGCGGAGGTCTTCGTCGTCTCTGTTCTCGTCGTCTAGGTCCTCATACCCTTCGTATTCAGCGAGGAAGTGGTTATATACTATAGGGGAGGTATTAGTGATATATTAGCTTGATTTATATCGTCTGAACACCTTATTCCTCTTTTTTATAGGGTGTTTTATCGACTAGTACCCTTCTTTACTATAAACGTAGCACTTCTTATTATTATATGAGCCTTTTCACTACTACTATCTACCTCCATAATAATTACTTTTGCCCTTACTATTAAAGTGTTTATTAATTTAAAAGGTATTATTTAGAGTAGTATTCGACGTTATATGTTAACGGTGAGCTTCTCTACTACGCTCCTCTAAATCGAGGCTCATTTTCATAGTGTTATAAAGCTCCTCGGAGGTCTTCGCTCCGGCCATAACACCCATCCAGCATTCCCTAATAGTGAGGGTAACGCTAATCAACTTATTTCTAAGGACTTCGTTGCCCTAGTATACTAAGGCAAGAGCCTACTATAAGTTTGTGAGGGTTTTAAAAAGAATGTCGACCACCTCGACTTTCATCTTATCTGGGTACTTCTGGATAATTTTGGCGATGTTTACCTCGTTCTAATCGATTATATAAGACTATCAGTGTTAATCCCCTTCAAAATAGCCTCTAATCTTATCGATAATCTTCATAGTCGACCATACTATCTCTATACCACTAATTTCAGCGTAATACAATATTACAGTCCTTCCTTTTAACATAGTCGGCAAAAGACTCGCCTCATAGAATTGGTCAGCGCCGATCTTCCTATAGGCTTCCTAGAAGATCCGGAGTTTAATATCCAGAACGTTATACTTCTTACCTCCATACCTTATCTCATTGTTATACATTTTTACGAGGTTAACCTACTATTAAGGGGTTATTATTTTACTAAATTCTTTAATGGGATAAGAGATTTTATATAATCTCTCTATAACCCAGAGAGGCTCGTATTCTATTAATTATCCCTAGATTATAAGTAACTAAGTTAAGTTATTTGGATCTTTTATAGAACGTTCTGTTATTAAAACTGTATTTACTATTATGGACGCCTTTTTCGTAGCTAAAATCTCTTTAATAGGGATAATAATTAATAGTGTTTAGATGTTCTTATAGAACTCAAGGTCTTCGAGTTGTCGCCGGAAGTTGGTGTCCTTTTTAGCAACCTCGTCGATCTCAGTGTTTATCCAATAGTGTATCTCCTCGGCAGTTAGGAGTTCAGATAGTTGGCTAGTAATAAGGTGATAGGGTGGTATTTAGACGCTAAAAGACCATAAATAATCACAAAGAGCCTTTGCGATCTCCTTCGGTATTAGGCTAATCGTCTCGGTGGTCCAACCTTCTAAATTACTTTGAAATGTGGTTCGTAAATCTGATCCTTATAGTCCGTTAGCTTGCCATCTTTCCATAAGGTAGACGATAGCTGTTACCACCTCTATTGATGTTGTCTTGTCGATATTTATATATAGTTAGTGTCCCCATTCTTTTGGGTTAATCTCTAGGGCCCATCTCGCTGGTATTAGTAATCCTTTTCGTTTCCTAATAAATTTAGCCCATTTAAACCGTTTAGTGTTAACTTCTTATTAATTAGTTAAGTTAGTCGTATTTAATAGTAGTAATAGTCGTTATTGAGTAGGGACTAGGGTACTTTCCGACATCTTAGTAAGTATTCTAGTATACAACGTTAAGTTTAACAACATTTTAAACACAGGGCATTTCCTTTAAGCCGCAGCTTCGAGGGCGTATTCCGTATATTAAACGAATTACCGTTTAGTGTTTATAGAATATTACCTCCGACATAGGGACTAGTATAAAGGGTACATTCTAAGTTCCCATAGCCTTATTTTTTATGGTGATATAAGGTCTCTTTTTTTCCGCTCATTTACGCCTACTTTTATAGTTTAATCTTATTGTCTCCTGGGGGTAAGAGTGTTCTGGGTATAAATACTACGTAGTCCTCGTATAAATTAGTTATTTAAGTATTAATTCCGAGGTGTTTTTTTATAATTATTAGGGATAAAATAATATTTATAAGTTATAGGAGAAGGAGAGGGAAAGGTTAATTGTTTAGTGTAAACGAAAGGTCGGTAACGTTAATAGTTATCCCTTCACAGGGTCGTCATCAGAGATCGTGTATAATGGACATAGGAATCGTATTTTCCTTCGTATTTCCCTATTAAATAATTCTGGGCGAATTCGATATAACTCCCTAAGACGAAACCGTAATAACCCTATTACTCAGTACACAATAACTTCTCATAATAACTTCCTATAACACGAATCGGTGACTACCCTCCAATTCAGTCAACTATTGGGCTAACTACTTCGCGGGTCCTTCGGAAACATCTCTTCTAATCGAAATTTCACCTTACTAATTTACGGAAATAGTATTCAACTACTAATTAGTGTTAAATTCACCTCACCAGGCCTAGTTATAATAGGTGAGCAGATAACGATATATTCGTCCTATCTACTGTTATTGTATAAGGTAGGAATCGGAAGCCGAAGGCGGCGCTAGTGGCCGCGATTCTGAATCCAATCCCTGACCTCTGATTAGCTCGCTAATCGAGCCAATCGGCGATATGCGGCAACACGTGTCGCCAGCTGGACGGCGGTGTTCCGACAGATTATACACTTGAAGCTTCTATTTAGTATGAAAGCGTTGACCAATCTAAGCCGGGCGCGGCAGGTCATGCTGGCTGGCGCTACCTATGTTGAATGCTGACGAAAATGGTGTATCTCAGAACAATAAAGGAACATAGAAAAACAACAAAATGCCACAATCATAAAGAGTATCTCTCGCCATAAGTCGCAAAAATGCCGTGACGAACCTCCCCATACAGGAAGAAACAAGTCGAAAGTCGAAAAAAATGAAACAAATAAGCTTACACCAAGCCCTCTACTCCAGTTGCACCGTTACGCCGCCGGCTATGGTATGTTGCGACACTCCATACCGACCTGTCTGAAGACTCCAATTCAGGTTACCCGTGCAGTTGAGCCTGCACGCGTCGATATAGGTTTTCAGGTCGCTCGCCAACTTCTCGTCGTCCGAGTACTTTCTCATCAGGACGTCTGCGGCGTAATCAAAATTCTCGACCGCCTTCTCGATGGTCTCGAGGACCATTGATACGGCCAAGTCCAGGATCCCAAACTTTTGGAACAGCAACGGCACGATGCTGTCGACGGTTTGTTGTGCCTACGCTCATTAATATTCGTACCCATTGCGTAGGTACTCAACAAGAGAATACTTACAATTTCTTTCTTGAGCGAAAGCAGGTCGTTGATGCTGTGGTGGGAAGGTTAGCCTCCCCTGAGAGCTTACGTCTGCATGTTGATGACTTACGCCCAGACAATAATATTTGTCTTGTCCCAAATGACTTTCATGTACGGTTCTGCGAGGATCTTGACTGGCAGCAATACCCCGTACGCATATCTTAAGGTGATATTAGTCAGCGGCCTCGGGTTGCAGCAGTTGCCGTTCACGTACTCGTTGAAGAAGCTTGTCACGTTGACGGCGCTCGTTCCCATCCTCGTCGCGACATACTCGTCCATCGACGGGAGCTCGGGGCTTAACCTCCTCCGTTGCTCCGTCTCGGAAGTCTCCATGAAGAACTCGAGTTCCCTGAAAAGGATTTCCCTATGCTCTGCGGGTCTCTCGGTTAACCTCCGTCGCCAACGTCTGGGAGATCGGAATCAATTCCGTACCAACGTCATAAAATTCGCACGCGGCGTCGCCAATCACCTTGAAGAAGGTGATGATCTTGCTGGCCGGCGTTTTCCTCGGTGCCTCATCGACCTTGTCGAGTTTCAGGCAGTAGCGAACCCATTCGATTGTTTCCTCGCGGAACGTCTGGGCTGCTTGGAGGTCGCTGGACAGGGCTCCGACTTCCGCGTCGATCTCTGTCTGCGGGTCAGTACAATCCCAGCCCGGATAAATCGCGAGACATACCATCATCCCAAATGAAGAGCTACAAGACGTCTCAGCCAAGTCAATCATCAACACGGTGCTTGGTAGTATCACGTACCCAGAGTGCCAGGCATGACAAGATGTCTCCACCTTCCAAAGTGGCCCCAGGCCACCAGGCCGACGAGAACAAGCCGGAGTCGATCTTGGCTAGAATCTTGCGCTTCTGCGCCGACTCTGTGAGACTGGGCTAGTGTCAATCGCAAGCGTCGCGGGGAATTGGGACGCGCGTCGACGTTACCTTGAAATCCGCTTGGGGACGGAGGCTCGAACGCCCTCGATCTTGGAGTTGACGTCCATCGGCCAGTGCTTGAGCATCAGCCTGAGGTCCGGAATCCGGAGCTCCTGGCCCTTCAGGCCATCGAGCAGCTCTTGGCGCACGGCCGAGAACGCCATTATATCAGAGTTTGGATATATGGGAAACCAAAGCTGGGGGGAGAAGATCAGAGGTCAGAGAGGGGAGCGGGGGGCAGCAGTTTGGTGGGTGAGGACTGGAGTCGAGGTCGCATGCGCATGCTCTGTCGGAGCGCCAGGCTGTGGCCTGATTGAAATACGAAATTCGCTCCCGGGGCAGCGAGTCTGTCAAAAATGGCAGTGGGCTCCGATAGACCGATAGATGGGGCGCTCGAGTCCGAGAATGGCTGATGTGAGAACGAAATGGTGGCAGTGAGTGGCCGAACCCCCGTTGGTTGTTGCCTGTGTGTCGTGCTTCTCTCGGCGTCGTATCTCAGCTTTTGCAATCCTGGGAAATACAACTGATGATTATGTCCGTTTGCAAAACCAACTCGAACCCGTCCCGGGCCAGTCTTCCTTTCCTGGATGGACAAATGCACATGTGCCCACCAGACGGCACAAGCGCGACGTCCCGCTGAAGAACATTTCCCAGACCTTCCCGGGCTAGGCGGTTTTCGACCTTTTGCCATTTCCTTTTCTTCACCGCTGGGTTGATCAGCATCGAAAATGACCACCATGCTGGAAAGGAGTAGGGATGCCACCCTTGCCTGCTAAACTCTGCATCAGTCAAGAGGGTCTTGGTTCGTTCGACAGGACAAGGACCCCTTGAGCTCGGCCGTCCAATCACGACTTGCGCAACTCTCGATGGATCCAGTCCACCGGCCTACTAGGCAGTAAATCATCCACTCCGGCTGCACAACAGGGGCGTTTGCAGGGTTTCTGCAGCTATCAAGAAGGCCACGAGGGGTTTTAATCCATGAAGAGCCGGGGGAACCGCAGTTGTGCCATAGCAGACACTCATCTTATTCCCCGTCAATGGCATCGTTAATCTACTCTCGGGCCCCCCAGCTGGTCGTTTTGGGAAATAACTACGGGGATGAAATTGTTCGGGCTATCAGGTAAGCCGTTGAACCACGTTCTCGGGTCCTCGTCTCTGCAATAAAACCGTACGATCAACGGGTCCCCTTCTGGCAGCCTCCACTTGTCGCCACGTCACCAGGGCTTGGGTGTCGGAGTGTGGGTTATTGACTGCACCCTCCGTGCTCCCAACTGCAGCAAGTCATGCATTTTTATCACAAAACAACCAAAATGACTGGCTGCCGGCATTTCCTCGAGGAGGAAGGAGGAAACGTCGTGCCGTCTAGTGGGCGCCCAGCCCGTCCCCGTGCCGCTCCCATGCGGCGTTCATGCCGGACGGGATGCAGCAAACGACGGACCAATGATGGACTCGGCTGCGAGCTTCGACCTCGATACCGAGCTTTCGTCCAGAAATCACCCCTTCCGACAGAGACGCGGCCGAAGCTCGTGACCCGACATCCGATCACATCAGGCCCAGAGCAGTGATATGGCCGATCTCTCCTGGCTCACCCCTACCATGTTTCCACTCCCGAACCCCCTCCCCCTTACTGCGTAGTATCCTCTTCCCCTTGTCCTCGTGAAAGAGGCGGTGGAGCGGATACCTCTTTAATTAGTTGGTCGGCTGCTAAACCTGCCATCCATGGCAACGGTAGCTTAAGTAAGGTATGTAGCTTAAGTAATCCCAGAGCGCGTTTTGCAGTGCCCGTTAAATATAATCACCTGTCCGTGAGTCGCCGTGATGCTGCTGCCTGTGGAGTCTGCGAATTGGAGGTTGAGAATAGCCTCACTTGACTGTGCCGTTCGGACTCTATAAGCCGCATTACTGCTTACTAGACTTTCTCCAGTACCGAGCCGACCCTCCATTGCCGAGTTGAACCCATCATCAGTGGTGGAAACGACAACCAAAGTCCCAATGGCACTGGCAGTCGTCGATGCGCTCCTGCGGGCTCCTTGGCCAGTCCTTCCCGCCCTCGTCCTGGCTGCGACCGCCATTTCCACCGTAGCCCTCGGCGTTTATCGACTGACGCTGCATCCGCTAGCCAAGTTCCCGGGTCCGAAGCTCGCAGCCTTCACGGGCTGGTACGAGTTCTATGCCGACATATTCCGCGGGCCCGGCGAGACCTTCGCCTTCGAGATCCAGCGCATGCACGAGCGATACGGTCCCATTGTGCGCATCACCCCACACGAGTTGCACGTCAGCGACCACGATTTCTTCGATACGCTCTACGCCGGCGGCGCGGCCCGGCGCGATAAATATCCTCCCATTGCTGGTGTCCAGGGCACGCCGCAGGGCATCTTCGGCACCGTCGGCCACGATGCGCACAAGAAGCGCCGCGGCGCCATCTCCTGGTTCTTCTCCAAGCAGTCCGTGTTGAACCACGAGGACCTCATCCACGAAAAGGTCGACCTTCTCTGTGAAATGTTCAGGGACGCCTGGCGCGAGAGTAGGGAGATCAACATTCGTATCCCGTTGCTGGCGTACACGACCGACTTCTACTGCGCGCATGCGCTTGGCGATGCCGGGGATATGCACTTGCTGAGAGATTTGGAGAATGCCAAGACCTGGAGGGACAGCATTATTGGACTTTTGCACGTCACGCTCCTCGTCAAGCAGTTTCCGTGGATTATCCCCTATGCTGTCGAGCTCCCTCCCTGGTTGATCAAGTACGTGTCGTCGGACCTGGCTCTCGTCGTCAAAGTCTTCTGGGTAGGTGGTTTTATGCTGGAAATCTTGACCCGATGTTTCTGATTGCAGTTTAGGACATTCGTGAGCAAGCAAAGGTTGCGATTAAGGAGTATGAAGCGTCGGAGAAGAAGAAGAGGGTCCGCAGTGACCTCATGCAGGCCATCCTCTCCTCCAACCTTCCTCCAAGCGAGAAGACTTACAAGCGCATGGCCCAGGAGGGCTTCAACATCCTGTCGGCTTCTGGTGACACAATCGCCAGGACGATAACCACAGCGATGTACCACCTGCTCTCCAACCCAGTCCACCTGGACCGGTTGAAGCAGGAGCTGTGGTCCGTGATGCCGGACCCTAACGTCGACGTGGAGCTCAACAAGCTTGAGAATCTTCCGTGGTTTGTAAGTGACACCGGGCGGTCGGGCAAGTTGCCCAGAGGAAGTTTGCCTCGGATGCTAATAATCACCGCAAGACTGCCTGCATCAAAGAGTCTCTGCGCATCGCCGCGCTTATCATCTGCCGCGCGACGCTGCAAGCGCCAAACGAGTGCTTGGTATATAAGGACTGGGTCATTCCTCCAAACGTAAGCATCGCCTCCTCGCGGCCATCACTCATTCCATGTGTCATCTCTTCTCTGGTTGGGTGACATGTCGGCGTGATGTGCCCGTCCAGTCCATCTGCAACCGGTTGAAGGTCCACTGACTAATTACTCTCCACCGCCAGACTCCCGTCGGGATGTCTCTTGCCGATTTGATGATGGATCCCAACGCCTTCCCGGAACCAAAGAAATTTGACCCGGAGCGATGGCTCGAATCGCATCCCAATTACGTCCGGAACTGCAAGTATTTTGTGCCATTCCACCGAGGCCACAGGAACTGCATCGGAATGAAGTCAGTCCTCCCCCACACAACCCCCCCCCGCAAATGGGCATCGGCTGTTGTTTCCCGCTTGTCGTATCTCCCACATTCCTTCCCTCGATTTCGCCCCTCTCTTGGCCTGACCGTTTCATGTGACTGACTCTTTTGCACGCATTGAAGTCTTGCGTGGGCTGAGATGTACATCGCCCTTGCCAAGCTGTTCCGACGGTTTGACTTTGAGCTTTATGATGTGGTGCGTGAACGCGATATCGACAACTACCGTGACTGCTTCTTGGGTGAGCCCAGGGACGACAATAAGGGTGTCAGGGTGAAGGTCCGCGGTCTGTTGGCGTGAACGAGCCGTGTGGGTGGGTGGATTCGGGTATGGCGTTTAGGTTCCAAGGTTAGGTAGGTTTCATTTGTAAGATAGACCTTGTAAGATTAAGATTTATTTGTTCGATAGACAATTCCTAGCGATACCCTGTTTTAGACAATCTCGACATTCTGCTTGTTGTGGAGATGCACCGACTACAGTGGCATCCAGGCTTTTTTTTGCTGCTCATCTTCTCGGCAGCTCTGCGCTTTACGCTTTTGTTTTTAGTTTGAGCTGACTAAGACAGCTTCATGCTGCCACGTTCTCTGTGTCTGGCTGTCTGTCACTGTCAGACTGAAACTTCCGTAAGCGGACGAAATGCACATCCCTGCAGGCAGTCTGGGCACTGAATGGTTCGGTCGAGACGGTGTTGGCTCTCGTGACAACTGCGTGATCACGTGGAAAGGATCTTATTACTCTCCCTTCCTTTGCTCCGTACTCCAACATACCAAGCATTCTCACGATATTATGGATGAAGCTTGGCGTGGGGAAACCGGGATTCGAAACACCACTGCTTGTGACGACTTGCCGTGTTTGATGCGCTACGCGTCGAGTGCGTGAGCCGGCTTACGTAGAATCACGTTGCTCGAGAGCAGGTTGTGGCGACGGCAGGTTGAGCCGTTGGTGAGGGCCCCACGACGATAGCAGGGCAAGGTAGTAAATTTAGATGAGAGAATGCGGCACTGCGCTGTGAAGATGGCGAGATGGCAAGCAGAGACGATCAGCGGGCATGGTGATCACTATCCGTGAAACCTGCAGCAATGAACCTTGACGATGTCTTGGCCCGGCTTTGGGGCCATTTGGAATGGAGTCTCTCTACTGCGGTAACGTCCAGTTATCGTAGCTGATGCTCCTCGGCACGGACAGCGACAGGCACCGGTGGGCGGCAGCACCGACGGGCCACTGGGGACGGGAACGAATAAGGTACTGTACCTTGCTTGCTTCTACCTTACTGCCACCTACCTACCTCTGACTTGCAGCGGCTGTCTAGGTACCAGGTAGGGAGGTCGGGTAGATGTGTGCTGGGTACCTTAACTAGGTAGGTACATTACCTGGTAAAGCTTAAGTAAGGCTGGGTACGTACTCCCAGTCCCCTTTTCCCCTCCTGGCGGTCTGCATGGAAAGACTCTATCTCGCATCGACATGTCTTATCTTCATCTCACAACCGACAACATGCATCATCTGTCGGTCTGAGAATTCGATCGCTCCGACAACACCCCTCGCTTGGCCGTCTGGAGTTGCTGCTCATGGGCCGAGGCCAGTATATGTATGGGCTGATTATTCGGAGAAGCTGCACGCAGGCAATGCTGTCCCTGCTTCAGTGCTTCAGGGCTCCTCCACAGTCGGGTCGCGCACAGCCAACACAAGCATCTCGAACAAGCTCTCGCGATTCACAGATCATCGATACTGTCGTTCTCGGGTCATTATCCGTAGCGCAATTGGCCCAAGGTCACTTCGGCTCTGATGGCTCCCGCCCCCCTTCAGGTCACAGGTCGCAGCACAAGGCCAACCCCCCGGCTGCGTCTCCAAGCCCCAAGCCCCTTGCTACCTTCGCCAACCCGTCGGCGAAGCCTTTGCGGCCTTTCCAGACGGGCTTGAAGGCGGCCAAGAAGGGCCAAGGTCACCCAACGTGGTCTAGCGGCGCCCAGTCTCACACCACTCGCGTCCGCTTTCGTCTCAGGGGTTTGTCTGATCTACGATTTCCGCACCCTGGCTCGCCTGCAACCCAGCCGAATCTGTGACGCCAGGCCGCTAGTCACTGTTTGAGATGCTGAGCGGCGGCCACTCAGAGCCGTCGCTATCGTCTTTCGAGGTCGCCAAGTCCGGGCTGCCAAGTCGACATTGGCTGGCACTTGGCTATTGCTCGACGAGAAGCGACGAGGCAAGTGTCTCTGTGAAGGGACCATCGCCGTTGGGCTCTGCAGAGCACTGCTGCTGGCGAGAACGAGCGCTGGCGCAGTGACCGCCACCACGCCGCAGAAACTTTGCGCTGTATGATATTTTTGGATTTTGGCTCAGCAGCCTTCTCAGCGTCCAAAGTCTGCCGAAGTAAGCTGCCTCTACTTTGCAGTATTATTTCGCAGCACCATGTAGGGCCGACAGGGGAGCGCTCTACGGACACCACGCCGAATGTACAGCCCAAGGCGAGAGACGAGGAAAAAAAGTGCGAAACATGCAACTGTGAGACACAGTGGTTCCCCGTCCTCGACCACACCCCCTCCCTTGGCGTTGACAGCTGGGACAGGGCACCGGCCGGTTCATCTTCTTTAGACGATCTATTCCTGTTACTATTCCTGTCACAGCTCTTTTCGTCGGGTTCTCTTTCTCTCTCTCTCTCTCTCTCTCTCTCTCCAAGTCCCTTCGTCCTCAATCGTTGTCTGCGTCGACGGTGGAGTCCTCTGCTTCTATTTTTCCCTCTTATTCTTTTCTCGTAGCCAAGGCGTGTTTTGCATTGCGTTGCGTTGCCTGTTTGAACGGCATCTTCTCTTCATCCTCTTCCGACCAGATCGTCGTTTCCATTCATTGACAACAGCTTGCCTGTTCTTATTATTCCTTTTTTTTTTTTTTTTTTTTTTTGGATATTCTTCAAACCTCCTTTCTTTTGTAGTGTTCGTAAGGCTGTTGATCAACTGTCGCCAATCCTTCCCGTTGATCTACTCGTTCGATCCGCCCTGCGCTCTGGGAGCACATACCGAGATCCCCGTCTTCACGATATCCGTCCGTAATCGAGTCGTCCGCGCTCAACACCACAGCCCCGAGCGTCATCAAAAGATAGTTCCCATGTGGCGACGACCGCGATAGCCCGCATCCCACCCCCCCTCTCCAGCGCCAGAAATGACGCTACTCTCCTCCGCCCTGCTGGCCCTTTCGCTAGTCGCCCGCATACGAGCATGGCCTCAACTCCCGACGACAGACGGCGACTTTGGCGCCTTCATGACTCTTCCCGTCATTCCTTACACCACCCAACACGATGCCGATGTCAGTGTTGCCCCGCGAGGGCTGGAACTCCCTGCCGACGACCAAGCCGAGACCATGGTCATGACCTTGCCCGTGACATCGAGATTGAGGAGGAGAAAGGGCCTCGAACGCCGCACCCCGCGAAAAGTACTGTCCGACGAGGACCTCAAGGACGACTTGGACTCTCTGCCCACGGCCCCGAAACCCATCCCAGTTCGGGCCCTGCCCGTCGACGACGACACCGATGTAGAGGCCTCCTTCATCACGTTACCCGTCATTCACTCCACCAAGCGCGGCGTCTTTAGCCGACAAGTCGAGGTGAAACTTGCCAACCGTTCTGATGTGGCCTACTACGCCCAACGTGAGCTCCCAGTCCTGCCCCTCTTCGACACAAAACATGGCCAAGGAGCAAATCTCCCGACTAACACTCCGGCAGTCAATATTGGTACTCCGCCACAGCCGGTATACGCTCAGCTCGACACCGGCTCTTTCGAGCTGTGGGTGAACCCGGACTGCACCGTCCTCAGCCCCTCCGACCAGCGCTTTTGCGAAGCTGTCGGCGTTTACGACACCGCCCGCTCCTCAACCGCCGTGTCCCTCCAGACGACTAAGACGCTCCGCTACGGCATCGGCGCCGCTAACATCACCTATGTCCGCGACAACCTTGCCCTCTCCGGGTCCCGCACCACGATGCAGCAGGTTCAGTTCGGCGTTGCGCTCAGCTCCGAGGACCAGTTCGCCGGTATCCTTGGCATTGGCGCCGGCGAGGGCGTCAACACGCGCTACAGGAACCTCATCGACGAGCTCGCCGCTCAGAAAGTCACCCGCACCAAGGCCTTCAGTCTAGCGCTGGGGTCTAAGGATGAACAAGAGGGCGCCATCATCTTCGGCGGCATCGACACCAACAAGTTCTCTGGCCCCCTGACCCGTCTGCCTATCGTCCCCGCGGACCAGTCCCCCGATGGTGTTGCGCGCTACTGGGTCAACATGAACAACCTCAGCCTCACCCCGCCGAGTGGCCGCACGCGGTGGTACCCGAACAGCGCCATGCCCGTGTTCCTCGACAGCGGCGCCACCCTGACCCTTTTGCCCTCCGACCTTGCCAACATGATCGCTGCCGACTTCGGCTCACCGGGCATCGACGCCAACGGCTTCTTCCCCGTCTCGTGCACTCTCGTCGACCTCAACGGCACCGTCGATTTCGACTTCGCCGGGATGAAGATCAAGGTTCCGTACAAGGAGATGATCCGTGAGCTGCGCACGACCCCGCCGTCTTGCTACCTTGGTATCGTCCCGAACTCGGACTTTACGCTGCTGGGCGATACCTTTTTGCGCTCAGCATATGGTGAGTTTCGAAGGATTCAATCTCACAGAGTGGGCCATACTAATCATACTTGATAGCCGTGTTCGACCTCGATACCAACGCCGCATACCTCGCTCAATACACCAACTGCGGCACGCGAACGATGCCTATCAGCCGGCCCGAGGACATCCCCGCGATTGTGGGTCTGTGCAAGGGTACCGAGAACGCCGTCACCGCGCCGCCAGCCACCACCGGCACCTCCAACGCCCCGTCCACAGACTCGGGTTCGAACTCTGGCTCAGGTTCTGGCTCAGGAACGGGAACTGGAACGGGCTCGAGCTTACCGACAACCCCCTCCCAAGAGACTTCAGGCACTCCTTCAGCGGGCACCACTTCAGCGGCCTCAGCATTGAGCCACAGTGTCGTGGCAATCTTGTCGAGCATCTTTTTGGCAGCGGTGGTTTTGGTTTTGTAGGGGACAAAGCGTTGGACAAGACAGCGCTGCGCGTGCGCGCGAATGCATGGGTGTGTGTATATGTTGGACGTTAGGGTACATGCTGAAAAAATTCATTGGGCATCATGAGCGGACATTGGTACTGAGTATCTGGAGTTCTGGAACGGCGACACCTCATACCTTGGATTCTTTGCATGGCGGAGGGATCTTGTGTTTTTACTCGGCGCATGAGACGCAGCGAACATTTTTAAACCGCCTTGAATTAGATGTTAATACGAATAGCCGCCCGGCTATCGAACAAGAAGAAGCCATCGCGAGTCGGCACTTGCTAAGCCACTTTCCAACCGTAGCTAGGCCAGGGGCATGTGGCACCTTGGCTGGACTTCCTTCGTCCGAAAACCGCTAACGCAAGACAGTCCAATTAAATTATGGGATGGTCTATGGGAGGTCTCTGATGTCGGTGCCTAAAGTAGGCCTCGACCCTTACATGCGATGATTCCGATGCATTTGGGAAACCGACAGACATACACCACCATCTCCGTATTTGCCAGAAATTTCGTGTCATGCCGGGAGACCCTGACGAGCCGAAATGCCGCATCTGCCTAGGCAAGGACTCCTCCATCTTCCTCAGACCGCTCTCTACCCCGCTAGGTTTTGAGACACTCGTTGAGAGTGCCAAGGTTTGCCGTGACTGCCGGCTGGTGTTGAAAGCAATACAGCATTTTGCCAGTCGCATTTTGCTATGTCACTCTCATCCGGACCGAGTATGGCGCGTTCGAACTTACGGGTCAGACACGATTGCCCTAGCCTACGACGATGAAATTTCTCAGCTGCACACCCTCGATCCGGAAAGGGAGCTGCCTGTATACTTCTATCTAGGCGACAGTGCGTCCACACTTCCGAGACTCAGTAGGGAGAAGTATGTATGCTGACCTTGGGCCTCAAAGAGAAAAGCTTACCGTTCTACAAACTCCGGGTTCTGCCACCGATATGCAACGACACCTCGTCGGATCAGGCTGTCGCAATGACAAAGGAATGGCTGAGGCAGTGCTTCGAGACCCATGAGATCTGCCTTGACAAGACAGACTCCGTGCAGCTTCCGAAGCGGACCCTCAAGATTACGGCTGGAGAAGCAGGTCCAGCTATGCGTGAATGAGGCAGGAGCGACAGGCTCGTACATATGCCTAAGTCACTGCTGGGACACAGGCCAGATGATGACGACTACCAAGGAGACATTGTCAAGCCGCCTGCAAGCAAGCATCGAATGGAACCATCTACCAAAGACATGCCAACAGGCCCTCGACTTCGCGTATAGACTTGGAATCGGCCACGTATGGGTTGACAGCCTCTGCATTGTCCAAGACGACAGAGACGACTGGGCGGAGCAATCTTTCCAGATGGCAGCAATATACCGCAACTCTTACCTCACGATCGCGGCCGCAGGGCTATGGACTGGCCGCCTCCTCGAACAGCTCTGCTGGGAAAACCATACGACCCGACTGGGGTATGACCCACCGTCGTGTCACAGGTCTTCGGAGTACAGGGCACCTTCTTGGGCATGGCCTTCGATAGACGACCCCATAGCGTTGGGCTGGTACACGAACTCTTACATGGAGCCAATGGCGCAGATTGTAAATGTTACCTGCGTCCCCGCCAATCCGAAGAACATCTACGGCGAGGTGGTCAGCGGCTTCCTCTGTCGACAAGCGCCGCTAGTGCGGTTGTCGATCCGGGTCCATCGTCGAGGCTATAACGGCAACGCGGGGTGTGATGTGTTGGCGACTTATTTGCGATGCGGCGTGATGGTGGAAAACCTCTCATTCGACATCCGAGAAGCCTTTGATGAGGCGGAGAGCAAAGAGGAGGGTATGGAGGTGGCTTTCGCGGTGTTGCATAGGCCGAAGACCTGGGGCGAACGCCCTACTTGTCTGGTACTCCGGAACATCGGCGGTGATGATGAGAGCGTCTTTGAGAGACTGGGTATTGCCAAGATTCGGTTTTCAGACCCAAACCCGAAGCCACGTGTTGAACCCGAAAATTTCGAGGGTGACTTGGCACGCAGAATGGCCCGACGGAGACCGGCTGATTTTCCAGCCCAGGAGTTCTTGGAAACATCACACATGAAGATTGTTTAGGTTGGAGTCTTCCGGGCTCGGCGGACGGCCCAGCGCCGATGGTTCGGCCATGTTGGGGCGCTCCTGGTGGCTTGGCAAGCCAATCATTCAGGGCCTGGATTATTATGTATTTAGAATGCGCCTGACCCCCTGGGACTGCCCCCCCCCCCCCAAGCGTCTTCCGTTTGTTTCTCCGTCCGGCTTTGCAATCACGATCGATTGACAAGATGAGTAGCGAACCACCACGAAACAATCAACTGCCTGGTAGCGCCGGGCGTCGTCAAGCGCTCAATGTACTGCGCCCACGATTTAAAAACTCGCCATCTTCCCCCAAAAGTTGCTGACGTGTCTGCGAGGTTTGTGCGCCGTGTCGTGAAAGGAAGACGAGATGCGATGAAGCGAAGCCGTCGTGCGGCCGCTGCAGAAGGCTCGGATTGGCGTGCGCCTACGTGGAAACCGTTGCTTCCAAGTACGTTCGGGAGAAGTCCTCCTGCTCGCTACATGATTGACTTTGTCGGATAGGAAGAACCTGTCCGTGGCGGAGTTGACTGACACCCTCAAGCGCATGGAAGCAAAACTCGATGCCTTGGTGGAAAGCGCCCCAGGCCAAGCAGGCAGAGAGCTCAGCTATAGAGATCGCCCAACCTCCTCGATACAAAATCAAACATGTTCACCAGGGCCAATAAGTCCGATGAGCGTCTTCACGCCGTCTAAACTCGGTTCGGCCCAGATACGACAAGAACTCGCCATACCCGAGCGGCACTGTACGGCGCCGCAGCATCTGCTGTCGTGGCCGTGTTCGCCGTTGTCTCTAACTGAACGCGAGCTGCGGTACCCCGTTGATTTGGAAATCAGGCAGCTAAGGATGAGAAAGACCACGGCGCCTCCGAGATGCGTTTCCCAGGGACCAGAAGCGCCCGGGAACTGGCTCTCCACACTATCCCTATCACAGCTCCGCTCCCTTACAAATTTCTACTTTGCCCATTTTCATCCCCAGTTCCTTATTCTAGACGAAGACCGCTTCTATAGTCATCACCTTAATCAGGCCTTGAGGAGTGACTTTGCCGATAACCTGGACACCTGTCTCGTCCTCTTGGTGCTTTCCTTGGGCTCAGTCGCTGCGTGCCACACGGGGAATAGAGAGTGGGCTCAGTGCGACTCTGTCGACATTATGGCGGACTATGAAGCCGGTCTCGGCTTCTTCAACCTGGCCTCCGAGATGTTCCGGGATGTAGAAGTGGCAGACTTGAGCAGTGTGCAGTGCCTTCTCCTCATGGCGTAAGGACTTTCCTCCTCATGTGGGCTACGCAACTGAATCGGCTCCAACAGACTCTACAACTCCGCAAAGCTTAGGATATACGACCACTGGCGATTCATCGACAAAGCGTGCTCGACGATCATGATATTGCTGCCATTGTGAGTCACACGCGTGGATGACAAAGCCGATGAGCTGAAACTTCGATAGAGAAGCCCAGTTGCAAGCCCATCACTGTCAGCTTTACTGGGTTGCATATTTGCAGGAAAGGTACTAATGCCACTACACCCGCCTATATGTTAAGATGCTTACAATAATCCCAGCCAAATTCTCGTCGAGTTTGACTTTCCCCCAAGCGGCTTGAGCGGACTCGAGAGTGCTGTCCCTCTGCCACTGGTTCCTGACTCTGGGACTGACCCTCACTTGAGGGACTACCAATTCGTCTTCTTGGCACTCATTGCTATGAGAAGGCTGTTGAACAGAATTCATTTTCATCTTTATAATCAAGGTAGTCTGTGCTTCGCTGACACAGTGTCTTGGCCACGGCTCAACTTTGATACAGAAGAAGTTGTCCCGCCATCTCCATCCATCATGTTGGAACTAAGCCGCCAGATTGAAGAATGGAGAGTATGCCTTCCACCAGCACTGAAGTTCGATGATCATTCATTGCTCGACGAGGTGCAAAGGGCGTTTCCTCGCCGCCTGAGGCCGATGCAAGAACGACTCAAGGGCCATCTCACGGCCCGTTACCACGCTGCAAAGGCGATCCTCTACCGCTCGCACCTTCATCGCGCCATCCACGCGCCAGATTTAGCTGCACTCTCAGACGATGAAGTAGCGGGTGCCAGAACCGCCATCATCTCCGCCATAACCGGGATACTGCACGGCGGAATACTCCACGAGCCGTTTGAGCTCCTCTTGTTCCCGATCAATTCCTGGAGAACGTAAGTTGACGCGCCTCGTCGGACTGAGGCAGACTAACAGCGATATCAGTCTTTTCGCGGTCAACATCCAACTGCAGTTCATCAAGCGCCTCCCAAACCAAGAGCTGTCAACTGTTCTATTGCCACCGGGCTGGGAAGCGGTGTACCAAGTTCGTGATGTCGCCGTTGAGGCAGCGTCCGACTACTCACCAACGATCTCCAGAGACTACGAGATTCTCCAGTTATTTGAGAAAGCCGATCAGTGATTGCGGACAATAGCATTACAATCAATTTGTGTCACAATCTTATTCTACTTCGTAGCTCGGCTCCGAGATCCAACGCATACCTAATGAACCCACTGCGCAGCAGCCGTTGACTGGAATTCTGCTGAAACCCCCTCGTCCCGCGAACTCTTCGCCGCAATGACCGCAAATGTCGATTTGCCCTCCATCACCCACTTTTGCACGCTGTCGTCCCAATACGAGATGCTCACTCTGTCCAGCGTGGTTCGAGCAGTGACCGTCTCGCCGGGCCGCACGAGAACCTTATCCCACCCCTTGAGCTCCTTGCTCGGGCGGCCGAGACGCGGCTTAGACATTGGGGCAACGTAGAACTGGACGATTTCCTTGCCTTCGCGGTCTCCAGTGTTGGTCACGTCGACCTCAACTTTGATCTCGCCATCTGCGCTCAGCACGTCGCTACTAAGCCGGATGTTGGTATATTCAAAACTCGTGTAGGACAGGCCAGCCCCGAACGGAAATAGGGGCTCGATCTTGCGGTGATCGTAAAAGCGGTATCCGAGATAAATGTTCTCTCCGTAGTGAACCACGTCGTTCTCACCGGGGTAGTTCTCAAACGAGGGCGTGTCCTCCATCCGGCGCGGGAACGTGACTGGTAGCTTTCCGCAAGGATCCGTCTTGCCGAGGAGAACATCTGCCAGACTGTTGCCCTGCTCTTGACCTTGGTACCAGGCTTGGACGACAGCGGGAACCTCGTCAATCCAGGGCATTGTGATCGGGCTTCCGGTCTGATTGACAATGACCACGTTGGGGTTAGTCTTGGCCACAGCGGATATCAGCTCGTTGGACCGTCCTGGAAGGTCCATCGAAACCATGTCGCTAGTCTCCGTCTCCCACTCGTGATCTTTGCCCATGACGACCACGGCGATGTCGCTGCTCCTAGCTAGCTCGACAGCATCCTGCAGCATGGCATCGAGATCGCCAGGGTTCTCGAGGAACCCGATTCTGCCGCCGTCCTGAACCTCCTCACGCTCTAGCATGCCGGTGTAAGTCATGTCGTAGGGCTTCGGCTCGCGGCTGATGGACTCGAGGACGAGCTCGTATGAGCGGCCGGCCTCGAGCTCGACGTCGACGCGCTGCTCGGGCGAGCCGTAGCTCATGAAGAGAGACGACTTGGGCGACCACCATCGTCTTTCGATGTCGACGATGACCTTGCCGTCGAGGATGAGTTTTCCGGGACCGCAGCTGGAGAGGGATAGTTGATGAACGCCACTCGTCCTGGGTGTCAGGATGGACCTGGCACGGTAGGAGTAGCGCTCGCCGGTGGTAAGCTCTGGAGGAAGCCCGTCGTAGCATACCAAGTTGGAGCTTGGCCGGTGCTCAACCATGAAGGGGTTGCCCTCGTGCTTCATGTTTCGCCAGAGCGACAGCACGAATCCGGCGGACCCAGTCTCGGGATTCTTCATCACTGAAGGATCCAGGAGAGGAAGGTATCGATGCGCAAGCATGCCGGGTTTTGTGTCGACTTTGGCGGTTGGATACGCTTTGGAAAGCTCCTTTGTGAACGACTCAAACGGAGTGGTTCGATAGTGAGGTGCGAGATTTGAGCTGCCTCCCCCGGTCGATACTGATCTGTTCGCATTCGGTCCGATGAACGCGACGGTCTTGCCATCAAGGCTTTGCAAAGGGAGAATTGATTTCTCATTTTTGAGAAGAACAATGCCTGTCACCATTATCAGCTTCATAGCCCATGCCAATTGTCCGCGAGCTTAAGTGATAACTCGCCTTCGGCGCCCGCGCGTCGCAGGATCTCTCGATGTTCGGGGAGATCCACTGCCTGCTCTGGTTCTTCTTTCCAGTCAGGAATTTGACTCTTGCCCGTCTTGTGGAGCAGCTCTAGAACTCTGGATGCAGATGCATCGATGAACGAAGTGTCCACTAGGCCCTGTCGATGAGCCTCAAGAAGATGCTTGCCTCTTCTCCTCACCGGGCCAGGCATTTCAAGATCCAGACTGTTTCGTGCGTGTTAGCTTGAATCGTCTCTGAACCTCAGGATGTCTGCTCACCCGGCCGTCAAGGAGGGCACAACGCTATTGGTACCGAACCAATCGCTCATCACCAAACCATCCCATCCCCATTCGCCACGCAGAATGTCTCTGATGATGTAGTGGTTCGCCGAGCAGAAGTCCCCGTTGATCTTGTTGTATGCGGTCATTATCGACCAAGGGTCGCTGTCACGCACAGCGATTTGGAAAGGCTGGAGATGAATCTCGCGCAGAGCACGCTCTGGAATCTTCTCGTCTATGAAGAATCGACGGTTCTCCTGGTCATTTGCAGCAAAGTGCTTGACACATGCCCCGATGCCGGCTCTTTGGATGGTGTTGATGTACTCGGCGGCAAGCTTGCCCGTCAAGAAGGGGTCTTCGCTGTAGGCCTCAAAGTTGCGTCCGCCGAGTGGCGTTCTCGGGATGCAGACTATGAGTGTTAGCCCATGTTCACGGTTTTTGGGAGTAGCAAACCTCACCAGTTGGCCCAAGTAGAACATCGACACCTTTGCTCTTGGCTTCAGTTATCAGGATTTGTGAGACATCCCTGATGACCTGTTTGTCCCACGTTGCAGCTAGTGATACACTGGTAAACTTGTCAGTCCTCTGCCTTAACATTGTTATGAGAGATGATGCGAACCCAGACGGCAAAGATGCTGCAGTCACTCCATCGACGAAGATGCCTCCGCGGACACCAGTTGGTCCGTCGGACGTCTTGATTCTAGAGATGCGCAACCGCGGGATAGGGTTCGTGCGCCAGAGGTCCTCTCCTGTCAAGAGGAGGACCTTTTCTTCAAGAGTCATCTGCTTCAGCTTCTCCCTGGCAAAAGCCTTTGCATCTTGAGGAGTGCCGGTCACAGGGATGTGGGAGACATCATGGCCCCGACCTGACTTTTCGGTATCGAGCATGTTGTTGGTAGTTCTAAAGTTGAAACTCAAGAAAAGAAACCCTGCTAAAGAGGATTGAAGTTAAGGGTGTCTTTGAACAATGCTCCATTTTGAGGACATTCCATCGTCTCGCAATAAATACTCGAACCGCAGAAGCACATGTCTTAGTATCAACCCCGCGTGATGTTGCGCAGCGAGTGACTCCAACGTGTGGATTTCGACCCATAACCCAACTCCATCGTGGCCGTCGGGGTCAGTCCGTGTCTCCCCGCCCGGGTCGCCCAACAGCTCTAGGGAGGATCACCCAGAGACTCACGATGCTCTTGGCAGAAAAATCGACCAATTGGAAATGAGATGACTTGCAGAGAAACTCCACAATGGCAGGAAGAGGATCGGAGGCAGTCCGTCTCTCCCCGCTCCTCTTTGCACCCTTGCCGTATTAAGCAATAGTACTCTCGACGAGGACGTTGCCAAGACCTGGGGAACTCTTCCCCGCAGAGTTGATCCGGGGTTCGACCAGGAGAACTGTGGTAAGAACCACATCATGGGGCCAGGTCCGACGCCGAATCGTAAGTTCCGAGGTGTAACTTGCAGCTATCGACAAGCCTGGACTACTGGAGATCCTCTCCCTCTTCTCGACTTGTTGGCTGTTTTTCTCACCCCAGCCCCCTTTCCAGAATAGCCTCAGCGCGGTTTTATAAATAGGCCCAACATGTCCCGGTGAAAGAACGCCCAGAATCTCAGGTTCTCACCGTTGCGTCATTCCAAAATCTCCAGAGTCCCCTGCATCCTCGGACGCGATGGACTCCAAATCCGCCGTCTCCCACCACCAGACCGTAGCAGAAATCCTCGCCGCCGACAAACGCTCCGCCCTCGCCTCTCTCACGCCCTCCCTCATCCGACTCTATACCGTCCTCGCGCCGGCTTGTCTTGTCGTCTGCGCGACAAACGGCTACGATGGCTCCGTTCTGACGGGCCTCCAGGGCGTTGCCGCCTGGAACCAGGAGTTCGGCAGCCCCAAGGGGGCCCTCCTCGGCATCACCAGCGCAGCTTACCCCCTCGGCGCGGTCGTCTCCACGCCGTTCTCCGCCATGATCTCCGACCGCTTCGGCAGGAAGTGGTCGATTCTCTCCGGCAGTAGCATCATGATCATCGGCGTTTTGATCCAGTGCCTCAGCCACTCCATCGGGCTATTCATCGGCGGGCGCATCGTCGTCGGCTTCGGCATCACCATGGCTCTCGCAGCGGCGCCAGTGCTCATATCCGAGCTCGCGCACCCCCGACACCGCGTGCTCTTCGGGTCGCTGTACAATACCAGCTTCTACTTGGGGGCCCTGACGGCCGGCTGGGTAGTCTTTGGAAGCATCCGAATCACGGGCTCCTGGGCGTGGCGTCTGCCGACAATGCTCCAAGCCCTCCCGGCACTAATCCAGATGATCTTCGTCTGGTTTCTAGACGAGTCGCCGCGTTGGTTGTGCTACAAGGACCGCGAAGAAGAGGCGCTCAACATCATTGTCAAGCACCACGGCGGCGGAGACCCCAATGACCCGCTCGTCATCGCCGAATTCCACGAAATGAAGGTCGCGCTGCAGCTTGACAAGCAGGTCCAGGACGTGGGGCTGAAGCTCTTCTTCAAGTCGCCCGCGAACCGCAGACGACTCCTCATCTTGATCACACTTGCCGTCTTTGGACAGTGGAGTGGCAACGGTTTAGTTTCTTACTACCTCACGAAAATATTCACCAGCATCGGCATCACAACTCAGCGGGAGCAGACACTGCTCAACGGGGTTATCAGCACCGTCAACTACGGGACCGCGCTCTTTGCGGCGGCTGTCTCGACCAAGATCGGGCGACGCTGGATGTTTGTCGGCGGCGGCATCGCCATGTGGCTCACGTTCTCCTCGTTGACGGCCAGCATCGCTGTGTACAACACGAGGGGGACACCAGCCTCCAGCCAGACTGCCCTGGCATTCATCTTCATCTACTACGCGGCTTTCAACTTGTGCTTGAACCCTTTGCTATTCCTCTACCCTACCGAGATCCTGCCCTTCAGGCTTCGTGCCATGGGCCTCAGCATCCTCGTCTTTGCAAACAAGGCGGCGTCGTTCTTTAACCAGTTCGTGAACCCGATTGGCATGGACTCCCTGGGGTGGAAGTACTACCTCTTCTACGTTGGCTGGCTGGTGGTTGAGATATTGGTTTTCTACTTCCCCTATCCGGAGACCAAGGGTTACAGTTTGGAGCGGATGCAAGAGGTTTTCGGCGAAGAAGTCAAAGATGACATTCCGGAGGAGAAAGGTTCTGTCTTGAATGAAACCAGGGTGGTGGAGCATAAAGAGTAAGAGTAGATGAGAAATCGGTAGAAGGTTGCATTGAGGAAAGATGCAGTTGAATGGGGTCTAATAACAATTGAAGTATGACCATGACACCCCACACCTGTTTATACACATTCGAGTAGAGTATAGAGTCCGTTTGGATGATGCCGACAGATATTTTCAGATGTACGGTTCACGTCCAATGCTCATCTGGGTTCTGTCAACACTTGGTCACTTGACCAGTTACTTGCTTCATCCGATAGATAAACAGCCTCATTGTTCAACGGGGTACAGAAAAAGGAAAGTCTCCGACAAAAACTATGCAAACATGCAAAAGATCTTCATGTCACAGACATGTAAAAATCAACTTCATGGCAGGCCACACGAAGGCTTTAAAAATGAAAAATGAAAGGGACGAGACTCGAACTCGCGCGGGTTGCCCCACCAGGAAACAGATGTTAAGCTGACCTTAACCTGGCGCCATAACCAACTCGGCCACCCTTCCGTTGGTGATCCTCAGAGAAATCTTCGGATCGGATACGGATGCTGGCATTCGCAGGGGAAGGGAACCATAAGGCAACGGTGAAGGAGCGATGTGGGCGCGAAATTAGGGCTATGGAGCTGGATGGAAATTGGTTATCTGGGAGCTCTGCGGTCCCATGCATTCGGGTGATCCACAACGTTTGCATTGACACTCGATGTGGATTCTGTTCGCTGCTGTGGTGGGTCGAGCATAAAACCACAAATGACCAAAGATGAACGACATCCGGGGTCATTGCGCAGACAACATTGATGCAAGCCAATGAGTGTTTGAGAAACGTGTGTTCCATCGAGGTTGTTCCAAGTTCATAGGGCACCTTGTTGTTCGACACTCGAGGCGAGAAAGATTCGGTCTTACATGCTGCTGAAAAGGGTATTACGCCATCCACTGTTCCCAACCCTCGCGGTCTAGGTCGGAGCTAACAGTGATTACCGGGTGGCCAATCACACATAGTCTCGTCCGGCGTTGTCGAGAAAAACTGACGAACCCAACTAGGAAATTAAGCTCGAAAGCATCCATTTCGAGGGATCTCTTCTTCCAAAGCGGAAATTGTATGAATAACCGTATGACTCTCCGCAGGGGGTTTCGCAGCACTATGTCCAAAAGGTGCATTTCACGACAGCTAAGGACCGCAACCCCCAACTGTGATGTGCCTTGATGTTATCCTTTCCAGACTGAAACTGCGAAGCCCAAGTCCACAAGGGTGTTGGATATTCAGTCACTTTGACTATTTCTAGTTTTTAGTGGTTTTTAAGGCAGGTGACTATATTTCTACAGCGTTGCCTAGATTTCAGGATCTGATTACGTGATTTTCGAGGCCGGCATTGGGGACCCCCAACCGCTCAGCCTCTCCAGCTTACCACCCAATTTGATGCGACGTCTGCGAGGCTGGGAGGTAAGGCGACCCCAATGCCAATGCTAGACTGGGGGCGCAGGGCGCTGAAGATGCTTAAATAAGGCCTATTTAAGTAAGCTCTTTCACTCCCTCGTCGGCCGACCGCCCACCACCGGGCACCGGAGTGTGGAGAGATCCCTCCACCGAAGCTGATGTCCCCCAAAGCCGGTCACGATGGGGGCGGCGCAGTGTCGAAAAATGACCACTTGTAGGGAAAGAAGAGCTGCTGAGGCCACCACTTGCACGAGGCTGATACTATCATATGCCATCTTGGGGTTCTATTGTGGGTATAGGGTTGAGAAGTGATGGCGAGAGCGCCATCTGAGATAGAATCGAGATGTGATTGAACTTGAGCGACGGCTGTTCTGACGAAGCTATAAAGCAGACCTTCAACGTCGACTATCGGGTTAGTTTTAGTTGCTCCTCATCAGACATCCATCAAGAACACATCTAGACACATACATCCATTCAGAACATCTCAAGACAAATATCAGCACAACCATCTACCCGAGAATCTCAACAATCACTCAAAATGCATTCCTCCAGCTCGCTCCACATCTTCCTCTTCTTCGCCGCGCTCGGCACCGCACTCGGCACGGCAGTGTCGACTAGGCTCAACGTAACCACCATCGGCACGCACAACGGCAAGTCGCGGTTCGAGTGCTGGCAGCTTGACGCGCCCTTCGTCTCCTCAAACCAGTCCGGCCTCGTGGACACGCAGACGACGGTCCTGGGCGACGTCTCCAGAATGTCGTACAACGTCATCGCGGCCGGCTTCGACAGCGGGTTCCACCCGGCGCCGGCCAACCAGTGAGTCTTTCTCCGCTCTCCTCATGGCGTGCAGTTTGGGATAGAAGCCTAACTCGAGACCAGATGGGTGGTCCTCATCAAGGGGCTGAGCGTCATCACGCTCCCGGGCAACAGCAACGCGACGATCACGACCATGGACGGCGAGTTCGGGCTGCTCTTTGCCACGGACACGGCCGAGCTCAGCAAGCACGGGCACGGGTCCATCTTCCCCGGCACCACGGAGAGCATCGCGCTGCAGATCCCCACCAAGGACGGCGCGATCCCGAAGCACCGCGTGCTCTTCAACGACAAGCCATGCACCGCCAACGAGTACGCGGGGCTCAGGGCTCAGGCAGTGCCGCCGCGCATGCCGCCGGCGGTTCACTCGAAGCGCTCTTTCAGGACGTCTCTGCGGTCCGGCCAGATCTGATGGGACCCGTGGATAGACGGCTGGGAACGGTTACAGGCATATATATCTGCATTGGAGTATCTGGTGGATAGATGATAGACTTGGACTTGTTTTTGCCTCGTAGGCTTTGCATGAATTAACGCCATAACACATTACAACGTTGTGTCCCGTGGAGGCTATGCTGAAGTTAGTCGCTGATGTGGTTGCATGTGAATGTTGTTGTGGTGACCTGATGTCATGCTGTTTCCTTCATAACCGAGAATGCCCCTCGTTTAGTACATACTGCATGCATAGTGTGTGATGGGTATCCGTATCCGTAGATTCCCATCCAAAAGATTAAATATTGGAACCCAAAGAAGCAATATTCATGATCCCCAGCAGGGAAGCTACACTGCCACACGGGCTGGCCCAATCTCCGAAAAAGCCAAGTCTAGAGTCCGCCCAATATGCTCATCCAAATACCGAAAGCGGATGGGGAGCGAGATTGAGCGAGCGAGCGAAGACGAGAAGAACAGCAACTGCAGGTCAGTGCATGAGTCTAATGAACGCACGCGCGGCTCCACCCTCGCTTCCCGGATCCCGCGAGAGTCTAACCCGAGCCGGGCCAAGTTTTTTTCTTCTTGGTTATGATTGGGGTGGTGGTGAATGCAGTTTAGCCTCAGGTGCTGCGCGAACACGATTCGCCCCCGTTCCTGAAGACGCGGAGAAGAAACAAAAGGTAAACAATGAAACGGCGCGGTGCGTTGTGCACTACTACTACAGTCTACTACGCTAACACGCAGCAATGCAATGGCGCCATCAATGCCCGCCACGTCCCTCTCTGCAGCAGCCTCATTCTTACCAACCCAAAAAGCAGAATTTGCAGTCCATCGACTTCAATTCGTCAGTGACCTCACATTCACATGTATGTGCCTTGCGAAATGTTTCCCAGCACGTAAATGTGCCGACATCCCGACACGATAAAAAACAAACATCATTGTGCAATTGGGTATCAACACCACCCCGGTCTAAATTTAGCTCTTACATAGGCTTCCTGCGCCAAGTTTTGTGGGTGCGGGAGAAGGAAAAGTTGGAACAGGTCTGACCCTCCCTCCCCTTGCAGGCTGCAGGAGGGGATGCCGGCTGCTGGGACTCGCTGGGAGCACTCAATACGAGCCGCCAGTGGTCCAGAATTTGTACCGACTGCCCTAGCGCTGCCTCCCCAAGTGGGGTGATCAGCACACCTCATTTCCAACTCCGGGGGATCCCTCCGCCCAATGGGAGCGCGCATTGGGGCGCTGAAGGGAACGCGGCCGTCTTCACCGAGTCAGCACGAGCCCAAACAGGGCACCATGATTCAACCCGCGACACGGCCCGTCGGTGTCACGGTGAGACACGGCTGAAGTGGTGACCACATCACTGACGATATTGGCCAACACTCACAAACGAAACACCTCGGATCATATGTTTGTTGATGGGTGGATTAATCACATTTCCTTCAGTCTATCCTCAGTCTATCCATGATGATACCAGAAACATGTCCATAATGAGAATCAAAATACATCAGCCCTATGCGCTCCGATATTGACCCGCAAACATTGCACTCTCTTAGTACAGGAGGGCGAAGGCACCGGCGACGACGGCCAGGGCAGCGGTGGAGAAGACCTGCACAGCGTTGGCGCCAGAGGCGTCGACGCTGGTGGCAGAGCTGCCGGCCGCACCAGTGGTGGAAGAACCAGAGCCGGAGCCGGAGCTGGAGCCGCCAGTGGCAGAGGGAGAGCCGGTGGAAACGGTGCCGTTAGAGCCGGATCCAGAGCCGGAGCCAGAGCCAGCGCTGCTGCTGGGCTTGGCAGTAGCGGTGCCGGAAGCAGAGGCCGAAGCAGAGGCCGAAGCAGTGCTGCTGGGGGTGTCGAAGGTGGTAGGGCAGGTCAGGTTGAACAAGGGGGTGGTGGACAGGTCCTTGGTGATGGCGAACTTCATGGTGTTGTCGGGGTTGGAGTCGCGGAGGTTGTACCAGAAGGTGGGCGTCTTGTTGAAGAGCTTGCGGCAGCCAACCTCTTGCCAGTACTTCTGGGCGTTCGCAGTGCTGGGCACAGCCTCATCCCACTTCTCACCAGTGACGGGCCAGCCGGTCTCAGTAACCCAAACGGGCTTGCCGCCAACGGTGGTGATGGTGGCGTCGTAGGCCTTGTCGAAGAGGGTACCGGCGTTCTTGATGTCGTTACCCTTGTCGTTCTCGTAGTAAGGGTACTCGTCAACACCGACCCAGTCAATGGCGTCGAGGACGGCCTTGTTGGAGCTGTTTCCCCAGACGTCCCAGGTGTCGACGTGGCCGATGGAGACCTTGGACAGGGTGGTGTCCTTGAAGGCCTTCTTGAAGTCCTCGATAAAGCCGACGAGGACCTTGGGGTCGGCACCGACTCCGGACTTGTTCTTGACACCAGTGAACGAGTTGCGGTACAGGTCCTCGGAGCCGATGGAGGCGCCGATGATGAGGTCCGTCAGCTTGGTGCCGTACTTCTCGACAGCCTTCTTGAGGGCGCTGATCTCCTTGTCGATGTTGTCAGTGCCAGAGGCCCAGACACCGAGGAGGATCTTGGTCTTGGTGTCGATGGCAGCCTCGAAGGCCTCGGTGGGGTCGTCGGTGGAGTAGGCCTGGACGTTGGTGTACAGGCGGACGGCGTTGAAGTCGCCGGGGGCGCCGACAAGGCCCTGGGCGGTCTTGAACTCGGCCTCGAAGTCGGCCTTGAACTTGGCAGAGCGGTCGGCCTTGGTGGCGCCGGAGTTGAAGCCCAGGTAGTTCTCGGCGCTGGCAGTGGCAGCGAGAGCGCTGAGGGCAGCGACGGACAGAGAGTACTTCATTTTGATGGATTAGATGTATCTGGTAAGAATCGATCGGTCGGGCTCGTAATACGGATAGTAGTAAACTCCCAGGGGCGGATTAAAGCTCGGGAGTGCTGTGGTTGGTCAGAGACTGATTGGCAGTGACAAATAAAAAGAGTGTATGACAGTTGGACGTTGTCGTCGTTGGACCAAAAAGAATGACTGGAAAGAAAGAATGTGCAGGTCCAAGAGGCAACGACGGTGGGACGAGGCCGAGTATTAAACACGAGAAGTCGGGAGTCCGAAGTGGGTATTGAGATGAATGAGGTGAAGAGGAGAGAGGGAAAACAATGACGGTCGTATTGGCACGTCACGAAATTAAGGAGGTCCCGGCCAGGGGGGCGTGCGGGGTCACGTGAAATCAACGGGGGCCTCGGGGGACTGCCGGGGGGCTCCTTGGGGACGCCCGGGGTGCTTTCCAGCGCCAGTCCACTGTCCAAGTTTGTTTTCCGGGGCTGAGCTGAGGGCTGAATTGGAGCGCTGGCCACTGGGGACACTCCACCTGTGCTGGCCGATCGGCCAAGCTGGCGGTGAATGTTGCCCTGTCCAGGCTCTGGAGGCAATTGGTTGCCCTGTATTGTGAATGGCAGCATCGATGCATCCGCTGCACCGCTGACGCAGGGGAACGGACGCTGCATTGACGCTTATTCAGTGTCGTACATATGTCATCCCATATTTTGCTTTTCCCACCCAGCGGCAGTTGGTCTCTGCCAATACATGCCAAAGCTGCATCCCCGAAGCCATCCAATCTTCCTTCGAGGCACAGTTCGTTTGGTGCCAGTGTGTCACAGACATCCGCCGCCTCAGACGATCATGGAGCATTGGCGGATGCGGCGCCTTGGCTCAATCACCACTTTCGCTTCTCCTCCAACTTGCTCTGCGACGTCAGTTAGACAGTATACAGCCGAAATTTTATCCTTTCAACGTTGAAACGGAAAGACGTTAGGCGCCACCGACAAGTTTTCACTTAATTTAAGCCTTCCGCCGACGATGAGACATGTGCTTTGTCGCTGCGGTCGGGAGACGCAGCTTTCGTATAGATGCATATCCGCCACCGATATGTACCTATTATGGTCATAAATTGACTAAGTAGCTCATCCACCTCCCTTGCATTTACACATCCATTGATGCGTGCTTGCATTCATTCCTCTCCCATAGGCGTCTCTCGGTCTGTCCAGCGTCTCGAAATCTTTTAAGAAACATCATTTTTCAGTAATAAACAATATCAGTTTCAGAGGTCTTCTAGGGATTGGCAGGCCAACATCTTCCACTTCTCACCTACCGATGGTTCCTAGAAAACACATGTGTGACTCTTCTAGAGAAGATGAATTAAAAACATCTCGCTCTTCAATGTATCATTGAGTAATCTGTCAATCTCAGCGACTCAAGGTGACCGAATTATTGGTGGCATGGTCCGAAGCCCGACATGCAGCACCGTTCGGCGTCATTTGGCTTTGGGGGAACGGCAAAGTGGAATAATCCCAGGGCTTTTAACACATCTTATTCTCGGTGTTGGGAACATTAAGAGGTCTCTACCAACTCAAGGAGCTATATTATTTTCTTCGCAGCCGTGATGGTACGCATCATTCTACTACCCGTGTACTGAGTGAGCATTTTAGGAATTACACGTCTCGCAAACATCGTGTCTTTCTCCTTACCAAGTTGAAGATGAGGTATAACCCCAAGTGGTATTCTCATCCATGGATCCTTTAAATGAATGTAAGTCCTATTGTCGAGAACGGGGATATTTCCCCCCTTTTCCCTCCTCCAGATGTCTGTCACCAACTTCCCTCTCGCCTAATTTTTCTTGGCATCTGCTGTTAGCGAAATAGGTGATACATCACCAAGATCCTTAACAGCTAAAAACTCTTCACCTCTCCCTCCCGGAGCCCTCCCGCGATGGCCTCACAGCCTCCGGCGAGCACCGAACTACAGCCGGCCCCTCCGGCCAGCCCTGATCGGGGCTCTAAGTCACCTCCAAAGTCAAACACTACCTCAAAGGCTAAACACCGCCGTAACAATGAGGCCCAGCCACTCCGGCCTAGCCTCGTGGGAAGCCAGCCCTATCCTTCTAATAACGCCCCCTTAACAGCAAAGGGGCCATCGACCACAAGCAGAATAGCTGCTGGATCTGTCCAAGCTGCCCTCGACGAACAGACCAGACTCTTCGAGGCCAGAAAGGACGTCTTTCTGACCATTGCCCAGTCTATTGATAATATGGTTTCCAGTTTTGAGGAACACAAAAAGCAGATTACGAAGGAAACTACAACTTATGTAGTCCAGGCCCTGAAAAGGCTCATGAACAAGGAAGTGGTATCTATGTCCTAGGCCTCTGTTGTGGCCTCGGTCCCAGTTATAACCCGGACTATAGTCCCTACCGCCCCAACCATAACCCAGGCTAAAGCCCAGGCCCCGGCACTAGGCCAGGCCTTAACCTTACCCTAGGTCTAGCCCTAACCGAAGGAGGACCTTAGGGTCCTTATTTGTATCCCCGAAGAAGGCTTAGAAGCTATTAGGAAGTGTACCCCTTTCGTTTTACGCCGGAAAGCCTGCTAGGCCCTAGGCCTCCAACTGGCAGATATCCCTTAGACCTATTATATTACAACTGGTCTCGTATTAAGGCCACTTAGTAAACAAGCCCGGTAAGATATACTCTTAAAGAAGTAAGAACTAGCAGACTGTTTTGGGGCTTATAAAGTAGAGACCCCTATTAAGTGGTTTACTTATGTGGTCCTACGCTACCCAGCTAAGTTATGGGGTATTAATGGGGATAAACTCGATCCTGCTGCTTAAATTAAAGAGGAGGTCTTTGCTTAAATAAGGTGAAGGCCTATTAGGGTTAGACAGTCTTAACTAGGCCTTAACCCTATTACTAATAAAGTCTCCTAGGTGATCTCTTTCTCGGTTGAGGTACCTCCCTTTAGATTATTCAATTAAAGTAGTAGGTCCCAACTGATCCGGAAGAAAAAGACCCTGACTAGGCATGACCCTGGTTACTAGGGATATTACTTAAACCGATTCTATAACCGTTAATCACTTTATAATAACTGTAATAAATTAATAAACTCCTACGAGACTAATCCCTGTACAGCTAACCCGCAGTGTGTAAACTGCTATGGACCGTTCTAAGTTGGGCATAAGGGCTGCCTAGTAGGGCTCCTAGCTATTAACGGCTCCCTAACCCTCCTAGGCCGAAAGGAATGGGATCGGATCCGGAAGGCTGGAAAGAAGGCCTATAACGCCGTTCACCAGCCCAGCTAGATAGCCTCTCAAAGTACCCCCCAGTAACCCACTAATAGCCTAGCCCCTAGCTATAGCCAATAACCTGGATCTAAACGCCTACGTATTAGAACCCCTTCTCAGAGTTCTATTGTCTGCTTTGGCGATGAAGACACTTTTAGTACTATGGACGAAGATGAGGCTGAAGACTCTGAGGCCCCACTTCTAAATAACCGACTTATTCTAATTCCTACCTCTAGGAGCCAGAGGGTAGCTCAGAAACCAGACTATAACGTTGCTAATGCCTACACCCACCTTGACCTCGATTCGGAGGCGTAGGCCGAAAAAGGCCCCCCCACGGGTACTACGCGTAGCCCAATGTAACGTGGGGAAAAAGCCCCCAGCACATACGGCTTTCCTAAAGCTCTGCTGGGCTGATAAGGTTAATATAATACTTATCCAGGAGCCCTGGATAGGCTTCACCAACGGAATACAAATCAATACACACCCTAGGTTCAATTCCTATATTCCAATAGATTTCTAGAATAGCAGGGAAACAAGGCCCAGGGTGATAACTTATATACGGAAAGGGATAAGGCTACAAATACAACAACAAAGGCCTATCTCGACAAGGGATATCCTATGGTTAAAAGTTAACAATGTTACTATTATAAACGTCTATAGATAACCAGGCGATCCTTATAACTATACAATGACCACTATCCTAGGATACCAACCACCAGCACAAGCCCTTATAACTAGGGATTTTAATACCCACCACTACTCCTAGGAACCTAGATCTATTAGCCGGAACAGGGGAGACGATCTAGCTAACTAGGTGGACAACTATAGCCTCTCCTTTATTGGAGAAGTAGGGGTTCCAACTTACACCCGTGGTCACGTTCTGGATTTAACCTTCTCAAATATCCCACTTATACACATAAGACCTTGTCCACACTTACACCCAGGAGCCGATCACCAGCTTATTAAGACCACTATCCCTCTTAATAATAACAATAACTAACAACAAACATACCAGCCAGGGCTAATATCTATCCCGGATTCGGCCCTCCCTCGGTTTAATGACCTAATCAGAATAGGGGCCTTAGCCCTACTTACTCTTAAGGACCAGCTTACCCTAGCCGAGTTAGATACCCAGGTTAGCCGGATAATCAGCTTATTCTCAATAACTATCTAAGTAATAGGGAAGAGATAACAAAACCAAGGTAAGGGGGCCCCTTGGTGGACAGAAGAGTGCTCTAAAGCCCACTAATCCTATCTCAAAGCCCGTAACCAACAAGCCCCGGAACCAGAGCCGGCCTTGGCCTCACCACCCCCTACTTCTGAGGAGTAAAAGGCCTTTTTGGATACGGTTAGAAAGGCGAAACGGGCTTATTAGACTATAAAAATTAAAAAGATTTTATCTAATAAGGACCTATACAAAATAATGGGTTAGCGTAAGGCTAGCCTAGTAGTCAAAACCCCCCCCTTAGTAGTTGAGGGCCAGATATACGATAATAGCTAGGATAAGGCCCAAGCCCTACAAAAGGCCCTACTAAAGAGGTTCAACGATGCGGATAACTTACCTAAAAACCCCTTCAGCGTGGCCACGGTCCCAAAACGACAAATACCCTGGCAGGCTACGATTAGCCAGGAGGAAATAAGCACAACCACCCTAACAAAGACTACGACACCTAGTATCAACGGAATCACCATAAGACTACTTAAGGCCTACTAGGACTCTATATCCGAGCCGGTTCAACTACTCTTCCAGGCCTATATCCAAACTAGCTACTACCCCCGGCCCTTCCGTAGAGCGGAGGTTATTATGATCTAAAAGCCTAGAAAGACCGATTTCTCAAAGGCTAGATCCTGGCGGCCGATCTCCCTATTATCCTGCTTAGGCAAAGGGCTCGAAAGGCTAATTACTAGAAGAATAGCCTACCTTACTATCCTAAAAGGGGTAACCAGTCCACAACAAATAAGGGCATTACTAAGCAGGGCAGTTACTGTCGGAATGTCCACGCCGGACTGGCGCCACCTGTTGCCGCCTATCGCCCATTGGCCCGGTTAGCGAGCCAATCAGAAGGCAGGAATCGGTTTTAGATCGGCAGCGTCAGATCGCTGCCGTAGGCCCGATTCCTTCCTTCAACAACAACAAAGCAGATACGACGAATATATCGTTATTTGCCCACCTTCCATACTAGGCCTAGTAAAGTAAATCCAACACTGATCAGTGGTTAAATACCACTTCCACAGATTAGTAAGGTGAACCTTTTACTAGAAGAGGTAATATTACGAAGTCCCGGGACAGAATAGCCCGTCCAACGGATCTCACAATATTCGCATTATAGGAAGAATCTATGATACCCTCGGTTAGTGATACGATTAACAATAGGATACCGTAGGAGCTTCCCAGGAGTCCATACAAAGTCACTAGAACAACAAATTCCGCTTAACGTAACGGAATACGACCTCTACGTCCATTATACACAGCTCACAACGAAAATCTCGTAATTAATAGCAATACAAAGCGCCCTCGCACTTCCATCGCCGACTTTCACTCTCAACGAGAAGCCATCTATTATAATTAACACCCCCTCCTTTTTTAGACGCTGCTCTATTACCTCGTAACTATGGAAACACCTCGGAATTAGTACTCGAAAAGCTAACCCTCATAAGAACCCCGACTTCACCGTCGTCGCCGTCGCCACTCACTCCTACCTCTAAAGTAGTGACCCTGAATACCTAGTGAACATAATACTAAAAACGATAACCCCACCTTCTAATTATATCCATAAAAGAGAGCCGGTAACCGATACCGAGATTAGAGCGACCTACTAAGGACACAACATCCAATACTCGAAGGGCTGAATTCAATGAGAACCCCGACTTTACTATCGTCGTCCCTGCCCCTAGAGACGACCTAGACGCGGATACATAACCAAAAACAACACTAAAAGAAAGAAGACTCCCTTCTTATACTACTCATCAGAAGTAGTATTCCATAAATACTAAGTAGTAATTCACCTAATGAATAGTATACACCCTTAAAGCTACAACTTAGAGGAAACGCCCCGTGTTCAAAACGTCGTTAACCTTACTTTTATATACTAAAATATCTATTAAAATATCGGGAAACGACCTAACTATAGCGAATCCGACCCCGGAGGAGGTCCAGGATACTTAGGACCCTCCATAAAAAAAGACGGTAAGAGTACTAACCCCCGCTAATACTCAGAGTCGAATAATAAACAACTCCTTAGTCCCACTACTAACAAAATACAAAAGGGAGGTCAACCTTCACGAATAGGGACTATAGGCCAGGTACAGGCCAGAAGAGGCAACTCTCGAGTCTAACCCAAAATCAGCAGCAATAGTAATAGTATTCCTTATCGAAATATGGACCGCGGAAAGCACTATTAACCATAACCTAAAAGCAGAATTTAAATTAGACTTCGAAAACTAGACCCAAATTACGTTTAATATCCTTAAAACCCAAGTAGTGAGAAGATTATACGACTTCCTACTCTACTATAATATATTTATCCCTATAAAAAAACAGAGGATCCTAATTGAACTCTTTAACCTTAAGGAGACCCTAATTCTATACTACTAGACCTAGGAAAAAGTCAACGAAATCAACTTCAAAAACCCGTTTTTTAGGAAGCTTATAGAGGACCCAGTCCTCTATAAGGAATTAACGAGGAAATGGGTATTACTATTATTTAAATCCCATCTAAAAGAGATCATAACGCAGAAGAACTCCCTATAAGCACCGCCACCCTTAGAGAGAGCGGGAATAAACTAAGCCTACACCGGGCTATGCCCTTAGAATTAGCTACAACTACTTAAATAACCCATATTTACCTAAGAACTATCGGATTAAGAAGAACACTACACCATAAACGAGATTAGTAAAACAGTAACTCTTTAATAACAAAGTATGCTCATTAAGGTATATACTAATAATATAAGGTATAATGGTGAGAAATTCGATGTCCTTAACACCAAATTCTACATCTTCCTCAAAGCTTACAAAAAAATTAAAGTTAACTATTATACAATAGTTAACCTATTCCCTATAATACTAAAAAGGAGAATTTCTTAGTTCTACTATGGTTATATTAGTGGTACGCCGATTACTTAGTCAATAAAGGAGGTAATTGATAAACTACAGTGCCACTTTAAAGGAGACTAACACCACTAAGCCTACATTATTAATTAGAACAAAGTAAATCTTAATAAGGTTATTTAGAAGAACCCTAAGAAGACAAAGGTTAAGGCTCTAGAGACCCTCTTTAACGACCTAATAAATCTCTAGTAAGTTCTCACATTATACTACTAAGGAGACCAGGTCCTAAAGGACAAACTAATCGGAGCTACTATCTCTGTAAAAGAGTACTACTCTACTAACCTAACCGGAGCAAATATAATAGAGGAGTTCTATAACGTAATAAGGATAAGCTTTAATTTAGAGGAAAAAAGAAGAGATACTTATTATTAACACTTTACATTAAAAATAGAGTTAGACGAGCAGTTCTGGACTAACTAATGCTATAACGGAAAAGGGCGAAGTAACTATTACGGAGGTCACCAACAGCAGTAAGGATACCCTCATAATAACAAGAAGTACTACGTCTATGGTAGGGAAGGGTGTTAGTTTACGAAACACTCTATAAAGGAGAGAAGTAAAGTGTATAAATACTTTAGATTAAATAAGGACGTCTCCGACGCCTCTCCTAAAGTATACGGCCGCTTCCTCGTTGAATACAAGGGAGATGAAGTGCTCAATGACGAGGATACTAGGGACGAGGAAGATCTAAGCTAATACCTTACTAGTGCTGCCCTTAACGAGGAAAATAAGCATAATAACGAATTCTATGTCTTATTCTTTGGTTATACCACTATTCTGGTTAGCGAAGACCTTGCTTAAACCCTGAATAACTAAGCCGCCTACTACGCTATTACGGGGAAGGATATTTACGGTATACCCGCAAAGTTACTAGTTTACGAGGTGTTTACTAGTGATGACCGCTACGTAGTGATAATTTTCTAGGGTATTATACTTAATATAAGAGTAGCCGGCGTTTCCATAACTGGATACCCTTAATTCCTTACTCTATAAAAGATCGATACTACTGTGAAACTCAATACCTCTAAAGTAGGCTAAACAAGCATTACCTTCGAAGACAACCCTCCGATACCCTCTATAGGGCTAACCTATGTGAATTCACCCTTCGGACAACTACCCTTCCACATTATGAACACTAGTACACTATTCTTACTCTATCTAAGAGATATAGATAACTTAGGGATCCATTTCGATAACATCCATAACTTCCTCCAATAAGGAGACGTGAAGGTCCCTATTATACGTAAATGGGGGTATCCGTGGATACTTATATACTCTCTAGAACAAAGTTTTACATAGAATCACCTCATAAACACGGAATTACGCAGAATCCACCATCGTTTCGGCCACCCATTAGTACAAAGGCTTTATATAATCCTGAAGAGAGCCGGCAACGACGTAACGTTCAAAGCAATCCAGAAGCTCATAAAGCACTACTACCAGTGCTAAATAAATAGACGAGCTCTAAGGAAATTCAAATTCACCCTTAGAAATAATATGGACTTTAATTATAAGGTTATTATTAATATCTTTTACTTAAAAGGGAACAAACCCGTAATCCATATCGTTAATATAACCACTTCCTTTAATGTAACCAGGTTTCTGGAAAACGTTAACACAAAGTACACCTAGGAAATACTATGCGAATACTGGATTGATACCTACCTTGGACCCCCTAATTAGATCGTTATGGACACTAGTAGAAACTTCAGCTCTAAGGAATTCAGGAATTTAGTGAGATCTATAACGATCAAAGTTAAAAAGGTGCCCGTTAAAGCCCACAACAGCATCGGGAAGGTAAAGTAATACTACGCACCCCTACGATAAGCATATAATATTATCCACTAAGAATCCCCTTTTACACCACCGAAAATCGCCCTATAAAGCATAATTAAAGTAATTAATAATACGGTTAACCTAAATAGTCTTATCCTAACCCTACTCATCTTTGGAGTATACCCACACATAAATATAAACTCACCATTATCACCAAAAATACAATAATACACAGAAACTACGCGGAAGGCCATGGCGAAGTTGCGAAAGATTTACGTAGAACGCATAATAGTTAACACTCTCGTAATAAGAAACGGCCTAAATACGGTCCTTATACGAGATTTACCATTATAATCGAAAATTATCGTTTAGTATAAAAGAAGGGGCTGGATAGGCCTATATACACTCCTCGTTAATAAAGGTGAAGATTATGTTATCCAATTACCCTCTAAACTAAAAACTTTTAGGTTTATTATTATTAAACCCTTTTTAGAGGATAATGATGAGAATACGGTCCCAGAGATACTAAGAAATAACGAGGAAAAGGAAGTCTAAGATGAGATTATTATTTAGACGGATATACTACCCCTAAAGGAAGAGTTAGTGCCACCACCTCGACGCCCGAAAAGTAGACCACGGAAGAACGCCCAGATCAACCTCTTAGTAGAAGTTGACGCCTTTAACGACGCTAAAAGCAAGGCCACAATAATAGCCGCATTTATAAGCACCAAGGAAGAGGCAGATCACGCCCTTATACTCGAGCTACACAAAAAGGGTATAATCAAAGCCCTAGGACCCCCGTTTAAGGAGTCTACTAAGAAGGAGATCGACGCCCTAATTAAACGAGGAGTTTTTAAATTCACTTAGTATAATAAAGAAAAACATAAAGGGATATGTATATTCTACTTAAGGATCGTCAACAAAGTGAAGGGCAAAATAAAGATGCCTTACGAAAAGTCTAAACTTATTATTCAGGGATACGCAGACGACGACAAAGAGGCTATCCTCACATAATCTCTAATTATTCAGAGCACTAATCAGAGACTAATTCTCACTATCGCTCTATCTCTCATCCAAAAGGAGGGCTATTCACTATAAATAAGAAATATCACTTAGGTGTACACCTAATCCACAATAAAGCTCAAAAGGACGATCCTCACAAAATTACTAAACCAAATAAAGAAAAATTACCCTCTAAGAACCATCATAACCATCGTACAACTATTATACAACATCACAAAAGCCGGAACCCACTAATACATAACATACAATAAACACCACAAAAAAAAGCTCCAAATAAGGACTTCTACGTATAACCCCTACTTACTATTACTAAACAACAAAAACGAGAACTTCGCAATAATCAGCATATAAACTAATAATATTATCGGCCTAAATAACAAGACCTTCACTCAACAAAAAAACAAAGAACTCCAAAAAGTGACGTTCACAGTAAAGGAGAAATAATACCTCTCCACTAAAACACTAATCATATTCAACAGAGGGATCATCTTAACTAATAAAAAAGCCATCTTCCTATACCTAAAGGACCAGGGAGCGAAAATACACTTAGTTAACGCTAAGTCCACTACTACGAAGGAGTAGTATATTGAGCAACGCACTAAAAGCGCATACACCACCTTAAAGTGCTAACCAAAGGCAACGTTTAATCTATCCATAGTAGTATAGCACCGAGAAGTGACGTTAAAGTAGATTAAAACTCTGAATTGACACCTACTATAGCAAATGGAGTACCCAGACCAAGGCCTCATTTATGTACCCCTTAATTTAATTACCACTAAGTTCTTTGTTTTTATTAATAGCTCCTTTACTAATAACAGCGACCTAATATCCTAGCTCGGATTTATGATCCTCCTCGTAAATAAGACCAGAGGAGAAGAGGATTTTATAATAAAAGGAAATATTATCCACTATTCCTTAATAAAATCTAAAAGAGTTATAAGGAGCGTCCTCGTATCCGAGATATATAAAATGGTTATTAGTGTTAATATGGCCTATGCCCTCTCTATGACCCTAAAGATTATAATTAATAGGCTCCGAATACCTACGATCCCGACCATCGTGTATACTAACTTATACTTATTCTATAAGTATTTTATTAAATTTAGAACTATAAAAGAGAAACACTTAATAATCGATATTATAGTGTTAAGGTAGTTTTATAAGAGATGAGAATTATACAAAATCCGATAAATCCACGGAGACAATAACCCTACTAACAGCTTAATAAAGGTTACACTAAACTAAGCCCTCGTAAAGCTTATCGAGGAGGCAAAAGCGAAGATTAGGATAAAGGGATGGGTTATAAGACCCTAAGGAGTGCCTATAATACCGAGTAAGAGGAGGAATATAAAAGAGATTAGGGGATATAGGAGGAATACCACTACCATCGCCAGCGATGGCGAGCCGGACTTTGCCCGTAGCTAGCTACGGGATATACTCGTTTCTGCTGAAGGCGGTATAACCGAAAACAGCACTTCTGCCGCTTCCGACCACCTTACACACTCGTTCCGTCTATTATTTTTTATCGCGTTTTAAGTAATTTGGTGCCCGCACCGAATAATACTCAATTTTTACTCGTTATTTAAAAAAAGGGCGATTTATAGTAAAAGAGATAGTTGCTAGTGTCGGAATGTCCACGCCGGACTAACGCCACCTATTACCACCTATCGCCTATTAGCCCGGTTAACGAGCTAATCAGAAGGCAGGAATCGGTTTTAGATCGGCAACGTCAGATCGCTGCCGTAGGCCCGATTCCTTCCTTCAACAACAACAGAGCAGATACGACGAATATATCGTTATTTGCCCACCTTCCACACTAGGCCTAGTGGAGTGAATCCAACAGTTACCGACCTAACTACCTATTTTACCCACGATATCGAACAGGCCCTCGATAGGGGGCGTACCACCACGCTAACAACGATGGATGTGAAGGGGGCTTTTGACTCCGTTCTCCGGAACCACCTTATTATCAGATTATGGCAACAAGGCTGGCCTAATAGCCTGATCAGGCTGATTTATGCATTTATATCAGACCGTACTGCTAGGGTCAGGCTAGAGGAGATAACAACAGAGGACTCCCCTCTAACCTATGGGCTACCCTAGGGCTCCCCATTATCACCTATTCTCTTCTTATTTTATATTACTGAGATCCTAGTAGAGAACCCAAGACTTCGTTTTGGATATACGGATGATATAGGCCTCCTAGCCACTAGCCAATCCCTTGAGGAGAATACGGTGTCCTTAAACCAGGAGATCACCCAAATCCTAAATTAGGGTATTGATAATAAGGTCTCTTTTAACCTAGTAAAGTGTGAGGCTATCCACTTTATTAGGAAGTATAAACAACCAAAAGATCTACCAGGGATCAAAGCTAAGGATCTGGAAATCAAAGCGTTAACTAAGCCTGTTCACTAACTAGGGATCTAGTTTAATAGAAGGCTCTCTTTCTGACACCACATCGAAACAAGGGTAGTTATAGCGAAAAAGGCAGCCCAGCATTTAGGGCATCTAATAAACACAAAAAGAGGGATCCCAGCGGCTGCTGCGCGGAAAGTAGTCGTCATATACGTCCTCCTAACCGCCCTATTCGGATCCGAAACCTAGTTCAGGGAGCTAACCAAGCCAGCTCTAAGCAACAACGCCGCCCCCCAGGGAGGGATAATTAATATAGGCCAGAAGGGCCTCGTCTAAAAGGTTAATAAGGTCATCACAACAACGGCCCGGGCCATCCTTCTAATCTAAAAAATAACCCTAATAAGTAGCCTCTTAAGAAATGCCGGCCTACTTACCGGGAAAGTGGCCCTAAAAGGGGTACGCCTATATTTCGTAATACACCTACAAAAAGTTAATTAATAACACCCACTAGTCCTAAGGCTCTCATAACAAGGGAGGCAGTAAACACGGCTTCAACGGACAGCAGGCCTCATCTCAAGGGCCCCAAGGCCAGCACTACTCCAACCACAATACCTCACAAGGTCACAAGACCTAATAGTCCTACAGACAAAGGAGAAGGCTGCGAAGGCCTTTCAAAACTGGCTGAAAACCGTCCCAGATAACCATATAGTTATTTATTCAGACGGCTCGAAAGCATTTAACGGTACCACAGGATATGGGTTTATTATATACAAAGGAAAAAGACGTATAACCCAGGGCTATGGTCGACTTAGCCTAGCAGAAGTGTTTGACGGCGAGGCTGAAGGAGCGAGGGCAGGGCTCCAGCGGGCCCTCCTTACATCCCAAGGCCAGCTAATCCACATCTGTATTAACAATACCAGTATTATCCAGGGGATACGGGGCGAAGCTCTAAACTCCTCACAAACGGCCTTCCTCGAGATCCACGAGGCGGCTAGGATATACAATATATATACCCACTAGGCCCCAAGGTATCAGGGGATAAAAGAAAACAAAGAAGTAGACCACCTAACTAAGCAGGGTACAACACTCCCAGTGCCCTTAGGCCAACTAGCAACCCTAGTAGGGATCAAACGACTCGTTAAAAAACGGATACGAGCCCAATATACACAATGGTAGCACAAGGAGGCAACGGATCGATACGCCCAGCTAGGGCTCGAGGCTACCCTAACCTGCCCCCCGGAACTGGCCCTTCCACGGGCCACGCTATATCACCTCCTAGTAGCCCGATCAGGCCACGGAGACTTCGAGGAATACCATCAACGCTTTAACCACAACGAAGCCCTACTTACCTGCTCTTACGGGGAAGCAAAGGAAATAAATCACTTAGTCTACTACTAAAAAACCCTAGCGAGGAGGCAACGGTGGCTTATCCTCCACCCTTCTAGTTCGTCAGAGCCTATAGGACCTATGGGATCCCTCGAGTAATACTTCAAGGGTCTAATCACCGATCCTAAAAGCTTTAAGGCCTTCCTGCGTGTAACAGACTTCTTCCAAAAGATCTGCCCACGCTATTAGGGGCCAGCCTCCGGCTGGGCCCTAAAACAACCAACCTACCCTATAAAGGGGACCAAATAGGAAGTAAAAGAACTAGAGGAACCAGCGGGATCCAGGGACAGATTGAACGCATAGTAGCCAATAGGCAAGATTTGGAGGACGCTTGGTAAGGGCTGTATACTGTAGAGTAGGTAGTCTGAGCCTGCGGCTCTCCACGCCACATACCCCTCGGGAGGTCTGCCGCAAGGGCTACGCCCTTGCCGCCATGGCGTTAAATACAACAACAACAACAACAAATGTCTGTCACTACTGACCTTCTCGGCCTCGTAGCCCCCGCCTCTTCTACCCCCATTGAACGACGCAGAAAAGTTTTGCTCATTACTTTCAACTTCCAAGATCACACGATACGTTCTTGGATAGTCAAGAGGCTCTGCGGTTATCGAGATCGACCCATCCCAGCAACGCCGTTTCTACCCCACAACAACGTCAGTTGAAGTCGATCACCCAAGCTGCGGGTGCACCATCAGCATGATATCATCGGTCTCTCGCTTCTGTGAAACACGAAACACAAAGCACAAATTCAAACCAGAAGTCAAACACGGTATTCAATCTTTAATCATTCTGTTTCTCAGTGAAACCGTCAGACAGCTCTAGTCTTAACAAAATCGAACCTGATCCGGTCAAAATGGAACCCCAGCTGCCGAACAAGACCGAGCTCCGCGAGCAGGCCGCCGATGGCAGGCTCATCACCAAGACCGAGGCCGCAACCATCGCCTCGGCCGAGTCGGACGTGACGGGATTCGGACCCATCAAGGGCGGCGCGGCGGCCACGGCGCAGAGCTTGCACGACAAGCAGCAGAACTTTGTCGCCAAGGCGGGGGAGGTCGCGCGCAAGCCAGCGGACGAGATCACAAAGGAAGACGCCGCAAAGGTGCAAAGCGCAGAGGTAAGCGTGCCACTGTACTGGAAAGAATTCTTCGAAACCGGGAGATCTGACTCATTTAAATAGTCGCGCGTACTCGGAGGCCGTCCGCCAAAGGGGTCCGCATCTGCGGCCGCACAGTCACTTGCGGACGAAAACGCCAAAACGCATGCAGAGTGAAGGACTGGAGACAGCTGAGTCGGCAAGGTCATGTGGTAGTGTAATAAGAACCCAACAATTTTTCTTCTCCGAAGCTTCTCAATGTGCCACATTTCCACTTTTGTCGATCCATCAAGTCGACTGGGTTTCCATCTTTTCGCTCGAGAAGTCCATGCCGTGAGGCATTTGGCAAGTATGCGCAGCCGATTGTTGGAGAATAGTTACCAACAAGGTACGTGATTTCCACAACAATGGTCAATGCCCCGTTTGAAGGCAACTGCAGCCCATTATGTGTCGTGACTAGGACTTGATGGGCTGAAACCATACTCTGTAAAAACTTGTGCGGACAGGCATCGTGACATTGAGACATAGCAAGAAGAAGTCTGGTCTCAGGCGGAATATAAGTAGTCGTGTATGCCCCCATGTCTCAGGTAGTTTCACAATATCAGGACATTATTTTATGTACTCCTTCGACCAAAGATGCAAATCACCAAGCCCTTCTCGCAACTGTCTCTGACCAGCAAGGCTGCCCATCCAACTGTCGCTATTCAACCAAGAAGGCCGGCGCCACCGCCAGACACTTCTCCCCAGAAAACGAGAAACATGAAGAAGCCAATCTACAACACCTTCTTCTGCCAGACACCGTGGCAGTATTCTCTGGGTGAGCACTTCCTGATTCTCGACGTCATCTCGAGATGCTGGTACTACGCCAACATCGCACAATACAAGGATTCCTTCACGTTGGAAGACTATCTTTTAGCCATGAAGGCTTTCGATAGGCTTCATCCTGCTATTGTCGGGTTCATGCGGGGGATGGACGAGGAGTACGACCACATGCACATACCGGAGGTGCGCAGGCTACGGGCGAGGATGCGCGTGTGGTGGCCTGCCATTGAGGCATATCACATTGAACTTTTCGGCTTCGACATTGACGGCATGCCCCAACCTGCCGGGTCCGCTCATAAGCAAATGGTTGCATAAGCACATTGGCCACGACACCGGGGCTCATGTGAACCGAGACGTGGTCGACCGGGCTCCCGCATGGCGTCCTATTCTGGATAACAGACCCTGCTTTCGGAAACGACAACTGCAAGTGACTCCGGCCACTAGAGTCTATGTCACCTTGATACAAAGTCTCCGTACGCCCAATGACAGGAGGAGTGGACACGGAATACAAGTTCGTGGCGAAGCCGACATTCCTGACACCACTTTCAGGCTCCCGGATAATTAAGGTGTGGCTTCAAAGTCTTCCCAAGATCACCACGCCAAACCGTTGTTTTATGGAGTTTTATGGAGTCTTATGGAGCGCGGCACAAACTTGATCCCCAATCTCGTGGACTCAGAAGCACGTATAGATAGTTCTCAACCTCTCAAGGGGCCTATACAACCAGAACCTCCTCTTAAACCTTCGAGACGCTGCCCCATCCTGACGTGATAACTACCTAGTTTCTCCATTTCTAACTTTTCAACCAATGAAGTTCCGACAGGTCATTGGACTTGTGTCCGCCCGCCACGTCGGTGACTACCTACATGTAACTCTCAAGGCTCCATGGAGCCGAGTCCCTGAAACTAATGGGGCGATAATTAACAGCGCCGACAAGTACCACAAACTCAACTCCACGTGTCCTGGGAACCCTTTTGCAGGAAAGCCGTACTTCCAAGCCTCGGTCGCTGAACCCCACTCTTACGGCCGTCGCTGGTCTTGCGGAAGGCAAACAGGGTGCGCGTCATCGGCAAGTTAGCCTCAGTCCGGAATACTGCTGACCGGCAGCTTACAGCAGAGACTGTAAAGCCACGGGCTAGTCGAGCATACATGAGCTTTCTAACCCGCATGCGGAAACAGATGGTAATTTAAGGTCTCTTGGTCAGGTTTCTCTTCACAGCTCTGCTGATCCCAGACAATGCTGTTATTGCATCCGCACAGCGGGCCGATCTGTTGAGGTTGATGCAAGCCAAACCCGTTCGCATGTTCCCGTCGTCGGTGACATGAAAGGTTGTCAGCGCCATGACTGCCTGGATCGTCTTCAGGGACCTCTCTCTGTGGTTAGCAGTGGGCGTCTTCGGTGACCTTAATCCGGCTTGTTGAGAGACTGCTGACGATCAACAGCTCACGCAAGTCAGATAGGAGCAATACCATAGGATTTCTAGCAGATTCTATGTAATTTTTGACCTTCAGAGGCTAGTTTCAACCCGAGCTGTTCTTCCTAGCTAGCCCATCCGCCAACGCTGCAGCAACGTCGTCAATCGTCTTCCCCCGGGTTCTCTTCTCGATCTTTTCAGCCCCCAAGACCGGATCGTCGGCCATGGTCTGGTACAACTCCGCCATGCCGCGAAAGATGTCATTCTCATTCTCAAAGCCCCCTTCCGCTCGGTGAGTGTCCGATATCTCCTCCATCTCGCGTACCCATCTGTACGACTTGGGGGGTACCAAAGGGACAGACTTCTCGGCAAAGTCGAGGAGGCCCGGCGCAGCCTCCCGCATCTCCTTCCGCAGTTCGTCGACGACTCCCAGAGCCGACGCGGTGGTGAAAGCCTGAATGCCTAGTCCCATGAACCCCTTCGTCGTTGTCGCGAAGCACATCTTCAGCCCGCTGGCGGCGCCGACCTCGCTCGAGATATGTCGCATGCTCAGAGCCTCGGCGAGCTCGGGGCTCGCCTCGGTGAGGGAATACCTCCCGGACGTCGGCATGCTGGGGACGTACCATCCGCCACCAGCATCCTTCTGCTTGGGTGGCCCGCCAATGATGCATCCGTCGATGAAGCGCACGGCACTCTTAGCCTCCTCAAACATGCCCGCCATCTGCTTGCACGTGGCCGGTGAGACGGCGTTGAGGTCTGTGAGGTAGAGCGGCTTATCCAACTTCGCAGCCGCAGCCGCGCCAAGTATGCGCTGCGCGATGCTCATGGCGTCCCTGGGCGGCGCGACGGAGAAGATGAAGGGGCGTGACTGCACGAGGTGGACGTCCGAAGTCAGGACCTCCACGTTGGCGCTGCGGGCTCTGGCAATGGTTGCTTGGCTGCCATGGCGTCAGCATCAATTGAGACAACCAGTCGGTTAGGTTCGAACCTTCTGCCTTCACCGTTTGTGGCGACTGAGAACCCCTTTGAGACGAGCAGTTTGGCGATGCCCATGCCCATGTCCCCGATGGAGAGGATCCCGATCTTCGGCAGCGAGAGCGCCATGGCTGCTGTGGGATGCGTCAATTGCCGAGACAAAGATGCTCTTTCTCACTCAATTAGTCACTAAAACTGCTCAAAGAGTCGAGTCAGTTGTTTGCGCAACAGTCGGCAGTCGTTATGCTATGTTGTGGTGCTTGAGATCGACGTGTGGAAGGATGATGGACCGAGGCATCGGCGTCATGACTCCGATCAGCGGTCCACCAGTCACTCGGGTATCGTTGCCGAGACGGCGGTACGTTGCTGACAACCAACTTCAAACCATCATCTCCATGTGTTGATCGTGCAATTTATAAAAAGAAGAAATTAATCTGAAAAAATCTCTGGGGGTTCTAAGATAGGTCGCACGCATTGAGATGTATGTTGGAAATAGCTTCGTCTGCACATTGCAGGGGGGGTGTTGGACAGGTATCGGAAATTGTTTCCGGCCCATGACGGTGTTGAAAGACAGGGGATCTAGAGATCAACAATGCATTGCAGGATGAATGGAACACGAATGAGTGAATTTCGAGTCAAACATGTCCTCTGAGCAGAACTATGTTTGCTGTTAGAAAGGATCTTCACCCACTACCTTAAGCTACAGCGTGTCGTTAGCTACAACGGTCCAAGTTTCGAAGCTCGACTAGATCACAACTTGTAAACTTCCTTTCCGGGCTCGAACTTCAATCTCATTAGGTCCCTGACATTCCTCCACGCAATCCCCTCCCACTGATCCTGGGTAACCAGCCCACTCGCCTTCAACTTCTCCATGAACTCCCTTCCCATCCCGTTGTTCGAGAATGGATAATCCACACTGAAAATAATCCCATCAACCTTGGTCTCCTGCAACAGACACGCCATCGGCGCAAGCGAAAACATGCCGCTCGTCGTAACCCACACGTTCCCGTCCCAAACCTCCCTCAGACCCCTCTTGCGCACCTCAGACTTGGGCCACATCCCAGAAGACCTGCAGATGCGCTCCAGCATAAAGGGCAGCATCTCGCCCATATGTCCCAAAATAACCTTCAGCCTCGGATACCTATCAAAGGTGCCCGCGGCGAAGAGGCGTAGGAAGTGCAGCCCCGTCCTCGAGTGTCACCCCCACCCCCACGCGCCCAGCGCCTTGGCGACCTCGGGCTCGTACGGGCCCTCAAAGTTAACCCGTGCCTCCTCTGCAGACGAGAAGGTCGGGTGGATGTAAATCGGCACGTCGAGCTCCTGTGCAGCCTCCCAGAGCGGGTGGAACCGGGGCGTGTCAAAGAAGCTGCCGTCGTCGAGGTGGTTCCCCGTCAGCGCGGCGACGAGGTCCTCGAGCGGCAGCAGCGCGAAGCCGGCGTAGCGGTCCGGGTGCTCGGCGATCCGGAGGCGGAGGTTGTCGTTGATGGCCTTGCAGAGCGGGGCGTCGGGCACGGTGGGCAGGTGGGAGAGGACCGTCATGGCGACCGAGTCCTTGGTCATGTCCCGCAGCCGTGACGGGCCCAGGTCGGGGAGTTTCTGAAGCACGGTGGAGCTGAAGTCCTTGATGCTGGGGCGGCTGTATCTGCCCTCCTCCTCGGGCCAAAAATGCAGTGCAGCTTCTAGCGCACTGCGATCCCCTGTGCATAGCAGACACCCCCCTGAATAGTCGTGGCCTATCATGGGAGTTTTGCTAGCGGGCTGCCATGTGCAAATTAATTATCCAGGACAATCATGCCCTCTCCTAATGGATTAAAAATGCCATGTTCCTGAGTATCATGGCAACCGAGCTGCCTTCGCGGCCTGTCACAGACCCGAAATCGTGGTGATGATGACTCATTGGATCAACACGAATTTGGGGCCCGGCAGAGGAGACGGACGCAAAACGCAGCTCGGCGGAAAAATGCACCGGGGCTCGGAATCGGTTCAGGTTGCAGTGCACGGCAATTTGTGCCGGGGCGGAAGGACGACCCGGAAGGACGACCCGGAAGGACGACCGGAAGGCTATTGCACGCGACCACAAAAAGGGGGGAGGGCGAAGGCCAAGCTGCGAGCTGCTGGTCGAATACTCGTAATGCCGACTGCGGAACCGGGACTGACGATGGACTCAATCAATCTCCAAGCGTGGGAGACGGAAGCCGGCACACCCCTCTCATCCCACACGGGTGAGGGGAGGCGGGTGCGGAACTCCAACGACATATCGTGGGTAGTCATAAAATGCGAGGGTCAAGGCATGGTCCCCAGAAACGCAAACACGACCTGCTCGAACAAGCAATTGAATCACCAAACCACGAGGTCGATGAGCAACTGCTCACGCAACAAAATGACAAAAAATCGCGTCTCGCGACTTGGTCATCTCGACGGCCCGCTCCGATCGCAGGAAAACTCTGCGCCGAGTCCCACTGTAAGACGTAATGGAAACCAGGGAAGAGATTTTTGTGGTGGGAGGCAAAAAAGCGCCATTTCGCTAGATGCTGGAACCGGCCGTCAATGGGTAATGGGCCATCACGGTCCGCTAGATGGATCATGGGGGGCTAAGGAAAACCCAGAGGGACCCCAAGGGAAAACGCTGAAAATTTCTCCCGGCCAAGAGTCGAGTCGGCCGGCGCATCTCGGTCCAGCGCATGTGGTCTGTCATCCAAGGCGTCGTAGGGCTGACAATGACAGACGACGACAACTGACGCGTGAGGAAAACACCGCAGCTGCAACGTCCCAGCCGCTGGGGTGCGCTATGGGGGGGACTCAAGGCCTGCTGAACGGAAGAGATGCTCCAGCCACAAAAAGAAAAAAAAAAAACCAGCATCCAAGCAACCTTGGCGAGAGGGTGACAAGCTCCCCAAGCTGACGCGGGAGGGAGGCTTGACGATGAAAAGGAGGCGACAAAAAAGGCGTTCGAGAAAAATTCTACCCGTCTTAGTCGCTGGGCAGAGCCTGTGTGCCGTGATTTTGCAGGAATTGGACCGCCATGATTGGGCCGGTCGGAGAAAAAATGGGCGAAGCTCTCAAGGAAAAGAAGAGGCTCGGGCCAAGCTCGGTGGGAACCGGGTGGCGCGACGGCGCTGGACTTGTTGGATGCAGCCGCAGACACCTTGCCCAATGTCGGACGAACTGCAGTGGTTGCGCGGTGGTGTTGCGGCGGAATGGCATGTCATCCGTCGCCCCCCATCCCCATCCCACTGCCCCCTCCCCGTGTTCGTTCCTGGATAGGTATGGATGCTCTCTGCATGCCCGAGCTCGAGCTCAAGGTTCCATGGCCCATTTCCAGGTCGACTGAGCCTGGATGGGATCCCCCCTGGACAAACGCCGCTGTTACCCGTGGACGGCCGACTCCCGAGTCGCACTACCAGGGCGTGATGGACCGTGAGATTTGGCGTGCTCCATCGGCCAACCCGCAACGAGCATGACGAAGGGGGTCTCGAGCAAGACCATTGTGCCCACCTCTCGAGATTTTTCGCCCGTGGCCACCGTTACCGGTCGCGATGAGTCGACGCCAGGTGGAACCCGTTGGGTAAGAGAAGCCCGTATAATACTTAATCATGCCATGAGCTGCTGGTCGAGGCGGAACCCTTCTGTCCTCCCCCAGGTTACTGTTTGCTCACGCGTCCCGTGGTCTCTGGAGAAGCGAATCAACAGGCTTCCCTCCTACCCCAACGCTCTCGTGTGCTCTTTTGCTTCTGGCCGCGGTCGACGAGACTTGCTCTCCCCCCGTACCGTGTTCCGTGTGCCCCAGAGAAATCCTCACATCATGTTCGGCACCAAGGAGAAGACGCCTCAAGCCACCGAGGGCGAGGTGAGCCCGACCAATGCCTCCAAGTCCGACTTGGAGACCGGGGAGACGGGCCTTCACCGGACCCTTCACAGTCGCCATCTCCAGTTCATTGCCATTGGTATGTGACTGATCGCATCACGCTCTCTCTCCGTTGCAGCCCTTCTAACGCGCCGTCGCAGGTGGCACCATCGGCACCGGTCTCTTCCTCGGTAGCGGCAAGGCCATCGCGACCTCCGGCCCCGTCGGTTGTCTGATCGCCTTCATCTTCATCGGCAGTATCGTCTACTCTGTCATGACCGCCCTGTGCGAGATGGCCACCTACATCCCCGTCCCCGGCGCCTTCACCTCGTACGCGTCCCGCTTCATCGACCCCACTCTCGGCTTCGCCATGGGCTGGATGTACTGGTTCAGCTGGTCCATCACCTTTGCCCTCGAGTTGACCGCCGCTGGCGTCATCATCCAGTACTGGAACGACACCCTGAGCATCGCCATCTTCATCTCCATCTTCTGGGTCATCTTCACTGCCCTCAACTTCATGCCCATCCGCATGTTTGGTGAAATCGAGATGTGGTTCGCGAGCATCAAGGTCGTCACCATTGTGGGCTTCCTCATCTTCGCCATCTGCATCAACGCTGGTGTTGGCCAGCAGGGCTATCTCGGCTTCAAGTACTGGGTCGACCCGGGCCCATTCAACGCCTCCATCGTTGAGGGCTCCGTGGGCAAGTTCGTTGGCTTCTGGTCTGTCCTGATCACGGCCGGCTTCAGCTTCCAGGGTTCCGAGTTGGTCGGTATCGGTGCCGGTGAGACCAAGGACCCCGAGAAGAGCGTGCCCAGTGCCGTCCGCTGGACTTTCTGGGGCATCTTCTCCCTGTTCGTGTCCACCATCTTCTTCATCGGCCTGCTCGTGCCCTCCAACAACCCTTCTCTGCTGCTCGACAACCAGGATGCCTCGGCGTCTCCCTTGGTCATTGCCGCGAACTTGGCTGGTGTCAAGGTCCTCCCTGACATCATCAATGCCGTGCTGCTGACTGCTGTCCTCTCTGCTGCCAACTCCAACGTGTACTCGGGTTCTCGCATTCTGGTTTCCCTGGCCAACGAGAGGTGCGCCCCCCAGTTCATGACCTGGGTCAACAAGTACGGCACCCCCTACATGGGTGTTGCCACGACGTCTGCTGTTGGCCTGCTCGCGTACATGAACCTGTCTGAGAACGGCGGTGTCGTGTTCGACTGGCTTCTCAACATCACGTCCGTCGCCGGCTTCATCAGCTGGTCTTGCATCAACATCTGCCACATCCGCTTCATGTCCGCCCTCAAGGCTCAGGGCATTTCGCGAGACTCCCTGCCGTACAAGGCGCCTCTCCAGCCTTACCTGTCGTGGTACGGCCTCTTCTTCAACGTGCTCATCATCCTGACCAACGGCTTTACCGCCTTCATCGAGTGGAGCACGAGCGACTTCTTAACGGCCTACATCAGTGTCATTCTGTTCGTTGTTATGCTTGTCGGTCACAAGATCTTCAACCGCACCAAGCCCCTCAAGGCGATCGAGGCCGACGTGACCACTGGAAGCCTGAGGGCGCGCGCATGATGTATGCCATGTAGAACGAGGCACAGCGGAGAGCAAAAGTAATCTGTATAATTAGTAGATATAGCTGTAATGATGATACCCATGAGTTCAACCTTGGCAGTATGATATGTGCCGGTGATATCTGACAGAGAAAGGGGCCAAAGTCGCTGCGAGGTGCGGTCCATCCGAGGCTGGCGAGCGTCTTCTGCAAGTCCAGCCGCGGCTGACCGAACGCGATCAGGAGACGATTGTGTACAGCCCGATGGCACCAGCAAGGGCAATGGCAGAGCTCCTCCCGAGGTTGTACAGGCCCCATTGATCGACCAAGTACTTGGCACCCTCTTCTTCTTCCTGGGTCAAGCCAATGGCCATGATGCCCATGTCCTTCGTTTCCTCCGTCTTCTTGAACAACTTCTTGTTGATGCCCTGCATGAAGATCTTGGTCCACGGACCAAGAGTAAAGCAGAGGGCGCCGGCGGCAGCGAAGAGCCTTGACTTGGCGGGCAGATGACGGAAGGCGTAGGCCATGTACAGGTAGCTCAGGCCGCAGAAGAGGACGGGGGGAGGAAAGAAGCGGCTGGTTCGGTTGTATATGTTGGTCCATTGTCGCAGCATCAGCGGGGTCGGCGACTCGAGCAGGCGGGGCACGACAAAGACCGAGAGGCCTAGGTTGAGGCCGACGAGAGTCGTATTCAGGAAGACGGTTGTCGCCTGGAAGTTGCGCAGCGTGGACGATTGGGAAGGCATTGTGGGATGGTTTGCTCTCGGTAGGGCGCGGATCGCGTTCGAGTATGGAGTGATGGTGATGTCGGAGGAGACCACTGTCAGAAAACAGCAGCTCGCTGAGCGCATGAAATGGCTGGCTGGCTGGTCAAGCTGACAGAGGAGGGCGACAGGGATTGGAGGTCGAGATGGGGAAGTGGGAGTTGGAGTTGGAGAAAGTCCGGGCGTGCAGCTGCAGCGTGCGGCCCTTGCTCAGTGGAGCGACCTGCCCAGGTGCGGCCCGTGGGAGCACCTTCCCCCGCTCCAATGAGTCCCTACCGGGCCGCTAAGGAAGGGAGGTGCGCCCCTGTAATTGTGGCTGCCCCCTCAATCTGACTGTACCTTCCCGGTGCCTCCTTCTGTCGGAAAGCCCGGTTACGTAATACGGAAGTCAGCCACGGATTTTAGTTGTGGCGGTGACATTGGTCCCCTAGGATTACCCCGCCCAAATTCAGGCCTTTTAATGACGCCCGCATTCAGGGGTCTGCTAGCTAGAATCGAGCCACAACAATACATCACCTTTTGGCCCTTGAGGCTAGGTGTACGATTCGACACCTTCCTTAACTTCGCATTTGGGTCATGCCACAGAGAACCGAAGGCAGGAACCTGCTGACATCATCCTTCCCGTCTCAACAGCAACAATCTGGAACCAAAAATCGACCAAAAAAAGTGCTAATGTGGTATCTATAGTAAGTAAGTGGCCACACCCCATCCCTACGCACCATTTTTCATAATAATATAATACTAGTGGAAATAATAATAACTTTAATTTTTCTTTATAATAATTCTTTTTAAATAATAAATTATAAAATTTAATAATTTTCTATTAATTTTTTTTTAATAAGCTTCTATAATTATTTAATACTTATAATATTAATAAAAGCTGTATTTAAGTTAAAAACTACTCTTTTTCTCTTATATAATAAAATAAATTTTAATTTAATTTTAAATTCACTAATACACTTTTTAATAATAATAATAAATGTATTCTTTTAATCAAAAAAATATTTTTAATTTTTTATAAATATACATAGTATAGTTTTATATAATCCTAAGGTTATTAATTTATTTATTAATAAAAACTTTTATATCTTTTAATTTTTAAAGTATATTTAAGTATATTTTAATACTTTTTATAACCCTTTATAATATATAAAATACTATGAAAATTAAAAATAATAATATTAATAATAAATTATAAATTTTCAAATACTCTTTTCCCGTTAATTAACTATAAGTTAGTTATTTTCTACTTTAATTATATATTAAGATTTAAAAGGTATAATAATATAACGTAGTTTATTAGTGAGCGGGACACCATTAGTAACTAAGACACTTTCCCCACCTTTATCACCTTCCAGCTTTAACACGTATTTTTTTCCATAAAATAATACCTAATACCTTACCTAAAAATAAGATTATTCTCGTAATTAAAGTAATTCGATTAATATTACAATTAAGTATCCAACGTGTAGTAACCCTTTACGATATCCTAAAAACTACTCTCTATATTAGAAAAAAATAGTCGAACTATGAAAATTAAAAGCAGGAACGCATTCTTAAATTTAATGAAAACTAAAGAGGAGATAATTATTCAGTATATTATTAAACTGGATTACTAAGAATTCTTGCCCCAGCGGGCTAATATGGAAAATATAGTTAATACACTGTTTTAGAAGTGTGATAGTCAATTGGTCGGAAAGTGCTGGACGGAATACTTTATTAAGTGATGCCCAAAGTTTAAAATACGCTTTTCTTGTATTTATAATTATTAGAGAGGTCTCTATGAAAATCCTGTAATTCTTAAGTTTTAGTTTTAATTAGTGGCTAATATTCGATTGAAATATAATATCCTAGATTATGATTTTTATAATTTTAATAAGATTAGTTTTATAATAAGTATAATTCGGCTTAGAATAGTTATTATATATTACGATTATATTAGGAAACTAAAAAATCTTTAGCTTAGTAATCGAAAATAAGTAATAGCGATTTGTTGTGTAATTAGTAATAGTTATATAATACTGCCTTTTTTGGTGGTTTAAGGTTACTTTTATTTAGTTAATTAATACTCTAAGGCCCAGATTCTAGACACTTAGGTAGTTAAAACAACTTTTAATGGATAAATAAATAATAAGACGGCTTTGGAATAGCTTCAGCATTTCGATAAATATACAAAACTATAACTAAAAAGTAAATATCGAATATTTGTGGTTAATGGCTATAAAAGTTACGTTAGTAGTTATTTCGAAGAGTATTACAAGGAGAATAACATTATAACTCTTTATTTACTTACTTATTTATTGTATTTTATCTAACCTTTGGATATAGGGTATTATAGTATATTAAAGTTGAGATATAGCTCTTAGATTAAGTACTTTATTAAAGCCCGGATTACCCATATCACTAAACCTGAATTCTTTTTTATATTTAAAGCCACCTTTCTTTTTAGAGTTTTAGCTCCGAAAATGTTTTTAGGGGTTTTAGAGGAGCTGGACTTATCCCCTATAATCCCTAAGCTGTTCTGTCTAAGCTTAATGTGCATTTACGAACACTAATAACCCTAAGCACCCCCATTAAGCTATCTATGTCACGGGCTAAGGCCCGATCAGAGGCCTCGGAACCACTCGGCCATGTTCAACGCCAACCGCTGCTTACTAAGTCTGATCAGGCCCAGGGAGACCTAATTAGGACCTAACGGATTTGTGGGGTAGCAGACTTTTCCTTCCTTTCTCCTTATCTTAAAGATATTCGTAATAGTTGTTATAGTTAATTATAATATACGTATTTAGACTATTATATTATTTTTAAAATTACTAAAGGTAATTAATTGAATGCCTAGTATAGAAGTCCACGACCTGTGTAAGAGTGGTAAGAAGTTCTAGACGGGTTAACCTAAGGAGTCCCTGAACGTTTAAAGTTGATTAGTACGCCCTAATTAGACTTAGAGGTTATTATAAACTCGAAAAGATGTGTGTATGCACCCGTAGTAAAGTACCTTAACTATGTTATTAAGTATACTATAGTTACTATTAAATGTAAAACACTAGGATAAGCAATAACTATGCAATAATAGAATATAACGATAAACTATTTAGAAACCCGCAACAATTAATGCAATTAATTAAACAACCAATAACCCAACTACAGGAGATACGAACCACCTAAACAACCGAATAAAAAACCCAATAAGAATAAATTCAACTATTATAGGAAACCCTAGTAGAACCCAGGTACCCGACCTCGACGTTAAACCAGTCCCTAATACCCTCTATAATACCGATTCCCCCTAATTAGATTTATATACTATCTTCGAAATAAACTAGATATTAAATTCCTAACCCACTAAAGTTTAATAGATTATATAAAAAGTTTTAATAATAATACCTTAAAATAAGAGGGAAGATAAGTGTGAATAGAAAAACTTTTAGTTTAGAGTTAATTATATTCACTTATATTTACTCTAAGCTGAGAAACACTACACAGGCCATAATGAGCACCAAATATAAACAAGGAGGGGCCGATAGGTCGAAAAACCCGGATAAATTTATAGAATATTTAAAGGGTTATTATGCGGACCTTAACACAGAAGTATAAGCCCTCGAATAACTAAGGATTATACAATAAAAGGAGAATAAGAGTTTCACTTACTTTCTCCCTAAATTTGAAAAAAAGCTTATAAAAGTAGGAAAAGAACACTAGTTAAATGTTATAAGGATTAACTACCTTAAAAGAGCCCTAAACACTATAATAAGAGCCCCTCTTATTAGAATAATTAATAAACTAATAATATATATTATATACACTTAGATACTCCTAAGTATAAGTTCAGAATTGGACAGTGAATTCTACTAAGCCTACTATAAACATCAGCATAGAAGATCACTAACCCTTAACTAAATAAGAACTAAGTCCCCTCGGAAACAGAATGGTTAATTAGAGTCCCCCCAACCTAATTAAATAAATTAGGAACCTATAAAAGTAAACAGGCTAACTAAGGACAAGATAATCCGTAAACGGCTAAACTAAGAGGAAGCTCAAAAATATTATAACTACAACAAAAAAGGGCATATACAATAGCAATACCCTGAGGATTAAAAAGAAATAAAAAAGACTAAAACTGTAACGGTCCAAGCACGTATATTACAACTAGCTATGGCGACTACTATAAGTATTTTTAAGATAAGGAGAAAGGAAGGAAAAGTCTGTTACCCTATAAATCCGTTGGATCCTAATTAGGTCTACTTAGGCCTAGTTAGGCTTAGTAAATAGTGGTTAGTGTTAAATATGGTTAAGTGGTTCTGAGGCCTCTGATCGGGCTTTGGCCCATAATAATTACCCCTTTCCTCCCCTCCTTTCTTAAGGGATATTCCTATAATCGGCTTCGTAACGGTCTAAGGTCGTTATATCCACTAGTATATCCACTGGTTCCTAGGTGAATTAGGTATAATCCTTTTACTTTACTAAGACCTTTTATTCACCCTATACTTTCTACGTATTACGGATCTCCTTAACTTTAAACTCCTCCCCATTAACCACTAGTATTATAGGTAGTTGAGCGTTATCACAACTTTATAATAGCAACGAATTAACTCTAGTATACCTAATTAGGCTTATATAGAAAATATTATGGATCCCTAGTGGTATATCTAGTTAGTAAACGTGGGATCCAACTAGTTCAAGGATAGTATATTTTATGTTAACCTAATTAAGTTTTTTTAATAATTAATTAGATTGGATATTCCGCAACCTCAACTAAACCTTATCCCTAGGTTTAAACTAATTAAATGGTTAGAACTTTATGTTTATGGTAATTTCTTATTTCTCTTATACTACTATTATCGCCACTTAAGCCTACTTAGAAGTGTCTTTTAGTTTCTGGATTAGAACTTCTACTCTTATTATAGGGGTCTTATTACTATTCCACAGGGGTTCCTCTACTCTGATCAGGTCTAAATCATACCCATAAGTAACAAAGAACGAGCTAAGTCCTATTAATAAGGTGACCTAGTTATTAATAACTATTATTACTACTAGGAGTAGTTTATCCTAATTATCCTAAGTATACACTATATATACTCTAAGATAGGTTTTTATTACCTAGTTTACCCTTTTTATAGTTTTATTTATTTTTAGGTAGAACGTTATAGAGAGTCTCTATTTGATCCGTAGTAATTAGTAGAGTTATTTCTATATAAGATTTATAAACTATGGTCCCCTATTTGATATAATTATATAAGGTATCCTATAATACCTGATTAGACCTTGGATTAGTTGGTCTACTATTATATCCGTTATAATATCCTTTAATAACTTAAAGATTATATTCTTTAATAAATAATTAGTTACTATTATAATATTTATAGCCCTATTACGGTGGGAAGGGGGTAGTCCTGTTATAAAGTTGATAGAGACCTTTACTTAGATCTGTCCAGGGATAGGTAGGGGCTTTAATAGGCCCCTCTTCTTATTGCATTATACGTTTCCTTGTCCATAAACATCGTAGTTCCTTATAAATCTTTGGATATCCTAGGATAAGCCTGGTTAGTGGAACTGGTGGCTGATTAGGGCCTTTAAAGTGTCCCTCCCCGGATATTCTGTTAATGTGGAGTTATAGAACCTTTAGATTAAACCCGTCCTTAGGGGCTTGTAATATGGAATTTAGATTCTGTTCCTTTATAATAGTTTTTTATTATTGTTGATCGTATATTCTAATAGTATTATCGGTAACTTTTATTATAAGGGAAGTTATTGGTTTTTTTTGTATTACTCCCTTAATTAGCTAGTATTGGTTGTTTTGGTTTAAGGTTTTATCCTATTAGGAGTGTAATAGCTCTTTTTTAAAAGGGTTTAAGGGGGGTTTTATCTTATCTGGGCTAGGGTTGTTGGTTTGATTTATGTCTCTGGGGGAGTCTCTTGTATTAGACTTAACCCTTTTTACTTACCCTAATTAGGCCTACACTTCTCTAATTATTATTGCGTTATTAATTCGTAATGCGTTGATCCTGTTTTTTAGGAGTTTAATTTTCCGACCCTTTAACTTATCGTCCTATAGAGTATTAGGGATATCCTGTTCGCATTTTAATAGTGTATTAGGAACTATTATTCTTTTACTAAGTTTAAACTAAATAATAAAGTTATAACGGGATAGTAATTCTAACCACCTAATCTAACGTTTACTTAATTATTTTTTTGTTATGAAGTATTTTAGATTTAGGTGATTAATTAGAATAGTGAACTCTTTTATACTTTGTAGTTCTGAATCCTAGTACTCTAGGTAGTGTATTATCATTAGTAGTTCCTTATTGTGTATTAGGTAATTATACTCCGTAGGTAGGTTCTTACGTGAAAAGAATGCTATAGGTTTTAGGATCCCTTCGTTGTTGTACTATAATAAGGTACCTCTTACCACATAACTAAATAAATCGGTTTCGAGTACTATAGTTTGATTAGGGTCCTAGTGAGCTAATATAGGTGTGCTGATCAGGAGCATCTTCAGCTCCTCGAACGCTCTAGTGTACTCTTTGCTCTAAATGAATGGTATGTCCTTTTTAGTTAAGGTTGTTAGGGGTTATGTGATCTTTGAGAAGTTGGGTATAAATTGCTGGTAGTAGTTGGTAAAATTGATGAACTTACGGACTCCTTGCACTGATCGGGGTACTTTTTATCCCTGGATTGCCTTAATCTTCTTAGGGTTTATACGAATTCCCTTACTAATATTAATAATAAACCCTAAATACTTAATGCTCTTAGCCTTGAATTCGTACTTATCAATATCCATATGCAGGCCTATAGCGCCTAGGTGCTCGAGGACCTTCTTAACCTTCTCTCTATAATCAGAGAGGGAGCTATCCAAATAAATCAGGATATTGTCAATATAAGCTAAGTAGAACTTATCCAGGAAATTTTATAAGGTGTGGTTAATATATTGCTAGAACGTCGTAGGGGCTCTAATTAAACTAAAGGGGGTAACTATCTATTCGTATAACCTATACCTTATCCTAAACACTATTTTCTATTCGTCTCCTTTCCTAACCCAGATCTTATAAAATACAATAATAATATCCAGCTTTATTAACCACTTTACTTTTATTAGTGCCCTTAGGGTCTTATTAATCAGGGGTAAGGGGTATTGGTCCTTTTTTGTAATAGTGTTAAGGGTACGGTAATCAATGTAAAACTATAACCCTCCTCCAGGCTTCTGGATAAATAGAATGGGTGATGATGTAGGGGAGCTATTAGCCCTAATAAACCCTTTATTTAATACTTTTATAAGGGTTTAGTGTAATACAATTAACTCTTCCCTTGATATACTATATAAAGGTCCCTAGGTTACTAGTTTATTTTGATTATAGGAGTTCTTCTTAATAGGGATAGTATGGTCGACGTTCTTCTAGTGTAATAGTAGTTAATTAGTTTTATTTTAGTTAAAAATATATAGAAATTTGCGGTAATGCGTAGGGAGCTTTGTTCTAGGGTTTATTTTTATTTTTAGTATTAAGGCCTTTTTAATATTAGCTAAATTTATGGAGAATGTGTTTAGGGTAGATGTGCTAAGAGGGGTCTCTTTTCTTTTCTATGCCCACCTAATTAGAGCTAAGAATACTAATCTAGTTTATTATTAGATTAGGAATTTTGGATTTTACTAGGTTTAACCCGGTTTCTTTTTTATTACCTAGTGGTCTACGATACTTATATATAAAATGCCTTATACTAGGTAAACTATAACGTTATTATTAATTACCTAGGACTTTCTAAGGATAACGTCGTCTTTTTAGTTAGGAATAATATAAAATAATAATCGGTGTTGTTTATAGTTATTAATATCGATATTAGTGTAAGTGATGTAGTGGATTGTATTAGGAACTATAATGGTGATTTACATTAAGTTCCGAGGTATAATGCTAATACATAGTAAATGGAGTTTCTTAGTGAAGGCGTCGTTAATCAGGGCGTATATTAAACACCCTATATTAATAAGGGTAGTTGTATAGTGTATCCTATTAATTCTAATATTAATATAAAATAGGTCATAATCTATATTCTTTTTAATGACCTTTTATTCCTTTATAGCTTATTCCTTCTGATGACGACTTTTATTAGGAGTTACTTTTTTCCTAAGTTCTCAGAGTTTTAATTAGAGTTATTATCCATTTCACTTTATTCCTTAGTTTTTCCTTTAAAAGTTTTAGTTTTTTTTATCTTTTTTCGATCCTTAGGGTATTATTATTATATATACCTTTTTTTGTTATAGTTGTAATATCTATAAGCTTCCTCTTAGCTTGGCCGTTTATGGACTTTCTTGTTTTTGGTTAGTTTGTTTGCCTTTGTAGGTTCCTATTTTATTTGATTAGGTTAGGGGGACTCTAATTAATTGTTTTATTTCCGAGGGGACTTAGTTTTTGTTTAGTTAGGGGTTAGCGATCTCCTATGCTGATGTTTACGGTGGGTTTGGTAGGATTCGTTGTCCAATTCTGAGCTTATACTTAGGAGTATCTAGGTGTATATAGTATATATTGTTAGCTTGTTAATTATACTGATGAGGGGGGCTCTTATTGTGGTGTTCAGGGCTCCTTTGAGGTAGTTGATCCTTATAATGTTTAGCTAGTGTTCTTTTCTTGCTTTTACGAGCTCCTTTTTAAACTTGGGGAGGAAGTAAGTGAAATTCTTATTCTCCTTTTGCTATATAATCCTTAGTTAATCGAGGGTTTGTACTTTTGTGTTAAGGTCCGTATAATAACCCTTTAAGTATTCCATAAATTTATCCAGGTTTTTCGACCTATTAGCCCCTTTTTGTGTATAATAGGTGCTCACTATGGTTTGCGTAGTGTTTTTAGCTTAGAGTAGATGTAGGTGAATACGGTTGATTTTGAATTAAAGGTTTTTCTATTTACGTTTATCTTCCCTCTTATTTTAAGGTGTTATTGTTAAAACCTTTTATGTAATCCATTAAATTTCGGTGGGTTAGGAATTTGATGTTTAGTTTGTTTTGGAGGTGGTACATAAACCTGATCAGGGGGAATTAGTATTATAGAGGGTATCGGGGACTAGTTTATCGTCAAGGTTGTGTGCCTGGGTTCTACTAGGGCTTCTTATAGTAGTCGAATCTGTTTTCGTTGAGTCTCTTACTCGGTTGCTTAGGCGGTCCACATCTCTTATAGTTGGGTTATAAGTTATCCGATTAGTTACACCAATTATTGCGGGTTTCCAGATAGTTTAGTGTTGCTTTTTATTATTATGTGGTTATCACTTATCCTAGTACTTTATATTTAGTAGTAATCGTGGTATACTTAATAACGTAGTCGAAGTACTCTACTATAAGTGCATATACGCGTTTTTCGAGTTTATAATAACTTTTAGGTCTAATTAGGCTATACTGATTAGCTTTAGATGTTTAAGGACTCCTCAGGTCTACTCGTCTAGAACTTCTTACTACTCTTATACAAATCGTGGACTTCTGTACTAAGTATTTAATTAATTACTTTTAATAATTTGGAAGATAATATAATAGTCTAAGTATATATATTATAACTAGTTATAGCGATTTCTATAAGTATTTTCAAGATAAGGAGAAAGGAAGGAAAAGTTTACTACCCCATAAATCCGTTGGATCCTAATTAGGTTTACTTGGGCCTGATTAGGCTTAGTAAGCAGCGGTTGGCGTTAAATATGGCCAAGTGGTTCCGAGGCCTCTGATTGGGCCTTGGCCCGTGACAAAAACTTTCAAGGGAAAAACTAAGGAATAAAGTGAAATGGATAGTAATTCTAATTAAAACTCTGAGACCTTAGGAAAAGAGTAACTCCTAGTAAAAGCCGTTATTAGGAGGAACAAATTATAAAGGAATAAAAGGTTATTAAAAAAAGTATAAATTATAACCTATTTTATATTAATATCCGAATTAATAAAATATACTATACAATTACCCTTATTAATACAAGGTATTTAATATACACCCTAATTAACGACGCTTTTACCAAGAAACTCCGTTTGTTATTGAAACCGGGCAGGGGAAGCGCGCGGCTCATCTTCGGGATGATGGTTAGGGCACGGCGACGACGACCCCTTATAAGGAGAGACTTTCTTTTAGTATTTTAGACCTGATCAGGCCTCCACACACACACAGCACACACCTCGGGGGAGCCTCCTCGACAAGAATATTCACTCGTTTTGCCCATTTTTGTTATTGACGTTACTATCGTGACCGTGGCGTACAATGCTTTATACGGAGGTCGGTTTACCACTGAGCAACAAGGCAACCTAGTCTCGGATACGCTTTTCCTGGCCTTTTGAGCTTATTCCAGACCTGATCAGGTCTAGAATACTCGATTCCCCTTGAAAGCAGCGTCCCTGAGGCTGTTCGGTACGAGTTAGTCACCTCTTCGGACCCGTGACGAGAGGTGCGCGACTTGTGGTCAGTAGAGTGTGTGTGTTGTTATTCGTACAATACATGCTGTTCACTGCATCCCCCGCTCCGTTTCAATAATAGACCCTTTCCCATGGTAATAATAAAATTAACGTATTTTACCTTTTTAACATAGAATTCACACTTCTTCGGGTCTAGGTTCAGGCTGGTTTTAGCTAGGGCCTAGAGAACCATTCATATTTTCTCCTTATAATCCCTTTTTGAGCTATTAGTGTAAATAAGGATATTATTCATATAAGCTGTAATAAAGTTATTTAAGAATTTTCATAGAAAAGTGTTAATATATTACTGGAACGTTATTAGGGCACTGGTGAGCTTAAAAGGGTAAACCACTTACTTAAATAACTCGTATCTTATTCTAAAAATAGTTTTCTCTAAATCTCCTTTAATGATCCGTATTTTATAAAAGGTAGCTATAATATTAAATTTTATAAACTACTTAGTAGTGGTTATTTTACTGAGAGTTTCCGATATTAGTGGGAGTGGGTAATAGTCCTTTTTTGTAATAGTGTTTAGGGTTTTATAATTAACGCAGAATCTTAATTCACCTCCTGGTTTCTTAGCGAATAGTGCGGGGGCACCGGTTACCAAGCAGCTAACTCGAATAAACCCCTTATCCAGTAAATTATTAAATATCTTTTTTAGTACCGATAACTCTTCTCTTAATATGGTGTACAAAAGTCCCCAAGGGAGTTGGGGCTCTTTCCCTTCTGGTCCTGTCTCCAAAGGGATTCCGTGGTTTATACCTGGTTAGTGGGGGGGTACTGGGTGCATTTTAGTTGGGTTAAATAAGTCTCTAAACTCCTTATGCACCTATTCTGGTATTAGCTTTAAAATATCTTCCTATTTTTGTAGTTCCAGCTTTACGAGAACCTTCTTAATATCTTGTAAACTGGTTACTATAACAGCAGCTAGTGGTCTCTAGTTATTTTTTTTATCTTCTTCTTTATATTATATAGTAAACCATAATAAACGGTGCTGTTGGTAATAGTTTAATTTAACGTATCTCTAATATATTTTTGGGCTCTTTTTTATTAGAGAGGTATACTCTTACTCTTCTTTTCCTATAAGTAAATTGGTGGGTACTAGTATTATACTTCACCTTATTTCAAACTATCTAGGGATTTCCTAACAATACATCCAGTTCTAAATTATTTACTATATATACATAAATTCGTTATGTATAGCTGCTAATTTCCATTTATATTACAATTACTTCCTGGTTTCTACCCGGTGAGGGGCTGCTTATTGTGTAACCTTTTATAGGGTGTTTTGTTGTATTAATAAGTGGTAATTGGAGGTGTTATGCGAAGGAACGGTTAACCATAGTATAGACTTCGTAGCCAGTGTCTACCAGGGCATTAGTTAAGTGTCCTTTATTAATTCTAATTTTTATAATTATAAACTACTTACCCTACTACTACTAACTCTTTTAGTATTTCTTCTATCCCTTCACTTACTCTTTAATAAGTTCCAGGGCCTAACTTTATCCTAGAGTTATTTTTTTCCCAACTTATACTTATTACTTAAACTAAGGGTTATTAGTTAATCTTCTTCTTCTACGTTTCCTTTTAGGCAAGTTTTAGCCACAAGGGGCTAATTAGCCTATTAGCAGTGTTCAGCCTTCTTTTAGCAGTTCCATATAAGGTATCCTTCTTCTTTATACTTAAAGCATTCATAATAATCCTTATTATATTCTAGGTTTTTTTATTAGGAACGGTTATTATCCATAAAGGAACTAGAGTTTCTCCGGGGTCTAATAATAGTTATCTTTTTTTAGCTCTTATAAACTAAACCACTCCTATTATAATAACATCTCTATTATTATCCTTCGGACAAACAACGGGGGAGTAAATAGACCTCTAAGGGTAATTATATCTAAAAGCCCGTTCAACCTTCCAAACAATATCCTACACTCAGGTAAGCCAGCCTAAGTAGTCCTTAGGAAGTTTGACCATGAATAGCCGGTCCTTTAACAAAGGGGTCAAAGCTACCTCTAAGAGTGATATTTACACAATAGCGGGCCAATCACCACCACCAACGTCGGCCATTATTCGTTCAAACTTAGGTAAAAATATCACAAAACTCTCATTCTCTCTTTAACGTAAAGTCTATAATTAAGCAACAACTCGGAACTAAGTATTCAAATCCAAATAAGTGTAATCGAAGTAACACATAAAATCCTCAGGGTTTCTAATTCTATTAGGTCCTCCAACGGTGTAAAAGGTGCTAATTACCTATTAAGGACAAACTTCTAAATATAAATTAACTAAATACTAGAGTTCATAATTTATAAGGTAAACAGGGTAATTCATCAAAATCTTATTTCTTATTTATTATACCTAAGGGGTGTATTCCTTTTATTTACCCGAAAACTTTAGGGGGTTAAGTAAGGGTTTCTAGTGAATTAACTCACTAATAAGTACTAGTAGAATATTAATACGGATACTACTAAGAGTATAAAGGGTTTTACTCCTAAGGGTTATTAACCTCTGGTTCTAACTCTTTTCTAGTTTTTTACTAATTTCTATTATTTAGGCTTATAGGGATCTTAAAGTAGTGTTCAACATTTCTTCTATAGTTAGTTTGTTATAGAGTATTGGGGGTATAACGGCGTCCATCGGGGTAACTAAGTTATTTTAATTATTCTTTTAGGGACTAGTGGAGAACTGGTAATTAACCTATTAAAGTCCTAGGAGTATTGTTCTTCATAGGGAGCCACGCTTAACTTATACTCCTTTCTACTTAACTGGTGGGGAGCTGTGCTCAACCCAGTGTTATAGTAAGGTTGTAATCCTGAGCTTAAAGTATATGAAGGGCTAGGCCTAGGTGTTTTCGACCTTAGGGTGCTTTATTACTGTTTACTTTAAGCTAAGGAGTAAAAGAAAGGAAGTTCCTCGTAAGGGGGTTGGTATAGGAATTTATACTATTAGAGAATAAAGGGGACCTCTAGTGGGGCACCGGAGGTCACCGGAGGCCCTTTGATCGGAGGCCCCTTTAACTAGAGGGCTCTTTTATTGGATACTGGTTAACACCTCAGGCAAAGCTTAGGCCATCGTGGGCATCAGCCCATAACAATATTCACTCTACGAGTGCTTCGTGAAACTGGGCACCACTAAGGAAAAGAGGCTTACGATAAACATCATGGCCCTCCGCTAATCGTACAAGCAATAAGAGCTCTTCGAAATCCGATGGATTAACAGGGAAAATAACCCGGTGAACGGATTAATAAAGTTAACACTAAATCGGGTATTAACAATAATTCTAGACAGCTCAGAGATAATAATTAGGATAGAGGGATGGGTTATATGCCCCTGAATAGTATTAATAGGTTAATAAAAGCTAGGAAAAGGAGGAATAAGGAAGTAAATACCATGGATAACGTTAATTAACACCAGATTACTCAATTCGTGGCGGGACTGTAAAGTACACTCTTTTCTACTAAAGGCGGTACGGTAAGAAGTAGTATTTTACCGTAGTTGACCACTTTACGTACTCATCTCGAAGACGTCGTTTTTCATTGTTTTTCGAGCCCTTCGCATAAAACGCGAAAAATCCACTCATTAATTAGAAAAGCGAGCTTTACGGCGAAAAAAGAGAGTTGCCAGTGTCGGAACAACCTCGGCGTAGTGATTTAAGGTTTCACCGCAAAACTCCTATTGGCTCGCTTAACAAGCTAATTAGAGCACAGAAATCGTACACTAACCCGATCATCTAAGATCGTGGTCTTAGTGACGATTCCTATATGAACAACAACAAGAACAGCAGGATCCATACGGATATACGTATATTCTGCTACGCCGTACGGCCGACCCGACGTGACTGAAACCAACAGGAAGGCCTACCTATGTAGTAGAACGGGACATAGACGCCTAGGCTTGCGATTACAGCTCCGACCGCCAGACACGAATATCGAATGTCCAGAAAGCCTTTGTAATCGAGGAGATCTCTGACAGATTTCAGCTTCCTTTGCGGTTGCCTAGATGAGGAGACCATCATGGCTAGTGCGTAGCAGACCAGCGAAACGAGGGCGCCTACACGCATTGCCCACGGAAAGCCAATCAATAGGATTAGCTTAGAGAACATGATCGGAAGGCATACTCCCCCGAGGCTGCTGCCAGAAGCTACAGCACCCATGGCCAGCGCACGCTTCCGATGGAAATACTGTCCGGCGACGGTAAGAGCAGGCTGCAATGCAATGTTTAGTACACACATGTTGGCTTCGCTGGGCAGATAACTAAAGCAAGCAGCGTACCTGCACACCATAGGCAATGGTGAGACCGAAGACCAGGGATTGAGCCAGGAACTGCTGCCATATTGCGTTGCGTTGCGTGAAAGACGTCGCAAGCATCGGCCCGGAGGATCCAATAGCCGCACACAGGTAGAGCCACTAATGGGATATTTCAGCAACTCAAGATCAACAAAGGCGTGAAGGACCATTGCTTACCTTTGGTCCGTAGAGATCGAACAGCGCGCCGGCAACGGAGCCCGACAGAAACAACAGCGTAATCTGCAAGGTGCCGATGAAGGAGATGGTCGACGGCGAAAAGTTGCTCAGATAATCTTGCTGGTAGAAGGTCTGGAAAAAGCCGAAGCTGTTCACGACGCCGAAGGATGCGAAGTAAACCACGAAGGAGCCCGCGACGGCGAGCCATGCCTGCCTGCCTCCCTCTGGATAGACATGGTCCTCTGCGTGCAGGCTGCCGGAATCCTGGGTCCCGCCGCTGTTCTCAAGATCGGACAAGGGAGCGACGGATCGCTGCCTCTCGGGTCGAGAGTCATCTGTTGATAAAGTGTTACCCGCCACAGTTCACAAGGTGAACTGGCTTGTCAATACAAATCTATGAATCGACTATACTTACAGCGAAGGTTTCTGCGTGCCCTTCGCGATGAGGGCAACGGTGTTGAGGCGAGTGAAGATTCGCCTAACTAAACTAAGGGTGTTGGTGGAGTGGTAAAACGAAGGATATCAGAAAGGTGGTCAGCAGGTGGCTCGCTGGTTATATACTGGAAATTCCCGCCCACTAAGGTACGATCCATTTACAGCACACCTGCCTTATCAGGAGGGCCGGATAAGGAAGCGATTCCTTCAACACAGAAGGGGTTCTGCCTAGTCCTCAGATATCAAATCTGGGTCATTCATCATTTGTCTGCCCAAGGTAGTCATTTTTAATGGGAATCAGCATAACTGTTGTCGAGTCAGACGATGCATACTGCATATGTCGATTTGTGATAGCAGCGGATATGTCTGTCCTGCGAGGTTCGAACCGCTTTGGACCTCTCTAAACGCTGGCTATTCATTCCTCTAGGTCCGACTCGGCGCCTGGGGCTTGCTTGCCCATCAAAAATGACGAGAATAAGGGACTTCTCGTCGAAGCATCTGATTAAGCGACATGGTAACACAAAGCGACCAAATAAGGTAGGTGCATGCATTTCAAATTCCCATCCTGTCGGAGGGATGCCGATCGATGGCAGCGCTGGCGCTGGAGAGGGCGGCCGCCCCGTCGGCCGCCAGGGCCGGGCCGGTGCCGGTGCCGCACAGGACAACCCCACTGGCCATCACCCGACACAGCACCCGACATAGCAGCAGGCGCTGCAGGCAGTGTGTGCTACGGAGGCATTGCCGCATCAAGCGCACTCCCTACACACGGGCTGGCTCGGCGCACAGCACATCAGAAATCAGACACGACAATCGGCGGATGGAGATACCTCTCAGTACCTAACCTGGAATATGCCGTAGCGCATGTCTCGCACTAATCCAGACCGAAGCAGTTAAATTGCCCCGCGGTTCAAGACTGAGGTACAAAATAACTCTGCAGTCTGACTGCCGCGCCCCCCTCAATCTCAATCAATACTGGCCACATTTTTCTGCAACTCTCATGAATGCATGCGCAAGTCAGGTAGCAGAATGCGACGTAGAGCGGGCGCTACGCTGCGGGCAAATGCCACTCTACTCTGACACTGGAGGGTTGTGGGAGATATTTGCATCATATCTGCCGTGGCCAGACGAACGAACCCTTGGAGATCGGCAGCTTGGGGCCTGCCATCGACAGCTGTGATACAACGCAGTGCTGACATCTCAACGGAGGTCATCACCGTGGGCAATGTGGATCACGAATGAGACATGGACTTCACTTCTTCAAATACCCCTCTGTGCCCTAGAAGGCCTGCACTAATTCGAACCAGAAAGTCAGACAACAGCAGCCAGACGACAGGTCACCTTCAGCGACTTTCACCATGGCAGCTTCGGATATCATTGCATCTTTCGAGGCATCGCCAGCCAACTTGGCTTTGCTAGGCTTATTCCTCTTCACCACTTGGTACTTCACCACCGCCCTCGTTTCGTGGTATCGCCTCCGTCACATCCCTGGCCCCTTCCTGGCCTCTTTCTCCTACTTCTGGCTTTTCAAGATCGCCGGCAGTGCGCGCCAGGAGGAGCTCTACGGGTCCATCAACGCGCGCTACAACAGCCGCCTCGTCCGCGTCGGGCCCAATGAGCTCATTACTGACGACTCGGAGCTCCTGCGCCGCCTCAATGCCGTGCGCAGCGACTACGGCAAGGACGAGTGGTATTTCTCCAGCCGCTTCAACCCCTACCAGGAGACCATGTTCACCATCACCGACAAGGCTATCCATGACAAGATGAAAGCCAAGACATCCGCAGGATACGCCGGCCGCGAAATCGACCTTCTCGAGCCTTCCGTCGATGAACAGATTATCAAGATGATGTCGCTGCTGAAGACTAGGTACGCGGATTCCGGGAAGCTGGTCGACATGGGGCTGTTGCCTGCGTTCTTGACCATGGACGTCATCACGACTGCGGCATTCGGCAGCCCATTCGGACATCTCGACGCCGATGCCGACGTGTTTGGATTCATCGCGCAGATGAGGGACAACTGGCCCATCTTGGCTGTTACGCTAGACGTCCCCTGGATCCGCACTGTAAGGTTCTCAAAGTGGTTTCTGAAGTTGCTTGGTCCCCGGCCAACTGATAAGCACGGCATGGGTCAAATGATGGGGTGAGTTCAGGGGTTTTCTAAAGTTGGCCGCCTGCCGCTGATCTGGATGAATATAGGGTTGCCAAAAAGCACGTCGGAGAGAGGTTCAAAACCACCGAGGTGCAAAAAGACATGTTGGTCAGTCTAGACCTCGCACACCCCCACTAAGCATTTTGCTAACCTACGTGTACTCGGGCAGGGCTCGTGGATCAAGAACGGTATGACACAAGCTGAATGTGAAGCAGAGGGCCTCTTTGCTCTGATTGCCGGGTCAGACACAACTGCTGCCGTGATTCGCATCACCATGCTGCATCTTATGTGCAACCCCAGAATTTACCACAAGTTCAAGGGCGTTATCCGGGAGGCTGTCGCCGCTGGCGTGTCAGATCCCATCACACACGGCCAAGGCGGCAAGATCCCCTTCTTGCGAGTAAGAAACATACTTTGGTCTATCTTTGCATCGAAGGAATCACGTGCGCTGACATTCCATATCGCAGGCTCTGATCTACGAAGGAATTCGCATCCGAGCTCCAGCAACAGGGCTCTACCCGAAGTCGGTTCCGCCACAAGGCGACACCATCGACGGCAAATACATTCCTGGTGGTGTGGCCATTGGCATGAACGCCCCCGGGATGCTCAAGTCAAAGATCGTGTTCGGCCCAGACGCAGAGCTCTTCCGCCCAGAGCGTTTCCTGGAAGTCAGCGACAGTGATAGATTCAAGATGGAACGCGAAGTGGAGATGGCGTTTGGGTACGGGCGGTACATGTGTGCTGGAAAGCCCGTCGCGTTTATGGAGCTGTACAAGGCGTTTTTCGAGGTGAGTCACAAACCGCATCGTCCCTCGGCAGCTTATGACTCTATGCTAACCTCGTGACAGTTGATGCGCAACTTTGATTTTGAGCTCGCAAACCCGGTCAAACCGTGGGACTCGTATAGCTATAACATCTTCGTGGAGGAGAATATGTGGGTGAAGGTGACGACATCTGATATCAAGTAAGGGGAACATGTAACATCACTGTGGTTTCTTCCGCAGCACGAGATAGTGTGGCCAGACAAGTATCCATGCAACTAGAACTTAGGTGATCGACTATTTCCATCAAAGTCTATCCGGTTCATCCAAGTACCATGTAGCATCTTCGTCGCCCAACTCTTTAGTTGAAAACCCGTTCCCAAGAAACCGGAAACGGTTCCTTTTGGAGTGCAAGATGTACTCCCAGTCCTCGCCTCTAAAGCTCTCCAGCATTTGGAAGAAATGGATCCGGCTCTCCGGATGTAAAGCTGTCACAGGGCCATCAAGAGTCCCACCTTTGAACCAAGAAACGCAATTTCCCGACCATGCCGTGCGGGGCATGAATCGTTGAGTATGCTCAAAAAGCTCGTCAACCGCGGATTGTTGGGGTGCAATTGCGCGAACGCCCTCGACCTGACACTTCTTGATAACACGAACGAGATACTTGGCAATGTGCTCGGTAATGGTGAAAACACTGCCGTGTCCAATCGGAGCATTGCGTCCCAGAAACACTGCACCGCGATATTACTTAGCAACCATTGAGTGATGCGTTTTTGCGAGACAAGAGTACTGACTGAAATAATTGGGGAAGTCTGGGACCGCGCAAGACATATAAGCCTTGGGGACTCCCTCTGTCCAGACATCTTGAAGATTCCCTTTTCTACCAATAATCGGAAATCGGGGACGGCATGAAACGTCGAAACCGGTTGCGCAGATGATGGCTTCGTCCTTGATGAGTTCCCCAGTCTCAGTCCTGAGACCTTGGGCCTCGACGCTGGCAATGGCATCGGTGACTACCCTGACATTGGGCTTTCTGAGAACCCAAAGATAGTCGACGGCAGGTGTCAGCCGTCGACATCCAAGTGGGAATTTTGGGATTATGGCATTGCAAAGACGTTCGTCACCTCCCAGTGCCTCCGTCATGTACTCTGTTGCTTTTTCCTGCAAACAGGATGCAAATGCCGTGTCCTTGAGGGTCTGGACACTCATTAGTTGGATGCCGTGGATAAGACTGACGGCTGAGTGGGAACATGAACGAACCAAAGGAAAGTTGCCGTTCACAACTTCCTCGACGGCTTTCACAAATTTCTTGTAAAATGCCGGGTTAGACTTAAACCGCTCAATTTGCTTAGCGGTGAAGTCTGCATTCTCCTTCATGTCAACTTCACTCAAAATTCCACCCCCCGGCGCCTTGAGCCAAGAGCTGGAGGCGTCCGGGGACAACATAGGTAGGATCTGGCACGAAGTGCACAAGTCTTTCGACTTCTAGATGCATTGTTAGTTGACTGCAACCGCGATACAGGGAGGAGCTAACCTACTAGGTTGCATCTCGGGTAGGATTTGTACTCCCGAGGAGCCATTTCCAATGACTGCGACAGTAAGGCCTTCATAGTTGAACTCAGAGGGCCAGTTTGCACTGTGAACCAGTGTGCCTTCAAAGCTATGCAGACCAGCAATCTGCGGCCACTTCCAATGACTTGAGTGGACATGGTCAGCATGTATTCCTCAATGAGGGGACACGTAAAAGTGACATGCCAGTCACTTACTTCAGAATACCCGTAGAGTCTAGGAGAAAATGACAATAGTCATCAAACTCGACGTTGTCCTCCAAGTTGAGAACTTTGAGCCGCCAGACGCCACCGGGCTCATCCCACTCTGCGCGGTTGACTGATGCCTCAACTTAATAACGTCACGCATGTTTTCTTCCTCGCAGACTTGGCACAGATACGACTGGATCTCGGTCGCGGTCGAGAAGAAGCCGGCCCATTCCGGGTTTGGACGCCAGGAGAATTGGTAGTTGTGCGACGGGACGTCGCATTTGCAACCCGGGTATCTATTTTCGAACCACGTGCTTCCAATTTCAGGGTTCTTCTCGTAGATGACATGTTCGTAGTCGGTGAGGTGGAGGCGCATGGTCCGAATCATGTTGATTCCGCTCATGCCCGCCCCAATTCCGACGATGCGCATGTGTTGCGTGGTTCCTAGACGCTCCTCCAAGACTTGATATGGCGCTTTGGAGTCATTGGAGTCGGCAAGGTGACCTGCAAGTTGTCTGACTCTGCTTGCGGACATTGTGGTGACGTATGATGGGGTTTGGTTCTTGCGTCAACCAAGACTTGCAGAAATGGCATAATGACAGCCGTTATAAAAAGATGACACCTGAGTGGCAATCCTCTGGATTTCAGTTGAAAACACAAGCTTGGGGCGGACATGGAATCAACCCGTCCTGCCGGTCCGAACAACATCAACATTCTTGTAACCGATACCTAGCCGAAAGTGTCCTATTGGCAGTCGTTAAATTGTACCGTATACCTAAAACAACAAGAAATTCGTCAGGAAGTCGCCAATGGATTGACCTTCAAAAGTGACCGAGGCTTTCCTCTTCAAGAATGGATGTTGACGCTAGCCCGCCCTCTTCTTCTTGGTCTGGCCTTCGTACTGAGTGCCGAGTACCGAAGTCGCAGTGCCGAGCGCCGGAGCCGGGAACAGGAGGGCGGGTACGTAATTAGTTGGCTCCTGAGCAACTGGGTCTCGGTTCCCCGCAATTTCAGGTCATGAATTTGTTCTATCTCCCTGGCACGGAATAGTTGTGGTTGTAATTGAATTTTCTGACCGCCGAAGAGTCTGCTTCTTTGTATACTTGTGCATATCGGCTCGCAGAATGGAGAATGTTCCGCCCTTACGAGACCGTGCCAATGTGGTGTGCGTAGAGTGCCACTCAAGAAAGGTTTGCAGCAACTGTCGGCGACTTAACCATAATTGCATGTAAGGTTCTCTCTTCGGGATGCATGCCATGGAATCGGCCGCTGATATCAAATGCCTTAGCCGCCGAGACGGGGTCCGCAAACGCCGGAAGGCAGGAAGGGCGCCGCAATCTCAGCGTATACCGAGAACCGATGAGCTGCGCCAGCGTACACGCACTTTATCCAGATCTTCCGCAAACTTCACTTCGGTCGCCGTATCGGCAGACACTTCGGCTATTACGTCTGACGCCACTTCGGTCAACAAGACCCCCTCGCCAACTGCCCCAACGCCCAGCCATGGTTCTGCCTCGGTGCCAAGTGAAGCCCGACCACCGATGGCCTTCATCTCGCCGTCGGCAGTTATGTCATATGATGCTGCAGATGAAGGGGCACAAGATGATCCTGATTATGCACAGAGGCTGGATACCAAGACCACGATTCTCAAGGTTACCAAGGCCGACATTCTGCCTCGGCAAGCCTTGTTAAGAGCATTAGTCGATGCCTATTTCACCCACGTCTACCCACTCTACCCTGTCATTGATAGAGAAGACGTTCTTGGCTGTGAACCATCTGTTCTGCTTCAACAAGCCGTCTGTCTAGCTGGTTCTCTGATGCAGCATGGACCCGATAGTGTGCAACTCTGTCGTTCGCAGTATGAGAAGGTCAAAACCTTGATCCACCTAAACTATGAAACGGATAATCTGGCCGTACTGAAGGCACTTTGCCTTATGACATGTTACAGTGTCGTGTCTACAGATCGGGTAACCTTGGATGGACCCTGGCATTGGCTGGGCGTGGCCATACGGATGGCCTTCCAAATGGGCCTTCATCAGCAGTTTACTTATGAACGGAGTGCCAATGCAGGATGTCTCCGCCGAATTTTCTGGCAACTTGTGGTTCGTATCGCTGTAGAGATGAAGAATTCCACAGCTGATTGTTTCACCAGAACTCAGACCGGTTGGCCGCGTCATGCTGGGGCCGTCCTTCATGCCTCCGGCCTCAAGAATACGACATACCACCTTTGAGCATAGAAGACTTCCCCACCGATGGGTTGGTGTCATATGTTTTCATCGAGAGTGTTAAGCTGTAACAAATCATGGGTCAAGTCGCAGATGTTAATAATGGACACTCGAACTTCGCCCAAGAGGATGCTACGGCTCTCGTCGGACAACTGTGTGACTGGCTTCGAAACCTACCTGACGATCTACACCTCTTCGACACATCCGAGATGAGACGGGCATTCTACCGCCCCGTTTGTGACTTGCATATTACCTAATTTGCAACTATTATTGTCCTGCAGCTCCTGGACAGGAAGAGCAGAAGTGCTCCGGTTGGATCTTTTTCTCTGACAGCCGCCTCTTGTATCGCCCGTCTTTACGAAGAAATTCACTGCAGGGAAGAGACCGCACACCTCATTCCGATACACAGCTTTCTGTGCATGGTGGCCGCAGTGCCTCTGATTTGTTTTCCTCCGCAGTCGCCAGAGCGCAGGTCGGCCCAGGAGGAAGATCTGGAGATCATTCGCAATGTTTTGGTCGGAATGCGAGCCCGATACGGAGGATCAGATCTGTTACTCCGTAAGATTAGCAAGCTTCAACAGGACATGAAGAGAGGTGGTCGTGAGCAAGGTCGCGACTTTCCCTTTGCGCCTCTAGCCAGCAAGGGGCTGTATGACAATACCCGTATTAGTATGGATTCCCAATCCGGCGAGATCATGAGTTTCCGAGTCAAAGAGACCCTCTCGCTTTGGTGCCGGAATCGACCCACGCAGATCAATCACTCTTTCACATCAGGCAAAGAAGTATATTCGGGCCGGATGAGAAACATTCGTCCGTATTTAGGCTTAAATCAAGGGTCCTGCGTGGTTCATTATGCCAAATGATGGCCTCGAGATGTCGACATGGAGTTTTGATTCTCTCGAGGCAGGCTTCATGGCTTTGATATGGAAAGTCCAATCACAAATACTAGGAGGCTATGCAGGGTCAGTTTCGCCAGTTTCGCGACAAAAACGTGCCTGTCCATGAGCCGCTTCGTGATCTTAAATAGCAAACGTTACATTGTTCTATCTCCAAGTCGCCAGTCACTAATGAACAACCAAACTCCCGTCGTAGTCAGAAAACGCCTAGAAAGAGGCTCGAAAAAACAGCACAAGAACCGTAATCCAACACATTGTCATTGAAGATCGGTATCGACCAGTCACCGGCTGGTCCTCCGTGGGGAACGACGAGATAGGTAACATCTGCCATATCTCCAGTCTTCAAGGGAGGTCCTGTCCATGCACAGGTTCCTCTTCAAAGATCTTCTGCGCAAACACAGGTCTCCTGTTGAATGGCGCCTTCCAATCTCCTATCTTGAAGCGGTCGCAGGAGTGACATATGATGCCCTCTTCGTCCGGCAAGCGTTGGAGAGACTTCGGTCGCCAAGTTCCCATCCAGCATTTCATGCCGACTAGATGACCGACCTTGCACTTCAACCGCATGGCGGCGTGGCTCTCGAGCGGGTACCCCAGTGCCTCTTCGCAGACGATACAATCCATCTGATCGGGGGGCAGCGCGATGATCTCCTCCCTGGTCAACGGCGTTACGCTGCTCTGTACGGCGGCTGCGCGGGCGTGCTCATCGTCTATCCGTAGCTGTCGGTTGCGTAGCAGGTAGTGTTGCGTCAGCTCTTCCCGCGCCGAATGTATCAATATCTCACCACCCACCCTGGAGTCTCCAAGTCTTCCGAGCAAGAAGTGCTTTGAGAAGGATAAGAGGTAGAGGAGAATTCCTGGAACACCGTTCGCCCAAAGGTCATCCTCATTAGGCCTGTATATAGCACATAAGTTGTAGGCAACGGACCGGGCGCGTTCGAGGGGGAGGCCAGAGTCGTTGGCCAGACATCTTAGGGCGAGACGTGAAAGGGTGGAACGGACATGCCACTCGGACACAGCTATCTCATGATCGGGAGGTTCGTTTGCGGGTTTGGGCGTGTTTGTAGCCTGTCTCTTGCGGTCTATTTCTGCTGCGAAGGCCAGTAGCCACTGTGAAACCAGGTGAAGGCCACTGTGGTCCTTGAAACCCTTCTCAGAGATGGTGGATAGAGCCTCCATCCGAGAGTCGAAGTCGCTAGTCTCTACCATGAATGGGATGACTTGGATTTGTCCGATTGTTGTCGGTGTCCTCAGTCGATCCAGCACGCTCAGATCGGGCTGGTTACTGAAGCGCCGCCTCATTTCGGCGCAGAGTTGTGCGGTCACCTGAGGGTGCAAGTCGTTCCAGGAAAGCTGGACTCGGCGTAAGTCTAAAGGATCGCCGTTCTGGTCGTTCACCCGCATCTCAGGATACCGAAACAGGTCTTTGTGTTCATTCGGCAACAAGTACCAGCGTGCAACGACTTGACGCATAGCCGCGCTGATGTTGTGCAGCTCGGGTTGCTCGTTGACCTCGCTGCAGTCGCAAAAAGGCCCATTCTCAAGGTGGTGTTTGTTGAAGCGACATGCCGTCTCCATCTTGGTAACAGTGTAGATGTACGACTGTGCCACACCCAATTGGCAATCTTTCTCGAGCCATGCCATCATCATGAACCTGCAGAAACAATGCAGATAGTCTTCGGCAGCCTCCCTTGCTGCAGCGTTTTCTTCTGGCATGTGTCTGACGGTCTCCGAAAAAGCTTTCGCGCGCACGGGAGGATGCATAAACTTGCCGGTGCATGTGTGGCAGGGGATATCGTACTCCTCCGTCTCCGAGTACAGGGCACCGTCTGCGATGCAGTACCCATATGTGTTGTTGGCGCAGCGCACGAGATATTGGTGGGTGTGTCTTGTGCGGGCGACTTTCGTGCGGGCACCATCAACCACGCACTTGAAATGCCTGGTGAGGAATATGCACATTATCGAGATCTGAGGAATTGAAGCGGATGCAATGAGGACCGTCACTGGGCGAGATTTAGGAATAACTAGGCCATCTTGAATGATTTGCCCATGGCAGGGAGACTTTTCCGCTTCCCATTTGAGAGATGCGGGCCTCAATTGTCTCCCGGAAGTAGAAGCATTGAAGGACATCGACTAAGATGGCTCGCCCTTGTCCCCACTCCGGGAGATGAATGCAAATTGAACACAGCAACAAACAAGGGCGAGGAAGTCCCGGTCGTGGATTCGGGCCAAGAGACTCTTGAAGCAAAAATAGTACACATGGATTGATTGTCTTGTCATCCGTACACCTTGCAGGCACCAAGCAGCCAGACAAAGGGCCGGCTGCAAGACATTGTACATGGCGGACACATGGCGGTTGCTCTCGGCGTCTCTCAAGGCGACGATGCTGTGGGATGAATTGTCGTCTTGATGGCGAGGTTGATGCCCAATGGGGTCGGAGCAGAGAGCCTGCAGACTGCATCTGCAAACGGCGTCTTGTGGTGTAGGCCGAGTGGCTGGCAGCGCCGCTGCGAGCTCGCCCTGCCTGCCCGGCAAAAGGGGCCTTCTCGACTGGAGCGCCGTTGGGTCTCCATGGAGACAAAGACGCTCTGACTGATCCCAAATTGGCGATGGCGAGGGCAAACAACATGCGACTTCGCATGGAAGGACGGGAGGACGCTCGGCAACGTGAGTGGAAGTAGAAAAGAAGGGACACGAGAGGGAGTGCATTAGGTAAAAGAGACACTGACCATCAGGTACAGTACGTACTTGATGGGTTTGCTTAGTCATCGCACACCAACCGCTGATTTTGTACGGAGTACCTCGGTATCGATCAAGTCTGATAATGATAAGATAAGATAGCAATCCCCAACTTCAACTCCATCACGGCGTGGCCCACCTGGACGTAGAGTCTAATTGCAGCTCCTCGTCTCCGCTTCGAATGTGATATCACGGGTGAATCCTGCTCCACCGAACCCATCAAAGAAGCTTCGACTAGATCTGGGCATTCCAACGTGTCAGATTCAGACCTCAGTCCCGATGATGGTGGTGATGATGATGATGATGACGACGATGGGTGCCCGTCAATCCCTGGATCATCTTGATGCCCAACCAGGGCTCGACAATCCGCGCCTTCGCCTCCAACGACCTCGCCGCTCCCCCAGCTGTCACCTTCACCACCGCCGCGAGCAGACCTTGGGCAACTACCGGCCGTCCGCGAGGGGGGGCCATTCAGCAAGCGTTGCCAGTGCAAGCTGCTGCAGTGAACCCCAAGGCATCAGCCCATCGCAGCTCGATAGCCTCACCTGACGTGACTGGCGGAAACGCCCCCTTCCCAAAACGACACCATCGACACCATCGAAACCACCCGTCAAAGCCCCAAGCTTGGGCTATCAGCGGCCCGACGAGTGCGGGAACCGCTGCATGAGGGGACCATGACCACGCCTGCGCCCCCAAAAAACCATTGGTTTGGCGGCTACAGGCGGCACGCATAATCGTGGCCATCCTGCCTCTGCCCCCGGCTGCACCTCGACCTCCTTTGCGCGCGGATATACAACTCTTACACTCCCTCCACCTCCGCATTCGCTGCGCGATGCCACTCTTGCATATGCGCTTCCCCAACTCGGGCCTCTCACGGCCATCGTGGGATGCTCATCAAGCCAGCCGAGATGCCACTGGACACGCCCGTGTCGTCCATTCAGGTCTCTGCGCTCGTCTGCCTGGGAAGAGAGCACCAAGGTTAAATATGCCTCATGGGCCCTCGGCTTGCTCCTGCGCCGTTGCTTCTATCTTGTTGCTGTCTGTGGTCACCATGTTCCTCCATGTTTCTTACGTACACTTATACTTTTGTCGTCTCTACTACGTGAATCGGTAATTATCCCATTGTATCTATAATCCATCCATCTGCGAATATTGCTCCTGTTCACGTTCTATATCGCCCCTTCCCGATTACCTGGATGTATATCCCACTTCTCCCCCGAGCCCAAGGGCAAGGCAGCACCGGGTCCGTCTCGGATCTGCGGTCCCTTCCGGCCCTGCGATGGAGGCAAACCGCGGCGTCTGGTGACCTATCCAAGCTGTCCAACTCTGTGGCAAAAAGACAAGTCGGCATCGCAGGGGGGCAGACCACCAACATCACCGTTGGCGTTACCGTCGGAGTAGCTATCCTCGTCTTCATCCTCGGCGCGTGTGCCTTCCTCTACTTCTACCGAGCGTCCCTCAACAAGATCAGCCGCCGCCGCCGCCGGAGTCGCCGTCACATATACCACAAGACGGTCTATCGCAAGACGACGTCGGGAAGCTCCAAGAGCTCGTCATCCAGCGGCCCGCCCCCACCTGGGCCTCCTCCGACCGGACCACCGCCGACAGAGCCTCCACGAGCTGCAACTCCGGGTGATGCCCCGGCCGACCCCCCTACCGATCCTCCCGCTCCACCCCCTGAGGCGCCTCCCGCGGATAAATAGGGATATGTGTGTGTGTGTGTGTGTGTGTGTGTGTGTGTGTTGTCTTTGGCGCCAACGCTCGGAAAATGTGTGGGAAAACGAGCGTTTGCTGCCAGAAAACCAAGCTCATGTTCGTCAATGACACCTACGCATGGTTACACTGTACTGACAACAGGCCCAGGCTTTATTCCCCCGGTGATGTCGTGTACTCTGATGTGATGTAAGTTAGGGTGTTGTTTGGGCCACAGAGTTCCTCTTTCAAGCGGGAGTTTGCGGGCGGAAATCGATGGCGATACCAGGCGCCAGATGAAAACAGACATGTACTTGTCGGCTTGTTACGTCTGCGGTTTGCGTCTGCCAATTTGACTAATTTGGTCTCTGATATATCCCACGTCGTTTCAACATGCCCCCTCCCTTCTGATGGACAAAGAGCGCATCTCGCAACAAACAAGCAAGCCCACACTTTGACCCAACTCCAAACGTCCAAAGTTGTTTCCTAACCAACCGATGCCATGCGACATAAGCAGACCTATTTTCATCTTGGGATTAGGCCGACTCTCCCTTTGTAAATTATCACACACCCGGCATCTCCTCTTCCTCCAAAGCCACCGGCCTCCTCTGACGCCTCCTCTCCCGCCTAGTACCGCACCACAAGGACAAGCAGCACCCGTTGCAGCAGTCCGTCTCCCTATCGTCGTCGGAGTCGTCCTCCGCGAACTGCTCGAGCCTGATGAACCCGGGATCCCCCGCGCCGCAGCCCACACCCACCACCACGTCCTCCGTCGGCGCGGGCCCGTAGTCGATGAAGTCCTCGTCCAGCGGCATGTCCATGCCCACGCCCAACCCGACTCCCATCCCCATCCCTATTCCTGCCACCGGCGCCGGCGCGATCGGCATCGCTTCCATGGGCAGCATCGGCATGAACCTGATAGTTGGCCCGCGGGGCCTACTCGGGCGCTTAGGGCGGTGGGCGGGCTTCTTGCGGCAGGTCTTTGAATGCTTGGGCTTCTGCTGGTGATGATGGTGGGAGCGTCGATGATGGTGGTGCGTCCACCTATGGGCGTGGCCGGCGTGCTGGTGTTTCCGTGTGTGGACGTGGTGGTGCATGTGTGCGTGATGGCCGGCCTTCCTGCGCTGCCCCTTGGGAGTGAAGGCGCAGCCGGAGCAGAAGTAGATGAGGGCCAAGGCGAGGATGGCGGCCAGGAGGCAGCCGACGAGCATGCCTGCTATCCTCCCGGGCTCAGCGTCGCGGCGAGAAAGGTGGTGCAGGGTGGTGGTGGCAGCATCCTGAAGTGGGATTGGCGCCATGTCATTAATGAGATCGTCCCTAACGACCGTTGGAGTCCTCAAATGTGTTGTTGATGCTTCTGCCATGCTTGTTCCTTGACATTACAACCCCACAGCTAGGCGATGAAGGAACCGATGTGCGTCTTTAAGTTAGACATGACGCCTCCTGAATTGTTTGCCTCCAACCAACTCACTGAGATGCAATCATCACTTCGGATGCCAGTTTCGCGGAAAGCCCGCAATCATCACCACTTCACAATGCATCTTCCGCAAGTTTCTAAGCCTTCGTTTCAGGCACGCCGGCAAATGCATCAGACGGGAGACCCAAGTCCCAAGCTGCCGGAGCATGCTGCACAACGTTGCACATTCAACCGCGTCTGGTATCCAGTCATTTTTGCACGTCTGTATGGTACAGTCGTCATTGCTGACTCTATCGCCCCTCCGGCCCGTGACGTGCGATGCCGCAGCAAACACGATGGAAAAGGGGCGGTTTGGGGCTGCTCTTATCTATTCTATCCTACAAACCTCCAGCTGTCAAATGTAACCTGCCGTCTCGTTCCCGAAACCCGGACCCTCCGGCCCTCCGCCGCAAAACTTCAGAAATCCAGCTTGTCCAAAGCATCATTACCATCCTGGGTATCATTCCGGTGCCACTGCAAAATTCGTTTCTCAAAAGTGCTTCGTCAAACAACATGTCCCTCAACCTCTCCGCCGACCCCTACGCTCTTCTCTCATCTCCTCCCTCTTCTCCTCGCGCTCCCGGATCTGCCCCAATACGCCGCCGATGGCATCCTGCACCTTGCCCGACCTCTCCACAAAGGCGTCGTAGAACTCGCAGTCGGCGTGCCCAGGCTGTCGCTCGTTCAGCGAGATGATGGCGTTGGAGAGCGCCTCCAGCTCCGTCACCAGCGGCGAGTAGTCGGTCCTGTGCCTTCCCCGCCGCCGTCGCTCCTCGTCGCGACGAGACGGGCTGCCTCCCCTCCGGTGCTGCGACCCCGACCTGTGCGAAGGCTCCCCGTCGCGGCTGCGGTGCCGTCTCCGCCGTCCGTGGTCGTCGTCTTTGTGCTCGCCCTTCCGTCGTCTGGAGCGGTCCCGGGAGCGGTCGCGAGAGTAGGTGTAGCGGTCAAGACTGTAGCCCCTCTCTTTCCGACGACCGCGTTCGTGGCTGCTGGCCTTCGCTTCCTCGCGCTCAGTGTCGTCCCCGCTGCTGTTGACGCCGAAACGCTCCATCGCTTTGGAGAGGATGTTCCGACCTAGGTGCTCCAGCATCTCGACGTCCACGTTAGGGACGCCGCCGCGGTGCCTCTGGTCGTCATCGTCGACGTGGTCGCGCGTGCGTAATCTGTCATCGTGTCTTCCTCCGCTGTTGCTGCTTCTGTGGTTGTCGCCCTGGCCGGGCATGTACTTCCGCACGGCGTACTCCACCAGGCCTCTCGCGAGCATCTCGAGGATGAGCTCGAATTGGCGGTTATGGCCGTCGTTATTTTTGTTTCTCGAGCGGCCGCCGCTGCCGCGGGTTGGCGATGATGCGGCGTTGCGGGAGCGTGTTAGTGTCCGGAGTAACCCCTCCATGACCACCCAAAACGCATCAATCGAATGGCGAGAATGTGAATGAGTCGCGATTTGTTGTATTTTTTTTCTTCTTCTTTTTCTGGTCGTGGAATATTTTTTTGAGGCCTTCTGCTGCTTTTCTTCCCCGCTCCGTGACTCGAGGGCGAACTCGTGGTGGTATTTAGCTTGTCGCGGTGGCCCTGGATCCCGTCTTCAGGGCGTCGCGGGGTCATGTGGTGATGGCGGCCTCTGAGATGGTGTTTCTCATGTGATTCAGCGACCAGTGGGCGCGAGTGCACTGCCTGAGACACTACCGTGGGATCGTGAGCCGGAGGAGTCACTGGGACCCTTATTCTATTTTTCCCCCGCGACCCAGTAGGCAGAAATCAGGCGCAGTGTCGGATTTCGTGTGTTTTAAATGACCCGCGCCTGCTGCAACGATGGCGTGCGTTCGCTTTCGGCTGCGTGATGCCGTTCTGGAGGTGAGTGTGCTGAGGCCGGCCGAGATTGAGTGAGGCAACTCGGGGAAAAGCGGCTTTGCGCCTGAAGGGTCTTGCCCGGAGTGATTAAGTCGCGTGCGAATAACAAACGGGGGTTTTTTTCTTTTTAACGATGCCTAAGGGCGTCGAGGTTGAGACTTGAGTGAATGAGATGCGACGACTGCAAGTGCAAGTGTGCCTGTTGGTGTTGGTGATGCAGCGCCTCTTCCACTGTCCCCTCATTTGTAGCTTAACGTGAATGCATGCGGACAACGACACCAGTCTCGACTACTGACCATGGCTTGAATGCTTAGAATTATTTTAGACGCCGTATCTGGCCTTATTCGTCGATACGGATGCAAAACATCACTTCATCCAGTCGCCTACCTCCCTGGACAGAACTTTCTCCTGTCTTTACATATACATACATACATACATACCAATACCAGCCAGCCATGTGTACATTAGCCACAGCTGCCCGTTTAGCTGAGAAGCTCCCTGATATCCTCGATCCGCTGAAGCTTCTTTTCTTCGTCACTCATCATGCCCAGCGACGTAGCACTGCAAAAGTCAGTTCAGAACCACAAAAAAGCCGGATGGCCAAACGCGGGGGAGGCTCACATGAACTTCTTGCGCTCCTGCACCCGAAGCATCCTCTCCTCCACGCTCTCCTTCACAATGAAGCGATAAACCTTGACCTCTGCGTCCTGTCCCATGCGGTGTACGCGATCGATGGCTTGGGCCTCGACCGCGAAACTCCACCACGGGTCCATCATGTACACCCTCTTCGCCGACGTCAGGTTCAGCCCCACGCCGCCGGCCCGGAGGCTGATGAGCAAAACGGTAAAAGTCTTGGACTCTTGGAACTCCGTCAGGACCGCCGCACGCGCCTTCTGCGCCATCGTCCCGTCGAGGCGCACGAACCTGATGTTCGCCCGCTCCAGCGCCGGCTCGATTAGCGTCAGGAACGACGTGAACTGGCTGAACACCACCGACTTGACGCGCGGCTGCTCCTTCCGCAGCTCGCGCAGCGCCTTGATCAAGGCAACCACCTTCGACGACGAGTTGTTGACTCCCAGCCGCTGCAGACTGATCTTGGGCTTTTGGAACATTTCCAGCTCGTCGTGCCGAACCACTTCGAAAAGGTCACGGTAGTTGATCTCCGCGCGGCAGTTTGGACACGTCGGCACCTTATGCCGATCCGTCTGGTGCTTCATGTAATCCAGGAGACACTTTTTGCAAGCTGAATGCCAACATCCCGTGACTGTCTGCTCATTCATCGGCTCTTCTGCGCAGATCGGGCACTCACTCGCAGCTTCGTCGCGGATCTGGCCAAGAATGTGCGCGCCAAAAGCATTGGGGGTCGACTCCGACTCGGACACCGCAGCTGTGAAGTGCTCGATCAATGTGCCGAGGTCCATGTCGTCGGCAAGTCCTGCTGCCAGGTCTGCTGCGGCGCCCGCCTCTGCTTCGTCTGCGACTATCTCTTTGTTTTTCACTAGAACGGGGTGGCAGCAGGACTGGCGAAGGCGCAAAATGTTGGCGAAGATGCTCGTGAATGCCTTCATGACCGTGCCAGCCTCCATGTTTTCGCTGAAGGACTGCTTCGCCCGATGAAAGATGTAGTCGTAAATTTCTCGTTCCGTCTCGCTCAGCTCGACATCCACGATTTCCATCTGTTTCGGAGGAAGCGGGACAAGTCTGGAGAGCAGTTAGTAAAGCATGTCACAAGGATACGTTCCAAACTTACGGTTCGCCATCAGGCGTCTTCATATCCTTGGTACGCCGAAGGACTAGCGGTTCTAGCACCGTCTGTACGACATCGAGAGCCCGCATGAAGTCCTTGGACTCGAACGGGGCTGTGATGAAGGTCTTCCAGAAGGAAAAGTTGTTCCAGGGCTCGACTCGGAGGAAGCGGACAAGACTGAAAAGATCTTCCAACCTGTTCACGATTGGTGTTCCGGTCAGAACCCATCGATGCTCGGCCGATATCTCGTAGCACGCCTTGGCGGTTTTCGACTGTCGATTCTTGATGAAATGGGCCTCGTCCAGAATAACTCGAAAGAAGTTGAGCGAGAAGAGGCCGGTATGCGTAGACTTGTCTCCCTTCTTGGCGGCGACTTGGTTGAACTCTGACAAGACGACACCATAGCTCGTAATGACTACGTCGGGAGCAGACGCAGCACTTGCCTCGCAGCACAGAGCCTGAAGATTGCTGGCCTTTTCGCTGCCGTAGTAGACCATCGCCTTGAGGGTGCCCTCCTTCGAAGCCTTTTCCGCCTCGCTATGCCACTGTGCCAGCAGCGACATGGGTGCCACGACAAGGGTCGTGCATGGCGCTGGAAGCACGTTGGATGAGTTTGAAACAAGCCTGGGAAGTGCGTTGACGGACTCAAAACCACTACCCTCCGCCTTGATTCGTTGAGAGATGTCTGAGTGATGGGTGTGGACTAGACTGAGCATTTGGATCGTCTTGCCGAGACCCATTTCGTCGGCCAGGATACCACCCAGACAATTCTGCTCCTGAACAGGGAATTCCAGAGAGAGATCGCCGGAATAGGGGTTCACGTAAAAGTGCTCCTGGCCTTGAACTTGAGGGAGCTCTTTGTCGTCTGCATCCTTGGCAGGCCAAGCGTACTCCTCCCATAACGGATGCAGGCTTGGTTCCCTGTTGCTTTTTAGGTCTTTCTCTTTCGTCATCATCCAGTGAAGAGCCTGCTTCTGATATGGACGGAGGTCCATAGCAAAAGTGTCAGCGGGTTCGGCTTCCGGCATGCTGAAGTCGAATGACTGGGCCTTTCGGTACAGAGCATCAAGCTGGTCTTGCTCTAGCTCCTCGCCGTCCTCTTGGTCGTCAGAGGGAGGAGACGAGCCCGGTTCCTTGGCATTCGGCTTGGAATCCTTCTCCTTCTTTTCCTCCCTCTCCGCGGCCTGCAGTAATCCTTGCCGTTGTTGCTTCGACGCCGCGGCATTGGCTCGAGTCGGATGCAGGCCAATCTGTTCAAGAAGCTTCACCAGGGCGACCTGACGTAGACGAAGTTCTTTCTCTTCTGAGGACTCCTTCTCTTCGAAGAAGCCGGCCGCTCTGTTGTCCGAGATTTTGAAGCCAGTGCGGTAGAAAGCCGCTGCCAACAGGTAGCATCTGAGTTGTATGACAATCGTGCTGTTCGTTTTGAGCGGCCCGTCTCTATCGGCCATCACGAATGAGCCCTCGAATCTGCAAATGTTCTGATCCATCAACGTCGATATCCAATCGGCCGCGTCCTTGGACAGCCTGCCAATCTCGAACCCGGCACTGTTGGTAAGCCGTACTAAAACGTCAACACGTCTCGCGGCAGCGGATCTCCCCTGAGGAGCGACAGTCACAGTGCCAAACTTCGTGACTCGGGTTGACTTGGGCTGGATCTTGTTCCTTTCAATTTTGATGACATCTCCGAGCTCGAGCCTCGTCCCGCTGCGCGTGATCCAACCCTCAACACCAAGGGAGCCAATGTATCGAGACTCGGGCATTGTGCGGGTGACAATTGGTTTTTGCTGGTCTTCCATTGGAATGTCTCGCATCGGCGGGGTGGCGGCAGTGGGGGAGGGTCGAGTAAAGGCGTTGAGCGAAGGGGACTTCTTCTTCTTCTTCTTCTTCAACGTCTTCCACGTGCCGTCGAAATACATGTTAACGGCGCGTTCAAGGTTGTCGCCGCAGTTGTCGCGAATGACCTCCAACACATCCGCCGCAACTTTGTCGCCAACGAAGCTCTCGAAGGTCTCCTGGTCGAAGATCATGGCCGATTCCTCGCGCTGGGGGTCTGATGGAGGTCCAGAGCGGTTGGAGGCATCTTCGACGGGTTGCTCGGTCAGCGGAATGCGGGGTTTTGAGGGAGACGAGGGCGCCTCCGCATCTTCACTCTTGATGTGCGTCGACTCGTCCGCATCGTGAAAGAACCGCTGCTTCTGGTGTACTGGCGGGGTCGGGAGCGCTGGGCTGGAGTGATGGCTCAGCGCATCGTCGTCCGAGGCGAAGAAACGTCTCCTCTTAGCCGGAGGTTCAGGTGATCCCGTATAATCCATGGCAGGCCAAGAGGTGACGTCGGGACTTGTCCAATCTGCCACTCATTGAAGCGACTACAAGGAGACCCAGATTAAGACCCTAGAGACGCGAGGCGATAAGTCAGCGCGACTGACCGCGTCGGGCTGTCAGGTGACCGTGTCTGGCTTATGTAATTCAATTAAATTCCAGACGGAAGACGTCATAATTGGACAAAAAAAAGTTCGACCTCGGGAATCGCAGCTGGGACCAAAAAAAAGAGATCCACAGCTTCAAGCTGGGATTTTGCGAAAGACAGCAGACAGCCCCGGCATGACGCATCACACCAGCGATTTCTCCTGAATGAATCGCACACGAACTGTCGGCCATGGCCTGAGAAGGCTAGTCCAGACGCCCCCTCGGGGAACCAGGGGCATCGTCACCGATGCAGACGTCGTTAAGGCGAGGAAGTACTGCCAGTCGCAGCTCCAGTATGTTCAGTCCCCGGTTGCGATGTTGCGTTTTATTTCTGAACGACCAAACGCTCACCAAAGCCTGTAGACACAGCCACTACGATGCGCATTTGATCAGCCGCCTGCTCTCTCCCCGCGCCCAAGATGCCTACCTCGCCCTCCGTAACCTCAACCTCGAGCTAGCCCGCCTGCCCGAGGTCGTCTCGAACCCGGCCATCGGCCAGCTGCGCATGCAGTTCTGGCGCGACTCCATCGACAAGACATTTGCGGGGAATCCGCCTGCCGAGCCGATCTGCGTGCTCCTCCACCAGGCCCTGCAGGACCTGCGCGCGAGAGCGCCCGGCTTTAGCACCGCGAGCTCGATCGGGTTCTGGGCACAGCGCGTCATCAAGACACGGGAGAAGTACATGGACAACCGGCCCTTTACGTCGCTTGCGGCGCTGGAGGAGTACGCCGAGAACACGTACTCGACTCTCATGTACGCAACGCTGGCCGCAATGCCGCTGCGCTCGATGCAAGTCGACCATCTAGCGAGCCACATCGGCAAGGCCTGCGGTATCGTAGCGACGCTGCGCGGCATCCCGGTACTCGCGGCGCCACAGCAGCTCGCCCAGTCTCCAGGTGGGATGGAGCCTGCCCGTCCAAGAGACCCTACTTTGCTTCTGCCTCTGGATATCATGTCGGAGGTCAACTTGCGGGAGGAGGACGTCTTCAGATATGGTCCCGAGGCAGAAGGGCTCCAGGACGCCGTCTTCAAGATCGCCACGCGGGCCAACGACCACCTCATCACGGCACGCGAGATGCTCAAGAACCTTAAGGCGGGGCAAAACGCCGGCCACGAGTTCGAGCACCAGGGTGAAGCGGAGCACGTGTACGAAGAGGAGGACGATGTGCAGCGCGATATCAGGCGCGGATTCGGGGTGCTTCTGGAGGCTGTGCCTGCGCAGGAGTACCTGACGAACCTGGAAGCGGCCAACTTCGATCCATTCGCGGTAAGGGCGAGCTGGAAGTTGGCCTGGCGGCTTTGGCGGGCAACGAGCAAGCATCAGATCTGAGGGCCATGAGTCTTAATTTCTGCCCTGTATGATTTCAGTGTCAATTGGTCGGCTATGTAAGATATACATGTAAAGCTAGAAAGGCAGTCAGCAGGCCGTGTAAACATATAACCTTGCTCTCTCACGTACGCAAAAGTTACCCAGCGTTGTATGCGGCATCTGTCGCTCAGTTGATGACAATTCCGTCAGCTGGATTGGCTGAATGATCGCGGGGACAATGCGAATGACCGTCCGCAATCATGCGCCATACAGTCGTGGCTGAAGCTCCCAAGAACCCCACCAAAAATGGCTCAGCCACATAGTCGGAAAATTCCCTCCTCTGTGGCGCAGGCCCGACGAAATACTTTGGATCGCAAGCTCTGGCGGTTTCCGAACCTCGAATCATCCCCCGTACAGCGTCAATGTCGGTCACAAGATGTTGTATGAACTCATAGGAATCGTGAGCCTCCCCAAGCCCTCTCTTCAATGGCCTGTCAACGTTTTATATGTCAATCGCTAATCTGTCAACCAGGTGCGACCGGGTAACCTCGCCGAGGTGAAAGAGTACGCGCTCCCTCCGCCCAGCTCTCTGCGATTCCAACGCCCATCCTCTACGAGCCCCCCGAGCACATGCTAACACCAGCCCGCCAGAATTGCCCTCACCGCCGGCCAAATCGTCCTCCGCAATGGCGGCGTCATCCGCGGCATCGCCAACTGGGGTGTCTTCATGCTGCCCCGCCCCATCTCGAGGGCCCAGATGAAGCACAGGACCGGCCACTACTTTGTCATGCGCTATGATGCCTCCTCATCCACCCACGCCGACATGCGCAACACGATCAACCTCGACCCCCGCGTCATTCGCACCGCCCATGTCAAGCTCGGCGACGGCAAGCTCGAGAGCATGTCCCGCTTCGGCAAGATCGAGTGGGCTCGATAGACGGAAAATTACCAGAAAGGGACACAGAAGAGAGGCTGGACTGGATTTATGGTGGAAAAAGAACGAGGTCTTCGCAATATAATGGCGGACGACTCGCTTTTGCGCCGCGTAGTCTTGGAAGACGGACGAACCAAGCCGGGGATGATGTATGATACTAAGCCCCACGAGCCGGCGCTGGGGTATGTGATTGCACATGTGTGAAGCCGACGAGAGCTCGGAGTGTACAACTACGTGGCACGCCACTGATACAATAGACGGATGGATTCTTCAAGCATCGTTTCTGTCCTTCCATCTTGTTTGGTTCGGGCCTTCATCTGTTCACTCGTGAGGCGGTCACCTAGTCATTGTCAATCTGGAGTTCATGGCTCGTGTCTGCATGTGCAAGGCTAATGCTGGAAGTTTCATACACTGGTAATGATGCCTGGCTCCAATCCGATGCAGCCCGCTCCCGTGAGTTGAGCGACTTCCGACGCCAACGGACACGGTCTTCTGTATGAAATATGAATATGCGGCGGTCCGTTTCGCCAAGTACCGTCAGGGACGTCCCAACCGTGAGAGCCCCAATTCTCAGATTATCGGGTTGTCGAGGACGACTCCGATCCACTTCAATCGTGGTTTCTAGGCGTTCACACCCATAGTTTCGGCCTACCAATTCCACGCTCTCTGCACCCACCCCGCCGCATTACTCAGGACGACGTCGATCCACCTCCATGTTCCTCGGCGTCAACATCCAATAGTCTGCTAGGCGTCAACGTCCACAGTCTCCTGGTCGTCGATATCCGTAGTCTCCTAGGCATCAACGTCCATAGTCTCGGCCTTGCCAATCCCACGTTCTCTGCACCACGCCACAAAATCGTCAATCACGCTGGGCCATGCTCCATCCTCGCTCCAAAATGATAGCGTCTCGTCTGCCATCGTCTTGGTGGCAAACTCGAGAGCCATGTTCCACATATCGCGGTTAACCGATCGAGTCCACTTCTCGTCGAGAAACGATGTCCAGAGCTCCAGCCAGTCGTGGGACTTGGTCTTCCATTGCCAGCCAGGGGGAGAGAACAAAACGCCCCAGTAGATCTTCGCGTTTTCAAGGGTAACAGCCTTCTGGTTTGGCTCCTTGCTGGCAACAAAGGTGTATCGATACACTTTTCGAAAGTAGGCCGGGTCAGTCGCTAGGTTGTTCACCAAGGACTTGACGTGTGAGACGTGCGCTTGACGCGTCGCAGAACTGTTTCTCGGTCAGCTCTAAGTGCATACATGAGATAAACGGAACTCTAATATCATACCCAGTCGCCTTCCAACCATCCACGTAGCCTTTTCTGGATATCTCACCGATCGATGGCGCCTGGAGAAGCTCCACGACGGCAAGCATCTCGGCATTCTCAATGTTGACGCCTAGATCCTGGAAATACGCCATCGTGGAGTCAACGCTGAGGGTGTCCTTCTCATCCTTCGACTCATCTGCGTTCGGTTGGTTAACATTGTTACAGCGAAGCCATCCCTTCGGTATGTACCTCGAAGTTTGTCGAACATTTGATTCAACGATCCTTCAAGTGCTGAGGTCGTGGGCGTGGTAGCACCACTGTTGGCGCCCGAGAAGTACCTATAAAATGTCTGTCAGTTCATGGTGTCCATCCAATGTATCACATATAAGCGCTCCAGAAGACAGCAGCGCACAGCGGCATGAATCTCTGTCAGAACCGCGAGACACAAGTCAGCTGGCAACTTTGCGCAGCACGACGCAGCAGGCGAGTGGAATACCCAGATTGATTCTTTTCCTCCAACACGAGGGCATTCTTGGACGCCTTGCGTTTCGACGACCACAGATTCATGCCTTTGCCAGGCAACGCGCTCTTCACACCTTTCCAACCCATCTTCTCGCAAACACCGGCGTTCTTGGCGTCAGTCGGATCTCAGCACGCGTCTAGGTTCATCAACGTAGCATGAGATATGGCAGACAAGCAGCAACGAGGCTGAGCAAGACGGCAAAACTGAAGAACGAGGCAAGATGTGTTCTTATGCGCCGCATTCAAACGGTGCGGGAGGGTCGGGAAGCGGGTGAGTAAGGTTAACTGGGACCCCCTTTCAACGCGCCGTCGTGGTCGCCGCGGATGAGTGGCACTTCAGTGGCAGCCAGTCCAGTCCGTGAGGTGACGCGCCGGTGCCAATTAGGTCGACGGATGGACAAAAGCAGGCTGGTAGAAGCAAGCCGGCGTGGCGGCTGCCACGGCAGTTCGTTGCTTTAAGGGACATTTTAAGTGCAGATTGAATGTTTCAGGGGCAATTGGCGATCGGCGTCGATTCGGCCTTTCTCTTGCTTGTGTGGACAACAGGTGCCCCCAAAAAGGGACTGGACTGTGACCTCGTAGCTGCGGAGGGCCTCTGGACCAGCAAGTGCAGCGGCAGCGAACCTTGGAACTGCAGCACTTCTAAGGGGGGAGGGGCGGGCGCGTCCCCCCCACAAAGCGCCTCTTACATCGAGCCGACGACAAGTGAGGTACCGGTGCCGTCCGTATCCATGCGCGCTGCGCTGCGCTGCAGGCCAAATTGTCCGAGAAGGGCCGGCGCACTCTCGAGTCCGATTGATGGATGCTTCGGAAAACATTTAAAAGAGCGGTAAACATCCGCGGCAGAAACCGCGGAATCGGGCAAAAACATCGAACCAGTAATGCGAGGCGAGACGAAACGAAACCGAGCCGGCAAAACAAAAAGAAAGTCCACGTCGAACATGGAAAGGTTCACTTACGCATCGACGGCTTCGTTGAGCTTGTAACCCGCGTTCTTAAGATACTATTCGATGCACCCATGGTCAGCATTCCATGTCCAGACGCAGCGTTCAGGGCCGATCCAGTCGCTCTCCCGCCTGCCCCTCCCCCGCCAAGGCAGCATCCGCCTCGGCCCAGTGAAGCAGCCAGATAGCGCGGCGCAACACAGCGCAGCACAACGTAGCAGGGCACGACAGCTGCCGACGTTTCTCCGCCACCCAACGACGCGGTCCACGTCTTGCGAGGTCAGGTAGGACGATGAGGGGATCTGAGGGAAAGTGGGGAGCGAGCGGTATGGGTGGAAGACGACAAGACAAAGACAAGACAAGGCCGGGGGTGGGATATTTCTCCCCTTCCAGACGTACCCGTTGCGCAGTTCTGTCAGCGGCACCGGTCAACTGGACGAACTGCGTCGTCATCGCCTTCTGAGCGGATGACGAGGGCGGCATCGTGACAACAGTTGTTCCACCTCGGGCCGGGTATCGCTGCGAAGTCGTTCTCTGGGTTCGGTGACAGAGGGTCTGGAGGGGCGGATCGCGTGACGCAATCGGCCGGTTCTGCGTGTCGGTGACGATGCGACAGAGGAAAAGCGACGGTAAGGCGGGAAGCTCGAGGACTGTCAAGCAGAAGTCGGGGACTGAGTGTGTCGCTGTGGTGGTGAGTGGTGTGGGAGTCGGGCAGGTCGGACGCGACGTTGGACGTGAGGTCGAGTCCGGATGGCGTCAAAAGAAGGTGGTGGTTCGAAGGGAAGGCAGAGAGGAAGGAGCTGTGGAAGGAGCAAGGCTGAACCTCAGGATGGTGGGGTAGCAGCCAAAAAGGTGGCGGGGCACTCATGGGTTTTTTCCTCACAGCACCTACCTGGAAGGGCACACTGGTGCACTGGACAGAAGCCTCACTGTGCTGTAGGTAACCTGGAATCATGCGGCGGGCGGTCGACCCTTCCAGGTCTTTAGAGGGGTCACAGTGGTTCCGGCGCTGTTGCCAACTGCAGTTGTGCCTGAAGCTGCCTGAAGTAGCCTGTCCCTTGCGCTTCTCCCGCTACTCCCGTCCGCTGGCGAAGTGGGTTGCTGCTGACCGCCCGCCCGCCTTCAAGGTCTAACCCCGCCTTCCCAATTGGGCCGAACCTTTGAGTCAAGAGCCAAGAACTCCACCTCGACACTAGAGCTTCCAAGGTTCCACGCTTCTTCGGCTTGAACCCGACTTCGTTCACTAACCTTTGTTTCGGGCCCTTCCACTTCCGCTCGTCAGCTTCGTCCCAACTCTTCTCATCCCAATGAATCGCCAACGCCTTGTCGTGAAACCTGACCTGGGGACACGGTGTGTGTTCAGATCAGACGGGTGTTTGGTCGATCTCACTTGGCGGACGACAAAGAAGCCGCCGCCAGATCTGCTTGAGCCCTGATTGGACTCGACGCATGCTGCTAATGTATGTAATAGTTCGGAATTCCAACACGGGCGATGCTGTCGTTGGGTTGCATCGCCATCAATGCCACTCTGCAAACGATACAACAATACGAAGCATTACGGACCCGTTACGGTGCCTCTCGAGTGACACAAATATCAGGACTCCCGACACATGACAGGCGTAATGCGCTGCTTCTGGCACAGCTGCCTCCTCTGCTGTAGCCTGTCCCTGGTCTTCCCCATTCAGCCCTCCCTCTAGTCTTCTCAATCTTTTTTGATACTGAGACTATATCTCTTCTCGTTCATACTTCTCCCCCCCCCCCCCCCCGTTTCTCGCTACCTACCTAATAAGCACCTCCTAGTCTAGTGCAGAGCAGTAACGCTTCCCTCGGGTAGCGAGAAGGTGAATCGAGTCTGTGTAGCTCTTGCGGGTGCGACCTCGAACAGCTTCGACCCATTTATGGAATAGTCGGACAGACATGCGGTATTCTTCTGCCTTTTCACTTAGTAAACCATGTCTCGTTTGACGTTCATCTTAATTTACTTTCATTGCCTAGATTTACTCCTGTCCATGAATTATCTCTTGGTGTAGGTACCTTACACTCAATCACCGCGTTGTCGTCTCATGCTGTGTTAGCCCACGGCTGCTCTACAGGGTTGTTCACTGAGGTCTGCCGCTAGCGTCCGCTGTTATGGCCCTGAGGCAGGCACCCGTGGCCGCTAAGACACCCGACCGCTTGTGAACCAGGTCCAGGGCCTCTCCATCACATGGCCGCTATCGGCCCCACCAAACACGACGTCTGCCAATGGCGCCGCTGAGCATTTCACTCCAGTGATTGGAGCAGGCAGCAGACGCGACTTTTTCCTCGACGCGCCGCCGCCCTTGGCCCTTGGGAACTGGAAGCTCCAGGCCGATACAAATTACAAACGCAGTCCTCCGCATCGATTCCTGCAGCTCCGAGACTCACATAGCCAACGATATGCTCTAGAATGGATTCCCCTCTTAGTCGGGACTCGAGCGAGCCACCCATCGACCCTGCGCAACCATTCAAGGGCGTTGTGGTGTGCTGCACGAGCATCCCTCCAGACCAACGGGTACGTCGTGATGCACTTTCGCCCCTCCACTCCAACTTCAGTTGCGCCGACCGATGCGCCTCTCACAGACGCTTCCCAGGTTTCTAACATCCTGTCCAGACAGACATAGCCAAAAAGACCGAGGAGCTCGGCGGTATTCACAAGTACGACCTGACACCCGACGTCACCCATCTCATCGTCGGAGACTACGACACCCCCAAGTACCGCCATGTCGCTAAGGAACGGACCGATATCAAGGCCATGGACGCAAGATGGATCGATGCCGTCAGCCAGCTGTGGATGAACGATGCGGAAATCAACTTTGCGACTCTAGAACGAGAGTGGCAGCTCAAGCCGCTCGAGACATGCGGCGATGTTATCGACGAAGCGACCAACACCCATGCCGAGCGCGGAAGCTTGTTGTTGTGCATGACTGGCTTCGACGACCGTGAGTCCCCGGCACACATAGAGACAAGAGCATATGTCTGACTTGTGCCCAGCCGAGCAACGCAACCAAATCATCGATCGAATCGTGGCTAACGGTGGCACTTACACGGGCGACCTTACGAAACGAGTCTCGTATCTGATAGTGCACAAGCCCGAGGGGAAGAAGTACAAAGCTGCGCGAGCTTGGAACATTCGTACCGTGTCGCTGGTATGGCTCGAACAAACGATTGAGCGTGGCATGATCCTAGACGAGCAGTGCTTCGATCCTTTTCTGCCACCAGAGGAACAGGGCCAGGGAGCATGGAATAAAGTGAACCCAAGGAGGGCCTCCCTCAAAAGGTCAAGGTCAAGCGTGGGTGAAAGCGGCCAGAGGAAGCTTAGAAAAACGGCGAGCATGAAGCTCGGCAGCCAGAGAGACAACATTTGGGGCCAGATTCTCGGCAGCAAGCCTACTCCAGAATCTTCCACTCGTGAAGACAGAAGCGAAAGGATTGAGGTGCAGGATTCCGGGGTCCATGATGCCATGGTACAGCCTGCCCCCGATGCAGGCATCTTCTCGGCATGCCACTTCTTTGCTTCCGGCTTCGAAATAAGGGAGTCGGACATCTTGTCGAATACGATCAGCTCAATGGGCGGAAAGGCGTACAACACGTTTGCGGGATTGATCAAGGAGGCTGGCGGAGCGAGGCCAGCTCGCAGATTCCTGGTCGTGCCTCAAAAATCCCAGCCGTCAACTCACTTTCAGGTGGCCCCGAACCTAGTCGAAAAGATCGAAATCGTGACCGAGTTCTTCATCGAGCAGTGTATGCATTACAAGGCCCTCTGCGAACCAGATGCCCATGTCCTGGGCCGCCCGTTCCCCAAGTTCCCCATCTCCGGCTTCGAGAACCTGTCCATATGCACTGCAGGCTTCACCGGCATCGACCTCCTTCACGTGGAAAAGAGCATCGTTCAGATCGGCGGCAAGTACGCGGCCAGATTCAACGACACTGCCTCAGTCTTGTTGTGCAAGTCGCTCGCAGGGACACGGAAAGAGAAGCTCAAGTTTGCCTTGGACAATGACATACCCGTCGTTAGCTCGGACTGGCTCTGGGAATGCATCACGACGGGCTACAACGTGCCGGTCGCGGACTACATGTTCCCGGAGCTGAAGCAAAACCGCAGCCTCCAGCCCAAACCCCGGCCAACAGAGTCGGCCAAGGAGACAAAGCAACCCATCCAGAGAACACAATCTGCGCCGATCCCGCATATGCCCAAGAGAGCGGCTTCCAGACATACTTCGGTTGCAGGGATCGACCGCACGGCATTCCAGGATGACGGCCAACAGAGAATTACAGACCAAACGACGGCCACAAAGGAGGACCCGGCCGCCTCGTTACAGTTCCAGACGGCAAAGACGCACCAGATGGACAGCTTCGGCTCCGGTACCGTCCCCGCGCCCCTGTCAAACGCATCATCCAGCGCTCTAAACAAATCGCTCACGTTACAACGAACGGTGAAACCTACAGAGAAGACCAGGTCAGGGAGCGTCGCCGACAGCATGGAACCGACGCCAATCCCCATCGAGAGGCAGGACACCTTCGACGAGCAAGACCAGTCTGTCCCGGCGGCGGAGGAAAGCATGGTCGACGCAGCGGCGGACGAGGATCGTGAGGCTGAGCTCAAGCGGCAGCGGGACGCGCAGAAAGCAGCAGAGAAGGAAGTTCTGACGTCGAAGCTCACCTCGCTCATCGAGTCCTCGACGACCGGCTCGGAGAACCCGCACGACGACGAGCACCACCAGCAGAGGCGGCCTAGGAAACGCGGCATTTTCGGGCGCGTGGTTAGCAACGCCTCGGCGGCCTCTAGCGGCAGTGCCGAGTCGCGGATAGATGCCTTGGGTCGACCCATCGACGAGCAGGAGCAGCAGGGGCAGGAGCCGCCGGCAACGCAGGTCCAGTACGAGGACCCGGGCGCCGAGGAGCACCGCCAAAAGATCCTGAGCAAGATGCTCGGCGAGGAACCCAAGCCAGCGGCCGCCAACAAGGCGCCCAAGCTAAAGATTGGCGGGTTTGAGTTCGATGGCGAGGAGGGTGGCAGATTATCCCGTAGGCAAACACGGCGCAACGCATGAACAAAAAGGGGTATTGGTTATGGGAGGCAGGTATTCCTTCGGTATTGGTATAAGCCAGCGCGGGATGATCCGCCGCGAATCAATAAAGAAAATACGGCATTGCATAGCAGAGACGACACGGACATGGATGATGACGCTAACGGTTCAGATAGATGAATAGGAAAGCATTTATAGCAAGCGGAACCATCATCAATCTGGGTATCTTCAATTCATTTATATACATATACACACTTCTACATTTCTGGGGGCCGTCCTTCCACTTTCCGGCCCCCATTCGTACAGGTATCATGATGCTTTCTTTGGTCTCTCTTGTCCTCTCCTGAAACAAATGAAATGTGTAGGTTTGTAAGCGCGGGGTAATCTTTTCAAGCTCTTTTTTTTTTCTTTTTTTCTTTTCTCTTCGAGAGTCTGAGTGTCCTGTATTCCGGTTTGTGTATAAATCTGTCGAGTCGGCGATGTTGGGGGCACAGCCCTGACGATATGAAAGCAAATGGTACAAGTGAACAAGCTTTGCTAGTACAGACAACAAATTTGGTACAGGAACACAACATTCAAACACAATTGTACAAACTCTCTAAAGATAGTCGTGTGATGGCAGATGGCGTAGACAGACTACAGCACTGAAGCAGCCTCGGTGAGAACGCTGAGCAGGCTTGCTGCCGCGCCGCCGATGCCGACAGCACCCAGCGTCTCGCCCCAGGCCTTCTTCTTGTCGCGTCTGTCGCGTTCGGCACGGTCTGAGCGGTGGTGACGGCGGGGATAATGGTCACGGTCTCGATCTCTTTCGCGATCTCTGTTACGATCACGGTCCCTGTGGCCATCACGATCCCGCTCTCTGTCACGGTCCCGCTCTCTGTCACGGTCCCGCTCGTGGTCGCGGTCGCGATCACGGTCTCTGTAGTCCCGTTCACGCTCCCTGTCGTGATCGCCCCTGTGTTCACGACGGGAAGAGCGTCTTCTCCGATCACCTCTGTCACGATCGTCGCGATAAGATCGTGGGGAGGACTTGCTGTCTGAAGGCTCAAACTCGTGCGGCTCCGGGTCGAAGCGGACATGATTTTCGTTGCGGTTCTTGAGAATTGGCTTTGGTTGGACGGTAGCGGCCGGTGAGGTTCCCTTTTCCTTGTCCGAGGGGGGTGGGACGATGAAGTAGGACTTGTGGCCCCTCTTGTCGTCCGGGTAGCTTGCATCTGAGGAAGCATCGGAAGAGTCCCAGATGACGTCGTCAGAGGAGGATGTGCCACGTGAGTCACCTCGTATACGTGGGTATGTTGGGCTGCCACCGTTGCCATAGCCGTTACCATTGGTGTTGCCGCGTCCTCTTGAGGAACGGGCTGCGCGAGCTTCGGCGGACAAGCGGGCGTAATTTGTGATTTCTTCGCGAGTAAGAACGCCAAGAATGGCGACATAGTCTGGCCGGGCCTCGTATCTTACGCCAGCACGCTCGAGAATCTCGGGCGACACGAGGGCGCGGCGGATGCGGGTCCACTTCGCTTCAAGCGGTATTTCCATGCCGCGGCGGTCTGGGGCCAGACGACTTGCGGATGTCCGCGGTGAGGCGCCAAAGGCAGCTGAAGGTGGTCCGCCGTTTACGTGTGATGGGATAGGGGGTACAAAACGAGGGGATACGCCGAAATTGCTGGCACCGTTGGGTGAGGATGAAAAGTCTGCGGCAGCACGGGCAGCCATGACATCGGGAGGAAGGTAGCGGGTGGAGGGTGATGCATCGGAGGGGGAGATGCTGTAGTGTTGCATGGGCGCGGCGCCTAGGCGAAGGTTATCCATGCCGGCGTTGAGGTTGTCCATAGCCATGAGGTCTCGTGTTGAGATGAGAGCGAGGGAGTCGTTGTGCTCGTCGTCTGTCTCATTCTCTCGCTCGTAGGTGGACAGGGTGCTGTATTGGTTTGGCATGTTGGGCACAGACGAGCGCGGGTCGGCCATGCGGCGGTTGCCTCTCGCGGCCGGCACAAACCTCTCGTCGTAGGAGCCGTAGGTCTCGGGGTAGGGCGGCGTGACGGCCATGGCGGGGTGCGGGTGGGCGCGTTCTTGGGCCAACAGGCCGCGGACGGAGGGCGGTGCGGTGGCATCGTTGCCGGTGGACTCCTCCAGCTCACGGATATAAGCGCGGAGGACCTCCTGTGTGGTTTGTCAGTTGTCGCATTCCTACTCCACGGGGAAAACTGGGCTTATGCTGGCGTACCTTGTTTTTCCTTAAAACTTCCTTGGAGAAGCCTTCTTTCTCCAGCTCAGACCTAAACTGCTGCCACAAATCTTCTTCGTTGTCGCCGATCCCGCTATCTCTCCGAGCAAATAGGCGTGCAGCGATGGCGTCTACCTTATCTTTGATGGCGTCGAGGTTGCCGGCCTGCTCGTCGACAATGCGCTGGGCCTTTGAGGGGTTGTGCAGCTGAACGGTGTCGAGGAACATGTCGATATTCGTCTTCTGGTTGGCGAGCTTGGTGCGGATCATGGCCACCATGTCGCGCTCGCGCTCTTCGAGCCTGTCGACGCCGCCATACTTTTCGAGGATGGTCTCGAGCTGCTTGAGAGAAAAGTCGCAGTCCTCGATGAGGGGCGTCAGCTGGCGGGCGTAGACTGCGGCGGCCGCGCCGGCGTTGAGCAGCGAGTCGGGGTCCTCAGCCTCGACCTTGAGATGCTTGAGGACGGTGTGCAAGCGACGGACGACAGTTGCGATGTCTGCGAACTCGGGGCCGGCCGTTTTTGCGCGACGGAAGAGGGCACGCGCGAAGGCGTCCACGGCGCCCAGGTTGGGGGCTGGCGTACCGTTGCTCATCACGGCGGTAGTGATGGAGATGCGAGTGGGTTGTGGTCAGTACTGGCGGTTGTTTGCTCGTCGAACGAGCGGGTTATGTTGCGTCTGGCAGTCTTTGTGGTAAGGTGTCCGGGGACAGAGTAGGATGGCGCGAAAGAGAGAGAGAGAGAGAGAGAGCGAGAGAGCGAGAGACAGGAGGATCTTCTACTAAAGCTGCAGAGTCGCGGGAACGCGGGAGATGTATTGAGACGCTGCGACGGGCAGATCGACGGATATACGAAATATGGAGGGCAGGCTAAGACCAGGGAAAGTGATGCCTGTCAGGAACAGCAATAAAGATGTGGCATCAGAGGAGAGGTGGATAGGTGCGAGGTCCTGTCAGCCGGGGTGGTAGGTGGGAGGGAACGTGGGTGACGGAGGGCGAGGGTTGAAAAGGGAAAGGCTGGTTGGAATCGGCAAGGGACTTTGATTCGAGTGTGAGAGGCGAGAGACTGAGAGACGGAGAGAAAAGGGGTGGGAGGAGAGGAGAGTAAAGAGAGAGAAGCGAGAGGTGCGATTTGTGATGTGCGACCTGAGGTCCGAGAATAAGACCAGGATTCGGAAGACGTCGCAGTCGAAGCCCCAAGTCCAGGCCGGGGCCAAAGAGTCGAGGCAAAGGTAACGTAGACGAGGTATTATTAAGGTAGGCAGAGAGAGTACAGTGACAGTGACAGCGCCGACTCGGTGAGGACAAGGACAGGCGGCAGCAGGGTCAGGCCGAGTAATGTGGAAAGGCAAAAAAAGGTACGGGATAGGTAGTAAATCGCAAACCAGGGCGACGTTATGCCGCGGAAAGTGAGAGACAGAGAGAGGGAGAGGGCCCAAGCCCAGGCTAAGGCAGCATGTAAGGTGCGTAAGGTGCAGAAGCAGAAGCAGGTGGTGGACCGAAACGGGGCCTCACGGCGATATTGTCATCGACGGCGACTTGCTACCTTAGACATGGCCAGGCTTGGGGGTGAGTGGTGAGAGTGGTGAGAGAGTGAGTGACTTGCAGTCTTGCAGTCTCGGGGGGTCTGACCTGGGGTCATGGACCAGGCCAAGGTCATGGATCATGGAGTCAGCTCGAGCTGGTACCTCATCCGGTGTGCGCCGCGAGGCACTCTATCCGAGTACAGATGGCCGGTGGCCTTGGACACGCGGGGCACATGATTTGCTGCCGTGTCGCCGCTGTGTTCGCAGTACCATTACTGTACAGTATCAGCGAACCCTTGGTGCGTAACGTAACTGACGGAGCTGCAGCAAGGAGATGTGTGGGGGGGGGGACCCAAAAAAGAAAAAAAAAAAAGGCAGATGCAGAGCCAGAGGCAGAGCTAGCTCCGGCTGTCTCGATGGGGACGTCTTTGCGCGCATCCGTTCCAAGCTGCGGTGGATCTGCGCGATGCGCCCAATCCGTTTCTGCCATTACAAACGATGGTGTGGTGCAGGAGGCTTGAGCAGCAAAAAAAGGTACTGTATTGAGTATCCAATCCTGCGAACTGCTGGCTGTCTGTGGCTGCGGCTGCTGCATTCTGAAGCGAAGCCAGGCATCACATCAGGAGGGCGTCGCTGCGTCGGGGGGCTGGTGCAATGTGTGTGGTGGGAGTGACTGGTGACTGCGCGCTCAGCAGTGATGTAAAGAGGAGAGACGGAGCGTAGGCCGTCCTCTCGGTGACGTAGTGCTGCCAGATCCATGAAATCATAGTCAGGGGCCCGCGCCAAAGACGCGACAGGAGGGGAGCCACCAGTCATTGCTGATCGCCACCGTTTCCTGCCTGTCTGGGCCTAGCGCCCGGACGGACCAGAAGACCCTTCTCGCACCTCTCAGCCTTTTCCCTGCCTCTGGGCGCTGTGGCTCTCTCTGTCACTCGCTGTCGTCGCCGCTGTCTCTCTCTGCCCGGGGTCCAGCTACTTCCAACTACAGCGGCAGCTAGGGGATCTTGGGGGGGGGGGGCCTTGCACTACACCTCAGACTTCAGGCAGCACCAGCGCTGCACCCGGGCCTTGGACTCATCATGGGCCACTTCAGCATCATCGCCATTCATCACGTCAATGAACATGACACTCGCTCCTTCCCTTCAGCAGCTTGAAATAGGCACCGGGATATCACCTTCTCGATTGGTTCTTGATTGCACCTTGTTCGCGTCTTGATCGAGCTGCCGAATTTCCAGCTCTCTCATAAACACGCGTCCTGAAATAGCACCGCGTGTTTTGAACATATTTTGTTTCTCCATAGGGCTGTATGCCGATGCCAGTGCTGCTGGAGGCCGAGGTGCCATAGCAATCAGCGCCGTCATGCTAAACGACCAGCGCCCTTGATCGCTCGCCAATGTACTTGGGGTGTGCTTGGGTAGCGCATCCCTACCTCTCCGCGCTCTCCATGCCCGCCAACCATGTGGGCCCCCGGTCCGCTGGGATGACCCTGTTTCACGCCTGCGCCACCCGCCTGGTAAATCGACCGCCGAGGGGGAGGTCACAAGCGCCCCCCGATGTGTTGTGAAAGAGGCACGGAGCCACAGCGACCTGATGAAGAGCGGCGACTTTGTTGAGGGTGTCACGCAGCAGAACAGGCACGAACACATTGCAGAACCAACGAGCAAAACACCGACCGAAAGCCGCTCTGTTCCCAAGAAAAGGACAGAACCCTGCTTTCCAGGTTGTTGGCCTCGGCCCCTCTTCTCTTTCGTGTGTTTGCGCTACTGTACACGACACGAACGGGGCGGCGACTTGCAGCGGGCAAACATCTGGTGGATGTCGTCCGGCGGTCCCCGAGGTCGTATGTGTTCTGAGAAAGAAAAAAAAAAAAAAACCCCCCCGTCTTTTTCACGTACAGAAAAGGGGTCCTCCAGTCGAGGTGGATAATGCGACTGCCGCCACTGCAGAAGCTGCTGCAGAGAGAATACGGCCTCGAACCAGTCAACATGCAGTCTCTAGGAGAAAATAACAGAATACGGGGGGGCGAAATCCGTTGAGTTGGGCCATGCATGCAATGGTTCGTCTTGGCCTCTCGTCTCCGTCACGGGGAACGCGAACGAGGAAGAAGAAAAGACGCTAGCAGCAAAAAAAGAAAAAAGAAAAAAAAAAAGAAAAAGGTCCCTTCTAGAAGCTCTGTCCGATCCGTCCGTTTCCCCCCCAATCCACCCACCCATCCATCCATCCAGCCAGCATTCCCCGCCCAGGGTCTGCGAGGCTTGGACTTGGACCTTGGTCGCAACGTAACGCCCACATCCAATGGATGAGAATACGGAAAGGGGCAACACACACAAAGACTTCGTTAGAGTTGGCAGCCGTCGCGGCACCCCGTTTCGCATCGTTTCCCACCTGCGCCGGAGAAGCAGCGACAGACAGAGGGGCGCGCGCAGACGCAAGCGGCCCAAAACGGTCGGCTGACGACGGCCGTCCACCACCAAACGATGTAGATGCACATGCAGATGCCGACATTCCCGTGTAAATGCCCTCGTTTCTGCCCACTCTGCTTACCTTACACGGCGCACTTGCGACAAACTCTCCGGTTTTTTTCTTCTGACTCTTACTTTTTTACTTCCGTCCGTCGTCTTCTGTTTCTCACTTTCTCGTTTGATCGAGCGCATGACGGGGCTTTGCGCAACCTCCTTCATAGGTCGGCTCATGGCTCATCCATGCAACTTGCCGTACTGGGTACCACTAGTTGGCAGTAATCAGTCTCTCGTAAGTGTACATCCGTCAGCTCGCCCTGCTTGAGGCTGTCCCGAATGTCGATACCGGCACAGAAACAGCATGACCTTGTACACTTCTTTGCCTCTCAATCTCTCCTCTTCCATGCTCTGCAGCGTCGTAGCAAACAAACTGCCCGACAAGCCACTTCCTAAAGGGGTCCAATAGCGGGGTTGATGGTGGGAGAGCTGTCCGCAGCATGCATGCAATAGATGCAATAGATGCAATAGATGCAGCTCCTAAGCTGTTGCATCGTCGTCGCACGCCTCTGATTGGTGCTGCAGCTTGGCCGATTTCTCCATTCTCTGGAGCTTTGCTGAGCCACCACCAGACACCACAGTGACCACTGACCACACAGACACACACCACTTTGCTGGCCCTTTCCCTCGGGAGCCAACCTGGACCTGGGCTGCAGGCCTCGTGAGACAGTGAGGCTGTCTGTCAGATTTTCCATGGCGTCCAAACTACTACCAAGGCAGCAACCGCGCCCTGCTGCCAATGAGGTGAGACTTTGGACGGGAATCTCGACACGGGAAGCATCGCGAGCCTTGGCTCTCCAGACTGGCCCGTCTAACATCGGAGAGATTGTGGCGGAGCTTGGGCCTCCTTGCATATGCTGTGACGGGGGGGGGGGGGGGGGGGATATCGTGGGTTTTGTCCTGCTCTCTGATCGCCTCCCACATGCCCATCTCAACAAGCCGAGGGGCTGAATGAAGAAGCCAATGCTAGCAAGATACCCGTGACTTTTGTGGATTATTCATGTTGCTTAAGCTAGGTCGATCCTCATTGAGCTTTGAAATTCTGCAACAATGGTCAGCTTCACCAAAGGTAAATGCCGCGCCTGAGCTTCATGCCGACGACTCATGTAGCGAGTACCTTGTTTGTTTGAGCAGGCAAACCCCAAGAAAAGTCGGATGCCCATCCAACCAACCATCTCCTGCCGGACTGTGCAGTGTGTACATTTGCCAACTTGACAAACTCCTCGATGCACCTTTCTGGTGTCACACCGACGGGAGCGATTCGTCCGGTGTTCGAGGGCAGGCAGTCAGCCAGCCCAACCCAGCCTTGCATCGCCAGTGTCAGCTGCGCTAGAACTCCCATCGATTGCTTTCCGCGTTTCTTTGTTCCATCAATGCAAACTCTATTATGCTAGCCAAGGGGGAGGGGGGCTCTGTCTCTGTGTCTCTCTGTCCATCACCTAAAGCTGGCTTCACCGACAGTAACCGCATCGCCGAGAAATGTACGCTTTGGTATCCGTTCATGGTATCTTGCCGGGGGCTGACTCTTTCTACTACTATGCTTTCCCTCTTCCGCCGCAGACCAAACTGCTACAGCCTCTTCCCACGGGGCGCCTTCCGTTGCCCCAGAACACCAGCCCGTGCAGAGCCTCCCCCCCTTTTTGTTCAGCCCTAACTCCAAAAAGCCCGTACTATGATAATCTCACATGGTAGTATTGTCCCTCCTCGTCGGCCTGTCTCATCGTCTGACATGCGGCTCAAATGGCAATCCGCTCCAGCGAGTACGCCTTGACTTTCTGACTCAGCAGGTGACCCTTCTCACGAGCACTCCTCTCGAGCACCTCACCGCCCGAGACGATCTTGAGGTTGGACACGTTCTGCTTGGGCACCAGTCCCAACGGCAGACGGGGCGATTCCTCCGTATCCAGAGTCGCCGGCTTGACGAGAGCCTGTCCCCGGACAGCCCCTCCGTTTCCTGACTCTGCCGCCCTGCCGTACTGAACCGCCTCGCCCACGATACCTTTCAGGAGGACGGCTTCGTTCAGTGCTTCCAGGGCTGTGCTCACTTCGATCTTCAACGGCGTGATGAATTCAGCCGCATGGTCGCCTTGAGACGTCCCATTTGTAAGCCAGCCGCTGGGCCCGACTGAGTCAATGCAGCGCGACATCAGCTCCGCGATGAGTGAGATCGCGCCATCTGGCGGAGCTCTCGCGGCATCGTCGCGGTCAAAGTTTGTGGCGTCCAGGTATTTCGAGGTCCACGCGCTTCCAATCAGCTGGACTCGCAGCAGCTCAATGAGTTTCTGGACCTCGGTCGGGTTGAATGTGTCTCTGAGAGCCCGTACCGTAGCAACCGACGAGTAATTGGCGAGCTTCTCGAACGCTGTAGTCAGGGCTCGTGCGAGGTTCGAGTTGTCTCCCAATTGGTACTCGGCCAGCTCGAGTTCCTTCTCCAGGTGGTCAATCTCCATTGCAACGTAGTCCTCCTCCTTCGTCTCCTTGGGTGCTGGGAGCAGCAGTCCCGACTGCTGGTCGAGACTGCGCATGATGATGCGGATGACCAAGAGCAGTTCCTTCTCGCCCAGCTTAGTTGACGACACGTAGTTGAGGAGCAGTTCCATCGTAGGGTCCATGTCGACGAGGCGTTGAACGAGTTTGTCAATGACCGTCTGCCGGTCTGTGACATTTTCCAGCTCCGTCTTAAAAGCAGCAGACATCTTGGCTTTGGTGAGGTGGCCGGCGGCGATGAGGTATATCAAGACATTGCTGGATGGGAGTAAGCAGGTGAGAACTGCCGCATCCGGCTCTTGTACATCCAACGTAAACACCCTGCCGATGGCATAGAGCACCCATCTGCGATCGACAGCCGGGTACTTCTCTGAGAGCTCCAGCCACTTCCAGTCCGGCGTCTGCATCCCGTCCAAGTCTGCGTCCTGGTCAATGGCGACTGCAAACCTTTGGGCAAGCAAGCTCTCAAATGCTTTCCAGTCTTGCGCCTGCAAAAATGCGTCCGCCTTCTCCACGTCTGCGATAGATTCTTTCACGTAGGCTTCGGTGAGGGTTCCCGGGAGGTATTCCTCGAACGTCGGGTTACCAGTGCGCTTTGGCAAATCGGCAGGAATGTGATCCGATCGTATCAACCCGCGGCCAATAGAATCAATGAGAAGACCCTCCTTCACGATAGACTTGGGACGCTCAATCTGAATGGAAACCAAAGTGTTGCCAACGACCGCGACCGCCATATCCAGCTTCGAGAGGAATGTTACGAGAGTAGGCGTTTGATTCTCGTGTCCTTCTGGCAACTGAATTGCTGCCGAGGCTTGAATCGAATGAAAGGTGGGGTTCAGGATGCTGGCGGCATTCGCAGACATGCAGAGTACGGAGTGCTCCGAGAGTTGAAGGAATGACTTGATATTGGGGATTTGCAGGCGGCCCTGCAACTTGGGAACAGCGCTTTTAAGGCCGTAAGTGCGGAGAGTCGAGTCAGCCAGTTCAAGTAGCTTGCCGGACGGAACGTGGAGCTGGTAGGTCGCGGACTCCGCCAAGGAGTCCTCTTGGGACGGTAGGGGCGTGACATGGAGCTGAACCAAGGGCTGCGAGGAGACAGAAGGCAGGACGCCAAGAATGATGAGAAACCTTGATATCGAGTTTTCGCTGCCGGCACGGACGACAATCGTGAGCACGTCTGGGTTGAAGGTCTTGGGATCGATCTGCCGTCCAAAGGAACCGAACGCGTCCTGTCTGCCTTGGAACAGCCCGTTCATGACCTCCGAAGCTGTCGCATGGAGCGCAAACTCCACTTCGTACTTTGCGACAGTAGATGGGAGCAAGTCTCTGGAGAGGTTGTAGGAAGATGCACTCCATCTCTGCTCTAAGCTTTCCGCGTCAAGGCAGACAACCTGGCCGTCCTTGCAAAGACCAATAACGTCGCCCTTCTCTGAATTCTGTTCACTACTATCAATCAAGGTCGAGGTGAAGAGGTAAGTAATCGGCGACTTGTGGCGCAAACGCTGAGAAGTGCTGGTAGAGTTGGTCTTGCCGGTCGCGTCGGCCACGTCGCGGCAGAGAGTGACCTTGGCGCCAGTCGAGTCTTGCGTGGAGAGATATGTGTATTGGTTACGACCGTTTGTTGTTGTTCCTTGGTATCGAATCGCGCAGGGCGCGCAAGTGAAAGACTCTTGAGGCGGGATGGGGTACGAGGTCCGCAGACCAGACGAAGGAACCTGCGGAGGTTAGCAAGCATCCCACGAGGAACAAGAAGATAAAGCACGAACATGGTAGATATTAGCTGCCTCTCCGTCGACTCCTACAACGACCTCGAGCCTCTTCCTTTTCTTCGAGCCTGCCTTGTGGGTATAGACCTCGGCAATGTGGTACTGGCCTTTGGTGTGGTCGAGCGGGCGCGGCAGGGACGACAGCACATCTGGCCGGTGGATGCGAAATGTGGAAGCCATTTTGATTTGTCGCAGAGCTGAGCACTATAACATCGATTCGACGCGGGTGTTGGCAGTGCCTGGATTCGACTGCGACTGCAATGGCTCGCTTCAAACCAAAGATGCCTACCGTGTTAGTGATGGCTTCAAGGTCGAGAAAAAAAAAGTTGGGAGGACTCTGCAGTAGTGGGGTGCGGCGGGAAAGCTTTGCTCAGCTCACACTGTCGCTCTAACGCGTTTACCCCTAGTTGAGACAGTGTGCGAAAAGTTCCAAGCTCTCGCAGCGGATCATCCACCCTCCGGCCACCGATATCGATAAGCCCGATAACGATAAGCCACGATACGGTGTGGATCCGGGGTGTTAATGGCAGTCGCGCTACACGCTACCGCCCCCAGCCGTTCTTCAACGCGGTCCACGCGACGGGCGATGCTCGACATTGACAACCCAAATCACCCCTCCACAACTCCAAGATCAATCCGACAGCCCTTCTCTTGAGAACATTTGCTATACGATAGTCTACTTGCAGCGACTATTCGTTTTCCATAATTTTCTCTCACCCATCACATATCTCTGTCACTGCCTATTCGCATGCCCTCTGACGTAGTGTGAAGACGTAACGGCTAGGAATAGCGTAAGTCAAATCTTCACCCAAAGCATGAGCTCTCCGAAGCCTAAACAACAACTCAATTGCAGCATCGCCTGGTCTGATGGGAACCCTCTTGATAGCCAACATGGCCCAAGAAGGGCTAGACGGCTCCCACAAGAAACTTCATCCATTCTTCGTTTCAGGAAAGAACAGCGACCCTCCAGTAGCAGAGCCACGCGCAACCAACCAGTCCCCGAACACCAGCGAGACACCGGCCGGCAAAAAAGCCCGGAGACCACGAAAGCAACCGCGCACGCCTCAGCAGCCTTCCAGTGACATCGAAGCGCTGTCTGATGCGGGCGAAGACGGACGCGGCCGCAAAAGGCAGAAGACTGGCGGTGATGCTGGGCAGGCCTCTGGGAAGAAGAGGGGACGCCCAAAGAAAATGCCCAATGGCTCAACGACCGAAATAGCGAGTCACTTTTCCCACCCGAACGGCGCACCGCCAACAGTGCTTGCCAACGAAGCTCCACAAACGCCACCTCCGGAGCCAGAGTCCGCAGAGCAGGGCACCCTGTCATTATCGCAAGCTCTCACCTCGGCTCCAAACTCCGGAGGGCCATCGAATCCAGCATCTAGCTCAGTGAGCGCCGCGCAAGGAGATCCGCCGAAACCTACGAAAGTCCTTAAGTTCAACCCCAAGACCGGTACCATCGGATCGCCACCCAAGCCGAAGCCAGCTCAAAACGCGTCAAAGGGTGCCAAGTCTTCGAAGTCGCCCTCTAAGTCATCTCGCATCGTAACTATTAAGTATGGACGCGATGAATATTCCCGCGCACGCCTTGCGCCCAAGATTGAACAGATCCTGGCTGGTCCTTCCCAGAAACAAGCTAGCCCGCAGTCCAAGACAACGCCTGTCAAGTCGCGCAAGGTGCCCAAGGTGGAACAGGACAAGTCGAAGCCCAAGGAAACACACCCTCTGTTCCTGGGAAAGTCGAAAAATACCCTCAAGCCATCAGACACACCCAAAGCCGTTGCCAAGCCTCCCAGGGCAACTGTTTTCACGTCGACGCCATGCTCTCCGAAAAAGCAGCGATCAGCCCCGATGTCTGGCAAGGTCCCGCAGTTTGGAATACGGTCAATGGGACTCAAAGTGCCAGGAGCATGCCATCCCGCATGGCCTGCCCAAGGCATGGCTCATGTACGGAGTTTGGCGACTGAGGAACAGCGGTTACCGACAGAGCAACACCTTCTTAATGTGTCATCTCGAAAGTCCAAGGGACAGACAACAAATATCCTGCCGGGCGAGTCCGTCATAGACCAACTTTCCAAGTCGTTAGACGCAACCAGCATTATGAAATCAATCCAGGAGACTAGCGACGACTACGATCCCCCACCACGAGAACTTCGCCTCCCCGAGAAGCACTTTGAAAGCGGTCGCAAGTTGCGGTCGAGAATTAAACCCGAATTACGGACGTGCCTGCCGTTCAGTACGCATGAGAGCGATGAAAGCGACGACGAAGTCCTCACCGCATCCCAACGCAAGCCTCACCCTGCTGTCGCCCGACTGTATAGTTTGCTCGAAACCAACCTCTCTGCATTCGACAAATCTCAATGTGAAGACCTTCCCTGGGCACACAAGTACGCGCCAGTCTTGGCTGAAGAGGTCCTCCAGATCGGTGAGGAGGGTGTATTGCTCAAGGAATGGCTTCAGACCCTCAAAGTTCAATCCGTCGACACTGGGTCAACGAACGCCGATCCAAAATCATCTACCTCCAAGCCCTCGTCGGCCACGAAGAAGAAGCGGAAGCGCAATAAGATGGACGGCTTCATCGTCTCGAGTGGCGATGAAGCAGAGTTCTTGCCGACTATGTCCGACGACGAGGATGATTGGTTTCCCACGCATAGCCAGGGCAGCCCGAAGAAGACGGTCATCCGCAGGGACGTGGGCAAGGACATGAGCCGGCTGACCAACGCAGTTGTCCTCAGTGGCCCGCACGGTAGTGGAAAGACTGCCGCCGTCTACGCCGTTGCGAAGGAACTCGGTTTCGAAGTGTTTGAGATTAACGCCAGCAGTCGCCGGAATGGCAAGGATGTTACAGAGAAAGTAGGTGACATGACGCAGAACCATCTTGTTCAACAGCATCGCCAGGGTGAAAAGGACGAGACTGGCAAAGTTGCCGACGACGACACCTCGCAAGACATCAAGTCTGGCAAGCAGGGCATGATGACATCGTTTTTCAAGCCTAAGACAATCAAAAAGCCTGAATCGAAACCCAAGCCGAAAGCAGACGAACAACAACCCGAAGCAACAAAGTCTGTGAAAGCCAAGACACAAAACCAAAAGCAATCATTGATTTTGCTTGAAGAAGTCGATGTTCTCTATGAAGAGGACAAACAGTTTTGGGCAACCATCATGAACCTAATTGCCCAGTCGAAGAGGCCATTTGTCATGACCTGCAACGACGAAAATCCTGTTCCGTTTCACAACTTCATGCTGTATGGAATCCTGCGTTTCGCACCGCCGCCAATGGATTTGGCGGTCGATGTGCTCCTTCTTATTGCTGCGAATGAAGGACATGCGCTTCGGCGCGGAGCTGTGAGCTCACTCTTTGAATCCAAGGGCTACGACCTCCGAGCCTCGTTGATGGAGCTCAACTACTGGTGTCAGCTTGGAGTTGGTGATCGGCGGGGCGGCTTCGACTGGTTCTACCCGCGGTGGCCCAAAGGATGCGACAAAGATGAGAATGACGACGTGGTTCGTGTTGTTAGTGAAGGAACATACTTAGAGGGAATGGGATGGGTCAGTCGTGACCCTGCCGTCACCTCAAGCCCACGCAACGCAGAGGAGGAGCTGATGACGCAATGTTGGCAGGGTTTGGGGATGGACTTGGGGAATTGGCACAATTCTCTCGACATGTCAGCCTGGGCAAACAGCTTGCAATTGTCGTCCGCTGGAGACAGGGCTGCGGCACTGGACGTGTTTTTGGAGTTTTCAGATGCTATGAGTGCCGCCGATCTCTGCTCCAGCGGCGCCTTTGGACTCAAGTTCTTGGTGAGCAACTTGATACAAATCGGCTCTCTGAGCAAAACTGACTCTTTGCAGGATCCCCTAGACCCTACTCAGCCAGGCATGTCAAGCAAGACGCGCGACGACTTCGTCATAGGACGGCGTGTCATTGAAGCGTCTCCGCTGACGACTTACACATGCACAGCCACTGCCATCGCGACCAGCCTCAAATCCGCTGCCCGTCAGGTTATCCAAGCCGCTCCTATAAGGGCTGAGTCTGCAGTCAGCATGGATTGCATCCAAGAGGGCACGGCGATTCAGCGGATGCGCCAACTATTTGCCAAGCCGGTCAAGGAAACAGTAATCTCACGCTATGATCTGAGTTTGGCTTTCGACCCGATCGCAGCCTCGGACAAAGTGGCAACTACGACATCCAACTCCCTCGAGCCGTCAGTGTTTGATCGGACTATGCGTATGATTACCCTCGATGTAGCGCCGTATGTGCGTGGCATTATCGGATATAATCATCGTTTGATGCAGGAGCGCATGCAGAGAAGCACGTTGCTCAGCGAAGGGGGCAGACCGGGTAAGCGGATGCGCAGCACTCGCAGCGCGTACTCGGCTCAGGAGGGCGTGGCGCGCGGTAGTGCGCGCAGAGAAAGCTACTTTTCTGCGGAATTGAGCACCCCGCTGGTGATGCGAACTGGTGGAGAGAGCTGGCAGGCGGCCGTGGACAAAGAAATGAGCTTAATGGAACGGCCCGCAAGTCCGGCAGCCTCATCCAGCGACGATGCTGAAGAGGCGACTGCTCCGGTCTTGATGGCTGAGGCTCCCGCCTCGAGCAGGGAATAGATGATAATAATGAACAAGGTACACTCAGGGGCTGAAGGCGTCGTTGCTCTGGGGAGTTGGTGGGTATTATGGTTTGCACTAGACTTGGCTGGACATCTGGTCGACAAATAACATGACTGGATAGCGCTTTAACACGTAGATTTGCAAGGCCGCGGGCCTCTGTTTGAAATTATGACAATTGGGGTCAGACGCCATGCGGCGTTCTAATGATCGTAGTCGCCGTATCTCCGCCTGGATCTCCGTTCCTCGACCACGGTCTCTCTGCGCTCGTCAGTCGGGGATGGATGCGGGTATGCCTGGCCACCTCGTCGCCTCCAGTCGTCGATGGTATCCTCGTATCGCCGACGGGACCGCCTGTCCTCTTCAAAGAATCGACTGCTCTCCGGCGAGCGCGCCGCCGTCGACGTCTTCTCGTACCGCACGACCTCGTCCCTTGGGCCGTTTAATACAGACACATTCTCACCCTCTGCAACAATCTCACGCCGCCGCCTCCCACCACGGGAGTCGACATCTACCCTCTCACGCCGGTCCGAGAAGCGCGTCCGCTCGGTGGGCGAGGGGAGGTAGTCGTCCGAGTAGTACGAATCAGCATCGCTCTCATCGTCACGGTACCGCGAGCCCCTGCGGCCGCGGATGGTGGTAGAAGCGAAGTACTCCCGCTCAGGTAGGCGGCGGCGGTCGCTGATGCTTCGCCGATCGTGGGGGTGGACGTCGTCGCGGACGACGTTGCGCCGGCGCAGGCGGCGGTGGTCCGGGTGCCTGTGATCACGCTCCCAGGGCTCCTTTTTGGAGTGGATGATGCCGCGCGGCCAGAGGCGGTGGACGCAGAGGGCGGCGACGGTGACGGCGGCGACGAAGAGGACCGTCTTCTTGATGCCCGGGCGATCGTCTTTGCGGTTGTGGCGGTAATACGGCCCTGCAGAAGAGGAGCGGGAGCGGGAGGAGGGAGAGTAGGAACGGCGGGTCATTTTGGCGATGTGGTTTAGGTATGGTAGTGAGACATGTATACTTGGAGCCGCGGCGGTGAGTGACTTGCGTTTGGTCGATGAGTGAGTTGGGTTTGGCGACAATGTTGAGTCGTGGTGAGATGTCTGAGATGTCTCGTATGGCAGACGGCCGCTTGGTCGATCCGTCGTTGGGTCGGAGAGGTGAGCTGTGGGTAAGAAGGGCCCTCGTCTTGCTGCTCCGGGAGACAGATGAAAGAGCAACAGAGGCTTCCAGCTAACAAAGGGGGAATCGCCGAGATGAAATCAATGAATGCCCGAAAATCCCAAAGCCGTCAAAGAAGGGCAGTGCGGTGACGAAACTCTATGGCCGGCGGATTGGGCTTGCGTTCCCCGGTATCAGGGCCTGGACGCCTCGAGTCTGATTTCTGTCCGAGCGAGGGTCAACCCGGCGCGTCGGGCTTTGTATGGCGAGAAGAAACCAAAACACACCGCGGTGAGTATGCGTGTTGGCGAAACGAACGCGAGCGGTGGGCGACGCAGCGAGCTTCACACCATATGCCGCTTAACGGCTGGGTCGGGACTATGCCGCTAACGCAGGGATCTATCTTGAGCGTGGAAGAGGAGGGAGGGAGTCGCGAGTCAAGTTTTGAGACCCGATAGGGTGATGGTTTGGTGTGGACTTAACTGTTGAGGCGAAATGAAATAGGATGTGGTTTGACGGGTGATGGGTGAGATAGATGGGAGAAGCAGGGGAACCGGTGAGAGACGGGACGGTCTGAGGGTCTCGGTGAGGCGGACTCCAGGCCCTCGAAGACGAGACGGTGTCGCGGCGTCATTCCAGGACTTCTGGGGAGGAAATGGATATATAACGAGAGTCCGCAGCACGCCTAGACCGTCTTAGTCTCCGCGGCGTGCTACTTAAGGCGTGCTAGTCCCCCGCGCTTGTTGAGGCAGACGTCGACGAGAGGCCATGGGGTTCTTGTATGACGACAAACACGAAGCACTCCCACACGGACGGACCTGTCGTGCGCGAGAACGAAGACAGAGAACAGAATGGGGCCCACCGAGGCGCGAGACAAGCTTTCCCTGTCTGCGGGTTCGTTCCCCGGAAACTCCGAGCGCAAGGCCCGCGCCGTGAGTCCAGTCTGGAGCATAGCTGCCGAGCTGCTCCCCCCCCCCCCCCATCCTTCCATCCCTTCACCTTGTCTCACCGTATGTTTCTTTCTGCCTCTCATCGAGCGATTAGGTTCTTCTGGACGAGTGCCGAAGTTTCCGACAGGCGGTAAACGCCCCCGGCTCTGATCTGCATTGCGATGCTGAAGGGGCGTCCCGGACAGATGAGGTTGGATTTCATGGACAGGCGAGGCCGTAGGGGCGTCTTTTGGATTCGCGGTCACACATACATGGCGTGAGAGTGCGCTGTCACTCAGCCAAGGCGGGAAGTGCAGGGAAGTGATGAAATGCATGAAGGATTGATTGGGACTAGTTGTGTTAGCCGCGTGGTTGTGACGTGATGGCTGGTGATTGGTCAATGCGGGTGACCCCGAGGCGTCTGTAGCACCGTCCGACGGGTGTGACGACACACCGAGGAGCTAGCTAGCACGGGTTGTGTAGATGGGAGATGGTCATTCTGAAGAGTTGGTTGTTGAGATAGGAGAAGCTTGGTGAAAGGGACACGTGAAGAGTTGATGAACAACATCAAACTGCCTACCTTCACCCGGAACTATCACAGCCTCAGTTCGGATTACACAAGATCAAAGCTACGTGACAAAACAAGTTGTAAATGCACATTCCAACTCCGAACCAAGTCTCTAGAGTAGCAGCCATCAAAACTCCCTATCCAGTTAAGCTAACCCAAACTCCAACAGTCTATCCCACAGATTCTACCGGCAACGCCCAGCGTCAACCAACTTAACTAATACAACCTGACTCTCACAAAGCGCACAATCAAAGCACCAAAAGAACAAAGACCCGCTCAAAAGCCATGCGCACCCCGCGAAAAACCTTCCTCACGACGGTCGCCTTCCAGACCTCCTTTCGCGCGCAAAGCACCTTCTCCTTGACCACCTGCACCTCTCTCTGTGCCGCGGCACGCTCCTCGCCGAGCCACCGCGCATGCGCCATCCCGTCCAGCAGCTCCTCCGCCGTCCACCGCCGCCACGGGTTCGTGTCCAGCATCCGCTGCAACAGGTCCGAGAGCAGCCGGTGACTGGGGCCACTGCACCCCCGCAACCTCGGATCCAGACGCGCAATTGTCTTACCCGCCGCGGCTCTCCTAGAGATCGTCCTCGCTGGGACCAGGCCGCCTTGCTGCCCCGGCCGCGGGAGGGAAGGCGCCGGGCCGTGGGTGTGGCACTCCAGGAGGACCATCCCGAGCATCCAGATGTCGGACCTAAACGTGGGTTTATACTGCGCCTGAGACCGCAACTCCGGCGCCGTGTAGCGAAGCCCCGGGGCCGACCGTTCGCCCATGACCCGCGGGACGAGGCCATGGCCGATGAGCTTGTAGCGCTGCTTCGCCCGGTGGACGGCGCCGGGCAAGGCCTCAAGGAGTGGGAGGATGTTCTCCGGGCGCACGTCGCCGTGGATGATCCCGCGCCCGTGGATGTACACCAGTGCCTGGATCATGTCCCACGCGATGTCGAGCGTGGCTTCGTCCGAAAAGTGGGCGTTGCGAGGGTCGATGCCCTCCCAGTCCAGCCGCTCCGTCACGAGGGCGTGCATGTTGGGGACGTAGTCGATGTATCTAACCACATGTTCCTGCAACCCAAGTTAGCAACCTCTCTTGCACTCTGGCGACTCCGACACCCATATGTAGAAGACTTCCTGTAAAGCTATGCGTTAGTAAAAACGGGAAGGGGGACACTCACAAAAGCAGCGTCTGCCGAATGCGACGTCTCCTGCCGCGCGAACCTGTCCAACCGCCGCTTGTTCTCCGCTTCGAGACACAGGAACTTGACAAACGTCAGGTCGTGGTTGCTCGTGTCCGGTTTGTTGATACCCTGGTAGTGGTGGCCGGAGTGCAGTTCGTTGACGAAGGGCTTGCCGCCGGTGAGGGACTTGACAATGTACAGCTTGCCGGTGGCGCCGACCTGGTAATTTTCGTCGTCCGACATGTTTGGGAATCCCGTGGATAAGAAATATTGAAGCCTATGTGTGGTTTGGTGAATCGATGCTTGGTTGTCATGCTGATACTGCAGGGTAGGTTGGCTTCGACGAGCCGGGTATATATCCTCCTCGTCCACCTTTTGTCTATCTTCTACAATCATCGTTTCTTTGCTGGGCGAAGACGTCTTGTTTGTTCCAGGCATTGTAGGAAGTTGCCAGCTTTTGCAGCTTCATTGTCCAGAACAATCCCATGCTCTGCTGGCTCCTCGACGGAGAGAGATCGTGCCGAGATCAAAAGCAAAGACAAAGAGCAGGAAGAAACATCGTCACTTGGAAAGAAAGACAGTGCAAAAATTGTCGAGACATCTTTTGTTCAAGAATATTCATCGATTTCTATTGAACTCTGGTTGTTCTCTCACGTCCTCGACAGGCTCGGAACCAGCTCAACCAGCTCCGTTGAGCCGCCCTCTTCGAACCGAACAAAGCGGCCTTGCAAACCTCAGTTCGACATGCAATATGCACTATCCGGGTAGATCCTCCACATGGAAGTCCAGTAGCAGCGAAGAATTCAATGAATCCATCATCAACCTGTGCTAGTAAGATAGATGGGTGATGGTGGCCTGAGGTCTGAGGCCATGAACCAGCCAACTCAACTGCTTCCCACCCATGTCATACGGTGTAAAGTATGGGTTCGCACTAAGCGCACCGTGTTTGCACCCACTACCTCGTCAAAACCGCAATGTCACTGTCGGCCTTTGATTGGCTAATGCCCGCACCTCCATCTCAGGGCAGCTCGATATCCTCAAGACTGGCATTCATTTCACACTTGCCGTCACTTTAAGCAATATCCTAGAGCATGCTGGTTTTACTTGTTTCGATTTGTCTTGATCTTTCGTGATCTAGTGCTGTCATTACTGACATTCTGCATCTATCTACTCGTAACGGCTCATCGACGCCGCTGGAAGAACCAAAAATCCTGGGTCTTCCCGCCCACCGAACCCGAGCCTGTGCTGAGGCCACCTTGCACGTTTGGGTAGATATTACACGAACCTGGGCTCTTCTCTTGTTCCCCCCTGCCCACCCGAGTCCAAGCCGAAAACGATAGCAACTCCGCCTGATGCATTTTCTTGAAAATGAAGTCTCTGATCCGTGGGTTTCATCCTTTCCTTGGCCCAAATCCCAATGTCTCTCAAAATGTCAATTCGGGCCGTTGCCCAGACTGGTCGTAAAAAATGACCCCGTCCTACGCCGTAAACAATGCAATGCTAAAAAAACAACCGTGAAATTTAATAACCATTCGCATGACTTGATGCTTCAGTCATGTATCCATAATGGTGGTAAGCGGGATACCCAAACCCCTAATTCGGGTATGGTCCCTGGAGACCGTGAGGCATGTGAGGCATTTGAGCGCCCAACCTGTAGGGGATGTTCATAAACTCGGGAACAACACCGGTGCGGAGGTCGTTCCGCCTTCCCAGAGGCTGGTAATGCATTTGGGTGGTAGGCGGGTGGTACTCATTAAGAGATGCCGATGGTGGTGGGTAGAGGAGCGTGGTGACGTGCCGAATCGGCTTATATGGGCTAGGCCTCTGTTGAAGATACACACTCGGAGAGTGCGAGATGGGCGTGTGCGCAATCGGCGTGTGGATGACAGAGGCCGGGAACTGCTCACCAATTGGCGACGAGGCGTACACAGAGAGGCTGCCAGGACTGTGTCGCTTGGTAGGCGTGCCGCCGTATCCGATGGCAGGGTGCATGGCGACGGTCGCAGGCGCGAGAGATGCCTGGGGCATGGATGTCGTTGCCGGCATGGGCAGCTGAGGCATCGACGTCGTGGCGGTCGTGGTGGGGGGGAAGACAGTCGCCATGGCGCGGACACCGTTGCCCAGCGGTGGCAGTGAGACGTGAGGCTGAGTGCTGTATGTCGTCGTCGGTGGGTAAGCCATCTGCGAGGAGGGGTTGGTGTTGAGCGTCAGGTTGGGGACCGGCAGCCGCATGGGCTGTTCGCCAACCACGGGGGGTCGGACAACAGGGGGCATTGGGTTAGGCTGTCTTGAGAGACGCTTCGCTGGTGGCTCTGTGACGTCGTCCTCCGAGCTTCTCTTCCTGCCGTTCAAGATCGCTGCGTGCTTGCCAGACAGTGGTGACACCGGTTGTTGGTGGTAGCTCGAAGGCCATGCCTGAGCGTTGGCCTGGAGGTTTGTGCTCGGCGAGAAGATCGTCGTTGCGGAGGGGGTGAGGGGAGGGAACGAGACAGCTGGTTGGACTGCCGCAGTGGGCGAAGGTGCCGGCGAGGTGAAGGCCTTGTTCAAAGGCGAGGTCGGTTGCTTCTGGGCTCTCTCGTAGTACTCGGAAAAGCATGCCAACTTGACCAGCCATTCCTCCCACTCCTCCTTGGTTGCCAACAGACTGTACCGCATGTTGCTCAGAAACTCGACCTCCATCACGTGGATCTCCTGCACAGTGATCCCAGACACTTCGGCCCAGGTCTTGTTGGTGTAGGTGTTGTCATCCAGAACTAGTGTTGTCAGCTTTAGGGTCATATACTTTGGAATGCCTTTACCTACACTTGTTACCCAGCATCAGGGCCACCGTCAGGAGGCGGTACTCGCTACCAGAGCGGCCCTTGACTGCCGGATTTGTCGTCTTCAGCCGGTACACGAAAAGGAGGGCGAGGAGAATGACGTTCCGCGTCACTTGTGTCGTCGACAAAACGCTGTAGGCCCACTTCTTGAACTGGGGAAACGGAGTCGCATACTCGGTCAGGCGAGGCACCGTGGCAGTCGGGGGGCGGGATCGGACATTCTCGGCGGCTCGCAGCGTCTCCATCGGCTCAAACCAGAAAAGGCACGTAATCTGCAGCATGTTAGCCACCAATTGATACCTCCCGGGCACGATCCTTCCTACCTGAGCTGCAAAGTCCGCCAAGTTACCCCCTTTGGGATTGATGCAGCTTGGGATTTGCAGGCTGTGCGAGACCAGAGCTGAAGAACCTCTCCGTGAAGAGGAGCCGTCTGGTTTGCTAGTGGCACCGGATGTCGGTGTTGAAGGGCGAGTCGAGTGCCTGGAGGTCGTGGAGTACTGGCTAGTGGCGGAAGCAGGATTCGCTAGCGGTTGTTGGGTTGCCGAAGGATAGTTATTTGTTGGTTGAGAGTATCTGGGATATTGAGGAGCTCTCGCGGCCTCGGCCACGACCGCCTTGGGGCCTCTGGCCTGGGCGACGGCCGAAGGGTATGACGGGAGAACATGGTTGTCGTAGGCGACGAGCTGAGGGGCGTGGTAAGTAGCGCTCATGGCTTCAGTTGGCGGCGTGCGAAGCCCGCTCCGGCGCAGAGCAGCTCCGGCCCCAAGGTCGAGCCTGGATTCCTTTCGCGTGTAAGGGGTGTGGTATGTCTGCTGGGAGTAGCTCTGTCTGCACGACGCGGGATGTGCAGGAGAGATAGGGAGGCTGTAGAAGGGCAGTGGTGCAGCAGTCGAACACATCGGAGCGGGGTCAAGGTGGTTATATTGTGTGGTGAAGGGACCTTCAGTGTTGGTCGTTCGTGGGCGGCGTGGGGAGGGGTGTGTTTTGTTGTCGGCTCGAATGGTGTTGTTGGAGTTTGAAGAGTGGGAGAGAGAAGAGGAGTGCAAGTGAAAAGGAAGCCAAAGCCGATGTCTGCTACATTTGCAGGTAGCAGGTGGCAGGCAGTGACGACGGCGATTCACTTGGGGAAGCTTCTCAGGGGCACCTTTACGGAGACCACAAGGGTGTGTCGGGAAAGGAAGTCAACCGGAGGTTGTCTGAACTCTTTCTCCAAATGGTCTTGTTCTCGTGGTTCGTTCGGCCGTAGATGCTCTCTGTAAAGGCAACTCGGTGATTTGTTGATACACTTCCCACTTTATCGGCTGGCCATGGCAGGGTGGATTCAAGAGCAACTTCGCCAAACCTGGTGAACAAGGAAACTGGTCAATGAAGTCGGTCGTCGAGTGTGCCAGGAGAAAGCTCTGAGCTGCAGTGATCGTGGGCGCGGAAACAGCTTTCACAGGTCGAGCTCAGTGAATCGGAGGCAGGCCCGGTTGGTTGGTTTTCGGAGGGGTGTAGGTGAGGAGAGAGAGCAGTCGAAGGGTTCGGCGACGGTGAGTATAAGGTGAAAAGTTGAGGGTCGACCGAAGGTAGAGAGAGACGCAGACGTAGAGGCAGACGTAGTCGAAGACTTCGGATCGTCCGTGTAAATGAGGTGGAGGGCTCGTGGGCGTCGTCAATGGGGACCGTGATTCGGCGGGATGCAGGAAGAAGCGGGCTATTGGAATTGTATTGTAAAAATTTAGAATTGGCAGGTCGGGCCGCCGAGCAACGCAGCGCAGCAACGAAGAAAGAACAGTGACGAATGGGGCCGAAGTCGAGAGGCCAAGGACGAGCAAGGTAGGCAGGTGCGAAGTGGTAAATTGAAGCAAAAACGGAGGTCTGGTGCTAGTGATATGGTTGCGTCGTTCGTTGTCTGGACTCGCTCTCATTTTTGGAGTAGTGTGTATCCGCGCCTAGATGGGTCGTCGTGGTAAGGTACCTACCGTACCGTACGGTACCTTTGCCTGTACCTTACGCAGTACAGACAGGCACAGGAGGCATTGGAGGCACAGGCGGGCCAGGGTCGGCCATGGGACAGCATGGGACAGGCTGGAGGGATGGGGATGGGATGGCTCAGGGAGCTGGGGGGTAGGGTACCTTGGCGGTACGTACCTACGGCGCGGTGCTGCAGGAAGAGTGGGATGCACCTACCTTGTTCCATGTCGAGGAAGGTGAGTTGGAGTTTAGCGTCGTTAGAGCCAGTACGTACCCAGCTTGCCTCCCTCACTTTTGGCACGGGTACACTAGCAGGTATCTTGGCCGGTACCTTACCTTTCGGACACGCAATACCTTATACGCAGCAGTGCGGACGGAGACGGGCTCCAGCAAATGGAGGGACAGCCAGCGGCGAGCCAGTCAGCCAGCCCAACAAGCGTAGGTGCAGTACGAGGCAACAGGAGTCGGCAGAGGAGGCAGGAAAAGGCAGCAAGCGCAATGGGGAAAGCAAGCGGTGCCTCGGAGCAGTAGCAGGATTGCAACAAGCACAAAGGTAGAGCGGGAAGGAGTTGCCGCCGCAGAAGGGCGCTTCGGCCAGGTACTTCCAGCTGCGCCAGATAGCTAGGTAAGTACTCTCCCGACCACTTTTAGCGTGGGAGGAGGCAGAGGCAGAACAGGAGGCAGGAGTGCGCAAGAGGGAGAGCAGGAGCAAGTGGAAGTACTCGGTCCCGCAAAAAGACACTGCGGCGCTACATGTCCTCCGGGCACCCTAGCGGCAGCAACAGAGCAGCAAGCAAGGCCGAGCAAGCAAGGCCGAGCAAGCACAGCAACGCAGCGCCGCGGCGTGTGTGCAGCGCAAGCCGGCGCAGCTTCCAGCTCGCTCCCGGAGACCAAACCAGGCCAGACCAGACCAGACCAGCCAGTGCAGTCACAGGGTCCTGTTTCCTAGCCCTCTCTCTCTCTCTGCCTTAGTTTGCCTGCCCAAGGTACTTCCTCGTGTACTTTGATACAGCATACATCTCAAGTTGCTTGCTGTTCGTCACGACAGCAGGTTGGAACTCTTATCCCCGGTCCCACAGTCTCAATCTTGCCGGCGTTGTTTTACTTCCTAAGAATATACACACGGTGGGAATGAGATCAGATACCTCTCCTGCCTTGCTCCTCTTCCGCTGGAAAGAAAGGCTGGCGAGCGAGCAAGCGAGCCAGAGGTACGTACTGCTACACCTGCCCACCTCCCCTAGTCCCAGTCCAGGTGCAAAGTGTGTGAGGCGGAAGATGCGAGTGGGCGTGGGAATGGGAAATGTGGAAGGGCAGGGAAAGTGTGTGAGAGTGACTGAGAGAGTGTGTCGTTCTTTCCGTGTTGGTGGAGTGGCACCTGAGTGGTTGTTTCCCTTTTTCTTCCCTTCCCACCCTTTCTTTCCACCAGCTTGTCTTGCCTTGCCCATGTCAAGTACGTACCATGTCGCCCCAAAGAAGCTTAGCCCGCCTTTGCGCCAGTCCAGCCAGTCCAGGTGCAGACCACCACTGAAGGACCACCCACCAGGCCCGACTCCAGTGACCACCGCCGGCCGAGCCAGGCAGGGAAGGCAGAACAGGGGCCTGGCCTGACAAGGGTCTGAACTGGCACTCATGCTGGAGAGCCGATTAAGAAAGAAAGAAAAAAAAGATACGTTCCTTGTGCCTGTCCGTCGGGTGCCTCATTGATTTGACCGTGTTCACAATCACACCCCCTCCACCCCTCCTCTTGACGTCCTCCTCCTTTCACACACCCCTCCCCCCGGCCCATTTTCTCCACGTCCACTTCTCCCTCTTTCCCATCTGCGGCGCTGATTGAGAATTCCAGGGTGCCTGGACAGGGCCGGGTGGGGTTTCGAAGCCTCTGGTTTTTCGGTCTGAAGTCTGTTGCTGCGAGTGAGGGAAAAATGATGGCGTCCTCAGCATGGCAGAGCAAGCATCCCACGCAACGCAAGCTGCAGGCGGGCAGCAGGGCAGCGCAAAAACCGCAGGATCCATCCAGCATCCAGTCCAGTGCTGCGCAGCTCTACACTATTGCGGCGCCCGTGACGGGGATGGACGGTGATGGAAATGGACATGCAAATGGACAAGGCAATGGCAATGGGGCAGCGAAGGTTCCGGATACTTGAGTTCCGCTCCTCGCCTGCAGCCGTTTCCACTCACATGATGTACCCAGTACACCTACTCCCTCACCCACGCCCAGCTTTATTGGCTTTGGGCCTCTGCCGCCCTGCATTGCCTACCTTATTGCCTACCTTATTGCCTACCTTATTGCCTACCGCCCACGGAGTACTGCATACCACCTTTTTGCGTGAGACCCTCGGCTCACTCAGCTCCTTTGGGGGGGGGCCCCTTCAACTGGCGGTGCTAGCGCAGCAGTTACAGGGCAAAACAGGACGTCGTAATAATACCTTGCTCCAGTCCAGCCCAGTGCCTTCGTCCTTGCACCGGACATGAAAGCAAGTTGCGCACTCCGTAGCTCGCACTATGCATCGGGCGAGGCAGCCTCGCAGTAATTAAGGTACTGTAAGGTAAGTGTCGGTATCGGCATCCCAGGCATACGCAGGCAGTAGCAGTCCTAGCTGCCAGCAGTACACTAGACACTAGGTCATTAAGTACCTTAGACGGTACGTACGGTAAGGCAGGCAGGCAGGCTAGCAATTCCAGGTTGCCCTTAGTCCCCCCCGCCGCCCTGCGCATCCCACTATCCACTTCCACCGCTTTGCCGTAATTCATCATCATCGTCGTCGTCCTTGTCGTCGCCGCCGCCGCCGCCGTCGCCATCGTCCGTCACTATCCCATCTCGTCCCATGCCATCACATCCCCACACAGAAACTCTCTCGGCCCTTGTGTCTCTTTGGGGGCCCTGCCAACGTCGAATTACGAAAGGCTGCCGGACGGCCGCTTGTACCGATACAGACGCCGCAGCCCGGTGCGCCGTATTACCTCGCTCATTTCTGTCCGGGACCCGTACATACACCACCACACACGATTAATGAAGCTGTTTTACTTGGTGCTCTCCATCTCCTCCTGGATCTGTCTGGCTGGGCCTTGCATCACCCGGGGCCCGTCGCGCCATCCGTGCTCCCATTGGCTCGTCGCCCGTCTTCTTTCCCTTCAAGTGGCTCCTCCACCGCCGATTCCTCGCTTACCGATTCAGGAACGCACGCGGGCGTCTGTTGCTCGGTCTTGTTCTTGGTCGATACGCCGTATGTCGTCGTCGGTCCTGCTGTTGCACCCTGCAGCAGTCGAGCCATGTGGATATTGCAACTTCGTACAGCACATCGTCATGGTTCATCTACCGAGGATCCCCGGTGACATCAAATGTCAGTATCCACCGTGTACGGTGTCGAAACCACAAGTCTTGACCCAACGCTCGTCACAAGTCACATGGAACTAGGAGATCAGGAATTAAGAAAAAAAAATCTCGACGTAGATGGCCGGCACTTGCCGTCGATTGGTGAGCATGAGCAAAACAATATTAGCATACCTTACCCTCCAATATTCACACTCGAGATATCTCAGGGCCCAAGGGTGCTAGGTATCCTTTGCGGATGCGTCTCGTTCGGGAATAGCGCCGTGGCATCCATCCTGTCTCAACAGCCAACACCCCCTTCGACAGAGGCTGGCTGGCTGGCTGGCTGGCTAGCGATCCGTAGTTGGTTGGCAAGCAGGCCGTCCGTCCGTCCGTCCGTCAGGAATACACAATACCTCGACGATAATTTACCTCGTAATACGTATCAAGTAGGTGTCGAAGGTTCGCAGCAGGTCAGACGGGTGAGCGCTGCGCTGCGCTGCACCTCACCTACCTTACGTCAGGCAAGCAACCAACAGGGCTACAGGACAGGCCTACAGGGAACACGGTCGACTAAGGCAGCTCACCTCACCCGGTGTAAGGTAGCGTGGCCGCCCGCTCTAAAGACTCTGTACGCTGTATCCGTAAGTGTACAGATACTCGTCCGGCAGGGTCCCTTACCGGTCGAGATCCGTACGTCAGGACAGAACAGATACGGCGGGCGGACTGAGTTTCGGTAGGTTTGCCTCGTCTCCCTTACCTTACTTCGCACACTTCTGTTCAGCAGAGAGCCGCTGTCCAAGACTCCTAAAGTCCCAAACAGAATATATCCGTATCCGAACCCCACCGCCATAGCACAAATCCAAAAACGAGGCAGGCATTTGCATTTGCATTAGATTCGCGGCGAGAGGGCGAACCAATCCAGTCCAGCCGGCTGCCATGCCTCCGGCCAGCCAACCAACAAACCAAAGCAACCCGGCCCGAACCAATCTAATCTCAGCCAAGCCAAGTAGAGAGCAAAGCAAAGCCAAGAAGACCAGAGGAAGCACAGTGCGCCGTGCCACCTCGCTGTAAGCATCAGAAACACGGCTGCTGACGGCACCGCACCGTCGTCTGCCTGCCTGCGTCGGGCCTGTTTTGTTGGTGGTGGGGGTGAGCGAGTCGGAGGGGAGAATGAGAGCAATGTACCCTGTGCCTTGTTGTACTGGTCCATGTGCGCCATCGAATGCAATGGCAAGGAGAAGGAGGCCCCAGGCCAGCCCAGGCCGGGTGAGATGAGCCCATGTCATCATCTTCAGCGCTGTCGCCGCGCTGGCGCACCCACTAAAACCCCCCATCCCCCATCTGCTCTTGATCCTGTGCTGACACTAATCAGGCCCAGTACGCAGTACTCGGTACGCAGCACCGCGCTGCGGCAAGTCCAAGCCCTGCTTCGCCTGATCCCCGGGGAATGACACTACTATGTGCGGATACACTCACTGCTAAGAACAGTAGTAAGTATCCGTAGTGTATCCGTAGGGCAAGGTTGAATAGACGCCGAGCCCGACAAGGACCCCTCCTGAAGTTCGCAACACTCGACACCCCGGCAGCCAAGTTGATATTACCGCTGGCCACTGCGCTCGCTCGACTTGGAGATACCTTCGTTGTTCGCAAATAAAACAGTCACGTTCGGCCAGGGGTTGCCTAGGACACCACCTCGCTCGCCGCCTTCGCCCCATTCATCCGCCGCCTCTTTGTAGCCCCTTGTGCAATGTCACTGAAAAGAAATGGCGAAAAACCAATTTCTGTACAAGTAAGCGTGCAGACCAAAGACCAAGACCAAAGACCAGGGAGTCTCGTCGCCGACGTAACGACGGTTCGTTCAGTTTGCTCTACCCTCTCGCCCAAAATAGAAAGGGGGAAATGCGGGCGACAGGTCAGGACTCAGCGCCGGACCACACAACCACAACGTCGACGGTACGGGACAGGGCTCAGTGGTTGGTCCGCCGGCGCATATACTATTCTCGCCTTGCTTCGCCGCCGTTCTATTATTTTGCAAATTAGCAGCATCCAACGCAACGCAACGCAACGCAACGCAACTTACCGCAGCCTTGCCCCTCCCAACCAAGAAACCAAGGCCACTCGAGCCGAAAAGCAAAAACCCGGTCCTCAGTTATGGGGGTCAATCTATGGGAATCGACTCAGCGCATCCGAGGCCGAGGGTCGAGACAATACGGGGCATAGACTGCCTCACCAGTCACCACCAATCCAAAGTGACCAGACGGGCTTTGCTCGGCTTGTAGGCAAGGCTGTAAACGCGCAAGGACTCCTCAACCCCGAACCACACACCACACACACACACTCTCTCTCTTTGGCTTGGGGCTGGCATTCATTTGTTTCCGTATTCGACCGGGACCAGTGGACGGTCAATGGAGCATGGCGCCACGGCAGCGCAGAGTACGTCCGACGAGGAGCCCCGCGGCCGATCCTTGGGATGGAGAATTGAAAGTTTCCGTGTCCCCGTCCGGCCCATGCCAATTGCGTTTGCCTCCCCCAATGAAACCGTGGCTTGGGGGTTCGCCATATCGAATCGCAGCCCAAGGTACCCTCTTGCGTAGGTGGGGGGGAAAAAATCCCAAAACCGCTCCTCAAGGCTGCAGCAGCATCCGCCGAGGCACGTCATGCACAGACCTGTCTTTGTCCATCAATGTCAGGTCCGGCTCTGTATGGCTGGCTCGTCGTCATCCCTCCAGCGAGTCCACTGCGTTTTCACATCGGTGGCCACCAGCCAGTCACGAGCCGGGCTCGGCTAAGGGGAGACGGCCGCGCTTGAAGGAATGCCAGCATCTCTGACTGGCGATGAGGGTGGGTGAGTGGCATGCCCGTTTCGACAGGGTCTCCGGCCGTGACAGCGACGAAGGCAGCTCAAAAAGATCGGTATCACAGCGTCATGGACCACGCCGACCGTGCCGGCCGAATGGCTGGGTTGGTTGCGCAGGACGTTCACTCTCCATCCGCGATCCATCCTGGGCTGGGGGGTTGACTACGCCGTAGGTAAGCAAAGTCGCGCCCAAAAGCCCAGCCAGGTCATTAAAATCCCTGCAACCTTTGGTAACCCTGTATCGACGCAAAACGCCGTGAGCGACACGCGAATGGGGGTTGTCTTACCCGCGTCTCCCCTGCCAGGGAGCCCCGTGAATGAGGAGCGGAACAAGTGGTTGCATTTCAGCAAAATTTGAGGTACTCCTCCCTGGGTACAGTACCGAGCCCCAGACATGTCATGTTGGAAACGGAGTCATCAGTGTGACAGGGAAAAGCCCACGACGAGTCTGCAAACACTGCCGTCGCCGGTTGTCCAGTCACCGGGCGGCGGAAGAGGACGGAGACAAGCATCATGGCTGACTAGGGCAAGCCGACCAAGACACTCCTGCAAATACTGCAAGTCAGTCGGGTGTCAAAGAGATGATCGTAATGGGGCGAGATGGGGGGACGCCATGAGGATGGCAACAGCATGCATATCGTACTTTTGGGGCTTCCATGCGCTTCACAAGAGCGGCAAAATGAAGAGACGCTCACTGAAACGCCGCCTCCAGTGGTGTGCTCGAGTCCAAGGTAATGTGTGGTACCCAAGCACCAAGGGAGTGGGCACAGCAGCCCCGAGTTGGACATCTTGGCCCCCAGACCCCCAACAACGAAGCCTGTCGAAGACGCTCCGGGATCTCTGTCAGGCGCTTGTTCCCACTCCATGTTGAGCTCGGCTTAGCGTTAAGCTGCAGCAAAAGGAGACGACGCACACTTTCGAGACTTTGGGCTCGTCCAGACATGCCCCGCCCCGCCAGTTGATGGCGCTGGCGCCGGCGCCGGCGATGGGCGGAGGGGGCACAGTGGACAGTGGCATCGACGCGGAAGGGATTCCAAGTTGACCCTGCTTGCCCTTGCCAGAGTCAAGTGCTTGGGCGTCAGCTGCGTCCGAGTGAGACCCGATAGGAGAGACGGTCCGACATCTGATTCGCCATTTGCTCCATTTCGACGGAGCTCGCCAGCCCCTGGTCGGCCCAACATACCGTTTCCTTGCCGAGTACAACACGGCGCCAGTATCACGAGGGTCCCTTTTTAAATTTTTTGTTTTTTTCCCTTCCTTTTTCGATAAATCATCCATCAACCTGTCCGGGTGTGCTTTGTGGTATCATGGCCAACTGCCTTGGGATTGACTGGAGCATGAGGGGGAAGAGGGTCTGTGACAAGACTTCCTGTCGCGTTAATCAAATTCCAGTTAGTCGGTGTCAACCAATATCAACTGATTGGAGCAGCAGAAACCACGGATAGCCGGGAACAATAATACCTCACCTCCTGGAATGCAGCCATCGCGATGGGGAAGACACGAAGCAGATAGACGCAAAGCCTAGGACCGGGAGCCTCCAGAAGTCAACCTGCCAAACAACTTCATCTGCACCACGGTACAGGGAGCCAGACGCACACCAGAGTGTGGAGATCGGTCATCATACCAGGCTTGCTGGATCGGTCTGCTTGGCGAGCGGCCTTCCCACGACAGCGAGGGCCTGTGTCCTGGCTCCTAGTTTCTTTGAACTCTGACCGGGAGAACCGCAAGCCTTTTCTTCCTTAGATCAATGGGGGCGTGGCCGTAGAATCCCAGGTCGTCCTTTGCACAAGGGGGACGAATCCTGCGAGAAGAAAGATTCCCCATGGAATGGGACAGCTGGTGGCCCAAGCCACACCTCCATTGCTGACCAAGGACAACCTCGTTGATATGCGACTTTCTCGACAGACCGAAATACTCGTTCCGCGAGATAGGCTCTTGATGCTTGACTCCGAATTCTTGTTCTGTTACTCCGGCAGCTTCGCCGTCATGCGGGCGCGTCCAAGGCCGTGACCATGCATCAATGGAGCAAGATATCCATTGCTGCTTGCTTCGTCTTCGTCCAACGGGCTATTGCTGCGGCACTGCGGCAAGATATTGAAGATGCCCGGCACAGCGTTACGCTGCCTGCAGCGGCCATCAATGTGGCTTGTCACTCGCCTACTGCGTAGTCCAACATGTTGGTGTGGTGCTCGGTCGGTCGATCGGTAGGAACAAGATGAATATTGGTATCCGTATGGCTACGCCGTGAGCGTGCCGATAAGCTGCTCAATTACCAGTTTCGGAACCAGTCCACACGTCGCCTGGCCGCTGCCCGGCGGGTCACGACACGGAATCCAATTACTCAGTGCAGTCCAGCCATCAAACCCCCATTTTGCGTGCACCGTCGCCTGGCTTGCGGGACGTCAGTGTGATGCGTGATCCGCCTGTCCTCTTCGTCCAATTTACATGCCGAGTCTAATGGGTATCAGCATCATTTAGTGGCGTGGGACAGATACGATAGTTTTGGACCGGCTTGTGGGAAAAGCGGCCTTGAAGCGAATGTATCGCATACGACGACCCTGGCGTGCTTGATACGTGGATGCGAGCAAGCCCGTGGTTGATATCTCATGTCGTTCACCAAGGGGCACTGGCTGATGTCTGATGTCTCTGGACTTGGGCCGAGCGAGGCTAAGGACACGGTAAATCTGGCCAGCGCCTAGCGTTAGGGTCATGCAGTTCAACAGGCCGAGAGTAAACCCAGAGACAGCTGGTTAATGGAGGGATCAAGCTCCTCAAGCGAGGCCAGGTTGCATCCACGACATGCCGTTGGGTTGTCGATGGGCATAAGCTCTTCCAGAGCGGTGTAAGAGATGGCGTTTTAGAGGTACAACTCAACTGGCCCAAGGCTTCGAGATGGGGGCTGAATAGAAACAGGCTGCATCGCTGGATATCGCGGCATGACGGAGATATCTCTGCCGTACCAGAATCATCTGAGCAAGACTGGGCGATGGCGTGTCTGACCTAAACCCTTGGCCGCTTCCTCCCGCGCCGCAGCGGCGGTGCGCCAATCCTGTTGCGTGTCATGCAGTCAAAGTAATCTCAGCCATGGAGCAGGATTGTCGAATTTGTCGAGTTGTGACGGGCATGCCATCATGACTGCCGTGGAGCCTCCACCGTAAGGGACTTTGAGGGCATATTTGCGAGATAGCGCAGGTAAGTTCTAAGTATGGGCGTTGTGGCAAAGAACCGCACCGCTGCAGCAAGCACGAAGCACGCGCTAGGCTGTTAGAAGTGGCACACGGATGGGCGGTGATTGGCCGGCATCCTGGATTCGAGCGGGCACTGAGAGTTCTTTCAGGAGGGGAGGGGAGGGGCGTGTTTGAAGCAGTGCGGTGCGGCGCACCGAGAGAGCTGGTGGTAGAAAGTCCTGAAATCCCATGTCCAGGCTGTATCTGAATCGTCAAGCCGCAGCCAATCAAACACAATTTTGAACTTGAATTGTCCACGCAAACAGCTGGCCGGCCCAACGGTGCGTGTCTGCAAGGAGAGGATTGCAAATGGTCGCCGGAGGGGGAGGGTCGGCCAGGGATCAGGGACTGGTCTCGGGCCCCCGTGTATTCCGCCGTGAAGGCCGAGGGTCCATAATCCGTGAATGCTGAGAAGGCCGACTTGGCATCACCATTTTTACCCAGAATCGGGGGCCTTCCGAGAGAGAGAGAGACAGAGTGAAAGGGTAAGTTCAGGTTGGAACCCAGATTCCACTGGAGAAATCTCTGATTTGGCAGGGTCCTCTGGCATCCCGAAATCTCATCGCAAGACCGGGATGCCGCGTCCTTGTAGCGTTGTGAATAATGAGGGGTCTTGGTTAGCCCTGGATATCGACGCTCTTGGCCCTACAAGTCACCGAACAGGCGGGCGGGGATGGACCAGCTGAGGCTGGATGGTGCGCTGAGCAGACCACGATCTGGCCATCGACCACCATCAAGGGAGTCCTAATGCTGCTGTAATAGCCTGGAGAGGTCCGCAAATGCCTTTGGGGCCTCAGGCGTAGAGACAGACTGTGTGTGCGAGGTGTGGCAGCGGGGGGGCCATCATCCATGGTTGGCGGTGACGGGGGTGTGCCTAGTAGCATTCGTATCTTGCCGTTCGTTGCGGGTGCTGACAGAGGGAGACAAGAGGATGGCTTTCTACCCCGGAAGTCCTGCGCGAAGGTCAGACGCCCGTGGCGCCCTGTCCCGGTGTGCGTGTGCGTGTAAGTGTGCTGCGAGCCTGCGACCTGAGACCCGTGGATTCTGTAATTCGGACAGGTCAAAGGATCGACCAGTAATGCTCACGTTGGTGCATTTGGCTGGAGGCAGCATGCTCTATCCGGGAGACGAGGGATTCGTCGTGGGATGTGATGTGCGCCATGCGTCTCGCCACAAGACCCAGCATTGCGTCTCCAGCTGCTCAGTGAGTCAAGCAGGGCCCAGGACGACAGCCACAGATTCAACCGCCTGACGGGACGTGCAGGAAGCAAGTGTCGGTGTTGAGGGGTTCCGTTTAAACGGTAGGTGGTCCGACACAAGGCCATCCATCTCAAAGTCGTGATGACCTAGTCCCAGTCCCAGTCCGGTCCCAGGCCGGTCCAACAGTGGTTGCGCAGTCTGGCTGTACGCAGCCGGGTACAGGCTGCCACTGCCGCTATCGCTGTCCTCAGGTAAGGTAGGGAGGAGGGTGATGTTGCAGCCAGGAGTGGATTGGGGATTGGCAGCTCGGTTTGGGTTGGTTGGCGTTGAGGATGGGCATGACCCAGTGGTGCCAGTTTAGGTTGCAACAACTGGCGCTGTTTGCGGCCCGTGGTCACAAGAGTGTGCGCCCTTGAGCTAGGGTGAAGCTCCCATAATGCTGACCACATCGGAGGCTTTGCCAACTCCAGCAGGGCCTCGACGTCGAGTTGAGGGCGGTGGCTGTTCTTGGAGTCGGTAGACAACTTGCAGTAAAGCAATCAATCAAGCAAGCAAGGCCTGCAAAGCAAGCTGCAAGTGCAGTGGGCCAGGCACTCGGCAGCGTACCTGGAAAGTACTGTTTTACTGGCGTCATGGCGCCCACTGTCCAGGGAGAGACGGGTTGTGTGCATTCGCATTCAGGCCAGTAAAGACGGGTTGAAACCGACCCTGAACAATGATCGCCAAACGCCTCATCTAGCTCCATTCCTCCTGGACAGTGTTGGCATTGGAGCGGCTGTCGTGGGCCGAGCCTGGTGTTGGGTCTTGGGTCTTGGATCTTGGGCATGGTCAAACACGCACTGCGGTATGTCCATGGAGAGTGGTGGAGATTGAGGAGGTGGGGAGGGTCGCGACGAGGTGGATGTAAAAGGTAAATTGCCTCTTGGTCGTTGAGTGGTTTGTCCGTCGCATCAGTTCGCCGTGGTGTCCCTGGCCGGGCCTGATCCTAGATCCTGATCCTGATCCTGATCCTGACCCGCCTTGGGGGTGAACAGGCTCGGGTGGTGCTGCGTCGTGTGTAAGACAAAACGCTGGCAGATGCATGCGAATACATAGCATGGAGCGTATGCTTGGGGGCTTGCGGCTTGTCACTCTGTACTCGTCCGTGAAAGAACGACGTCGTCGCAAGGCGGACAACGGCAGCGGGTGGATGGATCGGCGGCGGACACGGGATATTGGATGCTGAATGCAATGGTGTCTGATACCGATATGGCTCGCGTCCAGGGGTTTTGGATCGTAGAACCCTGTTGACCCGGTGGCCTGCTGACTGGATTCCCGACCCGACAAAGGGCGAACGAGAACAAGCGTGCTGCTTGTGGAGGATGACGAGGTTGGTTGGTGGTGGTCGTCGTGGCGGTGGTGGTAGTAGCGGCAGGTGTTTCGATGCTGGGAGAGGCGGCAATTGAGTTCCATTTGGCTTCTTCTCTGCAGCGGGTCAGGTTCGTAAAACATTCTGTCCGAGCCTGCTGATTGCCGGCACGGCCATTGGGTGTCGGCGCGATGATACGGAAGCCCGCGGCATGATAGAAGTTTGCAGAGTGGTGGTCGCGATGTGATGTGTGGAGTGTGTTGGACGATGGAGGTCTGTCATTCCACTGTCACGGCCGCCTGCCGTCTGTGAGGCTGGTAAATTGTATTGCAGTTGGACCTTCCTTTGGCAGGCGCTACGGCGGGAAGCTCTCTACCTAAAGGTGGCTCTATGGAGGACCCTTCCTGACCAACTTTACTACGTACAGCACCTCCAGAAACTCTCTTTTGGCCCGGGTAAGTACCTGAGGTGCCTACAGCAGCAGTAGAGCTAAGGTAGTACGTGCGTGCCTTACGGCCTTTGCCTATTAGGTAAGCTGACAGCACCACCGCCAACCTCCAATGATGTGTCTGACACCTCCGTCTGCGCTTATGTAAGTTATGTAAGGGAGCACTGTGAAGCCAGCCAATACAGTGCCCAAACGGGCGAGGTCCCTGCCCCACCATCCAGGTATCAGCTCCGGGCGTGCATTTCTAGCCCACCTCACTTGCATTTATTCATATTCGCTTTCACAACGCTCGCAGCCTGCTTTCATCGCCGTCGCCATCGTATCCCGTCCACATTTCCCGCAATCCCATCCATCCATCGGCCATCACCCGCCATCAAGCCATCGATGCAGATGCAGCCTGTCCCAGCATCCATGCCCGTTTCGTATTCCGGCCCGGCCTGAATATCAAATTGCCTCGCCACGCTTAATTGGCCCGAAATGGCCCTCGCAACTCCTCAGCGCGGCGCACCACCACAACCACTAAACACGACATCCACACAGATACACTTGCGAATATAACTCTGCCTCCTTTAAGATACACAGACCATCACGCACCCAACGCGCCTGGCAACTCGGGATACACCAGCCGGCCGAGCGACCATCAACCAAGAAATGGCCGCTCATCATGCACCAGAAGCAGCAGCAGAAGCACTGCCGACCACTTCCAGCCGCACCAAAAGTGCCTACCCGGCATCCTACTGCGAGCAGAGGCTAGTATTCCACCAGCCCAGGGCGTATCGTGTCTCGTGTCCAAGACTCGTCTGTATCAATTAGAGTTGCCCGTGGCCCAAGGCCTTCAGCGTCTCCTCCCACGCCGTCTCTTTGGGTCTGGCTCGCCTTGGCTGTTCGTCCGCCGTTTACCTAAGCTCGTCGGGGCTGGTGCTGCCATCCAGCCGCCCAAGCTACTACGCTGTGCCGTGCCGTCTCGTCGCTCCATGACCTTGTCATGCCCTTAGACCGTCACGTCCTTGACTCTCTGAGTTGCCATTCCTCACCCCCCCTCACTACCGACGGGCTCGGGCTCGGACACTATCTTGATTTGTCCAACCAACGACGACGCTGGGGCTTTGCCTCCTCTCTGCCCCCTTGGCTTCAGCTGCATGAGACGGAGTCAGTTGCTTGCTTGCTTGCTTTTCCTGCCATCTCAGTCATCGCCAACGCCTTCGCCTCCTTCTCACCGCGGCTTCTGCATATTCGACATCCGCCGATCACAAAGATTCACTCCCGTGCATCCGCCCGCCTGCCACCGACGACTGGGAAGACTGGCCGGTTTCAAGCCCTGCGAGACGTCGTCGACGTAATTAGGCTTTGACCCGACATCACATCTCAGCTTGCGACACTTATCATTCTCCCGCAGTGTACGGGTCTGCCAAGGCGTCCTACGTGCGAACTCCAGTTGATCTGTCCCAGCGCGCGAGGCTCTTTCGTCCGTCCTCCCATCGCTGCGCCTGATCAGCAACTCGCTGGCGGCCTACGGTCTCGCCGATACTGCCGTGTATGACCGGCCAGCCGATGTTGTTGGCCTCCGAAGACGGGTCTTGTCACCGAAAGAAACATCAGCTGCCAGCGCAAACGAGATGCGACCTGGCGCTGTTCTATGTTTTGCTAACCATTCAACGTTCCACAGCAAATTTGACATGCCGATAACCAAGCTAGACTTCGCAAGCCTTGACATTCGAAGCACAAGATCAAAAGTCCGGCCGAATAATTGCTACTGCTGCTCAGTGTTACCTGCATCCAGTTCTACAGGCCGCAAAAGGTGAACCTAAGCCTCAGCGTCGTCAAAGACACTATCATATCAACCCATAAGCCGAGGTAGCCCTGAGAGCAGCCGCTGAGCCAACAAATGGCATCATGGCCTGACTCGACTCTTGCAGAACAGTGGAAACAATCAATCTTGAGACACAACACAGAACCTAGTAGACTCCTGCTGTCTCCGCCAAGCGCGTCTGCCTGCTGCATTTTCGACTCCTTGCGTCTGATACACCGAGGCACCGGTCGGTCCATCTGGCACTACCGTTGTGTCACCGATGGTGTGTAATACTGCTACAGTCTTTGGGCAACTCAGCAGTCAGTCACATCGACCTACTCGCCAATTCACGCCTGGTTCGGGCAGTTTCGTGCCACATATCCGACGTTACCAGTGCCGGCGACCATTCTCTTCAGTTCGCCTAGATTCCAGGCGGCCGGAGCCTGCCTCGGAGACAGCTCGCTGTGGGGGGTTCGACGCACACGGCCCGAGTTCGTCGCGGCTGCACAGTCGCATTTGTCTGATACATTCGACAAGCTGGACATACCGGTGTCAGAGGAGCTAAAGACGTTGGGTGGTGGAGGCAGCTGAAGGCTTCATCATGGCATGGCGGGAAATCTGACGAGGAGAGAATGGAAACCCCACCCACCGTTGGCCTCTTTTCCTTGCTCCCCTGCTGCTTGTCTGCGATTGTCCCGTAGCATGCTGGCGTCTACCGGTAACATGGCGCGCGTCCGTTTTGCAGGCCATTTTGTTCGGATGACTCGCATCGACGTCCATCCCGGAACGCCCGTCCTATTCAGCTGCTCTATCCGTACTGTGGATTGTCATGCTGCAGGCCTGTTTGGTTGTGGTATACTAGGAGGAGGCATTGGCCCATTACTCACCACGGCCCCTATCATTCCGGGCGGAAACTCTCAAGGGGGCAGGCGGCCATTATTCGCTCCAGGTTCCTAGAATTACACACCAATTGCCATTCTTCGTCAAATCACCTACCTCACAGTGGAGCTGCTCTTCATACGTACTCCTACGTAGCGCGGAGCAAAGCCTCAGCAGCAGCGACAGACGCCAATTTTTTACCCAGGTGGTTTAACCCCCTCCCCCCTCGGCTCGGCATACGAGTCTTTTGCACACCCCAGACACCTGGCTTCCCAATCTGTCCGTACCGGGAAGGCAGAAATAGAGGGTACGGTGGCTGGATGACGAAGTGATTTACAGGCACCTCTTGTTTCCTTGCATCCGGTGGCTCGCTCGCCGCCCACTGATCGCTCAGCACCGCCCGCCGAGGGGATCTGAGGATACGGCGCACCCTTTCCTTCGCTCCTTGTCTTGGCTAGCTTCGATCCCATTTATGTCCAGCATGAAGAGATGGACCGACGGCGGCCGCAGCGATTCAGGCAAATTCACACTCGAATGACGACTGGTGACAGACGGATCCTACCACAGAAGGCTACTGAAGGAGGGGGCGCAAAGGCATCTGCTTCACGTCCTCACTCCGTTGTTGGTGCTGCTGGCAATCTGCCGTGATACTCCTGACTGGTTCGGAGCATGCCCCGCGCTGATCCGACTATTCGCACGCCTTTTCGCTGACCCCCGTTCGTTGGGACCCGCCCGCCGACGCCGACGCTGCGAGTGACACCACCCAGCTCCGGCCGGCGGTCCGGAGGCCGCGGGGGCGTCAACTTTTTTTTCTTCCTTCCTGGCAAGAGCGGTATCATCTTACCCGATCGGCCTTCGTCAAATCCCACACCTACGAGCCGTTCAAGGTAAGCGGGTGCGTTGGGGGTCAGGGTTGTTTTGGCGAGACGCTTCCTCTGCGACGCCACCCAACCACTCCACGGCGTCGGCCATCAATGACAAGAATCCCGCGTGCATAGCGTGCAGGAGAAGTTGAGACCTTTTTTTTTTCTGTCAGCTACAGGACCGTAAACGACGTCAGTCCGGGTCGACGTTAAGACCTTTTAGGGAGTATGGCGCGCGGGTAAGACTTGTCTCTTGTGAAGTGTACCTGGTGATGTTTTGCATACCGCTGGTATTGAGCGAGCACATTGATATCGAGACATGCATAGTTCTATGCGCGTACTTGTGCGTTAGTCTGCTCGTGCATTGCTCCGACGGAAGACCGGAGTCAGAATTGCAGTAATAAGCTGCAACACCTCCGTGAAGTGGTAGAGAGATATTTGCAACAGCTGGATGGAATTCATATTCAAGTCAGGAATCCAGATGTCCACAGCGGCCAGAGACTGTTCCACAATACGAAACTTGATGGGCAAAGCTCCAATATCGGCTTTGAGTAGACAGAGACTTCTTCCTTCAAATCGTACGCATATCCGTGTCGATGCACTCACGATGGCAAAGCCAAATGAGTAGATAGCCGTCTATAACATCTGTCAGCAATCCCAGGACCATTACTAATACCTCTCTCGAAAAATTGACTCCCCACGCGTTTAACCCGGCGAATCACTACGAGTGTTTAGGTCGTCGTCTTGGACAACTATGTAGATTCAGATGTGACTCCAAGGGTTGGGCTTGGTATTCTATGACTAACAATCTTAAAGATAGCAAACTCCGGGCGAGCTTCTGCCGGTTTCGAGTCTTCGACGAGACTGGAACTGATTACTATCTTATTCGCGAGGTGTCGACTATCTTATGTCAGAGAGATGCATGGTGTTGGTCAGGGATGCTGTAGAAGAACAAGATGCTGCGGACTGTAACACGAAACAGATATTTCACGCGTATGATCCATTAGGGTCTCCGAACAGCTGTGGCCCACTCATGATGGCTTTTCTCTCTCTTTCCATATATCTCTCTCTACCTTTTCTTTTCAGAAAAAGGTGGCCCAGGTGTTTACAACGCCGCTAGTCCGTCTTGGTCGTTGATGATATCGATGGGTCATGTTGCTGGATCTACCGGAATATGAGATGGCATGTGGGAAGACGAGTGACACACTATCCATGATATTTCACAAGTATCTCGAGCTTAAAGTATCATGGAATTAAGTTTTACGTCGAAATCAAGTCATGGTGATTGTCATTGTTTTTAAGGCGGCTATGAGGCCTAAGTTCTTGGATACTCAAGGTAGCTTCAGGCAGATATAGACCAACGGGTTGTTGAGCCATAAACGGAGTTGTGCTGTCCGCAAACCACTCGAACCTTACTCCTAGACTCATAAAGGTTCGGGAGCGTGCTCGTCAGGGTAGCGGAGACGACTTCTCAAGCAGAATAAAAATGCCACCCCTGGCATGCCGTTGAGCAGCCAGGCCCCGAAGAACAACTACTCCGAGTAGAACCTCACCTATTTCAGGTTTGTCACACAGCCCGATGCTCCAAGCAACAGAGATGATATACTCACACTATGGTGGCAACAGTACACGATGGCATCATCCGTAGCGGCAGCAACACCACCAACAACGTTGATGTCCCTTCAAAACGAGCCCAATAAAAGCATTGAGATGGAAGAAATGACAGAGCTGACCAGGATAAACGCCATCTGGAAAGCCGTCGAGGCACCATGCGCAAGATTCGAGCTCGATGGCTCGAAATTCTATCTCCCCGAGGGGCCCCTTTCCAAGGACTCATTCCAGTTAATCCTCCCCAAAGACGAACTAGACCTCGTCGACAACACAGGTCTCCGGCTAGACGATGCAGAGCGCAAGATCAAGACCAAGAAGGCGGACAGGGGCTTGAGCCTTGTCTACGGCCGCTGGATCATCGACTACCACCCCCGGCAGGCTGCTCTGAAGTGCGTCATCGGCCATGGCACCGCCGGCGAGTAGTGCATAATACGCAGGCTGCAAACTGAGTGTCAGCGAGCGGAAGCGAGAGTTGCGAAGAGCATGTCGATTCTACTGTGGTACCACGTCCAGTTGCATGGGGGTGTACGGGTGCTGCTTTTGACGGACGTCATCACGAGCCTGGAGAAGACAGCGGCGGCGCTGAGGGGCTTCGCAAATGTCGCGGGCCGGTTTGTCGAAACGATGCGGAAGCGATATCAGGGTGGCGGGCGAGAAGGGAAGATGCTTATACCATTCAAGAAGGCGATCGAACTGCTTGGACAGACGCAGTGGCATCGCGTCCACCGCGCCATCAACGGTGTACAGTGCCTCGAGAAGGCGTTCCGACGGCTCACGACGGAGGGCCCGCCGCGCAACGAGACGAGGAAGGCAAAGGCGGGCACGAGGGCCTTGGGCTTCATCAGACAGAACCTGCTAGAGATGTTGGGTTGGAGGAGCGATTCCGACAAGTTTGGGGGCTCACAGAGGGGGGTACTATCTGAGGCGCTGTTCTCGTTGATGGTGCTTGGCGAGACCGACTGGGAAAAGTTTGAGGCTGAGCAGGTACGGCAGGCGATGCGGGTGAGGAGCAGCGGGGGTGTTTGTTGTGGAGGACCGGGAATTCTGTGCGTGGACATTTGCCAAGGTTTTGAGGTTTCTCAGCCATCGCAGTCTGGCCTTTGACGATTTGGAAGAGGCGAAGAAGCCATGGCCGGGACCGGACTATTTCGAGGGGCACATCCATCGTGCTCACTTGGCCATGATGAAGGCGCTGCCATGGGTGAAAGCTTTTGACAGGCCAGACCATGTGCTCCTGAGGCTTACACCGAGCCCTTGAATACGGACATTGATCGATGATGTACACACCTCTGGAAACCGGTTGGCCTTGGAACTCAACGACAGCCGGCTTGATGTAGACATTACAACTTGGCTAAATGATCCAAAACATTGCCACACTGTTAAACATTGTATAATCGCCCACCCGTCCAAGGTTGAGTTGTGATGTACCTCGTTTCCACCTTGGGATCAGGAACTTGCAGAGCCGAATAACGATGCTCGAGTGAACGGACGAACAGGCCAAAACCAATAGGTTTAATAACGAGGGAGACGGCAATTGATGGACCTCTGACACGACTGGAAGTGAAGACTTGAAGCTGGGAAATCTCGCATAGTAGAGCTGATTGGATGACGTTGAGCACCAGACTAACTTGAGCCTCAGCTCTCCGGTTACCGGAACAGTTCGGAAGACGGCCACTTGGCTGCGTGTGGGAAGGAGCATAAAGTAAAGCCCAGGAAGCCGACGAACGATTGGCTCGACAAGCTGCCAGCATTCGGCTCCGAGAGGCGGGAGCAACTGAACATGTAGCCGTGGAGACGTGACGGCTGCGAGCCAAGATATCTGCCGAGCAGCGTCACAATGCAGTTGTCACCGTGTATTGGGAACAGTTTCAACGCACAAGGCTGAGACGCTGGTTTCGCGTGACCGACAACGGGGGACGACATGATATTTCAGATTCCGGTGCAACGCTGCGGTGCTTGCCGTTGTCGCCGATGGGGGCGTTGGAGATGTCGGGCCCAGATCTGTTTGATGTTGAGCATGAGCAGTGGTCATAAATATGCATCCCTACCGTGACTCGTGACGAGCGCGAGGACGGAGGGGCAGAGTTTGGCGAGTTGGGACGAAAGTCATGCAGTGGTTGACTGGACGACGCGGGGTGAACAGTTCGCGCCCACGTCGTTGACAGCGGGAGTTTGCTGTTCTCTGCAGGGGGGTTTGGTGTTTTGGAGGCTTCTATTGCGGGACGGTCGCACCATCGTCATCGGATTTTAGCCGTGGAGTTGAGACGGGCAATCAACACCAGACTGAGGCTGAGAGAGAGGGCCTGTCTCGGACAAGAAGCGACGGTATCAATGGTATCACATTATGGCTGTGCATAGCTGCAGTATGGTGGTGCATGAAGAGAGTGTGTTGCAATTGCTTATTGAAGAGGCCGGCTGGAGGCACCTGGACGGCACCGCACGGCGAGTTACACTGTAGCTGGCAGCCGATGGGGGCAAAATGTTGTATTCTTCGCAGCAGGTGACTGTCACTCTACGGAGTGCCGTGTTGGTGCTGGTGTTGGGCGGGGCGACGGGGCCTCGTGTTCGAGCTAGCGGGGAAGATATGCTTTCGCTTAAACAATGTTGGCAGGGGTGGCCCTCTGTGCTGCTCAAAGGGGCTAATTTGCCGAGAACGATGGCCTGCACAAATAAAGGGAGAAAAAAACACGGCGCAGCCAGTCAGCGCCGCGGACGGAACCATTTTGCTGCTTTTATTGGGTCTTGGGGGCCGCCGTTGGTCAATGAAGACCGAAAAGATTGAAAGTGGCCCCGCTCCTCCCGTTCCTGCCTCCAAGTGCCCCCAAGAAAGGCGCCTCTTCCAGCAGGAATTCAGGAATTCGCTCTTGCTCAGCTGGTGCCCCTGCCCCTTCCTGCCGGCCGCTCTCCCTCCCTCCAGCCACCAATTGCGGCTCCTCCAACTGCGAGTCCGGCCCCCCTTGCTCAAGCCCGCCGGCTAGTGCGCAGTACGGAGTAGAGCCTGCCACCGCGTCCAGCAAGAGGCTAGCCTAGCCAGTAGCCAGTAACCAGTCGCACGAGGCACGCCGCTACTCGCCCGCCCTCCTCTGGAACTTGATCTCTCCTTGCCGCTGCCGTCCCTGAGTGGGCTCCTTCTCCCTTTTCCACAGCAACGCTGTTCCAACGTCCCGTCAGCCTCTCTGCTCGTCGGACAGCAACCGTTCGCTCGCTGCCACCCAACCCCCGGGCTTTCAACCTCTCGTCCAGCCGGTGACTGCCCAGTCGTTCGTTCCCGCACTTTCGCTCCGTTCATCTTGTCGTTGCCGTCGCCGCTGCCGTTGCCGCGTCTCGACCTAGTCTCCGTAATCGTCATCGTCCCCCGGTCGCGCCTGATCCCGATCCACATCCAGACGACACATCCCGCATTTTTCGTTTCTTTACAGCCTTAGATACTCTGACCGACTCCGGCCGACGACTCCACGATCCCCCGACATCGACGTCTTCCTGCCTTGACGTCCGTCAAATATACGTTCCTCATCTATCCGCGCCATACTTGCCTTCGTTCGCGACGAATCGCCCGCATCTCGCCGTCGAACTCGCCCCATAGACACTGTCGCTCGGGGCCATCGCTCTCCATCGTTCAATTCCACGCTCGCTTCCCCCTCTTCATCGCCAGCGTCGTCACCGTCGTCGTCGTCGCCGCAAGACGACCGGATAGCCCATCATGTCTGGCTTCGGCGACTTCACCAACATCTGCCACATGGCGCCACTGCCATTGTGCGCATCCATCGGACCCATCACGGAAGTGACGAGCGGCGTCGGCATCGAACCCGACTGCTATGCCCGTAATATCGAGCTGGCAAACACCATCATCTTCGAGGGTGCTGCCAGCGCCATGCACATCGTCGCCCTCCTGATGACGGTTGTCATGATTCTGCACATTCGCGGCAAGTTTACTGCCGTCGGTACGTCAGCTACCTTGCGCCCCACGACTTTGAGCCGACACTGACAAGGACATCGTAGGTCGCAAGGAAATCCTCATGTTCTTCTACCTCTACATGCTTCTGAGTTTCATCTCCCTCTGCGTCGACGCAGGCGTAGTACCCCCAGGCTCGGCACCGTACCCGTACTTCGTATCAGTCCAGAACGGCTTGTCGTCGGCTTTGATTACCTGCTTGCTGATCAACGGTTTCGTCGGATTCCAACTTTACGAGGACGGCACCCCGCTCTCCGTCTGGCTCCTCCGTGTCTGTACCGTGGTGGCTTTTGCCATCTGCTTCCTGGTCTCGCTTGCGACCTTCAAGTCCTGGGCCGGCCTCGGTCCGACCAACACCGTCGGTCTCTTCGTTGTCCTGTACCTGCTGAACGCCATCGAGCTCTTTGTCTATGTCGCCCTCCAGATTCTCCTTGTTGTTAGGACTCTCCAGGACCGCTGGCCCCTGGGTGACATTGCTTTCGGTGTCTTCTTCTTCGTCATTGGGCAGGTCATTCTGTATGCCGTGAGCTCGACGATTTGCACCGCCGTCAGCCACTACCTCGATGGCCTTTTCTTTGCCACCATCTGCAACCTTTTGGGCGTTATGATGGTTTACAAGGTACGTTTTGGCGTCAGCTCATTCTTGCGCAAGCTGTTAACCCCTTGCTCTAGTATTGGGATTCGATCACCCGGGAGGACCTCGAATTTTCCGTTGGTACTAGGATGAACAACTGGGAAGTCAAGGAACTGCTGCCCGAGGACGAGCGCCGCGCGACGGTATATGCGGAAGACCCCTACGGCCAGGCTAGCGGCTACGACCACCCTTACTCGCCCACGCCGGCGCGGAACTCTGTCCGATACTGAAGCGATGGAGTGGTTGACTAGGCGATCTCGGTTGAATTTGAATGAAGAGGGGATTTCCTCACAGCGAGTTTTCTTGATGGGGATCTGGGGCTTGCCGGCTCGCAACAACGGGTATTATTGCGTTGCGCTGCGTTTCGGATGACGACAACTAGACATTGGGTCGGAGCGGCGTTTGGGAAAAACTGTCTTTCCAGGTCAGGCTGTGGCCTGTGTCTGAGTGCGGCCTATGGTCATTTTTGAGTTTCTGGGCCTCTGTGGGCGCCCGAGGCGGGGCCGGATGCAGATGACAAGAGGAGGGTAATAACGTTTAAACGTATAGGTATTGATGCCAGCGGGTATCCATAGTACATAGTCTAATTCTATCATGATACAAAAAGAGGGTTCCAGGCAATAACACAACTACACTGAAAAGGTTGGGCGGACATGGATGGGCACACGAGAGGGGGCTGAGTCACCGGCACTGGAGGGAAGATGGAGAGGAGGAAGAGGATGAGGATGAAGGGGGCAACTTTTGGCTATGTGACGGCATTTGTTGAGGCAGTGGTCATGCGCCAGGCCGGCTTTCGTGTTCCGAGAGGTAGGTTAGGTGGGTTAGGTGCAGGCTCTGTAAAGTCAGGATATATTGAAGGCTGTTTTATTCGCAGAGGATAGCAAGCAGGCAACCTCACCGTCCAGGTAAAGGGCGGATTAAGCTTTGAGATAGTCGAGGCAATGCGAAGCATGCCACTACGACCAAGGCCGGAGGAAGTCTTTGCATGCCGGGCACAAACCTTGGCTCTGGGCGTTGGGGCGATGGACGAAGCGATGGTTGGACATTAAGAGCGAGATGGTCGGGTGGGAGGATGACGAAGAAAGCATAGCATGGAGGTGACCAGGGAGCGCGATCTGAGTCTGTGTTGTAAGGTAGCATTGGGTATTGGGTTGGCGGCGGAGGAGGGCGTGGGAGAAGAGGCACGGAGCATGGGGAGGGGGACTGCAGGTGGATACAGTGGTGGTACGGAGTATTGTTCCTCGTGGAATCCCGGGCCCCGGGCGCACCTTGGACGGCGTATAGGCACTTCAGGTCCAATTGCACAGCGTGCCAACACCGAAAGGGAGGGAAGAAGTGGAGGAGGTTGCTTATCGGCTCCATCGGATCTGTTATCGGGATGCGCTAAGTCCGAAGCTAAGGGGGTTTCTCGCACTCTGCGGGAATCACGTGTGCGGCAGAGGAGTGAGGTGACGGGAGGGTGCTCACTGAGAGCGCTAGGTGTCGGGCAAAGATAGGTAGAATTGGTTTACCGTACCTTACCTAGGTCGTGCCCTCCTTACTAGCTGTGTGCTACCTATACTACCTAGGTTACCTAGGTAGGTACTTTCTGCGAGGTACCGGGGCGAGGAATTCGGCTCCCCAATAGTTGAGTCAAGGTAAAGCAAAGTTTTAGTACCGGGAACTGCTTCTGTTTGCACTAGTACTTTTGGCGTGGGAACTCTAGTTACGGATACAGCTGCTTGGCCTGGCTAGTAATAGAACACTTGCCTACCTGCCTTAGAAGCAAACATAGTACGCGCTGACAGCGAGTACGTCGGGTAGGGGCTGTTGAATGGGCGGTTTTGAATGGCCGATAACAATCTTGGACGTAAGGCAAGGCAAGGCACAGTCAGGTAAGGTGATCATCAATCTCTGCGTTTGGCCTTTTCCTTTTGGTCGCGAATAAAACAGACAGCACTTTGTTACTAGGTAGATCTTGCCCCCCCCCCCCTTCCTCTTGCGTCTGGCCATTTCCTCATTTCCCTTCCTTTTTTTCCCTTGCACCAGCCTCCGCTGGCCCTTCTCCCTCTCCCTCTCACACGCAGTGTCTCCAACATCTCGGCAAACAATTGATTCCAGCATTCCCTTTCCCTAGGGATACGCATACACTATTTGCAGCAGGAGACCTGAGTCTGTCCCCGCCGGCGGTACCGAGCCCGATATCTGCTCCGCCACAGTTACCGTTGCGTCTGCCCCATTTTCACCTTGTGTCTATTAATCTCTCCCTTTCTTTGTGTCGCCCCCGGGGATTGGATCCCTCACCCACCTCAGCCGTGACAGGGTCGTCTCTTGCGCCAGATCACGTGGAAAAACGCGATACTACCCCGACTGCGACGACCGAACCACCAGCCAGCCGCGACGGGCCCGTGACATCAGCACCTGCGAACCCGAACCCGCCTCTACGCAGTAGCTCTGCTCTGCTCTGCTCTGCCCTGCTCTGCTCTATAGCCGATCGCGAAGGCACTCGGCATTGTCGTCTGTTTCGCGGCGTCTACCATCCGCAAAGCAAGTTTGGGTCAGCAAGCTTCATCCGACGGCTCCTGAGCACCCATCGACGAGCCGCCTTCGTGGTTATCCCCTGTACACTGGCTGGGCGTGCTCGACTTTGCCAATACACACTACCTTGCTCCGTACATACGGCGTATATCGCACCGGCAAATCGCAGCGCCGTCCCAAACTGCAAACCAAGCCTGACGTCTCGCCCACATTCCGTCTGGCCATTCCTAATCGACCTATTGTCTGACCCGACCAACCGTACTACTGCCTACGGCCTACTGCCTACCAGGTACGAAGGTACTACGCACTACTTCGCATTAGGTAGCTTGGCTCGCCCAAGAGACTCACCCTCGGCCTCCGCCAGCGCATCGCACCTCGCCTTCACGTCACGCCTCTTCCAGCCCGCACCGCATCCGCACCCGCACCCGCACCCGCACTGGACCTGGGCTAGCAGGGCACCGGAACCGCGCCCAAGTCGGTGCGGATTGATCGACACACGTGTCGCGACATCTTCGCCTGCTCAATTTCACCCCTGGAGCGCCGCATCTCATTTTAACGAAACTCGTCTTCAATGCGAAACCGCAGCCTTGTTCCCACTGCTCGTGCCCACGTGCTGGAGTAATCTCGATTTTCTGCCCGACCGATCGCTCGGTAACGAGCGTCCCCGACTTTGGATGGACTGCATCGTCGCGTTCCCACTATCCACCCAAGCAAGACACACTGCCCTGAATTGACCTCCTTCTATCCCACCGAGCAGGCCGTCTCCACCGCACCTTCGCCATGCATTACGACACGGGCGACGGCGGTCTCCCGACCCGCCAAGATGAGGAGAACTACTGGCTTTCGTTGCGCCTCGCCCGAGAAAACGAGGATGAGAACGCCGACCACGACTTCATGGACAGGGCCGCTTACCATCGCATTCGCCTGTCCGAGTTGGATCACGAGAAACGAGAGCTTGAGAGACGCGCCCTCGAAGTCCACCGTGCAATTGCCAGGGAACATGCCGATCTCGAGAATCTCACCGTCAACTTCCACCAGGACAGGAACGACAGGCGCATGATCCGCGAGAACCAGAATCAGAAGATGAAGTCGTGGTTCACTCACAACCGCCGCAAAGAAGATAAGAGCCGTGCTAGGAATGCGGCTGCTGCCCCGCGGCTCGACGTCAGAGCCGTAGACCCTTCACAAATCAGCGGAGCTGCCAATGGAAACAAGTTCAACGGCGTGAGCACGAATGGAGAGCAACCCGCCGCGGCACGCATCTCGACACCGAACCCCGGCATGGCTGACAAGAACGCACCAGTCATCGTCGATGCATCAGGCCGTGTCTACCCACCCATGCCCCGGATTCCTGTTAACATCAACGTTGCTGCGATTGCTCTCAACGGGATTCCGAAGCGACCTGTTCAGCTACGTGCTAACCACCCGTTCGACTTGGAAGAGTATAGGAAAATCCTTGGTCTGGAGAATAGGTGGATTGCCGTCATGATCCAAGCTATGGGGGAAGTACGAACACCAGCGCGGCAATGCAGCCAATGCATTGCGGGTCAAGGGCCCTTTGTACACTGCGTCGGCGTCGATGGATCCCTCAAGTGCGGCAACTGTCACTGGCAGGAGTCGGCTTGCTGCGTGGAGGCACCGACAATAGAGGAAGAAGCGTCATTTGTTGCCCGTCAAGCCAGACTGCTGAGCAGACAGGAGAGTGACACTCGTGCTAACGGCACGGCTACCCCGACTTCTCTCAGCAGGCCTGTTTCCCGGGACAAGAGCATCGGGCCGGGCTCAACAGCCACTGACGAGACGGCAGAAGAAGAGCGGATACCAATAACACGGTCGAACCTGCAGCTCAGGCACGACGGCAAGGTTTACACGCACCCGGAATGCATGCGAGGCGTGCCCGTCGAGAAGATTGACCCGAGCCATCCCTACTGGGACCCCTCGTGGCTCGAAATAGCTCCGCAAATTGAGGCTACTCTGCAGAATTGGCAGGCTAAACTCAAGCTTTCTTTGCAGAATGGCCAGTCAAGCATGAAGTTCCAGCTTGGACGACAGGTGAACCGGGGCGAAAGCATTTTGAAGTTCTTGAACGACGCGGACTTCAGCCCGTACCAACTGGTTTCGAAGAAATACATGACTCTGCGGCTGATCTCATACGATACCATTTTCCGCCTGGGCGATACTCTCGCCGCCTTGGAGGAGTTCAAAACCCTCGACGTCACTCCGCTCGAGTGGTTGCGCCAGCGCATTCAGGAGATCATAATTGCGACTGGTCCCGAATTCAACCTCGCCAAGGTAATTCATGACTTTTACCACGATAAAAAATTAGTCGATCTGCGACACGCCAACGGCAAGAAGAGCATTGGCCGGCCTTCAGGCATGAAGATGACGCCCAAGGACTCGCCAAACTCAGCCAAGACCACACCAAACGCCAAGAAGCGCAGAGTTTTTGTCCCCGAGGAATTTCCTGGTGTACCACATCGACCCCTCGCGCCCATGCCTGAGCCTCAGCCTCATGTGCAGGTTCAGGCTCCGACTCCGGTTCAGATTCAGGCCCAAGCACAGCTACAGGCACAGCTACAGGCACAGCTACAGGCACAGGCGCAGGCGCAAGCGCAGGCTCATGCTCAGGTTCCAGCCCAGCCGGGACATCAGAGAAACGACACCGACCGCAGTGCGCCTCCCACGCCTGATCTTTCAAGGGCGACGAAGAAATTAAAGACCAGGGGTGCCAAAGACCCAGACCTCAGCTATGATGGCTACACCGACGTTGATAAGGACAGCGGAGACAGGATTGAAAAGCTCGACTGGGGACTGAAGCGGATCAAGACGCGACTCAACACTGCGAGCGACAAAGTGACACAGTACTGGCATTGGATTCCCGATGACGGCGAGAATGTCTTTGAGCACCAGGTGCTTGCAGAAGGCGATTTTACCTGGGGCATCTACGACCAGCCAGTCAACTTTCACTTGGAGTTGGACCATATCGTGGAGCTTAGATGGGCGGCCGGCACCACCAAGGTCATCGTGGCTTGCAAGCCAGATGGCGTTGTGTCGCCAAAGGGCGAGCCGAGAGGAGATATCTTGGCAGAGTTTGCGCGAGAGCGGACCAAGCGGCGTTTTCTGGTCTTCTGCCGGAAGATGGGTGTTCAATTGGTGAAAGTTGAGGCGTGAGTATCCGTTTAATTGCCGGTCTATTCGGGACAACGACAGCTGACAAAGCGTAGTGACATGATCGAAGAGGCGTGGGACGAGTACGAGTCCCCGGATGTCCCTGCGATGGCGGAAGCGGATATTGCTTGATGGCTCTGTGACTGCTTGGCGACCAGCAGATGCGTCTGTGATTTCACGTTGGACGTTGGAAACGGTGGAGATACCCTGGTTTCTGGTTGCACTGGTCTCAATTTGCGCAGCTCGAGATGAAGTCCGACTGCACCGGCGTTTTTGGGGGGGAAATGGGCGTGGGAAGAGTGCAATGGCACTTGTCTTCCTGCTGATTACACCCGTCCGGCGCAGCAAGCGCAGGCGATCGCAGGGCATAGCCGAGACGAGGGACTTTTCCTATAATCATAATCGGACGACATTGTTGCATGCTGCAGATGCTTTGGGCGGGCATCAGGGGAATTTTGGTTTGTTGTGCATGCCTGGCACCTGTTTGTCAAGGTAGTGGGATAGTGGGATGAATGGGCAAGAGACCATGACCGCGACGGTCCAGAGAATAGAGAAAGTTTCTGCAGGGTTTGCTGCCTACGATGTTCGGTGAAGACGTGCCACTTACGGATCCTTGTCGAAGCTCCGGATAAGTGTGCCAAGAGGGTGGAGGCCGGGACGAGGCAGACGGGACGACACCGGCCGCCGCCCCCACTCGCTCCGGCCGCATATCCCACGCCACCCTCTTCCGCCACCGCCCGTTGCTCGTATCGTATTTCGTTTGGCATTTTAGGCTCGCCATGCTACGGGCTGTTTCATGGCTTCCGCAGGTGATTGTGGGGTTGTACACCTTTTATGTGTGTCTCCTGTACTTGTACTCATGCCTGGTGGCTGGAGCAGCCTCTTGTGTCGTCAATGTGGCTTGGATGGCCCGACATGATAACTTGCAGTCTAGGCGTAGAAATGTCTCTAGGTTGTGCTTCGGGGAGATGCGTCGTGCCAGTGTGTCTGGTTTTCAGACCTTGTCCATGTACCTATTGGAAGGGATCGAGCTTTCTTCTCCCCGGGCGTCTTTTTGGCCACGCCTTGCTGTATCTCGTCTCATCACGCCAGCTACTAGTCGAGATGGCGGGGGAGGATGACTGTTGGCGTCTGTTTGACTTGGAGTATCACCCATATTCCCAGAACCCTCGAGAAATCGCTCAGGGTAGCTCCGAGTCGCCATCTCGTGCCCTTGGTCCTCCCACTATAAGGAAACGGACGGTGAGTCTTTCTTTTAGACATCTACCTGACGCTGCTTGGCACCGGACTGACGCGGAAAAGACCTCTCGATATGACCAGTATATACAGAAAGGCAACATGGAGAATTGGAACGTGAGAATTGGAACTCATCCATGGAGGACGAGCAGGATATACCAAAGTTCACAGTGATTGGGTGAAGTTCCTGCCGGGTCTCGCAAGACATCGAGTCTATTCTCTTGGGTCCAGCAAATGTTACTAAACAGGAAATAGGCTTGATCCCCGTCCTCGATGGGATTATCTCCGATCGCCTAGGCCACCTCGATGAGCGAGACATACCGCACAGCAGCTACCCAGGCCGGCATATTTGATACCTGCCCATTGGATCCGAACGAGAGCGCTGCCGGAATTCTGCGATAGACGAGTGGCTAGTCCTGGATAATGGACAAGCGACCAGTCGAAGCCATGGACCTTCTCTCCCAGGTCAGGAGGGTCGTACCATGCAAAAGCCAGTTGTTGTAGACCTTGTTGCTCAACTTTTGCTTCCAAATTACAGAATCTCATTGCCTCTGAACGTTGCGGAGTAGCTTCCAGAGGTTTCCCGAAACCATCCTGATCTGGTGCCGACCGTCCCAGATGGGATAAAGCCCTGCCGCAAGAAGCGTCCACCACAGCCAGACGAGTGAGATGACAGTCCAGGCTGTGAAAAACTATTAGATATCAAGTAATTTTTTAACCAAGATGTAAAGTAGGACGTCAAAAGGAGAAGCCGTACCTCTTTGCTGAAAGTATACCTTGCTGCATACATCGGAAGGGGCCAGAGCACCCAGTGACCAAGGAATGTGGCAATAGCCCACCACAAAGCATACTTAACCCATCGACTCTGCTTTGTATCATTTTCAATATCAATGACAGTGCTGCTTTCACTTTTCCCCTTCTGTCCCATGACATTCTCGGTGTTGTCGCCTTCAGACTCTATAACCAACTTCACCTTCTTGAAGTCGTCCCAATCATAATTATCGGGCCTAACCAGCGATATTACGACGCTATAGAGCATCGGGCTAAACAAAGAAGCCACTGTTCCGTACATGCAGGGCAGGGTCCCTCCTGTGGACGAAATCGATATTTCTCCAGAAAAGGCGTAGGCAGATCCAAGCCAGATCCCAAGACCCGTGGCCATGCCCAGGAATGCGGAAACTATGACTGCCGCCGTACTCTTCTTCACTTCCCTCTCGCCTAATTTTTCTTAGCACCCGCTGTTAGTGAAATAGGTGATATACTATTAAGATCCTTAATAGCTGAAAAGTCTTCACTTCTCCTTCCCGGAGCCCTCTCGTAATAGCCTTATAGCCTCTGGTGGGTACCGGACTGTAGTTGGCCCCCCTGGCCGGCCTTGATCGGGGCTCTGGGTCACCTCCGGAGTTAAACCCTACCTTAAGGGTTAAGCACCGTTGTAATACTGAGGCCCAGCTATTCCGGCCTAGTTTTGGGGGAAGCTAGCCTAACACTCCTGATGTAGCCCCCTCTACGGTAAAGGGGCCCTTGAACGTAAGTGGGGTGGCCACTGGATTTATCCTAGCCGCCTTCGATGAACAAGCCAGACGTTATAAGGACCGAAAAGATGTCTTTTTGATTATCGCCTAGTTTATTAATAATGTGGTTTCTAGTTTTAAGGGGCTAAAAAAGCAGATCGTAAAGGAGGTAATAGCTTATATGATCTAAGCCTTAAAAAAGTTAATGAATAACAAAATTACTCTAATTTTAACCCGGAATTAGGTTACTATTACGGTATTAGCCCCGACCCTAGCCCTAGTTTTAGCCCCGGCTTCTGCCCCGGCCTAGAACTAAGCCCCTACTCACCTATAAGCCCAGGCTTAGCTAAAAGACCTCTGGGTTTTTGTCCGTATCCCTGAGGAAAGCCTGGATACTGCCCGGAAGAACGCCCCTTTCGCCCTGCGCAGTATAATCTACTAGGCCTTTAGTTTATAACTAGGAGATATCCCATACATTTATTATATTTCCATTAAATATTCTTTAAAGCCCCTAAATAAATAAATCTAATAAAGTTTTTTTAGAAATAAATAAAAGTTAATAGATTATTTAGGGGTTTTTAAAGTAGAAAACCCTATAAAATGGTTTATATACACTGTCCTATGTTGCTTATCTAAGTTTTAAAGCCTAAATAAGGAAAGTATTAATATATTAACCCTGATCAGGGAGGAGGTTATCGCCTAGACTGGCTACGAGCCAGTCCTAGCCCGGTAATCCCGCCTCGGCCTAAAACTTATTATAAACAAAGTCACTTAGGTTATCTCTTTTATAGTTGAGGTGGTACCCTTTAGATTATTTAACCAGAGTAGTAAGGCCCAGCTTATTAGGGAAAAGAGGACCCTACTTAGGTATAACCCTAATTACTAGGGATACCACATAAACTAGTACTATAACCAGCGGCCACTCTATAACAACTACGGCAAGCCCTTAAACTCCTATGAGACCGAGCCCTGTATAACTAAGTTAAAGTGTGCTAACTACTTAGGGCCCTTCTAGGCCAACTATATAAATTATCTAATTAGGCCCCTAATGGTTAATGGTTATTTTACTTTCCTAGGCTAAAAGGAACGTAGATGGATTTGGAAGGCTGGGTAAAAGGCCTCCGAGGCCTGCGATAGTATTAACCAGACCGCCACCTAGAGCAGTACTTAATAACCCCAGGATTCCCGTCCTGATCAGGGCTAACAACCTGGCTCTAAGTGCTTATACACCAGGACCCCCTCCTAAGGATCAATTGTAGGCTTAGGTGATGGGGATACAGCTAGTAGTATAGATAAAGACGAAGTGGAAGACCCCGAGGCCCTCCCTTAAACCAACCACCCTATCTATCCTCTCCGAAATAGGAGCTAGAGGGTGGTTTAAAAGCCTGACTATAATATTACCAATGCCTATACCCACCTGGACTTTGACTCAGAGGCGTAGGCCTAAATAGGCCCCCGCCATGGGTGCTATGTGTAGCCTAATATAACGTGGGGAAAAAGCCCCTAGTATATACAACTTTCCTAGAGCTCTGCTGGGCTGATTAGGTTAGCATAGTACTTATCTAGGAGCCCTGGATAGGCTACACTAATAGAATGCAGATTAATATACACCCTGGGTACAACTCTTATATCCTAGTTAATCTTTGGGATAATAGGGAAATAAGGCCTAGGGTAATAATATATATACGGAAGGGGATAAGGTTATAAGTATAATAACAAAGACCTATTTAAATAAGGGATATCCTATAATTAAAGGTTAATAACAGTACTATTATAAATGTTTATAAATAACCAGGTGATCCTTATAACTATAAAATAACCACCCTCCTAGGATACTAACTACTATTACGAGCCCTTATAGCTAGGGATTTCAACGCTCACCACTACTCCTAGGAACTAGGATCCGTTAGCTGGAATAGAGGAGATGATCTAATTAACTAGGTTAATAACTATGGCCTCTCCTTTATTAGAAAAGCAGGGGCTCCAACCCATACCCATGGTCACGTCCTTAACTTAACCTTCTTAAATATCCCCCTTGCGCACACAGGACCCTACCCACACCTACACCCAGGAGCTAATCACTAACCTATTGTAACTATTAGCCCCCTTAACAATAATAAATAATAATAAATATACTAATTAGGGCTAATATTAATCCCGGATTTAGCCTTTTTTTAGTTTAAAGACCTAATTAGGGTAGGGGCCTTAATTTTATTTACCTTTAAGGATTTACCTACCTTAGTTAAGTTAGATGCCCAGGTTAGCTGGATTGTTAGCCTATTCTTAATAGTTGTCTAAGTAGTAGGGAAAAGACGATTAAGCTGGGGAAAGTGGGCCCCCTAGTGGATAGAAGAGTGTTCTAAAACCTATTAATCTTACTTTAAGGCCCGTATCTAGTAGGCACGGGAACCGGAGTTAGCCTTGGCCTTATTACCCCTTATCCTTAAAGAGTAAAAGGTTTTTTTAGAAATAGTTAGAAAGGCTAAACGGGCTTATTAGGCTGCTAAGATCGAAGGGGTTACTGCGAAGGGCTGGTCCTAGGCCTTGTCGCAACCGAAAGGTAGCCAAATACTGTTTATTTCAAGTTGAAGAGGAAAAGGGTAAACTATGATATGGTGCGAAATCTCTGTTTCCTAGGGGGTGGGTGCTAGTGGGGTACCGGTGGGGTACCGGTGGGGTACTAGTGTGAGTACGGGCATAGCCCGGGTATAACCACCGGGTTCGGCTCGTAATACTACCCCCCTCCTCCCCCTGCGTGGCCTTTAGTTCCTGGCTGGCCTCGTGGGGGGCACCTGCGTATACGCTGCGTCTCCGTTGTTCTCTAATATCAGCCCATAGTGCTCCTCGTAACGGTCTAATGCGTCCGTTTCCTTTATAGCATTGGTTGGCTTTTATGTGGGGTTAATATAGCCCTCCTACTTCACTAGGGCTTCACGTCTTCTCCTTTTACCCACCATTTTTTATTTAATAGTGTAAATCTCTTTTATTTACCACTTATCCTCGTTATTTATTTCCCTAATAGGTGGCGGCTAATAATCTAATTAAATTTGGCTTAGGAGGGGGTCACTAACTGATCTCTGGAGGACATTTATATAGAATTGTGGGTAAATCCCTCCTAGTATATTTAATTCTATTATATATATACTTATTATTTTAGTAACTTAGTATTGGTGGTGTAGTTATATAAGTTTTTTATTCAGGTATAGGGATTTGTAGTTTACGATATTAAGTTAGATTTTATTATTTACCCGGTACTCACTTACTGGTGACCGGTAATGGTTAGTGCTTAATTCGTAGTGTTGTTGTGTTGAGGTTATTGTAGCCTGGGTAAACGCTATAACGTCCTTTATTTTAGTCACCAGTTCATCCGTGGCCACCTTCCCACGGTTAAGTGGTCCTTTATTGTTTTTTTTTATAATTGGTAATGGGTCGATATAGTACTCGTATTCTATAAAGAACAAAGAAATACTAGTTACTGAGTTAGTTCTATTCTATAGAGCTAGTTGTACTATAAGAAGTAATTCTCCCTAATCATCCTAGGCCTAAGTAATATAAACTTATAAAATAGCCTGAACCTCCTAGTTTATACACTTTATTCCCTTATTAGTTTATGGGTAATAAGTGGTACTTAGTAGTTGGGTAACCCCGGTTAATTTACAACGAGCTTCTAAGACATCCGCACTTAGTAGTGGACCTGAAGGGGTGTGGAATAATAATTGAAACGTCAGCGCCTAATACGCAGGCTCAGAACGGAGGTGCTGAAAGGCTCGCTGTGATTATTAAAGTTAAGGTTAAGGCAATGGTTATTATAACGAATTTCCTAGACTACTTATGGCCTAAGATCGTTAAAACAGTAGTTTACCTCTATAACCGAACCCTATCACAAATACACAGGTAGAAAATACCTTATAAATAGTTCTATAAGTAATTCTAGAGTAGAGAAGATAAGATTTATACGGTCCCTAACCTCTCCCACCTACAATCCTACGATTATAAAGCCTACGCCCTAATGACCAACGCGTAACTCAAGCACCAACGGCGAAAGAAGCTCGCCCATCATACATAGATCGGCTTTCTAATAAGCTACACATCAAGTAATTAATTCAGAATATAGAACCCTCTTAAAAAGGACGTCTTCATAATAAAGGACATCGTATTCAACGAAAAGGCGCACTTCAATGGGAACCTTAAGGGTACCGTTAAGGAATTTCGCCACCTAGACCTATAAGTAATCGAAACGCGAATTCAAGAGCTTATTAAGCAAACCCAGATATAAACATTAATATAAAACATTAATAAAGAAGTAGAAGAGGTTATCCTTATTCTTAAAACAAATCCAAAACACAATAAAAATACTCTAAAAACAAGCTCTGTTATGGAGATGTACTCAGATAAGTCGAAATAGTATAACATAAGGCGCTTCACACTATACTTAACACCTAAAATGTCACCACTAAGACCCTCATCATTTTTCATTATTTTAGAAGTGGTTTTAGTTATAAAAGGGTGGGGGGAAAACAAAGGAAAAGTATAATACAAAACCATAACCTTGGACCACAATATAAGTACGGCGAGGCATAGAATCTTATTTAAATCTACTTTCCTAGTAAGAACAACTCTAAAACAAAAACAACGCCGTGAAACGCAATTAATGGATAATCTCTTAGGTATACGTTTATAGTCTAGTTAACCCAGCGCCCCTAATAAGATTAGTCACCTTAGAACCTTTAACAAAAATATATGAATTAAAAGGCCAATAGGGAAGCACTCCAATAACACGACCTTTCCAGTGAATTAAGAAAGCCCGGTCAAAAGAGGACTTCCACTAAGGGAAACACTCCGGGTCATATATATAAAGAGTTTTCTCTACTAAGCTGTAAGGGTAACGTACCCATAAGTACTCACTAAAAAAAACTACCCCCTCTCCTCACATTACATAATCACTTAAAGGATTACCCGTATAGGGACAACTTTAGAACAGCTAAAATAAGCCATCTAAGTAGCTATAAAAATTCCCGCTCCTAGGAGGAGGTCAACAAAGAACAAACACAAAGTAAGCAGATTCTCAACTACCACTAAGTATATACCTATAAACTTAATAAATATAGGAGGCTTATGAAATTCAAAGTACACCTAGTTATCCGTAGAGATTAACAATTAAAAAATAAACGAAAAACGTACACTACTACGCTCATAGGTATATTGTTCTAAATCCTTATTACAATAACTACTCACTTCGATATAGAGCTTCTATAATATAATACAGTAAATACCTTTATATACACAATAATCAACAAAAAAGTATATATATAACTCCTACCCGGATACTAAAAAACTAAATAAGTATTACACTTAAGAAAAGCATTTTACGGCCTCAGGAGGTTACCTCTACTCTAGTAAAAGCACCTAAAAAGCGGGCTCTTAGAATTCGGCTTTTAATAAGTTACTAGAGAGAATTGTTATTAGTAAAAGGAACAAATCATATTCTTTTTTTACGTTAACGACTATATCTTAGCTTTCCCTTCTAAGTTTCACAATAAGGTAATAGTATTAATAAAATAATTTCAGGAATAATACTATTTAAAAAGTGGTCACGAGTTATAATAGTTCTTAGGAATTAAAGTTCTAAGGGACCGAAAAGCTAAGAAAATCTAGCTCTCATAATTAGTATTTACTGAGAAGGTGAGAAGACTCCTACTAAACACTAATAAGCTATTCAAAGTACACTATAATACCCCTATAATAACTATTAAGCTTTTCCCTTATAAAGGGATAACCGAACTATGGGAAATTAAGAAGTATTAACGTAAAGTTAGGATGATTATGTATATAGTAGTGATAACTCACCTGGACATCGTATTCACCGTAAACCGTTTTATACACTTCAATTAGAACCCAGGGCCGAGTCACCAGTACACAACGGATCGAGTACTCTAATACCTCTACTCAACACATTCCCTCTACTTAGAATACGGAGCTATACTAGGGAGCCCTAAGAACACTTTAAAAGTCACTTTAAATACTAATTTCGCTAATAATACACTTAATTAGAAGAGCTCTCAAACGCTCACAATACGAATTTTTAGTAGAACCATTACATAAAAAACAAATAAGTAATAATGTCAGGTTGGTCTGCGTAGAGTGAAGGAGTTGGTGATGCCTAGGTAGGGTGTGGTAGTGATTAGCATTCGAATTTGGCCTCCTATAGAATTTCCCATTATGTTACCCCTTAAATCCCTTTCCTGGAATAACTATTTTTCGTTAGCCCTACTCTGGGGTTACTTTTTTAGTGTCCCCCCTAGCCCCTACTGGTGTACCTAATACGATCCCCCCGCCCCTTAGGCCCCGTCCCGGGGCTATTTGGACGTTTATTAGCTTTATTTGGGGCCTATACCGATACCTCCGCTAATATTACCCAGTTACTACGCCTATTTTTAACCTTAGGTTTAGGGGACCCGAAGCCCGGTGATAGTCGGTTAGCGCCTACGTCTCCTTAGTTGGAGGTGCTTTCCTTTTATTTTTCCCTAAGGTATTCTAGAGTTAAATAGTTGTTTACTACTTTTTTAGTTTATGGGAGGTTAGGTGTAAGTGGGTACCCCTCTACTAGGCCACTATTCCACTTCCTTTACTAATAGCCCACTAGGATAACTTCCTAGTATTTCCTTATAAACACCTCGTATATTAACTAATAAACCTACCTCCTTCTACTCCTTCCCTATTAGTGGCCTTATAGAGTGTCCTTATGTCCCCTTTTAGTGGGCTAAGGTGGTCCCTGCCCTCGTTCTTTTATACTTTTTTTAACGCTGAGTATTAACTCTTAGTTTTAAGAATACGAGAAACTCCTGTGTTGTAGGTACCCCTAATACTCCCCTGGTGTTTTTTTTGTATTAATAATCCCTTATTATAGTTTATTTTCTTTAAACCCTAGGTGCCCTAGTACGATTATTCTGCTACTTCTAATATAAAACCGGTTTTACTATGTACTTCAATTCCTCCATTCTTTTCTTCTTTTAGCGTTATTTTTTATCGTTTTCTCGTCCTTCTAGTTATTAACCTTAGCTATTACTCCCCTATTACCCCCACTATTATATCTTTTGGTCCTATTTCCCCTACCCCTACTGGTGATAATAGTGGTTTTACCCCACTAGTTCCCCTTAACCTCTTTGGTGATATAGAAGGTGACGACGACGAGAATCACCTCTACGCTATCCCCTATGCCCACTACTTATACCATATAATGGGCTAGGACCCTAAGAGTAACGCCCCCGTTCCGTATTACCTTAAGACCACTAATATATCCTCTCCTCCCCCAGTACTCCCCCACTTCTATTACTAAGGATTTAAACTATAAATAATAAATATACTATTTATATTACCTAATATAATAAACCTTATTTTTTAGTATATACTTATCCCCCCCTCTAGTTTAACTACCCCTAGGACCTTCTAAATATCATTAATACCTTATAGTTACCCTATAAGTGCTCCTCCACTACCCTTATACTCCGCTATTACTTTAATAAGATCCATAATAAGGTATCGAGTAGCTCCACCTTTTAGAACACCTAAGCTAAGGACATAGTATATTACCCCTATTATAACACCGGTCCTCACCTAGTGTCCCTTTATTATACCCCTACTAATCTATTATTTAGTTTACTTATAAAGTTACCTAGTTTATAGAGAAGAAGGCCCTTTAGAAGAAAACCGAGAACGTTAAGGACCCCGCTAAGTATAAAGTTAAGGAGGAGGAGGAGGGATAATTACTCCGTTAATGTAAAGTTATAGTCCTCAAAGTATTAACTTCTACGATTAAAAAATAAGCCTCGGCCACTTCCCACCTTACCACCTCCACTACTAACTAATTAGTGACCCTTTACTTTTATACTAATACCCTTATTACCTAAACCACCTTTATCCAAGCCCAGACCACTATTACCACTACTCTCATTATCACTATCACCACCACCTTCTAGGAGTTTACAGAGTTCTATACTAATACTATAAGTACCCTATTACTCCCCTAGTACCCCTTAAGTGGGCCTCTCCTTACTTTACCTAACCTATCTTATTTAAAACCATGCCGTTTTTGACACCACCTCCTCTAGGGAGGGCTCGCCTTCGGGTGATGGTGTTAATGAGGATAAGGAGGTTAGAGGGGATAACGCCGATGTTAATAATTAGTCTCTTTACACTGCTCCCCCGGTGGCCCGCCTTTGGGCATTTCGATAGTTCTTATTTGTTCCTGGGCCCCTAGGGCCATATAATCTTCCTAGCTTAGGTTATATATATTCCCTAATTAGTTAGTGGCCTGGTCCTTATAACTCGTTCCTTTTATGATCTATTAGTAATCTACTAGTGATTCTCCACTTAAGTTCTGTTTTATAGTTGTTAATTAAATTTTGTGAAATATTCTTCTAAGGTTCCTAGGAATTCTCTTCGGGCTTATACCCTTCCTATTTTATTAGATATTTCTGTTTTCTTTTAGACCCCTTATGGCCCACCAGGGTTTTAATTGTGTATTCGTTATTATTCTCCTTAACTAGCATTTTTCGTGGTTATGGTAGGTCGTCGTGGAACTTTTTTAGTTGGGATGGGGAAAAGACGTTATAGATTTTATACCCCGGCCCTAGTTTGAGTTTATAGGTTACCCCGTTATTAACTACCCACTTAATAGTAAATAATCCTAAATACTTATCGGCCAACTTTTTTAATAACCTACGTTACTGTATATTCCTAGTTAATAATAAAACGTATTCATTAACTCAGAAGTTAATATATGCCCTCCTCTTATTATACTATTTTTTGTATATCTTATTAGAGTAAACTAATAGGTCCTATACTACTCTCCTCTTCACTTTTAGCCCTTTTACTCTATCCTCTGTTATTAGTATATTTATTAGGGCTTTTCTATTCATAGTGATATTATGTAGTCCTAGTAGTAGGTAGCCTATTAATACCTCTAATAGTATTAACTTAGTGGTACTATACTAGGTATTATTATAAACGAATTAGGCCATTCTTAGCCACCATGGCCAATTATCCTATTCTATGTTATAGAATACCCATAGGAAGTGTTCTAAGTTCTAGTTCTACTTTTTTATTTATTTATTAGTTTAAGGGTAGTATGCTGTGCTAAGTTTCCACTAGATGGCCAGTTGGTAATATACTATTACTTAGAATTTATTGGTAAATAGGGAGCCCCTATTCGAGACTATTAACTAAGGAATTTTATACTATAAGAACACCTTTTATATTAGTAGTATAATTAATTAGTTCATAGTAAGTGATTCCCTAGTAGGTATATAAAGGGTATACTTAGTTAACCTATCTACTACTATTAGGATACTATCGTGCTACTTCCCATTTCCATTATCCACCACTAGTAATTTAGTGATAAAGTCGAGGGATGTGACGGGCTGGGCCCTCTTGGAGGCTTCGCAGCCTCTTAGCCATGGACTCCGCTTACCTAAACCCGGCTTACCTAAGACGGATTAACCCTAGGCCTGATCAGAGTAAACGGGTCCTATGGGGCGGAAAACATTTTCTTTTTTTTTCTCTTATTTTAAAGATACTCATAGTAATCGTTATAGCTAATTGTAATATACGTACTTGGACCGTTATATTATTTTTAAGATCTTAGTATTATTAGAGATAACGAGAATACACTGGGTGTAGAAATAATTATTAATAAAAAGTAAGTCTACGACCTTAGTAGGAGTAGTAAAGAGTCCTAAGCGGGTTAACCTAAAGGTCCCTAAATGTTTAAAGTTGATTAGCGAGGTTTGATTAGGGTTAGGAGGTTTTAATAAACTCGAAAAAACGTATTCTATATAGTAAAGTACCTTAATAACGTTGATTAGTATATTATGGTTATTACTGAATAAAGATGTGTAAAAAGAATAATAACTATATTATGATAGAAGATAACGTTAACTTATCCGGAAACTTATAGTAGTTGGTATAGTTAATTGGTTAATTATTAGCCCAGCTGTAGGAGATGCGGACCACCTAAGTGGCCGAATAAGAGGCCCAACGAGAACAAATTCGAATACTATAATAGACCCTAATAGAACCCAGGCACCCAACCTCAACGTTATATAAAGCCCCTACACCCTCTATGACGCCGATCCCACCCGATTAGGCTTATACGCCACCTCCTAGACAACTGAGATACTAAATCCCTGATTCACCGAAGTTTAATGGATTGTATAAGAGATTTTAATAATAGCACCTTAAGATAAAAGGGAAGATAAGTGTGGATAGGGAAGCCTTTAGTTTAGTATTAGTAGTATTCACTTATATTTACTTTAAACTAGAAAACATTATATAAGTTATAGTAAGTACTTATTATTTATAAGGAGGAGTTGATGGGTCGAAAAACCCTGAATAATTTATGGAATACTTAAAGGGTTACTACGTAGACCCTAATATAGAAGTATAAGCCCTCGACTAACTAAGAATAATACGTTAAAAGGAGAACGAGAGTTTTACCCACTTCCTTCCTAAGTTCAAAAAGGAGTTTGTAGAAGCGGGAGGAGGACACTAGCTGGATAACGTTAAAATTAATTACTTAAAAAGAGCTCTAAATATTACGATGAGAACCCCTTTAATTAGTATAATCAATAAACTAACGGCCTATACTATATACACCTAGATGCTTTTAATAATAGGATCAAAGCTGAATAGTGAATTATACTAAGCTCGCCGTGAGTATTAATACAAAAGATCGCTAATACCCAACTAGAATAAAGTTAAATCATTAATTAGATAGGATAATCGGATAGGATCACCTTAACTTAATTAAATGGATTGGGAACCCACTAAGGTAAGCTGGATAGCCAAGGATAAACCAGTCCAAAGAAGGTTAAGCTAAGAGGAAACCCATAAATGCTATAATTATGGTAAAAAGGGGTATATATAATGGAGATGCCCTAGAGACCGGAAAGATAAGGAGACTAAAACCTTGAAAGGGAAGACTAAAGAGTAAAGTGAAATAGATATTAGCTCTAATTAGGACTCTAAAGAGTTGGGAAAAGAGTAGCTCCTAGTGGAAGTTGTTATTAGGAGGAACAGGCTATAAAGGAATAGAAGGTTATTAAAAAGAACATGGACTATGACTTATTTTATATTAATATTGGAATTAATGGGATATAGTATACTACTGCTTTTGTTAATATAGGGTATCTGATATACGCCCTGATTAGTGACACCTTCGCTAAGAAACTCCGCTTACTACGCATTAGTATTACCCCTTGGAATTTGATGTAAATCACTATTATAGTCCCTAGTGTAATTCGTTATATTACTTATACTAATATCGATATTGATGGTTATAAATAACGACGGCTATTCTTTTATATTATCCCTAATTAAGAAGACGACGTTATTCTGGGTAGATCATAGATAATAGACGACGATGTCACGGTATACCTAGCTAAGGGCACCCTCTACATAGGTGTTATAGACCACTGGGTTTAAGAGAGGAAACTAAATTAAACATTATAAAACCCCGGCTTCCCGATCCAATAATAAACCAGAGCTGTATTTACTGCCCTAATTAGGCGAACTAGATATAAAAACTCGACACTTAATGAAGTAAAACCTCTGAACGTCTTTATAGCGAGCCTCGCCGATATCGAGAAGGCATTTACACCTTAAAAGAAGACTAACCCGAAGACCAAGTTACCCATATATTACTATAAGTTCTTATATGTATTTAACTATAATAAGGCTGATTAGTTACCACCACATTGAGATAACATTAACCACGTAATTCCTATTAAAAAAGACTTAATAAGGTAAGATAAGTTAGTTATATGGGGACCCTTATATGGGATGTTTAGGGAGGAGCTAATTATATTTTAATAGACCCTTATAGAACTATTAGATAAAGGTTTTATTTGTGCTAGTAGTTCTCCTGTTTTATTACTCGTTCTATTTGTTTGAAAACCTGGGGGAGGATTAAGGTTTTGTGTTGATTACCGGGCTCTGAACGCTATCACTAAGAAAAATAAATATCCCTTACCCCTAATTAGCGAAACTCTGAGAGCCTTAACTAAGGCTAAGTGGTTAACGAAGCTAAATGTTATTATTATATTCTATAAAATTAGGGTTAAAGAAGGCGACGAATGGAAGATGGCCTTTAGAACAAGATACGGCCTATATGAATAGATAGTGACTCCTTTTAGTTTAATAGGGGCCCCCACTATGTTCTAGAGGTACATTAACTACACTTTACGGGACTTCTTGGACGAATTCTATACTACTTATATCGACGACGTTCTGATTTATTTAGATAGTTCACTTATTGATTATAGGGAGAAAGTTAAGAAGGTCTTAAGTCGTCTAGGTGCTGCTGGCCTATAAATCGATATCGATAAATGCGACTTTGAGATGAAGAGGGTTAAATACTTAGGGTTTATTATCGATGTAGGGAAGGGTATCCGTGTTAACCCAGAGAAAATTAAGGCCATCTAGACATAGGAGGTCCCCCGATCAGTGCGAGGAGTCCATGCCTTCGTTGATTTTGCAAATTATTACCGTTAATTCATACTAGACTTCTTAGGGTTAATATACCCCCTTATAGCTTTAATAAAGAGGGATGTCTTATTTGTATGGAGTAATGAGTATGTAAAAGCGTTTAATAAGTTAAAGGCCCTCCTAATTAGTGCCCCCGTATTAGTATATTAAGATCCTAATTAAGCTACTATACTAGAAATAGACTTATTAGGTTATGTAGTGGGTGGTGTTTTATTATAATACGATGACGAGGGTATTTTACGGCCTATTATATTCTTTTCATAGAAGAACTTATTAGTAGAATACAATTACCCAATATATAATAAAGAACTATTAGTTATAGTCCATTATTTAGAACACTAGGACTCTGAATTAAGGAGTATAAAGGAGTTTATTATCCTAACTAACCACCTTAACTTTAAGTATTTTATAACTAAGAGGTAATTAAGTGAACACTATGTTAAATGGTCGGAGCTCCTATCCCGTTATAATTTTATAATCTAATTCTAACCTAATAAACAAGTGATAATCCCCGATATACTATTTAGACGAGAATAAGACGTTCCCAATACCCAACGAGATGATTAACTAAAAGGATAAAGGATATAACTCCTAAAGGGGCAATAGAACATAGTTATGGTGAACTGGGCAACTCTTAAAACAAATCAAATAAATATAATGGAATCCGTGGAAAGCACCATAGTAGGCGATATAAATTAGGACGACGATCCTAAGACTAATCGGTTAAAACCCATCCTGAACCCCTTTAAAGAGGAGCCCCTAAAGTCCTCTTAAATTAAAGGACTACAATTAAATAATCGTTATTAGCTAATTAGGATAATTATGAAAAGGGGGGACCGTTAATTATTATTATAATAAAAGTTGCTCATAATACTATTAGAGTACTTAGTGGACAACGACGGTAAACTCCTGTAGAGGGAGAGGATCTGGGTCCCTTATTATGAACCCTTATGAACCCGGTTAATCTAAGAGTCCTACAACTCAACACTTAGTGGCCATCTCAGCAGAGACGCGTTAAAGGCCTTGATCAGCCACTACTTTCACTAACCAAGCCTATCACAGGATATCCAATGCTTTATAAGGAACTACGATGTCTATGGACGGGGTAATATATAATGGGACAAAAAAAGGGGTCTTCTAAAGCCCTTACCCGTCCCTAATCAGGTCTAAACAAAGATATCAGTCGACTTTATTACAGGGCTACCACTAACCCACCGTATAAGAGCAACAAACATTATAATAATAATAAACCGATTATCTAAGAACGTAATTTTCAAACCACTTAAGGATATAACAACGGACGTTATAGCTACGGCGTTAATACTTAGCCTAATTAGACACCACGGACCCCCGAGAACTATTATTTCGGACAAAGGCCCCCAATTTACTAGTCGTATATAAAAACGACTTTATTAACTATTATAAATAAAACAACGTTTATCTACGGCCTTCTACCCGGAAATAAACAGCACTATAGAACGAATTAACCAGATAATAGAAACCTACCTCTAAGCTTATACTTTATATACTTAAGATGATTAGGATGACCTGCTTCTAATAGCGATGATGGCTATCAATAATAGGGTTACCTCGTTAATAGGCCTTAGCCCTTTCTTCACTACCCACGGCTATAACATCGACCTAATTAGAGTAAGGGAGACTTTGTGGACTAAAGGAAAGACCCCCGCAGCTCGGGTAGAGGCCCTAGTCTCGAAGTTGAAGGAGGCCTCCGAATAGGCATAAGCGGCGATGGCCTCCACCTAAGAGTAATAAGAAGTCTCGGTAAATATACGACGCTAGCCTTTTAACCAGTTTCGATTAGGGGATAAGGTCTGGTTAAAGCTTAAGAACGTCCATTTTAAGAGATTATCTAAGAAGTTGGACTAAATGAATACGAAGTACACTATATTAAAAATAATCGGATCCTATACTTACTAGCTTAATACGCCACTAGGTATTCATAACGTCTTTTATATATCCCTAATTAGGTATACGAGAGTCGACCCACTATTATCATAAGAACGAGACGACGCCTAACCACCACCTCTATTAATAGATAACAAAAAGGAATTCGAAGTCGAAAAAATCCAGGACACTAAGAAGATTCGTGGTTCCTAGAAGGTTTTAGTTAAGTGGAAGGGCTACATAGAGCTTATTTGGGAACTAGTTAAGTTATTAACGGAGATTGTAGCTTTGGATTATTACGAGGTTAATTACGGACGAGTCCCTTTAAACGGGGAGGAGGGAGAGGGGGGGTAATTATAATGGGCTGGGCCCTCTTAGAGGCTTCGCAGCTTCTCAGCCATAGACTCCACTTACCTAAGCCCGGTTTACCTAAGACGGATCAACCTTAGGCCTAATTAGAGTAAACAGGTCCTATGGGGCGGAAAACATTTTCTCCTTTTCTCTCTTATCTTAAAGATACTCGTAGTAGTCGCCATAACTAGTTGCAATATACGTGCTTGGACCGTTACAAGGGATACGCTTTCTTATGGGTAACTGGGCACCGGTAATATACTTAGTACCCTATAAGGGAGGTAGTGGTGTGGTTTCGTATACTAGTATACGGTGTATATCTTAACGTATTCCACTATATCCTTCTTTATTCTTTTTTAGAAAAATAAACATCTTATCCGGGTTATCATCTTAGTAACCCCTAGGTGGCCATTTATTAGCTCATCATAAAACACAGTAAGGATCTCCTTTATTAACGGGTAACCCTCTAATATAACTACTCTACTCCTATACCTCACTATTCCTTTATCATCTCTTCCCCAGTACACCCACTTCTCCCACACTACACCCTATAATACAAGGTTAAACCTCTGGGCCTCCTATACTACTTCTTCTAGGTTTAGGGCTAGTATTTCCAGCATAACATTTACGGTGTCGGGCTATAGCTCCTCCCTCGTTACCCAATTACATCTCACCTTCGGCTAGAATTATTCTAGGAAACCTTCCAAGAATACACCCCTAACTTCCTCCCATTCACCCTCCTTAGGTCTATAATCTAGTCTCCGTAATAGTCCATCAGCTGTGTTTCATTTACTTAGCTAATATTTAATACGGAAATTAAACGGCGAAAGGTCCTAGAGTAACCTAGCCTAATAGCTATTTAACTAGGGCTTAATAGTAAGGTAATGGTGCCCTAGGTGGTCCGTTAAAAATAGTGTTTAGTGTTATGTATATAGTAAATAGTGTCGCTAATATATAACTGCTTTTTGAATTACTAGTAGCTCCGCCTTTAGTGTTCCGTATTTTAGCTCAGCTCCCCTTAGCTTTTTAGAGAGGTAGGTGACGGGGTGCTAAGTATTTCCATATAACTAGTATAAAATTGCCCTTATTGTAAAGTCTGATGTGTTGGTTTTGATCCTTATTAGGAGGGAGGGGTCGAAGTGTCTAAGGATAGGGGCCTCCGTGAACAGTTCTTTTAGCCTATAAAAGACCTCTAGTACCCTATTATTCATAATTAGTTCCCCCCCTATCTTCTTTATTAACTTATCCATAAAAGGTGTATATACTTTAGTATAGTTCTGGATAAAATACTTATAAAACCCTATGAATCTTAGGAAGACCTGGATATTTCGTATATTACGGGGCACTAATTACTCCATAATAACTATAACCTAGTCCTATTTTATTATAATCCCTTCCCCCGAAATCATAAACCCTAGGAACCTAATCTCCCTAATATAGAACTCGTATTTCTCGGGGTTAGTATACAGGCCAGCGGCGTCTAAGTGGTGTAACACCTCTTAAATTACCTCTACGTATAATACTTTATCCTTTGAAAAAAATAAGGATATTATTTAGGTATACTATATAAGTAATATCAACGAGGCCCACTAGTGCATCGTTAACGTAGGCCTAAAAGGTCGTTAGTATATTAACGAGGCTAAATAATATAACATTATATTCATAATGGCCGTACTTAGTTCGGAAAACTGTTTTTTATTCGTCTCTTTCACGGATATACACTTAGTGGTACCTATTTTTAAGGTCTAATTTTATAAACTAATTCACTTCTAAGAGGTGGTTTAGGATTTCTTTGATAAGGGGTAGTGGTGTGCGGTTTTTTATGGTGACACTGTTAAGGCCCCGGTAATCCACATAGAGCCTTAGCTTACCTCCCTTTTTAGGGATAAAAAGGATTAGTGCCCTAGCTGGACTCTTGGATTATTTGATCTAGCCCTTAGTTAGTGTTTTAGTAAGGTATTCCCTTAACTCCGCTAGCTCCGGCTTTATTAGTGGGTAAATGGGGTTATATGGTGGCTCTGCTCCTAGTTCTAGGTTAATAGTGTGGGTGTGTCCACCCTGTCCCGATGGTATAGCCGTTAATGTGGTATTAAATACGTGGGACCACTCCTTGTACTTATATAGGAGGACTAGTCCCTGGGTAATCTCTTGGTCATTAACTAGTACTCCACTTATCCTTACCTTGATCCTTTTTATACCTAAGGTGACTATAAAGGTCACCCTCGTATCCCTCACCACTCTTCGGATTCCCCTTTTACTTAAAATTAATTAGATACTATTTTTATTTAAGGGGTAGGTCTAGTTTAGGGTTTCCTATTTAAGGTTCAGCTAGACCGCTTGGTATTAGGGGATCCCCAGTATTACCGTATATCCTTTTACCTTAGTAATCTTAAACTTATACAACCTCGTATAATTTACCCTAAGATTATTTGTTACCTAGGTCACTAGGGTCTTTGTGTTATAATTGGGTGTATATGACCCCCATATACCCTGTAGTAGTAGCTCACCGCTAATAACCCCCGGCGGAGCCCCTTTATAAGGGAGGATCCTCTAGTTCACCATATTCTTATCTATTCCCATATCTAATAACACCTTCCCCTCCTTTTACACTCCCACTACTTTTACTTATAGGGTCACCTCTACTCTCCAGTAACCCTACTTTGCCTCCTATGGGAGCTGGATAGCGTTCACCCCCGTAGCCGAACCTCCCATCGGCTTTATCGTCTTAGGCCAGTATCATCGTCCTGAGTACCTTAATTATCTATAGTTATGGTAATTGGGCTCCTAGTACTAGTCCGAATAGTGTCCTATCTACCTATAATTAAAGTATTTAATATAACTTAGGTCCCACCCTAGTAGTCCCCTACTGGGCATACTCTCTTCCCATTTCACTAAAACTAAGCTCTTAGAGGTTTTAGTGGTGGTCCTTAGTATTTCCGGGGTAAGTTGGGTAGTATTAGTCGTAATCTCTTTTTAAGGTATAAGATTAGAGTGAGTAGGTGGTCACCGGTTTCCCCCTTATTGGTCCCTGGTCCCCTAAGTGACGGGCTTAACGCACTTTTGCTCCCTTAAGTATATTTTCTACGTTATCTCAGCCCTCTTAGCTACGTTGTTTAGTTCCCGACGGGTACTCGGCAACCCGTTGACTATCACCTATTATTATAGATTAGGTAATAGTTGGTTAATTATATAGATTACCCGTGTCCTCTCCGGTTAGGGATCAGGGTACTCTATTTTAACCACTTTATATTAATCGAGGAACTATTAGTATATTTAATTTAACTTCTACTTTATTTCTTTTAATTCCATTATAACTATATATGCCTAGGTATCCACGTTAACTATGGTATTATAGAGCTATTACTCTATTATAACCTAAATAATATTAAATACATTATTAGTATAACTCATAATAACGTAGTTCATCTATTAGTGGGAGGTAGTACCCTCCAAGTATCCCCCCACGAATAGGACCCTAGCCTTATTAGAGTTAAAGTTTTCTTTGTATAAACTAAATCACCCCTTTAATTTAAACAAAAAATCACTAACATCGGTCCAACTTCCTCCCTTAAAACAAATAGGGGCAAACTAATTTATCCACGCATCGGTATGGACTCACTTAAGTTCTAGTAGTTGGGGAGTAGTGGACTCCTAGTATATCACCTCGTTTAGGTCAGCATTATTCCTAAGGGCCATTATTTAGTTAATTATTTTCCTCTTCTTAACTTATTATACTATTTCATAAAAGAGGGCGTTAACTTCCTCGGTAATTATTCCTTTTATATCCTCGATATTAAGGTATTAGTGATCCCCGGCCACTTCATTATTAAGCATCATCTCGGTTATTAGTTCAGTAATTGGTTACTTAACGTCTACGGAAATAACTTATTATATCATTAGTGCTCTACGGAGGGCCATCATCACTCCAACAATTTATACACCTATAAGTAAGTAAAAATTCGAACATATTAAGTTAATCCACATAAAGTAAAGGAGTCGGCAATACCCAGGTAGGGTATAATAGTAATTAGTATTCGAATCTGGCCTCCTACAGAATTTCCCACTACGCTACCCCTTAAATCCCCTTCCCAAAATAACTATTTTCCGTTGGCCCCACTCCAGGGTTGCCCTTTCGGTGCCCCCCCCGGCCCCCACCGGTGCACCTGACAAATAAACAATTACAATATCAACAACAAAAACCGAACTTCTCACCCTATCACACATAACAAAGGAAACCATCTTCATAAACCAGTTAATATTGCGAAGGGCTGGTCCTAGGCCTTGTCTCAACCGAAAGGTAGCCAAATACTGTTTATTTCAAGCTGAAGAGGAAAAGGGTAAACTACGATATGGCGCGAAATCTCTGCTTCCTAGGGGGTGGGCGCTAGTGGGGCACCGGTGGGGCACCAGTGCGAGCACGGGCATAGCCCGGGCATAACCACCGGGTTCGGCCCGTGACAAATATCCACTTTATAAATACAACTCCCCATAAAAACATTTAGAACACTAAGTTCACACCTTAAACACACTCTCAACTACAAATTCACATATAATACGATAACCAGTAAACTATACACCTTATAACCATAAAATAAATATAATTACAAATACACTTATACCATATCGATATTCACAACTACTAATTATATTAAAAAATCGAGAACAACCATATTAACATCGCATATACACTATTAACCAAACTAATAACAAACGGACTAATAAAAGCATTTTTAAAGCAGCCATTTTAGGCGTTTTTTACACAACTGAATATAAGTAACCAGCGGGCTCATCTCGAGAATAGCTATCACCACAACCTCACCGAAAATAAGGCCCGCTAAGAGGCCGGGATAGCCAAGAATAACATATAGGACGTTAAAGCTCATATTCCTCACACTCCTAGGGGCTCGTGAACCCTACAAAAAGGACGTATAAAAAGTACTCTAAATAGAGGAAGACGAAATTCAAATCTCGAAATAATTATAACACTTAAAAATAACTATTAAAGGGCGGATTAGGTAACAGGAAGCCCACCAAACAGAGGCCTCCCTAAAGGGGCGTATCGAATCCACTATACTAAACGCCTAATACACTTCCGGCGTACTCGAAGGTCCGTGCACAGCGCAGAACAATGATGGGCCGAAATGCGCCCTTGCACCAGCCACCTTAAGGGCTAAGTTCGCCCCTAAAGAACAGGGAGAAGTAGAGGAATTACACATTATTGAATACATCACGAATTGACCCTTGAATCCGACAAGTATTATAAAGAGAATAAGATTATAACTATTTGCCTGCCTACTCATTTATCACATCTAACCCAGCCTCTCAACGTTAGCTACTATAGTGTGTTGAAGTTGAGATATGGTTCTCAGATTAAGTACTTTATTAAAGCCCGGATTACCCACATTACTAAACCCGAGTTCTTCCTCGTATTTAAGGCCGTATTCCTTTAAACCTTTACCTAGGAAAACATTTATGGGGGTTTCAGAGGGGCTAGGCTTATTCCTTATAACCCTCAAGCTGTCCTTTCTAAGCTGGATATGCAATTACGGACACTAATAACCCTGAACACCCCTATTAGGTTACCCGACCCTTGGGTTTCTAAGACGCCCTAAACCACCAACAAAGCTATCTCTCAGTTTTTACTTATAAAAAAAGAATCTCTAAGTATTAGGGAAGTTCACTAACTTTAATTTATAAAATTACTAATAAGTTTTTAAAAGGTTTATAGTATATTTCCTATATAACTGCCCTTATAAAGGAAGAACTACGCTATTTTTGAGATATAAATACGGCCCTTAGTAAACACCGGAGAGCCAAAAAAACTAGACTACAAAATGGAGGGGTATTAAATGGGTCTTAGATGAGGGAAATTATAGTTATAAAGGGTGTTATTAAGGAGGAAAGGTATAAAAAAGAGGAAAACAAGGGGTCATCGAAGTATCGTCGAACAAATTCACAATATTATAATATTTATTACAAAACCGGCCATAACACAAGGACCTATCCAGAGGCTATAGAAATAAGTAGTTTAAGTAATTCTAAGTAGTTATAATTAATTTAATTAATTATAATTAAAATATAAAAGTTTTTAGTTATAAAGGTGGGAAAAGTGGCCCGGTCACTGATGGTGTCACGGGCCAAGGCCCGATCAGAGGCCTCGGAACCACTCGGCCATATCCAACGCTAATCGCTGCTTACTAAGATTGACCAGGCCTAGGTAGACCTAATCAGGATCCAACGGATTTATGGGGTAGCAGACTTTTCCTTCCTTTCTCCTTATCTTAAAGATACTCGTAATAGTCGCCATAACTAGTTGTAATATACGTACTTAGACCGTTATATTATTTTTAAGATCATTAAAAGTAATTAATTAAACACCTAATACAAAAGCCTATGATTTATATAAGAGTAGTAAGAAGTTCTAGACGGGTTAACCTAAGGAGTCCCTAAACATCTAAAACTAATTAGTATAACCTAATTAGACTTAGAGGTTATTATAAACTCGAAACGATGTGTATATGTATTCGTAGTAGAGTACTTTGACTACGTTATTAAGTATACTATGGTCACTACTGAACGCAAAATACTAGGATAAGTGATAATTACGCGACGATGGAAGGCAACGCTAAACTATCTGGAAACCCATAGTAGTTAATATAATTAATTGGATAACTTATAACCTAATTATAGGAGATGTGGACCGCCTAAGTAATTAAATAAAAAACTCAATGAAAGTAGATTTAACTATTATAGGAAGCCCTAGTAGAACCTAAGTACTTAACATCGACGATAAATTAGTCCTTAACACCCTCTATAACACCAATTCCCCCTAATCAGGCCTATATACCACCTCCGAGATAAACTAAACATTAAATTCCTAACTCACCGAAGTTTAATGGATTACATAAAAAGTTTTAATAATAATACCTCGAAATAGGAGGGAAGATAAGTGTAAATAAAAAAGCCTTCAGTTCAGAGTTAACTATATTCACCTACATCTACTCCAAACTAGAAAACACCACGTAAACCATAATGAGCGCCTATTATACGCAAAGAGGGGCCGATAGGTCAAAGAACCCGGATAAATTCATAGAATACTTAAAGGGTTACTACGCGGACCCTAACACAAAAATATAAGCCCTCAACCAACTAAGGACTATACGGTAAAAGGAGAACGAGAGTTTCGTTTACTTCCTCCCTAAGTTTAAAAAGGAGCTTATAAAAGTAGGAGGAGGACACTAACTAGACGTTATAAAGATCAACTACCTTAAAAGAGCCTTAAATACCATAATAAGAGCCCCCCTTATTAGTATAATTAATAAACTAATAATATATATTATATATACCCAAATACTCCTAAATATAAGCTTAGAATTAGATAATAAATCCTATTAAACCCGTTGTAAGCTTTGGTATAGGAGATCGTTAACTCTTAACTAAATAAGAACTAAGTCCCCTCGGAAATAGAACGGTCGATTAGAGTTCCCCTAACCTGATTAGATGGAGTGGGAACCTACAAAAGTAAACAAACTAGCTAAGGACAAGAAAGTCCGTAAACGGCTAAGCTAAGAGGAAGCTCGCAGATATTATAACTATAATAAACAAGGGCATATATAATAGTAATACCCTAAGGATCGAAAAGAAACAAAGAAAACTAAGACTTCTAAAAGAAAAACTAAAGAATAAAATAAAACGGATAATAACTCTGATTAGGACTCTAAGGACTTAGGAAAAGAGTAACTCCTAGTGAAAGTCGTTATTAGGAGGAACAAGCTATGAAGGAATGGAAGGTCGTTAAAAAGAGTATGGATTATGACCCATTTTACGTTAATATCGGGATTAATAGGATACACTATACAATTACCCTTATTAATACAGGGTGTTTAACATATGCCCTAATTAGCGACGCCTTCACTAAGAAACTCTAGTTACTACGCATTAGTATTACACCTCGGAATTTAATGTAAGTTACTATTATAGTTCCTAGTGTAATCCGCTACGTCACTTACACTAATATCGATATTAATAATTATAAATAACACTAATTATTCTTTTATATTATTCCTAACTAAGAAGACGACGTTATCCTTAGAAGGTCCTGGATAATTAACGATAACGTTACAGTTTACTTAGCGTAAGGTACTCTACATATAAGTGTCATAAACCACTGGGTAACAAAAAGGAAACCGGGTTAAGCCCAGTAAGATCCAAAGTTCCCAATCCAACAACAAACTAAATTAGTATTCTTAGCCCTAATTAGGCGAGTATAGAAGAGAAGAGAGACCCCTCTTAGCATATCCACCCTAAACGCATTCTCTACAAATTTAGTTGATATTAAAAAGGCCCTAACACTAAAAATAAAAATAAACCCGAGGACAAAACTCCCTACGCATTACCATAAATTTTTATATATTTTTAACCAAAATAAGGCTAATCAATTACTATTACACTAAAAGAACGTCGACCATACTATCCCTATTAAAAAGGACTCTTATGGTTAAAACAAACTAGTAACCTAGGGACCTTTATATAGCATATTAAGGGAAGAGTTAATTATATTACGCTGAACCCTTATAAAACTATTAAATAAAGGGTTTATTAGGGCTAATAGCTCCCCTATATCATCGCCCATTCTATTTATCCGGAAGCCTAGAGGAGGGTTATAGTTCTACGTCGATTACTATGCCCTTAACACTATTACAAAAAAGGACCAATACCCCTTACCCCTAATTAGCGAGACCCTAAGGGCACTAGCAAAAGCGAAGTGGTTAATAAAATTGGATATTATTATTATGTTTCATAAGATCCGGGTTAAGAAAGGAGATAAATGGAAGACGGCGTTTAAGATAAGGTATGGGTTATACGAATAAATAATTACCCCCTTTAGTTTAACTAGAGCCCCTACAACGTTCCAGCGATATATTAACCACACCCTACGAGACTTCCTAGATAAGTTCTACTCAACTTATATTAACGATATCCTAATTTATTCGAATAGCTCCCTCTCTAATCATAAAGAGAAGGTCAAGAAGGTCCTCGAGCGCCTAGGCGCTACAGGCCTACATATGGATATCGATAAGTGCAAATTCGAGGCTAAGAGCATCAAGTATTTAGGGTTTATTATTAATACTAATAAGGGAATTTACGTAGACCCTAAGAAGATTAAGGTAATCCAGGGATAAGAAGTGCCCCGATTAGTATAAGGAGTCCGTGGGTTCATCGGTTTTACTAACTATTACCAGTAATTTATACCCAACTTCTCGGGGATCACACAACCCTTAACAACCTTAACTAAAAGGGATATACCATTCATTTAAAGTAAGGAGTACACTAAAGTATTTAAGGAGCTAAAGACGCTCCTGATTAGCGCACCTATATTAGCTCACTAGGACCCTAATTAAGTTACAATACTTAAAACTAATTCGTTTAGTTATATAATAAGAGGTACCTTATCATAATATAACGACGAAGGGATCCTAAAACCTATAATATTCTTTTTACACAAAAACCTACCTACGGAGTATAATTACCTAATACATAATAAGGAACTATTAGTAATAATACGTTACCTAAAGTATTGGGATTTAGAATTATAAAGTATAGAAGAGTTCATTATCCTAACTGATCACCTGAATTTGAAGTATTTTATGATGAAGAGATAGTTAAGTGAATATTAGATTAGGTGATCAGAATTACTATCCCGTTATAACTTCACTATCCAGTTTAAACCTAATAAAAAAGTAGTAGGTCTTAATACACTATCGAAATGTAAACAGGATATCCCTAGTACCCTATAGGACAATAAGTTAAAGGGTTAAAAAATTAAACTCCTAAAAAATAGGATTAATATATTATAAGTTAATAACGTAGTAGTAATTAGAGAAGTGTAAGCCTAATTAGGGTAAGTAGAGAGGGTTAAGTCTAATATAAGAGACTCCCCCGGAGACATAGATTAGATCAACGACCCTAGCCTAGATAAAACGGAACCCCCCTTAAACCCTTTTAAAAAAGAGCTATTATACTCCTAGTGGGATAAAGCCTTAGACTAGAATAACTAATATTAACTAATTAGGGGAGTAATACAAAAAGGAGACCGATAACTTCCCTTATAATGGAAATTACCGATAATACTATTAGAATATATAATTAACGATAATAAGAGATTATTATAAAGGGATAAAATCTGGATTCTATATTATAAGCCCTTAAGGACGGGTTTAATCCAAAAGTTTTATAACTCCATATTAATAGGATATCCGGGGAGGGATACTTTAAAAACCCTAATTAGCCACTAGTTCCATTAACCAGGCTTATCCTAGGATTTCCAAAGATTTATGAGGAACTACGACGTTTATGGAGGAGGAAACGTATAGCACAATAAGAAGAGGGGCCTGTTAAAACCTCTGCTTATCCCTGGACGGATCTAAGTAGAGGTCTCTATTAACTTTGTAATAGGACTGCCCCCTTCCCATTGCGATAAGGCTATAAATGTTATAGTGGTGACCAATCATCTATTAAAGAACGTAATCTTCGAGTTATTAAAGGATATTATAATGGATATAGTAGTAGACCAACTAATCCAAGGTCTAATTAAGTACCATGGGATACCTTATGCAATTATATTAAATAAGGGATCGTAGTTTATGAGTTTTATATGGAAATAACTCTACTAATTACTACGGATTAAATAGAGATTCTCTATAGTGTTCTACTTAAAAATAAACGAAGTTACAGAGAGGGCAAATTAAATAATAGAAACCTATTTTAGAGTGTATATAGTGTATACTCAGGATAATTAGGACGAACTACTCTTAGTAATAATAATAACTATTAATAACTAGGTCACCTTATTAACAGGACTTAGCCTATTCTTTATTACTTATAAGTATAACTTAGACCTAATTAGAATAAAGGAACCCCTACGGAATAATAATAAAACCCCTATAATAAAAGTAAAGGCTCTAATCTAAAAACTAAAGGACACTTCTAAGTAAGCTCAAACAACGATAATAGTAACACAAAAAAAACAAAAGATTACCGTAAACGTAAAACGCCAACCATTTAATTAGTTTAAGCCTAGGGATAAGGTTTAACTAAGGTTACGGAATATCTAGTTTAATTAACTATTAAAAAAGTTTAACTAAGTTAATACAAAGTACACCGTCCTCGAACTAGTTAAATCCTATACTTACCAATTAAATACACTACTAGGGATCTATAACATCTTCCACATAAGCCTAATTAAGCACACTAGAGTTAATCTATTGTTATTATAAAACTATGATAATACCCAGCCACCTATAATACTAGTGGCCAATAAGGAGGAATTTAAAGTTAAGGAGATCTACAATACACAAAAAGTACAGGGTAAATAAAAGGTCTTAGTAAAATAAAAGGACTATACCCAACTCACCTAGGAGCTAGTAGATATACTAGTGGATACAGCGGCCTTAGACCATTACGAGGCCAATTACGGGAATATCCCTTAGAAAAGGAGGGGAGGAAGAGGGTAATTATCATAAACCAAGGCCCAATTAGAGGCCTCGGAACCACTCGGCCATATTCAACGCCAATCACTACTTACTAAACCTAACCAGGCCTAAGCAGACCTAATCAGGATCCAACGGATTTATAGGGTAATAGACTTTTCCTTCTTTTCTCCTTATCTTAAAGATACTCATAGTAATCGCCATAGCTAGTTGCAATATACGTGCTTGGACCGTTACAGGACAGGCCTTTATATATATAGTCCTCCTTAGTCAAACCCTGTCGCACTCTGGAATCGGCTTAGCCGCCATGCTTTCCTTAGTCAGATTCCAGCCACGTGACACCGGTCCCGAGCACAGGGCCCTAATCATAAACCTCCCGCCTCACCGCCACATTCAGGATAACTTAGGAAGAACAAGCATAGTTATTATAATCGAGAATACCTTTGTTCACCCGCCGTACAGCATTATATTCACCTGATGATCTAAAACCAACAGAAACAAAGCTCACAGTAATAATATATATATAAAAAGTAATAACGTGGTTCATCATCGAGCAGGACACTATCATCGACTAGGACACCTTTCCCACCTCTATTATCCTCCCACTTTAATACGTCTTTTCTTCTACTATATAATACCTAGTACCTTATCCGAAAATAGGATTAATTTAATAATTAAAGTAATTCGATTAACTCCATAATTAAGTATCCAATACGCAACGATCATTTATAATATTCCTAAAACTACCCTTTACACCAGAATAAACGGTTAAACTACTAAAACCAATAATACCAGCGCATAATTAAATTTAATAAAGACCAAGGAGGAGGTAATTATTTAATATATTATTAACCTGGATTCTCGAGGATTCTCACCTTAATGCGTGGATATAGAAGATATAGCTAATACACTACTCCGGAAGTGTACTTCCCGACCGGTCGGGAAGTGCTAAATAGAACGCTTCGTTTAGCGATGCCCAGAGCTTAAGATGCGATTTTCTCGTGTGTATGATTATCAGAGAGGCCTCTACGAAAATCCTACGATTATTAAACCTTAGTTTCAACTTATAGCTAATATACGATCGAAATACAATATCATAAACAAAGATTTCTATAACTTCGATAAAACTAGTTTTATAATAAGTATAATCCAGCTTAGAATAATTATTACATATTCTAATCGGATTAGGAAACTTGTCACAGCCTTTTCCTACCAGCCGGGGGCTGCAATAGGGATCACTAAGGCTATGTCTCAATCGAGGAGTTCACCGGTATTTTAGTGAATATATATGTCTCGATATCTTGGGTGTATTTGTGATGACGCGTCTAAGTCCTTTAGCTTGCGGCGCCTCCTTATGAGGGCGACGCTAGTCACGTGAACTATCACGTGATTGTTGTTAAGGACAAAAGACGTATAATATGTGCCCCCCTTTGAAAAGTAATCGTCCCAATTACTCTGAGAATTTTTATTTATTGTATATAAATGCCTCCTTTTACTATTCCGATTTTCTCGATAACGACGATGAATTCCTCTGTACTAGCGCTTAATCCCTTAGTCCTTTTTACGCTATTATAGAAGTGTAGTGAACGCGGTGGTCTTTGAGTACTTCTCCGGGCCAGGGCTGGGGAAGCTCGCGGGGCGCTTTGTGCCTGGCTTCTAGAGTGCCTCGACAGTGGTGCGAAGATTCTCGACTTCGGTGCGAAGACTCGCGATTTCGTCGGTTTTTTAACGGCTTTAGTGACGGACTTTTGCGTTGTTAAAGGTGAGTTGCGCTTACTTCGTTGCTTAACGCGAGTATGATCTGGGGAGGTTTTGGCTAATATTTGTGTGGAAGAAGAATTTAATAAATAAAGAGTGTGGGTGCCTTCCTTCCTTTCAAAACCTCGAAAAAGATCGTTAATCCAAAAAGAACGTTAACAAAGAGAAATTCAGACTTAACGACGTTGTTGAAAGCGTCGTTGGTTGTCCTTGTTGAAAAGACGTGGTGTTGTTGTTATTCGTTATTGTTTCGTTTCCTACGCTTCCACTCATTCTCCCAGTCAAGGGGGAATTTCCTTTCGTATTCGCGGACAAGATCTCCGGTGTTAGGTAAGAGAGATTTTCTGGATTCCTAAGTATCGTCTTTAGTATTAAAACCCTTCCATCTAATAAAATATTCAGTAGTCGGGTTACGCTTTCACCATAAGATCCTACGGCTAACGAGGTAATCAATTTCCCATTCCTCACTACCATCGACTTTTATCAGCCAAGGTTACGGAGCTTCATACCCGAAGGGGTCTTCTCCTTAAGCTGGCTTATATAATTGCATAAGGGATAAAACTAGGTGTATCCTCTAATAACTGGGGAGGTTCACCTTATAGGCGAGAGGGTTCATAACACATAAGATTCGGAACGGTCCTATACGGTGGGAAGTCCACTTATTGTTTTTTTAGCCTAGGAGATGGAAGCCTCGTCCTAGGCGAATCTAAACCTCGTCGCCTTCGCTGAAGGTCACATCTAAGTAGTGGTTATTATACCTTTCCTTATGGATTACGCTTACGGTGTTGATTAGTATTAACGCTTTTTTTTAGTATGTTTTTCGGAGTACGTTAAATGCCTTAGTGGGAGCATCCTTTCCTATTACTACGTTAAGAATACTCTGTGGTTTAAATCCTAGTATTAACTTATTAGGGGATTATCCAATTATTACTATTAACGAGTTATTGAGATTATGCTAGAGTGCTGGGAGAATATTCGTCCATAGTATGGTCGGGAATTCTGATGTGTGGAAGTGTATTACCACCTCGACCGTTTAGTTAGTTTTTTTGTTTTGATCATCGGTTTAGGGGTAGTACACTATTAAGAGGAGAAGTTTCACATTAAGGGCATCGAAGATCGTATTCTAAATTACTAAGATGAATTTAGGGTCCCGGTTACTAATAATACGGTATAGTATTCCCTAATTAGTAAAATAAAATACCCTAAGGAGTAGCTTTGCTTATTCCTTAGCTTTATAGGTTATATAGCCCGCAAGGAGTAATGTCTTCTTCGAGAATCTGTACGTTACGGTTGTTAACGTATTGAGTTTAGGGAAACCAGGGAGTACCTAAGGGGTTCCGTTAAATATGATCCGTAGTATATCGGTAATAAAGTCGATTATTACGGTGTTATAGGGGATATCCACGACGGGGATAGGCTGGAGTAATCCTAGCGGCCTTTACTTATCGATTTAGTTTTCTTTATAGTGACTATAATGTGAGATATATCTCCTTGTGAGCGTTTTTTTATTGTGGAACTAGAAAGCTGTTATTTCGGCTATTATACGGTCTACTCTAAAATAGTATTTCTTATTGTAGGTAAGGCGAAGGATTGTTTATATTAATTAGTGTGGAATGTATAACTACTTTGTTTTATTCGTGGTAATATAAAAGAGTAGTTTACTCTTAGAGATACTCTAGGGGGTGACTCTCCGTTTTATAGTAGAGTGGTTCTCGCTCTTAGTGCGATTTTCCTCTACTTCGGCTTCGGTTAGAGACCACTATTGTTCCTTTTTTTGTTATTATTAATCTAATTACTAAAGGACTCGGGTATATTTTTTGTTGTTTTTGTAATTATTAACGATTTTGGTGATGAGATTTTCGGAGATATTAATCGCTGTTCCTCCTGTTTGTCCTGGCTCTGGGGCTTCGTCACCGCTGTTCTAGACGAATTTTACGATGTTGGTGGTGTTATTCTCTTCTTCGCTGTGGATTATTTCGTTAAGGATATCGTTGTCCTCGAATTTATTTATTTGCTCGGATGCTATTAGTAGAGGTAACCTGGAAAGGGTGTTAGGTACGACGTTAAGCTTCCCTAGGATATAGGTAACGTTAAGATTGAACTACGATAAGTAGTTTGCTGTGTTGGCGAGGTGGAGGTTGGCCTTATTGAGATCCATTGTTTTTAACGAGGTGTGTGTTAATATCCCTTTTATAGTTGTGTGATCCGTTAAGATCTGGACTAATTGTTTATTAGATTATACTAGTTTCCTGAGCTTCTTCACAACCTATATAACACCTACGACCTCTGCTTCTATTGCGAAGTATCTCTTTTCCGTAGGGGATGTGACTTTAAAAAAGAAAAGTATGGGTAAAATGTGTTTTTATATAATCTCTTTCCCCGGTATATTGATACCGTTCTAGGGTATATTTAGTTGGAACACTATAAGTCCAAAGCCGCTTTTATAGGCGTTAACTTTGAAAAAGAGGGGTTTCGCGGGGCTATAGTAAAATCTCACGGCCTAATTATAGAGATTTTCCTATAGTGTGTTCTAAGCTTCGAGCTCTTTAGTGGTCGGCTTAAACACTACTTTTTGGACCCTCTTTATCCTAATAGCTTTACTTAGGCCGTTTAGGAGTAGGTTCTCGTTACGCAGTTTTACGTTAAGACGGGTTTTCCTGTCCTATAGTGGTGCTAATATCATATTAAACCATAAAACGTCTTTTCGTAGCTATCCTACTATACTAAAATATTTCTCGAGGTTATGGAGGTTTTTCGGGAATTGGAGGTTCCTAAATACTGTGATCCGGTCTTTTATACACTGGATACCGCTAATATCCACGGTGTAACCGAGGAGTCTTATAGAGGGGAAGCCGGTGAACGATTTCTTAGGGGAAATGTGTAATCGATAATCCTCGAAGATCTTTAGGATAATTTCCACGTATTTAAGGTGGTCTTCGTTGTTATCACTAAAGATGATAATATCGTCGATATAAGCTTTAACAAAGTACTTATAATCATAGAACAATCTATCCATAAATCGCTAAGCGTAGGCTGGCGAATTCTTGAACCCCATAAGGACAACATTAAAAACCTCGATACCACGGGGACTTATCACGGCCATCCTATTACGGTATCTTAAATAAATGGGTAATTAGTGGAAAAATCCCGTAGTGTTGAACATTATTATATGTTTTTTCCCTTTAAGGGTGGTTATTATATCGTTTTGGTTGGGAAGGGGGTATGCGTTTAGAACTGTAATTCGGTTTAAAGGTTGTAAATCCATAATAACATAGCCCTTTTTCACACCGTTAATAACTCACTAAACAACAAAAAGGGGGTAAACAACGGGGATTAGTCCATCGCCCCAGGCCATCTTACCATCTATATAGAGTTTACCGTAGATGTTCTTAACGACTTCGAGGTCTTTTATACTAAGGGGGTAGGGCTTAATTATCGTCTTCTAATTTTATTATCCCTTAACTAATTCAACTCGTATTCGTTGCTCGTTGGGTATAGGGATAATCCCTTTGTTATAGTAAACGTCTCGGCTATTAAGAAGTGTTTTTATTTATTAAGCGAATTCCGTGTCCGTGTTATAGATTTCTACTTCGTTTTTACTAAGAATTATAAGGACGTTATTTGGTTTTGATATCCTATAATTAGGTACATCGTTGTGATGGTGAGGGGGCCCGGGTCTAGACGGGTTTATTAGCTGAGTAAACTAGGCGTAATCGTTAGAATTATCGGTGGTTGCGCTGAGCTCCGCTTTGGATATAGTGGTCCTCGTAGTGGGCTTCCTATGAGTTAATTTGACGATGTTAGCGTAGTTCACAAGGTTCGCTGTCTCCTCTTCTTCCCGTGGCTGGATTTGTCCTAGCCTTTGGCCTCGTGGGACGGTTAACGGGTAGTCCGTGGTATTCCTCATTAACACGAGTCTCGGTGTATCCACTGTGAGGGTTGCTGGCCCCGGTGGTATTGGGGGTATCCTCGGTTGTGGAGGTGGCCACGGCGTAGCGTGTGGCTCTCTTAGTGTCCAACTGGGATTTTGCTGCTGAGTTATTTTAGGAGTTAGGTCGTTATTTATTACGGAATTCCCGTGAAATAGAGTTTATGTTATACTAAAGGGCTTATCCTGCTTTGGGGGCCTGAATCCTGAAACGTACCCGGTTAAGTTTTTAGGGTTTTTTCCCTTCCCCTTCGTTTTTTTAGTCTGGACGGTGGTTTCCGTTGTTTGTTTGGGTTTCTGCTTAGTTTTTATAGGCGTTAACTGAATGGGGGTTGCGGTCCTTTTGTTTTTTATGGGTAGAAGAGTGATTTTTTCACTTTTAAAGTAAAGATTTTCTTCCCTCGACGGGGGCAAAAAGAATATTATTAGGCTAATTGTTTCCCTTATTATGATAATGCCTTTAATTCCGTTGATGATTACGTTGTTATAGTCGCTTGGATATATAGTCCATCCACTAGTATCGTAGGTTGTTGTTCTCTAGTTAGTATCATCGGAATTTATATACGGATAGCCATCGTCTCCTTATTCAATATAAGTAAGGTTTGCGGTCTGATCGCGGAATCTCTTATTGAGGCCGGTGGTGAAATTATGGTCTTCGTGGGCTAGTTAGAAGGTACACAGTTTTCGAGCTTCGGCTTAGTATCCCGGGTTAAAGTTCACTATCACGTCGTTATTTTAACGCTCCGTAGGTAGTGTGTTGCCCGGTACGGGTAAAGTCGGTATTGACGACGGTATTGTCGTCTATTAAGCCTACGACCTTCTGCTCTTCTTCTTTCCTGCTATTAACCGATCACTTGGGTTAGGATAATAAGATTGTTAGCGTAGAGAGGTTTGGTTGATTCCTTTATTTTAACGTGAATCTTTACGGTGATAGTGGAGTTGAGAAAAAAAATAAAATAAGTTGTGCTACTATATATCACAGCCTTTTCCTATTAGCCGGGGGCTGTAATAGGGATCACTAAGGCTATGTCTTAATCGAGGAGTTCACCGGTATTTCAGTGAATATATATGTCTCGATATCTTGGGTGTATTTGTGATGACGCGTCTAAGTCCTCTAGCTTGCGGCGCCTCCTTATGAGGGCGACGCTAGTCACGTGATAGTTCACGTGACTGTCGTTAAGGACAAAAGACGTGTGACAAAACTAAAAAAGGTTTAACCTAGTAATAGAGAATAGGTAATAATAATTTATTGTATTACTAATAATAGTTATACGATACCACCTTTTTTAGTAGTTCAGGGCCACTTCCACTTTACGAGTTAGTACTCCGAGGCCCAGATTCTGAACAACTAAGCAATTAAAAAAACTTCTAATGGATAAACTAATAACGAGACTGCCCTCCAATGGCTTCAGCATTTCGATAAACACTCAAAATAGCGATTAAGAGGCACATATTGGATGCTAATCATCGATAACTATGAAAACAACGTTAACAGCGATTTCGAGGAGTATTACAAAGAAAATAAGATTATAACTATTTGCCTGCCTGCTCATTTATCACATCTAACCCAACCTCTCAAAGTTAGCTACTATAGTGTATTAAAGTTAAGATATAGCTCTTAGATCGAGTACTTTATCAAAACCCAAATTACCCACATCACCAAACCCGAGTTCTTCCTCGCATTTAAGGCCGTATTCCTTCAAACCTTTACCTAGGAAAACATTTATAGGGGTTTCAGAGGGGCTAGGCTTATTCCTTATAACCCTTAAACTATCCTTTCTAAGTTAGATATACAATTACGGACACTAATAACCCTGAACACCCCTATTAAACTACCCGACCCTTGGGTTTCTGTCGGAATGTCCACGCCGGACTGGCGCCACCTGTTGCCGCCTATCACCCATTGGCCCGGTTAGCGAGCCAATCAGAAGGCAGGAATCGGTTTTAGATCAGCAGCGTCAGATCGCTGCCGTAGGCCCGATTCCTTCCTTCAACAACAACAAAGTAGATACGACGAATATATTATTATTTACCCACCTTTTACACTAGGCCTAGTAAAGTGAATCTAATACTAATTAGTAGTTGAATACTATTTCCATAAATTAGTAAAGTGAACCTTTTACTAAAAAAGGTAATATTACGAAATCCTAGAACAACTCAGTGTATTCAACGGATTTTACGATATTCGTATTACCGGAAAAATCTGCGATACCCTTGGTTAGCTAAACGATCAATAATAGGATACCATAGGAGCTTCCTAGGAGTTTATACGAAGTCACCGGAGTAATAAGTTCTGCTCAACGTAACGGAATACGGTCTCTACGTCCATTATGTACAGCTCATAACGAAGATTTCGTAATTAGTAGTAATACAAAACGCCCTTACACTTCTATCGCCGACTTTCACTTTCGACGAAAAGCCATCTATTATAATCAATACCCCCTCCTTTTTTAGACACTACTCCGTCACCCCACAACTACGGAAACACCTCGGAATCAGCACTCAAAAAGCTAACCCTCATAAGAACCCCGACTTCACCGTCGTCGCCATCGCCACTCACTCCTACTTCTAGAATAGTGACCCTAAATACCTAGTAAATACGACACTAAAGACGATAACCCCACCTTCTGACTACGTCCACAAAAGAAAGCCGGTAACCAATACCGAGACTGGAGTGACCTACTAAGGACACAATATCCAATGCTCGAAGGGCTGAATTCAACGAGAACCCCGACTTCACTATCGTCGTCCCTACCCCTAGAAATGACCTAAACGTGGATATACAACCAGAGACGACACTAAAGGAAAAAAAACTCCCTTCCTATACTACCCATTAAAAGTAGTATTCCATAAACACTAAATAATAATTCACCTAACGAATAGTATACGCCCTCGAAGCTACGGCTTAGAGGAAACGCCCCGTATTCGAGACGTCGTTAACCTTACCGTTATACACTAGAATATCTACTAAAATATTAGGAAGTGACCTAACTACAGCGAATCCGACACCAGAGGAGGCCCAGGGTACTCAGGCCCCTCAACAAAAAGAGACGACAAAAGTAATAACTACTAAGGAACCTAATTATATTATAGTTAACAACTCCCTAGTCCCACTACTAAAAAAGTATAAGGACAACGTTAATATCTACGAATAAGGACTATAAACCAGATTCAAACCAGAGAATGTGACCTCTAAATCTGCCCCTAAGTTAATAGTAACGATAGTAACGTTCCTCATAGAGATATACAACGTAAAAGGCGCTATTAGCCATAAACTAAAAAAGGAATTCAAAGAAGACTTTAAGGAATAGACCTAGGAAACCTTTAAAATACTTAGAAGAAAAGTAGTAAAAAGACTACGCAACTTCCTACTCCACTATAGTATTTATATTCCTATAAAGGGAGGGAAAATCGCAGAGGAGCTCTTTAAATTTAAGGACTTAGAAGAACTATACTACTAAACCCAAAAAGAAATCGAGAAGGTCAGCAAAAGGAGTAAGTCCTTTAAAGACCTAATAAAGGACCTAGTCCTCTATAAGGAATTAACAAAGGAATAAATACCACTATAACCCAAATTACACTTAAAAGAGATCGTAGTATAAAAGAACTCTCCATAAGCGCCGCTACCCCCAAAAAAAGCGGGAATAAGCTAAACCCGTATTATATTAAGCCCTTAGAATTGGCTATAACTACTTAGACAACCCATATTCACCTAGGAACTACTAAATTAAGAAGAACACCGTACTATAGACGAGATTAGCGAAATAGCGACCCCTTAGTAATAAAGTATACTTATCAAGGTATATACCGATGATATAAGGTATAGTAGTGAGAAATTCGACGTCCTTAACATTAAATTCCGTATCTTCCTCGAAGCCTGTAGAAAAATCGGAGTTAACTATTATGTAACGGCTAACCTATTCCCTACGATGCTGAAAAGGAGAGTTTCTCAGTTCTATTATAATCATATTAGTGGTACGCTGACTATTCGGTTAATAAAGGAGGTAGTTAATAAACTATAGCGCCACTTCGAAGGAGACCAACGCCGCTAAGCCTACATTATTAATTAGAATAAAATAAATCTTAATAAGGTTATTTAGAAGAACTCTGAGAGGACGAAGGTTAAGGCTTTAGAGACCCTCTTTAATGACCTAACAAATCTCCAGTAAGCTCTTATATTATACTACTAGGGAGACCAGGTCCTAAAGGATAAGCTGATCGGAGCTGCTATCTCCATAAAAGAGTGCTACTCTACTAACCTAACCAGAGTAAATATAGTGGAGGAGCTTTATAATATAATAAGGATAAGCCTCGACTTAGAGGAAAGAGGAAAAAACGTTTACTATTAACACTTTATATTAGAAATAGAGTTAAACGAGTAGTTTTGGATTAACTAATACTATAATAGAAAAGGGTAAAGTAACCGCTACGGAGGTCGCTAATAATAACGAGGATACCCTCACCATAGTAAGAAGTACTACGTCTACGGTAGGGAAGGGTACTAGTTTATAAAGTACTCCGTAGAGGAGAAAAGTAAAATATATAAACACTTTAAGTTAAATAAGGACGTCTCCGATACCTCTCCTAAAGTATATAACCGCTTCCTTATTGAATATAAAGGAGATAAAGTGTTCGACGACGAGGACACTAGGGATAAGGAAGATCTAAACTAATACCTCACTAGCGCTGCCCTTAACGAGGAAAACGAGCATAATAACGAATTCCACGTTTTGTTCTTCGGCTATACTACTACTCTAATTAGCAAAGACCTCGCTTAAACCCTGAATAACTAAGCTGCTTATTATACTATCACGGGGAAGGATATTAATGGTATACCCACAAAGTTACCGGCCTACGAAGTGTTTATTAGCGATGACCACTATACAGCGACGATCTTCTAGGGGATTATGCTTAATATAAGAGTAGCCGGCGTTTCTATAATTGGATACCCTTAATTCCTTACTCTATAAAAGATTAATATTACCGTGAAACTCGACACCTCCAAAGCAGGCCAGACGAGCATTACCTTCGGAGACAACCCTCCGATACCCTCCATGGGGCTAACCTATGTGAATTCACCCTTTAGACGACTACCCTTCCACGTTATGAACACCAGTACACTATTCTTACTCTATTTAAGAGATATGGACGACTTAGGGATTTGTTTTAATAATATCCACAACTTCCTCTAATAAGGAGATATGAAGGTCCCTATTATACACAAATAGGGGTATCCGTGGATGCTTATATACTCTCCAAAATAGAGTTTTGCGTAGAATCACCTTATAAACACGGAATTACGCAGAATCCACTGTTATTTTAGCTACCCATTAATATAAAGGCTTTATACAATCCTAGAGAAAGCCAGCAACGACGTAATATTCAAAGTAATCCAAAAACTCACAAAACACTACTACTAATACTAAATAAATAGACGAGCTCTAAGGAAATTCAAATTCACCCTTAGAGATGATATGGACTTTAATTATAAGGTTATTATTAATATTTTCTATTTAAAAGGGAATAAACCCGTGATCTACGTTATTAATACGACCACTTCCTTTAACGTAGCTAGGTTTCTGGAAAACGTTAACGCAAAGCACACCTAGGAGATACTATACGAATACTAAATTAATACCTACCTCGGACCCCCTAATTAGATTATCATAAACACTAGTAAAAACTTCAGCTCTAAGGAATTCAGGAATTCAACGAGATCCATGGTGATCAAAGTCAAAGAGGTGCTCGTTAAAGCCCATAACAGCATCGGGAAAGTAGAGCGATACTATGTACCCCTACGACGAGCATATAATATTATCCACCAAAAATCCCCTTTTACACCACCGAAAATCGCCCTATAAAGCATAATCAAAGCGATCAACAATACGATTAGCCTAAACGGTTTTATCCTAACCCTACTCATCTTCGGAGTATACCCACGTATAAATATAAACTCACCACCATTACTAGAAATACGGTAACGCATAGAAGTTACGCGGAAGGTTATAGTGAAACTACAAGAAATTTACACAAAACGCATAATAGTTAATGCTCTTATAATAAGAAACGGCCTAAATACGGCCCCTACACAAGATCTATTATTATAGTTGAAAGTTATTATTTAATATAAGAAAAGGGGCTGGATAGGCCCATATATACTCCTCGTTAATAAAAGCGAAGACTACGTTATCCAACTACCCTCTGGACTAAAAACTTTCAGGTCTATTATCGTTAAACCCTTCCTAGAAGATGACGATAAGAATACGGTCCTAGAAATACCGAGAAATGACGAGGAAGATATCCTTGACGAGGAAGAGGAAGTCCAAGACGAGATTATTATCCGGATGGATACACCACCCCCGGAGGAAGAGCTAGTGCCACCACCTCGACGCCCGAGAAGCAGACCACAGAAGAACACCCAGATTAACCTCCTAGTAAAAGTTGACGCCTTTAACGACACCAAAAGCAAGGCCACAACAATAGCCGCGTTTATAAGCGCCAAGGAAGAGGCAGATCACGCCCTTGTACTTGAACTATGTAAAAAGGGCATAATCAAAGCCCTAGGACCCTCGTTCAAAGAGTCCACTAAAAAAGAGATCGACGCCCTAATCGAACGAAGAGTCTTTGAATTCACTTAGTACAACGAAGAAAAATACGAAGGGATACGTATATTCCGCTCAAAGATCATCAACGAAGTAAAGGGCAAAATAAAGACGCCCTACGAAAAGTCTAGACTTATTATTCAGGGATACGCAGACGACGGTAAGGAGGTTATCCTTATATAATCTCCGATTATTTAGAGCACTAATCAGAGACTAATTCTCGTCGTCGCTCCGTCTCTCATTTAGAAGGAGGGCTATTCACTATGGATAAGAGATATTACTCAGGTGTACACCCAATCTATAACAAAGTTCAAAAGGACGATCCTTATAAGATTATTAGATTAAATAAAGAAAAATTACCCTCTAGGAACTATTATAACTATCGTATAACCGTTATACGGTATCGCAGAAGCCGGAACCCACTAGTACGTGATATACAATAAACACCATAAAGAGAAGCTCTAGATAAGGACTTCTATGTATAACCCCTACTTACTATTACTAAACAACAAAAACGAGAACTTCGCAATAATCGGTATATAAATTAACGATATTATCGGCCTAAGCGACGAGACCTTCACTTAACGGGAAGACGAGGAACTCCAAAAAGCGATGTTCTTAGTGAAGGAGAAATAATACCTCTCCACCGAGATACTACTCGTATTCAATAAAGGGATCGTCTTAACTAATAAAAAAGCCATTTTCCTACACCTAAAGGGCCAGGGAGCGAAGATACGCCTAGTTAACGCTAAATCCACTATTATGAAGGAGTAGTACGTTGAGTAGTGTACTAGAGGTGTGTACACCACCTTAAAGTGTTAACTAGAGGTAGTGTTCAATTTATCTACGGTAGCCTAGCACTGAGAAGTGATACTAGAGTAGATCAAAGCTCTGAATCGACGCTTATTATAGTAAATGGAGTACCTAGACCGAGGCCTTATTTATGTGCCCCTCGATCTGATTACCACTAAGCTCTTTGTTTTTATTAATGGCTCCTTTACTAATAATAGCGACCTAATGTCCTAATTCGGATTTGTGATCCTCTTCGTAAATGAGACCAGAGGAGAAGAGGACTTTATAGTAGAAGGAAATATTATCCACTACTCCTTAATAAAGTTTAAGAGAGTTATAAGGAGCGTCCTTATATCCGAGATATACGGGATGATCACCGGCGTTAATATGGCCTACGCCCTCTCTATAACCCTGAAGATTGTAACTAATAAGCTCCGAATACTTACAATCCCAACCATTATGTATACCGATTCGTACTTACTCTACGAGTATCTCGTTAAACTTAGAACTATAAAGGAGAAACACCTAATAATCGATATTATGGTATTAAAATAGTTTTATGAGAAACGAGAATTATACGAGATCCAATAGATCCACGGAGACGATAACCCTACCAACGGCTTAACAAAAGCTACACTAAACCGAGCCCTTACGAGGCTTATCGAGGAGGTAAAAGCGAAGATTAGGATAAAGGGATAGGTTATGAGACCCTAAGGAGCGCTTATAGCACCGAATAAAAAAAGGAATATAAAGGAGATCAGGGGATATAAGAGGAATACTATTACCGTCGCTAGCAACGGCGAACCGGACTTTACCCATAGCTGACTACGGGATACGCTCGTTTTTACCAAAAGTGGTATAACCGAAAACGGCACTTCTGCTGTTTCCGACCACCTTATATACTCGTTCCATTTATCGATTTTTTTATCGTATTTTAAGCAATTTGGCGCCTACGCTGAATAACGCTCAATTTTCACTTATTATTTAAAAAAGGGGCAATTTACGGCAAAAAAGATAATTACCAATGTCGGAATATCCACGCCGGACTAGCGCCACCTATTACCGCCTATCGCCCATTAGCCCGGTTAGCGAACTAATCAGAAAGCAGGAATCGGTTTTAGATCAGCAGCGTCAAATCGCTACCGTAGGCCCGATTCCTTCCTTCAACAACAACAAAGCAGATACGACGAATATATCGTTATTTGCCCACCTTCCACACTAGGCCTAGTGAAGTGAATCCAACAGTTTCTAAGACACCTTAAACCACTAATAAGGCTATCTCTTAGTCTTCACTTATAAAAGAAAGAATCTCTAAGTATCAGGGAAGTTCACTAACGCCAATTTGTGAAGCTACTAATAAGCTTTCAAAAGGTTTATAGTATATTTCCCATATAGTTACCCTTGTGGAGGAAGAGCTACGCCATCTTCGAGATGCAAATACGGCCCTTAGTAAGCGCCGTGGAGCCAAAAGAACTAGACTATAAGATGGAGGGGCACTAGAAGGGTCTTAGGTAAAGGATATTATAGCTAAAAAGGGTATTATTAAAGAGAAAGGGTGTAAAGAGGAGGAAAACGAGGGGTCATTAAAGTATTATTGGATAGGTTTATGATATTATGGTATTTATTATAAGACCAGCTATAATATAAGAACTTATTTAAAGGTTGTGGAAATAAGTAGTTTAAGTAATTCTAAATAATTATAATTAATTTAATTAATTTTAGTTGAGATATGGAAGTTGTTAGTGATAAAGGTGGGAAAAGTGTCCTGGTCGATGATGGTGTCCCGTTTGATGATGAACCACGTTAGGGTTATAAGTACAACAGCTATAGCCTACTAAAACAAAGAAATCCTATAACTAAAGTTTAATAACACTATAACTATTAATATATATAAACTATTAGATAACCTATATAATTATATAACTATTACCCTTTTAGGATATTAACTTATAATAAGAACCCTTATAATTAGGGACCTTAATACCCACTACTATTCCTAAGAACTTAGATTTATTAGCTAGAATAGGGGGGATAACCTAATAAAGTGAATAAATAGTTATAACTATCGGATTTAGGGGACAATTCGTGATATATTCAATTGTGTGTAATTGTTCTTATTCTCCTTGTTCTTCAGGGGAGAACTTGGCCCTTAAAGTGGCTGGTTCAAGGGCGCGTTTCGGCCCGTTATTATTCCACGCCGTGCACGGCCTTCGAGCGCGCCAGAAGTGGATTGGGCGCTTGGCACAGCGGATTCGACAATAACCTCTCCTTTATTAGAAAAGTAGGGGTCCTAACCCATAACCGCAGCTACGTTCTTAACTTGACCTTCTTAAATATCCCAGTTATACACATAGGACCCTCTCCACACCTACACCTAGGAACTAATCACCAGCCCATTATAACTATTATCCCTCTTAATAATAATAATAAGTAACAACAGACATATCAGCTAAGGCTAATATTAGTCCCGGATTCAGCCCTTTCTTAGTTTAAAGACCTAGTTAGGGTAGGGGCCTTAACTCTACTTATCCTTAAAACCCTACCTACTTACCTTAGCCGGGCTAGATACCCAGGCTAGCCGGATCGTTAGCCTATTCTGAATAGCTATCTAAGCAGTAGAGAAAAGATAATAAACCCGAGGAAAGAGGGCCCCCTAGTGGATAGAAGAGTGCTCTAAAGTCTACTATTCGGCGCGGTGTAGTGGCATACACCTGGCAAGGCCTCTGGAGCCCAGAGGTCGCTGGTTCGATTCCAGCCGCTGGCAACTGCTTTAACTACCTGTGGGAAGGGTAGGGCAGAGCCCAATGCGGGGCCTAGGACCCTTTCCGGACCCCTACCAGGGTTTTCTCATATCCACACCCTCCAACCAAGAAAAAGTGGATATGCGGCGCATACACGTCGTCAACCTAGTACTGGGGCAGGAATGGTCTTGTGCAAATCAGAACATGTACGAGGGCCTTGCTCCGGCAGGCGTCCTCTCCAGACATATCCGGTGTTAAAGCCGCAACAAGAATGAAACTGGGGCACCAGCGGGAACCAGGGACAGATTGAACGCTTAGTAGCCAGTAGGCAGAATTTGGAGGACGATTTGAACTGTATCTAGCAATAGTTATAGGGCTACGGCTCTCCACGCCACATACCCCTCGGGAGGTTGCCGCAAGGGCGGCTGCGCCCTTGCCGCCATGGCGTTAAATACAACAACAACAACAATAAAGCCTACTAATCCTACTTTAAGGCCCGGAACCAACAGGCCCGGGAACTAGGGCTGGCCTCGGTTTTATTACCCCTTATCCCTAAAGAGTGAAAGGTCTTTTTAAAAATAGTTAGAAAGGCTAAATGGGCCTATTGGGCTGTTAAGATCGAAGGGGCTTCATGTCACAGGAAAAGGCAGTGCCTAACCAACTGAGCCAAAAGGTACCGCCCGGCTAGATGTTACCTAGTCGGACATAGTTAGGCCTCTTCTACTCTATTAGGGTAGGGCGCTTGAGTCGCGTAGCGGCTCATGCACCAAACACCAGAAAGATATGTGACACTTCATCCAATTAGGATCTTTATAAAATAATAGGCTAGCGCAAGGCCGGCCTAATAATTAAAGCCCCCCCTTAGTAGTTAAGGGCTAGACATATAATAACTGCTAGGATAAGGCCCAGGCCCTACGGAGGGCCCTTCTGGAGAGGTTTAATAATACGGATAACCTACCTGGGGACCCTTTCACTATGCCTACGGCCCCAAGACGACAAATACCCTATTAGGTAACGATTAGCTAGGAGGAAGTAAGGGTAACCACCCTAATAAAAACTACGACCCCTAGTATCGACGGAATTGCTATAAAACTACTTAAAACTTACTAGGACTCTATATATAAACCAGTTTAACTACTCTTCTAAGTCTATATCTAGACTAGCTACTTTCCTTAGTCCTTCCATAGAATAGAGGTTATTATAATCCAAAAACTTAGAAAAACCGACTTCTTAAAAGCTAGTTCTTAGAGACCGATAACCCTCTTATCCTACCTGGGTAAGGGGCTGAAGAGACTAATAGCTAGGAGAATAGCCTACCTCACTATCCTAAAAGGGGTGGCCAGCCCACAGTAAATAGGAGCCCTTCTAAGTAGGGTAACCATTGACCTAACTACCTGTCTCACCTATAATATCGAACAGGCCCTCGATAAGGGGCTTATAGCTACGCTAATAATAATAGATGTAAAGGGGGCTTTTAATTCCGTCCTTTAGAATCACCTTACTATCAGACTACGGTAATAAGGCTAGCCCAATAGCCTGATTAGGCTGATTTATGCGTTTATATTAGACAGTACTACAAGGGTCAGGCTTAAAAAGACAATAATAGAGGACTTTTCTCTTCTTTATAAGTTACTATAGGGCTCCCCACTATCACCTATTATCTTCTTACTCTATATTACTAATATCTTAGTAAAAGATTAAAAGCTTTGGTTTGCTAGCTAATCCCTTAAGGAAAATACGGTGTCCTTAAGCTAGGAGATCACTTAGATCCTAAATTAGAGTACTAATAATAAGGTCTCTTTTGACCTAGTAAAGTGTAAGGCTATTCACTTCACTAAGAAATATAAACAACTAAAAGACCTACTAAGTATTAAAGCCAAGGATCTTAAAATCAAAGCTTTAACTAAGCCTATCCGCTGGCTAGGGGTTTAGTTTAATAGAAGGCTCTCCTTTTAGCACCACATCGAAACAAGGGTAACTATAGCGGAAAAGGTAGTCTAGCATCTAAGACACCTAATAAACACAAAAAGAGGGATCCCAGCGGCTACTGTGCGGAAGGCGGTTGTCACCTGTGTTCTCCTAATAACCCTATACGGATCCGAAACCTGGTTCGGGAGGCTAACTAAGCCAGCTCTAAGTAACAACATCTCTCCTTAGGGAGGAATAGTTAACATAGGCCAAAAAGGCCTCGTCCAAAGGGTCAACAAGGTCATCAAAACAGCAGCCCGGGCCATCCTTCTAGTCTAAAAGATAACCCCAATAAACAACCTCTTCCGAAATACCGGCCTACCTACTGGGAAGGTAGCCCTGGAAGGGGCACACCTACGCTTCGTAGTACACCTATAAAAGGTCGACCAGTAACATCCATTAATCCTAAGGCTCTCACAACAAGGGAGGCAACAAACACAGCTTCAACGGACAACAGGTCTCATCTCAAAGTGTCCAAGGCCAGCATTACTATAACCACAATACCCTCCAGGATTGTTAGACCCTATAGTCCTATGGTCAAAGAAGGAGGCAACTAAAGCCTTTCAAGCTTGGCTAAAAACCATACTAAACACCCACACGGTTATCTATTCAGACGGCTCTAAAGTGTCTAATAGAGCTACTGGGTATGGGTTTGTTATCTACCGAGGCAAAAAACGTATAACCCAGGGCTATGGCCAGCTTGGCCTAGCAGAAGTATTCGATATGGAGGCCAAAGGGGCGAGGGCAGGGCTCCGGCGGGCCCTCTTTACCTCCCTAGGCTAGCCTATACACATCTATATCAATAATACCAGCGTTATCTAGGGGATACGGGGCAAGGCCCCAAACTCCTCATAAACAGCCTTCCTTGAGATCCACAAAGTAATAAGGGTATGTAATATATATACCTACTAAGCCCTAAGGTACTAAAAGATAAAAGGGAATAAGGAAGTAAACCGCCTAGCTAAGCAAGGCATAACACTCCCGGTCCCCTTAGGCCAACTAGAAACCCTAATAGGGATTAAGCGGTTTGCTAAAAAACGGATACGGGCCTAATACACTTAATAATAGCATAAAGAGGCAACAGATTAATACACCCAACTAGGGCTCGAGGTCACCTTATCCAGCCCCCCTGAACTAGCCCTACTACGAGCTACCCTATATCACCTCCTAATAACCCAATCAGGTTACAAAAACTTTAAATAATATCATTAATATTTTAACTATAATAAAACCCTATTAACCTATTTATACAAGGAAATAAAAAAAGTAAACCACCTAATCTACTACTAAAAAACCCTAATAAGGAGGCAACGGTGGCCTACCCTCCACCCTTTCAATTCATCAAAGCCCATAGGACCTATGGGATCCCTTAATTAATACTTTAATAGTCTAATCACCGATCCTAAAAACTTCAAGGCCTTCCTACGTATAACAGGCTTCTTCCAGAAGATTTACCCACGCTATTAGGGGCCAGCCCCCAGCTAGTCCTTAAAACAACGAACCAACGTACCCTACTAAGGGGACCAAATTGGAAGCAAAGGAACTAGAGGAACCCACGGGATCCAGGGACAGATTGAACGCATAATAGCCAGTAATCAGGATTTGGAGGACGCTAGTAAGGGCTATATACTATAGAGTAGGTAGTCTAAGCCTGCGGCTCTCCACGCCATATACCCCTCGGGAGGTCTGCCCCAAGGGCTCCGCCCTTGCCGCCATGGCGTTAAATACAACAACAACAACAACAAAATATACGGTACAACATCGTCATCGATCAACTTCCCTCTCGCCTAATTTTTCTTAGTATCCGCTATTAGTGAAATAGGTGATATATTACTAAGATTTTTAATAATTAGAAAGTTTTCACCTCTCCCTCTTAGAACCCTCCTATAATGGCCTTATAGCCTCCAGTGGGCACTGGACTACAGCTGGCCCCTCTGGCCGGCCCTAATTAGGGCTTTAGGTCACCTTTAGAGCTAACCCCTCCCTTAAGGGCTAAGCGCCGCTGTAATACTAAGGCCCAGCCACTCCGGCCTAGCCTTAGGGGAAGCCAGCCTAACTCTCCTGATATAGCCCCTTCTACGGCAAAGGGGCCCTTAAACGTAAGCGGGGTGGCCACTAGATCTATCCTAGCCGCCTTCGATGAACAAACCAGACGCTATGAGGACCGAAAGGGTATCTTTTTGGCCATCGCCTAGTCTATTAATAACGTGGTCTCTAGTTTTAAGGGGCCGAAAAAGCAAATTATAAAAGAGGTGATAACTTATGTGATTTAAGTTTTAAAGAAGTTAATGAATAACGAAGTTGCTTTAATTTTAACCCGGAATTGGGTTACCGTTGTGGTATTAGCCCCGACCCTAGCCCTAGTCTTAGCCCCGGCCTCTACTCCGGCCCCCACCCTGGCCTAGCACCGAGCCCCTACCCGCCCATAAGCCCAGGCTTAGCTAGAAGACCTCCGGGTTTTTGTTTGTATCCCTAAGGAAGGCCTGGATGCTACCCGGAAGAACGCCCCTTTCGCCCTGCGCCGTATAGTCTGTTAGGCCCTTGGCCTATAACTAAGAGACATCCTATATATCTACTATATTTTAACTAGATACTCTTTGAAGCCCCTAAATAAATAAATCCAATAAAATCTATTTAGAAATAAATAAAAATTAATAAACTATTTAGGGGTTTTTAAAGTAGAAACCCCTATAAAATGGTTTATATATACTATTTTATATTACTTATCTAAGTTCTAAAACCTAAATGGGGAAAGTATTAATATATTAACCCTGATTAGGGAGGAGGTTATTATTTAGATTAGCCGTGAACTAGTCCTAGCCTAGTAATCCCGCCTTAGCTTAAACCCTATTATAAACGAAGTTATTTAGGTTATCTTTTTTATAGTTAAAGTGTTACCCTTTAAATTATTTAATTAGAGTAGTAAGGCTTAGCTTATTAGGGAAAAGAGGACCCTACTTAGGTATAACCCTAGCTACTAGGGATATTATATAAACCGGTACTATAACCGGCGACTACTCTATAGTAACTATGGTAAGCCCTTAGACTCCCACGAAACTGAGCCTTATATAACTAAGCCGAAGTGTACTAATTATTTAGGGCCCTTCTAGGCCGGCTATATAGACTATCCAGTTAGGCCCCTAATAGTTAATGGTTATTTTACCCTCTTAAGCCGAAAGGAATATGGACGGATTCGGAAGGCTGGGTAAAAGGCCTCTAAGGCCTACGATAATACTAACCAGACCACCACCCAGAGCAGCACTTAATAACCCTAGGACTCCTGTTCTGATCAGGGTTAATAACCTGGTTCTAAGTGCTTATACACTAGGACCCCCTCCTAAGGATTAATTATATACTTAGGTGATAAGGATATAATTAGTAGTATGGATAAAGACGAAGTGGAAGACCCTGAGGCCCTCCTTTAGACTAACCGCCCTATTTACCCTCTCCGAAATAGGAGCCAGAGGGTAGCTTAAAAACCTGATTATAATATCACTAATACTTATACCCACCTGGACCTTAACTCAGAGGTGTAGGCCTAAACAGGCCCCCCCACGGGTACTATGTATAGCCCAATATAATGTGGGGAAAAAACCTCTAGTATACACAGCTTTCCTAAAGCTCTGCTGGGCTGATCAGGTCGATATTATATTTATCTAAGAGCCCTGGATAGGTTATACTAATAGAATGCAGATTAATATATACCCTGGGTATAATTCCTTTATCTTAGTTGATGTTTGGGATAGTAGGGAAATAAGGCCCAGGGTAATAACATATATATAGAAGGGGATAAGGCTATAAGTACAATAACAAAGACCTATCCAAATAAGGGATATCCTATGATTAAAAGTTAACAATACCATTATTATAAACATCTATAAATAACCAGGTGATCCTTATAACTATATAATAACTACCCTCCTAGGATATTAACTATTACTATAAGCCCTTATAACTAGGGATTTCAATGCTTATTACTACTCCTGGGAACCCGGATCCGTTAGCTGGAATAGAGGAGATGATTTAGCTGACTGGGTTAATAACTATGGCCTCTCCTTTATCGGAGAAGCAGGGGCTCCAACCTATACCCGTGGTCACATCCTTAACTTAACTTTCTCAAATATCCCCCTTACACACATAAAACTCTATCCATACCTATATCCAAAAGTTGATTATTAGTTTATTATAACCATTATCCCCTTTAATAATAATACACAATAATCAATATACTAATTAGGGCTAATATCGGTCCCGGATTCGGCCCTTCCTTAGTTTAAAAACCTAATTAGGGTAAGGACCTCAACTTTACTTACCCTTAAGGACCTACTCACCCTAGCTAAGCTAAATGCCCAGGCTAGCCGGATCGTTAACCTACTCTTAACAACTATCTAAGTAATAGGGAAAAGATAATAAAGCTGGGGAAAGTAGGCCCCTTAGTGGATAAAAGAGTACTCTAAAACCTACTAATCCTATTTTAAAGCCCGTATTTAATAGGTATAGGAACTGGAGCTAGCCTTGGCCTCACTACCCCCTATCCTTAAAAAGTAAAAGGTTTTCTTAGAAATAATTAGGAAGGCTAAATGGGCTTATTGGGTTGCTAAGATTGAAGGGGTTATATTTGATTAGGACTTATATAAAATAATGGGCTAGTGTAAGGTTAGTTTAGTAATTAAAGCCCCCCCCTTAATAGTTAAGGGCCAAATGTATAACGATAGCCAGGACAAGGCCCAGGCCCTACGGAGGGCCCTGCTGGAGAGGTTCGATGATACGGATGACCTACCTGGGGACCCCTTTAACGTGGCCACGGTCCTAAGACGATAAATACCCTGGTAGGCTATGATTAGTCAGGAGGAAGTAAGGGCAGTTACCCTAATAAAGACTATGACCCCTGGTATTAACGGAATTACTATAAGATTACTTAAAACTTACTGGGACCTTATAGCTAAGCTTATTAGGCTACTATTCTAAGTATGTATTAAGGCCGGCTATTTCCCCTAACCCTTTTATAAGGTAAAGGTTATTATGATTTAGAAGTTTAGAAAGACCAACTTCTTAAAGGTTGGATCTTAGAGACCAATAACCCTCTTATCCTACTTAGGTAAGGGGTTCAAAAGACTAATAACTAAGAGAATAGCCTACCTCACTATCCTAGAAGGGGTGGCTAGCCCATAGCAAATAGGGGCCCTACCAGGCAGGGCAGCTACTAACCTAATAACCTGTCTTATACACGATATTGAACAGGCCCTCGATAAGGGGCTTACAGCTACGCTGGTGATAATGGATGTGAAGGGGGCCTTTAACTCTGTTCTTCGGAACCACCTTATTATCCGTTTATAGTAATAGGGCTAACCTAATAACCTGATCAGGCTAATTTATACCTTTGTATTAGACCGTATTACTAGGGTTAGGTTTAAAGAGGTAATAATAAAGGACTTCCCTTTAACTTATGGGCTACCTTAGGGCTCCCCACTATCACCTATTATCTTCCTACTTTATATTTCCGATATCCTAACTAAAGACTTAAGGCTTTGGTTTAGATATACAGATAATATAGGCTTTTTAATTATTGGCTTATCCCTTAAGGACAATGCTATATTCTTAAGCCAATAGGTTACCTAAATCCTAGACTAGGGTACTAATAATAAGGTCTTTTTTGACTTAGCTAAATGTGAAACTATCCACTTTACTAGGAAACATAAGTAACCAAAGGACCTACCTGGGATCAAAGTTAGAGATCTTGAAATCAAAGCCTCGGTTAAGCTGGTCCGTTGGTTAGGGGTTTGGTTCAATAAAAGACTCTTTTTTTAATACCATATCGAAATAAGGGTAGTTATAGCGAAAAAGGCAGCCCAACACCTAGGGCACCTAATAAACATAAAAAAAGGGATCCTAGTAATTATTATATAAAAGGTGGTTATCACCTATGTTCTCCTAATAGCCTTATACGGAGCCAAAACCTGGTTTAGGGGGCTAACTAAGTTAGCCCTAAATAATATTACCCCCCCTTAGGGAGGGGGGATTATTAATATAGGCTAGAAGGGCCTCGTTTAGAAGGTTAATAAGGTTATTATAAGAGTGGCCTAAGCCATCCTCCCAGTCTAGAAAACAACCCCAATAAGTAACCTCCTCTGAGATGCTGGCCTGCTTACTGGGAAAGTGGTTTTAGAAGGGGTACGCCTATGCTTCGTAGTCTGATTATAAAAGGTTGATTAATAATACCTATTAGTCCTAAGGTTCGCATAATAAGGGAGGTAGTAAACACGACTTTAATGGACAGCAGGCCTCGTCTCAAGGGTCCTAAGGCTAGCACTACTCTAACTATAATACCTCTCAGGGTTATAAGACCTAATAGTCCGATAGACGAAGGAAAAGGCTGCCAAAGCCTTCCAGGATTGGCTAAAAACCGTCCTAGATACTGAAACCGGGCAGGGGAAGCGCGCGGCTCATCTTCGGGATGATGGTTAGGGCACGGCGACGACGACCCCTTATAAGGAGAGACTTTCTTTTAGTATTTTAGACCTAATCAGGCCTCTACACACACACAGCACACACCTCGGGGGGAGCCTCCTCGACAAGAATATTCACTCGTTTTGCCCATTTTTGTTATTAACGTTATTATCGTGACTGTAGTGTACAATACTTTATACGGAGGTCGGTTTACCACTGAGTAATAAGGTAACCTAGTCTCGGATACGCTTTTCTTGGCTTTTTAAGCTTATTCTAGACCTGATCAGGTTTAGAATACTCAATTCCCCTTAAAAATAGCGTCCCTAAGGTTATTTAATATAAGTTAATTACCTCTTCGGACCCGTGATAAGAGGTGCGCAACTTATGGTTAGTAGAGTATGTGTATTGTTATTTGTATAATATATGCTGTTCACTATATCCCCCGCTCCGTTTCACTGGTGCCTCGTGGGCGAATCGAACACCCGATCTCCTCATTACCACTTATACCATCCACCCCCCCTCCTCCTTAAAAAGGAACAACGAGAATACGTAAGGAAAACGAGCAACAGGATCTCCTTTAGCCTAACCAAAAGAATAAGATGCTTTTCGGTTAAAAAGAATCTGGGAACACTAGAGACCCTAAAAGATCGTCTTACGCAACTATCGGCCCTCCCTCCCTCCTAGCTAATATGGGCCAAACACGAACCCAACAAAGGAGAGAGAATACGAGAAGCTTCGAAATATAATTTAAACGACGAGACACTAGCCGATACGACCCAATCAGACCAAAAAAAACACCTATACAATAATCAGAAAAAAGAATAGTTAACCAGAAGGACCCATAAAAACGATAAACACGATAATGAACATTAGAATTTTTACTACTAATTTGTTTAATTTTAAATATTTAAGCAATAGTAGGCGGATAAACGGATCGGTCCAAACACGAACCCTTGGCCTAATCAGCTATTCCCAGATATCATGGACGGATTACACAACCTTAACAAATTCAGAATATTAGGTAACCGGCCACTAATTAACATTACGAGTAGGGTTGTGTTTTATTAACCTGAGATCGTTATTAATCTTCGCTAAGTAGGCCTCCCTTCACTTTGGTTACTATGGGTAAGCAATCCTGCGTTTAGCCCTAACCACCGTTACCCTGGTAACCTTAGCTGTTGTTGAGGGACTTAAGTATATATTATTATGGATTTTATAAGAATTATAACCCCTAAAACTACCCCCCCCCTTCTTTTTCCGAAAAACCATTATCCACTTTTATTATACCTAAACTCCGAATAAAAATAATAATTACTATAAGTTATTAAACCTAATTAACCGAATTAGAACACTATTATATCTACCTCTTTATTAGAATTGTTCAGGAATATATAACCCTAAACCTTCGAGGAAGACACTAAAGACGCTAACCCGGATAACTTGTTCAGCCCAGATTAAGATACAAAGGACAACAAAGGTAAGAGGATCGATAAGAACAACCCTTCCCTCACTCCGTCCAACTCTAATTAAACCTCTAGCTCGGATCCCATTATTAATTTAACGAGGATCATCCAAACTATAAGCCGTAAAGGGCCCGTTCTTAAGATGCCCGCACCAAGGACGAAAAGGGCTCCTAAGTTTACTAATAATAATATCTCTAATTTCTTAGAGAAGTTTAAAGCCTAGGTGAACTTAGTTAACTTCTCTAATTAGGACAAAATAAAGGTTTTCCCCTAATACTTAGTAAACGAGTATTAAGAAATTATTAAAGTAGAGATTAAGTTGATTTCCTAAGAGGTTACGAAAAAGTATATACTTAAGACCTACGGCCACTTAGACGAGGACTATATCCTTAGACTAAATAAGTAACTCCGTAACTTTACTAAGGGACCCCTAATTAGGAATAATAATCTCAAAGGAGTAGCAAAACTCTTTTAGAAGGTTAAAAATATTAAGGCCAAGGCTTTTCGTCGAAAAAAGGCGGTGATAAGTAACCTAGAACTAATCGAAACCATCGTACACTACTTTACAAAAACGGCGACGACCAACGCAGCCCTACAAATGAAAACGACCACGGGAGAACTATTCGATTCCGGAGACTTCAACGACTACCGGGACCGTTTACTTATTTAAATCGGCTAGGAATCCCAGTGGGGCAAGACCTTTAGTGACAGTACTTCCTCGGACAACGATCCCCAATTAGTAGCACAATAAGACTCTGGGCCTGATCGGGCTTATACTATGCTTATAAAGCGAGCTGCGTCCCCCTCTTCAACTCAGCAACATCAATTAAATAAGGACATAATCGTGATAAGCCCAGCTAAAATCGACAATCTCACCAACAAACTAAATACCCTCCAATTAACTATCCAAGCCATAGAGAACCGTTAGCAATAACCTAATTAGGCTTAGAACACCCCGTCCATATAAATCTATTACTAATTAGTATACTTAATAAACTAGAATCCCCAGGGATCACCATACCAACAAAGCCCACCTCACCAACTATATAACCCATAATCACTTAAACAATAACCCTACAATCCTACACAAAGGGGACCGTTTAACTAGAATAAACCGGGGTTTATTCCCGGACTAGTGGAACGTTATTAATATAATAAGTGCTCGGGTCAGCAATTCTAGCAATATAAGCAATTCCTAAAGGACATTCAAGTTGGTCTACTCACATTCTACGATAATAATTACTAATACGGAGACCTCCTTAACCCTCTAAAGGAAACTAATTAGGTCCCCAATTACATCGTTTCAGAAACCCAAAACAAATATCAACCTGACCAACCAACGATCCTTAGATATCTAAAAAACTAATAGTCATTCCTAAGTATCGTAACCATAATAGGGACCGTTTTAGATAACTAAGTTAACCGACCCTTCTCTTAGTTAATATAAGCACCCTAGCCGGCGCTTACTCCTAGTACCATTATATACGTATCAGCATTCCTTTTAAGGCCTAGAATAGTAATAACAATTCTAGTAATTTCCGAGGCTAAGACCTATATAACCACCAGATTAAGCAACAACGCAGCGGGGATCCTCCTACGAGGAAGCCGGGACGGCCCTAAATAAACGAGGAAAGTTATCTAAGGAGGGATTACAAAACCTATTTTTCAAAAAAATAATAATTCGTTAATCCAATCCCACGAATCAGAGATCAAAGAAGTTTTACGAAAAGGATCCGAGGTGCCTCATTCTCAGACAAAGGAGGCGACGACAACGTAATACAACGTTCTAATAATAGATCGACATAACTCTACGCCTAATCGGACCCAGGAAATAATGGACAATAACACTACAGCTACCCAGGTAGCTCTTCGAAAGTTAGGTGGTTTAGTGCAGGTGCCCAATCACATAGCCATGAAGATGTGGCCGGTATACCATTTTCACATAACCAAAAACAAGCAATAGACAAGTTGAAGGAACGAAAAATACACTACTAATGGACAGGACCCCTCCGGATTAAGTTAGTACACCTAGAAGTTGGGTTATATTAACTAGAAACGTTAGCTAGGGACGAAATAACTGTATACACTTATAGAGGTTATCACCTAAAGAGATTCGTATAAATAGATGAAGGGTTATGGGAATTGGAAGATCCGTAATAGGTAAAAATAGTACTTCGAAATGAACTCCAATAAGTCCTCCCTAATCTCATAGACGATATGAACATAGCCGACGACGACGACGATAAACCTAATCCGACCACATTAAAATTATTTACGAGATTATAAGCGGAATAAGAGAAGTGGGAAAAAGATAAGGAAGAGTTAGAAAAAAATATAAAAGTATAGGAGCAACTAGGTAAACAAATGGCAATTAACCTAAAGCCATTCACAGAAGTAGAGAAGGCGAAGTACCAGGATTTTACTAAAACAGAAACCTAATCAGAAAAGTTTAAATTAATTTTTTACTTTATTTAAAATTGTTTATTACTCAAAATATTTGAAATTTTACTGGGATTAGGGACGTATTTGGATAAGTAACCTAGGATAATAACCTGGATAACGTATTTATAACCACCCATACCCTAACATCTCCTTGTATTTGGCTGTATTTCCTCGTTATTTAGGACCTAATTAGATGCGTCTATTGTTATTAATTAGATATCTCGGTGTATTTCCCTGTATTTTACCATATTTTAATTACATCTCCCTTTATAGAACGACATAGCAGAACGTATGGACAAAACATAAACACCATAATATTACCTTTTCTCAACATTTAACATCATTTGGCGTCGTTTTCCAGGCACTTTACCCCTAATTAGATGTTTATTTAGCTTTTTCTTCATTTTATTTTTATATTTTATTAGAATTTATAAACTAAGTAAATATATATAACATCGATGTGGAAGTTGTTGTTATGTTTTTTAAGAGGGAAAACCTTCTAATAAGGGATTAGTGGGAATATTTTAGGGACAAAAGAATAATATAATACTAGCCCTTCCTTCTATTCCTTTCCTTTATTCCTCCACCTAATTAACCCGAATCCTCCCCTACCATATCCTTCTTCTTCACATATCGAGAACTGTTACCGAAGAAAATCATATCTAAAATCGATTTCGTATAGGACCGTTTATACGTCTATTTCTGAGACTTAGCAAGGGTAACGAGATCTTCCTAAAAGTAATACTTCGAGTTAATAGAGGAGATATTTTTAGGGATAGCCGATCCAATTCCACTACCCTCTATACAAAGAAAACCATTAGCAAACTGGGCACCGTACCCATACTATGCGTAAAAAGCGGGGTCGCAATAATCGTAAACAGAGCTGGTCTCATAGAATAAGTAATTAGAATAAGTGTTCTAGTATTCACCGAAAAAAAAAACGCATTCCCAGAAAAGAGCCATAACGGTGCCCTGATCAGGCCCGTAAAGCAACGTACACCAGCGCTTTTCGCAGCAACAACAAAGAACCATATTCCGACCACCAACTCCGTGGACAACGAGAACAGCCCCAACGTTTAGCCGACCACTAAACTTCTAAGTAACGAGCCTAAAGTAACCATTATAGGAACACAAAACAAAAACCCAATAATTAAAAGTACCATTCTTAGAATACTTTTTTATAATCACTAAGGGATAAGACGCGGGGAGCAAGAACTAAAACCATTAAGCCACTTTAATACGAGTATCACCATACTCGACGGCATTAGTAAACTAAACTTCGACATAAAAGCGACCAATGGGATCTTCGAGTTGGCACTAGATGAGGGAAGTGGTAATCTAATACTCTAATTAGGTTTACTAAAAGTAGGAAGTTAAGAAGGAACGATGTATAATGAGGTTTACGGGGGTGATGGTGATAAAGGAACCTTCGTCCTTCGGAGGATCACAGTTAAGTAACCAAGGAGCTTCCATAATAGGAGCCGTTCAATCACACTTATAGTTAATGTCCTTTGGAGGCATACTATTAAGTTATGGAGCACCAGATCAGGTCGAGGAGCTAAGATTAGGGACGTAGTAGTGGTTATTGTGAGGAAGAAAAAGGTGGAAGAAAAGGCGCCCTCTTATACTAGCCCTAAGGGTGGCACTAATTCACTAGAGGACCTTCCAACTTAGCTGAGGAACCGCAATAGGCATCTGATTAGATAAAAAGGGACTAACTCACTTCCTTTTAACACACTCTTTCGTCGGAAGGAAGGGCACACAAAACGACCTACCCTTCCCTTTTCGACTCACGAGACCACCTACCTTTCACCTAGAGTCGCCCTTGGCTCTGATTCAGGAATCAACTCACCCTACACCAACAAATAAATAACCCACCCCTCAACCCTTACCTCTTATCTTCCACTTCCCTACAATAAACCTAACCTAATCAGAAACAAAGTTTCCTTCTCAACCTACTTTACATAACTATTATCAACTTCTCTACTCTTTCCATCACACTACCTATACACAAGCATTATTATATTGGTCATCCCGAACCGAGTCAACTTTTGGGATAACAATTATACTAGGACCCTTCTTCACAAGTTCACAACCATAGGACTCGACCCTGCTCGACAATTTACGCCTAATCCAGCATAAAGAAGTATTACAAAACCCAAAAACTCCCGATATATATTACTAATAATACTTCGACTACTCACCGGGGTTATGGATCCTAATAAGTAACATATAAACCCCGTATACCCACAAAATACACCCATACTAGACGATAAAACACCAGTTCCGGCTTCCTTATGGTTTCCTATATAAAATTCAGAAATAATTATGATTTTATGAACATAATGGGTAGCCGGTTTCGATAACCAGGGATAATAGATGGGTTAGGCCCCGAATATGGCCGCTCGTATTCTCAAAAACTATTACAACATATAGGGGAACATTATGCAAAGGGACTAGCTTAAACACGGGGAAGTGGAAGCCGCCGCTACGATAACTCAGCGAGATCTAGAAGCCCTGGGCATCAACATCGAGACTACTACACAACCCTAGGGAGATGTGCTTTTAACCCCTCAATAACTCGGACCATACTCTAATTAACTAAAAATACACATCCACGGAACTAATCTAGTCTACTTTATCACAACCTATAGTGGAAATCACTTCACAGGTGTCTTTATTAACCAAATCTTAGGTTATACTTTTTGGTTTAATAATATATGGAGCGCAGGGCTTTTAGAATAATGGTTTTTAGTTAATATGCATAACTTAACGTCATGGTATTAAGCTATGAGTACTAGATCTGACCTAATCGGGGTCATTCGAGCAGTATTGGGCGTCGTTAATACGGTCCAGCAGCCTGATAACTATGGGTATGGTGTTTTCGTAGTAGAATGACTTCGAATTATTTTTCGAGAAAATCATAATACGCCGTAGGTGGTACATTCCTAGACCCATTACTCCGCCATTAACCACGTTAAAGTTATATACTAGAAATGGATTAGCTGGATTACCTAGGAGTTTTACAGTGTAGGGATGGATCATAGTCTTCGTAACAAACCTCGCCAGTCCATCAACAAATATACTATTACCGTTAATAAGAAACCGAAAAAGGCCTCTAAAAAACCACCTCCACCTAATTAACCTTAGAACACTAGTAATAACCCGTTATCGATCACCAGCGGTACCAATTCCAACACATCTTCAGGCCTATCTAACCCACTAAACGATTTACCCGATAAGCCCTTCTTCTCTTAATTACCATAACTAAAGGCGACCCCGACGTCCCCTTACCCATACAACTTAACCACCTTAACATAAGTAACCCAAAGACGAGCATAGGACTACGAGGTTAATCGGGAAGTCCTTATACATAGGTATAAAACTAAGTACCAAAAACAGAAGAAGGTCGTAAAGGTTAACTACGAGAAGATTACTAACTATACTAGGGAGGAGTTCATAAACAGGATCGATGACCCATACTAATTTATAGTATACTAAACAAAAGCCTAGGAGCTGTTCCTTGAACCCACTAAACCTAATTAGTGGTAAAGATATAACTAAAACAATACGGTGGTGTATTAGAATAAAGTAGTAGTAGTAGAGAAAGCGGAAAGGGAGTATTAAAAAAGGCTAGAGGAACCACCTAAAAAAGACTAGAGGTATAGTCTTCGTAACCAATACACCTAATTAGGTTTCATATATACTAGTTTCCTTTTCTTTTCTATTTAGCTTACTCGTTTATAGGATTATCTTAGTACACTAGAGCTTAGAACTAAGATAAGGGGACAATTAAAACCGGGTAGGGGAAGTGCACAGCTCATCTTCGGGATAATAGTTAGGGTACGGCGACGACGACCCCTTATAAGGAGAGATTTTCTTTTAGTATTTTAGACCTAATCAGGCCTCTACATACACACAACACACACCTCGGGGGGAGCCTCCTCAACAAGAATATTCACTTATTTTACCCATTTTTATTATTAACGTTACTATCGTGACCGTGGTGTATAATACTTTATACGGAGGTCGGTTTACCATTAAGCAACAAGGTAACCTAATCTCGGATACGCTTTTCCTGGCCTTTTAAGCTTATTCTAGACCTAATTAGGTTTAGAATACTCAATTCCCCTTAAAAGCAGCGTCCCTGAGGCTGTTCAGTACGAGTTAGTCACCTCTTCGGACCCGTGACGAGAGGTGCGCGACTTATGGTCAGTAGAGTGTGTGTGTTGTTATTCGTACAATACATGCTGTTCACTGCATCCCCCGCTCCGTTTCAATACCTATATAGTTGTTTACTTAGATGGCTTTAAGGTGTTTAATGGAGTTACTAAGTATGGATTTGTTATTTATTGAGGTAGAAGGTGTATAGCCCAGGGTTATGGCCGATTTGGTATAGTAGAAGTGTTTGATGGTGAGGTTGAAGGGGCGAGGGTAGGGCTCCGGTGGGCCCTCCTTACCTCCTAAGGCCAGCTGATATATATTTGTATTAATAATATTAGTATTATCCGGGGAATACGGGGCGAGGTTTTAGAATCCTCATAAGAAGTCTTCCTTAAAATCCATAAGGTGGTTAGGATATTTAATATATATACCCATTAAGCCCTAGGGTATTAGGGGATAAAAGGTAACAAAGAAGTAGACCGCCTAGCTAAGTAAGGTATAGTATTCCCGGTGCCCTTAGGTTAACTAATAACCCTAGTAAGGATTAAATAACTCACTAAGAAATGAATACGGGCCTAATATATACGATGGTGGTATAAGGAAGTAATAGATTGATACGCTTAACTAGGACTCGAGGCCAGTTTATCCAGCCCTCCTAAATTAGCCCTTTTACGGACTACCCTATACCACTTCTTAGTAGCCCGATCAGGTTATAGAGATTTTGAATAATATCACTAATACTTTAATTATAATAAAACCTTATTTACTTATTTTTACGGGGAAGTAAAAGATATAAACCACTTAGTTTATTACCGAAAAACCCTAATAAGGAGGTAATAATAGTTTACCCTCTACTTATCTAAGTTATTAAAACCTATAGGACCTATGGGATTACTTAAATAATACTTTAAGGGGTTAATTACTAATCCTAAAAGCTTCGAGGCCTTCTTATGTATAACAGACTTCTTTTAGAAAATTTATTTACACTACTAAGGGTTAACCTCCGGTTAGGCCTTAAAATAACCGTCCTATTCTATTAAAGGGATTAAATAAGAAGTAAAGGAATTAGAGGAATTAATGGGATCCAGGGATAAATTGAACGCATAGTAGCCAATAGGCAAGATTTGGAGGACGCGGGCAAGGGCTGTATACTATAGAGTAGGTAGTCTGAGCCTGCGGCTCTCCACGCCACATACCCCTCGGGAGGTCTGCCGTAAGGGCTACGCCCTTGCCGCCATGGCGTTAAATACAACAACAACAACAACAACATCGTCATCGATGACGATTCCGCTCCAAACATCGCTCATCTGAGAAAGCTGCGTACGGATTTTGGCCTCTGGCCAGCGACTCTCTTCTTCTACATCGGCATTGAGCACGCGATGCCACTATTCGAGAGGCTCGTCAAAGCATACCCAAATGGCGATTTTCTTTCCCCGTCAAGTGGGAGGACGGTAATGAAGCAGACCAGGAGCCCGGACGATGACAAACGTGGAGATATCGAGATCGTCAGGTGCATCCTGATGCGGAAGTCTGGCACTGGGTCTGGAGGTGTCGAATTGGTGGTCAAAATCGCGTATATTCTGTTATGTGTCTCTCCGTATTCTGGAAGCCCCCTGGGCCCGTAGGAATAGGGGTAGGGGGTGCCCCAAGGAGGCTGGGGCGTGTGCTCGGGATTATAGTTCTTCCGAGCAAGCGCCGAGCACTTAGCCGAGTACTTAATCTGATACGCCCCCTTAGGGAAGGCCTTGTAGGGGCTTTTCTTAACCTCTAATAACTATTCTGTGATATATATTTTACACTTCGTAAGGCACTTCCTTTATGTGGGGTTCTTTTTTTTTCACGGGGAGGTGCTTTATACGTACTCTGCGTTCCCCTTCCTGGGGTCTTATCTTAGCTGGGCTCTTTAACACCCTCAGCACTCTTCTAGAGTCCTCTACTACCCATACGTCTTCTTTTAATATTCTCGCAAACTATTCCACTTCGTCGGCCTTTAGGTCCCTTTTCCAATTCTATTTTAAGAGCTCCTTTTACTCCGTTATCCGTATTTACCTCTAAAACTCATAAAACTTAGGTAATACCAGGCTCTTCGTTAGGCCGTCTATTATAAGCTTTGCGGAGGGGGTGTATACTATAGAAACCCTTTTTACTATGACCTCTTGGCGTAGTTAGTGGTTATGAATATTGATGTGGTGTAGGCGTATTTAGAGTGTAATTAGGTTACTTATTATAAGGTGTACGGTTTATAAGTTGTCGTATTGGAGTTGGATTATAGGTGTATATGGCGTCTTTAGTATAGGGAAAGCTGCTTTTAGAGTCCCCGTTACTAATAGCTGGACCCGTAGTGCGGAGATAAGTCGGCTTATAAAGAGTACTTCTTTAGTGGCCTGCGATAGTGAGAATAGCTTAGCCTCTATTATAGACGTTGTTACCGTGGTCTACTTATTGGCCCTTTATACTACGAGCCCTCCGAATAATTTTATGGTGAGTACCTAAGAGCTCTTCTGATTAATTGAGTTATTAGTGAAGTTTACGTTGGATACCACCATAAGTGTGTCTTCTACGTTCCCGGGTTCGGTATCGTATTCGAAGTAGAGGTAGCGCATAGAATAAAGGTATTTGAGTACTTTATTTACTATGTATTAGTGTTTTAGTCCTGGGTTTTAGTTAAAGTGCACGAGACGGCTAATGGTGAAGGCGATGTTTAGTTAGGTTATAATTGCTGCGTATAGGATTGTCCCGACTTTACACTAAAAATGGGTAATCTCCTATGTAGAGGTGTCTCCGTTATATAAGAGAAGCTCCTTAAGTACTATCGGGGTATATACGCATACTTCTAAATTATCTTTTAGTATATTAATTATAGGGGATAAGAGCTTCTTTGTTTTTTCCGTGTAAACCGCTTAGGATAACCATATTTAGCACTTTAAGTGGTCCCATATAACTTTAATCCCAAGGAACCATTAAAAAGGCTTTCCTCCTTCTAGGTGATATCTTTTACATAGTATAATAATTTCTTCTTATGCACCTCCTTGTTATGCACATAAGAAGGCTAGTACATAGTTGTTTATATAAAAGAAAAACATAACGTCGCCCTTTATCTAACAACAATTCTCGCCTATTATATACTCGAATCCCTAATCTATGAGTCCCACCTCTAAATAGCGTTACTAGAGGAGAGGTGATCATTATAAACTATATAATACTTTTCGTAAACATAAGATCTTTCTTAATACACAATAACTAAGTAGGAGCTCCATAAAGATGGTCTCGTTTAGATCCGTGTAAATGAACATATTTACTATGTCGTATTATAATAACTCTAGATTAAAGCGCACCGCAACGGCCATTAGTATACGGAAGGACATACCTATGAGTATCGTAGTGTACATCTCTTATATATCTCTGGGTTATTGGTTACCATGGATTATAAGGTGCACCTTAAATTTAGCTAGCTGCCCGTGTTTATCCAACTTATAAGTATATACCTAGTGGTATCCTAGGACCTTTTTACTGTATACAGTGCTTTTAGTGACTTTTTCCTACGACTAGGATTATTTATGGCCTTCGAGGTGGCTCTTCTTAGTGCTTAGGAATTCACTTTTAAAGTGGTGTGTTTTTAGTTGGTTGTAAAACGTAGGTAAAGGGGGTAGATCCCTCTAAAAGGTACTACGCGGGTTTTTTACTTCTACGTATACGCGGAGCTTGGTTATCTCTAATACTTTTACTATATCCTAGTTACTGTGCACATTTTACTCCTTAAAAACTATTATATACATTTAACTCCGGTTTCTGTGGGAGCGGAGTATAGTTATTTTTAACGCTGCTACTACGGAGCTTTCCTTCTAAAGTTCACTTACCTTTTATTAACCTTTAATTTGGTCGTTTAGGAGTATTTTATGTGCACGGAGCTCTTTAGTATTTAATACTATTACCATAAAGGACTCTTCGGAACCCTGTTTTAGGGCATACGGCTGGCCAGGTATAATACGGTCCTTTCGAGGGCTATTTTAACGTTGGGGATTTCTCTTATAAAGCACTATACCCACTAGGAAAATAACTTTATACGATGTCCTAGGCATAACTCACCTCGATTTTAGTATTAAAGTAGGAATCTGATACATTTACTCTATTATATATATCTCTTTATACCCCCTTATATTAAGCTTAGTTAAAGTCGTAATGAATAAGGTCGGAGATGACACCTCCGGTGTTAAAAAGGGTGTAAACCACACTTCCGAATATTACCCTTCCGTCTACTTAGGCGCATCCACTTTAACTTCTGGGTACTCGAGCATTTCTATAGCTGCTTCTAAAGCGGGCTCATTAGGGTTAACGTATTCTATTACTTCTTCTACTTCTTCGTTAATACTCTAATTATATATTCCTATACTAGTTATTTATTAGATTAGCTCTTCTAAGTATTGTTAAATTGCTTTAAGATTTATATAATTAATCTCTTCTACTAGGCCCTTAATATTACTGTTAAAGTGACGCTTCTCATTGAATACTACATCTCGAGTAGTGAAAACTTTGTTACGTAGGGGATTCCAAATTCGAAAGGAATTACTTAATGTGTAGCCGACTAAGAATCCGATCTAAGCGTGCACTGATAACTTCTAGCGCCTATTATACTTCAACTAAGCGTTAACGGTCATAGTAAACATTTTACACCCGTATAAGCGTATATAAGAGAGGTCTAAGTGAGCATATATCCCGTTTTCTTTATACTAAAAGTATTTATAAAATAGCTTATATAATAACTTCTATCCTCTTATTACTAACGGTGTATAATTATATATATATATTACCATTTTTGTTATTTCCGGCTAAAGGACGTTCAGAAGTTTAGTGCTTAGAGCTATCGTTCTTATGCACTCTTTAATTACCGCTGCGATGCGCTCTACTCCGCTGTTCTAGGTTTATGTATTTAGAGCTAAGATCTCTAGGGTTATACCCCGCATAATAAGTATTTGAGTAACCCATAAGTGCTGCTTAAGCTTACTATTAAACTCTAGAGTTTTAATTATTATTCTATAGTGAATTTTAAGAAGTTTTAGGAGGTCTATTAAGAGCGTTAATAAGATATCTGTAGTACACCTTATAAGGTAAAAATCCTACATATAACTACTAACTCGGTTAACAATAAGTATTATGGATGTATACCCTTTGTAACCCTCTTCGTAGTCGTGGAAGTCCACTATAAGCTGGTCTTGCGAAGGGCTAGGCCTAGGTGTTTTCGACCTTAGGGTACTCTATTACTGTTTACTTTAAGCTAAGGAGCGAAAGAGAGGAAGTTCCTCGTAAGGGGGGCGGTGTAGGAATTTATACTGCTGGAGAATAAAGGGGACCTTTGGTGGGGCACCGGAGGTCACCGGAGGCCCTTTGATCGGAGGCCCCTTTGATCGGAGGGCTCTTTTATTGGATGCTAGTTAACGCTTTAGGTAAAGCTTAGGCCATCGTAGGCATTAGCCCGTAATAAATACCCCCTCCTTTCTCCCCTCCCTCCCTACTAGTATTCTGTTAGTACACCAGCGGTTATTAATTTACTACTCTCCGATGTTTTCTCGGGGTGTATACTAGGTCCCTATCCACTATATTAATTTCTTTATACCACCGTTCATACTTATCCAAAGCCTCTATCTCCAATACTACTTCTATAGGTTCCTAAGTTGGCTCCATATAACCTTACTATTTAACTAGGGCCTAGTAACGATGCCCTTTACCCACTAACTACTATTTTACTATTAATATGTTTTCCATAAGTTATTTAGGATCTCCGTTTATATTGCGAATCGGGGGTAATTATTTATTAGTTGTTTTTTATTTTAGTAACGGGTCACTAATTACCTTGTAGAGGAGGTCCACGTAGAAGTGTGGATAGATATTAGTTAATATACTTAGTTTTACTATGTAAACTGAGATTATTTATATAATTTTATATTTATAGTAAAGTTATACTAATTTCTTATTTAGCCTTAGGGATGAGTAGTTGGTGATGTTTAGTTATATTTTATTTTTAACTTTATACTACTTAGTTGGTCCCCTAGTGCAGTTCATGGAGTCTTCGTTTTGCTATTAAGTAGCTGCTATTATTATTTAAATAAACTCTGTAGCGTCCTTTATCCTCTAGATTAGTTACTTTGTTATTTCCTCTTAATTTGTTTTTAATTGGTTATCTCCTTTTACTATTAGTAAAGGGTCGATATAGTATTTATACTTTATAAAGAATGGGGATATCGTCGTAGTAGTACTTATTCAGTTTTTAAGGGCTAGTTGTACACTGGGTAATAATTCCCCCTAATTATCCTGGGTATATGTTATATATGCATAGAGAATTACTTAAATCTCCTGGTTAAGGCGTTCTATCCTTTTATTTATTTGCGGGTAGTAAGTAGTGCTTAGTAGTTGTTTTATACCAGTTAACTTATAGAATTCCTTCTAAAATCAGCTTATCTAATTTGATTTTTAGTTATTAACTATTATTTATGGTATTCCGTGGAACTTATAGTAATAGGAGAGGAACCGCTAAGCATAAGTTTTAGTATCCATAGTTTTTATTTTTTTTAATATGGAGTTCTTTAATAACCTGTCCATAATAACCCATAAGTATCGGGCCTTTTTCCTTTTTATTAAAGGAAGGTTGGTAATAAAGTCTATTAATAAGTCGTAGTAAATGCGGGTAAGCATTAGTAGGGGTTTAAGGAACCCTTTTTTAGTTTACCTTTAGATGTGTATCCCTTTATAAGTATCGTAGTTTTATGTAAACCTCTAAACTGTCTAGGACTAGCCTGGCCAGAAGAACTGTTTACTTGTTATTGCCAACGTGCTATTCTGTCCTAGGTGGCCACTAGTGTACGAATTGTGATACCTTTGTATAATCTTAGTTCGTAATTCATTTAAGTGGTCGTTATCGTTTTCCCCCCCCGGTACCCATAATCGATCTCTCCATATTAATCTTCCTAGCCCATTAAGTTTATATTTAGTGATTTAAACTTTTAGTTTAAGTTTTAGTGAGAAGCTTCTCCTCCTTTTTTTTATTATTAAATAAGTAGCTTAGTATACTCTATCGGCTTTTATAGTTTTATCCTAAAGGGCTTATAGTATAGGGTTAGTGTTAAAAATAGTGGTTTATAGTATTTCTAGTGTATTTTCGGTAATTTATCTAATTCGAGGGTCACCGGGTGGAGTATGGTTTAGTTGTATAAAGTTAGGAATTATTTGGATTACCCAGCCCTTTTCCCTCTTATCGTCCTATCCTTGGGGGACGTCCTACTCCTTTTTTGATAATGTATTAGGTATTATCGCTTTTTTTCTTAGCTAGTACTTAATCCTGAAGTTATACTAGGATAACTCTTCTGCTCAGCGGCTGTGTTTCTCGGTTAAGTATTGCTTTTTTATAAAATACTTTAGATCCTTATAATTTGTTAGGATAGTAAAGTGTTAGATACTACGGAGTTTAGTTTTTTAGGATTATAAGTAGGTGAGTATTATGAGAAGTTCCTTATTATGGATCGGGTAATTATATTCTATTAGTAAGAGTTTTTGTGAATAGAATTTAACTGGCCTCTAATAACCTTTTGGGTCCTTTTATAATAATGCATTACTTAGAGCGAAACCTAAGTAATCTATTTCGATGTGTGTTTTATTGTTTAGGTTAAATTTCCGTAGGAACGGCTTTTTTGTAAACATCCTCTTTAGTGTTTTAAATACTTTTCTTTGAGTTATTCTCTAATAGAAGACTACCCCCTTCTTTGTTAATTGGGTTAGGGGTTCTATTAGCCCACTATACCCTAGTATGAATATGCGATAATAGTTAGTGAAAGCTAAAAAGCTTCGTATACCCTTGAGGGACCTAGGGGCCAACCACTCCTTAATAGCTTTCAACTTATCGGGATCACATAATAGACCCTTTCCCGTGGTGATAATAAAGTCGACGTATTTCACCTTCTTAACGCAGAATTCGCACTTCTTCGGGTCTAAGTTCAGGCCAGCTTTAACTAGGGCCTAGAGAACCACTTATACTTTCTCCTTATAATCCCTCTTCGAGCCACTAGTATAAATAAGGACATTATCTATATAAGTTATAATAAAATCGTCTAGGAATTTCCATAGGGAAGTGTTAATGTATTATTAGAACGTTGCTGGGGCGCTGGTGAACCTAAAAGGGTAAACCACCTACTCAAATAACCCGTATCTTATTCTAAAAGCAATCTTCTCTAAGTCTCCTTCAGCGATCCGTATCTTATAAAAAATAGCCACAATATTAAGTTTTGTGAACTACTTAATAGTAGTTACTCTACTAAGAGTTTCCGATATTAGTGGGAGTGGGTAACGGTCCTTTTTTGTAATAGTATTTAGGGCTCTATAATTAACGCAGAATCTCAATTCGCCTCTTAGTTTTTTAGCGAATAATACGAGGGCACCAGCTACCGAGTAGCTAGCTCGAATAAACCCCTTATTTAGTAGGTCATTAAGTGTTTTTTTTAGTACTAGTAACTCTTCTCTTAATATAGTGTACAAAGGTCCCTAAGGGAGTTAGGGCTCCTTCCCTTCTAGCCCTATCTCTAAAAGGATTATGTGGTTTATATTTAGTTGGTGGGGGGGTACTAGGTATACTTTGGTTAGGTTAAATAAATCTCTAAACTCCTTATGCACCCATTCTGGTACTAGCCTCGAAATGTTTTCCTGTTTTTATGGTTCTAGTTTTACGAGAGCTTTCTCGATATCTTATAAGCTGGTTGCTATAATAGTAGTTGGTGGTCTTTGGTTATTTTTTTGTTTTCTTTTTTACGTTATACAGCAAATTATAGTAAACGGTACCGCTAGTAATAGTCTAGTTCGACGTATCTCTAATATGTTTTCGGGCTCTTCTTTATTAGAGAGGTATACTCTTATTCTTCTTTTCTTATGAGTAAACTAGTGGGTACTAATATTATACTTTACCTTATTTTGAATTATTTAGGGATTTCCTAAAAATATATCCGGTTTTAAATTGTCTATTATATATGCGTAAACTCATTATGTATAACCACTAATTTCTATTTGTATTACGGCTACTCCCTGGTTTCTACTTGGTGAGGGGCTACTTATTGTGTAACCTCTTATAGGGTGTTTTATTGTATTAATAAGTGGTAATCGGAGGTGTTGTGCAAAGGAACGGTTAACCATAGCATAAACTTCGCAGCCGGTGTTTACTAGGGTATTAGTTAAATGTCCTTTATTGATTCTGATTTTTATAATTATAGACTACTTGCTCTGTTACTGCTGGCTCCTTTGGTGTTTCTTTTATCCTTTCACTTGCTCCTTAGTGGACTCCGGGGCCTGACTTTGTCCCGGAGTTATTCTTTTCCTAATTTATACTTATTATTTAAGTTAGGGGTTATTGGTTAGTCTTCTTTTTTTGCATTTCCTTTTAGGCAAGTTTTAGCTATAAGGGGCTGGTTGGCCTGTTAGTGGTGTTCGGCCTTCTTTTGGTAGTTCTATGTAAGGTGTCCTTTTTTTTTATACTTAAAGTATTCGTAGCGGTCCTTATTGCGTTCCGGGTTTCTTTATTAGGAATGGTTATTATCCGTAGAGGAGCTGGAGCTTTTCTGGGGTCTAATAGTGGTTATTTTCTTAGCTCCTGTAAACTGAACTGCTCCTGTTATAATAACGTTTTTATTGTTATCCTTTGGATGAACAGTGGGGGAGTGGGTGGACCTTTGAGGGTGATTGTATTTAGAGGCCTGTTCAACCTTCTAAGTAATGTCCTGTATTCGGGTAAGCCAGCCTAAGTAGTCCTTAGGAAGCTCGACCATAAGTAACTGGTCCTTTAGTAAAGGGGTTAAGGTTACCTCTAAGAGTGATATTTGTATAATAGTAAGCCAATCACTACCACTAGCGTTGGCCATTATTTATTCAAACTTAGGTAAGAATATCGTAAAACTCTTATTCTCTCTTTAATATAGGGTCTATAACTGGGTAACGGCTTAGGACTAGGTGTTTAGATTTAAATAAGTGTAATTAAGGTAGTATATAAAGTCCTCGGGGTTTTTGGTTTTATTAGGTCCTTTAGTGGTATAAAAAGTACTAATTACTTATTGGGGACCAACTTCTAAGTATAAATTGACTAAGTACTAAAGTTTATGGTTTATAGGGTAAAAGGGGTGATCTATTAAGATCTTATTTCTTATTTGTTATGCTTAAGGAGTGTATTCCTTTTATTTACCTAAAAACTTTAGGGGGTTAAGTAAGGGTTTCCGGTGAGTCGACTCGTTAATGAGTACTAGTGGGGTATCGGTGCGGATACCACTAGGAGTGTAAAGGGTTTCGCTCCTAGGGGTCATTAACCTCTAGTTTTAATTCTTCTCTAATTTCTCACTAATCTCTATTATTTGGGCTTATAGGGATCTTAGAGTAGTGTTCAACATCTCTTCTATAATTAGCTTATTATAGAGTATCGGGGGTATAGTAGTGTTTATTAGGGCGACTAGGTTATTTCGATTATTCTTTTAGGGATTAGTGGTTAACTTATTAAAGTCCCGGGAGTGTTATTCTTCGTAGGGAGCTGTGCTTAACTTATACTCTTTTCTACTTAACTAGTGGGGAGCTGCGCTTAACCTAGTATTACGGTAAGGTTATAATCCTGAGCTTAAAGTATACGAAGGGCTAGGCTTAGGTGTTTTCGACCTTAGGGTACTTTATTACTGTTTACTTTAAACTAAGGAGTGAAAAAGAGGAAGTTCCTTATAAGGGGGGCGGTGTAGGAATTTATACTACTAGAGAATAAAGGGGACCTCTGGTGGGGCGCTGGAGGTCACCGGAGGCCCTTTGATCGGAGGCCCCTTTGACCGGAGGGCTCTTTTGTTGGATGCTGGTTAACGCCTCAGGCAAAGCTTAGGCCATCGTGGGCATCAGCCCGTAACAGGTCTCCAGGTTTCGTATGCTTAAGGGATTCTCGTGGAGTTCGCCGGATTACTTGGTAAGTTTTGCTTTTTCTGCATATATTGTAGGTTATTGTTATAATAGGCTCGCCCCCTAGGGTTAACTTAACCCCTCTTAAAGTGTTTACTAAGTACTGGATAACCTCGGGGCTTATATAACCTAGCCTTTAATACTAGAGGGCTACACTGCCCTTGATCGGTTTCCTGCGTATTGCTATTGTATATTTATATCTTCGAGGCGGTGTAAGCTCGATCTCCGGTACTTTTCGTTTAATAAGTGTGGTTATAAGCGATACTTTGATTTTCTAATAATCTAGGATTTACTGATTTGCGATTTTTGTGAGTGTACATAGAAAAGTTCCGTTTAAGTGCTGTAGGTAGTTATTACGAGGGTTTATATTCCACTAGAAACCCCTTTTACGAAGGTGAGTAAGGGAAATAAGGTTACTAGCAAAGCCTGTACAGAGTATAACATCGTATAAGTGGAGTTTCGTAGTGGCCCTTCTACGCCCCCTGACTTTAATATTAACCGTACTATACACTTTAATAGCTACTTATTGAACGCCTACCTAGAGGTAGTCTCTTATTAGTGTTCTTGTAAATATAGTAAACTATATAGGATTGTTGAAGACATGGATTGTTGAGCTTGAGTCTAGGATTACTAATTTAAAAAGTTCGTATATTTTTGGAGTAGTGTAGAATATACTTAGGACGCTTACTCTATACTATCCATATAATTAGTATTCTTCCTTAAAAGCTCTTATCACCTTTTTAATATACTCTTTTAGGTCTTTATTTTTTCTTATATACTCTTCTAAGTTTTTAAGGAGCTCCTGATTAGGGGTATACCATTTAGGATATTCTTACTTATTAACTAGTTAGTACTTAGAGAGTTAGTATAGGTGGAGGTAAATAAAGTAAAAGTGGTTATTCGCTTAATTTTTGTTACTCTTTTTCTGTAATCGGTTACGGGAAACTCCACTTCTCTTATAACCCCAGTTACCCTAAGTATTATTCCTTAGAACACTTAAATACATAGGGGAAATTACTTTAAAGCCGCCTTTATTTTGGGTTATTAATTTTATAGTTAACCTAAATACTCTGCGGTCAACTTATTTTTTCGGGTTAAGTATTGAAATAATTTAAAGGAATCTCCGGGTATCTAAAAGGACCTCTTTAATGCTCAGATTCTCGTTTTTAATACACTTATCTTTAACTACTTAGTATAAGAAAATCCACGTATCCGCATAATTATAGTTAATAACTATGGTGAATTCTGGGAACTAGATACTTAGGAACTCGGTACCGGGGACTCCTATTATTTTAATTTCGTAGATTACCTTTTCCCACTTCGTAAACCACTCCTCTAAGTCCCTTTTTATAATAAGACGCTTCCGCTTAAGCATTATTAGTGTCCACTTATATACTTTGTTTACTTCGGAGTACCTCTTTTTTATATTATTCCCTACTTATTCCTTTAGTGCATAGATCTATCGATCCAACGCATAGTCTACGGTATAATAGTGGTGTAGTAGGCTAACGTGGATTGTCTTTTGAACCCAGTCTTTAAGCACTCTAATGCCCTTAAAGAACACTTTGTGGTCTTTTACCTGTTTTATATACTCTGTTCATTACTTTTTATATAATATAAAGTTCACTATTAAGAGCTCTTTAAGGCCCTGTGTACGTAGTTCGTATTTAGCGTCGTCGCTAAGGACTTTAGTTCTGCTGGTCTTAGGGTATTCGTGGATCTCGGGGCGTATAGAACGCTCTATACGCCGCTCGAGGAGCGTTTACGAGCTCCGAAGAGCATCAGGACGTATTAGATTAATATATTTCTATAAGTTGTAGGATTTAACTTTTGATTATAATTGGTTAACCTATAAAACCTAGTTACTGCTGGTCTTTAATTAGATCTTCGAGCTTAGGGAGGCTATTTCGATGGGTGGATTTGAATTAAGCGCTTAAGAAGCGCTTTCGTGCATGTATAATTGAGTGAATAGATGGTTAGCGATGCTTATCGTAAACGTAGTACGTATTAGACTATTAATTATCGAATTAGTGGTCAAAATTGCGTATATTCTGTTATATGTTTCTCCGTATTCTGGAAGCCCCCTGGGCCCGTAGGAATAGGGGTAGGGGGTGCCCCAAGGAGGCTGGGGCGCACGCTCGGGATTATAGTTCTTCCGAGCGAGCGCCGAGCGCTCAGCCGAGCGCTCAATCTGACAGGAGGCGTTGTGTGGCTCAATCGGGTTCGTCTGGTAGTCGAAGAACGGAAGAAGAGGGCACAGAATTCACGCGAATCCGAACAACGCGCCTTCTGGGCCAAGTCAGCAATGCGACTATCCATCTCTAATGGGGGCCCGGAGACATTCCATGACACTGTTATGTGGGCACGAAGCTTCAACAAAGACCCGCTGACAATAAGGGAACTGTACGGTCGTGATACATTGGAAACAGAGGAGGCATAAGACCTTCTAGGTGCCATACCACGCTGCGACTACCCGTCTGCTGTTGCTGCTACTCTTGAGTCGGTCAAGAGAGATGACGATATTGCAAATCGGATTCTTGTCAACTTGTTTAAAACCGCAGCCATGACAGTTCGGGAGCCAGCATTTGATCGCTGCAGCTGGCTTAGTCTGCTCCGCCTCCCGAAGGTCATGTCTGACCGACGTCTGAAGAACGTAGACGTGGCCAATAGTATCATGGGGTCATCGTCCTCAGAAGTTCGGGGCCATGACATCGCCGACATCCTGTGGAAGCCATCAATGGACGCACTCATGGGAATTGAAGCACTCCTTTATACGCCCACCTCCAAAGCACTCCTCGGAACTCAATATCATGTCGAAGTCTCTGGCACTTACATCCTGTGGGGGATTTACAACGTGTCCGCATCGCTGCTAGCCGATCTGGCAAGATTTCTTCTGGAACGGATGAGAGCGCTACTCGGGCCTGAGAGATTGAAATTACAGATTGGGTGCGTTATTGATATCATCCTCCGTGTTGCGAACAGCGATCAGCCAACACTGGCCTGCCCTTTTATCCGCGATCTGACTATGGACGGAGACGACAACAGTTCCTGGTATCGACGGCTAGTCAACATTCGGTACCTTTCATCCCTCCCTCCTAAAGCGGCCAAGGAGTTTCTCTATACCATGGCCGATGCCATGAGAGACAAGATGAGAGAGCAGAATTCCTGGCCGAGAGGCCATGATGAAAATAAACCCCGAGCATCGGCAATCAAGATAACCACCATCAAGATGTTGGCCGAGGTTCTTCAGAACAACCTTTTTATCGACGCCGTGTCGTCATGCGATATCCTCGTTGGGCTTCTCGCGGAGACGCGACACATCGAGGCCAGGGTGACGATCCTCGGCAGCCTGATCAGCCTGATGGAGGTACCGCTTTGCCCACCAAAGCTGCGAGCACGCATACGCGATGCGTTGCAGACACACATTGTTCCAGCTGCCGCCCAGCTCAGCGAGCGGCGACCCCTCGCCGAAGCCGACTGGGCCGAGGCCGCTGGACAAGAGGGCGTGCTACCCGACGTAGGCGAGGAGACGCCGCTTTTGGATACGTTGCTTGCGCAAGCCGACAACAAGAAACTGAACCCGAACGACAAGGCCCGGCTTCTACAGCTTATCATTGATGCACTCGAGCAATCTGCCATCAACAATGCTCGTTGGATGGACCTGTTCCTCTCCAAGAACAATCTCACCCTTGGCGCCGACGAGCATCTCCCTCTGGCCCCCGCAAACCCCAAAATGCTTCAAGTAGTTCTCAGAGGATGGGCAAGCTACATGCCAATTTCTCTTTTTGCGATGCTGCGCGATATCGTGGTCACCAACCTCGACCCGTCCCCGGGAATAGCACGCGTCACAGCGACTGTCAAAGAAGACCTAGACGTTGTCAACTCCAACGCGGGCAAGCACTGGCTCAGGTAGTTCGACAATCCTGGGTACTCTGCGTTCTGGCTTGGCCTCTCGGAGACTTTGGTTGCACTGCAACGTCCGATGCAAGAAACGAGGCCAAAACTCGAGGACACAGAAGCGGTAACCGTCCAGGCGATGCAGAGGCTCGTACTTTCGGCTACGGAGCTGCTTGTCATGAAGGGCAATACTGACCTGTTCACTATTTTGGTCTCAAACCTGTGTCGCTGGCGCTTCGAGGGGCGGCAGCAGTGGAAGAGCTGGCGGCTCAACTGTGTTCCCTTGATACACGATATTATTGGGATGATTGACGCGATACGATTGGGCAAGAAAGGCTATGAGGTGGATGTTGCTCAGCGGCCTCGCTCGCCGCTCGTCCTGCCCAACACATTCCATCTTGGCGTCAAGATGCTACCCATTCCTTACGCCACATCCCAGCAACCAGCATCGGAAGAAGATGTCGATTTGTTCATTTCCGAGCTGTCAGGGCTTATAGATCGGCTTGCGACACGCCGTTTACCGTACCACGAGGACTTTGCACGTTTGAAGGAAGAGGTCCTTGAGTCGCCTAGAAACGCGGATTTCGCCAAGTTCGCTTTGAAATTGGCACGTTTGGCAGACGTCATCTCACTCCAAGAGCCAGCATTGGCGGATTATTTGCGGCTAGAGCTCGCCGGAGATCTTCTAATCAACGCGGGCAATCCAATGGACGAGGAAGTCGCACGAGATACGCGAAAGATGGTCTTTGAGTGGAAACTGTCGGGACACCACCGTCCAGCTGATGACACCTGTTGCCGCATATCGCCGATTAGCCCGATTAGTAAGCTAATTAGAGGTCAGGGATTGGATTTAAAATCGTAGCCACTAACACCGTGTTCGACCTCCGATTCCTAATAAGAATAACAGTAGATACGACGAATATATCGTTATTTGCTAACCTCTAATTACCAGGCCTGGTGAAGTGAATCCAACAGAAACATTGCAAGGCAGAAGGTCTAAGGGCGATAGGGTTTTCAGTTGAGGGGGAGCTGCATGGGCAGAAGAAGACTTGGGCTATACAAGGCTAGGAAAGAGGATGAATGTAAACAGGTCTGGGAAGTGACAATGAACGCGGTCTCTACGGGGGATTAATAGCTTTGACATAAAACGGAACAGGAAGAACAGACGTCCATTCTAAACTACGCCCACCTAAAGACTGATAGCGAAAGGTTGATTTCATGGTTGAAAAGGAGCATAGATGGTGGGCGAGATGTGTTTCCCTTCCTCTCACCCACCTCTTCCTCCCATGACGCCTTGGACCTGTGGTTGCTCGTCCAAATCTTCTTTTGTGCGCATGCGTCCAAGTCTCAAGGTTAGTTCCATTAGTTTCTCTTCGATATTCAGACCGCTCAGGCTTTCAACATATCGACCACCGTAGCCGCAATCTCGTCTATCCTGCGAGCCGACAAACTGACATGAGCCTCGTCCTCAAACACCCTGATTTCAGCATTGGTGATCAATTTCGCTGCCTTCTCAGCCATTCCAACAGGAACATTGACGTCCTTAGCACCGTGCCACAAAACGAGCTTCCCCTTTTGCACTGCCAAATCTCCTAGCTCGAAGCCCCAAAAGCTCCCCAACAGCCTAGCCTCCCACGCAAACCCTTGTGAGCCATCTACCAAAGCCTCACGAGTGCTCTTCACCAATAGTTTGAGAACTTTGTCGTCGTCAGCATGTATAGCTTCCCTATCCTCGGCGGGTCGAGCTTCAAAACTGTCGGACAGCAATTGCGAGTACTTCTCTGGGTGCGCAGTGTCCCGCGCCACAGTGCCCATGCTGCAGTCTGCCAACACTGATACAAGCCCTGTCATCCAAGGGGCCACGTTAAAGAGTGCCCGGTTCATAAGCATCATGCCACCCAGACCCAGGTCGGACGGGTACATGCCCGAGACAACCACGGCACCAGCCAAGCGCTGAGCCGGGATTGCATGGAGGCAGGCGAGGACGTAAGGCCCGCCGCCCGAGATGCCAGCGAGCGCGAAACGGTCGATCCCCAGGTGGTCTGCGAGACACAGAACGTCGGTAGCAAAGGAGAGAATGGTGCGGTTGGGTTGGAAGGTTGAGCCGCCATAGCCTGGGCGGCTTATGGCCACGACGCAGATGCCGTGTTTGGAGGCGGCATCGTGGACCGGCTGACCTTCGTGGTGCGAGCCTGGTGTCCCATGGAAGTAGAAGACGGTCGGTTGATCGGGTTGACGAGTGACGCCAAATGTGGTGTAGCATAGGGCAAGACCATCCGGGAGGGTAAGAGATTGAGTTTCCGACATGATGAGGGAAGATGATTGTTTTTCAGCTGGTCGAAATCGAAGATGGCAGGTTGGACGCCAGGTAAGATTGACAAAAGGGATAAGCTGAGGGATATGGGTGAGTCTCACGTGAACCTTGGCGAAAGCTTTCTCGGACCAATGATTCGTCCAACGGAAACCAGGTGCGCCGCTTTGCAAGACCAAAGTTCTTTTACTAGGTAGGCAAATATGTACTTGATGTCTTGGCATGTCCTATGCAAAGAAGTCAGTTGCTATTACTTATGGACGAAGTCTGTATGCTGCGTATCCCAAAAGAGATCCATCTCTTCACCCAATATATAAGACCCAGTAGATAGCGTTCAATAAAAGAGAGCATTTTTTGGCCAAATGCTCGAAAGACAAATAATCGAAAGGATTATTACTTATGGACAGTGATGACGCCATCGAAGTAAACTAAACTCAGCGCATTCTAAACGAACTTGGACGTCATCTTCTTGCCGACTCAAGGAGAGGGAGTGTGCCGAGGAGACTGCAGACAGGATGGCCAACGGAGTCTTTGAGACCGAACCCGGGAGCACCCGCTGAGCTATGGCAAACAATCCCATGTCATTTTCGGGCGATGGGCGTAGGCGGCCAAGCGAGGACTGAAGAGTTCATCTTATCTTTGGTTCTGCAACTCTATTCTAACAGCATCGGCCTTGACTGCATCAAGCCCGAATGTCATGGCATCATGATCCAACATTATTCGCCTCATGTCTTAGAGTTTAGGTGATTAGTGTATTATGTCATTGTTTTGTTAGTAGCGATAAGGTGAAGAAGAACCCTGGCTGACAACACGTGAGATAGGTGAGGTGCGCAGTGGAAGCTTAAGCCAGGATGAAGTTTGATAAGAATTGATGTCTGGCAACCCCGCGTTTATCAAGGCTGCACGCCTCAGAAGATGCAGCTGTGGAATAGGATGATTCTGCGCGTGTTGAGGCCATATTTTGCTGTTTTCATTCGCCCTTCCGTCAAATGCCGGCCGCCCCCACACCGACCAGCGCCCCTCTTGACCCGAGCTGCAGGAGTTCGAGATCGGAGAAAACACTCAGTCAGCCCCACGCTGCGTCTGCTGCGTCCCGAGTCCACTAGCGCTCGAGTCGTACGTGTCCAGGGTCCAGAGTCGCGCGCACCGTCACGAGACCGGGACGCGTTTTGATTCCATGGACACACGAAGCGCCCTTCCCCTTCGTTTCCGTGGATAGATGAGCCACGTTTGTCAGTTGACTGTCATGCCCGAGTTGCAAATTCGCGAGAGTCCACCCCGGAGCAAGACCAGCCTGGGAGAAAGGCCTGGCTGGCGGCGAGGCCGTCCAATGGAGACATTTCAGCAACGTAATGGACCCCCCCCCCCCCCCCCCACTAGGACCGCCTGGACGTAAAAGTTTTGAAGGCACAGCGGTACGTAGTGCGTAGTGCGTAGTGCGTAGTACGTAGTGTACCTGTAGTACGGTACCTGGTGCAGTACGTACTCTGTACCTGGCGGCGAACGCCTCGCCGGAGGTCGGCTGGGTAGCGGCGGTTTTTGCTCGGCTTTGACCAGAGGGAAAAAAAATTCTTGCATGCATCTGAATCTCACTGGAGCCGCAATGGTCTCCATCTTTTACCTAAAAGCCCCTCGCCTGTGCTTCTGAAGAGGGAAAGGCGCCAAGAGGAACCGCCGAACGGGTCTGCTAGCGCGGCTCAAACATGCCATGCAAAGCTTCTTTTACCACATCGAAACATGGTGATGGCGCCCTTTCGGACCCTCTCCGCAATGGTCCCCCCAGAGAGACTGCCCGAGGAACGCCCATTCACCACGTCCCCAATTTGCCCTCGACCTCGCCATGACACGATTCCATTAGATCTATCAACTCAAAATGCCTTTCCCCGTGCTGTCGGGGCTATTGCGTATCTCTCTTATCTCTACGTGCCCATGGGGGCGAGATCGTTCTGTGGAGGGAGGCCCAACTTATACCGACCACCCGACTGACGACAACCTGCCATCAAGGACCACTCACTCCAGTCCGCACTTGGCCATGTGGACCCCAAATCCCTCTGACTCGTACTGAGTGAGCATCATCTTTTAAAGGTTGGCACATCTAAAACATTTCGTGTCGTTTTTGCCTCCTCGAGTCCTGCCTCCTCCACCCGTCTCGTCCACTCCGGCCTCTCCTCCTTCTTTCTCCTGAACTATCTCACGTCCACCACCAACTCTAACCTTGGTTGCTGCTGAAACGGCGAGCTTCTCACAATGACGGACGACATCTCCAACACGGCCAGCTCCGCTTCTGCCAAGGGCCACAAGGCCAAGGACAACTCGGACGCCGAGATGGTCCAGGCCCCCAACCCATACGACACCACCATGCTCGGCGAAACGAGCGACGAGCTCAACGACGCCCGCCTCAAGCAGATTGCCGCCGAGGGCAGCGCCCACTTCCACCGTCTTGGCTGGAAGCGCCTGGCCATCGTCACCATCGTCGAGGCTGTCGCACTCGGCGCCCTCAGTTTGCCATCGGCCTATCACACTCTCGGAATGTTCCCTGGCGTTTTCTTGACCATCACCCTCGGCATCATCTCCATTTTCACCAGCTACCTTGTCGGTCAGGTCAAGCTAGCCCACCCTTATGTCGCCAACTACGCGGATGCCGGAAGACTCCTGTTCGGCCGCTTCGGCCGTATCGGATACGAGATTTTCGGAGCCGCCCTCGTCCTCGAGCTCGTCATGGTCGTTGGTTCGCATGCGCTGACTGGAAGTATCGCCTTGGTCGATATTAACGGCGGCAACGTTTGCTCCATCGTCTTCTCCGCCGTGTCGGCTATCATCTTGCTCATTCTCGCCATCCCCCCATCCTTCACCGAGGTCGCGATTCTTGGATATATCGATTTCGTCTCTATTCTCGCCGCTATCGGAATCACCGTCATCGCCACCGGTATTCAGGCCAACAAGGGCCCCGGGGGGCTCTCTGGTGTCGAATGGTCTGCGTGGCCCAAGGAAGGTGTGACCTTCTCTGAAGCCTTCGTCGCTGTCAGCAACATCATCTTTGCCTTCAGCTTCGCCATTGGACAGTTCTCTTTTATGGACGAGATGCATACGCCTGCCGATTACATGAAGTCCATCTGGGCTTCTGGATTTATCCAAATTTCAATCTACACGCTTACTGGCGCTCTCTGCTACGCCTTCATCGGACCCTCGGTCCAATCTCCGGCCCTGCTTTCCGCTGGACCTCTTATTTCGAAAATCGCTTTCGGAGTTGCTATCCCTGTTATTTTCATCTCTGGCTCGATTAACTCGACTGTTGCCCTCCGATATATCCACGGACGCATGTTCAAGAACTCCCACCTCCGATACATCAACACCACCATGGGCTGGGCCAGCTGGATCACTCTTGTCACCATCTTCACCATCATTGCGTGGGTGATCGCCGAGGCTATTCCCATCTTTTCCGATCTTCTCTCGCTAGCATCCGCTCTGTTTGTTTCCGGCTTCTCGTTTTATATCCCGGCTGTTATGTGGTTTGCCCTGCTTTGCAAGGGCAAATGGTACTCCCGCGAGAACATTCTTATCAGTGTTGGAAGCATCATCGCCTTTATCATCGGTGCTGTTACGCTGGTTGCCGGCACCTACTCTACTATCCTGGACATTGTAAGTCAACTCGCACATTCTTTCGGTTTCCTTCATGAACTAATAATGTACCACAGATTGAAGAGACATCGACGGGCTCCGCTCACAAGCCTTTTGCCTGCAGGTCAGCCTAAGCCGTAAGAGGGTATCGTGCATAATAATAATTAGTTTTAAGAAGCCCAAGATGGCCTCAATAGAAGATACCCGTGGCTACCTACAAAGCCATGATTCACATTTATATCGCGATGTAATAAACAGTACGAGGTGCTTGCACATGTCAACTGCTCATTCAAGTAACAAGTACGGCCTCAATGACCCAGGGGCTTGCATGTATTCAAATTGGGAATGGGAAGAATTGCTCATGTGAGATGTAGAACATCCAATCACATCAAACGTGAAGTTGACAAGCTTTAGAGCGACTGAGGTAGTTTAACACGGAAGTAAGCTGACCAATGGAAAGGTCGCTCTCTGAGACGGCCAAATTATACGTTCTGCTCTAGGATATTGGTGGTAGCCGTCTTCCATGTCTGGCACTGACTGAAGGGTTGAAAGCCCCGGCGAATCTCTCTCTCCTGGACACTTGAGCGTCTAGTGTATTTGGAACTCGCAGTCGTTGATTTTCCCTGCCCAGCTTAGACCTATCCTAGGGCGTCCATACCAACCTCGCTGCAGGTGGTTGGCCAAGTGGTGATGATTGTGTCTATGGTACAGAAATCGACGTTGCGAGCAATGTTTAGAGCGAACTATATAGAAACAAGAACTTGGGGAGCCGAGGCCCACCCTCATCTCACCTAAACGCCATCCGACTTTGATCAGAAATCCATCCATCACAACGTCCCGGATTGCAATTGATCAGATAAAGTTTAGACTAAGCCCTAAATTTGACTGGAAGGCTTAGGGTTAAGGTTCTTTGTCGTATTGGGGCCTCGTAGTCGTAGTAGACATTTACACTGGCGCTTGTTCATTTGTCCACCTCCACAGGCTAGGTGCCCTCTGGCCCTTTTTCGATAACCACCACCAAGCTAGCCACTTCAAGCTAGCGCCAAGAACCCTCCAGGTCTCAGTTGGCCCCACTTTCACGTTCCTCCAAGCGCTCAACCTCGGTTGTCGGCGGCAGCCTCCTTTCTAGACTTCAAAGAGGCGCCAGCAATTAGCACAGCCGCCAGTCCTTCGGTTGGAGCAGCATGATTCCCGATGATTACTGATCGCCCAAACGATTAAGAGCTGCGCTGTCCCTCTTAGCAGGGTCTCCCCAATCAATCACCGCAAAGTATCGCCAGAACATTGAAACTCAACCCCACAATGGCCAACACGCTGCAGGAGCAAGTCGCGGTGGACGACGTGGGCTCCGATCAATTCGTCAGTTGCGTGAACCCTGGCCGCATGGGAAACGCACAGAACATCGCCTACGGAGGCTGCACCATTGGCATCGGCATCCAAGCAGCCTGTCACACCGTATCCCCAGAGTACCTTCTCTACACAGTCGCCGGCAACTACTTGGGCCCAGCCTTGACCGATCGGAAGCTCAAGTGCTCCGTCCGCAGAGTCCGCGACACCAGGACCTTTGCCACCAGACTCGTGGAGATCAGTCAAGATCAAGATAATGGGCAGCCACGATTATGCATGATTATGCTGGCTGACTTTCAGGTCAAAGAGAAGGCTTCGATGCTGGTGTACTCGGCGCCACCGTCGAGGTCCTACTCTCCACCGGATAAGTGCCTGGGTATGAAAGACAATACGGAGCAGCTTGTTCAAAAATGCCTTGTTACAGAGAAACTCGGCAAGCTGTATCTTGCCACCTTTGGCCTCAACAACCGCTTCTTCGAGACCCGCTTGACCCCCGAAGGTGTCTCGACAAACAACCTATACGGCATAGCAAAGAAAGCCAAGACTCCCCAGGATGAACTGCCTCTTACTTCGAAAACATCCGCTGATTGGTTCCGCATCCGACACCCGGTGAATCGACTTCAAGACCAATTTGCCGGGCTCGGCTTTGTTCTGGACGGGGCGTTGGCTTTCATGCCGCTCACGCACAACCACATGTTTCTTGACGACGCCGCGGCGTGTTCCAGCCTCGATTTCGCGCTGAGGTTTTTTACGGGGGATCTGGACCTAGACAAGTGGCATCTGAGGGAGTGGAAGACGATCGCAGGAAACGACGGCCGGACTTACACCGAGGTTCGTCTTTGGGACCAAGAGGGAAACATGGTTGCCGACATGACGCAGCAGTCTATCATGCGACCACCGAAGGACGCACCTCGAGCGGCCCTTTGAATGGTTTTTTTGAGCCATTGCCATTCAACACTAGGGGTTTCCGACTCGTAACTTGTCGTAGACAGATTTTCTTGTAGATGAAATAGATTCAGAATATCTCGAAGTAGACTGACGTTTTGTAGAGGTTTCGCGGCGCCTCATTGGAATATAGGATACCTTAAGGCTTTTCAAGTAGAATATGATGCTGTAAAGGCTCTGCTGCAGTCGCTTTTGTGGGTTCTCGAGTCTTACACTGTCTCCGGTTACTTCCGAAACCCCTTTCCTGTGTCAATCTTTCCACGCTCGCTTGGCTCACGACTTCGAGCATCAGTCTATCAAAACCAGATGTCTTCTAAGAGACCTCGTAATATGACAAGGAAAGCCCAAAGATTAGCTCCAAGAAACGTAGCACCGACATCCTGCTTTCCGTCCACGGTGCCACGTCGAACAATGCCAACTTCAATACAGAGATACATTGAATGAATAAATCTCCTTTGATGACTAGATAAACAACAGGGCCTCAGGTTGATTCTGTCAATGTAATATGAATGTGAGTCTTCGTCATTTTCTCCACAACGGCGAATGTATTGTTTCCAGGGCTGCATAGAAACCGTCATTCGTCGTACGATATGGCTGTCGAAGCAAGAAATATTATTAATACAAGTTCCACGCATACCTGAGACAATTTTCCTTCTATGAGAGCGTCGGCAGCGACCGATGGGAGACAAGAAGTGTCGCCCTGCAAGTTGCCACACCGTCGGCACTGGGCCGAGCTCATGCAGTTGTTCCGACTAACCATTTGGCGAAACAGGAGAGGAAAGGGGCCAAGCGGGTAAGCTCATACAAATTCGTGGGCTAACCAACTACACGAACCTTCGCGGAGTGGAATGACTCGTGAATCACTATGAACTTGTTCCCATCGGTAAGAGCCGATGACAGGTGGCGCCGTACTATGCCATCGGCGCAACCCCGAAAATCCATTCTGGGCTGTGTCTTTGGAGAGCCAAGATCGAGTGCGGGGTAGTCTGGATCCGCAAGTCCGGGGAAATTGGGGTAAACTGACAGGACCGCGAGTGCTTCAAACTGGTTATTATAATAGACTCATCCCGACTGGCTCGTTGGGTTGGCCTCCTCCTCAAGACATGAGGCACTACTGGTAACTCTGTTCAGGTCCCTCGACATGGACGCTCTCAAAAGATCATCCCTCGCGAAATATGTCAGCGGCGTGAAGTCGCTACCTAGCGAAATATTCAACTGGCACTTATTCGTTACGGTCGCCGCGTTTGCCCTCTCGGGTTGTCCGAAAGGTGGTGCCGATAATCTCAGCAACTGGCTTCAAGGAACTAACATATGTCGTTACAGGATGGGATGAAGGAGCAGCGGCTTCTATCACAGAGCTCAAATCATTTCGGCATGCGTACCACCTCGACGACCCCGATAGCGAAACGACGATTTCCAACCTTGTTTCATTCGTCAACATTGGTGCAGGAGTTGGAGCGTTCCTCTCCTTTTTCCTCAACGACAAGATCGGACGCACCTGGTCCATGCGACTTTACCAAGCCATATACGCCGCCGGTTCTCTGGTGTCATGCTTTTCCTACGGGAATCATGCCGTTCTATATGTTGGCCGCATTGTTGCAGGGCTGGGTATCGGGGCTTGTACGGTCGTCGGGCCTATGGCCATTGCAGAAATGGCCCCGAAAAGCATCCGCGGCCTGATGACATTGTGGTTCAACGTCTGCATGCTGGGAGGCCAGGCACTCGGAATCTTCACTGTCTTTGGCTGCAACGCGAACATCTCATCGGACCGCAGTCTGCAGTACCAAATCCCATGGTTTGTCCGAACCTTCGTCCCAGCCATCGCATTCGGCCTGTCCTTTTTCTCAGTCGAATCACCACGATTGCTCGCTATTCAAGGCAAATAAAAAGAGGCCCTGGAAGCCCTTATCACGCTTCGGGGGTTGCCTGCTGACCATCCATACCTGGAGGAGGAGTACGCCTCTATCGAAGCCCACCTGGACGACGAGAACCAACAATCTGGGGATCAGGGCTACTGGTCCATCATGAAGGAGACTTTCGTTGTTCGATCGAATTTTCGCCGGGTACAGCTGACTATTGTTGCTTACATCCTGGCTCAATTCAGCGGTGCCAATTCTGTGACCAACTTTCTACCTCGGTTAGTGCAGTTACCACTGGTTGTCTCTGGAGTCATTGCGTCTAGGACTGACCAAATATTTCAAGAATTTTCGGCTACATCGGCGTTCAGGGTGCTGGTATCAAAGTCTACTCTTCTGGCTTATACGCCGTTGCCAAGATGATCTGCTGCATGGTGGCCTCACTTGTCTTTGTTGATGTCCTCGGTAGACGCAAGTCTCTCATGATTGGCATCACAATTCAGGCTGCCTGTCACGCCTAACTCAGCGGCTACCTCAAATACTGCACGAAGGATCCAGACTCTGTACCTGAAGGGGCTTCGGATGCTGCCATTGGAATCATTTACATTCACGCTCTTGGGTGGGCTGTTGGTCTTTGTGAGTTACCCTATGCTTCGATCCTGGACGCTTCTGCCCGTTGTAGTGACCGGGAATGATAAGGCCATAAGACTCACAAGTACTAACATCATCAAAGACACGCTGCCCTATCTGTTTGGAGCCGAACTGTGGCCTAATCGCATTCGATCGTTTGGTGGCGCACTCTCGCAAGGCTTTCACTGGTTATTCTACTTCGCCATCACCAAGGCAACCCCCAGCATCCTCAGTAGCATGGATGTTTGGGGCGCATTCTTGTTTTTCGTTGGCTGGTGCATCATAGCCTTCGTCTACACACTATTTTTCATCCCCGAGACTAGTGGTCTCAGTTTGGATGAGATGAACGCGATTTTCGAACGCCCTATGTATAAGATGCGTCAGGCCGCTACACGAAAGGGCGAGGAGGAGGTCATCGGTACACGTCGGATATCGACTGAGAAGATGGAAGCCTCCCATATCGAGAGGGACTGAATCTGACAAGCCCAGTCGCATTTGTGGCTTGTTGATGTATAATGCACTACAAAACATGACAAAACCAGTCCATCCGCGAATGCAGTGCCTCAATAGGAAAGGCACGGTGATAAAATGCCAGTGTTTGATGGGCGAAGCAACGTTTCGAGTTGGTGTGAAGTCAGGACTTTGCGAGAAATGCCGTCTAGAAACGCTGTATGAAAGAATCTTTTATGGGCTGACGACCCTTTCGGGGATATTGGGGCCCTTAGAAGTAGGCCGTGTTCCGAGGAGTTTGGTATTTGCCTCCCTTACTAACGAGGCTTACGGTTGTTTGGGGGTATCAATAGTTTATTGTGTCTTAATCCTCATCAATGCTCTCGAAAACATGGGATCTTACTCCCTATGGGTTGCGCTTCTCCATCATACAGTCAATCCCAAACCCTCGCAAGTCGTGATGATACCTTCACTGCCACCAGGTTCGGCGCAGACCTGGAGGTTGAAGATGCACTTGGTCGACGAATCGACAGGCAGCGTGTTACCAAAGGGATACTCCAGCTGCTTCCCACCAGCAGCGTCGAAGCAATCGGCCACGTCCTTGGTGACCTGCTCCTTGGTCATGCCATACTTCTCCGCCAGGATTTTCATCATGTCCTTGCGGCCTGCGGCGTTCTTGTGATCAGACCGCTGGATGAGGATGTACTGACGCCACATCCCGTCCGGGTCCTGCGCGGGAAGCTCAGCCTTGGTGTACTCGCGGCAGGTCTCCTGGTCGGCGGAGAACGGTCGCGAGCGCCAGATGAAGACACGCTGGGCCTGCAGGGCGAGGCCGATGGTGTAGAGTTCCATGCTGCGCGTAAGCTCCTTCTGCATGTCGGCCTGCGTGACGTTGCGGCTGGAGCCGAGGAACCGACCATCGCGGATGACCTCGAAGATGCCCTCCGTCACATTGACCTGAGCGTCGATGGTGGTCTGGAAGCTTTTGGAGAGGGCGCCCTGCCAGTCCTGCACAGCCTTGCCCAGGGACGTAGCGACGTCGCTCCAGGCAAGGAATAGGTTTGTGGGCTCGGGCGGGACAAGGTTGGTGGAGATGAAGCTCGAGGTGCCCGAAATGACGCTGGCTGCGGTGCTAAGGGGGCCCGTGAGGGGATGATGGAGAGGGCGCCGGCGAAGACGCGGGTCATGGTCTTGAGGTCTGTGACATCGTCCTTGGGGTCCGGGTAGAAGTCCTTGACGATGCCGGGGAGTGTGAGACCGATGATACTTGAGGCGAAGGTGATGGCGGTGTTGAGGGAGTTCATGTAGCTGTTCCAGTTCTGGACGGCGACAAGGGCGTACCAGCCCGGTAGCTTAACGGGGGAACAGGGTTGTCCGGCGTTGCAAAAGCTATCGAGACCGCTGGAAATGATGTTAGTGGTTAAGTTAACTTGACTTGATGTGGGGTTTCCCTTGGGCTCACCAGAAGAAGTTGGGGGCGCCGAATGAATTGGCAAAGTTTTGGACGGCATTGGTCTCCACCTTGCTGACGTTGTAAGTCGTCCACTGGGCAAGGTAGTCTTCGATTCCGAGCTTCTTCCAAGTGTCTTTTGTCAGCGGCTCAGTTTTGCAAGAGTCGTCGCCGGAGGCTTGAGGAACGGGTGAGGCGAGAGCCCCCGAGCAGGCAAAAGCCAACAAAAGTTGCTGTGCTCTCATTATGATAGAGCAAAGTTCTACTTGCAGGCACTGAACGTGGGAACTAATAAGTAAAGAGTGACAAGGGGAAAACGACTGAGCCCCGTTGAAAGGAAAGGAAAGAGTGTGATGAGCAAGAAGCCTGATGACCTATTCTTCCCTTCTGTTCGCAGATGATAGGACTCGAATTTTATAACAGCATCTGTTGACTCCCCGTTGACCGAAAGCGAGGACCACCCGCTCCTGAACCCACAAGTTCGACTCTGGAGATGTGCGCATGAACTGAGAGGTTGGGGTCGAAAATTCCCCACGTGGTGTCCGACTCATGCCCCCCCCCCAGTGAGAACCCACCAACCTGGGACGACCACTGAAGGTTATAACGCGAGATCTATTAAGCGTTCGCAATTTAGGGGACACCGTAGAAGGTACCAGCTGAAACGCAGAGTAGCGTTAAGCCTGGCTGTGTACATGCCTTAACAGCGTCGACACTAGCTCTACCGGTGGACCTAAATAAAGTCCGTCCATGCGGTTGGGCTCCCTACAGGGCAGATGCGGAGTAGCATACCGCCGCGACCCAGTTCTTGCCATGAACGCAGCCCTGCAGAACGGTAAATTGTCGTCTGATCCAAAGATAGTACGGGGTTTGGCTTTGATTAAGGCTGGAATGCTCAGAAGCGTCGAGCGATCTCGTACCCCCTCGTATAACTCCTGCACGGCGTCTGACAAATTTCCCTGCCGGTCCTGCCGGCGACGCTTATCGACAAAGCTGTCAGTTCGCAAGACCCTTGAATATACCGTTTGTAGCCCGAGATGTTTTCTCGATGGGACAGCTCTAAGTGTTGGTTGGGCCTGGTCATTCTAATCTGAAAAAGTGCGACAGGATCAGCAAACATGGAAAACAGCCTGCAGACAGCCGTGCTATTGATGAGGCTTCATAACCAAACACTAAGTTAAACAAAACATTCGCAGTGCTCGGGTGGCCTCATCCCATCATTCGAGTTGGCGCTCGAGAAAAATCTACAAGCCGTCACACACACTACACGCGGGCGCGATGCTCAGAGGGGCATCCCTGCACGTCAAGTAAAAGCCCCTGGCGGCTGTGCAAACCCCTCCGCCCCCATCCCGTCGGCTCGTAGGGGCTCTGTTGGAAGATACTACGGTAAAGTTGAGACTGCTGGGCAGATCCCAGCCGCCTGCTGGCAAAAGTCCGTGAGACGAAGGGGTCTGGACAGTCCGAGAAGCCGGTGACGACGTAGGACCCGAATGTTCTCTACACGGGCGACTACTCATGGTTTCCCAATGGTCTCCACTTGCTCTGCCGGTGAATCTGCATACCAGCTTTAGATTCGAGTCTAATAATATACCAACATCCCAAGCTGATAACGGGCACATCTTTGCCAGACCTCTCATAAGGACGAGTTGCCTGAGATGAGTCTCGCAGAAGCAGCTGGTTGCAGATTCTCTAGTCTCCCTCGGAATACTTGGAGAGTGCTGCTAAATATGTATTTTACGTCACTTCCAGAACCTTAGGACGGGTTGCAGGGCTCGTTTCGTGGGATCTTTGGACGGGGCCGCGGGAAGCGCGGGTCGCGCAACTGGTTGGCACCGACCTGCCGGCCCCACACATCGGACCGGTGCCGGAAGACTGGTCTCCTTGCCTCACCGTGACTCGATCCTATGGAGACCGGCAGGGCTGTCAGGGGTACTGATGATAAGATACTTCAACAAAACAGTATCTGTCATAATTCTAGTCCTCAAGTGGGACGTTCCCTCGAGCCATCGACATCCTTGAGCGAAAAGTGCTGGCCTTGCTCCGTCAGGCGCCACCGTTGGGTGTAGGAAAGAAATCACCGATATTTAAGCAAGCTTCTTGGACGCTCAATAGATGGATGCATAGGAGTTTCACGCAAAAGTCGCTTTCGATGGTTCGTCAATCCAAATCAATAGTATTCAAGTCTCATATGTCCCGTCATCCGGCTCAGATGCTTCATCAATGCATGCCTTTTGTTGTCATCAAGCCCGTGGATTATGCCCTTTTCACTGCCACTTCCATATACTAAACTCCATTTTTGATCCATAAACCATTGGGAAATCATTCCCATTAAGACATTACACACTAATAGGGATCCGCGTCTCATCGACATGAGGGCATATCAGAAGAGAAGAAAATGTCATAAAGACAGATAAAGAAATGATTCATTAGTGCCGGTCACTGGGCAGACGCACTCAGTTGGACTTGCCGCAGGTTCCGAAGCCAGCCTGGCATCCGGTTCCGCAGTGATCCGTAGTCGCACCGCACCAGCCGTACTGGCTGCAGCAGGTGGCGCCGGGCTCGTTGATGCAGGTGGTGGAGCCGAAGTTGGGTCCGCAGCGGCCGTCTTTGCTGGGGGTGAGGCTGCCGGTCGGGGTGGCAACGACGGAAGTTCTGGTGGCGGTGGCGGTGGCGGTGGCGGTGGCGCGGGAGGAAGAGCTGGAGCCGGAGCTCGGCGGAACGTCGCCAACGGAGCGGTACCAGTTCTCCTTGGGGTCGTTGAGACAGTCACCGACGGTGACGGAGCGGAAGCCGTTCCGGAAGAGGGACTCGAGCATGTGGTCCGTCAGGTTGTAGACGGTCTGGTAGACCGGGTCATGCTCAATCTGAAGCCACTTTGTGTTTTGGGGATCCGTGCCCTCGACCTTGCTGTCCCAGATATCCTTGGAGGTCTCGATGAGCTGAGGGCTGTCGTGGAGATAGCCCTCGGTGTCTAGGTTGAAGTAGGTGATGTGGTAGCCAAGTTCATTGAGATAGCCCTCGCAGGTTGCATCACAGGCCGAGTAAGGAGGTCTAAGGCTGTCAGCAGCATGCTCACTCAATGTATCTCCAGCAGGGATCATACCTCATGTAGGTAGGGAAGTAACCCAAAAGGTCGGCGAAAGCGATCTCGTTGTAGATCATTTGGTTGCGGAACTTCTCTTCGCTCACTAGAGTGAGACGCTGATGCGACCATGTGTGGCTGGCGATCTGGTGGCCCTCGGCGACCATGCGCTGTTGCAAGTTAGTCGCTAATTGAAATTACTCCTAAACTAAGCACGAAACGTACCTTGATCAGAGCAGGCCAGTTGGTGGACGGGTCGTTGATCTTGCCCTTGCCCAAGTTGTTTCCAGTGATGAAGAAAGTAGCCTTGGCATCGTAGGCCTGCAGAGAGGTCAGCTTGGCTCACTACATTGAGACATGACAGGGACGCACCTTGAGCTTGTTCAGCAGATCCTCGGTGTAGATGTAAGGGCCATCGTCGAATGTAAGGGCGATATCTCCGTACCGCTCGCAGTGGTAGATGGCCTGGCCGTAAGGGACAGAACCAAGCTTTGGGCGGGCGATGTTGGTCGTATCCGGCCCGTCTGGGCGGATGTTTGCATCGCATGCCGGGCCGTACTCAATCTGGCACGACGGCGCCGAACAGTAAAGGTATCCCTGGCCACACCATCTGTCGCGCGTTTAGCATCCCGAGTCTTAGACACCTCTCGGCCGGGGAAAGACACGACTTACCCTGCGCTGGAGCAGCAATATCCGGGGTCGCAGACTTGGTTGTTCTGTTCTGGACCGCAGCGGCCGACGGACTGGCGCTTCTCCAGCTCCGAAGCCTCGCGCACCGGCTCACTGTGGGCAGCGCGACGCTGGATCTGGCGGCGGGTGGCGGTGAAGTCCTGCATGGCGCGTCTCCCAGCCATGATGTTGGGGAGAGGCAGCTCATCGCCGCCGTGGCCGCCGTGAGCGGCGGCCAAGCCGAAGCCGGCCGCAAGAGCGAGAGTGGTGAAGTGCATGGTGGTGGAGGCGTGTAAAACAAAGACCAAAAGGATACACAATGGGGGTGGAATTTGCAGTAGCGAATGGTTGTCCCGTAGGCAAAGCAAACGCTTAACGAATGGAATATGGCGAGGCAGGTTTCAATGAAGAACAGAGCCAAGCCAAGCGGGACAATATACACGAAGGCAGCAGAGTGATACCGACTACACTGCTCCTGGCGACTACTTACACCATGAACCGGAAGAATAGGAAAGCGGACCAGACGGCACGGGGCCGGGAATTGTGTGTTATATAACGGAGAATCACAGTTATCTGATCGGGTAAGTGAATTGTCTTGGGTCTTCTCGGTAGGCAGGCTACGGGCTGAAAAATGCGACCCTGACCAGGCGAGCAGCGGCGATCGGCTGCATAATGCTTGGCTAGAAGAGCCACTCCAGCTCGTAGGGGAGCATAATCAAAACAGGCGAGCTCTGAGACCGAGACGCAGAAGAACACGGTACTAGACTTGGACGGATTTTCTGCGCGTGGTGCGTGTTGCGTTGCTAGTACGGAGTACCGCACCGGCGCGTGGAGCGAGGAGCTGTCGAGGAGCAAGGGTGGCTTCAGGGCGGTGGAGGCCCCCCGTCGGTCGGGGCCTCTGCCGAGAAGCACCTCTGCTATTTTAGTCATCTTTTTGGACTAATACGAGGGAGGAGGCAGACGAGGATTCTGGGCAAAAGAAACGAAGGTGCAACGCGCAAAGGAAATATGGGGAGGGTTCTAGCGCACATGGCTTAAGCCAGTTCCCGACTGACGAACCCGACAGCGGCGCAGAGAATATCGACTCCGTACATGGTTGTATTGTGTGCCTGAGAGAGAGGAAGTGGTGTACACACGAGCTTGGCCGAGCATACTATTAGGACCAAAGACCGAGCGGTGGCCAAGTCAGCTGTTGTTGCGGGGTTCAGTTGAAGAGCATGGTCATGGTGATGGAGCGAAAAGCAAGTATGGGCAATATGAGAAAACGAGCAGAGAAATTGAGACGACAATGCTGGTGCATGCTCGTACAGCGAAGTGCCTTGCAGATCGGCCGAGTAACAATGTCGTGGATGACAATGGTATGATGATCTCTGGATCCTTTGTTGGGTCTGTTGCCCGGTTGTTGATGTTGATGCAAGGAAGCGTGCGTGCGGGCATGCCCCGACGTCTCCAGCTTTTCTCCCATGTCGATGTAGGTAAGATTGAGAGTGGATGATGAGCATTCGCGTTTCTGCAGTTGGTTTAGGGGCAGCTGAGGGCGTGCGACGACGACAAGGCGACACAAGCAAGTGAGTGGGCGAGAGTGAGATGGGATGGGATGGGATGGGATGGGATGTGATGAGTGAGACCCAGGCCCGAAAAGTGCTGTGCGCACCGGGGGGCGGGGCAGACGCATAAAATGCGGGTCGAATCCGAGCGAGGCGCTACGAGACTACGAGAAAGCGAATAAAGCGATGGGTAAAACACTATGTAATAAGCGGGTGAGGATGCTCAAGCCCCGTTTGCACCGATAATCGACTCCCCGGGGGGGGGCCACGGTGAGCTCACCCCCTTTACCTAGGTAGGCAACATCTTTACCGACCGACGGTTACCGAAGGTCAAGCTACTCGCTCCGCGTCTGCCACGTCCGTCCCACGACCGCCTCTGGCCTGCCGAATTATTGGCTTGGCAGCGTTCGATGTGCATCCGGATGCCGTCGAATGGGCATTAGTAATTAATTGTACGCAGTAAGGTACCGGATTGCATCTTTTCAGGGCATCGTTGTCGACAGCGCGACCAATTTGACGGCGGCCAGGGGCTTCGTTGCGAGGAGAGCCCCCCCCCCCTCCCCCGTCTTGCTCGAGCCTGAAGCTTTTTTGGCTCTGCTCTGCTCTGCTTGGCCTTGTCCGGCCCATTTTGAACCGGCCGTGACCGAGACCGTGAACGTCGCTTCCGGTGCTCGCGCGCGGCTGTCCAGTCCCTGATTCTGACGCTGACACCGACTCCTGGCCCTGCCCTGCCCTGTTCTGGTTTTTGCCGCACCCCTTGATGCGACGCTTACGGTGGCATTGCGAGTGAGTTGTTCTTGCTGCTGGGTCTGCTGCTGCCCCGGTGCTTCACAGGACAGAACAGGCTCATGCTCCAGCTTCAATGGTTCCCTCCAGGCGAGGCGAGGAGAGGAGAGGAAGCCACGTTCCATGCTGTCGGCAAAAAGCCCGACGCCCGATTGACAGCAACGTCGGCCGCCTCCTTGGAGTTGCCTTCAAGCGCGGCCCCAGTTTCGTGCAGACACGGGTTTGCCCAGACTTGGGCTTTGACCAACCGGGTTTCCAAAGCTCGTTTTCGACTGTTTATAGCGACCTGACACAGGCCAAGTTCCCATTCCCCCATCCCACGTTGCCTTCGATGGACGCACCAGGGTAGTAAGAAGGCCTGATCGGGACAGCGAATTCCATCAGGTTCCTTGATGGGTTGGGTTCCCCTGATGGACTGGCTCAATGTTCCCTGATGGCGACACTTGCCACTCCCACGGAAAATTACCCGCGAGCTGCCTCGAACCGCAAAAAAACAACCTTAAGTCCGGCTTGGGTACCCGCCCGTCAGCTCGGGTACGGGATAGGTTGGGTCGCTTCAGACGAGTGCCGTCGCTTCGCTCACACCACAACCAATGCACAATTCATGTTGCATCACGGCGCAGCTCGCAGCTCACCGCATCCGGTAGTAGTCGCACAGAAGATGCGAAAAATAAGGGACCAGGATCGCACATGCACACACACAACCTACATACATGTGGCTAGAGCCTTGAGGGAAAAGGTTTTCACGAGGGGGGGGCCTCGCACAGCTTGCTCTCACTCAACTCCACCGGCCGGCAGTTTTCGTTGAACTTCGCGGCTGATGCCAAGAGCCTCAGATGGTATGATATGACGATGGCGGGCAGGACGAGGTCTGAGGGCGGGGGACCTTTTGTCAATATCCATCCTTGACCAGCACCCCAGTTCGCGCGTTTGTGATACTCTAGCTTCCAAGACAGCCGACGCCGTGTCAGGTCAAGCGTGAGACATGATACCGGCCATCGAGCAGATTTGTGGCTGGAATACGACGGGATGAGGGGTTAGAGAAAGTGAGGAGGTTGAAGCTTGACCCAGGTTTAGATTGCGTCAGGGTTTGTCCAACCTAGACGAATATATCCGGGGGGAACATGAAGGGCAAAAGTCGAGATTAGACAATCTGTGGTCAGTGAGGGACTCGTGGCGAGTTCGACAATAATCGGGCAAGACTGAGTCTAGACGTAGGGCGACCTGCTGGCATACGTGCGTAGGTCAGATTGAGGCCCCACGTGTAAAGTGTACAAGCATTGCGCTGAGGTGTGCTCTGTCCACGTTCTCCACTTCGCGATGGAGTCTTTTGTGGGTGGTTTGGCGCCATACTGCGTGCGCAATGGAGGGAGATCGCCGTGGGCATGGGCTAGGCCACCATTGCCCCCCCCCCCCACCCTGCGAGCCCTGTCCGGATCACTTTCCCCAGGTGGGCCGTTTTTACTTTTCAGTGCATGCTTGCAGTACGGCCACTAAATCTTCTCCACTGGTCTGGCCGATTAGCTAAGGGTAAGACAGCTGTGACCCCGCCGTTGCGCCCGGGTGGGCGACTCAGATCTGTGATTCTCTTCCCCCCCCCCCCCACCCCACCTCCCCCACGACCACCACCTGCTAGGTACTAAGACGCCTAGGTAGGTAGGTAGGTAGGTAGGTACGGATAGCCACCGGCGCTGACTCAGCGTGGGAAGGACAGCTCCGGGACCAGCGCAGTGTCCATCCCAACTCATCGGAACCCGTCGGCGACGGCGCACAAGGACGGGACGGCGTCAACACGGACGCTTCTCTCGGGTACCTGATTCTAGCGCCGGCGGACCTGCCAAGCAGCATGTGGAAATGAGCAGTTTTTGACCATCACGTCGCGAGAACACCTCTGGATGGATACCTGCATCGTCGGCCGGGAACTAAGTGGCCGACGTGTTTGGATGGGCGCTGATCTGCGTGCGCCATCCCTTGGTCCAGGAGCGATGAAGAGAGACGAGACGAAAGAGCGACGGTAAGACCTGGCGCCGTCTCGCTTCCTCCCACATCACGGACGTCGACCACGGTTGAGACGGCTAGGACGGCGCCGAGGAGATGGCGTTACCGACCGGAGGGTAACAGCAACGGATGGAACACTCCGTTTAGGCCATATTACTACACGTATATACTAGACAACTAGACAAGAACAATAAGGCTAAAGTAGTTCGTCCCAAAGAGACGGGTTCGAGAACGCTGCAATCGACGGTCCGGGTAAAAACAACAACAGTCGTCGTGTCGTCGTTGACTACTGCTTCAAGTGAGACGTAGCTTGGATCAACCACCATCCTCAGCTGCCATTAAGACGCCACCATTCTCGTTTCCGGCATCTCGAAACACCATTCAACACCATTCAACACCCTCCAGCTGTCGTTGTTTACGCCCTTGTTTACGCCCCCCTTTGCAGACATCTCAGCCAGCCGTTCCGCCAACCGTGTGGCGGCCACATGTCGCGCCTCTGCCGTCTCCGTCGCAATCTACACCAACTTAGAAAGCGAAACCCGCCACCACTCACTAACCTCATCTCGCCTCACTACACTCACCTACTTCGACTTCATTTAACCTCATGGATCTCAAAGGAACTACTAGACAACACAACTCACACGCAATAATTGACAATGTGCAGTGGCAAAATTCCTTGTTTTTTTTTATGAGATTCAACTCCTGACAGACACGTATGAAAGGTATCTATGCTTCATAACTCGTTTCATGGAGCCACCAGTCCTAAATATTACATTAAAAAAATAAGAAAAACAAGATAGATCCGACAAGAGAGCGCATGTCGGCAATATAGAGGAGAGGAGAGAATCGAAGTCGGGGAAGAATCGAATAGTCCAAGGCCCGGCCAGAGCGCAGCCCTCATCACCGTCTCGTCCGTTCCGTCCGTCTGTACAGGGGTCCTCCGGTATGTACGAACTTTGCAGCTCCGTTGAGGCAAGGTATGTGATCCACGATGATATGGTCATGGTGGTGGTGGTGTTGTGTGTATGACGAATGGCCCCTTCCCCTCCCTCCTTCCCTTCGAATTCCCATTCAGGCAGCCCGTGTTTCGCCCTGAATGTATATGTCTGATGTGATATCAACTTTTTTGGTGCCGTCGGCTGCCGGATCCTCCAATCATAAACCATGTCTCACCCTCCCATTCGCCTGCGTCGACGAGTCTAATGTTCCCTTTTTCAGCCTCACAAGCAAGTTTCCAACGCCGCATAAATGATTGAACAAGTAATAAAGAGTGAAAATCGCCAAAATCGCGCGCCAGCGTGTCTCGGCGGTGAGATTTGGGGGCTGCTCGGCGACCGTACCCGGACCCAGCCCCGTGGAGGCGGCGGTACGGTACAGTAGCCTGTCCGCGATGCTGTCGGATGCTTTTGTCTGCTGACTGCGGTTGCGAGCCTCGTCCATTTAATGCGTGCCGCGTCCGCCATCGGCGTCCGTCTTCTCGTCGTCTCCCTTGATGACCTCACGAGTCTTACCCCACTTGAAGTCGTCCGAGTACATGAGCGAGTAGGCGAGGATGATCATGTTGAGGAACGGCGACGTGCACAGGTGGAAGAAGTATCCGACAAAGTACTGCATGCGCTCGAGCATGTTGCGCGGCAGCCAGAAACCGATGCAGAATGAGTAGATCTACGACGAGCGACCGAGTCAGCATCCGACCACCTTTATCAATCCAAGGCCACAAGGAAAGGATGTTACTTACGTATCGGACCAAGAGGAGGGAGAAGAGGGCCATGAACACCGGGTCCTCGACCAGCTCGTCACCGCGTCGGATGAGGATGATGATCAGAGCGATGACGGCGGCCATGATGAACGGGGTGATGAACCAGGTGCAGACGGCGATGATGGACTGAAGACGCTCGATGGGGATGATGCCGGGGCGGAAGATCATGACGAACTCGTTGGAGATGGATCCGAGGGCCCAACGCTTGCGCTGCGACAGGAACACCTTCCAGTTCTGGGGCACGATGGTGAAGGCCTTGGCACGGAGCGCCTGGGCTGTCTGGCGCTTGGGGAACAGCGAAAAGATGATGCTGGCGTGGATCGAGTCCTCCGAATAGTTTCCCATGATGTGCTGTGTCATGAGGTCGTTGGGCTTGGGGCAGTATCCGAAGCGCTGGCGGAGGACCTCGTCACCGAACGTGGCCTCGTCGATCTTGATCAGCTGGCAGCAGCCGGGGAGACAGTTGACCTTGCCGGTGATACGGGACTGGAACATGCGACGGAGACCCTGCGTCTGCGAGTACTCGACCGACTGGTACAGCGACCACAGACCCCAGTTGTTGCCGTCGTAGTCGACGCAGACGTGGCCACAGACACCGACAAGCTTGGGGTTCTTGCGGATCTCCTTGATCATCTCCCAGATGCAGTACTCATCGAAGACGGTGTCAGCGTCCATGCCCACGAGGTACTCCATGTTCTCGAGGCCCTGGGAGACGAAGGCGTTGCCGACGTGCTCGAAGAGGTCGTTGTTGAACATGGTCATGATGTTGATGGAGCGCTTGTGGAAGTGGTACAAGAACGACCGGGCAAAGCACAAGGAATCGCGCTTGCCTTGGTTGTAACGCTTGCCGACGAACACGTACGGGATGCCCTTGTAGTAGCCGGTCTGGATCTTGGTGGGCATGAAGAGGCCATCGCGGGCGCGGTAGCCGTTCTCGAAGAAGCGTGTTGGGCCGGGCTCCAGGATGTCCTGGAGGAGGTACTCCTGTGTCGTCTTGGCCATGCCAGGGCCCTTGACGTTTCCGTCGACCACGATGAAAATCATACGCGGGTGTTCGTCAATGTTCTTCTGCGCAACCAGGGAGTCGAGTGAGCGGGTGAGCTCCTCGTACGTCTCGTTGTAGCATGGCAGGAGCATGACCATCCGCTCAGGGGTCTCCGGCACATTTTCCTTGCGGCGGAAGCACCAGAAAACGGTCTTGAAGAGAAAGTGGCCGAGAATGAAGATGATCATGATGAATTGGAGGACCGTGTTGGAGCTGAGCAGGACGATGAAGAAGTAGTGGGCGACGTGGTACGTGAACGACACGTAGATGAGGGCGGCGTTGATGCACAAGAGACCGATGAGCAAGCACCATTTCTGGAACATCAAGAGAGACTTGGACACCGTCTTGAGCTCCTGGTCCGAGTCCCATCTGAGCTTGGCCTCCTCTTGCATAACGGACGACTGGAAAGAAGCCGCAGACTCGCCGCCGCGAGACTGCCATGATCGATGACCGAACGAACCGGGCGTGCGGACGCCGAAGGGTAGATCGTCAGTGGTAAAGCCCACAACAGACTGCAGCAGTATCAGCACACTGGGACACGTCAATGGGAAGCTATATCAACCTACCGATCCCTGGGACTGAATTCGATGTCCAAACGGCCGCGGGATGGACAGACTACGATGGCTTCGAGCCGGCGTAGATGCTCCAGAGATGGGAGCCAGAGAAGGGCGGCTGCTCTCCGCCCTGGGAGGCGGCGGTGGGGGAGGGTGAGGGTGCTGCATCGTGGCCTTGACTTGAGGATACAGATAGACGCGAGAGAGGATGGTGAGTTCCAAACGAAGGCCTCGAGGACGACGAGAAGAGAGAGAGGATCAAGCACGCCGTAGCAAGAGCGAGAGACGACAGACGAGGGGGATGTCAAGGATCTAATCAAGATCCTTGGGCTGGGACCAACGACAAAACGAATGTGGTGACTGCCGGAGGCAACAGACAAAATTCCTGCCGATGAGAGGAAGAGAGTGAAGGGTGAGAAGTGGAGGGGGAATCTTTATTCACTCGGAGGGATGGTAGAAAAAAAAAAAAAAGAGGGCCGGCATGGGGTAAAAGAGGGTAGCATCAGCACGGCGGACCTAGACTCTCGACTCGGGCTAGTCTCACGAGGCGGTTGACCCGACCAGCTGTCTGGGTCAAAATCAAAGCTCTCTGCTCAGGCTCAGGTAGAGTGGTGGCAGCTCGCGCGGCCAGGGGCGGGCATGGACCGCAAGGGTCTCCCGAACTGACTTGCTTTCTGGACGACGTGTGATGATGTCTCGCAATACGGACTATTGCCTGAGTGCAGTTCTAGCCTGGACGAACGACATTTAGCAAGCTTGTATGGCGACAACTACGCCAGATCTAGCGTCAGCTGAGCAAGGCAAGCACGAACGACAGGCAGGCTCAACGATGATATCCACTCGGCCGGCCACGGGGTACATGGCAAGCCAACGGGGGTTACAAGGGAGCAGGCCACGACGTTTCCCACCAACTGCGTGGTTGGGTGGTGGAGATGAGACAGCCATGCCATATCCATGTTCAGTCCAAAAAGGCTTCAGCAGCACAGCGGCGGCTGCAGGTGGATGGGCGGATGGACAGGCAGCGGCACGTCTGGCTTGAAGGTCGTCGAGACGGGTCGTCCACACGCCCCCTGGGCCTTACGCCGGCTCTTCTTGGCTCTCGGTCGTATAGTTCCCCGTGTGCTGGCTGTCGTTGGCAAGTATTGCTGTAGCCGCTGAAGGCTGCCGGGACAGGTTCGCTTGAATCCGAGAACGCCATGATCGCCATCAGGCGGTCCAGGATCCGAGCAGGAGTCCGTAAAGATGCATTGTGTGTGTGCGTGTGTGTGATTTGAGAGTGCCAATTTGCCTATGGCAGGGTCTCCGAGTGTCCAGAATAGGGATCGGCCGCGGCCGAGGTGATGCTGTGGCGTCTAACGACAACATCGGCATGGCGTGGAAGCGGAAGAAAAGAGCAACAAATTCGGAACAAAAAGCAAAAACAGACGCACAGGCACACCCGCACCAGAACAAGTGCTCGAAGTTGGCGCAGCAGAGATGCACGGCCGAAGCAACATGGGAGGCGGGAGCCGCTCGCTAGGCAAGACAAGGGGAACGGCGACGCTGACTGGGGTTCGGCGTCGATGTCGATGGGAGAGTGATCCGGCCCCCTCGAATTAGCGTGGTCAAGCTCCGTCCACACCCCCCTGTCCAATATACACGTCAGTTTCAACTTCAGGACACCGCTGCTCTGCTGGAGTGCGAAGGGTGCAGCAGCGTGCAGCTACGAGAGATATTTTGGGCGTGCTCTGGGTAGGGCGGGGCCCACAACCACAACACATGCCACAAGTCTTTGGTTTGGTTCCTTGGCCCTCGTTCGCGGGTGATCTTCGCGTTGAGATCAAGGAATCCTGGAATCCCGGAGAGAGGCGAAAGAAACAAAAGAGCCGCAGACGGATGCGAGGCGTTGGCCAGCTGTGGTTGGACTCACCTTGCTGGGGCCTGGGGGGGTCTGCCTGCATCGAGACAAGAAACCGGCCAACCTCTTCCCAAGAACAAGAGGTGCCGGGGGCCTCTTCGCTTCCGAGAAGTCGAGAGGCGAGAGCAGAGTGGCCAACATCTCATGGTTGCTGCAGCAGTGAGCTGTGAATCGAATCGAATCAGATCAACCCCGGCGTGCCAAGCCCGTGTTTATGGATTCGGGGGCTGCGAGAGTGGGCACAGCAAGTGGTACCGTGCCTGTCCATGCAAGTGGATGACCTCCACACGCAAGTAAGCTTGAATTCTGGGCTGCCGGCCAGAGAAACACGGGCCAGGGCAAGGCAGGTCCGCCGCCACCTCCACCGTGCTTGTCGAGTCGAGTCGAAGCAGCCATCAATGATTCAGGCACACGGTTGTGCGTCCGTGTATATGTGTGCGTCTGATCTAGCTGTCTCTGTACGCGGACACTGGCCGAAAGCTCCGAGCGAACGGCAACGTGAGCATCGCACATACTATGCAGTGTCCATGTATGTATAGCGGCGCGGCCTAATGTCTGTGGGATCGAGCCAATGCTGCCAATGCTGCGCCCGCCGTTCTTCCTGGCTGAATGTGCTTGCTTCGGACGACTAGAGACGGGATGACGGGCGGGATTGGGGCGTTGACTCATGTGGGTGCCTTACCCAGCTTACCCAACTCGAGTCGAGGCATGGCCGAACCCGCCAAGAGGACCCTTCTTTTCGTCCATATCCCTATTTGTCCGTAGTCGTGACCCTTTTGGGAAATGACGACTGGGAAGCGCTTTCTTCTTTGCTTTATTACAGCCCCCCCCCCCAGGTGATAGGAGGCAGGGAAGCAGGGCTTCCAATTTCGAAGGTTCTGTTGCCGCCTCCCGCAGGTGGACGTTTGACGGTACGCCAAGAGCTTTCGGCGGTATGGTATGGTATGGTATGGCGGGTGTGGACGGTGTCGCTCTTTTCTCTAGCGTAGAAAGAAGCCAGCCGCGCAAGAAGGAAGCCTGTGGCGTTGATGCACCATCACACCATCGGTGGAGGGGCCATGGTTCAATTGATGGTCGAGGAGAGTCGCATCCAAGCCCAACCCCAGCATTCAGCTTTTCAGCCTAGAGGCCAGGGCATGTGTGACTGAATGATGGATGAGGCGGACTGTCGTCCGTGCTGTGAGAGGGTGGGAGATGGAAAGCGGGGCGCGAAGAGGGGGCGGCAGGCTTGCAGGTCGTTACGATGAGGATGATGGGTGAGGATGAGGTGGGATTGGGAGGTGAGAAGTGAGCAGAGAATGAATGCGAGATGGAGGGGAGGGTGTGGCGTGTGCGGTTTGCGCTTTGCGAGGTGACGGCGGTGGTGAGTGGAGGGGAGAGCGTGACACACTGAACGGGAGTGGAAATGCACACGCCCCAGCTTCCGCTCCCTAACCGTGTTAATCCCCGAGATGGAATTTTGTACTATGCATATAACCGTTTACCCCGATAGTGCCTGGTCGGGGGGCCGGGGATTCGGAAGGGGTGGGGTGGTCAAGGGGGGGTCGAGCGGCGGCGGCGGCGGCGGAAGCGGCCCCACTCCAGACCCCGACGAGAGGTTGGCGCGGCGCTAAGCACGCGGCATCCTAGTACCTGCAGTAGCCGAGGCCTTGTTTTCCAAGGCTACGCACTCTTGGCACTTCGGGGACCGGGGGGGGGCACAAGTGAAAGAAAGGTGAAAGACGGTCGAGCCTCAGGGTTAAGCTACCTGCTACTCTACTTGGCTACTCCGCAGGCACCTTACCCTACTGCGTAAGGCGATCGTCCCTCAGGCAGAGAGACAGCGCTAGAGAAGAAAACCGCATTTTGTGCGGAGACACAAAATGGCACAAATGGCTTTCGTGTATGCACCGTACCTTGCCTCTAGCTTACCCTAAGGTGGACGCATTACGTCCTTCTGCCTTCTGCCTTACCAATCGATGCCTCACCATGATGAACATGAACAGGAACTTGGCCGCCTTACTGCTGGGCGAGCCACTATCGAATTCCCCCCCCCCCCCCCCCACGAAATGCTATGGTGCGGCATGTTCTTTTTCCCATCCATCCCATCCCAAATTCCATCCAATCCTGTGCGGGACTTGTTTAGTTCCGAGCTACGTGCGCATCCCAATCCTGGGCCACCCAAAAGATCGAATGACAGATCGTTCTACCACGCAACCTGTGTCGGATGTCCCCAAAATAAAACGACCGCCCATTAGCTCGCCACACTAGCTTACAGCTGGACGACCCGTCAGGCCGGGCTTGAAAGGCCATACATATGGTGAGCGCGCTCGCACGGCCTGGGGTGATCTGCTGGTAGACGGGAAAACCAAAGAAAGGTTAAAGCTCACAGGTGAAGTTGGCAATAAGGGAAGAAACGAAACGCCTCAGACCACATCACCGTGGGGGAAGGGGGAAGAGGGGGCGGGCCCGACTCACCGATTCCAGGCTAATGACTCAGGCTTTGGGTTCTGATGAGTCCGAACTGTCTTTCAGCTGGCGATGGCTTCCTCCCACGCCCCCGGACTTCCTCTTGCGCACATACTTTCTCGGTGTCGCCATTTCTCCCATTCGAGTAAGACGTTCGCCGCAGCGTGCGGGCGAAGCTTTTAGCGTTTCTCGCCCGCTTGCTGACTGCGTGTCTGCGTGCCTCTTGACCCATTCAAAGCCTACGTAAGCCTCGGGTAAAGTCTTGGAAGAGGAGCTTCCCGTCCTTTTCGTTTCTTGGCAGACCGGAGACGAATGCCGCACCATGTTTGTGCCTGTCATCGGCTGTCGCTAAGGGCTGGGCGAAAGCTCGTCATACGTCGCAGCACGGCGAATAGGAGCTGCTGGGTGAAGGAAGAGTGAGTCCTTGCAGTAAGTGCTTGCCGGTCTTCGGGGCGTGTTCTACCGCCCGTGGTGTCACCGCCGTGTCGCCATTTTCACCATGGTCAAACGGCTCACGAGAATTGCGTTTCGCCGATGCTACACGCAAGGCATCTCGGGCCTCCTCGTATGTGGAAGGTGGCCGGCGAAGAATAAACCGCCGTCGTAGCCTGCTCCACAACACAACATGAAGAAGGCGTCGGAGGGGGGGGGGTGGCCGCGGCGGAGAAACAGAGCAGAGACAAACAATCAAACAGGCATTGGACGGGCACGAGGCCGGACGTTGAGATGTCGCAGACAAGGTTGAGACAAACCAACTCTCGATTAGGTGTTATCATTAAGCTATTTTCCAACGCTTTTGCCGCGACGCACCTCGAGTCGCATCCAACATTATCCAACTTGTCCGGCCGTAGAAATCATTAAAAGCAGGTCAAGAAACGGGAGGTAGTAGTGCGTCCGCGCCGACTTGGCTCAACTGTCGATGGCAGCAGATGCGCATGAACGACGCCTTCTATCGGTCCCGTCGACCGTCTGCCCGAAAAAAGGAAACATAATTAATCAAGGTTTGCTTGAACTTTTCCCCTCATGTTCGCTATCACTCCTGCGCGATAGATTGCGTAAGAATGGCTGATACCCCGGGCCCGAGAACGGGGAGGGGGGGGGGGGGGGGATCCCTTGGTGATCGACCATGCTGTGCGAACATGGCCGCCAGCCGCAAGGTTAGATGCAGCCCGCGATACATGCCGCACTAGGAGTACAGGCAACAGCCCGATCAATTACAGGTGCCGAAAAGCGACTGGCAGCCAGTCCCGCAGTGTTGTTCGGCGTTGCCGCTGTTGCATTTTCATCAGTATACACTGTTCTTCCATAGTATTGCCGGCGGACGGTCCACGCCCGCCAGAAATAAAGCTCGGCGAAGAATGGAAAAACAACTTACCAGAATCCATATTGCGAGCAGCACGTCTTCTCACCGTAGTTCTTGCAAGTGGCCTGTAACTCGCTGCCGCAAAGACCATTGGTCGTCTCGCTGACGCCCGTCGACGGCGGCGCGCAAGATCCAAAAGCCGATTGGCAGCCCGTCCCGCAGTACACCATGCTGGAGCCGCTGTGGTAAGGGGGTAGCATCGTCAGCCGTGTCATTCATCGCGTCAAGGGCTTCCGGAATACTCACCAGAATCCATAGAAGGAGCAGCAGTTTCCGAACACCGAGTTGAGGCATGTGTAACCGTTGGTGCTACCGCAGGTCTGGTCTGGTGACACTTCACCCGAAGCCACAGGGGGTGAGCTGGTGGTCGTCGACGCTGGGGCCGACCCCGTCGTGGAGGGCACGGAAACAGTTGTCGAGGTCTCAACACCATGAGAAGCAAGCGTGCTGCTAGCAACAGGCACCGAGGAAGAGCTAAGAGCGCCACCAGCGGTGCGGTACCAGTTTTCCTTGGGGTCATTGAGGCACTCTCCCACAGTCACCAAGCGATAGCCTCTCTCCAGAGCCGTGTCAATCATGAACTGGGTCAAGTTTACCACGGTCTGGTAGTGGACATCATGGGACAGCTCAATGTAGCTGTTGGAGGCCGAGTCTGTCGAGACGCCGTTGGAGAAGCGATCCTTGGCAGTCTGGATCAGCTCGGGCGAATCATACATGTAGTCCTTAGTATCGACGTTGATGTTGATAATGTGGTATCCAAGGGTCTCGAGCAGGGTCTGGCAGCCAGAGCCGGAGTTGCACTCCAAGAACGGCGGGCGCATGTAAGTTGGAATCCAGCCAAAGAGGTTCCGGAACGCCATCTCGTTGTAGATGATCTCGGTTCTCTGAATTGTGCTGTTGACCTCGTTCAGGTTGCGGTGGGTCCAGGTATGGCTGGCAATGTGGTGGCCGAGGCCGTGCATTCGGCGCAGGATATCAGGCCATGCGGTGCTGGCATCGTCTATCCGCTTCTTGCCAATGTTGTTACCAGCGACAAAGAAGGTGGCGGTGATGTTCTGGGCCTCAAGCAGGTCCAACAGCTGGGAGGTGTAGATGTACGGGCCGTCGTCAAACGTGAGTGCCAAGGTTCCAGGGACGGCACAGGTGGTGATGATGGAGCCTGGCAATCGATGCATGTTAGGTCCGTTCCACGATGCATAGGTAGATGAACACACCATAAGGGACGGAGCCCACACGGTGACGGGAGATACTCTCCGTGCTATCACCGGGAGGCGGGAAGCTGGCAGGGCTCTGTTAGCAACCGGCGGCCTGCAGAGAACGCCGTCCGACGTTTCAGTCGACTTACAAGGTATCGCAAGCGTCGCTGTATTCGAGCTGGCATTGCGAGCCGCCGCAATACTCTGCCGTCGTTCCACACCAACCCGCATCAGAACAACACTCGCCGGCACCACAGGACCCTATTCCGGGCCCGCACTCGGCGCGCTTCACCAACGGGCCCTTGATGGTGGCGGCCATGGCCGCCCCCGAGAGGAGGAGAGGCAGTAGCGCATGCATGGCTGAAGGAGACGAGGCAATTTGAAATGCAAAGAGGGTATGATTCCGGCCGATCGACAATGCGGGCGAGATGGGGATTTGGATTCCGGAGCAGATCAACCACGGCGGGAAGCGGTATTTACAAGAGATGCTCGGAAAACAATGCTGGGCCTCGACGACGCACCAATATTTCCTATCCGGTACTGCCAAGGGCGCCGACTCGAATCCAATTCTTTCAGGACGGGACAAGACAGCAGATGGAGGCGAGCGGAGGAGGCGTACGACTTGGCAGCTGGCTCGATGGCGCTGGCCAAGTGCATATAATATCAATCTTTGAGCTAAAGATGGATGAAGTCAGACGGAAGAGGCGGCACTTGTCTGGGTAAGCTGGTGCCCCGACCTTCTCGATACGAGGCGGCGCCCCGTTCTATCGCGGTCTAAGGAAGGCTCCATCGTCCAGCAATACAACGCGCCGCTCACGTCCTTGGATCCATGAGCCTGAGGCTGGCAACAGGGCTCAGAGGTGACCGACGTTGACATTGGCATGTCAGTCTATCAGCAGATGGGCCAGACGAAAAAAAACCAAAAAAAAAAACCGCAAAGCCGTGTGCCGGGCAAGGCCAAGATGCTCCAGTGGGTTGCAGAGAAGCCCGTATTAGGATTCTCCCGAGTCCCGATCAAGACCCCGACCCTGACCTCGCAACTAAGAGCAGGGATCCGCCACTTATGGCTGCAGGATAGCGAGGTATGCGTTGGCTGGCTAACGAAATAGAGGGGGGGGGGGGGGATTTCTCTGCCAATCCAATATGTGATGGGCTGCTGGGAGGGTGTTCGCTGCCACTGGTGCTGTGCGTTGGCTGAGTGAGACAAGACAAATTGGGACCTTGCAGGCTTGCAGAAGCTGAGCAGGCACCTCGTGCCCCAGCTTGCCCGGCCGGTCAGCCAAAGCGAAGATCCACGGCAGCTGGCCTGATAATTGATTGATGATGTGCTTGCTCGAGAGCAGGGGAAGACCCGGAGGGAGATCAGAGGCCGTGGACTGGGATGCAACCGGGTGCTGGCCGAAGCGACAGAGCTTCGAGAACCCCTGACTCTGGGCTGTTCATCCCTGCTGCTCATTCAGTTACCAGAGCCTTACCAGGACTGGCAAAGCGGGAGAAGCGGGGAGGCGTTGGCTGAGCTTCCAGTTTGCTTTGACTTCACCTTGAGCTTGGGATTGGGGTTGAGACACACGGTACGTATCCGTACAGATAGATTTGCTCAGATCCGCCGTCCGCCCGTTGCCAATGTTTTCGCCGAACACTGGCTTACTGTGTAAGTTGCCCCGCGTTATATCCAACAAGATCGAAATTGAAGAGGTTGACGGGGTTCAGATTCGGGTCCGCCAACTGGGATCCGCTGTCCTTCTTTTTGTCTTACTTGCTGTCAACTGGGCTGTTTGCTGTCGATCAAGGGAGACCGACGGGCGCCTCCAAGCCGTCTAGCAAATGCACCTCGCTGTGTACTCCTGTGCTTCGCTGGTTCGTGTCGTGTCGTGTCGGGCAGCGCTGCTTGCTTGTCGTTCGGATGCGCCCGTCCTTCGTGTCTCCGAGGATCTGGTAACGGGCCTGAAGGATGAAAACGCCAGCAGCCGGCTGGCCGCGCAGCCCAGCCCAGCGCCCAGTCCAGAGGCTAAAACCAAGACCCGTTGGCTTGACTGGCTTTTCTGTTCCGAGTGGCACAATGGCGTATCCGCGGTTTCTCCCAATGTCGATCATCAAGCTCTTTTTCGACCTCAACACTCATCATCGTCGACATCATCCCTCGATCCCAGCCTCCGCGCCGTGTCGAGAGACTGAAATGCTTGGCCCACGAAACATGACGGAAATGTCCTCCAGTCGTTTCCATGCCGTCAGCATCCTTCTCTCCGCACGCCAACCTCTTAGTTCGCAAAGGTTGACTCTCGGTCGGATGTTTTTTTCCCGCCGGCCTGAAAGGCGCGCAAAAACTCGCATCACCGCTCGGGATGCTGAGGTCATCTCAGGTTAGACAACCTCGACATGCGGAAATGGTCGAGTAAAGCGCTGCAGCCTCGTGGACTCGGCTTCCTCGTATTACCAAAGGCCGAGGAAGCACAGGTCATGAGATTGAAGCGGTGCGATGATGGCTTGAGCCAATCACATCCCCGGCCTCATACAATGAGTGAGATGCACCTCGTCTTCTCTGCATTGCTGGCACGTCTTGGCACCAAATTGGCAGGGCTGCGGTCCCAATACCCGTCCTCTGCGCCCAGCTCTGCTTCTGCAGTTCTAAAAATTGTATTGCATCTTGCATTCGCTGTGCAGATGGCACCAGAGCAGAGACCCTCGGTTCCCAAGTTATGGTTCGTCAGATACCAGCGAAGGGCAGAAAGTCCCACCAATCATCCCATTGTCGACGACACACACGCTGAGAACGAGCAAATCCCATTCTCAGAGCCCAAGGACGCTTCCATAGCGCGGAAGGCTAATCCTGTGCACGCACTGGTAGTGCGCCTCGTCTGTGGACGTTGGGCATGCCGTGTCCAAGGCAGGTTGGCAAGCGATGCAACTTCGTAGAGAGAGAGAGAGAGAGAGAGAGAATTGTTGCCACCGTCGACGCCATCGCCATCGCCATCGCCGCCGCCGCCGCCGCCCTTCGCCGGTCGTATGCTTGTCTTCGGCATTCGAGAAGAGAGCACTTGCTGCTGAAAACAGCTGGGTGGGATCTGATGCTATTCCGGTAGATGGGGTGTTCCGGCCCGTATTCAGGGCATCTCGCACTTCCGGTTTGCGGAGCACCTTTGCTTGTTTGGTTGAAGCGTCAGGCCACGACATCAGCTCAAGCCATTTGCTGGCTCCAAACGGCGGGACCGAGAGAAAAGACACCAACAATAACCACACCCAGTAGGGGAGAGACCGCTGTGGCTTGACCAACCGAGATTGTGAGTGAGCGCTGGTGGGTGGGTGGCCGCGTATGCATAACAGTTTTCCCCTGTGGCGTCGCGCCGGTCCGGGACCGATGAGATGAAGGAGAGATCTTGGCGGACGTTTTCTTCTTCGTATGCCTGAAAAGAGCTTTAGAGGGGACGAAAAGGGCAGAAACAGGCGTCAGAGAGAAACAACCGGCCATTCCCCACCACGTGTATGTCGCCCTGTGCAAGGGGCCGGTTGTGGCTTGGAAGCTTGGATCGGTATGGCTGGGGTGAGTTGACGGAATCGTGGAGGACGGACCGGAGAGCCATTGATGGAGCGGCCCCTCCACCCCCGTAAGAAGAAATACCAGGGGGCAGGGGGCAAGGGGCGGGATGAACGAGGGGGCGTGTGGAAAGAAAGGAACAGGGACACGATGATGACATGACGGTGGGTGTGTGTGTTGGGTGGATACTATTATGCGGAAGAAGCAGAAGAAGCGAAAAAGAAGAAGAAAAAAAGGGTGAACAACCCCGCCTCAATGCAATACCACCCACACTTTGCGCGAAATGCAATTACTAGGCTGGTGCCCGCACGGACTGAGACTTGCATTGAGCGGGGGCGGGTCGGGTGCGAGGCGAGGCAAGGCAAGTTCGTCGTGTTGCATAATGCATGACATGTGCATATGCATCCGAGAGAGAGGACGGACGTTCGGCCTCGGTCAGCCCAACGCCAGTCCAGTCCGTCCTCCCCTCCTTCTCCCGCTTGTCGTGTACGGAGGATTCCTTTCTTTTACTTACTGCGCTTCGACACATAACGTCGTCTCATTCGACTTTGCCAGTTCGCCTGCCAAGACAATAGCTTCCGCAGCCTCGACATGTGCATCCATTCCGGATTGCGGATGTCCCTTGCTCGCTCTCCGGCGAGTGAATAGGTGCACACTCCGTACCGCTCAAGCAAGGCCCATCCCAGGTCCTGGGCATTCTAGGCACCCTGGCCCTCGCCGCCGCACCCCTCTCATCCACGGCCCCCTGTCGATACATATCCTCGCAAGCTTTCTGTCGAGAAACCTCCCAAGGCCTCGCCTTCACGGACGGCCAGAAAAGACCGGCCAGACTGTGATCGTCGGTCCCAAGGCCGGTGGCTAAGCAAGTACGCCGTACGTACCCCTCGGCCTCGAGATGCGAAGGTAACCCTAGGGTAGTGTCAGGTCTTTGTCGGTTCATCTCGATCCAGCACCCTGGCCGCCGCTTACGACCTGGAATATGACCTTGCAGCAGCCTGTCCTTCTCAAATTCCGCGCGAGGCATCCGATATTCCAAGAAAGCATGCCTTCAGCCAGCCAGGCCGCCCATCCCCATCAAAAACAAAAAGTACCTCAGTAAGAAAGACTAGGGCGTTCTGCATGACATCAAGCGTCGATGGGACCCTCGGCGACAGTACGATGAACAAGCAGGGGAGATGAGTGTCTTGGCCTGCTTCATGCATCCGGGCTTGCCAACTTGGCGATCCCGCTGGATGATGCTGCTGAGGACTGACCAGACCCAGGATGCCCTCCGCTTCTGGTGTTGGTCTGGATTCCGGCCGGCGCAGAGAGAATTCTGCCATTCTCGTTGCGCTGATGCCATACAGCGCTACCGTTTGCTTCTCCCGTGCAGCGTCGTCTCGCCGAAGCGCGCCCGTCGTTGTGGTTGCGCTTTGGGGGTGGGCCTTCAGCCACTTTCAGGCCGCTTGCCATGGACTGCTTTTGGACAGACTATTGCTGATGGTCGGCTGTTTGATTCCAAGTCTGGCCTGCCCGGGAGCTAGCCTGGACCTGAAACTATGCTCTCTCGTCTTTTCCCGACTTTGATCCGTCCACGGCCCCGTCGCTGTCCCAGCCGCGTGCCGCCAGCTTGGAGCCTCACACGGTCACCACTCACCACTTGCGACCATGGCGCCCATGCCGTGGTGTAAACGTGGATCCCGATTAGGCCCGGCGACACCCAGCTTGACGAGGTGCCATGTCTCAATTTTTGCTTTCCGCCGCCGACTGACATGAGACGCTGCCGCCAGACTTTGGTCTGGGCACAAGAACCTCGAGACGCTGACGCCAGGGGCAGCGCCAACATGAGTGGGCTGTCTCCTCTTTCTCCTCCTCCTTCTTGTCCATCATGTATGTCAGTACCTTAGCTGGCAAATCTTTTTAACTCCCGTCTCCGTTCTTCCAACCAGGTCTTCTTCCTTCCTTCCCGTGCGCGCCTCTCTTCCCTCTCTTTACGCCCTCTTCACAAAGAGTTCTAGCTGCTTGGCAGTGTGGTTGACATTTCAGAAGAAGATATCAGAGACACTCTCCTCCATCACAACTCTTCTTGGCCACTCGTTCGCCTCCACATCTACCCATCTTTCGTTTGACCCCCTCGTCGCAATGGACTCTCAGCTTCTTACCCCCGACACCCCGGAGCGCTCTCCGACCTGCCGCAACGCTTTCCCCTTTGACTCTCCCAACGACAAGGCCGAGCCGTGGGAATTCTCCCACGATGGCTACTACCCCATCACCCCTCCCACGGAGGAGTGCGAGTCGGATGAAGAGCTCGCAACCATCGCCAGCTCCATTGACCTCGAGGCGGAACCTCTGGTTGCCGTCATCGGGGTTGGATACGTGGGCGAGCATCTCGTAGGCAACTTTGCCCGCAAATTCAACGTTCTCGGCTTCGACGTCTCCGAGGCCCGAGTCCAGAACCTCGAGAGGGAGTTTGGCCCAGACAGCAAAGCCAAATTCACCAGCAAGCCGAGCGACATGGCGGCGGCCACACACTTCCTCATCTCGGTTCCCACGCTTTTGCGCCCGGACCAGACCGTCGACACGTCCTTCCTGCGGTCCGCTTTAAAGAACGTCGCGACGTACGCCCGTCCCGGCTCAGTGGTCGTTGTCGAATCCTCTGTTGCCGTGGGCATGACCAGAGAGCTGCTTGGCCCTCTCGCAAAGGAGCGTCACTTCTTTGCCGGAATGTCTCCCGAGAGGGTTGACCCCGGCCGAGTCGAGCCTCCGGCGCACGCAATTCCCAAGGTCGTTTCTGGTCTGGACGACATGGTGCCTGGCTCTCTCAATGCCATCGTTCGCCTGTACTCGCAGGTGTTCGACCACGTGGTGCCCGTGTCGCGCCCCGAAGTTGCCGAGATGACCAAGCTCTACGAAAACTGCCAGCGCATGATGTGCATTGCTTTCGCCAACGAGATGGCCGATGCTTGCCTAGGCCACGGCGTCGACCCGTACGAAGTCTCTGGTGCGGCGGCAACCAAGCCTTTCGGATACATGCCGTTCACTCCCAGTCTCGGCGTTGGCGGCCACTGCATCCCCGTCAACCCGTACTACCTTCTTTCCAACAACAAGTTCCCCATCTTGAAGCACGCAACAGAACGCATGCGCGCCCGTCCGTCCGAGATCGCCCAACGCGCAGTTGACACGCTGTGCGCAGAAAAGGACTCGCGGCCCAGCGTCCTCGTTGTCGGCATGGGTTTCAAGAAGGGACAGTCGCATCTGGCCAACTCTCCAGGACTTGAGCTCGCGAAGAGCCTTGTTCTCACCGAGAAGGTCGATGTTTGCTGGGCCGACCCCCTCGTCAAGCAGGAGGCAGTGCCCCAGATCTCTCGTCTGGACGTCGACGACTGGAACGCCAAGTCGCTGGAAGACCGTTTCGACATGATTATCGTCGCTTTCCGACAAACAGGGCTCGATTTCGAGGTTCTCAGCCAACTGCAGAGCACGCGAGTTGAGATGTGGTGCAACTAAGGCCAAAGCCAAGGTTTGAGGCTGCACTGGGCTGACGGTGGCGCATTCTTCAGGCGTTCGAGTCTGATCCAGCTGTCCCCTCCGTCATGTTTTCACGAACTTTCTTTTTCCTCCACATCGAACTTCCACCAAGGTTCTGGGCGCATGATGACCTGTTGTTTGCGGGAGGTGTATATGGGAGCAGACGGCAGGTTGGGCGCAACAGACGGGCGGCGGACATAATACCTCGGAGTTTCCTTGCTTCTCTTTCGTTTCCTCGTCGAAAGGTGTCCTGGGTTTTTCTTTTTCTAGGTAGAAAAAAGGGTGTCGATTTAATGCGTCTTGACGAGATGAAATTGGATGAGCATTGACGGCCGTCGATAGATGCGCGATACATACTTCAGGAAAGGTTCCTAATATGATTCAATAAGTCGGCGGAGCGTGGATAAAGTGATTCTCGATGTCAAAAGTCAGCCGTCGTCTTCGATGTCGATGCCGTTGCCAGTGTCGGCCCTTTCGTTCGGTGTCGAGGCTCATCCGGATTCCTCCTCTCAATCGTGAAAGTCAATGTTTGGTGAACAATAAGTGCTCGACCACCATTTGTCGACTCGATCCCGGGGCATCCTCTCCTTTAATTCCCCGATGTGGCTGTTGTTCCATAGGGTTGTTCCATGGGGCTCTCCGGGAAAGACGGCACGGCTGCCCACCCGTCAACCAGCTAGTTCTCACTAACCTGCCCTCGGGATACAAAACTGTCTCTGGCGGTGCCGAGCTGCCGGGATGCCCCATAACCGTTGGTTCCGTGAGGCTTTTGGGAAGGTGGTCGGAAGGCTGCGCGCGCCTGTGCAACAATGGAACCGAGAATGGCACTGGGGTGGTGATTCAAATGAATCCATGTTGTTAAAGAAGCGGGTGCCCCAACGTACATGTATGTATGTGCCTCAGTCGCATGGACTCGTGTTTATCAGTCAATGCAGATGCTCTGAGGATCCGTTGCCTGGATGCAGTGCAGTCCGTCCCCCGGTTGATATCGCGCTGCATTATCTATTGATCTGCGCGGGCATCGGCAACCCGGCCGCGGGCGCGTCGTTTGGTTGGTAGCCTTACCGCATCCAGTCGCATACCACGCCGGCTGCGCGATAAGAGGGTTGCTTTCTGGCTTGTTTTCGGGCGGTAACGTTTGTTACTGTCGTCTGCGAGGAGGGGACCATGTGAGATGCGAGGCGGGACAATACGAGGGACGATGCGGACATGGACGCTGCGAACCTGGGCAAAGATGGTGTGCAGGACGGTGAGATAAATCTCGGTTGAGCATGTAACGTGCCTCGGGTTGAAGCATTGGGAGGTGAAATGATGAACGACTTAAGCGAGGGATGAATTGTGGTGTTGTCGGGAACGATCCCGTGTTCGCTCCCCTCACTTCCCTTTAGTACTAGGTCGTCTCGTCTCCCCGAGAGTGAGAAAGGCGCAACCTCGAAACCCTCGGCCGCCGCGACTTGGCATGCGTGGAAGTCCGTCCAGTATCGGTGTGTGGTTCGGAAGGGATGCCGGCGACGCAGTGCCGCGGGCCGCGAGCCTCGCTCCTCAGGTTCCTCGGGCGGCATGACGATCCAGCTGATCAAATATGCCCTCGAGTCTGACTGCATAACATCTCTGGGCGATGGGCACTCCAACTTGCCCAACGAGGTTGCTCTCATCGGCCACGACCTGTCCATCACCACTAGCTGGCAAACGCCTTATGGCGGTAAGCAGGACAACGAACGCATTAGGGACGTCGTAACCTCGTGCCTATGTCGCCTTGGGTGTTCTCCCGTCATCTTCAGGCCATGTACGTTTCGGGCCGGCATCCTTTGCGGGAGGCGCGCGTCCCGTCTATCTAGTCTGAGGGACATTCCGGGCGACGGAGCGAGTGTTGGCGCTTCTTCTTCGGTGGCTAACGAAATGAGCAACTCGCAAAAGGTCGCTTAGCTACTACCACTGCTTAGGATTTCCTACCACTGTCAAAAGAATCCAAAAAAGAGCGAATGTTCGCGACGAAATCCCAAGCTTTTAGGTTATACATCAACGTCAACCAAGAGATGGCCTCGTTGTCGTAACTTTGGGTTCGTACGGATGTCAAGAGGAGCTTGTTACGTCTCCAACCTGCCCACTCCCGGTTCCAGAAAACCAGACCATCTTCTGTTTCTCAAATCTTCCGGCTTGTTCAAAGAAAAGCAGGTTATTTCTTTCGCCTCTCATCTCATGTGACGCAACGTATGAGCCCCGAACCACGGCATGGCCACACATGCCATCTTGGCTTACCAGTAATTGCCCTCCCTATGAGATAAGAAAATTGCAAAGCTAGTTGGCTCCATCCTTGGCATACTGCGGCGCAGTACCTCAAGGTCAGTTGAGCTCAACCGAGACGGAAGGCTCTGAGAAAGGCTAGACGCGGGATGCTCAGAGCATTTCCGCCTGGGGAATTCCGATGGCTGGAGAAAGAGCTCTTAAAGATACGTCTGTCTAAAGCCCCAGTAGGGCAACCATGCAGCCAAGTGCCTCCCTGTACCATGTCATATCAATTGCAAAGCTGAGAAACGCCTACCGCAACCAGACCAGTCCTTCTTGCCCAGAGTTATATACATCTGCTAAGAATGCCGTGGAGGGAAAAAGAAGACGAGGCAGATGATGTTTAAGTAGCGATGAGAGTACCAGTGAGGCCGCCACCCATTGAGCCATCGTGACCAGCCACATCTTCATCGTCGTCGTCGTCGTCGTCGTCGGGGGTTCGACGACGGACGTACCGCTCCGGAATGTCTTCTTCGGTCTCAATGTCCTCGAGGTCGAGAACCTCGTCGTCAGACTCGGGCTCCTCCAAAAAGTTACCGATATTATACTCGGAAGCCGTCCCCTTCTTCCGGCCCCGCTGCTGCGTGATCTTGTCGTTGACAGCAGCGAGGACTCCGGCGGGACCTTGAGACTTTATGACCGAACTCGCAGTGTCAAGATTCCGGGTGGTCTTCCCTCGGGCCTTTTGCTTCGCCTTATCGTCATGCGATTTGGTGGTCCGGTTGGTGGTCCGGTCCCGGCATTTCCGACACGTCTTGCGAGAGACCATACCGTTTTTGCTGGTAAATTGGCTCTCATGCTCACAGCCGCGGTGGCTGGAGCACCAGCAGTAGTTTTCATACCGCCGGTCTTGGAAGCGGGCTTTACAACGGCGTACCGCACCCTTTGGATAGTTGTGTTCGTCCCTGTCGTAGTTGTCCTTGTTGCAGTTCCGGTGGACATTGTCAGGGTCGTCCGCCTGTTGCTGGTCGTCTTCGGTGGCATAACTACTGCCGTCGGCGTCTTCGTCAGCGTCGCCGCCGGTCCCGTGGTGTCCCTGATTCTTGGGAGGTGTTAGTGATGAATACTCCCACCGGGATGACGGTAGGAAACAGGGGATGGTAGCGATGACGTGAGAGATTTTGAAGCCAAAGTGACAAGACATAGATGAGGGAAATACCGTCCGATTATAGTGACAATGGGGCACAAGGAGATGGAACAAGGAATACTTACAACCATGATGGGCAGGGGAACTTGCTGCTATTTTGCTTGTGCTTGTGCTTGTGCTTGGTCTTGCCTTGCTTTGATGTGTTTCCTCCAACTTGGAAGAAACGTCCTTGTTTTGTTGTGTTTGAAAAAGAGCAGTATTTTTTTTATTTCTTATTTTTATTTTTTATTTTTGGAAATCCCTTCACAAGAGCGCATTTATACCAGGAGTCAATGGCTTCAGTGCCGACTAATCAATCTCAGAGTTGGGGGTCCACGACACCCTCAAAGAGCCCTCACCCGCTGCCCCGTCTTGGCCTTGAAGAGGCGTGCACAAGAAATTCACCATCGGGATGAACAAGCAGGCGAGTCCTGAAGCCTTCACGCTGTGTAAGTGTTTAGATACTCTCCAGTATCGGTTGAGAGAAGCTCATCTGAGATGACTCTGAGGATGAGGTCGGGGTTGAGGCATAAAGTGTGTAAACATTATATCTGGCAGATGTGGATTGCTTCGAGAATACCAGACAATTGAAACCAATCATGAGATACCACAAGCATCAAGCATACCCCTTTACCAAGACAGCAATAACAAAAGTTAGTCGCCTGGCCAACTTATCCCGCAGCATGACACCAGATGCTGAGGCGTATGAAAAAAAAAACAATTAGGATCCATGTATTAAAAGCAACTTGCGTAACCAAAGGGTATTCGGCAACGTGTCCCTGCTCTAAGATGTACATTCGGCTTTTGGAAAATCGCGCTAAGAAACAACACAATTTCGTACAAGACTTGGACTGCCGCCGACAGTCAACAGGAGTGCTGAGCAAGCTGGCGGACGGAGAGAAAGACCGGAACGCCAGAGACGGAAATACGCTGATATGCAAAGTCATCCGGAAAAGAAAATGTGAGCAATAGCGGACAGCCGTATTAATCGCCAAGGGGCATGCCATCGAGCTCGTCCAGAAGGCGACGCCAATTGTCGGCCAACATTTCAGCGTACTTGACGCGCTCCTGGGCCCAGTCCTGGTTCCAGCGCGAGACGTGGTACTGCGTCGTCTGGAAATAAATAAGCTCGTCGCGGATGCATTCCTTGACGAAGATGGATCGGTTGTGCTGGTTGACGATGGACTCCTTGTCCTGCAGATGCTGTTAGCTCTGGTTCTGAGAGAGACGAATGAGCCCCGACATACCTTGATAATCGCATCCACCACCTTTTCGATCTCGCCCGGCTTGACCAGGCCCTCGGGTTTGCTGCGAAGGTTGGCCAGTTTGGTCTCATTCGTCTGGATCCGCCGCTCGAGGTAGGGGATGTTGTCCTTGTCGAGACGCTCTCTTCGATCGAACAGCTCACGAACGCTGACAAGAGCATCTCGCTGGCGCTTCAAGTCTTCCAAGACGCCCTCATCCCAGGCCTTGCTTTCGTCCTCCAAAAGGCTCTGGCATGTTCTCAAATGCCTACTCATGGACGTCAAGCCGTCATTAAGGAGGGGCACATCGTTGTTGTCGGTGGCGTAGGTGTCGGCGCTCGTTTCAGTCAGGGAGGCGAGAGACAGAGCGATGCGAGCGTGGTCCGCAGCGACTCCTTCGCTGCGCTTCACTAGCCGATCCATGATGTTGCAGACGTTGATGTACAACTCCGCCGATCGCCGTATGCCCGAACGCGTTTTATCAAACAAGGCTTCCAGAGTAGGAGGGAGCGAGTCCTCCAGTCCAGGTGGGAGCACTCGCCCCGTGAACTCATCCTGGACAGAAATGGTGGCCTGCTTGCGCCACACAGCGAGTTCCTGGTGCTGTTAGTGTAAGGTACTGAAGACGGCGATACAACTTACTGTCGGCACAGTCAGGAACATGATGATGAGTTGTTCCTGGCTAAGAACAGGATGGCGGACGAGGGCGTTTAGGAACCTTGCCAAGCCTCGGCGGCGCTTCTCGATAAAGGCACCATCGTTCGACAGGTGGTTGCCATTGACTGCTCTTGTCAGCTACAGCCATAAGACATCATAACAAGACTTACCAGCAACACGTTTGGGGGGCAATAGAGGCAGAACTCTGAAGGGGTAGCGTTTGTGCAGGCAATCCAAAAGCCACACGAAGTCGCTATACCGTCGGATGACTTTGCTTCCACGGCGAATACTCGAGACCTCGTAGTTGTGGTGCTGGAACATGAACAGGCCCTCCTTCTCGGGCATCAAGGTGACAACAATGTTCTCCTCGACTCCGCCTCCCGTTCGCCCACTCGTGGCAGGCCTCAAGGTGGGTGCGCTCGGTTGGTTACCGGCGGACTCACGTCCGCCAGCAGCGCCGCCAAATGGACTTGTTATCGGGTTGGAAACGGGCTCGTTGAAGCCGCCGCCCGGGGTGTTGCCATCAAAGTAACCGCCCCAGCCGCCACCAGGCGATGCCACACTGTTCACGTTCTGACGGCCAGTAGCCGTCTCAGAAGTGACCGTCGCAGCCGTGTAGGAAGACATGGTCCGGCCGGCGATAGCGGTGCTCGGCGACGTACTGTAGTTCCCGTTGCCGTTGCCATTGCCATTACCATTTGCAGCGGGTCGCTGGGGGCTGGCGCCGTTCGGTCTGCTGCTGGGGGACTCAGCAGCAGCATGGGCGTGGCCCTTGTGTACGTCGGGCGAGTTCCATGGATCGTCGGCTTCCGGAAAGTCCATCGGGGGTCGGCGCAGGGTGCTTGGCTTCGGGGGCGATGCGGGAGGTTCTGGGGTGGGCGTAGCAGGAGCTTGAGGAGGGTTGGCGGGAAGCTCGTCGACGGGAGGCATCACCGGAGCAGCAGTCAGGCCGGCCAGCTTGGGGAGCGGAAGGTCTGGTTAGTGTATTGGCAATTAGCAGAGAACCCCACACAGATTGCGCACTGATAAGTCGATAGTCGATAGCTCGTAGCTCGGCGAACAGGGGGACCGAGCATCGTCATGGGGAGCGGGAATGGGCAAACACTGGCATTGCAATTGGGGGGAAACATACTTCTCCGTCGCTCGTCGACGGCGTCGAGGCTGATTGTTTCGGCCTCTTCCTGAGCTAGGGCGATGAGGGCCAGCAGGACGTTGAACTCGCCGCGTCCGACAGCAATGTCGCCACCTGCAGCCGGCACCACCATGGACATGATCTGCGCCTGCTGGTCAGCTCGGAGGCGCGCGGCGGCAAACAGCTTGGCTATGCCGCCGGCGTTGACGCGGCCGGCACTGCCATCCTCGCGCACAACCGTGTCGAAAGTCTCGATGTAGCTGTCGGGCACGTCGGAGGCCGGCAGCAGATTGCGGACGACATCGGCGCGGGATTGCTGCCTTCTCGGGGTGGGCATATCCCAGGGCGAGCCTTCGGCGCCAGCGAAGTCGTCGTCGGTGAAGAGGGAGTTGGAGCCGGACTTGGACATGGGCTCGTCGTCGAAGAGCGATCGCGAGGGCGCAGCGGACGTGTTGGACGGGGAATCCGTGGGTGGTGACGAGCCGAAGAGGGACATGTTATGGGAGAGCAGGCAGTCTTGTATGGCGTATGTATCCGCGAGGTATCGACCGACGACGGGGTTGGGTAGCAGCAGCTAGCAGCAGGAACAGTGGCACCGGGAAGCTGTACGCCGATAGAGTTCCCTCCAATGACTTTCGATGAACGGGAGAGGACGCCAGGAAGGCTGCAGGCCTCGTAACTGATGCGTAATAACGTGTGCTGGACCGGAGCGTGCGTGCTGCAGGGGCGGCAGATGGCAGCAGATAAGGTAAGAGCAGATGAAGCACGTCAATGTCGAGCTTGCCGCGTCAGTGAACAGTGGAGGGCATATGGAGATCAAGATCGAGCAAGACCGGCAACCGACGCTCTCGCTGCGCAGCTTCAATCGTTGGGTGGGAACAAAAACAGACTGTCGTCTCTACCCCAAGGCGGGCAAACTCTGAATATTTCCTGGGAGCTGGGCGGACGAGAAAGCTTGAGACAAGACAAGACAAGACAAGACAGACAACAACCTCGACCTGGGCCGAATCCTGCCCTGAATTGTCTGTGCCTGAATCCCGAATTGCACACGCTGATGCGGAGCAGACAGGCCCTTAAGCCCTGTCGCAGGTGCTGAGCACTCGCAGCAGAGGGGCCGCGCAGTCTGGGACGACAGGGCTTCTTGGAGCTTGGGATGGGGGCAGCTTGGGACGCTGCACTGACTGGGGGGGGGAGCTTCCAGCCCACCAGGGCAGCGCTGTTCCACTGTTTCCACAGCGGCCGTCCCCACTGCCCAAACCACCACACTGATAACTGAACGCATCTCACATGTAAGACACCAGCCACACTACTTCTCTGCAGCGGGCTGGGCCTCTGGTCATCCCAGCCACACCCGCTGTGGCGCATGCCTCAGGCACGTCTCCCGGCGTATCTTCGCATGATCCCGGCCGATCCCATGGAAATTTTGGAGGCTCCGAACCTTGGAGCCCCGAGGCCGCACCACGCTCTCGCCCAAGCCAGTCGCCAAACACCCACCTCACAATGCCGCCACGGTTATCGCCGTTGCATGTGTCGACATGCTGTAGCCGGGCGCTACGACCTTCGACGAGCCCTTCGAGCCTGATCTCTCTCTTCACCGGCCTGTCCATCGGCACCCGCAATGCCTCCATCCTCGCCAGCCTGAGCGACAACAAGGGAGCTTACAGCAAGCGAATTCGAGTCGGTCGCGGTCCGTCTGCCGGCAAGGGCAAGACCTCTGGTCGGGGTCACAAGGGTCAGAAGCAGCATGGCCACGTTAAGCCGTGGTTCCAGGGTGGCCAGACGCCTCTGATTGTGTCAAGAGGAAAGAAGGGTTTCGACAACCTGTAGGTCGACCCAGATCTCTCCAATTCCGCCAATTGCTCTCGAAACCGCAGTTTCGAGCTGCCACATAAAAATCAGAAGCTAACTGGTTCTCTTCAGCCGCGCTCCGGTCATGTCAAAGGTCAACCTCGACAAGCTTCAGCAGTGGATCGACGCTGGCCGGCTAGATGCGACGAAGCAGATCACGGTCAAGGAGATTATCAAGTCTGGCCTCTGTGGCAGCGTCAAGGACGGCATCAAGCTCCTCGCCAGGGGCAAGGAGGAACTCCGCCAGCCCATCGATATCATGGTCTCGCGCGCCTCTGCCTCGGCCATTGAAGCCGTCGAGGCCGCCGGTGGCAAGATCCTGACGAGGTTCTACACCAAGCTGGCCATCCAGCGCATTCTGCGCGGCGAGAGCGAGAACACGGACAAGCCGCTACCCTACGGAAAAGAGCATGTCAAGGAGGTGCTCACCAACGCCCGCAGCAAGCCCTTCATGTACAGGCTTCCCGACCCCACAAGCCGTACTGACATTGAATATTACCGAGACCCGGCACACCGCGGATACCTGAGCCATACGCTCAAGAAGGGTGAATCACCCAGTCTTTACTTCAAGGTCCCGGTTCTTAAGAAGCGTGCGGGTTCCCTGCAGAAGGCGGCGGCCAAGGCCAAGGAAGCCGAGAAGGAACTCCTCTGGTAAGAAACGAGGGCGAGGGTTGGAAAGTAGAGGGGAAGAGTGGAAGAGGAAAAAGAACCACGGCAGACGATTGTACCATTACTTCCCGAAGATACGTATGTACAAACAACTATGTATACCACCTCATGCAGAAGCAAAATCTGGGCATTCTCTGAAATCGCCTGAATTGTCCGTTCCGTCTGATATTGAGTATTTCCAGACTTTCGCCTAGAGAATCTAAGGAATAAGGCCAGAAAAGCGCAGGGGGGAAAGGGTTCGTCATCAGAGTTCAGCCCAACTCATCGTCGCTGAAAACCGTACAGCCCAGGCCGCAAGAAGATCTTGCGGACATGCCGGGCAGGATAGAATTCCGAAAAAGCGTATCTGTATCGCGGACGACTCAGTCCCGTGCCGTCGGATGGCCAATTCCCACCCGCAAAGCATGAAGTTGAGCGTTTGGTCTTATTCAGCCATCCCTGCTTTCTACAGTCAATTCGATCGTTTCTTGCCTTTCATGACGTTTACTTATCCCCATCACATGTACGTTTGGTTTCCGTCAAACATTCTATAAAGGATGGTGCGTGGAAACATTGGGGTTGCAATCACCTTGCTTGCTCCTTCACCTTCGTACTGTCTAGCTTGGGTTCAGTTTTCGATATGGACTCACAACAGTTTCTCCGGGCTGCTGGGCTAGCCGCTCTTCTGTTGGCAGCATACAACATCATCTGGTTTTTTTTCCCTTTCTTTCGATATTCAAAGCTCGACCGGTATCGCAAACCCGTCAATGGGAAACCCGCTTGGGCACTGGTCACTGGTGCCAGCGATGGAATCGGCAAGGGGCTCGCCAGCGAACTCGCCCACCGGAGTTTTAATGTCGTCCTGCATGGGCGCAACGAAGTTAAGCTGAACGGGGTCAGGCACCATCTAGCCCTCGAGTACCCGGAGAGGGACTTTAGAGTCATGGTCGGAGACGCTGGAGTGATGGGTTCTGGATCTCAGCCGTGGGATGTCATGTTGGCTCCCTTGGACGGACTGAACCTAAGAGTCCTCATCAACAACGTGGGCGGTTGCGGCCCACACCCGATCATGCGACGGCTGGACGAATCATCTATGGAGGAGATCGCATCCAACGTACACATGAACGCGCTTTTCCCGACACTGCTCAACGCCATCATGATACCGCGATTTGCCAGTAGCACGGAGCCCGCTCTCATTATCAACGTGGGGTCGATCTCGGACGGCGGCTGGCCCCTGTTGTCATTCTACAGCGGCAGCAAGTCATACATCAACGCGATTTCAACGGCGATGGCGAGGGAACTCGCTCTGGACGGCATTGACGTGGAAGTCATCGGCGTCCGGGTGGGAGCCGTGGCGACGAAGACGGACCTCATGAAGCCCAGACTGTTCTGGCCCTCGATTGAGACCATTGCCAACGCGATCCTGGACCGCGTGGGGTGCGGGCGTTCAGTTCTCATCCCATACTGGCCGCATCTGGTGCAGATGTTGCTCCTAGACTCGGTGCCTCTTGTGTTGCGGAATCCCCTTTATGAGAAGCTGTTCCGCCGGTTGAGAAACAAGGAGAAGAGGATGTTTTTCAAGGGCGAGTGAGGCGTTGCAAGGGATCGTCTTGAGCACGCGAGCACGCAAACATGGCAACAACCGACGGCGAGAAACTGGGGCTTCAGAGGAACCTGGTCGGCATCGTCAGATATCGGAATGGAGCGCTGACGAGCTCGCCTTGCACGTATCGTAGATCATGATTATCCACAAACTTGATATCATGGTTATCTCAGAGTACTTGTAGTGTACCTACCTTTTGGATGGCAGTTGAGTGTATTGTGGTGGATCGCAACTGGAGATGGCAGCCGGACCCAGCTGGAGACAGCCGGCAGGCGTTCGCGGTGTTCTAAGTTTGGGAGATGGCGGGAGCGGGAAGGTTGCATGCGCTAAGGATAATAATGGCAAATGTCCGTACTATGACAGTGTCCTCGGTGCTATGGGCCGACGTGTTGACGCCTGGATCAAGTTGCGATTGGGCGAAAATGCCACCATCGGGGCGGGATCGGATAAATGTCTTTTTGTCTCGGCGGCGATTGGACTGAACGGAAGGTGGGAAGTGTGGCGCAGACGGCGACGACGGGATGACAAGCACCAGGAGTCAAGGCAGGCACAGGGACTGGACACTGGGCACATGGCGGGCCGGCTGGCGCAGGAAGGCAATCTGCGCCAAAGGCAATCGCAATGCAAGCCTTTAGCGCAAGAGGAAGGCAATTGCAACTGCAGTCCGGGCATGGATATGTGCCTGAGATAAGGTACTTTGGATGACAATGGGATATGGGGATAGTTGGCAATGGCAAAGGCCATGGATGGCAAAGGCACTGGCAGTGGCAGTGGCACTGGAACGATACTGCTGCAGGCCTGCAGGCTTTTCCGCAGCGAATCCAGATTGCCTGGGACACTGGAAAGGAGAGGCCCCACTCCCTCCTTTCCATGCGTCTTGGCGGGACGCTGCGCCCAATGGAAGAGCGATTCTTGACCAACATGGACCCACCCAATACCCTCTCGAACCCACCCTGCTTTCCCTGAACTTGGCCTGGTTGGCCGCGTCCAGTTCCAGCTGTTGCAGTCCAGACTGTCTGGTCCCGTCCAAGAAATGGCTCCTGAGGCCAGCGGTCCACTGCCACTACCACCGCTAACGCAGTACCTGGCCTTGGCCACGCCCGTCCCCTATCCCCCCAGTCTGAGTCTGCAGCTCATCTCAGTCAGTCAGTCAGTCAGTCAACCACCTGTCTGCAGTGCAGTCTTCGAAGTGAGTGAGGTGCTGGGCAATAGTGCTGTGCTGTGCGCTTTGGAGTGTACCTTAGCCCCCTGCCCCTCTGCATGACGGGCGTGCAGTCCCCTATCTCGCTGTCCGTCCCGGCTCTCCTATCACCAAAAAAAAAGCCACCCTAACTTTTGCCTGCCTCCAACTTGCCTGACCTTGTCTTCCCTGACCGACCTCCTGTGCTCTCTCTCTCTTTCGCCCATCCGTGACATCTGTCAGCTTTTTTTTTTCTCCCACACTCCCCGAAAAGGTTGGCTTCCTCATCCTCACCAACCTCCCCGTCCCTTTCCCTTCTCCCACGAACCTCTCCGCCCCCCCGATCTCGACCTCGAGCTCGACCCCCTCAATCTGACGACGACGACAGCGTTCGGCCGCTTTGCCAACGCCACTGACCTATGTCGCCTGCCGAGACGTCCCCTCGACGCAATTGCATTTGACTCGGCTCAACCCGTCAGACCTCCTGGAGCCTTTGACTTTTCGGGTCGCTGTCCACGTCCACACCACACACCACCACGACCGACCCTGCTGTTTTATTCGCAAAGCGTCACAAAACACAAAGAGCGATCACCCGCCGCACCGCTACCGCCGCTGCCGCTGCCGCATCCGCATCCGCGCCCGCACTCTCTTCCCTCCATCAGGGACAGAGCCGCCGTCGTCTGCTTTGCTGCAGTGCCCCCGAGGTCCTCCGACGCGTAAGGTGGTCTGAAATCTGTTCAGCCCAGCCCGTCTCCGGTGCCACACCTCGCCAACCCGACGCCTGCTCGAGGGAAACTTCGTCCCTGCCGCTCGTTCACGTCTACTTCGCAATTCGCATCGCCCTCCACCACACGTGCCGCTGCTCCGATTAGATACAGCTTTGCTTTTGTCTGCGGTTCGCGTGTTCGTCCAAAATCGTAATCCAGAGATCGCAATCCGCCTCCCCCTTATCTTGTCCCGAGCCATCACCACGTTAATCTCGACGCCAAATCCTTCCACGGCATCTTTGGGGCCATCCCAACTCTCGTCTCGGTATCCATTCGACAGAGACACCCTCGTCCCCGGCCTCCATCTTCAACTCGCACCTGTTAGCGACGGTACGCCGCAGCCATGGATCTCTTTAGGCGAGCCGTCAAGGCTATCCCGTCAACGTCGCCGCAACTCCCCACGGCCGACGAGAAGCCCTCGACGAAGCATGCCCGCCAGAACAGACTGACCTCGCGCCTGGCCTTCTTTAGGAGACCGCTGCGCCTGCGCGGCAACTCCAGCATTTCGGTGCCCCTCGGCGTCGTCATCCTGTTCCCCCTGATCGTCGTCATCCTCATCCTCGTCTTGTTTGTCAGGCATCCCAGCTCTCCTGGGAGGATATTGATGCCTGCAGGCGCTCCTCCCGCCATTAGGTATGTATCACGTCTCGCCTTCAGTAATTGCTCCCTTCTGACATTACCGCGCACAGGAAAATCAGCGAAGAACACGACAAGGTGTTCGTCACCGGATGCCTCCAGCCCGACACTAGCAGACCCCGAGCCAATGGTGCCTTTGTCGTCTTGGCCCGCAACAAGGAGTTGGACGGTGTCATCCAGTCCATCAAGTCTATCGAACGTCACTTCAACCGATGGTACCACTACCCCTACGTCTTCTTGAACGACGGCGACTTCAACGAGACTTTCAAGGAGGTTGTCAAGAACTACACGTCCGCCCCCGTCGAGTTTGGCCAGGTTGGCCCAGAGATGTGGGGTTATCCCGACTGGATCGACCACAAGGTCGCCAAGGAGGGCATCGCCAAGCAGGGTGACGCCGCTGTCATGTACGGCGGTTTGGAGAGCTATCACGCCATGTGCCGTTTCTACTCTGGGTGAGTCGCCAAGATATCAGCAGGGGTTCCGAATCGTTGCTAAAACATTACAGATTCTTCTACAAGCACGAGCTCCTCGCCAAGTACGAGTGGTACTGGCGCCTTGAGCCGGAGATCAAGTACTTCTGCGACATTACCTAGTATGTGTTTCGTTTCGCCCCTTTGGCTTTGACCGCGGTCGCTAACCGCAACAGTGATCCTTTCTGGGCCATGATCGACGCCAACAAGACCTACGGCTTCACCATTGCTGTCAAGGAACTCCGCGAGACTGTCCCCAACATTTTCAGATACGCCTCTGCCTACAAGCGCCTCAAGGGGCTCAAGTCCAAGGGCCTGTGGGAGATGTTCGTCGACCCTATTCCGGAGAAGAAGGAAGAGCCGACCGACCAGACTCCTCTTCCCGAGGAAGTTCTGCGCAGCGACCCCAACCGCAACACCCTGCCCGACATCGACCCGGAGGCCATGGAAGGCGAGTCGTATAACATGTGCCATTTCTGGTCCAACTTTGAGATTGCCAGCCTGAAGTGGTTCCGCAGCAAGGAATACGAGGAGTTCTTCGAGATGATGGACCGCAGTGGAGGATTCTGGATGGAACGCGTAAGTCATCATGATGCATAACGGTCGGACCCAAACTAATAGTTGTCAGTGGGGTGACGCCCCCATCCACTCCTTGGCAGCCGGCGCCCTCCTCGCTCCCCGTGACATCCACTACTTCCGAGACTTCGGCTACCGACACACGACCATTCAGCACTGTCCCGCCAACGCCCCAGCCCGACAGCTTCCCAGAGAGCCCTACCTCGAGAAGACAACGCTCGACGAGAAGAAGCGTATCGAGGAAGACGACTACTGGGAACACTGGGACGCGGAGAAGGAGAACGGCGTCGGATGCCGATGCAGATGCGACACGGACATCGTCGATGTCGAAGGTAAGGAGGGATCCTGCCTTGCCGAATGGGTTGACGTCGCCGGCGGATGGGCCAGCCCGTAATTCCATACGACCACACGCATCGCATACGATGTCACGAGTCACGGCTAGCATATACACGCCCTGGCGCCAGAAATTTGGGTGGAAAATGAAGAAACGGGATTGTATATTGATGAAAGCGGAGACGCCTAGACTCCCTTGTGTTCAGAGGAGGTCTCATTAATGTTGGCGCGCGCAGGGTGTAACGGCATCGCCTGTATCGGTCTTTGCTCACAAAGTCTTTTTGGGAGTTATGAGGGTTCAAAGTATTCCGGCCTTTGTCCATAATCAGTTTTTGTCTTTTTTACACCACACGGGCTTGCGATGCATGAAATAGAGAGGTGGAAAGCTACAGAAACGGTTGGCTCGGTTTCATTCACCCCGGGCCAAAAGAGAGTCTCTTTGCCGAGTTGTTTTCTCGAGTATGGCAGGAAGAGCGAAAGAGAGAAGAGGGCCTCCCGATGGAGCCCTTGTGTTGTTGCGCGCGCAAAGGATACCAGCTGGATGGGATGCAAACACGAGATATGGATGTTTGGTTCACTGGAGAGAAAGAGGGGTTTGAATGTTAGAGCAGCATGCTGGGTTGCGGAAGCGGTCCAGCGGAATGGTATATATGTTTTGTCTACCGAGGTCAGCCTATGCTGTGTCATGCATGCCCTTGAATGAAGTGCCAGGCTTGTGGACTGAGGCTCAACTGAGGTCCGCGAGCTCGCTTCCTGTGTTCTGAAGGCCGTCTTGGGTGAGTCCTAGAGTCTTGAAAAATTATGTTGGAATTTACAAAGTTCTACACTGGTGTTTTCGAATGGTCTACCTCACAGACTGACTGCATCTAGTATAGTCTCCCTCTGCCCTTCTCCCCTCCTCTCATCTCTAGGTCAAATCTACCTACCACGAGGGGTCCGCCTGGTCCGTCACCGCACCGTGGCTCGCGTCGCCGACCAAGCGGGCATACTTGCCCAGCGCACCCCTCCGCACATGCGGTAGGGGAGGCTTCCACTCGGCCCGTCTCCTCTCAAACTCGGCCTCGTCGACGTCAATGGCGTCGATCCGGTTCGTCTCAGCGTTGATGGTCACCCTGTCGCCATTGCGCACGAGGGCGATGGGACCGCCGACCGCAGCCTCGGGAACGACGTGGCCGACGATGAACCCGTGCGAGGCACCGCTATACCGGCCGTCAGTCACGAGCGCGACGTTGGTCAGCCCGGCGCCCATGATGGCGGCGCTGGCGCGCAGCTGCTCCGGCATACCGGGCCCGCCCTTGGGACCCTCGTATCGCACGATGAGGACGAGGTTGCCGTCCTCGCGGCGGATCGAGCCCTCGGAGAGAGCGACGTCGAGCTCGTGCTCCTTGTCGAAGACGCGAGCGACACCTGTGAAAGAGAGACCCTCCTTGCCCGTAATTTTGGCCACGGCGCCGCCGGGGGCCAGGTTGCCACGAAGGATGCGCAGGTGACCCGTCTTCTTGATCGGGTCGGAGAGGGGGCGGATGATGTTCTGGTTCGGGTCGAGCGAGGGCCAGTCCGCGACGTTCTCGGCGAGAGTGCGGCCAGTTACCGTCATGATGGTGCCGTCGATGAGGCCCGCCGCTACCAGCATCTTGAGAACGGAGGGGGTGCCGCCGACCTTGTAAAGGTCCTCCATGTAGTATTTGCCCGAGGGCGCGAGGTCCGCGATGAAGGGGATACGGTTACTAGTACGGTCGATGTCGTCGAGTGTCAGGGGCACATCGGCAGTATTAGCCATGGCGAGGAAGTGGAGGACGCCGTTGGTGGAACCACCGAGAATCATGGTCAGAACGAGGGCGTTCTCGAAGGCCGCGCGCGTCATGAGGTCACGGGGCCGGAGGTTCTTCTCCATGACAATTTTGATGGCCTCGGCGGCGCGCTCGCACTCGCGGGACTTTTCAGGAGACATGGCCGGGTATGAGGACGAGCCGGGGAGCGAGAGGCCCATGGCCTCGATGGCGGTGGCCATGGTGTTGGCTGTGTACATGCCGCCGCAGGCTCCGGCGCCGGGGCAGGCGTGGTGCTCAATTTCTTCGAGAACGTCGGACGGGGTGCGGCCCTCGGCGCCGGGGTTGCACTTTGCGTGTAACCTGCCATAGGTGTAGGCGCCGCGGGCCTCGTAGCAGGTACTGATGTTGATGGGCTTCTCGAGGAGGTCTGAGTGGCCCTTCATGATGGTGCCGCCGTAGATCATGATGAACGGACGGTTGTGGCGGGCGGCGGCCATGATGGTTCCCGGCATGTTCTTGTCGCATCCCGGGATGGAGATGTTGGCGTCGTGGTGCTGGGCGCAAGTCACGGACTCGATACTGTCGGCGATGATCTCGCGGGTTTGGAGAGAGTAGCGCATGCCTGGCCGTTCAGTGAGAGTTTGCTGGATGGGAGAGTTAGGGGCACGCACCTTCTCCTCCCATCGTGATGGCGTCTGATACGCCCACGGTGTTGAACTGCCATCCGAGCATGCCTTGCTTCTCCACGGCCTTTTTCACAATCTTGCCGAAGTCCAGCACTGTTCCCCTATTAGCCATCCCGAGCTGCCTTTGGCCCCCGTCTCCATTTCAAGGTTGTTCTTACAATGTGTGCTAGATCGATGGTGTTAGTGAACATGGTGGGAGAGGCTCTAGAGGGGAGGCACATACTTGCAAGGGTTGCCCTCCCACCACACCGTCGCAATGCCGACGTGTGGTGCCTTCTTCATCATCTCGCGGTTCGGCACGCCGGCGCCGTACAACATGGCCTACACAAACACACAGAATCTGGTGAGCTCTTCCATTTCCCAAAACCCCGCGACCCCCACGATCACACCCCGCACATGGCCATCCAGAACCCCCCCGCATTCCCCAACTTCGCGGGCACACACAAAGCGACGGCCGCTGGAACTTTTTGGGTGCGTACCTGTGCGCCGGGGAAGTCATGTTCCCTCGTAATGGTGTGCGACCAGCGGTTTAAGGGGCCTCCGGGAGGCAGTGTGCTGAACTGAAGGTAGTCATGGCTGTCCTTATAGCTGGTGTCACTGTGGCCGTCGGGGCCGTGGCTCGCTTGCTCGCCGGTCATGGTGAAGGGAGGCTCGAGGATGTTTCGCGCTGCTGGCGGATTGGCAACGTGTTTCAGCTGCGTACGACCTTTGGTTGATTTTATGCCGAGCAGAGAGAGGAGGTCTCTGGGCTGGCGAAGCTGGACACGACGATGTTGCTGAGCCGAGGTGGCCTGTGTCGAGGACGGGAGAAGATGGCGATAGTTTGTCAACCAAGCACGAGGAGAGGAAAGGGGGGGAATCAATGTCAATGGGTGGCTCGGAGAGGGCGGTGGGGGGGGGGGGGGGGGGGGCGGCGACTTCTTTTGAACCTTGTTCTTTGCCAGCAGCGAAGCCCAATTCGATCCAGAGAGCAATGCAGAGCAAATGAGCTCTCCCCTCCACTCCCCAGACAGCGGTAGCGACAGCAGCCAAAATGCGGGCGAAAGGCGGGGGGAAGAACAGCTGTTGAACTCGAGCACTGGCTTAGAAGTAAGACTACGGACGGGGAAATCGTCAGCGCTCCACCAAATCTCGGGGACAGATCCGCTCGGGAGAGCCCCTTGAACCCCCCCGTCTGCTTATTGTGCGCGATTCTATTGGGAGCGCTGCCGACGACGAGGCGGCTCCGGAGTCGGCTGACCCCAGCCTGGCAACCTGGACCGGACAGAAGTCGGGGTGCTGTCCGCAGTGCGGGTGGAGCAGACCGAAGTCAATTGACTTTTTTTTCCTCTTTTTTTCCTTTCACGGGAGAATGGCTCTCGGAGAGGGGTAAGATGGAGAAGAGACCCCATGAACGGGGGCGACGGAAAAAGAATTGCGATGGGGGCCATCCCCTCGGGGCGACTTGAGAAGGCATCCCGAGAGAAGACATGTTGTGTTGCGCAGTACGACTCCAGACTTGCTGGCCAACAACACCAACATTAAGAACAATCACGACCTTCTCTCCGATACGAACGCCGTGTTCCCCCACCCGTCTGAGCCATCGCCTGCAGCCGTCAGTGACGTCGCTAGGCCTGCATGGAGCAAGCACGTCAACGGTGAAAGAGACTGCAGACAGAGACAGACAACGCACAACGGTGTCTCTGCTCGCGCGGATGTATCTTGATCCTTAGCTCACCGTTAGCGTTGGTGGGAGCGATGTCGCTGGACGTTGCCTTGCTGCTCGCATCCGAATAAGGCAAGGCGCATCTGTTCCGTTGTTGTCCAATGTGTGCGGCGTCTTGTCGTGGGAACTTGGGAGTCCAGCCATGCAGCTCTAGCTTCTACCTACCCCCCCCCCCCCCCCACTCGACCATGCCCCAATCACGGCAAAGGTATTTGTGTTGGCAGAAGCTGGGTTGTCAATGCCGATGAGGTGCATGGCGGCCCTTCAGGTCGTGGGACTCGGCTCGGTCCATCGAAGCAGAGCAGCCACGACGAGCAGCGGTAGCACAGGAATCGCGGCAAAGAAAGGGGGCATGAGGTAGAAGACAACCAGCCGGTCGGGAGCCATGTTGCTGGCTAGGTTAAGCTTGTTGTTGGTCGGGGAAAAGAAGCCGGAAAGCGTCCGGGTTCCAGGGCTGGCCCGAGGCGCGGACAAAGATCGGTTCGTGACTGTGACTCGGGCATTGGCGGTCCGATTTTCGGGGCCATTTGGTGCGAGCATTCGTGTCGACGGACTCTCCGGCCAGGGAACGGCCTTCCAATGTTCCACGCTCCCGTTGCCCCTCCCTCCCCGCATCCAAGACTTACGAGGCTCGGCCGTCTGGGTGTGGAGTGATGCGACATCGTGAGAGGGCCCTCCCGCAGCTGCGATCGTTGCCGTGGTATGCAACCGTATGCATGTGAGAGAGAGGAGAAACCGAGAGAGTGTGCGCGCTTGCGGCGACTATGGCAATGTTCTGTAACTTGCATCCCAAGGTCGAGAAACAGCACCCGCGCCAAGACCCTGTCGTGTTGCGTAAGATAGGGTTGGACGTGTAGGTGCTACTCTGAACGGGCATCCCCCTGACGGCGCTCGTCCGGCAGGGCAGGATGGGATGGCACTCTGTTTGGCGCTGTTTGGATCGACAAGGAGCCGCCGCTGGCGATGAAGTCATGGCCAGAGAAGCAGGACGAGGGCGTTCGTCTGGCGCCCATCCATCCCCAGCGTCGTCCGTCGTCCGAGCTATCCGCCCAACTCTTTTTCGCCCTCATGTTTCGGAGTCCAGACGGATGGCGCAGCCCATTACGAGGCCCCTTTTGCTCGAGAAACACAATCAGGGTCGTTTCTTGGCGAGCGAATGTTCCAACAAGCCCAAAACCATTTATGCTTCAAGAGATTGGAGAAAAGAAGGTTTGGGGATGGGGGGAGGAGGGGTGTGGATGTCGGTGTGGATGGTGAAGCCTCGTCTCGCCTCGCTGAAAAGGGACAAACGAGAGACAGCCACAGGTACGTACATATGTGTGTACATAGGTACACGTCAAGCACCTCGCCTCGTGTAGTATGCCGAAGTAGTATGCGTTTCTGTCCTTCCGTGCACCCCCACATGTCGTTGCTTGTTTCCCGTCCACTGCGAACTTCACACACAAACCAACCTGAAGAGAGTGTTTAAGCTGCAGTCAGCGCGGGAACAATTGCCGATGTTGCTGCAGGCTCTCATACTCGCCTCGCTCAACGGCTTGACGTATGGATGCTTCTTGAAGCAGACCTTGGAACTTGATCAAAGCAAAGCCACCCCCAACGTCAGCAGCACTGAGCTCGACTTTGGCTGAAGCATTCGTTGACACTTGTCGTCCAGACCGAGTTAGAGGAGGAGAGCCATGAGTCCAGTCTAACCCCACGCTTGCACCTACTTGGGGTCCGATCATCGTCATGTCACCACCACCACCACCACCACCACCACGTCCTTCATCCCACCTTCACTTTTCACTTCACTAGATGTCACATCACTGTAGCAAGGAGACGTGTTTGTTTCTCAAAACTCTGATTCCTTCAATTCGCCGTTTTGAAAAAGAAAAAAAAGCAATCGTCGTCTGCATGATAGATCCCTCTTCGGGCCCCGGGCGGGCCTCTCTAATGTACAAAAACTGCGCAATACATTGTGGACAGGTGCCATGTATGCGAGATGTGTGTTGGTGTGGTGTGTCATCACTTCATTTCTGCAATGGGTGTTGTTGAAAAGATGCCTCCCCGAGAAGATGAAAGAAGTGTAAAATGCATCCGCACTGCCGTCATGCCAGCCCATCCCCAATCTCGAACCCAAATAGGTCGAGATAGCTGACCCTTGATTCCTCGCGCGAGTCACCCTGTGTCGGTTGGCTCCTAGTGTCCAGGCCTGGACATGATAATGAAATGAAGACTCTTTTCCCCAATCCGCAGACCACCTCCCCCTCCTGCGCCGGATATCAATCCCCCCCACCAACTGTGTCCGGTGGCCTCCCGGTCGTTTGTGTTCGTGTACGATGTGAATGACGAAAAATGGCAGAGAAAAGACCAAGTTGAAAAAAGATCAAAACAAAACAAAACTCTCCAAAAAGAGAAGCCGACAGAAGCGAATAAACAGGGCTGTGGCTCGATGCTTTAGTCTTCTTGTGCTCACATCAGGAAGAAGCAGAACCTCAAGCAAGAATCAGACACAAAAAGATATGAAGTAATACACTGGTAGAAGTAATCAAAAGACACCGGATGGAAAGCCACGATTCCTTAGGCTACGCGGCTCTCTTCCTCCATGCGCCTCACCAACTCGCGCTCGCGGGGAGATCGTGGGTTGGCGTCGATCCCAAGAATCGCAGAGATGCGAGTCTTGTCCTGGGGCTTGCCGTAGGTATCACGGTCCAGGTTGTCGGGGCTGGAAGTCGGGGTGATGGGCGTGCTGGCCTGGTGCTGGCTGCAGCAGGCGCCGTTCTTCCATGCCTGCTCGAGGACGACGGGGCTGGCACCCGGACCGTAGTCGTTGGCGACAGCGGCCCAGAAGGAGGCGCGGTGGGCAGTGTAGACGGATTGAAGACGGTTCATATCAACGTGCTGATGGTTGACAGGAGGTTGCTGGGTGGGGGGGAGCGCGCACTCGAGACGCAGCGGGGGCGTCATGGGGAGGCTGCTAGACATGGCCTGGAAGGAAGCGGAGGGGAGGGCCACGCTGTGAGGCTCGGGAAGAGGGGTGGGATACCCTCTCGTGGGGGAGGCGGTGGGGGGCGGCAGGGTCATGCAGACGGGCTTGGGAAGGATGGCAGGGAGCCTCGGGGAAGCGCCGTTGCCCATGATGCTGGGCAGCTGCATGGGAGCGGGCGAGACGGGCGCAAAGCTACCCGAGCTGCCCGGGGGCGAAACAGAGCGAGGAGTCGACTCTCGGATCGGGGAAGGCATCGTGGGCTGCATGACGGGGGAGTGGTTCGCCGAAGAACCAGACGAGACCGACGTCGTGCGCTGCTTGCGGCGGTTGCTGCCGTGGCTAAGCTGGTGGTAGTGCAGGCGGCAGGCGAGCTCGGTCTTCTTCAAGTGAGCAGCAATGTGCTTGTAAGGCATCTTCTGGAGACGGGTCTGGAGGAGATAGACTTCCTGTTGAATTGGTTAGAGGGAGAGAGTTCCCGGGCACCACAGCCGCAGAGCAGGGCAGGGGGCGTGGCATGTGGCACGTACCTCGTCCTCGCTCCATGCTCGACCTCCTCCAGTCGAAGCCGCCTTGCGGTTCTTGGTAACACCGTACTCGTGACGGTCCATGGCGTCAGAGGTGGGAGTGTAGGTGGCAGTGTGGGGTGCCAGTTGCATCGTGGGAGACATAGTTTCTCGTAAAATCGTTTCCGGGCAGTGAATCGATGGGGTGGATAACCTCTGAAATGGGTTGGTGGTCCCTTGGTAAATGTTGGTGGAAATCTTCGCGCGTCTTCGCGTCGTCCTGGAAGCTGGGTTTGGAAGAGAGGCAGAAGCTTGCTACCGACGAATTGAAAGGTATAAATCGGTTGTGTCGAACAAGGAGGGATTCCCAGGCGGAAGCTCGCAACAACGAAGTCGGCTTTCTGCAGATCCGTCAAGGATAGGAAACGGATAAGCGTTGGGGGACTAAGAGGATCCCAAAGAAGAGAAGTGAAGTCGTTCGTTTGAATAAACCGGATAGGTCAAGTATATTGACAAAAAAAGGTGGTGTTCAAGAAGCGTAGTCAAATGAGTGTGTGCAGCCAAGCCAGTTGGACAATGAAGGAAAGTAAAACCCTAGCTGCGGGAGAAGAAAAGAAGGACACGCAACTGCGCTTCAAGACGAAAAAAAGGGATTTTGATGATGAACCCAAAGTAGGGAGAGAAGGTAAACAGGAAGAATGGAAAACCGGTCCAGACGGGGGGAGAGGGGAGATAAAGTAATAATGCAGCCTCAGCCGTTGGTGGTGGTGGTGGTGGTGGTCTGGCTGGTCTAGTCCCGTCTGGTCTGGCAACTGGCAGCAGACAAGACAAGCATTAGAGGCAGCAGCCAGACATGGACATGTACTCTCTGCAAGGTCCGTCTGCAAGATGCAAGGTACATACAACAAACCCATATCCACACCTTACAAAGTACATACACCAGCATAGTACCCAGAAGGGCAGAGGGGAGCGGGCGGCGGGCATGGCAAACATTGCCTCATGATGTTCGGGCGCTGGTACATCCACGACAGGGGTGCACCACACACTGTCAAGTCTAGCCCTGTTGCAGATATTCAGCAGTCATGCCAGCAGACCCTAGAGAAGACGGGGTGGATGTGACAGAATTAGCAGAGCATAACGTTTGGTCTGATCCGCTGGCCAGCTGCCATCCCCATTTTCCCATTCCATTCCCTTGTCTTGCCCTGAACAAGCCAGCCGGCCCTTGACCAGACACGCCCAGCACGCTTGTGCAAGCCACACCCTGTCCGGGCCACACCCCTGTTCGAGGGAGGAAGAGGAGACGAGGAACCCAGACCTAGACCTAGACCCAGACCACCAAGACGGGGGCATGGGTGCGAGATTATGGATCCGGTGAGAGACGAACGTGCGTCTCATCAACCGGCGGCCGTGATGGATTGAGAAGTGAGCGCCAAAAGGGCGAGAGAGCCTACACTACCTAAGGTAGTGTACCTAGGCAACTGTACCTAGGCAGCTACACTAGAAACGACATGTGGCCTCGGAGGCTCGGGTACAAGGTGGGCATAGACCAAGTTACCAAGAACCGCCCCGGGCCCTTGATGGAGCGCGTTGAAGATGAACGGAAAACTGGGAGAGAGAGGGCCCAGGGCCGGGCAGGGCAGCGAGAACAGACAAGAGGCTCTTGTGAACCTGGAACATGGGAAAAAGAGAAGAGCCCACCAAACGCTCGCCGTGTAGGGTAGCGTCCGCTTACCGAAAAGAGCGGTGTCTCGCCTCCAGTTTGTTTCTTCCTTTTCCTCCATTGAGCGACTTGCAACTCCTAGTCTCCGTGCCGGGCAGGCCTGGCACCTGGTCTGAGCCCGCCCGGACAGCATCCAGGGCAGGCGGACAGAATCAGATTCAGAGTCATCAGAGCCTCAAGCTGCAAGCATCTTCAGACCCGCCAGCTGGTTTTGGTTTCGGTCACGGCACATGGCCAGTGGATCTTGTTCATGACTGATGAAGAGCGATTCCAGAGTTTTTTTTTTTTTTGGTGCCGAGCGCGTGGCACGCAGCCGCATCACATCGCATAGTATAGATGGATGGGGCTTATAGGATGGCGTGGCATGGCATGGCATGGTATGGTATAGTATGGCATATCCGTAACATGGCAAGGCAAGGCATCGCTGAAGCGTGTTTGGCAGGCACGGCCGCTTGACTCGAGAACAAACCGTAGAGAGCAAAACCACGACACAGTCGACACCGTCACGAGGAAGAGGGCGTTACTATTTGCGGCCGACGTCTGGTCTCAAGTCGCGATAAGCATACGTCTGCTCGGCGTCGATCTCGCGGAGGCATTGGCGAGGAGGGGAGGACCTGTTTTGCGTAGGGTCGGAGGCGTCTTGGATGTGGATATGGGTGTGGTGGATGGCATCGAGAAACCGAGGTCCGTCTGCTGGTGGCCTGGCGTACGGCGTTGAAGTTGACCGTAGGCCCGTAGCGTAGGGTAGTGGGAGCGAGCAGGACGTGGAGAGCGGGTAGGGAGCTGGCGGGTACATGTTGCATACATTCGCGGCATATGCCCGTTCGAGCGCAAGACGGGGTACTGCGGAGGTTGCTTTCGCATTTTCATGTTGGTTGCTGCGGCTGGCGCTGCGGCGGGCGTACTGAACGGAATACGGCGCGTGCGGAATGGTGCGGTGCGCTGGGCTGGGCTGAGCCGCGATACGGACGGGCGTCGCTATCGCGGTGTCATCTCGTCGGCCGTCGTCATCGTCGTCGGTATCGTCGTCGGTATCGTCTGTCTTTGCCCAACGTGTTCGCTCGTGTCGGAAGGTTGTGTTAGGAGTCTGTCTGACGTTTGACGGCGGGGTCGAGCGATGGACGGTACGTGTTACAGAGGCGCGCCTGCTGCTGCCATTGGCCCGTTTTCGCGGCCGCCCCTGAGCCTTCCCTGCACCTGTGCACAGCAGAACAGGGGAGAACAGACACGCCGGGCGCGCTAGGCCGCTTCGGGGGCTAGCCAGGAACGGCCTTCTGCGGATGGCGTTACGTACCTCGAGGCTCGCAGTCCCGCCCGCTGGGCAGTTTCCATTGGCAGTGGCCCAGTGGGCACAGGGCAGGGCAGCCTCACTCAGAGCTGCACCGCTCGCAACCGCAACAGGTACGTACTCCCGAAAAGAGCCCCATATTTGAGCCACAGAACGATGAACGCCGGTGCGGCGGGGCCGAGAACCCCTGTCCGTGGTCTCCGTCGCACCGTAAGAGCCTCCAAAAAGGGAACCAGCGCCAGAGCCGCTATCCTCAGAAAGATGGGCGTGCTGGGGAGTGGACATTAACAGGCACGCGTTATGGATATGGGCAGGTTTAAGTCCAACCCGGCTGTTTGGTTTGGTGTCAGGGCTGTCCCCTTTACGTCGTGCCTACCTCAGCATCCAGCGCCCAGGCCATTGCCCAGCCCGTCTGGTCATCCTAATGCCCAGGAATCCCTACTACGAGTCTCGACGATACACCGCATTGCCTTATGTTGGTTCGGTCGCAGTGAGATGACGGGACTCTTTTGTCTGATCTGCCTGCCCGCGTACTGCGTGCTGCGTACACACGCTGCAGGCATTGGCATTGGCATTGGCATCGAAACATGAGGCTGTTTCTTGTTCGTCCCCTCTGACGACGCCTCGGCACCTGCGCTCTGAGACTAACAATTCTCGGCACGGCGGCATGTTTGTCTATATTGGCTACCCTACCTTTTCGACCACATACTATGTACGATGTACGGATACATACGACGCCATTTCCACAGCATTGAACCTTGAATTACGAGCCCCATCCCCATACGGCTGTTTCTATGTATCCGTACGGCGTAAAGCGGCGCCTCAGCCAAGGTGCCTGGCCTTGGGTAGCATGCAGCGACAACAAGCTTAAGTCGCCGTGCCTTAAGTGAGGGTAAACGGATAAACACGGATGCTATTCATAAAACTCGTTAATTGTCTTCAAACATTCGCACGCTGTACACAGCACACAGCACACCAACACACACACAACACCCCAACAGGCCACATCGGCCGTCTTGTCCGCACTTTGTACATAGAAGCAGAACCAGCGTCACAGGTAGCGAGAAAACATGCTATGCAGCGCCGTCCCCCGCCTCCCGTGGTCTCCACCGCGGCACACCAACGCGGCAGCACCACGCCAGTGACACCACTTTGCCGCACAGAGGTGGAGAGAGTAATAAAAACGCTTCACCTGTTTTCGTAACGACAGCACGATTAAAGGATAGTCGGTTTCTCCCTCTCGCCCGCCCAAAACCTCAATCTCAATCTCCATCTCCAGGGGCCACTGCACGCACGCTGCACTTCGTCGCTGCTGGCCTGCTGGACGGGCTCATCAGGGATCCCCAGCGCCAGACATCGTGAGGAGCGGCCCTGGGCCCACGTCCCTTGAAACTCACTAGCGAGCAGGCGTAATTTCACCCACGTATCAGCCCTTTCCCTCTTGGTCGCCCTTCATAGCGTTGCAATGTCCCCCCCTCCCCTCCCTCCTGCCCCCTCCCCCCAGCGGCCCCTGAGGCCCGCGGTACGTACCTTATTTGCACCCAGTGACCCGCCCTACACGCGCACCGCTGAGCCACTCACGCACCACACACACCGCCCAGCCGCACCCCACTGCCGCCGCTGCAGCCAATGCCAGCGCCTCTGCACCCAAGTTTTTTCCTTCTTTCTTTCTTCTCTCCCGTCCGCTGCGACGCAGCATCGCGATACGTACTTTTTTTTTTCCTTTTTTTTTTTTTTTTCTTTCTGCCCACACCCGTCACCGCCGCGTCCTCCACCCACTCGCTCGACCCGACTTCACTTCAACCCAAACGCACGCCGCGAACAGACAGCCGACCACCCCCCTCCTCGACGGACGGGACGAACATGGATGCTGAGAAACAACAGAGGGGCCCTAATGCAGGAAACCTTATTTGTTTCTCAAGAGATCTCTGCTGAATCTGAATCTGGCTCGGACTCTCGACGGGGGCCTCCTCCCCCTCGGCCAGGCTCATCACTCGTCACTCGTCGCTCATCAGTGTCATCACGCACCTACAGCAGCTCCAGCTCCATCTCCAGTTCCAGTTCCAGCACTCGCACCAGTAGCGTCTCGGCCCCTCTCCCTCAGGTGCCCCCGTCGTCTGTCCTTCAGTCATCAGCCGCCGCTCGCCAGGCGCCTGTCGCCTGTCACAACGGTCAAAAGTCCTTCGCCCGAGACTCGCGGCCGGGAGTTTGGGTCCGATGGCCCTGGTTCTGTTGGCCTGCGAGTCTGAGAGTCGTCCATCGCAGTGTCTGGGCCAACCCTCGGTCTCGGGCCTCCACAACGTCTTCCAACGCTACCCCATCCTCGGCCTCGTCGTCGCCCTCGTTCCTCACTCAAAATTCGTCTGACCTTTTGGCCCTGCCTGTCAAACCGGGCTGATGGCGCGCTGCCTAACCTGACGGACGGGTCGACCGAGTCAGACCTGCTCGCTGCCACCGATCAGTGCCAGATCTCACTAATTTACCTCTCACACCTGCAGAAACTTTTTTTTTTTGTCCGCCACGGCGCTCAATGGAAACAAGCCGCTTTTTGGAAAATAGCGTGGCGTCACTCGAAATAAATAAAATCAAACTGATGCAGCGGGCACTGACGATCCAAACATGGTCCTGCACCGCCCGACGGCTCCTCGCGGCCCCCAATTTTTCCGTGGCAAATTTTCCTTGGGCGGCCGGCGTGCGCTACGCTGCCTGGTAGTATACACTAATAACTGCCTTAGTACACTACCTACACTAGGTACATAGGTAGTGTAAGGTAGGTACGGATATTGCCCGCCACTGAAGTGCCCGCCCGCCCGTCCGCCCGCTCGAATCATCTCGTCATCCGGACACTTCTGCAACGCCACGGCGCCGTCCTCAGCCATGAACCATAATTGATTGTCCTCTAAGGCGCTAATCCCCCGGCATCAATTTGATCCCGTCATCTGGGGTTGATGGCACCCTGCAACGGTGCAACCTGGCCGCCTTACCAATCGATCAAGCCCAAACCCCCGCCCGCGAGAGCCTCCAGCCAAGGACGGCCAGAAACAAAGGGCCTCACCCCTCCCGGCCACCAAGACGTGAGAGTAGCATATCACGGGGCGGAAACCTCGTCATCCGGAGCACAAGCGGCCGGCATGCTCCCCAACGCTCTTCATCGCCGTCCGCCATTCGCTCTCGGGAGACCTGGGGGATCGAAGGGATCGCCCACAACCCGCGAATGTTGTTGAGCGCCCGTGTCCAGATTTCTCCGGCGGGGGATGGGATGCAGGCCAACTTGCCTTTAGTCTCCGACCCGTTTGTGAGAGAAACCCGTCAAATGTCACGGCCCCTGTCTGCCGCTCTGCCATCTCATATCTCCACCGGTCTTGGTGGTGATGATCTTCGGAAAGCCCATCAACCGAATGCAATCGGTGGCTGGAGTGTGTGGTGGTTGGTGGAATTCAGATGCCTGAGAGGCGAAAAAACCACCGCATTAATCGTACCTCTGGTTCGGACTCGCGTCAAGATCCGCCCAGCAAACCTGGTGCTGGGACCGCACCAGACTCGACTAGATGAACCGTCGCGCCCGGTTCCCTGACAGAAGCTTGGCGGCACTATTTTTCGTCTGATGTCTTCGAGCTATGGATTCGGGCGACTCCACACGCAACGGTCTGCAAAACGCGCCCACCAAGGACGGAGACTATGACAGCGAAATTGCAGGTCCCGGCATCGACTGTGCCCGCCCACTCCAGGCGCCGTCCAAGACCTCAGGCCCAAGCCTTTGACAGCCAGATATGGCGATCATCGCCTGGAGGCGTGAACCGCTCAGTTCCTTTCTCTGGTCGGCTGCTCGGGCCAACCTGTCTCGACAGCCCGGGAACCTGGGAATACACGGTATGACAGCTGGACCAGTGGCACTCTCGCTCGGCCGAGTGTAGGTACTGACCGAGTCCAGCCTTGTGGGGTTAGACTTTGTGCTGCATCAGGGCGCTCCTTGCGATGCTCCCTTATTTCCTTCTTCCACGGCACCCGAACAATTGCCAAAAAAGGGGCCGAGCAATGAGCAGAATTGCGACGGAAACTTCCAGCGGTTCTAACTCTGGAACTGCCTCTGTCCTTGTGTTTTCGCCACGGATCGTCTGGTCATCGGCTGTCTCACAGCTCGCATGAATTCTCATCATCCAATGTCTGTTTTTGAGTGAACTCTGGAAAAGGGAAAAACATCGACAGACTCGACAAAACCAGCCGCGACAGGCACTGGCCAGCGCTTCGATTCACGGCTTGGCCGAGACTAGGGTTACCTTGCGCACAGTCTCAATCTTTTTTTTTCCGTGGACGTGTCCCTTCGCTGAAGAGCCGCGAGTCTCAAACGCCTGGTGCCGGAACCCTGCGACCTGCGCCGTTTCAGTGCCGGGGTGCATCATCGCGAACCAGCCGAGGAGGCATAAACTCTGTCCATGTTCGGAACGAACGTGCAAGGTCTGGCGAGGGGAGGATGGCGTCACAGAGCCCTGCCGGCCCTACGCGCATGAAGACGAGAGACCGGATGGCAGTCGACAAGCAGGCCAGGTCAGGGTTTGTGAGGCCGTTTTAGGTCGTCTGTTGATGTGCTGACCGCTTTGTGCTAGGCGACGATGTGCCAACTTGAGCTTGGCAAACCCTGGGGTGGCTCTCATCTCGGGTGTCATGGGGCTCATTTTCGTCGTGCACCTGGTACGATCTGGGGCAAGCCGCCGGGGTCGGGAGAGCCACCTTGTTTCGTCGCCTCTTTCTCGGTGTTTGAAACAATTTTTGTCTTGGGAGACTCTGCAGCGTCGCTTTTTTGTTCCTCCACGCTTAATTCTGTAGCTGGGACGGACAGGAAGCGCGGCTAGGCCAACTTCGCGTTGGGTCTGACAATCGGTCTCTCGTTCGTTCTCGTAACGGCGAAGTGTGGATGGGGCTGGGAGGGGATGCTATTCGGGCTGGAGGGGCCGCGACGGCCGGCAATGTGACGGTGCTGAGATCTGGCCTCGGCAGGGTGGAGAACCCGTTCCGGAACCGATGCAACCGTGCACCCTGAGGCAGTCTATCCGGGCCCCGGTCTTCCTGCCCCACGGCACCGACCCTGGCGGATGTGACCTGGGAGTTGTCGGGCCTTCGGTCCGCTGCCGTAAACTCGCTGACAGCTGTCCCGCGTTCCGTGATTACGAGAGGTGGGGCCCCCGCGGGTTCCGCATCGCCGGCATTTTACGTTTGTTGCAGACTCCCAACCCATATTTTAGTAAGAAGAAAGCGAGTATTCATGCATCGGCCGAATGCCTCGGGCGAGCCAGAGGCGGTGTTGGTATTGCATTAGAATTACTTCACCATGCCGTAAAATAGCAAGGCGGCCAAGATGAATTGTTGAGGTGCAGCCCTCCTCAACTTGGACTTCACGATGCTGCAGGAACAATGGCATTGCGGCGGAGGGCTGATGACAATTACGATACTGTAAGGTAAGTGAAGCTGACTCGAACACGCGGAAAAAGTACATGCAGAAACGGAGTCAGATGTACACGTCGAGAGCAGAGGTACTGTACGTACCGTCCAAGGTCCGATCTTTCGGTCGGTGTCCACCAGCAGTACCGCTAACAAGAGGTACATGGAGGGAAGCTCAGGTACTTGGGCCATGCAGAGGGTACATGGATACAAGTACGGGCTGCTAAGATGAAAATGCGACAAGTACCTAGCACGGGGCAGTTTTCCATCGACGCAAGAGGTATCATTATCGACATTTGCTGATACTGCAGAGCTCAACTCCAAGTTTTGGGGAACGAGGAGGCTGCGATGCAATAGATAGACTTTGTTTTCCCTTCCCGTAATTTTTTTATTTAATTACTTGCTGCCTTGTCTCCCAGGACATATCATGCCGCCAGCGTCAGGCAAACAGGAAATAAAGTGGCGCGGGTCGGTTGCTGCGATTGCTTGGATTTGGTTGGATCGCAGCTGGATGATGAACGTGGCTGGGTTTCCCCGCAAGAAGAAACGCCCAGCCTCAGTCATCAACACTGTCTCGGCCAGTCAGAAGATCCAACGCAGCTGTCACCTTTTGCACCAGTCCACAATGCACAAACTGCGCTAGCGACTAGCCAGCCACAGCAGCAGCAGCAGGCAATTGCACTGACAAGTAACTGCACTGTCAATTGAGGGCACTGACAGCAGTGAGGTGGCCTTGCAATTGCACGGTTGTTGGTTCCGTTGATGGGTGCCAGCGAAGGATGATTGAATGATGACTGATGGTGCAAGTTGACGGCTCTAAGTCACAGGTGCCCGCCAGTGCTGCGCAATGAGTGGAGGAGGGCAGGGCACGGGGCAGCCACTGAACATTGAGGAATGACGAGGTGACGAGTGACAAGCGAGATGTGGCCTGTGCGACACGAGGGTCCTTCTGGCCCGTGCTCGGGGTGCGGAGGTCGTGGACCGAGGCAGCGTGATAGCACCAGCCACAGCTGCTGCTGCCTTTTTGTATGGCATCACAGGCGTACCGGCTAATGCCCGGGGCAAACAGAGTACTTTCCATCGTACAATTGTAATTGTGTACCTGCTGCCTGGCGCGGGCCCCGCCCGTATTGCGTAAGGACAGGTACTTAGGTAAGGTACCTCTGGTGGCCCTTGCTGCCCCCCTCTCGCACCCGGTCCCCCTCCCTCGTTTCTTTTCCATGTTCCCTCGCGCTCCCCCTCCTCCCCCTTAGCAATTTTCCCTCCTGACCCCTTCCACCACCCACTTTCTCTCAGCAGAAAAGAGGGCAACCAGTCCAAAACATCACCGAGAACCAGGAAGTTACTTCCATCAGAGGTACATCCTTGGGGTCATCGCGAGGCAGAGCATCCCAACTCCCAACATCATCAGCTCGCGCTCCACCTTCGGCTCTCGCTACCGCACCGCGCAAGGCTACACTGAGAGAGCTTCAGCTTGACCTTAGCGACGCGCCCTCCACGCATCCGCATCCGCATCGCATCGCATCGCCGTCGCGCCCGCCAGCAGCATCACCGTCGTCGTTCACTGCCGTCGCTGCCGTCGCGCATCGCAAATCCTACACCACACCACTCACTGCTCTACCTCTACTTCGTCTTCTTCCCCTCAACTGCACCCACCGCCCGTTGACGTCGTCCTCGGGAACCACGCCCGCAACAACACAATACAATCACTCTCTTGTTGCCAGCCCTCCCCATCAATTCCTTTACTTCTCGACCTCACCACATCGCAGTGCATACGCACCACCCCGCCCGCGCCCAAGCACCCGCACCGCGCACACGTTCTCACCCACACACATCACATCGCGCCACGGCCTGTCAACGCCGGCGCTTCCTTCCCTTTTCTTCCCTGCGCTTCCGTCCGGTACCCGGCCTTCTCTCACGTACGTCAAACGCATTTTGCCAGCCACACGTTTTCGCTCTCCGTCGCCCGTCAGTCCCGACAGCCGTGACTCAGGGCCCTCAAAAGTCACTTCCATTACCCTTGGCTCGACTGCCGCCACCAGACCACCCGCTGCACCCAACGCACCCAACGCACGCGACCAACCCAACGCAAGGCCGGCAGAGACGGGACAGGTCAGGTCAGGTCACCTTGCGGGCTACCTCTGAGCTCTCGCCTCTACATCTGTCTACCCACAGTACCTTGGTATCTGGGTTCGCTACCTTGCACCCTCGCACCCGTCTTTTTGGGCGACGCTTCTTCTCCACACCGAAGCGAATCATCCATTCATTCCTTCCCGTCGCCAGTTCTACCCGCGCATTCTCTGCCTCTGTGCCTCTGTGGCCAGCCCGGTCTGCCGCTACATTCGGTCTACCGTACGGATTCCGTACCTTCCCTTGTTGGCGTTGCCAACTTTGGACTGCCTTACCTCACCGGCACCCACTACTGCCGCCGTTCCGCCCCTGCACTGCCTCTTTTTTTCTCTTCCTTTTTTCCGCCCACTGCTGCCACTGTTCCTTCCTGCTGCTACTGCTGCTGCTGCGTGTCGCGCCGCTTTTGCTCACCACACACGCACGCCACCGCCCACGCCCCCCGGGCCAGAAAAGAGGGAAAAAAAAAAAAGAGTACTTGAAGCAAACACGTCCTCGGCCTCGCGGGCCTTTGTAACTTTGTTCCTTTTTTACCTACCCTTCCTCTCCCCCGTCATCCTCCCCCTTCAGGTTCAGGTTCCTCCCCCCTGGGCGTGTGCGTGACCCGCTTCTTGCCTTGCGACGTCAGGCTTGGTCCAAGTCTCTCTTTCTGAGCAGAGGCCAAAAAAATATTCCCCATCCATCAAACCATCGGTTTATGCATCGTTTCCTGAGTTAATACTACTACTACATTGCCCGTAAGTACCTTCACCCATCTCCTATGTCTCTTTTCACACACTGGCCCGATCGAGAAGCGACGAGTCGCTTGTACCTCGCCGCCGGCCTCGTCTTGTCGCTCGCGCGCATTGATTGCACGTCGCAGTCGTCGTCTTCGTTGACCCAGATGCCATCGCGTCTTTTTTTCTCCCTGACTCCCCCTGACTCTTCCTGTCGCCGCCGTCAATTTTCCCCCCTCCCTTGGTTCCGTCGCCGCGCGTGCGCAAACACGTTCCATCGAACCCGCGGTGTACTGCGCGTTTCCTTTGCTTTCTGCCTCTCATCAGCGCATCTCGCTCGTCTCCTGTCTACGATGCCAATTGCGCGCTTTCTTCGCAGCATCGTCGCGTCGGTTGCGACCGCGTCTTGAGCGCAGTCATGTTCCGGGCCGGCGTCTCATTCAGACGGCCGTGTCGCGTCCGCGCCTGAGGCCGGTGGCCGTGGGCCCCATGACTCCCGCGCGACAACGGCTGGCAGATCAAACTTGTTTCTTGGGCGCGAAACACCAGCGGATACAAGCCGGTACTAACGTTTGGCCCATCCTTAGAACATGCAGCAGTGGCAAGTCGGCCCAGTGCCGGAGTACATCTACTCCAACTCCACCCACCAGCCTAGCGACATGCAGTAAGTACCTCCTCCACCTTGTACCTGTCCTGTCCTGTCCTGTCCTGTCCTGTCCTGTCCTGTCCTGTCCGCCCTCCCTCCGGCTCCGTTTCCTCTCCCACGCAATCCCAAAGTCACCCCCTTTCCCGTTCCATCCTCCGCCCTGCGAGGCTGCCTGCCGTACCGACCACAACGGTGCTCTCCTCCGGGGGTACATGCCCATGTACCATCGGGATACGAAATACCTGGGCTCGACTCAACCCTTCGAGCAACCCTGGCCACTATGCTTGGCCTTGCTCGACGGCCGACGAGGAGGGTGTAACGGGCAACAATAACAACACGACCCTTTGGGCTGCCCTGAGATACATGCACCACACACACACATGCACACACATACACTTACGCCTGGTCACTGGTCACCATGACCTCGCGGCGGACCCCCCCCTCGGGAGCCGCATCTTCTCTATCCACGATGGTGATCCCGTCGAAATGAAACTTTACTGACACTCGGTCCCAGTCCTCAGCACCCCTATCAGCAGGACATGTCTCGCCGGGATCCGCACGCCCAGGCCCAGTTCCAGTACGGAGCGCCGCCTCAGCAGAGTCCGGCTCCTCAGCACCACCCCACCCCGGTGCAGCCGCCGATGAACGTGCCGCAGCCGCCCACCCAGCCGCCGGCCCAGCCGCAGCCTCAGCACCCTCCTCAGGCCCCGCCTCAGACGAACAGGAACCGCAAGCGTCCGGCTCCGGCTCCGGTCGCCCCTCCCGTTGTCACCAGTGCTCCCCCCATGCCGGCTGCCCCTACGGCCCCTACCACGACCCCCATCCCCCCGCCTGTTGCTCCTCCGGTCGCCGCTCCTCCTCCTCAGGCCCCGGCGGCGGATGACGCCAACGCTTCCGCCCCTCAGCCTCCCCCGGCCAAGAAGAGTCGAACGAATACCCCCTGGACCCCGGCTGAGGAGCTTCGCCTGAAGCAAATGAGAGATGCCGGCAGCAGTTGGGCTGAGATTGCCAAGGTTCGTATTTCATCCGATGCCTTCTGACGTTTGCCGGGCTCAGCTAACACGATTCAGACCTTCCCCACGCGTACCGAGGGTAGTGTCAAGAAGCACTGGTACAAGGACATGCACTATGCCGAGTTCGCCGAGGACGAGGTTTGTTGCCGCCCCCAGCCGGCTGTCAAGGATATTGTTACTAACGAGTCACAGAGCCAAGCACTCCTCAATGCCATCAAGGAGTACGAAAACAACAAGTGGAAGGTCATCGGGCAGAAGGTTGGAAAGCCGGCGAAGGCCTGCGAACAGTACGCCAAGGAGCACTTTCCCGGTATGCCCTCTCTCAACATCGCGTCGGCACGGCCGCCTTCACATCAACGGTACTAAATGATTCGTAGACCTCTACGCCAAGCCGACCGGCAACCGGTAGAGGAACTCAGTTAAACGGCGGTTCTGAGGATACTCGGGAGACGGGCAACACTGCGAAACGGCGCTGGGAGTGTCTCGATGCCTTGGGTTATACCAGATGTGTTTCTTCTTTCTCGTTCTGACGATCTCAACGACCCGGACTCGAAAAGACGATTCCCCCCTTGCACTTTGTTTTTACGTTTTTTTTCTTCTGTTTTCTATGCAGGTCGGACTTTTAATTTCCTTGGGCTTCTGTCTGGGCTCTTCCCCACTAGCATGGATGGTCTGGCGCGGGACTCCTGGCTTTGGCGGATGTGGATGGCCGTTTTTCGAGGGGTAGAGAGCGCGGATGCTCATATGTACAACGGATGGCTCCCGGACGGGCCATCGGGCTATCGATGTGCTCTGAGGTTTATAGCGCAACACGAAAAGGAAGTTGAGAGTTGGCGGGTGAACATCAGGCCGTTGAGCGGTGGTCTTCCTTGTGTATGTGGAGAGCCTCTGACTCGACGGTTGTGATTGTGCGGGCTTACGAGGGGGCTGCCCCTATCCATGTTTGTCCAGAGCGCGGGAGGATGTAATGGTCGGCAGACAGCTGTCGAGCGAGGGCGATCACGGATGCTCAAGGACAAGACTTGTCTGATTGGGTCGGTGTCAAGGATGGATGGCAAGTGGGATCCGGACGGTGAAATTGTTCGATTCATGATGAGTCTATACCCTTAGTGTGAAGATGTGTGTTTTATTAGGTTCTGGGCAGATACTATCAGTGCAATTAAAAGTTTGTGGACACTGTTTTCTCCTTGCTTGACACGGCGACAATTCGCTAGGTGCTGTCAAATGCTGGTAATAGTGAGAATGTTTTATCGATGCTTTTGATAGTGTATAAATAGGCGTTGGCTGTTTCTCTGCCTCTAGCCGGCCCGTGTTATCTTGACACCAATGAGAGTTCTTATGGATGCGATCAAGTTTTCGTTAAAGAGTGGCCATGTAGCTAAAAATGGGAGCAATTATACACAAGTAGGCTGGGCTGCTCACTGCTACTTTGGTTCTATTCCAAATTGGTAGGTTGAAGTAAATGAACAAATACATGCCTGTTTGTTAGATTCATACAATTTTGTCACGTTACTGTTTGAGAACAAAAGGAAACGATGTCATAACACAGTCAATAGTGCAATTCCGTTTGTATCTGTATTGCAATTGCCACGTATTTCAGTTCAGCTACGTAATATTATCTGAGGCTATTATGCTGGTGACGATTGTTGGCAGCAAAGGCCTCATGGCCAACACTTGATATATTCTTGCCTCGGCTTGCCCGCTCAGCCGCGCGGAATTTCAAAGAGTACCGTGTCTCTGCCGAGCCTTGCTGGCGTTCTCGTGTCGCACACGACCAGGCTCGGCACGAAGACAATTGGGTCCGGAGGCGGCAGGAAGACACACGCGATCTCGCACCCGTCAGACGCCGTCTGACCGTTCACAGCAGCTCGAGTTCCAACGGTGATGCATGTGCAATGAGCGAGGGTGTCGGAAGGTGATTGGGCCGATCCTACGCAACCGCTTCTGGACTTTTTGCGTGAATCCAACGTCCAACGGCCGCGAGCTGAACGACACTGATTATATAGCATATCTTGGGTAGTCATGGCTGTGGCTTAGGGTTAATTGGGGAATGCTGTTTTTAAATGCCAAACAACGGAACACGGATATTTGACATCAAACTAGACGATTATTATTGGAAATTAGAGACTAGAGACACTGACGAGGGAAAGATGTGTTGATTCGCTATCCTATTACAATGACTAACATAGACCCAGAGCAGCTCATGGCGCTGTCCCTCGATCCTCACGCATGCAGATACCTTAGCCTAAGCACCATTGATACACTCGCCATCAAAAGTCACAGCACCTGTCAATCAAGCCTGTTGTGTTCCAAGGTATCGGATGACGGGCCCTGTGCAATGGTCGTCCAACAATGAGGCGGCTCACCTGTTCACCTCGGTGAGGCGTCGAGCCGCAAAGTCGAAAGTGGTCTGTTCCGTGCCCGGCCCCCGTGTCCCGTGTCCCGTGCACCGAAGCACGGAGCACAGCAGAGAGCACAGCAGAGAGCACAGCAAAGAGCACAGAGCACAGAGGAGCACAGAGGCAGCGGGGGCGAAAATCGCTGCAGGCAAAGACTCAATCGAATTGCAAAAGTGGGTGAAGGAAGGGGGATTCGGGGCTAATCCCGAATCGGGGGTCTGGATGGGAAAGCGAGAAAGGGAAAAACATGATCTGGGGCGATAGACGGGGCAATTGGGTGGCCCATTTGGCGGGTTGGGCCAATACGAGGCGAGGATCAGCAGCCACCTCATTAGAGGGGATTGGCGGATGGGCGGGCCATTCTCCAGTTTCTTGATAGTCTTCCCCCGTATTTTTTTCTCTTTAGTGGAGGACGACAGGGGCAGGGACGGCCGGCCTGCCTGCCTAAATCAAGCACGCTTGGACGGATCAGGGAAGCGAGGGCGGCGTGCTGGCCCAGTCGTGGGCGTTGGATAGAAGACCTCGACGGGTCAGGTGCTCCGAGGTGTGAGTGAGAGCGTTCCATTGTGCTGCTCGTCCCAGGACCGAGGGCCAAGGACCGAGGGCCAAGGACCGAGGACCAAGGGAGAGCGAGGGGCGCTGGACCGGACTTGAGAAGGGAGGACGGGGGCCAGATAGGGGGAACGGGGGAGGCACCCTTCACTCTCTTATGACTGAGGTGTTTACACAATAGAAGGTAGCGGTAGCACAACACACAGTGAGGGGGACAGTAAGGACCTGAGGGGATTGGCAGGATTCCAGCGGTGCCCGCAGCTAAGGTGGTGCAAAGTAAGGCAAGGCACTAGGGAGGTGAGTAGGCACAGTAGGAAGACAAACAAACAATAATGAGCCCTTTGTCCAGCGCTAAAAGGACTGGACGAGAGATAAAGAGCCCTCCTACGGATAGGTACTGTACTGCAAGTACCTCACACTACCTACCTACCTAAGGTACATATAAGGTAGGTAACGTAAACAGTAAGCACACCACCTTAGGGGAACCTGGGCCCCCTGGAACCTGGAAGGTTTGCGCTGCTCGATCTCCTGATTTGACTTCCCGCGCATTCCCACTCTTCCCGCCGTCCCCATCCCTCCCCAGTTAATTCTCGTGGCCTTGGCCTTTTCTTCCCACTGCCAAGTCACGTCACTATCAAGTCACGTCGCCCTCGACCCTTTCTCTCGCTGTCGGCATCCCGTTATCTTCACGGTCGTCACTCGTTCTTGACCAGTGCTGCGCGTCTTTCCGTAATTCTTCGACTTAGCTTCCACTACCTACACAATCGCTTAATACGCCCTTCTGCACCCTTTTGTTAGGTTGTACCGCCCATTCTGCGCCTCCAAAGCCTCCTTTGTGGCCGTTTCCCATCCCGCGACAAGACGAACGCTATCCGAACGCCTCGTTTCGTCCCATCGCGCAACACTGCATTCGAGTTAATCCAGCATCTTGGTGCGGGGATCCCTAGAAACTGCAAACGCCAGGTCTCGACTGCCCCGTCCGTCGCCTTCAACCGAACACGCGGATTCTGTCGTGTCACCGGAACGGACGCTCTGCCTAGACAGCCGAATTCCTCACCGGCAGCGGCAGTCAACACAAAAACACCCGACGCATCAAAATTCCGCCACCCGCGGACGGCGAGACTCGAATCTTGGGAGCCATCCCACGACCGCAACAGGCCACCCTTTTGGCCAACCGCTCGCTCTTTATCTATCAGCCCATCGTAATATCCTAATTCCTTCCTCCATCACCACCATCTACCATCACAATGCTGTCGATTCTTCCCTTGGGCCTTGCCCTCCTCGGCGCCTCAACTGTTCTCGCCGACTCTCCTCCCAGTTGCTCCCTGACCAAGAAGTGTCCCGAGGAAGCGCCTTGCTGCTCCCGTAAGTTGCTCTGCAGTCCAATGTGCCGTAGGTAGCCTCGTCTGACAACTCCCTCCAGAATATGGCCAGTGTGGCACTGGCGCCTACTGCCTCGGCGGCTGCGACCCCCGGATGTCCTTCTCCCTCGACGCCTGCGTCCCCGCCCCCGTGTGCCAGGACCGCAAGATGTCCATGAACTCGATGGACAGAATCGTCGACATCAGCAAGTACTACGGCGACCCGAGCAAGGCCGACTGGGTTGCTCAGGGTGAGCCCGCTGTGCTCAAGGACGCCACACTCCTGACCATGCCCGCCCGCAGTGTCGGCACCGTCCTCGCCTCGACTGTCTACATGTGGTACGGCAGCGTCAAGGCTACCATCAAGACCTCGCGTGGTCCCGGTGTCGTGACCGCATTCATCCTGTACGGAGACGTCAAGGATGAGATTGACTATGAATGGGTCGGTGCCGACCTGGAGATGTCACAGACCAACTACTATTTCCAGGGTATCCCCAAGTGTAAGTCCTGACGGCCGACACCATTCCTGACTTGTGCTGACTCAGTGCAGACGACCAATCCGGCAACATCTCGCTCTCCAACACCTTCGCCAACTGGCACACGTACGAGATTCAGTGGACTCCCGACGAGATCAAGTGGCTCGTAGACGGCCAGGTTGGCCGCACCAAGAAGCGCGCCGATACCTGGAACTCGACCGCCCAGCAGTGGGACTTCCCGCAGACGCCCGCCCGCGTGCAGCTGTCCATCTGGCCCGGTGGAGCCGACACCAACGCCAAGGGCACCATCGACTGGGCTGGTGGCCCCATTAACTGGGAACACGAGGACATCAAGAATGCTGGATACTTTTACACCCAGGTCAAGGACGTCGAGATCAAGTGCTACAACGCCAAGAGCGCACCGGGAACCAACAAGAACAAGAGTTACAATTACAAGGACATGAAGTCCACCAACGACACGGTGGAGGATGGCAACAAGAACACGATCCTCAAGAGCTTCCTCGGCACCGGTCTTGACATGGATGCTGGCGCTTCATCGGCTTCGGGCAGCGGCAGCGCGTCCCAGCCCACGGCGACGCAGGCCACGATCCCCGGTGGCAGCAACTCGGGCCCGGGCGCCGACCCTGGCCAGAGCAGCGGCTCCGACTCCGACTCGGACTCGGGATCGAGCTCGGGTGATTCGGACTCGGGCTCCGGTTCTGGATCGAGCAGCTCTTGCGGCGCCGGCAGCTTCTCGCAAGACTGCAACAGCAGCTCCTCGGGTGACAAGTCTCTGGGCGTGCGCCACGAGTCGATGGTTGGCGCCAGCGCCTTTGCCGCGCTTGTGGCAGTCGCGGCTCTCTTCTGGGTATAAGACAAGGGAGGGAGATAGAGAGAATGAGGTGCGGGCTTTTGGGATTTAAAAGGTTTAATGGATAACGTGATATACTCTCCGGGGTTTCGATTCAAGGCTCCTTGTATGTAATGAGTATTTTCCTTGGCGGAGCATCTTTTCTTCGATCAGGCATTTAGGGTAATGGCGCTTGCCGTCCGTTCCTTTTCTGAAAGGGGTCGAGCAGCCAGCCACATTGCATATGCAGGCGGCCGTTGTGACTTGAAAGTTTCAAAGCTGGTATATAAGAAAGCATTGCACAATGGACAGTGGTTGAGGGTGAGATTCATGCGTCTCGATGCAAGGCATCAGTGTTTTGTCAGAAGTGAGTGGTGTGTAATGTGAGGCGGCGACGAGGGGGACGGAAAAGGAAGGGTTTTGGGTCAGCAACCTCCGTCTCGGAAAGGATGATCAGCGGCTGCAGGGTCCGTGGTTGAGCAGCAGGGTCCGTGGTTGAGCAGCAGGCTGCAGCGCAGCGCAGGGTCGGCGGGAGGACGAGGACGAGGACGAGGACGAGGACGACGTGGTGAACGTGTCACGGCAGATGCCGGTGCATCCGGGCGGGAGGTCAAGTCCGGCGAGGAGAGACCCATGGCCGCCGCCGAGCAACGGGAGACGAGCACAGGCAGCGATCCGGGGGGGCGGTGTCAAGGGTGAAGGGCACGCGGCGTGACAGCAAGGCCGAAGGAAGTATTGATGCGGCGCGGTCGGGCCAGTCAAGGGCAGCCCCCTCGGCGCAGCGTTGGTTGCGTTTGGCGACAGGTGACGAGCGAGGAGACGAAGGCGAAGACGTGTCTCGCGAAGCGACGGCCTAGGCGAGTTTGCGGCGAGCAGCGAGGCCTGCGCCACAGCGTGGGTGTTGGTTGGGCCGTCGGGTGAATTCTGGGGGTGAAATGAGCGGTGTTGTCTGTTAGTGTGTACACTCTGGCCAGGCAGGAGGGCCTATCAGCAGCTAGCAGGCCGCCGGAAGCATCCCTGGCCGACAGGGGGTATCCAAGATTGGGTGCAGCGGGGGGACGGATCCTTCAAGCCACACGACTGGGGTCTCCTCTGTCGATCTCCTCGTGGGCTGCGGTTGATGGCTCAGGGCTGAATGCTAGGCAGGCAAACACTGTGCTCTTGGACAAGGTTGACCAGACCAACATGCATGCGCGGCCTCGCTCTTTGCGAATCAGACGTCGCTGTTGGTTCCACCGCTGCCTCAAGTGCGGCCGCCCAGCGAGAGATTTGTTGAAGACGACATTTACCGATGGGCGGTTTCGGCTTGGGTGCGACACAAACCGCCGGCCACCTTACCAAGTAAGATATTCGTAACTCCCAACCGAGTACGTACAGGCCACCAGAGACTTGCATATGCAGCCGTTTGATTGTCAGTTGTCCCGCCGCCGGTCTGCGACGGAGGTTGCGATGCATATAAGGCTGGGCGGATTCGCTGTTGGGCCAGAAGGAAAGAAGCATCATCACACATCATCATCACAGCCATAGCTCCTTCTTGGCAATACCAAGATTTCTCCTTGACTCTTAGCATCTCCTCCCTTGCGGCTAATACCAATCGCCTCTTGATACCTACCTCATCCTACCAAACTAAACTCATCTCCTGCCTGCCTCGACAAGCTCTCCAACACCAGTCGGTACTTGGCACTTCACCTGCAATCAAAGTATACCGATCAACACACACACACACACACACACACATCAAAATGTCCGGCATCAAGACCATTGCCTTCTTCGGGGCCTCTGGTGGCTGCGGCCTCGCGGCCCTCAAGCACTCTCTCGCCGCCGGCTACGTCTGCGTGGCACTCTGCCGCAACCCGGCCAAGATGACGGACATCCTGCCCGCCGAGCAGAACCCGAATCTGGTGGTCAAGAAGGGCAACGCGCACAGCGTCGACGACGTGGCGGCGTGCCTCGTCGACCCGACAGACGCCACCCGCATGGTGGACGCCGTGTCCTTCAGCATCGGCAGCCCGCTGAACCTGGCCAAGATGACGGTCGAGGACCCGGACGTGTGCAAAAACGGCATCACGGCGGTGCTTGGCGCGCTGGAGCAGCTCCGCGGCAAGGGCGTGCAGGGCAAGCCGCGGCTGTCTGTGATCTCGACGACGGGCATCTCGCAGCACCAGAGAGACGTGCCGATGCTACAGGTGCCCATGTACCACATTCTGCTCAAGGCGCCGCACGCCGATAAGAAGGTCATGGAAGACAAGCTGGTGGCCTCGGACGAGGAGTGGACCTTCATCCGCCCGGCCTTCCTGAGCGACGGCGCCGTGCCGACTCGCAAGATCCGCGTCGGCGTCGAGGACCCCAAGACGGGCGTGCACACCAAGGCCGTCGGCTACAGCATCTCCCGGGACGACGTCGGGCGCTGGATCTTTGAGAACGTGCTCCAGACCGGCGGCCCCGAGTATGTCCGCAAGGCCGTCTCCATTACCTGGTAGAGGAAGCGTCCACGTGGAGGACATGACATGTACACACACTCATACACACACAAAGTGCTGGAGGGGAGGGGGTTTCGGTTCGGTTCGATGGGACTGCGTGGGTGTTTGGCATCATGGGCGTTTGATTACCTGCTTGCTTACTTGCTTTGGGCCAGACCTTGGAGTCATGGTGATACATACCCACCCGTGGCTTTGGACAAACCCATCTGTAATACCTACATAGACTTGGCTTGGGAAAACGAGAATGCTTATTGCGAGTCAAATTCAGTCTTGGCCGGATGACATCAGTGAAGCCTTTCAACCGTGACCAGCGAATTCCCAGCGCCACAGACGTGTGCGTGAGGCCATCAGGGCCAGCGAGATGTGTGTCACCCAGCCTCTCTGGAGAATTGGGTGTGTGTGCCACGAGCGGTTCGCGCGAGGTTGCAAAGCCCGGTTGGTCCTACGGATCGCCTTCTCCCCGCTCTCCCCTGCAGTGCTAGTGCTGAGCTTGGCGGCGGATGGCCATCTCGTGCTGTTTGGAAGCCGGCGCAGCGGGGAGCGGCGGGCACCTTCACCTATGCTCGTCTGGCTTGGTTTGGTTGGTCCTCGAAGCGCAGCCACTCCGAGAATAGCTGCACGGTGCCTTAGCCGCAGCCCACATTAGCTCCGGTACGTACCCGGACTACCGGCCGCTCCACGTCGCCGGGAAAGTCCAGCCGTGGAGCTCAGCCTGCCTTACTAGTTCGGTGGATGTGAGCAATTCTGCTGTCAGGAAATGGGGCGGGGAAAAAAAGGCCGAGGACAAGATACAGAAGGTCTCCAGGATCTCAGGCGATCCAAATCAAAAGCTAGTTGCCAAGTAGTCTAACGTGCGGCGGGGAGAGAGACCAGCAAACGGCTTAAGGATAGCAGCAACAGCTCGCTCAGCCGTCGGGATGTTTCTCGTCCAATCCCCTCAGAGCCAAGAACGCTCTGCATGGACGGGTGAACATGTTTCGAAACGCGGCCCATCTCAGCCCCTCCAACCAGGCCGGCCAACCGCAGCGCGCGAACAGAGATGTTGTTTGTCTTCCTCTGGCAGATTGGCATGTTGGTTTTCCCCCTGTTTCAAGAGTATTGGGTGGCACATGAGGTTACAGGTACAGGGTTTTTTGCTTTTTTTGCTTTTTTTTTTCTTTTCTTTCTGGTCAGTGAACAACCAGTCTCTCCTGTGACCTCACTTGACAAACACCTGGGCTGTTCCAGCGCAGCGCTGAATCCCGTGGGCCGTGGCTGCCCGCCCTCTCGCCAAGCCACGAACTCGCAGCAGAGGGAAAAGAGGCTTACGGCTGGGTTCTGGCGGGATGACAGGATCCAACCCCGTCAACCGGCGGACGGGGACCCCTCGGACTCGACTGGATGGGAGCGTTCCGTGGCAGAGACTGAGTCCGACTCTGACCTCTGACACTCTTGCCCCGCGCAATCTGCTTGCTTACCTGCGTCGACGGGGTTTGAGAAATCTGCAGGCAGGCAGCAAACAAGTAAGACAGTCGGAGCCTCGTCCATCGCAATTCCAAAGAACAGCCCTGACAGGCGCCTGGCGTCGGCAGCAAGCGCAGGAGAGGGGGCCCGACTTGCTGCACTGCATACTCTGTAGTATTCTCTGGCTTTTGGCGGGCGAGTAAGTCGTGCAACGGGACGCCCACCCAGCCACAGACCCGACCAACGGGAACGCCGTCTACTCCCTAGAGCCGTGCTATTCTGGCTGTCTGCTGCCAATCGTTCCCCCTTTATCGGGCCATGATCCTGACCCTCCCTTGCCTCTGCATCTTTCTGAGAACTGGTCCTGCACAGTGACCAACCATTTGCAAAGAACCCAAAGGATCTGGCATGCGGGGCCTGACCCAGATGCTGACCCGAGCAACGTACAGGCGCTTTGCAACCAGGAAAAAAAGGGGGGCTTTGTGAGGATTGGCTTGGTGGCAGCCGCCTCGTCGGGCTTGTCATCCCATCTCATCCCACCCATCACATCCCATCCCTTCCCTCAGCCGTGGCTGGGGCCTGGATGGGTTGGATGTCAAAGGCAATGTAGCTTACCTTGAGTAAGGTAAGGTCGGGAACAAACCATGCACAGCACAGCGCAGCCTCCTCCAGTGCCCCGGCCTCCCCATGTTTGATCGTCTTATAAGGTTGGTCCTGCCTCCGTCGTTCTTGAGCTGAGCATTCAGATGAGGTCTCATTATATTGTGTGTTAATCGCAGCCTTCGCACTTGCCCAAACTTAATTTCGGCTCTCCAAGTCAACGTCATTCTTGCCTTCCAGGTACCTCTCTTACGCCTTCCTACAACACTCAAGTTGGAAGGAGTACAGTTGGTCGCTGCTTCCATCTGATTAACTTTCCGACCTTCACTTCTTTTTTGTCTTGCCTTTATTCAGCCACCACTCACTCACTCACTCAACCTTTTCACTCAACCACTCGTTCGATTCACAAAAATAGCCTGTCGCTTCACGAAACCGAACAGAACAGAACGAAACAGCCACGATGCGCTTCACGTCTCTTCTTTTCTCGGCGGCCGCCGCCTCGGCCGCGGTCATCGCCAGACAGGAGAACGCATCGCCCGCCAAGCTCCTGATTGGCCACGCTGGCGCCATCTCTGTCGCCAACTACGACGGCAAGGAATTCCAGATTGTCAGCAACATCACTGGTGACAATTTTGCTCCTAGCTGGATGCTTTTCAAGGAGCCCAACCTGGTCTATGCTGTCAACGAGAACGGCAACGACACTCGCCTGTACAACGTAAGACCTCCCCATCTTCTCATTAATTGCCATGTCATTCCTTGGAATGCTTCTCATGCTGACAACCCACCGCAGTTGGACACGGCCACAAACAAACTGGACCTTGTCCAGGCCGTTGACGCCTCCGCAGGTGTCGTCTACCTCGAGTTCAACTCCGATAAGACCCGTATGGTGGGTGCTGGATAGTAAGTCCAAATACAACAAGAGTAAGTTTGACTCAGCTAATCAAACTGGAACAGCGGCGGTGGTGGCATCGATATTTGGGATACCTCCAGCAGTGGAGAGCTGAAGCTCATGAAGACGATCGCGCTCACACAGGCCGAGGATCCCCATGGCCCCGAGGGAACGCGCCAGGACAAGTTCTACCCTCACCAGGCCAAGCTCGACCCGTCCGGCCGCTTCTTCGCCATCAACCTCCTGGGCAGCGATAACATCCTCATCATCGATTCCAAGGATGACGCCTTCAACATCGCCAGCCGCTACCACCTCCCCACCCCCAACTCCGGCCCCCGCCACGGCGTATGGTATCCGGCCAAGGCTGAGAAGGCGACGCATTACATGGTCGTCTGCGAGATTACAAATGTTGTTGAAGTCTTCAGTGTTTCGTACGACGACTCCACCATCACCTTCACCCCGACTCAGTCGCTGAGCACCTACGGGGACATGCCGCCCGCCAACGCCTCCACTGCCGCCGTCGGAGGTATCATAATTACCGGAAAGGATGTCTACGTTGGCAACCGTATTTCGGGCAACACCACGGACTCCATCTCCCACTTCAAGGTCAAGGAGCAGGCGGCGACGGGAGGTTCGCCCTGCAGGGCTGCTGCGGGCGGCATCTCACTCGAGTTTGTCGACTCTGTTCCGGCTGCCGTGAACCCGCGCGATATTAGCCTATCCACGGATGAGAAGACTTTTTTTACCGCTCATTACTCTGGCGACGTGGGCTTGATGGCGCTCAGCCGTGCTGAGGACACGGGCAAGCTGGGTGATACTGCCTTGGCTTCCCTCCCCAACTCGGTCTTCGGCAACACTACGATGTTTGTTCAGCAGATTGCCTAAACTGACTCACGTCTCGTTCTGGTCTTCTAAAATTCTGTATTCATGGGATTGGGCATTGGCGTTGTACGGCTAGGCGGCCTCGGGCGTTCGGGGGACTGCGGGCACATGCATGGCTGGAATAGACATGACACCGCTTGCTTTTACTCTGCTCTTGCCTGTATAGATACCTTGGTCTTTGGTCATTAGAGTTGATCACCTCCGGGTTTGGAGGTTTGAAATCAGATTCGTCATGATGCATTGCCGTTCCCTTGCATGGTTACAAACAGTGGCCTTTGTGATGAGCACTGTGACTTTTTCTAGGAATTTATGCAAGAATAACAGCTGTAAGATATCACAAGGTGTGACCGATTCAACAAGAAGCGGAATGCATAGCAGTTGTGAAAGAAGTCGGTCTGCCTAAAAGTTCGGTGAAGATGAAGATGGAAGAACGAGGTGAAAAAACGGAAGTTGTCAGAACAGGACCTGGATGCCTGGGTACCGCCTGTTAACCGACCACTGGTCCCGTGTCTTGTGTCCACTGTAGCTTAGCGACGGGATGCACTACGACGTCGGAGAGACCCCTAGAGACTCTAAAAAACCTGCCCCCACCCCCTTCCCGTTGCACTCGTCGCGAACCAACGCGAAAACAAAACGACCATCCTGCGCTGCAAAGCTCCTCGTACCACGACTACGCCAAATGCGCTGAAGCAGACCACGCGCCGTTCGATTTCCCCAGTAACCCGTCGCTGCAGGTCGAACGCCGCGCCCCCCGTCACCATGTCGGACAAGATCTCGTCCAAGAATCTCTCCTACGACTCCAAAATCCCGCCATTCCTGCGCGCGCTCCACGCCCAGGCGGCCGGGAACGCAGCGGACCCGGACCCTATCCTTTCGAAGCGGCGGAGGGCGGGCAAGAAGCGCTCCGAGAGCGAAGAGGCGGAGGACGCGCCGCTCGTGGTGGACGAGGATGGCAACGTCGTGGACGTCCAGGTGGACAAGGACGGAGGCGTCGCCGAGGACAAGCTAAAGGACGAGGGTAACAAGGACGGCGATTTCAAGGAGGAGAAGAGAGAGGCGGAAAAGATCGCTGGCATTGGGGGCAGCAAGAAGAGGAAGGCCGGCAAGGTCATCGGCGCCGAGGCTGATGAAGATGCCAAGGAGGCCAACACCAAGGAACAGCCAAATGACGAGGAGAGCTCCAAGAAGAAAGCTGGCAAGAAGAAGGGGAAGAAGATCAAGCTGAGCTTCGATCCGGAATAAGAGCGTCTATGTGAGGACGGGGGTCATGCATTATTACTATTAATCAGCCCAAGACAGCGAGGAACGCTGTCACTATCGCTGGATGTTCGCGCAGCCATGTGCGTCTGCATCGGCAGCGCCTAGCTCAGACCCGCGTCAAGAGGGGTCGCGAGCAGGACCAAGCCAGCTGACCTTACGTTCGGGAGGAAAAGGTTCTATACAGCCACAACTAAGGTAATCTACACATCTGTCTTGCTCACTCCAGAGCAACCCCGATGCCGTCTCGCCCCCCAATCTCCTCGTCACTACAAACCCGCCGTCAAGACGAAGCATTTATTGGTATCGGTACTCGGGCTTGACGAAGTCGGCAAAAGTCTTGGGCTCCTCGAGGCCGTGGTGGTGGTCGTGGCCGTGGTGGTGGTGGTGGTGGTGGTCCTCGGTAGGGCCGACGTACTCCATCTTGTAGACGGAGCCACACTCCGGGCAGCGCTCGATGGGGCGGTCGCGGGAGATCTGTTCGTGATTAGTTCACAGAGCTCGACAATGGGCCAGTTGGGTGACGGGGGGGGGGGCGTACGGTCAGCCAGATGGTGACGTGGGAGTCGGCGGGGACACCGGTGCAGCCGAGGTACTGCTCCTCGCCGGCGGAGCGGACGGGGACGGGGTTCTCCATGGTTCCTGCGCAATGGCATTAGATTCTTCTTATCGCAGGGAGGGGTTAGCGGATGCGGGCGGTAACGTACCCTTGCGGGAGGAGTCGAGGGGACGCATGTCGAAGACGTCGACGCCCTCCGTCTTGCCGAGAATCTCGAGACGCTCGAGACCGGTGGACTGCTCGAGATCGGTAGGGATCTCACCGGCCTTGGCACCGGGACCGAAGAGGTCGTCGGCGGACTTGACCTCTGTATCGCAGCAATTGAAACGTATTAGCCTCGCGGTTCTTCTATTCCTTCTCGCTTTCCGTTGCTTCCGACAGTCCATCGTACGACGCGGTCCAAAGGGATGGCGTGCATGCTGCCTGGAGCAGCGTTCCGGGAAACCGCGCCGGCCGAAGGACGAGGGAGGGACAGGATTTCGAGTCAATTGACGGAGACCTTACCGGAGATGGTCTTGTAGGGCTTCGCGGGGGTAGAGCTGGAGTTGGCGTCGCCTGTTGTGGCCACGGGCGGCCGTTCTGGTCAGCGACACGGGAATTCTTGGGATGCAGCCAACGCCTCTATTTTTTCCGGGATTTGGGCAGAGTCAGAGCAATCAATTGGGGTTCGTACGGCGGAGCATGGTGGTCGCGAAAGTGCGTCTGGCGAGGGGAGCGACGGCGGCCCGGCGGGCGACGGCGATGGCGGAGCGTTGCAGGAACATGGCGACGGCAATTGGGGTGAGAGGGGAGAGCTTCGTTGTTGTGACGTCGGGTTTGGTTGAAGAGAGAGGGATTTGTCGATGGCCTGATTTGATGGTTTGATGTTGCGGCTGTCGGGTAAGCCACGGGAGCCACTCAGAGCACTGGCCAAGGTACTTGCCGGAACCGGAAGCCTAAGCGACTTTACGTCACGTGACGCAGAGATTGGTACCAAATGAGAGCCGGGACATTACAGAGCCTGGTTAAAGACTCTCTATCAGTGAGACTGAACGTTATGATCGAACATGGCTATCTATCAAGGACGTACGGACGCACTCCTCTGTCAATATCACACAATCAGATATCTCCGGGCTATTATTTTGCTTCTCGAGGCAGACGACCGCTCCAGATACCCAACCTTGGCAGTACCCAAAGTCACTTGCCTTCCCAAGCCTCTCCCGTATGCCATTTCATGCCACCTAAATATACGACTCCAGTGCCTCACGCTCCGTGCACGGCAGCCACGGTATTAGAAAGCCATGCGATACTCTCCCCCTGTTCTTTGGGTATGGTTCCCCTCCACCGGGTTGCGCCTCCGAGATCTCGACATCCGAGCCATCGTGAGAGGACAGCAGACCCTCGTCTCTCAGAACTCTTCCGAGGATGCTACCCTCCTGGTCATCGTTAATATCCCCTGCTTTATCGCCAGACAACGTCTCAGTGACGCTCTCACTGGGCAGCATCTCATGCGATTGCAGTGATCGTTCTTCGGCGACGACTTTGCTAAACATGCCAGGTACCACAGCCTCAGAGTCATGCGCTCTTTCCTTCGTGTTTTTTGGCGTCATTCTGTCTCTCCCCATATCCTCATCTAGACCATGAGATTTCCGACCTTGGCGTTCAATATCTGACGTCCGAGCTGCTCTCGGACTCTGGTTCTTTGCCTTGCCTTTCGATGGTTGAGCAGCACCCTCGTCTGAGATGAGCGAGCTCTCGGCCGAAGACTTCGACCGTATGGGAACTCGCATTTCAAGTTCTTTCGTCGGTCTGAAAGGCTTCTTGGCAGGCGACAACTCACTTCCATCCTCCTCAGAAGCTTGCTCGGCAACAGCTGCCAAAGACCTGCGTCTCTTGCTTTTCTTTCGTCCTGCTGAAGCCCTTGTGCTTATTTGCTTGGCAGGAGATGATGGGGCTGACGAGTCAGATATCTCCGAGGAAGCTGTAGCAACACTGGCTAGCGTATGAGCCAACTGCGGACCGTGATTCCTACGAAGTAGAGTCGTTGGTAATTCTGAATCTTGCGTCCTGGTGTTCTGTTCACTGGCAGCGGCTGGAAAAAGTGTAGGCTGTCTGCTGGTTGCTGCCCATCCCTTAGCGCGTGCATCGCTGTAAAAGTTGTAATCGTGCATATGCTGGGCTCCACGTAGCACGGCCTGCCGGAGGATGGCGTCAAAAAAGTGATGATGCTCATCCATAACGTATTTGCTCAACGACGCTCGGGCAGCAAGAGGCCTCCGGTCGAACGACACGCTCATCCTCCAGAGCAGAAAGTAAAGAGGCTGCATTCCCAGCTCACCTCGCTCGTATAAGGCGTTGAGACGGCGGAGGATGTTGCTAATCTTGTAGAGGACATGCAGCTGGCACAGTCCTTTGTCAGGCAAGTGTTCTTTGGCGAGCAGCTGGTTCGGATGCATGGTGCTTCCGGGGCAAAACCAGTTCTTGATGACGCGCACCTGGTTCATGCCGCTTTGGTATCTCCTGTCCTGCTTGTCGAAATACTGTACATCATTCTCAGAGAGCGGTGCATGACGTGTTTTCTCTCGCCTGAGCTCAGTGTCTTGATCGTGCTGGCGTTGCAGACTATTCTCGTCGATTGCGTCCCCAAACTTGGTCCATGAGGATTTCCAATAGGTGCCATCCTCGCTGATAGGGTAGGTAGGGACCCCCCGAAGCATGAGTGGGCTGATGAATGTTTCGTCGTCATCGCTTGTAATGAAGATGTCACTCTTGGGAGTGGCCGTGATTTCCAGTAGTGCCGCGGCTTCTTCGCTGTCCTTAGGATCTGGAGCGTCGGTCGACTCGACGGGCGGGATGGCAGCAAGCCTGGCCTCCCTTTTCCCCAATCTCCCTTTCAGAGCAGCAACCTCGTCCCTTTTGGCGTCGAACGTGTCCCGCAACTTTCGTCTCTCGTCTTGAGCATGGCTGATGGCGTGTTCAAGTTGAGTCGTGGATCCTGGAGCGCTTATCCTAGCCAATTTCAATTCTTCAATCTCGGCGTCTTTGTAGGCGATTTGGGTTTCAATCTGGTCGGCTTCTGCCTGAGCATTTTCCATTGCCTCGCCAAGTTCGCTGATGGAGGAAATAAGCCGTGACTGTTGAAACGGAAACCTTGGTCGAGATGGCGAGGGCGACTGCATTTTGTGATGAGATGGCAGTGAGCCTGTCTGCAAGCGAAAGGGGGTACCCTGTGCTAAAATCGAGAGCAGTCCTTGGTGTGATGAAAACTTTTCATACTAGAAACGTACTGCTAAGGTCATGGGGCGAGAATATGGTAGCTGGGTGGTGAGAGAGTTGATGGTCGAAGGTGCAGTTGGAGCTTGGGCGTTGAAGGATGTGAGCAAGAAAACAAGGCATCAGACACACTCTCTGAAGTGGGAGAAGATGAGGTGAGTTGAGATTCGTTAGGTCGGTACCTACCTTACCTACCTGAGGCATTGAGCTGCGATACCCGCCGCTGCCTTCCTTAACAACGAAAGTTGTGGAAGGCAGGCCCGGAGGTTGAGAGCTCCTTCCTCGGCTGACAGCCTTTTATTTCTACCTCCACTGACATAAGGAAAGAAGATAACCTGTAATATAACATACAAAACACTGTGTCGAATTTTTGTACTGATAAAAACACCAATGTCTGATCTACGTCCAAAACCCCCTTCTATCATGTCGTTGGCAAATCTATCCAAGGTAGGTAGGTAGTCGCTATTTGTACAAAGCCCGACAAAGAGTGGACAAGAAATAGCCCACGTACTATCCCGGGTAACCTCTGTTGTGCCCTCTGTTGCTCGACTGTAGTCATCACAACTTCTCCTTTACCGTCTGTCGCTCTCTAACGATACCGTCTTGATAGCCCGTGGCCACATGCACACCTGTAGGACTCCACATCTTACACATGAGCGCCCCTCGTCCCTGGCCGGCGCGAGGAAACGAGACCTCCTGAATCCACCACCCATCGTCCGGCCCAGACGTATCCTTCATCATGGCCTCGTCGACGTTGACATGAACGACAAATGAGTACGTCAAACTGGCCGCGAGACCTAGATTCCATCCCAGGCCAATGTGGTTGCCCGCCATCAGCAGACCGTTTCGATCTGACTCGAAGGCGTGGACGAGGACGTGTGTGTTCGGGTCGTCAGCCGGAAGCGGGCCCTTGAGACGATAGAAGATCAACTCTCTCCTTTCCGTCACGGGCTTGCCGTCGTTGTACGCCGTCAAGTCGACTTTGTGTATGTCGACGATGGGGAAGTGCCCTGGGTCCGCGTCCGGGAACATGGCCTTAATTTCTTCCACGTCTACCAGCGGTGAATGGGGCCAGTCTTTCGGCGACTTGGTCCTGAGGATTTCGGCGAACCTTTCCTGTGGCGGTGCTTCTTGCACGCTGACCCGACTGTCCTCTGGTCGTTTGAAAGTGCATATACAGCTGAAGCAAACATCGCCCAGCGGTCCCTGTACGTCCTCGAGGTCGAAGTTGTCCTCATCAATTCGCTTGCTCGGCTCTTTAGGTTGCCGCACGGTCACTAATCGAGAGCAGAATGTTCGGCTGGTCGAAAGGCTGGAAACCTCATACACGAATGGCCTGTTTGCCCTGGCCGCCGCGGAAAAGCAGCCTTGAATGCTCTGAGCCAAGTGTTAGTAGCACAGCGTCGACACCAGCTGATCCAAATCTCACATGGAGCCCAAAGCCACCAGTCTGAGTTCCAGTCCCGGCGGGTTCCTCCTCCTGAAGAGCTCGACACGCAGCCAACGGTGCCTGGGTATAAACATGACCTCCGTAGGCGGCTCTGGGATCTGCTTTGGACCCTCGACCTTTGCCGCCAACGAGCTCTGAGCCGGGGACCCAGGCTGGCCATAGACTCATATACCGTTTGACTGTGCTGTTGCCGGGAGATTTCTCACTCGGAGGCGCCGGCAGCGGGGCGAGTGCCATCACATCGTGGAACAAGAGCTTGGACATGGCGAGGAGGTTTTAGACAGTACAAACTGGAAGCAAAGAGTGTCGAGAGGGTTGATTGCGACCAATTCATTAAAAAACGAGAGACAAATCAATACCCAGTCCGATACGCGCCGTGAGATGAATTCTGGAAGCCCACAATACTAGGTCGAAGGGTTGGGGAAAAGGTTGATTTGATTTGGTGTGATGGATAAGCTTCCAGGAGCTGAGCTTTGTCCAACAGTCTCGGGCCTGAGACTGAGACGTGGACGTGAAGGAGGGAAAGGAACCTCGGGACGAGCTGGTCGTGCGCATCGGAGCTCCTCCTCCAAATTTTCGGTGCGGAGCCGAGGTACTCATGTGAGGGGAAGCTGAAGCTTGAAATCGGATGTTGGTTAATAGGTATGTATTGTCTCGTCCAGGGAAGAGAGAGATAGAGAGCCGGGGCAGATTGTGGGGCCCCGGACTGTCTCCGCGAGAAGCCCATAATTATTCGGCCTGAACCCAACACGAAGAGGGCCGGTTTCCGGTCTACGACGCCGGACATGTCGGCGGACAAGCCGTTGCACGAGAAACGATACAACGCCAAGCAGCTGATGTAAGACGGGCGATATTGCTTACGGCGTACTTTTTGGGTGGCACTCACTGTCAGGAGGCGTTTGGAGATCCGGGAGCTTTACTGTACTGTACTACCTTAGGTACACTGGACCCCCAGACGCTCTGACAGGGAGCCCTGTGGGTTCCTCGTCCAGAGACGACCAAAGCCGTTGTTACCCTTTTTGATGGCAGCTGTTCCCACGTGTTTGTCTCAGGCTGGCAGCAATTTCTGTCTTCTCTTTCTCTCTCTCTCTCTCCCTCTCTCCCTTTTCTCCCCTTCTTTTTTTCTTATTTTTCTCCATACAAAGAGGGTGAAACTCAGATGAACTGGTCGGTTGTCACCTTACAATTGCGGTTTGGCGGCGTACGCTGTCAGCAAATTATTGACAAGTGATGGGGAGAACAGGGTATGCGACTCCGGGCATAGCTGTCTGGCCACGCAAAGGCAGTCCTCCTTGCCCTGACCGAGAAGCCCAAACCAGGGTCATCATGCAGCAGTGTGCAGGATGCGGGCGTTCCGGGCGTCTGGATGATTTCCCTTTGGTGAGGAGAGTTGGTATATTTGACCGGCCAAAATTGGCATGGTGCAGCCGCACGCAAACTGCTCACATTACCTACTACAGTGTAGGTACCTTAGGTAGACAGTGTCAGCCGTTGCAAACGGGGGGAGGGGGCCACTGGGGCTACCTTGTACAGCGCCCGATTTTGTGCTGCAGGGTGGGTGCAGGGTGGGTGCTGGGTCGGAAAAACCCCAATTCGGTCATCAACATCAGTGGCTACGACCACGCGTGACCCTCCCATGTGGTGACTAGCGGCTCGTTGTCCAACTGTCCAGACACACAAAAGGCCGCTATCCGCAAGTGCAAGCGTAACTTGTTGAGGCAAACAAGCATCGCGCAATGCCCTTCTGGGCTCCCCGCATCTAGAGCCCGCGCTGCGTCTTGCCTCGCCCCCCTCTCAGCTCCCCGTGTGCCCTCGAGTGGGAGATATGGTAGTGACGATGATGAGGATGATGAGCGGTCTCGGAACAATTTCGTTGGACGGGCACGCTGCATCATGCACCCCGTAGTGATAGACCACACGCACGTACACAATGGTAGGCCAAGACCTGGGGAGACTGCAAACCGGTCCTGAGTGAGATTTCGGGCCTAACACCAGGCGCACGCTTGCATCCCGTCTATGTCATCTCGGTGCACGAAATGGAGAGGGGAACCAAGTCACGTTGTGGACGGGGAGGCGAAGAGAGGCAGGCAGATCACTGCAGTCAATTCCCTTGCTGACAGCTGAAAGACAGCTTCAACGCTTATTCATTGACTGTGCATCGCTGATCGGTCATCAGCATTAGCCCCGGAACGGCAGCCGACAACGGCCTGCCTGAGATGGATGTGTGGGCTTGAGACAAGACGCAGGGCCATCTGAGGCCTTCTAGACTCTTTTTTCTTTCTTAAAAAAAAAAAAAAAAAAAAAACCAAAAAAAAAACTGCGGCTTCTCTGCGAGGGAGGGCAGAAAAAGTCCAGCAGTGCGGGTGACCCCAAGCCACGCTCGAAAAAAGAAACGTTGCTTGATGCCCAGGTACGCCCCCGGAAGGGCAGGAAATGCGTTTCCTTCTACACCGGAGATGCTCAAACGGACTCGATTCATGACCGCAAAGCGATAGTACCTGGAATGTTTTCATCAGGGGCAAGAATCCAGACCGGGCACATCTCAAGTCTCGGGGGATTGCTCTCTCTAACCATCATGTTTGGTGTTTCTGGACCACGAAATGAAGACTGCGCCTGTCCTAAGTCGCCCAGGTATGTAGTAAGCATACCTGCGTGTCGCCGCATCGCCGCCAGCCCGGACGAAAGCGCCCGGTGTAGCCCAGTGATATTCTTCTGAGGGCTCTGTATAAGAAAACTCATCAACGAGATCGCAGTAAATGATTCATCTCTTCGTTCTGGTATCCAGAAGTTTCCAGTCACTTCGTGTACACGACATGCTGTCCAAGCCTGAAGGCTGAAAGGTCCCGATTTCCCGCCCATGTCACCTTTCCTCCTCTCGACCCCAGACCGGGGGATGGTGCATGGCTAGGGGCCCGGCGCATCCCGACCATCCCATTCGTCCCATGCCAGCCTCTTCCCCAGGTCTTACCTCCGCGACCCTTGCCCCCTCCACACTTCACTCAACATCGACTTACCTTAGTCTGGCTGCGTGGTACGGCGTAGTAGTCCGTGGTAACACACAGCTCCAGGCTTGAGGAGGGGGGGAGAGGGGAAGTGTGAACACGCTGGTCAGGTTCCAATGCGCGGTTCCACCCCGTTGGTTTGCGCTGATCTCCCAGAGCACCCATCTGTGTCTCCCTCCCTGCTTGTATGCTATGGGAGCAATAAATAGAAGACACCGTCTCGTGCCTGTCTTGCAGAAGGTTCAGGTCAGCCCTTTTTCCCGCTCTCCCCACTCCAGCTCACGCACCCTGCAGCGAAGGACCACCGTACTAAACACAAGGGTCCAATTTCTTGACCCTGAGGCTACCCCACGTTGCCTCCCTTCTTGGTGCTGCCTCGCCATCTCTTTCAGCTCTGTTCCTGCCTGGAGACAATCCCTCATGTCAGTCACGTATGAAAGGTAAACCGGCATTGGGGGACTGGCTGCAGGAGTATGAACCAGCCTCAAAGCATCCCCAAGTTCTCGCCAGTGCAACCAAGGTGCCCCGAAGGAGTCAAACAGTCTATGACTACTCTGCCCTACCAACCTACGCAAGAGGCGTCACAAGCCTCATAGGGCGAACCATGGTGCTCGAAGTCGATTCTCTGAACCGCAACACCTTGGAGCCGTTCAAAACCTGGTGCTTGGAAAGGTCCCCGTGTGAGGACGGCCTCGTCGACGTCGGTACGGACCTGTTGCCACTGCAGATATTGCAGCGCTGCCCCAAGCACGAGGGAGACTATCCCTCAAAAACGACAAGCAAAACAGACCGAGAAAATGCAGTGCCCGGAGCTGTTCGCCAAGTCGCCCTCGACCAAATCCACGACAAGCCCGAGATACCAGTATTCACCACTTGCCGCGAATCCAGGCTTGCCCTTTGCCTTTAACGGAAACATTGGGCCGTCAGACTTCGAATTCCCACGTCAGACCCCGTATATCAGGCTCGAGAAACGTCAAAGGGCGGAGTCGGACGTCGACGGACCGTACACGGCCGCTTTGAGCTGCAAGAAGCGTCGCTTGAGGCTTCATCTCATCACCAGTCGCCTTTCTCAGCCGTTCTCACTCCCCGCGACGCACATTATCAATCGTGCTGCGGTAGCATCTGGCGACAAGCGATTTGTCAAGTTGGCTGCGGTGGCCACCTCGCCGGATCCGAACAAGCAAGGATTGAATCACCAAGGCTCGGTAATGCTGAGGGCCGCGGTGCTCAACAGGGTTAGACTGCGTGTTCGCAACGAGGCCACGCAGCGCGGGGACCTCATCGTAGCCGTTGCTGCGGCCAATGCGGCCGTTCTTCACCATGGCCAACAACTTTCCACGGGGGCCCGCTTCGTGGCCCCGTCGCCTGCGCTTGCAGAACAGCAGCGGCAACATCAGCAGCAACCGCCTCCGCCAAGAGTGATTCTGATGCGATCAGGCATCTCCAACGCCCCGAACCCAAGTGCTCTGTCACCCCAGGCGGAAAGAAAGCCGTCGCCTCCACGAACGCCACAGTCCACACGTATCCTGCCAAAATCACCACGGCTTCACCCAGCCCGCTCACCGGCCCTGACGCCGTCTGAGACGATGCTTGATGAGATGGATGATGATGGTGTCTTGGCCTTTCCCACGTCAGACCATAATTGTCACTACGCCTGGGCCGACGATGACGACCTGGAAGACGTGTACTCGGACTTTGGAGCCATATTCGGGAGTTCAGCACAGACCGGAGACATCAAAGACGACGGCCACTCATACGAGGAGTGTCTCGATGAGTTGGACGGGATATCGTGGGTCGGCAGGTGAAGCTTCCGGCAAAGGGACTGGGTATCCTCTATCCCGACAAAGATAATGCGTCAATCGACGGAAACTAAGCCGAGGCGTTATGGCCATGTAGGCCAGCTCGGTGCCAATATTGGTCGATGGAATCGAGAGAAAGTTGACGGAATCTGTGAGCTCAGGAGTTGCAGACGGACCTGGCCCAAGAGAAGTGTCGCGAGTAAAAGAAAACATAACGGCGGCAACGCTTATGATTCATCAAACCCACCGGTCTCGCCTCGTCTGATGCTGATCTCGCTGCGATTGTGTGGCATGTTGATTGACTTGGCCATCCGGCACGCGGAGGAAGGAAGTTTTCTGCGAAGCAAGAGAAAAATTGAGGAAGAGAAGAAACTAAGTCGCTGAGGTGGCTGCAAGTGCCGTACCGTCAGGTAATCAAGCCGTGGCGCGCATTGATTCTTATCTCTCGGCGGGGACGCTTCTGTTGCACAGACAGCACCTGTGAGATATGTAGGATGCCATCTGGTATCGCCGACGTATTGCCGGCAACGGGTGGTTGTGGTGTGGTCACTGGTGGGGGAGACGAGACCAGACGAGTGAGTTGTTAGCCAACGCTGTGAGGTGAGGTCAGGCGGGGTCCAGTGAGGTGGGATAGGAGCCCCGCCGGGTCCGATGGTCGGCCCGGTCGGACATCTCCCCGGGACACTACCTACTATCTAGGTGGAAGGTCCAGCTGGAGGTCCCGCCCGCCTGGGGTGACGCGAGGCGGGGTGTTGGCGGGGATCATTTAACCAGGTGAAGCTCCGCCAGCACCCAGCCCACCCTCGCCCCTTTCACCGTTCGAACCCGTACCCGTACGTATGTTCATTCGCAGCATCATGGCAGCTAGCAACCAAGTCCTGGACACCATCATCGTGGGGGCTGGCTGGTCCGGCGCCGTCGCCGCCCGGGAGCTCGCCAGCAGGGGCCGAAAGGTCCTGGTCTTGGAGGCGAGAGACAGGATCGGAGGACGCGCGAACACGTGGGTGAAGGGCCATGTCAAGGTTGACGTGGGTTGCAGCTGGATCCATGGCTACCTGGAGGGAAATCCGGCCAGATACATTGCTCAGGATTTCGGTGTTGTAAGTTGCGAGGACCACCTCCCGGCGTGAGAAACCAGCCCGACTGATGAGATGATGTAGCCCGCTCACCTACCCAAGCCTGCCGAGGGTGTAGTGTACGGCCCGAACGGTGTGTATTGCCCCTCAACATGCGTTTGAATCGCGCGGGACTGATTGATCGTGAACAGGACGTCTCTCCAGCTCCAGCGCTGACAGCCTGCGTTCATCGCTGGGGGCCGCCCACGCTTCCCTGAAGCTCCCCCATCCCTCCCCCTCGCCGTCTGCCTCCCTGGCATCGGCCCTTTTGGCTCCTGACTCGGCCTTATTCGCCTCGTCGGCGTCGGAGCCATCTTCAAAGGAGCTGGCCGTTGCTCTCGCTCGGTCACTCGAGATCCCCCTTGGTCTCAAGCTCGAGAAGGCTTCCCTGAAGTGGGCGGGTTGGGAGACCACGACCTCTTTTGCCGGCTCTGATGCTGCCCCTGAGGGAGGCTACGAGGCCCTCGTTAACAAAGTTGTCGATGATGCCAAGGCCAATGGTGTTGAAGTGAAGCTGAACACCAAGATTACTGGGTTGTCACAGGGCGACAATGGCGTCGTAGTAACCGACACCAATGGCAACAAGTTCATCGCCAAGACGGCCATTTCCACCATCCCGCTGGGAGTCCTCAAGAGACTGCCCGAGAGCGCCTTCAACCCCGCCCTCCCCCCCCAATTGCAGGGGATTATTAAGGGCACCCACGTTGGCGTTTTGGAGAAGCTTCTGCTCCAGTACCCGACCGCCTGGTGGCCCGAGGCCGACAAGGCCGGCTCGTACACCTTCCTGCCTACATCTACGAAGCCTATCACGGAGAATTCGACTCCTCTCGAGGTCTTTGAGGCTTCCACTTTGGTCTGTGCCAACTTTGCCAGCCCATCCCTCCCCGGCCCGAGCCCGACCCTCCTGACGTACCTCTCCGAAACACCCGCCACCGTTCTTCTTCGACATGATCCCAACGAGGTTGCTGCGGCGTACCACAAGTTCCTTATTTCTCGCTTCCAGCCGTCTTCTCCGCCGCCCGGGCCGACGGAAACCAGCCTGACCAACTGGTTGACTGACGAATATTCCCGCGGTGCCACGACGACGCCGTCAATTATCTCGGAGAACGGCGAGCGCAGCCCTCTTGATTTTAAGGAGTTGGGTAGACCGGTTTGGAATGGTCGTCTTGGCTTTGCTGGCGAGCACACCGAGATGGAGCACCGTGGCAGCGTTGCTGGAGCAGTTATCAGCGGTTACAGAGAGGCCGAGCGTGTTGGAAGACTGTTGAAGTTGCTTGAGGAGAGTGCGAAGTTGTAGAAGGGTTGGCGCCGTGCAAGATGGTTTCATATAGATATCGTAGATCTGCGGGAAATACACCTGTGTAGACGGATTTGAAAACTGATGTCGAAAGCCCCTCGCAATGAGCCGAGTCAAAACCGTCTCATAACCCACTGGGACATTCTTGGAAGCTCCTGATGCTGGTATGATCGAGTGCTGGTACATCTCGGTCCATGCTGCTATGTAACCTTTTGCCAATCCGAGGCGGCCCTCGCACAGTTCAACCAGAGGAAACAAGCAGCTTGGAGGCTCTGTCTCTAGCGATATCGCACATGGCCTACCATCAAGTTAGCCGACCGACATCAGACAACTGCGTCCGCCCTGTCTTACTCACTTGTACCGCAGCACGCTCCTCCATAGCTAAGTCACCGCGCGAGATACGAGCGCGCATGTCGTCCATTATCTCTGGACGACCCCTTCCGTTGACAAAGACGACGTAGCGCAATCCTGGGAAGCGCAATTCGTACTCGGCATTAAGTGCAGCAAGCTCGCTGGTATCTCCAGCCTGGAGTTTGGCTTGCTCGGCCGCCGACTGGGCGCTCTCCACCTTCTTCGCCCCCAGACGAGGGTGTGCCCCGATTATTGAGTGCAATTCCATCTTGTGCACAGGATCGGCCGTGAGCGCTTCGAATATTTTTTGACAATGGGCAATTAATTCGTCGTACGACTGGAATGAGGCGTCGGAGATGGAGGGAAGGACGAGACCGTGTATTGCGGGGCTTGGTTCGAAGAGAGCATCAAGAACTTTGGTCTGCTCCTCTGCAGACAGCGTGCTAAGGGCGTTGATGTCGGGTAGGGAGGCCATGGCTGCCAGGGAGGTGAGATCGACGAGCGTCTCTGAATTGACTTTGGGAACGGTGCAATAAGGTTACTCAGAGCACCGCACAAGATGCCGAGGTGCGGATCGCAGGTGTGATATCATGGTTGCGATAAGCCGATAAGATAATAGATAGCTACACGTGATGAAGTGGCTCGTGCTTGGAACTGGGGATCCACTGACTGGAAAGCAGCGAGGCTGAAGATTTGTTTTGGGCCAAAGTCGACGCGAACCATTCATACGGCACATTACACCGCGACTTCGAGTACCATGCTGTGCGCAAGTGAGTATCATCGCGTTGAACTTGCCATTGATGTAGCTGACGCGATTTTCAGTTTCGGGAGAAGCTCCCCAGGAGCCCGTTGCCTCGAAGAAGTCGGGTGAGCAGTTGCGCCTTCGGCAGGCAGATGTGGCTGGCCGGCTAACAGCGAACAGGCACCGTCTTCGAGAAGCGCTTGATCGAGAAGTACATTGAAGAAAACGGCACCGAACCTGGTACTGGCGAAGCGATCACCGCCGATGACCTCCTCCCCTTGACCCAATCGCACATAGTCCGACCCCGGCCCCCAACGCTCACCTCTATCCCGGCTTTGCTGGCGACTTTCCAAAACGAATGGGATGCGCTTGCCCTCGAAACCTTCAATCTGAAAGAACAGCTTGCGAGGACGCGGGAGGAGCTTGCGACAGCTTTGTACCAGCATGATGCCGCTGTCAGAGTCATTGCCAGGCTGACTAAGGAGCGGGATGAGGCGAGAGAGGCGCTTTCGAAAATCAGCGTTACCGCTGGAGCTACCAACGGGGACGCAATGGCGATCGACTCGGCTGATGGTCTGCCAGATGACCTGGCTGAGAAGGTCAACGCCAAACATCAGGAGTATGTTGACTACGATATCGAGCGCAGACTGCACAGCCCGCTAATTCGTCGCAGACTTTCAAAGGGTCGCAAGAAGCGGCCGGTGCCCGAAGACTGGGCCACGTCCGAAGAAGTTGCCTCCTTGGCCACCGTAGCGTCGAAATCACTGCAGGTGTCACAGGCCTCTTCTCTGGCCCTCGAAGGAAGCTATGCTGCAGTCGGCGGCCGTGGCGGCGAGGCAGCGATATACTCTTTGGAGGCTGACCAGCTCGAGCGCCAGGTTGCAGTCAATGAGCCAGTCATTGCGTCGGCGTGGACGGGCAACAAGCTGATTTTTGCGACGAGCAAGGGATCGGTCAAGGTCTTTGAGGCAGGCAACGAAATCGCGTCGCTCTCGGAGCACGCAGGACCTGCTACTTCACTTAGCGTCCACCCGACAGGCGAGCTGCTCGCATCCGTCGGCTCGGACAAAAGCGTCGTGTTCTACAACCTCAACACGCTGAAGAGAGTCAGCCGCGCGTATACGGATTCCTGTAAGTTGTCATTGTCACCAAATCCGGCCACCTATGCTAACTGGGTCAGCTTTGACGTCGTCTGCCTTCCACCCTGACGGCCATCTTTTCGCTGCTGGTACGGTTTCGGGCGATATCAAGCTCTTCATGACGACCAGCCTGGAGGTTGCTGCCTCCTTCTCCTTGGGTGCGCCTGTCGAGGCCGTAACGTTCTCAGAAAACGGATTCTGGCTTGCCGCAACAGCCAAGGGCCAAAGTTCCGTCACCATCTTTGATCTGCGGAAGGAAGGAGATGCTGCTAGAGCGAAGACGCTGGAGACTGGCGGGCCAGTTCAGTCTTTGGCATGGGACTACACTGGACAGTTCCTTGCGACCGCAGGCGCGGGCGGTATAACCGTCCAGCAGTACTCCAAGAGCTCCAAGTCGTGGTCGGAGCCGTTCAGGAGCTCCGTGTCAGCGGTGTCAGTGAAATGGGGCGCGGGAGCTAAGCAACTGGTGTCCGTTAACGAGGAGGGTGTCGTCTCTGTTTTTGGAGTCAAGCAGGAGTAAACAAAACAGCCTTCTGGGTTTAAATGTTTGTACTATAGGTAATGGGGCGGAAGAGTCTATCAAAATGATATCCAATGTCTTGGGCTCGTTCAGGTTGATATCGCCTCGCTTTTGAGCCGGTCAATTCACCCTGACCGCTGTGAATATGGGGAAACGTCGGCCACCCGATATCGTCTGACTCGGATTCCTCTCGGGTTCAGTTCCGTCGCTTCGCTCCCGTGAGACACTACAGTGTGGGTGAATCGCGGTTTTCGCGGGTTTTCTCGGCTATGACATAAGCACCGTCATTGAAGTCCCTAAGTGCACAGTGTCGCGCTTACTTAAAGAGGATTTGCTCAGTCATCGACCAGTTACCGTCACAGTTAGACTTCGAAGTTCCCTCACTTCCGGAAACTGGCCTTTTGCAGGGACCCACTCAGCTGCCGACGGAAGCAGAGGGGTCAAGCTTATCGGAGTCGATTGCCCCTGCACTGTGTGAGCTTATCTAAGGGTGCAGCAGGAAAGCGCCAATCCGCAACGCCGTCCTTCCGCCGTGGTCCGGTGCCCTCGCAACACGCCGCAACCGCCACCAACAACAGGCAGCCTGCAAGACAAGCCCTCAGAAAGGCCGCGTATTGCCTCTCTCTTTTCGCATTGCATCCCGGTGAACCAGTTTAGACCATATTTCTTCGGTCGTAAGACGTTTTCTTTCGCGGGATGGTTGCTCAACTCCCGCGACCGCTGTAGGAGATTCACTCCTACTTTCCTTCTCCACCGAGAATAGCACTGCCTTGATTGCGCACCCTCAGGGACCGACGGCTTGTTCGTGGGGGCTTTTTTCTCTGTTTCCTTCTCGTGGCCTCGACTAACGTTTTGTCCAGCGCCAAACCATATTGGCTCCAAACCATACCATGAGTTCAGCTTCTCTAACTCGATCTTCGCCAACGCCCGATTCAGACGACGCCCGATTTCAAGACGACGAGGTTATCTCTTTTGACGAACTCGGTCTGGACAGACCCGAACTACCTTCCCCCACTTTCAATTCCGAATCCGACGACCAGCAAGACTGGGACGCAGACTCTGCTTCAGAGTCTCCGGACTCTGGTTCACAGTCTCAAGAGTCGGATACACCATCTCCTTTCTGGGACTCGTCGGCTAATCCATATCTCGATCGCCCCGACTCATACCCGCTGTCTCCCGACCTCGAAGGCGAACTAGAACTTGCCCTTCTTGCCGAGATGGATCCACTCCCACTCCCCGATCACCGAGCGCACCGAGCAGGCAATCGCGAAGGCGGCATGGCAGCACAGAGACACGGTGGCCAGGCTATGGGCGACAGCCCAGGCCCCGATACTTTGGTTGATTTGGAGCTCTATTTTCGGCAGGATAGACCCCAACGCAGACCTCAAAATCAGCAAGGCCCGGCGGATGTCATCGACCTCACGAACGAACCCGACAGCCCAGTTCAGAACCATGCGCCTCGTCCCCCAGCGAACCCGCGGCGCGAGAACTCCCGCCGTAGCCATAATCCTGGACATCTTCCTTCTTTCACGCGGAGCGACAGTAGCATTCTGGCTGGCAACGCGCCCGTGATTGACCTCACGGATGACTCGCCCGAGATGCCGCGCCGGCGCAGACCGGTGCAGCACCCCCCTCCGCCACCTCGACATCGACGGGACGGTGGTTTCATGCTTCACAACCCGGCCAGCGCATTCAGTGGGCTAGCTGCAGGGCTTAGGCGTCATTTATATCCATTCCGACTCTATCCCGCCCCTGACGAGGACGTGCAATTGCTTGACATTTTACACAACCGCATCAACCCGGGTGACCTCAACAATCCACTCGGTAATATCCAGCTCCAGTACGAGCACGGTGCTTTCGACCCACGAGGGGAGTCTCCGAAGCCAGTTCACCAAGCCCCGCCGCCGGCCAAGGCTGGCTTCACTAGAGACACGGGATCTGATCTTGTTGTGATATGCCCAGCTTGCAATGAAGAGCTTGCCTACGACCCTGAAGTCCCCGCGACTGAAAGCCATCCCACGCGCAAAGGCAAGCGTCATCGCAGCGAGCACCACTTTTGGGCGCTCAAAGCTTGTGGTCATGTTTGTTACTATCCATCACCACCTGCTGCAACTCTAATGCTGACCACGGTACAGGTCTATTGCGAGGACTGCTTCGAAAACCGCAGACCAGCAAAACGCCACAACACTGGATTTCCTCGCGATGCCGAGAGCAAGATCGTCTGTGCTGTAGACGGGTGCGAAACGCAGGCAACCAACAAGACGGCTTGGGTTGGGATTTTCCTCTGAGTGGGACGGCCATGGTGTGGGGCACGGGTCTGGGTAGGCAGCTGGAGGCAGAGGATCGGCGTCAACCGGATAAGCGGGAAGCATTGCATGGCGTTTGGGGTAGGAAGGCATCATAGGGACAGCGATTTCCAAGGTCGGTATAGGTTTGCTTTGCTTTACCCGCAACAGCAGGGTCAGTCAGTTTTATACAAGAGCGTGCCTCTGAATAGTTTTTCCCGGGTTTCGGGAGGCCACAATGTACATGAATCAACAACTCGAGCACATAGGCATGAGGCCTCAAGACTTTGAGGGCCACTACATATGGTCATTTTGATTTATCCAACCGCCAACTCTCATTTTTTCCGCAAAGCTCTGTAAGGCGCGGAAGTAACCCCCAAGTGAACATTGCTGACATAAACCAAAGCCAAATCCTATTGCTTTCAAGGGTATACAAATTCCAGAACAGCCTTCCCAGGTCTAAGTAATGTCTAATGCGACCTATCTCGCTGAAAGCAGAGCTCGTGTTCCCCCCTGTAAATGCTGCTGTACCAAGACCCAAGCGCCATATGCTCTCCGATAATGCGTCAAAAGTCATCCAAGTCATCGTCCCAATCGATAGCCGCCAGATCCATCTCCGTGACAGGCGGAGGGTGTCCTTCGAGTTCGCCTGATGATGGTTGAGCGTCCGCTTTGGCCGGGGATTCTATATCCAGCACCTCCTGGGACGACATCACCAGGTCCTGAGTACATATTAGGGGGAAAAATTCGTCGAAGTGATGTTCCGATTTCGCCGCACTCAGGGGCTTTGAAGATGCGGCACGGTTGCTACTGACCTCATGGAGTATTCCGCGAGATACTGTCTTGTTCTGGCGAACCACGGGTGTTCTCTGTTGAGGTAGGTCTCTATGGAGCGCCGCTACCTTTTGTGTTTTGTGCACCCTGTTTACTGGTTTCATGGGGTTTGGGGGAACACCGGCCGTTGACCGTGCAATGCCCCTGACCGTTGACTGAGGTTGCAGAACACGATTGGTCTGCTCGAAACTTCGTGACGCTCCCTCCTGATGCCTGGAATTTAGACCACCGAGGCGAGCGCTGAGAGGCCTACTTATCGCACCTGGCTTTGACTGACTCTCGGTATTGTGTCTCTTGGAGCAATTTTCTGTATCGTGTTCCTGTGCCAGGGCGCTTGCATTGGCGTGTGGGCGGCCGTCGGGAGCCCCGTGTCTGTCGTCGACACCTTTGATAGTATTGAATTCTTTGGGTGGTTGATGTATAGACCTCTGGGAGTCCTCATCTAATTCATCATCTTCTAGCTCCAAGGCAAGTTGCGAAGCAGTTGGGAAAATGTCATCGAAACAGTCTTGCATGATGGCTTGAGTGCTTGGCGGTGGCTGCTGTGGCGAAAGTCCCTTCGCAGACGGTACCGGCGTAAGTATATGCGAACGAGGTGTTTGTACAGGCGGCATCTGAGGCGACGATCGAGAAGGAACCATTCGTGGAGAAAATTTCGGTGGTGGAAGGATTCGTGATGGCTCAGGGCTTGACTTCTGCTTGACTGGCTTCTCGACTGGCTTCTGCTCGACTGGCTTCTGCTCGGTTGCTCTGTGCCTGGAAATTTCTTTCTTGTCCGGCTTTTGCAAATTTGATGGTAGTGTCGGTAGAATTATCTTTGGCATCATAAATCGCTTGGGTTTTGATTTCGGCGGTGGCTGAAGCGGTGGCCGAAGCGGAGGACCCATCGCCGTAGGGGTAGCTTCATGGTTTTGAGCCGGCACGCGAACCGGAGGCTGCAGGGTCGGATATGACCTTGTTGCCGGTGCAGATGAATTGGCCTTCAGGGTGGCAGGGGATTGAGGCACAGAATCGACTGAAGGAGCCTTGCACTGGGATGGTGTAAGTGCTGCAGCCGGCGCTGGTGACTTGGACTTTTGTTTAGGACGAGGAGGTGGCGCCATAGGAAAGGCGGCCGGCTTGTATCCATGAGAATCGATGGAATGGGGGGACGATGCCGAATGTCTGTTTTTCACAAGGGCCGCTGATGGTGACGACTTGATCTCGAGTGACGCGTCGGAGGTCTCTTGCGCTTTTGGTATCGGTTCTCCCGAAGAGTCTCTTTTCTTGTTCGTGCCATTCCCGCGCACAAATCTCGCAATTGTATCCTGACTCGGGCGACAGTCGACCAAAGGCTGTCCGTTTCTTCGCCTGTTCTCGCGGGCTTCGTCCTCCTTGGCCTTCTTCCGTTCTCGCGCTGCCCTCGCCTTCACCGCGGCGCGTTCCTTTTCCAGCTCTTTCCGTATCTCTTCTTGTCTCTCTTTTTCCCACTTCCGTTGCTCTGCTTTCGATAGTTTGGGGCCCCGGTTCGCCTGCTTGTAAAGCTTCTGGGCCTGCTTCGACGTCATCGGCGGGCGCTTGCTCGGTGCGCCTCCCGCGTAGCCAGCGGCATTCGAGATGACGCTGAATGTGTTCTGCTGCGGCGCCATTGTGACTGGGCTTTCCCTGAAGACATTGTCTCGTGGGCGACGGCGTCGACGCAGCTCACCGGTAGCGCGTGCAGCGAGACTCCGGGTTGTTGGTCAGCGCGCTGAGGGCCATTGGAACTTCACAGTGTTGCAAGGTCCATTGTTGTTCGCTGTGGGGGGGCAATCAACACCGAAGGCGCCTGAACAAGTCGACGCGACGGAAGAGCGAAGTCACATGATTAGACGGGCAAGCCACACCGCAACGGTACCCAGTGCAGATCAAAATCCCCATTCATGCGCCACGCGGGGTACCGCGGCCGCGCGCGCCACAAATCGCGGGGCCAGAATTTTTTTTTTCTGCAACAACATTTTCGCAAGTCGCAGAATCGGCCAACCCTCCTTTTTTTTTGTGAGCACAAACCTCATAAGCCGGAATCATGTCGAAGCGTGCCGCGGACGTGGAAATGGGCGATGCTCCCCTCAAGGGCGGTGATCGTCCCGAGGGCATGGAAATTGACGAAAACGACCCCGGCATGGGCGAGTTTGAGGACGAATTCGAGGACGAGTTCGAGAGCGAGAGCGAGGATGGGATCATGGAGGCTGGCGTTGACGGAAGGCCTGATGCGGAGAGAGAAGCCGAGGAGAAAGAGGGTGAGCTCTAACACGACCCAGGAGAGACCTCAAGCTAATTGTCCAGGCGCCATGGAGGTTGACCAAGGCACTTTCATTGTTGGACGAAGCAAACTCGAGCCTGGCCAGACGCTTGCGCCGGACACGTCGACCTACGAAATGTTGCACAACCTCAGCACACCCTGGCCCTGCTTGTCTTTTGACATCCTGCGCGACAGCCTCGGCGACAACCGCAAGGTCTACCCCGCGACCATGTACACGGTGGCTGGCACACAGGCCGAGAACTCGAAGGCGGGCGACAACCAGCTGATGATCATGAAATTCAGCGGCCTGAGTCGCATGGAGAGGGGTGAAGAGGACTCAGACGACGACGACGACGATAATGATGAGGATGCCGACCCCATCCTGGAGCACAAAGCCATTCCCTTGAACTCTACCACGAACCGAATCCGCGCCCACCAGATCCCCTCCCAGGACCCCTCCAAACCTCCCACCACCCTCACAGCCTCCATGACTGAGTCCTCCAACATTTTCATCCACGACATCACCCCACACCTCTACTCCTTCGACAACCCGGGCAGCATAATTTCTGCCCAACAAAACAAGCCAGTGTCCACCATCCGCGCCCACAAATCGGAAGGTTACGCGGTGGACTGGTCACCGATGGTTCCGGGCGGCAAGTTGTTGACCGGCGACAACGATGGTATCATCTATGTGACGACACGTACCGACGGCGGCGGCTTTGTTACGGACACCCGGCCGTTCCTGGGCCACACGAGCAGCGTTGAGGAGATCCAGTGGAGCCCCTCGGAACAGTCCGTCTTCTCATCCGCCTCGAGCGATGGCACGATCCGCGTCTGGGATGTGCGCAGCAAGAGCAGGAAGCCCGCACTGACGATGCAGGTCAGTTCGGCCGACGTCAACGTCATGTCGTGGTCGCCGCTGACGACGCACCTGCTGGCGTCAGGCGACGACAACGGCGAGTTCGCTGTCTGGGACCTGCGCTCCTGGAAGCAAAGCTCGACGTCGGCTAAGGACAAGCCCTCGCCCATTGCCAGCTTCAACTACCACAAGGAGCAGATCACAAGCGTTGAGTGGCACCCCACGGATGACAGCATCATCGCTGTCGCGGCCGGCGACAGCACCGTCACCTTGTGGGATTTGGCCGTTGAGCTTGACGACGAGGAGAGCAAGGACACTGGCGGCGTCAAGGACGTCCCGCCCCAGCTTTTGTTCGTGCACTACCTGTCCAACGTCAAGGAACTGCACTGGCACCCCCAAATCCCGGGCAGCCTGGTGGCTACTGGTGATGAGTTTAGTGTGTTCCGGACGATTAGCGTTTAGACGAAAAGGGATAGTTAAAAAGGGATACCAGCTGTTGTTTGTTGATGGTAACAAAAATATCGTGCGTTTATCTGTGATTACCCGGCTTGCTTTGGCTTTCGACACGTGGATATGAAGTCTCTTGGATTGGGTTGAGCTCGGCCGGGTTACGAGCCGGTTGGCAGGCCTCGAACTCGCTTGCTTGGTCGCACAAAGCCCTGGAATAGCCTCGTATAACCCGGGAAAGCCTGCTTCCGCCCGGGATTTACACCCGTGAGTCACATGGGTGGCTGGTGTTTTGGCAGTTGTGGCAAGGCTGCACCGATTCCGAAAGAGGGACGTGTAGTAAGGGTCGGCAGCGCCCGAGGGATGGTTTTTGCGGCAGTTCGTCGGCGGTTTCCAACACGGCGAATATCTAGTTCTGTTGAGACTGTCATGATTGCTGTTGAGGGAGGTCTGATGTACGACTGAACTTAGCAGGAGGCGGAGAGTTGGTACCAAAGCTTGTGGATAAAAAGGCCGACTGTCCAAAACCCTTCTGGCTCACACTTCATAGCTCAAGGCAAAACACCAAAAGGTTGATTAATCTACGCAGCCTCAATATGCGATGCATCCTAAGCCTTGTTCTCCTGTCTGGTTTGGCCATCGGCGCCCCCAACCTTCTCTCACCCGTGGAACGAGATATGTCAGTCTTTGAGATCGACAGATTCTACGCGGGAGGCTTACCGCCAACGAACCGTAACTTGTGCGCTGCCCCTAAAAGATTCGAATTCAAATGAACCAACAACAACTAATACTGTCCAGCGTCATGTTCTCCATCAAGCCAACCGCCGGCGCCGGCTTCGCAAACTGCACAGTCAATACCGACACTGGCCCGAAGGTGCCCACGATTGAAAAGCTGGTCTGTTCCGACGCCAACTCCATTACGTGGAGCCTCGGGCCCATGGGCGACGGCATGCACTTCAGCGTCTGGTGGGCTTTCACCAGCCATGCCTCACTCTACGGCAGCATACACTTTTCTCAGTCCGATTTCAAGAACACAAAATATCCAGATGGAGCTGTGGTGCAGACCTATGTTGGGAGGCGTAAGTTCACGTTGTCGACTACAACTGTTACGCAGAAGCCGAGTTGAAGGAGGGATGATGTGAATCAGGATCAAGAACGAAGCAGATTGAAGTGAGCCTCGGGAAGACTGTAGAGACTAGTCTTATTGCATCGACAACTATCAGGGCCTGAATGTATTTGGAGTTGTTTCCGTCGCACGTTCATATCATGTCAAAGATCTGCCGTGGATCCCCCATACGAATGTATCTAACTCAAGTCAGTAAGAGACAGTACAACCGAAACTAAATGTTCACTCACAGTCTGGTCAAAACATCCAGCCGGTGTCTGGTACAAATATGCCCCGGTGTTGATGAAGACCTCCTGATTCTCGCAGACAAACCACGCAGCTAGGTTCGGGCGGTTAATGTCTGGCGTGCTCCAGGTAAGCGTATCCCCCTGGAAGGTGAATGTGCCATACTCGTTCTTTGTTGCGCTGAACCACGTCTCGAGCTTCCTCTGCGTCTTGTCTGATGGGTTCTCGACATTCAGGTATAATGGTGACGACCCCGTCAGGTGGATCAGCTGGCCGGCGTCAACCTTGAATTGGCCAGCGCTGCCGGGAGAATCAAGGTAAGCCTTGCTGGGTGTTCCCGTGGGCTTCGCCTGAAGGTAGCTGTGGAAATTGGGCGAGGCTACGGCTCGGATCCAGTACCATCCAGAAACCAGCGTCGTGGGCACCGAGCCTCCTCCACCGCCTGTCGTGGTGGTCGCGGTGACGAAGGTAGTTGCGGGACGACTGCTGCTGCCGGTGACTATGGGAGCAGTGGAGGTCGAGACCGGCCCGGACGAGGTGGCTGTTGGAGTGCTGGACCCCGGGATGCACTGGGAGTAGTAGGGGCTATACTGGTGGTCAGTGGCAAGTTGAAAACCGGCTGGAGGTTGTGGTTGTACTTGAGGACTGAGCAAGTGTATCCGCTCACGCAAACGGTGGCACCACTCCAGCCATTCCCACCGCCTATCATTGTGTTAGATCTTTAGCATATTCGTGTTGCCGAGAGATCCTCACATTGTCCCCATGCAGGAGCCGTGCTTTGCGCTGTAACAGAAGTCAAGAGCAAAGTCACAGAAAGGCCAGTGGCCAAGACATTGGCCAAGCCCATCGTGGTTGATGCCGGGTTTGTGGGGTCTGATAATGGGATTTTCGGGACCTGCTGACGACTTGGTACATGGCCCAAAAGCAGCTACGATGCCAATTTTGGGAGTATAAATACTCAGCGTTCGCCAAGGAGACGGAAATCCATGTTACATCCGATCCCGAAAGCCCCGCAAGTCGAAGCATTTGACGGATCAAACCCTCCTTGTAATGTCGCCCGGCTTTGGCTCATGCAATCAGAATTCACGACGAGGGTTATGGTTGTTGGAAGTCAGCTGGCATGCCAAAGTCGCCAGGGAAGATGGCGCGCCACATATATTAAATGCAGATTTCAGGGTCGTAGTCTACGAGGAATATAGGGCCGAACCTGGCTGGAAGCCTAAGAGGAGAGTGAGTCGTGCGGAGCGCCTCCGGAAGCCGGCACGAAGTGGGTTCTACGGAGGCCAAGCCTCCGGGCCCGAAGCGGCCACCCGGAGGAGGTCGATGACATCTGGACATTGAACGAAATGGGAGCACGTGACGAAACTGTTCATTGTTTAACGAAAGAAATGTTTCCCATGCTAGCTTCAGATCAGTAAGGGGGTGTATGGCAACAGAAAGGGACTTGCTATTGCAATACTAAATGATATTGGTCCCAGTAAGCTGATCAAGACGAAGCTCGACTGATGAACCCACTGAGAAGATCAAGAAGAAAAGAGTCCAGGCCGATGACTGCCGCTCCGTGACACAAGAGATGCCAGAACTCCGTCTGATCGTCACCGCCAGCTTCCAAGGCCCCGATGCAGTTGCCGCCCCCCGTCGCCCCCGCAACGAAGGTCAAGGTCAAAAGAACCCATCCGATGGCGTCCTCTGTACATGTGCTGCCAGAGGGCTGTCGAAATTCGATGGTGCGTCCGTTGTCGTTCCCGAGGAGCCGGGCAAAGTTCCATTTGTAGACCTTGCCGTGGACGAAGTCCGCCTTCCTCCCATGGGCACGGCCGTAGGCGCTCGAGGCGGGGAACATGCACATGGCTTCGACAACCGATGCCGTGCCCCGCTGCGCTGCCGCGTCGAGGAGATCCAGACATTCTTCCAGGGTCCGGCACCGAGACATGACGGGATTCCAGCGGTTGCTCTGGCACCAGTAAGCGGACGCCCTGTCACCCGAGACCAGCAGGTCGAAACAAGCCTCGTAGGACAGGATTGCTTTCGATAAAGCGGCGAGCTGGGCGGGAGAGAACTCCTGCCCCGCTTGGCTGACGTGGATGTGCGTGCTGCACTGGGGTATATGCTGGACCGACGAGTGCTTTCGAATCGCGACAAAGATACTGTCAGCGTCCGTTAACCAGGGAGAGTCGAGGTTGAAGATGGGAGAGACAAGTTCAAGTGCCCCTGGATTGATCGTCAGCTTTGAGGTGTCGCTCTCATACGGCTTCACCAACAGTTATTCTTGGACGGGTGCTGGGGGATCGTGATCTCCTGGACAATGGACCACTTGCGGTAGTTGCCATCCACCTTTTCCTTGACATGATTGCTGACGCCCTTTTTCGTGAGACGGGCACTGGTGTCCTGGGCCATGGAGAGCCATGTTTTATGTTTCTTGCTGCTATTGAGAGACAGCTCTAGCTCCAAGCCAAAGTTGAAGGACTGATAAGCGGCCATCTTTGAAAGAGAGATCAGGATGAGATAGGGCTTTACGACCCGTCTTAGAAACTGAATGGAAACCCATGATGGGTTTTGCCAGAGACTTGACGATGCTGTAGCATCTTTATATGCCTACCGTCCACCGCAGAGCAGACCGTATCAAGCGATGCCTCGTCTTGTTGAGCTTGCGTCCATCGTTTTGATGGCCTACCTGGGCCCCTCTGAGGGCCGGACAGACCTATGAAACGTATTTCCTATGGCAATCCGATGGCATCAACCACTAATTCCATCATGAAAGACGGAGGTCCCTGTTTCCATGGGGCGAGTCGGCCACGAACCCTAACCTCCAAGACCGTGGAGCCGTATCGACAGCAGCCCAGGAGAGTGGATTCATAGGCTGAGAGACATCTAATCGTCTATGAAGGAGACCGCGAGACGCCCATGGCGGCGCTTGATCCAGGAGAAGGGAGCCTGCTGGCATCTAAGCTCGTTCAGTGAGGTCCGATGCCACCCCTAGCCTTCGATACGGCCAGCGGCCTGGACAGTCGTTGGTGGGGGCCGATGAGAACAAACAAAGTTAGTCTTATGTCTTGTCGAATGAGGTTCCGTCGTCAGCACACAGAGGCGCCTCGAATCCCAAGAGGCAGCCTGATCTCCTGGAGACGTCTACTTGGCGGGAGGCGTCTGCAGGGAGCGGACGCGGCTAGACCGAAGAGGGTCGACACCACATGGGCGTCTCTGGAGATATCCCTGACAGGCGTGGAGGAAGCATGGTTCTCTGGGGTACTTCGCGTTGAATAGGCGCCGGTGAGGGTCGTGAAGGTGTGAATCACGGCGGTGGAGGGGCGGCGAGGGCCATGGATGAAATCCAGGAAGGGGGCCACGGGCGCTTTCAGGTTGGAGGATTGCAACTTTGCGAGACACTTGAAGGGGTCATCTGACGCAATGACAAAGAGGAGAACGAGGGGCCTGTTGGTTTGTTCGCAGATATGTCGAAAGATAGCCGGTATGGGCAGACGACAGAAATAGCCATCTGTTGGTATTGGGCCAACGTCTCCATTATGCTGTGGCCATGTCACTCGACGATGACCCGCCACAGACCAAGGGCGTACGCATTGGGATTGGAGGCACCCATCGGCATCCAAGCGGGACATTTGGGACCCCTCGTCAGCAAGCCGAGTCCTCTACGGCGGCTGTTCATGTGGCTAAAGACGATGCCGGTGAGATGCGGTGCTCCGACAACCGGAAGGATCCATCGCGGGGTAGCAGGTAAGGCGACAGCAAGGGCGAGGGTGAGGAGAGCGACGGGCGCATCGGGAGGTATCATGCAATCAACAAGTGCGGCCAATTCGAAAGACCTGGCCGACAGCGTGGGTATGGGGGAGGCGCTGTAGCTATTATGGTGTCAACTAAGATCCAAGGATAACAATAACATGCCGCGGGCAGTGGACTGGGATGCTGTTTGGGGGGTGAGGTGAGCATGAGAAGAACCCCGGGCAGGGACAAAACAAGTAGTTGCGAAACGGCCCTGACCAAAGGAGAGGAGACGAGACTGGCCAAGCACTGTGATCGGATCTGATCGGATGGCGAGGGCACTATGAAGAAGAGACGAACGGGCGAGATCCAGTGACCTGGGCAGCATGCAGCAGAAGCCGATTCGGCGGCCGGCGCTGGGAACCGTCGGGTGTATCGTCCATGTCAGCGATCTCGAGGGCATGCAGCTGGCTGGCTGCATGAGTGAGCCCAAAGACAGGACAGGACAGGACTGCGCGCCTTACTGGACGCAGTTGGAAGCCCGCAAGACTCGGTGTTCGACACCCCTTTGAGAGGGTGGATTACTGATGTTGGCCGCCAATGACTGAGCATTCCAGGGAGCCAATGGCGCTAGAGCCTCGGGCAGGGCCTGGAAGCTTCTCGGCGGCTGACCCCACCCGCAGCCGCCGAAAGTGGACGCTGACAATTCGCTAAGAACGCACTGAGCTTCTTCCACTACCTAGGTACCTTACCCTCAACCTAGAAGGCCCTCGAGACAACGCATATAAGGCATACGCCACACATCAAGCCACCCACACCCACGCTCACAATCACAATCACACTCACTCTGTTGCTGCTCAACCCCACACAAAGCCACCAGCTTCGCGATATCCAAAGAATATTGACAGGCGCCATGGTTGTCCTCCACGCCTCGTCGCTCGCCGACTTCGACCGGCTGAAGTCGGCCAACACCTACCTCGTCGCCGACTTCTACGCCGACTGGTGCGGTCCTTGCCACGCCATCAAGCCCATGTACGAGAATCTCGCCAACACCCACGGCCAACCGGGCCAGCTGGTCTTTGTCAAGGTCAACGTCGACTCGGCCTCGGACGTCGCTCGCCGCTACGGCGTCACCGCCATGCCCACCTTCATGTTCTTCGAGAACGGCGAACCGTACAACGGAGGCCGCGCCGTCATCCGCGGCGCAGACCCCCGGAGTCTGCAGACTACCGTTCAGGAGCTGGGCCAGCTGGCCCGGAAGAAGGCTGCCGAAGCCACCGCCAAAAAGGCCAAGGCCGACGCCGAGAGGAAGAAGCAGGAGCAGGAGCAGGCCGAGAAGCCCGAGGCTAAGCCTGATGACGGTTCCACCGTCTCAGGCGGCTACACCTTGGGCGGCGGCGGCGGCGCCAGGTCCGACTGGAAGATGTCCCTCAGGTGATGATGCTGCCCACGTCTTGTGTCAATCTCATTCTTTTACGTCGTTCATTTGCATTGCTAAAGCGGAAGGGGACCAGGGTGGAGTCACGGTAGATACCAATCAATGCACTTGAATTTCATACATTTAACGCTTTTCACGCCCGTCATATCCAATGCCGCCTTTGTTGCCTGCTGAAATCTCTTCCTTAAAAGTACTCCCACACCAAATCAAACCATACCAAACAAAACAAAAATCTTCATGTGTGTATGTATGCTGTCATCCATCATTTCATTCTGCAGCCGTCATCGTAAAGGAAGAAAAAAAGAAAGAAAAAAACCAAAAGGGGTATATGGTATCCTTGTTCATGATAGATGCGCCTCGTCGCATTGTTGTTGTGTCCAGAACGTCAAATCCATCGTGGCTGAAACAAAAAACAAGATCCATTCGTCCATCATCAAAATAATGTTTGCTCCAACTTACTCGTCATCACTTGCCATCGTCGACCAATTTGCCGCACTTGACGCAGATGAGCCGCTGTCTGCCGCCCACTCTTTTCGCCTTGAAGTCCTTGCTTCCGCATTTCTGGCACACCATTTGGTCCCCCTCGTCACTTGTGTACTCGGAACTCAAGCGGCTGACGATGGAGTTGATACGGCTGTTTGGATCGTTATCTCCTGGTCGAAGCAGCCGGGCGTCTGCTTCGACCTTTTCCGCAGTGTCTTGTATGCTTTTGGTGGTGCCGTTCTGTTCCTCCTCTACGGTCTTGTCGTATATGCCCGGCCCAACGCTCTTGCGCCGAGAAACTTTGGTGCCATTACTGGGGGTCGTTTGCGCCGTGTCCGCCGTGCTCATGCTGCTGCGACCCTGGGTCTGTGACTGTACTGCGCTGACGTTGCTGAACGATACAGATGATCGCAGTGATGAGATCCCACGCCATCGGTTGAGGTTCCAGAACGAGTAGCTCGCCCCTGCGGGATCCAGCCGGAGCTCATCGCTCTCGTCATCCTCGTCGGCGGACCGGAACGAGAAACTCGGCGTTGGAGGGATAGATGGGCCCCTTTCGCGAGAAGCCCGGCTCGATGTTGGACTGGCGGGAAGCTGCGGGCGGGCTTGCGGAGAGGATCCGCCATATGGCTGCTTCCGCGCCTCAGAGGCTAGGTTCGCGGCGCTGGTGTTAATGGGTGTCCGCGATGCCTTGCTAGGTGACAGTGATCGCTCGCTTTGCGAGGGCGTGAGGGCCATTGAATTAGGTCGTCCATTTTCGATACCTTGGCGCCAGGATATGATGTCTGAACTTAGCTGCGATGCGCCCGGGGCCGCGACGCGAGAGACGGAGCCGCGACGCGAGCGAGGGTGGCTGCCGACGCTTGTGCGCGTGGCGACACTGCCGCTACGCCCCACGATGCTCCCTCCGAGCCGTCGCGAGAAAGTAGAACCAGTTTCCCAATTCTCGTGTCGGCGCTTTATGTAAGCGCAGTCCTGCCGGAACACCTTGATGACACCGGATTGATCGGTTGTCACGAGGATCTGACCGTCGGGGTGCTTCGACTTTTCAATGTACTGGGGCGACTCTTCGGGTTTCTTGACCTGAGGCTTGCTTTCCTCGTCAGATTGACCTCCCTGGCTGGCAATGGACTCCTCAAGACTCATAAGCGTCACCGGTGGCGGGTTGCATAGATCGTAAAGAGGATCTCCGGACCCGCCCAGGAGCTGCCGAGCCTTCGTAGGCGCAAACACTGCCGTCGATACCCGATCCGAGTGCGCATCGAAGTATTCGCATGGCTTGTCCTTCTCCGAGTCCGCTGATCGCACTGACCAAATATACGTTTTCTTGTCCTCGCTTCCTGACACCACCCACTGCCCATTGTCGCTGAAGTTGGCATGAATCTGGCTGCATGTGTTTTCGAGGCCTTTAAACTTGGTATCCAGACTTTTGTCGCGCAGGTTGTATATACGGACTCTCGAGTCATTGGACGTGATCAGTACTTTGACCTCGTCGTCGATTACCATCGTCTTAATGCCGGTGATCTTGCTGCCCTTGGCGTTCTTGCCCCTGGAGGAGCGAACATGAAGCTGGGAGAGATGCTTGAGACCCTCGGTCTCGTAAAACATGCACATACCGGATAGAACACCGGCGATAGCCGTCTTGCCGTCTGGCGAAAATGCCACCGCCGTAATCAAGTCCGACACCTGGGCGGAGAAAGCCACGGCCTTGTCCGGAATACTCCACAAGCGCAACGTCGAATCGAGGGATCCTGCCAAGAAAAACCGATCGTCGGTCGGGTGGAACGCGATACTCGTGACAAAGTCTTTATGCTTGAAGGTGCAGAGGCACTCCTTTCTGCTGATGTGCCATAGACGAACCGTCTTGTCCATCGATGAAGACAACAGGAAGTTATTCTTGCTCCAACTGAGGTCGAGCACCTCTCCCGTGTGACCCCGAAACTCGTGTACTGGTTTGCTCCGGAAAACGGGCGCACTTAGCCTCTCCCCACTGGCACCGTTGGCGTTTTCTTCTTCCTCGTGGCGTCGTCGTTCGTCTTGCGTCGAAATCACGGCCCACACCCTCACGACTTGATCCTTCCCCGCCGCGGCAAAATACTTGCCGTCCATGCTGAACTCAGAAGCCCAAATAGCGCCGCCATTGTTCGACCGTCGGCTGCCATTGGATGTCGTCACCATCGGACTTTTTTCGCCATTTGTCTCGGCTTGCGGGATTACTAGTTCTTGGGCGAGGAACATGCGATTGAACTCGCGGGCCTTCTTGCTGTGCGCCTTAACCCGGATGTAGCGCGGCGGCTCTTTGTGATGAGGAATATATCCCGAGCCAATGGTCGAGGAAAAGACATGGGCATTGGTCCCGTCGGTGCGCTGGTCGCTGAAAACAGACTCGTCGTCATCGTCGCGCTTTCGGCCGCCACGCATGCTCAGTCGACTCAGGAATGACACCCCTCCTTTCCTAGACGCCTGTCAATATTTCCCAGAGTGTATTCGGTTCGATCGCCACCCACTTTTTGTCTTTGCCAGCATCGAATGCATGGACCGCGAGCTTTGTCGGTAGCTCGGGGCCCGGGGTAGGGCTATCGGGTCGCCTTCGAAGCGCTGGAGGAACAGTGTGGTCGGTGTTGGTTCGCATCAAAATATGCTTGGGAAGGTCAGTAGGCTGCCATCACAGGCCATAGAGACGACAAGAGCGAGAACAAACCTGGGATAAGGGGTCAATGGCCGCGGGAGATTGAACCGGTGGGGGTGCGGCTTTGACGGGCTTGAGATCCTTTGCATTCGGCGTCGTACTCCGGTTCAACTTCGTGGGCGTCTTCTTGGCGAAGGCCGGGAAGTTGTTGCCTGTACCACGATTAGCACCCACCGTCTGCGTCACATGAGCGCCGATCAGAGCCTCCCAGGTCCAGTCCGGGGAGATGATGGTGGCTCCGTGATATTGCGACTTACGTACCTTGGGATTGGGGCTCGGAGGCGACTGGTGACTTTTGGGCAGTCGAAGAGCTTTCACGGCTGATGGGGCTCGGCAGACGAGGCTCGGAGGCGGGAGGCGGCGGCGGCGGCGGTGCATGGCCGTCATCGCGACGGCCAGCATCCGCGGGCTTTATGGCGGACGTCGTGGTCGACATTTCCCATCATGCGCAACGTGGACAAGGGGAGAAGGGCGCGTAATTCCAGTCTAGTCAGTCGGTGTATGCGGCTTGTGCATGCGTGGTTGAGGTGTGCGCGCGTGAGCAAGGTAAGCGCGGTAAGCTGAGATGTTTGGTGGCTCAAATGGTGGAATACGACGCGCAGCTCTGGATCGCTAGCTGGCTGGCTGGTTGGCCTGAAGGGCAGAAGCAGCTCAGAAAAGTAATACGAGCGATCCGAGAGACCCGAGATTCACGGACGGGATTGGACCGGGGCAGTCAGCGGGCGGGATGATTGGCAATCCAGCGGAGAGTTGTAGATGGCCGATGCGATGGCAGCGGACCCGCGGAACAAGGGCGTCGTCTCGTTGGTAGGCCGCTCTCCTCGGGCCTGTCGTCCCCGATACGACGGGAAAAAGATGGAATCGAGAAGAAGCGGACCTCGTGGGCCGCGCGCGTGGACTTGGATGAGAAATAAGCCTGGAGCTATCGGGTTGGCGGTCGAGTGTTAGTCGGGTGCGGTGTGCGAATGTGGTTTTTTTCTTCTTTTTGGTGGTTGGGAATGGATCTCAATGGCGCATGTGCAGGGCGAGAGGCATAGGCACAGGCGCGGGCGACAATACGGACGGAGTACGCGGAATCGCATTCGTCTAGTCCGCGTATTCCGGTCCCTGACAAGGCATCCACGCGGAGGTTGCAGAACGCCTGCTTCGCTGCAGACCCCACGAGGAATGAGGAGCTTACCTGGACGGACGGTCAGTATTCTGTAATGGGATCTTGGTATCTGCAAGGGAAGACGGCCGCACTTGCGTCCCGTCGGACTCGGTTGGCAAACGTCAAGAAGCGGAAGAAGGAATCAGAACAAGCAACGGCCAGAACCAGCCCAGCCCAGCCCAGTCGCAGATGTGCAAAGCGCAGGGCAGGGCAGCGCAGCGGCTGGATCCGCAGAGCTTCCATGCAGGTGGGTGGCCGGGATGCTGTCCCCTCGCGGCACCGACTGTGGGGAGCAGAAACGCTTTTGTTTCTTTTTCGGGCACGAGGGTTTGCGGGGACTCGGGGGAGGCGGCAATTCGGGGGCTTGGAGCTAGAGCCCGACCTGGAATGAGGTGTGCCGAGGCAAGTTGTTGTGGGTGTAATACCTTGAACGTCAACTTTGTGCAGCGAAGCCGCGGCGGATCGAGAGAGCACGGCGAGCGATCCGGGGTGCTGTTAATGCCGCCCTGCGCAAGGATGGCAAACAGGCGGGCGATACGCTCGGAGGAAGAGAAGGTGGATGGCGGAAGGAAGAGCAGGAGCGGAGGACGGGGGGAAGCAGAGTGTTGACGGTCGACGAGTGAAGAGGGGAGAAATGGGAAGAGGCCGCAAGCAGCGCGGCTTCAGATGTAAGAACGATCAAGGCGAAACCCAAGACGACACAGCGCAGCACTGACACCTGCACTAAGGCGCATGCCTATGCAGTAATTAGTACCTACCTTACCCAAGGTGAGGTAAGGCAACTTGGTGGTAGCACTGACACTCACCGGCACTCTGAGGGCTCGCTGGAACCCTCCGAACAACACTGGACGACTACCTACCTAGTACACTAGTACACCTACAGCAGGTGAGAAGACGTTGAGGCTGTTGCGTGCCTCACCTGCCCAAACGGAACCTGCAAGTGCCCACGCCACGCGGTCCGGCACCCAGGTGTTCCAACTCGAGTTAGCCTTTGGCGCCAGGCACCGGAATTGTGAGAACCATGGATCCGATCCAACCAACCACTCGCTCGGTGAGGTGTCAAGTGCGAAGTGGTGAGGTCAGGTCTCCATCCACCCACCTCCATGCCAAGGTACCTACGGAGACTGGAGCAGGTTGCCCAAGGTAAGACGCCGCCTTAGCCACCTCGTCGGGCGCATCCAACTTCAGTGTTGGAATGTACCTACCTGAGCCACAGAAGACTCACCCCCGCCTCCGCTCCGCCGCTGTTGTGAGACCGAGGTGCGCGGCCGGGCGGGGGTTCTCGCGAGCGGAACTTTGGGCCACGGGAGGGACTTTTGCGCGTGGCTGGGCGAACCCATGACGTCGTTGTGTGCCCGTGTGCCCCGAGCTCAACTTTGAAGCTCCTCCAGCCGGGCGACTTCAGGGTCACCCATCGCTTGAGGGAATCTGTCCGATTGACGAGGCTCCCAACGCCAAACAACAGCGACGGCCGACATCAGATGAGCCTGGCCACCCACCAGCCCATGGCCCATGGCCAAAGCCCGCAACAGCTCTGTCCCTTCTGAGGCGTCGAGGATCTGTATCGTCCTTGAAGCCTTCTCCCCAAATCGCCGGGATCATGCAGGCAAAGACAAAACCCAATTGAAAATCTGCGTTCCTCGAGCAGCTTCTCGCGTGGCTTTGCCATGGCCACGCAGCAGCGCGCTAACCCTGTTGGCCCAGGTGCCAGGCGAAGCTTCACTGATTGTACTAGTGGTGAACTTGCGCTAGCTGGTGGCACTAGATAAGTACGCAGTAAAGCTTCAACTCGCTGGTGGCTGTCAGCCATCCTGAGCGGGAAAGCACCGCCACTTCCCAGGTATGCTTGTTAGACTAATCAATTAGACTAAACTGAAACCACGATGCCCGCCGTACGGGAGCTCTCCCAGTCTCGATGTGGGCTGAAATTAAACCACGGCAATCCGCGAGTGAGGCCCCAGCCCCCTTCGACCAGCTTCACAGCGCGCTGCCGATAACCTCAGTGGCCTCAGCCGAACATTGTGAACCTGGATATCTGTGAGGAAAGCATGTTAAACTCTCTCAGACCTACCTAAGTACCTACCCGGCCTTAATGAGCCAGAACAACAAGGTTCCTGAGGTAAGTAGGTAGGTAAGGTACCCAGATAGGTAAGGTAAGTAAGTCATCGGAGATAGCTCATGTGGGTACCTTAGCTGGGGATTTATAGCGCGTCACAGTAGCGCAGTCATCAGCCCCTCGGAATTTCAGCGCAATGCGATCTACCAATCTGCGTTAAGATATTTTCAAAAGCTGCAACCACGTTACCAATCCCAAATCTCCTCACAACAACCCTCCTTCCCAACGACACGCGCAGAGAGCGCCACAGATCAGGATGAAGCTGGTTCCGACGAAAGCGTCGCAAGACATCGGCGAAGACGCTGTCACTCTCCTGCCGGAGGACTCTGAGGACATGGTAAGTAAAATCGCCCCATGCCGCTTCGCCTACCATGTCCTTTCTGGGTGAATCGCGAATCGCGAACCGCCTCCAGCTGACCCGTGTTTGCAAAAACAGTGGCATGCCTACAACCTCATTACCCCTGGCGACCTCATCATGGCGCATGCTGTGCGAAAGGTTGTGCAAGAAACAAAGACTGGCAGCACCATTTCGGAGCGAGTCCACACCTTTCTCGTCATTCAAGTCAAGAGCACATTCTTTGATCCCCTTGTCGGCCAGCTCCAAGTCAGTGGCACCGTCAAGTCCGAAAATGCCTATGTCAGCCTCGGCCAACATCACACACTCGACCTCGAGGTCTCACGCCCTTTCACGATAAGCAAGCCCGGCGGTTGGGACTCGGTCGCGAAGGGGACCATGTCCGAGGCGCTCGCCGACGACAAGGATGGTGCCATGGCTGCCATCGTCATGCAGGAGGGCATCGCCAACATTTGCCTCATCAGTCAGTTCCGCACCGTCGTGAAGCAGCGAATCGAGAGCATCATCCCCAAGAAACAAAGCGCAGCCTCAGAAACCTCGCAGGCTATGAAGCGCTTTTTCGACAAAACCCTGACCTCCCTCCTCCGAACCATCAACTTCGACCAGCCGAGGCCGCTGCTACTTGCAAGCCCGGGCTTCATCGCGGCCGACTTTAGAAAGCACATTGCAGACGAGGGGAGGGACAAGTCGGACAAGAAACTGTCGAGGATCGCCAGGGAGGCCATCGTCATTCACACAAACTCAGGCCATGTCCACAGCCTCAACGAGGTCCTCAAGAGCCCGGAAATGGGCAACAAGCTCAAGGACTTCAAGTTCACCAAGGAGACGAAATTGATGGATCAGTTCTTCGAGAGGCTGCGACTGGAGGACGGGCGCGCGTGGTACGGAGCGTCTGCAGTGGGCAAGGCAATCAGCGAGGGTGCCATTGGACCCGGCGGCGGCGTCCTCATCATAAACAACTCCCTTTTCCGCAGCTCTGACATACCCACAAGAAAAAGGTACGTGGGAATGGTGGACAAAGTCAAGGCAGACGGCGGAGAAGTCAGAATTCTGAGCAGCGACCACGAAAGCGGCCAGAGACTCGACATGTTGGGTAGCATCGCGGCCATTCTGTCATATCCCATCCACGACCTGGACGACGATGAGAACGAAGACGGTGCGACTGCAATGGGCGATGCGGGCGAAGAGACAATCATATGAACTAATGTAGTGTGGAAAAAAAATGAAAAATTACGACGTTAACGACCCAGAAGCGCCTTGTCGCAAAGCCAGTGATTTCGGTGAAGACTCGTGAAGGCGGCGCAGAAGATGATGTGGCGGGGTAACGCTACGCTATAGGTAATCTGGAAGGCACCTAGGCCTAGATAGGTAGACACTGTGAATCAGTGTGGTCCGGGCCTCACACATCGCAGTGCCCCTCCCCCTCGTATGACGTAAACATGACCCAGGAACGCGACTCGTGACTTCTCCCGAGCCCGACGTTTTTTGTTTGGCCTGCGCTGTACACCGGCCGGGGCAATACACAAGACAGGACTAGTCGCGCAACTGTGCTCGGCACAGCAACACCGAGCATGCAGCTGTGACACTGTACTGTTTTATTTGCCAAAAGGCGCAATGCCACAGATGGATCCCTCCTCCCCTCCAAGCCCCTAGAAGTATGCATGACTAATTGACGGCCTCCTCGATTGGGAGGACCATCTGCGAACACGTCCCGGCTGCTTCACGCCTGACTGAAACCCCCTCACTTGGAATCGCCATTGCTCACGCGACGGAACCACCACACAATGGCTGCCTCTCTCACTCTCCAGTCGAAGCAGAAGCTCAATAGCGGCTTCGAAATCCCCGTCCTGGGATATGGCGTAGGTCCCAGCTCCGCCTCCTGCGCGATTATCGTGACAATGTTTCTGACGTCGTTGTAGCTTTGGAAGACGTGAGTGAACTCCAAAACTGCCCAGTGTCTATCTGATTACCAACGCCAGCTCAGCCCTCCAGAACAGGCCGAGGAAGTGGTCGTCGAGGCCCTGAAGGTCGGCTATCGCCATGTAAGACCGTCGTCCACACTGTCACCGCTCTGCGCTCTGGCCGGCTGACCTACCAGATTGACTCGGCCGCCTCATACAAGAACGAGGCCGGTTGTGGAAGCGCCATTCGCCAGGCTAAGGAAATTGCTCGCTCTGACATCTTCTTCACCTCCAAGGTCCGCTACATCCACTATGATGGCGCCAAGGACCAGGTCGAGAAGACGCTCAAGGAGACTGGTCTCGATTATATCGACCTGATGCTCCTTCACTGCCCCTATGGCGGCTCCGAGGGCCGCAAGGGCGCCTGGAAGGCCCTTGTGGAAGCCCAGGAGGCTGGAAGGGTCCGCTCCATCGGCGTCAGCAACTACGGCGTGCATCATCTTGATGAGCTCGAGACGCACATCAGGGAGCTCGAAGCCGAACGTGGCGGGCAGGGTAAAGGTGGCGTCATCAACGTCGCCCAATACGAGATTCACCCTTGGTGTGCGAGGAACGACATCGTTCAGTGGCTACAAAAGCGCAACGTAGCCATCGAAGCATACAGCCCTCTCGTCCGAGGGGAGAGATGGGGCGAGAAAAGCCTCAAGGCTTTGGCTGAAAAGCATGGCAAGTCGGAGGCCCAGGTGCTACTGCGGTGGAGTCTTCAGAAGGGCTATATTCCTTTGCCCAAGAGCGTCACGCCATCCAGAATCCTCGACAACACCGCAATCTACGACTTTCAGTTATCCGACGAGGACATGCAGTCTTTGGAGACGGATGAGTATGCGCCGGTCTGTTGGGACCCAACCGTCAGCTCTTTGGATGGCCCCAAAAGCGGCTGAGGCCATCTATGAGATATAACTATACATATCAGATAGAAAAGAAAGACGTCCCATCCATATACACTTCGGCTGCTGCTACATGTGAATAAAACCGAGTTCCATCCTGGGAAATTTACAGCGGTGGACTTCTCAGCCCTGTGCTAGTTGTTAGGACCAGTTACCAGCTCCTGCGCGTGGGGTGATGGGTTGACCTTGGACAAGTCTAAGCGAATCATACCCAACTCCCCACTCTTGAAGCAAGTCTTCGACTCTGTATCCAGTGGCAATGCCGAGATCGCTTTCAATTTCCCTGAGCATGCCCACCAATCTCTTTCTATCCTCTATCTGGGTACAGCACCTGCCGGCAACATATAGGGGCTGGATAGCGCGGAGTCGGACCGCATCACAAGGCGTCCCGCGCAAAATCGAGATCACCTCAGAGGCATGAAACTTGAGCTTCTGTTCAATATCACGGAAGGCTCGCAGAAGATCAAAAAAAGTCCATCCTCCTACGATCGTCTCCCCCGGGAGTAGTTCCGACGGACGGTGGATAAGCAGTAGCATGCAGGCCATGTGATAGTACATCATCGTTGTGGCACAAAGGTCGTTGCTGAACCAGAGTTCTCGGCTGAAGAGATCAGAGGTGCCGGTGTTTGCAGGGCAATCGGTATAAAAAGTGCCGTCGGCTGAGAAAGATGGAGATATTGTCTGGAACCACGCTTGAAAGTGCTCTTCAATCGACAAAAAGGCTGTTTTGGGTTGAACCGATATGGTCTCAAGACGGGAGGATGGGGCCAGATGGTTGATGAGTTTGCACAAGTAGCGGATGAGGGCGTAGGACAAAACCTTGTCCCTCGCATGCTCAGCTGTGTTAGAGAGGCTGTTGGGGCTAGCACCAATTGTTAGGCTTCCGTCATCCTCGACCAAAAGACCCATGTTGCGCCAGAGGGCAAGGTTTTCAGTATTTATACGCGTTTGTCTATGCGAGACAACTGTAGATTGGATCAATTGAGACACAGCAACTAACCTAAGGATGATTGTACTCACAAGATTCCTCGAGGTCATTCACCACAAAATTCCAAAACCCAGCTTTGACCTGCATGATGTCTTTGGTAAACGGATATACCGCCTCAAACATGGAGTCTGGGTGGAACAATCTTCCATCATCTATGAGGTCGAGGAGCTTGGAGAAACCGAACAGGTGACCTGACCAAGCGTCACGGTTTGCGCTCATTTGCTCATACTGAATGAGGATGCACGTCCCAAGCAACCTCACGATCGGGTCTTCTCCTTCTGCTCGCACCATTAGGTTGCCTTGTGATAGTGACGTTGACGGCGAGCTGGAATTGGGAGCCGAGTGTTCATCTTGTGTGATCGATTTTACCAGCGTTCGTATAGCCTTCTCATAGTACTTCGCACCGTACCACACTAGCCCAAGCGGGCCATTTTCAAGTTTCGCGGCGATCTTCTGCTGAGTCTTGCCGCTGATTATTGTCGGCAATGGACTTCTCATTTGACCGAGTTGTTTGGCTGCAACTGCGCACGCTGCGTAGCGGAGAATCGGGCGGTCTCGGGCCAGAGTCAAGACTTCCCAACTGAAGACTTCATAGCGGTACAGTAGGACCATCCTGTTTGCCCTGTTCAGCTCCTACCCGTTGAACAACACCCAGACTTGGGAACATACCACGGGGCTATTCATTCTGAGTAATGCCTCAATAAGAATAGTTCCTCTTGGGTGTTCCTAAGAGGGTCGATCGCTGAGGCATCGAGGTCCTGGGGTGAGTTTCCCATGTATCCCTCTTGAACAAAGTCAGACTGGTTCTGTGCCGAGCGCCCATAATCATCACTGTTATCACCAACCAGCGAGGGTTGGTTGTCGATGTCCCCTCCAAAAACTGGCTGCCGGCTCTGCTCATCGACAGCATGAGGGCCGAATCCGGCAGATGCCGCTTCCTGGTAACTCCTGGCGTTTACCTCCGTGCCCCCTTCGATGGATTCAGACGAGCCCAGCCCATCCTGTTCTAATTTATTGTGCGTCAACTACCAGCAACCGAGAAAAATCGACGTTTTCACTTACCGCCTAGGCCTCTACTGGGGACGTTCGTTCTCACCCCTCCGGAAATAACTGTCCGATCCGAATGATCTTCAGTATGTTGGACCGAGCTAATGAATCTGGCCGAAAGCTCAGGTTGTCTGAACAAGGAATCCTGAAGACGGCAGTTGCGGTTGGATTTCCGGCACTGACCACACCGTGGATGTTGCTCGTCACACTTGATTCTACGCCGGCGGCATTCTGGGCTGCATGATGATCAGTGGGTACCATAGCCAGTCAGTGGGAGCGCACTTACCACCCTTTTCTTGAACGCGTCCTTCCCCGTATTCTTTCTGAGTGTTTGTTTCCGCTGCTTGTTTGTAGCATCATACATCCCGGGTCGCAGAAATTTCTGGATTTGGCAGTTCGAGATTCAAGCAGGCAGAGTACTGAATATGATAGGTGAGGAATCCACCGCCCCCTCAATCCCTAAGCAACTTGGTTGGCCTCGCATGCAACGCAACGCATAATTTGCCTAAAGCCGTTAGCCCATCTCTATGCGGTTGGTTCCAGTCTTCGTAGGAAGACCCGAGGGTCACGTTGGCCTCCACCGTCACTGACGTAAATAACCTTGGAAGCCAACCAACCCCACGGGGAAGATATCGGACCATTCTGGTGAACCCTTGTCAGCCGCTGCTCCGAGTCCTGTACTCGGGAAACTTCTTTATATACCCGAGGAGACGACTATGGATTTCCGTGATGTATTCGATACATGTAGTCGCAGCAAATTCCTCGACCAAGTCTCAATCACGACAGACAAGACTTTAGCACCCTTTTCTCTCGACATCAGCAAACATGGCCACGCCTCCCAAGAAGCAGCTTTACTTCGGACTAACAGGAAAATGGCTGACATTCTGGATTACTTTTGCCTGCAGTGTGGACATGCTCCTCTTCGGCTATGATCAAGCGTATGCAGGCTCGTGCACACAAACCGGCTGGCCAGTTCTAACGATGAGAATAGTTCTTTTAGCGGTGTCATAGTGACCGACAACTTTCTCAAGCTTCACAATCTTGTGGGTCCAGAGAAAACTCGTATGCTGTCGACTGTAACTGCTATTTATGATATTGGCTGTTTTGTCGGGGTTATTGTGGCCTTCACAATAGGCGAACGTCTAGGCAGGACCAAATCTATCCTTGTCGGCACCGTCATCATGAGCGTTGGTGCCATTTTGAAATCTTCGTCCTACAGTCTGGCGCAGATGTTTGTTGGTCGCATCGTTTTAGGGTCAAGTCTCCTGCTTAACGCATGAAGGGTTGGAATTGGCTGACGTTTCGCTCAATTACAGGATTGGCAACGGTATTAACACGGCCACCGCTCCAATCTGGCAGACGGAAACGGCCCCTGCAAAATGGAGAGGCAAGCTGGTCATGTTTGAGATGATGATGAACATCGCAGGATTCTCATTGTGTAATTGGATCAACTATGGCATGTCATTCGCCGGTGGTGCCTTTGCATGAAGATTCTCGCTTGCGTTTCAGTTTGTCTTCATTATTGCGCTGTTCACAACAGTTCCATGGCTTCCGGAGTCTCCAAGATGGCTCATGGCACACGGACGCGAGGCTGAGGCAACACAAGTGTTGGCTTGTCTCGAGGCAAAACCGCAAGATGATGTCTTTGTTATATCACAGAAAGAAGAGATTCGATTCAGCATCAAATTCGATGGCGGGATCTGCTGCGGCCACAACCAGAGGCGACGAAACCACTGCGGCGGCTCATTTTGGGTACTGGAACCCAGTTCATTCAAGAATTTGAAGGTAGGCAAAGTGTCCCCGGCTCTTTATAAGTGCTAACAGTTTCAGGCATAAATATTATGCCATACTATATGCCGACCGGTAAGCTAGTCTCTGCCAACGACACAGCCGTTTGCTTTACTGATAAGGAATTGCTCAGTCTTGATCACGGCTGTCGGACTACCGACCCAACTCGCTCGACTGTTGACGGCGGTCAGCTCCGTGACCTACCCCATCTTCTCCTGTGTCTCGATCCCTCTAGTTGAGAAATGGGGACGTAGGGGATTGATGCTGCTATCAACTGCAGGTCAAGGTCTTGCTTTCTTGGTCATTACCATTCTTCTCAGATTTGGCGAGGCCGGAGGTGATCGGAAGGCAGCAGAAGGATCCATTGTATTTTTCTTTCTCTACTACATCGCATTTGGTGTGGGCATGTTAGGGATTCCCTGGATTTACCCCACTGAGATCAACTCTATCGCCATGCGCACAAAAGGTGCCGCAGTTGCTACTATAACCAACTGGTAATAGCCACTGTGGCTTGCTCCGATCAATTTGGAACTGGACTGACAAGATGGATAGGATTACAAACTATGTCATTGTTCAAATTACTCCAATCGGAACTCAGAATCTTGGATGGAGGTTTTGGATCGTCTTCACAGTATTGAATGCTGCCTTCATGCCCATCATTTATCTCTTCTATCCAGAGACAGGTACGTCTTTATGATATGTAACAATCACTGTTACCCGGAAAGATTACACACTAACATAAAACCTCCAGCCAACCGTACGCTCGAAGATCTTGATGAATACTACCGCAACAATCCACCACTGATCGTGATTGGGGACAAGGAAGCCATTGGAAGTAAGAGACCGCGAAGGTATATTGACCACGAAGAATCTCAAGTGGAACGTGTTGCCCACGAAGGCGGCGTCACCGAAGTGGCGGGTAAGAAAATATCACACACTGAAGCTCACCATGTGGAGTGAGTCATGAAGCAATTCGAGGCCGCTATATATCCCTGTGGCTGCAAGTTTTGTGATATATAGCAATTTCAAGGTCAGGGAAGATAATGTAGTTTGCATAACTTAGTCTCAAGAGAAAGCAATCAATACTTGGAGTTCAAGTCTGTCCATATCTTTTTAAACCCAACCTTCTACTACCATGGCGTTACAAAATCTTCCACTGTTGTTCTTTTTCATCCTTTGACTACTTTCTGAACGCAGTTTTACAACATTTAGTGATTTTTATAATAAAAACACCCGAGGAACAGAGGCAGATAACATGAGCCGGAGAGAACTCATTCTTGACCTGTGTAATTATTTGTTGCCCAGAACTAGAAGGTTACCATAAAAACTGGAGGTCATGAGAACATCAAGATTCTATCTAAACATGTCCTCTTCATGTTAAAGTATAGCCCCCATCGACAATAATGTCCGCGCCCGTCATATAGCAGCAAGCATCACTAGCTAAGAAGACGTAGACCTTCAGCAATCTGTCAGCAAACTCATTGTATTGGTTAAACATTAGATTGAAAACAACTCACGCCTTTGAGTTCAGACGTCTCGGCCATTCGCTTGCCAGGGACCATTTCCATCCATTTGTCGAAGCGCTCTTTTGGTTGCGTGTACAGCACTGGGTAGATGACAAATCAGGCTTTGAAGAATAGATAGCATGAACATGAATGGTTCGACTTACTGTCCGTTTCGATGAAGCCCGGCGATACACAATTGACTCTAGCAAAATCCTGCCATTCAACTGCCAGGCACTTTGCCAATTGAACAGCCGCTGCCTTGGAGGAGTTGTACGCAGCCTGCCGTTGAGGGATATTGACGAGCGTCGCGCTGACTGACGCGGTGACAATCAGGTTGCCGCGACCTGTACATTATTAGGACTAGCGCAAATAAACGGTCAGGGGAGCAGGAGCAAGCGGAATGCGGTGACCCCACAGCAAGAAAATACTAATCAGGCGTAGCGTGACGGATCCTGTCCGATTTCTTTCTGATGGGGAGCCAGCACTGGTCTTCATGTAAATACTACTTGCTTGATAGCTCTCGAGGAATGATGCTGGAAGCACACAACGACCCTTCCAAGATTCTTGCGCATGCCTGTACATACGACGGAATCTCGTCACGGCTTGTCGAAGAGGCTGGCTTCCCCATGGTATTCTTAGCTGGCTACGCAGTTGCCAGCGCATACGGGCTGCCTGACACTGGGTACATTGCCATGCCCGAGATGTGCAACAAGATCGAGGAGGCTGTGCGCCAGGTGTCCGTACCAGTCATGGCCGATGGCGACACTGGATACGGAAGTCCCCTCAACGTGAGGCGAACAGTCGAGTGCTTCGCAGAGGCAGGTGCTGCAGGGGTTATGATTGAGGATCAGACATGACCTAAACGTCGGCATCTTCCCAGCCCCTTTCCGCACTGAATGTAACAGCGCTAACGAATTATTCCACCTTAGGTTGTGGCCACACGAAGGGCAAGTCTGTCGTGTCTCGGGGAGAGGCCTATGCGATAATTCAGGCTGCTTGCGATGCTCGCGATGAAGGCAAAGATATTTTCGTGCTTGCCAGAACCGATGCCCTGGTAGTAGGATGGGAGGAGGCGATTACTCGAGCCAAGGAGTTTAAGCGAATCGGCGTGGATGCTGTATTCGTCGAGGCTCTCCCAGACAGAGATGCGATGCGTAAGTGCGTGGAGGAGCTTCAACTTCCGACTTTCGCAAATAGTGAGTGCAAAGTTCTGCTCGATGTCGTGCAAAATGCTTTTGCTGATCACAGCACTCACAGTCATCGAAGGCGGCAAAACCGAGAACCTGTCAGCCAAGGATTTAGCCGAGCTTGGCTTCTGCGCTGTGGCATACCCTTGGACGCTTGTTGCTGCGAAGCTAAAGAGCATTCGGGCGACCTTGGAAGATTTGAAGAAGAGCATGACGTTGGGAGCACCACCCATGATTTTGTCATTCGATAAGGTTTGTGAAGGGGTAGGATTCAATAAGTACTGGGAGCTGGAGGACAGATATAAGTATCAAGATGATGGTCTGGTGCGGGCCAATGGACCATCCCAGTGGTCATGGCTGTCACAGCTTTGATAGATTGCAAAGCTACAGAGGCCACGTCTCTGAGACGGGAAGCTTGCCATGAGACAGCTTGAAGTACATCTATCATACATCTACTATTGAATCAGGAAAAGTGCGCTACCGCGGGCTTTGCATCCGACGCCTCCTCGTCTCTCTGGATAGGAGCTACTGCGAGATCTTCGGGCTTGGGGTAGGCGACTTTGTGAACGGTGTACCATGGCCGGTTGAAGAGACTCTCCATAGACTCCAAAGATCTGCCAGATGTTTCTGGCATTGCTAAGTAAACATATACGAGAGAAATAGAACAGATAACAGCAAAGAAGATGAAGGCACCGTATTTCTCAGTCGCTGCAAGAAGTGACGGCATAGCCCTGGCGCAACCGAAGTAAAACGCCCAGTGAAATGCCATAAGCACGGAAACACATAGGGATCTGATCCGTATGGGGAAAGCCTCCGCGCTCACCAAATAAGGGATGCTGAACCACCCTATGCTCCACGCAACTGCGTGCAGATAGATGGCTGCTATTGAAGCCTCGCTGGCCCGTCGAGTTACAGGGTCAGTGGAGATATCGGTATCACTGCGCCCATTAGTGACTTTGAGGTAGATACCCACGAACAATAGTGTGGTGATTTGCAGAGAGATGCCAGTAATAAGAGACCGCCGCCGACCTATGAAATCGATCACGAAGACCGAAAAGATTAGGACGGAGACGAACTTGAGGATGACATAAACTCCGGTAGCGAGGAGGCGGCTCTCTTCTCCTTGAATGCCGAGGTAGCCAAAAATAGTGGGAGAGAAGTTCGTTATCGCGTTGGCTCCGGACCACTGAGAAAATAAATGAGCCAAGAACATGAGGACTAAGCGCCGTCGGTTCGGTAAATCCGTCCAGGTTTCCTTGACAAGGTCGAGGACGGAGGCCCCTATACGATCTCCATCTCGTGCTCCAGCTGCGCCTCCATTGCTCTGAACTCCTCCTGAACATAAGAATGATCGGCAGGGAGCTTTCGAAAGTCGCAAAGGACCTTGAGAGCCTCGGATGATTTGCCTTGAGACAAAAGAAATCGGGCCGACTCGGGAGTGAAGAAGGTACCCAAGCCCCAGATGACTGCCGGGGCGATTTGAAGGGCAGTTGGAAGCTGCCGTTGCAGTTGAGAGCCGGCGTAGTGTTTTGTAATTCCGTAATTAAAAAAGAATCCAAAGACGACGCTGAGTTGTTAACAACAGGTGTATTGGAGGGTCAAGAGACCACGGATCGAGCGAAGTGCAATCTGAAATTTCCTGGGTCAGCGAGATAAAGCTTACCAAAGGACCTTCTCATACCTCGGAGATGTATACCGGCGGAAGCACCGTACTGGCCCCGATAACTACGCCCGAGATAATGCGTGAGACGTACAAAGCCGGCAGGCTACCAGCCGAGAAGGTCTGCCCAAAAATACCGGCGATGTAGATGACAAGTAAATATTTGCATCGTTAGCTTGCGGCCAAGCTTTTCGGTTAGGTTGACACAAGCCAGACAGCCAATGACGGCGCCGACGGTTGCAATTGCCACAATCCATCCCTTGGTATTTGCGTAATCGCTCTCGGATTGGTGGTCAATGTCGAACATCTTTTTGAAGACTGACATGGTAACGAGGGAGGCTATGTTGCCTGCAGAAGAGATGTTCAGTCAGCCTGTTTGCCTGAAGCGTATTTCCCACCACAAGTTTGGAAGTTGTCTTCTTTACCTTCGTCGAAGCCCTTGGAAACCCCTGAAAAGCTCCATATCCAGGTACAGGCGAACAAGTACCAGTTGAAGATTTCTCTTGGGCTGCTCCTCACCGCCGTAGTCTTGGCACTGATCAAAGAAATTTCGTGAGATTGGGTATGTTGGCGTGGTGTTTTGGCAGGCTATAGCAACCTCGGACAAGCCGCGGAGGAGAATACCTCGGCCAACAAATGTTTACGAACATGATTTAATACCACAAGAGACTCGGATCTCGGGATCATCTTTGGAGTTCCCCGGACTCCAGAGCCATGCAGTCCTGAAATGCGGGGACGTTGGGGTTCGTTGGAGGGAGGCTGGAAACGGGGCAGTTGTTGCTCGGGCACATACCGATATGGCTGCCCGGAGCGCATCCGACGTACGATCGGTCCAGCGGACTCTTTCCGACATCCAATGTTATTGATCGCACCACCGGGCCACATTCAACCAACTATGTGGTATTAAGACCAATCTTCACACTTGGACTGTTTTCGGCTTACCGAAGGGAGGAAGGCCCCTTCAGCGGCAAAGATTTACTCTTTAAGATTTACTCTTTAAGATTTACTCTTTAAGATTTACTCTTTAAGATAGCTTTTTAGCGGCAGTTACTGCATGCTTCGTACCACCAATTTCCACACGTTGATTTATCGACGTGAGCGAGGAAACTGCTTTCGCAAGCGACCCTCCGTTTCCGCAAGCCACAGACTAGGATATTCACTATGAAATTTTACCCTGTGCCCCCGACAATTCAGGCCGAACTCTACGTTCGCGTTCCAGACAATATTCGGTGTCTGGGGAAGGAAACCGAGTGGCGAGGTGGCTTTTCCCGCCCATTCCAGCATATCTTTCTAGAAGGACCCGTAGCAGACGAGTCCGGCAACTTGTAAGTGGTGGATGTGCCGTACGGCAGAATCCTGAAAATCTACCCTACCAAGGAAATAACCGTGTGCGCCGAATGGGATGGTGAGCCCAATGGGCTTGCCGCAACGAAGGATGGCACATTGGTTGTTGCAGATTATAAACAGGTGAACAGTCTCGAGAAATATCCAATCCCATTGGCCGTATTGTATCTAAGTGAAGATTGACAGGGAATCCTCACATTCGACCCTTCTATGGGTACGGTCAAACCCTTGATGACTAGACGTCATCTCGAAAGATTCAAGGGCCCGAACGACCTGATTGTGGACTCAAAGGGAGACATCTACTTTACTGATCAGGGTCAAACTGGCATGACCGACCAGACAGGCAAGGTTTACAGAATGTTGCCCGATGGAAAGTTGGAAGTTCTGGTCGAAAACGGGGTATCACCAAACGGCCTTGTCCTTTCACCCGACGAACGGTTCTTGTTTCTTGCAATGACACGCTCGAACCAGATATGGCGCCTTCCACTTCACCCTGATGGGACAATCACCAAAGCCGGAGTCTTCTTCCAGTCATTTACCAAAGCCGGAGTCTTCTTCCAGTCATTTGGCAACGCTGGTCCAGATGGGCTTGCTATCGATGAGGAGGGTAACCTGTTCATATGCCACCCAAGCCTGGGCTCCGTCTTTGTAGTTGATTCCAATGGCATCCCTAAGGCACGCATCGTCAGTGGAACAAGCGGCATCAATCTGACGAACTACTGCTTTGGGGGGCCAGAGAACAAAACAATCTATATCACAGATAGTTTGGAGGGAAATGTGCAGAAGGTCGAGTGGCATTGCCGAGGGGCAGAACCACAGCCAAAACTAAGACATCAAAACACCGCTGAGTAAATTCAATAGTAGATAACAGGACTTGCCCTAACATCAAGGCGACATTTGATATTATATGTGCATCTTCGCTTTCATCTTTAATATGGAGAAGGCTTGGCACGGGTTCCGAGCGTAGTCGGGTGCTTGGCTCCACACGGAACCGGTTCTCCTCCATGGCCCGGGCTCGGGCACGCCCGGCTGGTGGCACAATACTCGCCCGATACTTGGCTGGAACAGGCTGAAAACATGCTTGGTGATCGAGGCCAAATCCTTGCGCCAGATGTTGAGTGTCCAATCGCGACGGAGGGACGAAGATTGAAATCAAGGTGTCCAATAGGCTTGTTGACTGGCTGAAACATCAGGCCCGATTTGAGATTGAAATGCTCAGATGAAACAGCGTTTTGAGTTCACTCGAAGATCTGGGTGGCGGAGGGTCTGGATCCAAAACAGGAGGTGTAACAGCCATGGCACGCACAGCCATCATGAAGAGTAGTATCAGCACTTGTGCAGAGCACGGGTTCTTCGACCAGCCGAATAAAACTATAGAGTTTCCTCGGGGAAAATCTTTTTGAATATTTTTCGTTATACCATCCGACCATCTCAATAGCTGCATGCAGCTGTGCACCCAGTATGTCTTCAACTCCCGAATATCAGCCCTTTCTGAAGTACTCGGACGACCCGACGACCGAGGACATTAGCCCTCCGCAGCATCATGTTCGACGCCGAACTACGTTTCTATCCCACGGCTTGGTTTTCGTCGCTACATCACTAGTCTGGGTACTAGTCATTTTCTTGGTCATTCCTTCACCTACGCCGACGGCCGCGACGCAAGACAAGGCGTCAACCGACATGTCGGGAAGCCACGTGGCCGGAGAGCGTCACAACGTCACCTCGAGCAGACGGCTAGTACGGTGCGGCAACACAACAGAAGAAGCGAGAGCACAAGGATGCAAGTACGACATCTTGTTAAACCACTGGGTGCCGGCCCCATGTTTCGACAAAGACTCGGTCGATGAGTACCGGGAAGACGGCAGTTGGGGCGCTTTCGCCGACATGAACATGACACAGCGTTTATCGGTCGACGAAATGTCAGACAGAGACTTTTACTGGACATCGATCCGAGACCATATCAACCACTGCGCCATCATGTGGAGGCGCCAGTTCTATGCATTCTACGACGAACGTCCTTCTCTCGACACTGTCATAACGAGTCCAGGACACACCGAGCATTGCTCCCAGTACCTCATGGACGCGATGGATGCGAACTGGAAAGAGCCGACCAAGACCATGAGAGGGTTTGCAGGCTGTTGGGTTCGTGAATGAACTTCGTCGTTAATGATAGGGCCCGATGCCCATTTGGCGGTTTGAAACCACCAGGAGCTGCACTCTGAACGTTTTGATTCTGCTTCATCTCAATACTCCATCTATACCATGAATAAAATGAATGTTCTTGATGAATAGACTTGGTCGCGATTCTCGGAAGATGACCAATGTGCTGCGCCAGTACCCATTCCTGCGTAGGAGGCAGTGAGGCTGGGTTGGGCTAGTTGCCGTCATTGGCCGTGATCGCGGGCGGAAAGAGACCGGTCAATGTAGAAGGTGGATGGTAATGCGCAGCATGGGATACTTGATGCACTATGAATTAGAATTTCCACGGAAGGCTTCGTAGCAATGAGACGGGTGAAGACGGCCTTCGGAGGTCCGCGAAGAAGCAGCAACGTACGAGCACGGGATGATAATTGCTGTGGAGATTTCAGCTTTCGCTGACGAGATAGCCGAGCAAAGCCGGCTCCTCTTTTCTCAAAATGCCGCGTCGGGCCTGGTCCGAAACCCGTCCTTCACAAACTTGCTTAACACGACGAGGTTTCACAAGTTGTGCGGCTTGTGCGCTCAGGATGCGACCCTTGGCCAGAAATGGACTCCGCTGCAGATCGTTTGCCCAGGCTTCCCGCCTGCCAACTGTGTTATCAGAAGAAGATCAAAGTAGGTCTCGTCATATTCTTTAGCGACACACGGCAAAAAGCCGCACTTTGCCGCCCAGGCTCCATATCATGACCCCGCGCGGGGCAGTCGGCTACCATTCCACAGTGCGATAGCACAAGACCCAAATGGAATGGCAATGGTTGCGTCGTTCTCAGTTCTGGCACTGAAGAACTGCTTTCCAGAGCGTACGCTGCTGCCCCCTTCCCAACACAAGTTTTATGGATAGCACAATAGGCACCAACGTAATTCACTGTGCACAGGGAAATCGACCGATTAGGACAGCAAGAGAAGACACTGTCCACGAGATTACAGGGGCTACGAGACGACGGGCTACAAGCCACTGAGCAGGTGGATGAGCCCGCTGCGGACGTTGGGCGGACTGTTGCTTCAATTGAGAGCTCAAATATCTCTCATGGCGAGGGCCTCGGGTAGGTCGATTCAAACCTTGGTATTTGTCCAACTTAGTCAACTAAACGTCCTAGTTTCATGGCCTCCCTTTTCACCGACCCGGATTTGAGAAGGAATAACACAGAACTCCTTCAAATCTTGGCCAGAGCGCCAAATGTTCCTGAGCCATTAGTGGAACCTTGCGAACTTCCACAGAAAGAGGACGCCCAAGTCCTATTCGAGAAATAGTACGTGCAATTTCCGTGAATCTACCATATCAACTCGATTGTTCTTTGTTTAGCCTTCTCACACAAATTATCCTTGGTGCAGCCTGAGTTGGTCTCATGTGCAAAGCCCTTTCCTCCGCCGAGATGAAGTCAGAGAGTTGTTGTTGTATTTAACGCCATGGCGGCAAGGGCGTAGCCCTTGCGGCAGACCTCCCGAGGGGTATGTGGCGTGGAGACCCGTAGGCTCAGACTACCTACTCTATAGTATATAGCCCTTACTAGTGTCCTCCAGATCTTGCCTACTGGCTACTATGTGTTCAATCTGTCCCTGGATCCCGCTGGTTCCTCCAGTTCCTTTACTTCTTATTTGGTTCCTTACATAGGGTAGGTTGGTTGGTTGTTTTAAGGCCTAGCTAAGCTGGCCCCTAATAGCGTGGGTAGATCTTCTAGAAGAAGCCTGTTATACGCAGGAAGGCCTTAAAGCTTTTATGGTCAGTGATTAGACCCTTAAAGTATCGCTCGAGGGATCCCATAGGTCCTATGGGCTTTAGTGAACTAGAAGAGTGGAGGGTAAGCCACCGTTACCTCCTTACTAGGGTCTTTTAGTAATAAACTAAATAATTTACTTCCTTTACTTCTCTATAAGAGTAGGTAAATAGGGTTTTATTATAGTTAAAGTGTTAATAATATTATTTAAAGTCTCCGTAGTCTGACCAGGCTGTTAAAAGGTGACAAAGGGTAGCCCGTGGAAGGGCCAGTTCGGGGGGGCTAGATAAGGTGGCCTCGAGCCCTAGTTAGGCGTATCGATCTGTTACCTCCTTATACCACTATTATGTATATTAGGCCCGTACCTATTTTTTGGTGAGTTATTTAATCCCTATTAGGGTTGCTAGTTAGCCTAAGGGCACTAAAAGTATTATGCCCTGCTTAACTAGGTGGTCTACTTTTTTATTACCTTTTATTCCCTAATACCCTAGGGCCTAGTAAATATATATATCGTATATCCTAATTACCTTATGGATCTTAAGGAAGGCTGCTTATAAGGAGTCTGGAGCTTCGTCCCGTATCCCCCTGATAACACTAGTATTGTCGATATAAATGTGTATAGGTCGGCCTTGGGAGGTAAGGAGGGCCCGCCGGAGCCCTACCCTCGCCCCTTCAGCCTCTCCATCAAACACTTCTGCTAGGCCAAGTCGGCCATAGCCTTGGGTTATACACTTATTACCTTTGTAGATAACGAATCCATATCCCGTGGTTCTATTAGATGCTTTAGAATTGTTTGAATAGATAATTATATGGTTATCTGGGACGGTTTTTAGCTAGTTCTAAAAGGCCTTAGTAGCCTTCTCCTTTTTATATAATATTATTAGGTTTTGTGATCCTGGGAGGTGTTGTGGTTAGAGTAGTGCTGGCTTTGGGACCCTTGAGATGAGGTTTACTGTCCGTTGAAGCCGTGTTTGCTACTTCCCTTATTGTAGGAGCCTTAGGACTAATGGGTGTTATTAGTTGACCTTTTATAGTTGGACTGCGAAGTGTAAGTGTACCCCTTCTAAAGCTACTTTCCTAGTAGGTAAACTGGTATTTTAGAGGAGGTTACTTATTGGGGTTGTTTTCTAAATTAGGAGGATAGCTTAGGCTGCTCTTATAATACCTTTATTAACTTTTTAGATAAGGCCCTTTTAGTTTATATTAATAATCCCTTCCTAGGAGGAGGTAGTATTACTTAGGGCTAGTTTAACTAGTTTCCTAAACTAGGTTTTAATTTCGTATAGGGTTATTAGGAGGACATAGGTGATAACCACTTTCCGTATAATAGTTACTAGGATCCCTATTTTTGTGTTTATTAGGTGCCCCAGGTGTTAGGCTGCCTCCTTTGTTATAGTTACCCTTATTTCGACGTAGTATTAGAAAGAGAGTCTTTTATTAAACTAAACCCCTAACCAACGGATCGGCTTAACTACGGTTTTAATTTTAAGGTTTCTAATTTTAATCCCAAGTAGGTCTTTTAGTTACTTATGTTTCCTAGTGAAGTGGATAGTTTTATATTTAGCTAGGTTAAAAAAGACCTTATTATTAGCACCCCAGTCTAGAATTTGGGTAACCTATTAGCTTAAGGATGTAGCATTGTCTTTGAAGGATGGGCCGGTAATTAGAAGGCTTATATTATCTACATATCCAAACCGAAGCCTTAGGTCTTTAGCTAGGATATCGGAAATATAAAGTAAGAAGATAATAGGTGATAGTGGGGAGCCCTGAGGTAACCCATAAATTAAAGGGAAGTCCTCTATTATTATCTCTTTGAACCTAACCCTAGTAATATGGTCTAATACAAAGGCATAAATCAGCCTGATCAGGCTATCAGGCCAACCTTATTGCCGTAGTCGGATAATAAGGCGGTTCCGGAGAACAGAGTTAAAGGCCCCCTTCACATCCATCGTCGCCAGCGTAGCTGTAAGCCCCTTATCGAGGGCCTGTTCGATATTGTGTGTGAGATAGGTCGTTAGGTTGATAGTTGCCCTACTTAGTAGGGCCCCTATTTGTTGTGGCTTGGCCACCCCTTCTAAGATAGTGAGGTAGGTTATTCTCCTAGTTATTAGTCTTTTAAGCCCCTTGCCTAGGTAGGATAAGAGGGCTATTAGTCTCTAGGATCCAGCCTTTAAGAAATCGGTTTTTCTAAACTTCTAAATCATAATAACCTGCGAAGGGCCAGGCCTAGGTGTTTTCGACCTTAGGGTGCTCTATTATTGTTTACTTTAAGTTAAGGAGCGGAAGAGAGGAAGTTCCTCGTAAGGGGGGCGGTGTAGGAATCTATAATATTAGAGAACAAAGGGGACCTCTGGTGGGGTGCTGGAGATCACCGGAGGCCCTTTAATCCGAGGCCCCTTTGACCGGAGGGCTCTTTTGTTGGATGCTGGTTAACACCTTAGGTAAAGCTTAGGCCATCGTAGGCATTAGCTCGTAATAAATGCCCCCTCCTTTCTCCCCCCCCCTCCCCACCGGTGTTCTGTTAGTGCACCGGCGGCTATTAATTTATTACCCTCCGACGTCTTCTTAGGGCGTACACCAGGTCTCCATTCATTATATCAATTTCTTTATACCACCATTTATACTTATCCAAAGCCTCTATTTCCGATACTATTTCCATAAATTCCCAAGTTAACTTTATTGTTGGATTCACTTCACTAGGCCTAGTGTGGAAGGTGGGCAAATAACGATATATTCGTCGTATCTGCTCTGTTGTTGTTGAAGGAAGGAATCGGGCCTACAGCAGCGATCTGACGCTGCCGATCTAAAACCGATTCCTGCCTTCTAATTAGCTCGCTAATCGGGCCAATAGGCGATAAGTGGTAACAGGTGGCGCCAGTCCGGCGTGGATATTCCGACACTAGCAATTATCTCTTTTGCCGTAAATTGTCCTTTTTTTAAATAATAAATAAAAATTGAGTGTTATTCGGCGTGGGCGTTAAATTGCTTAAAATACGATAAAAAAAATTAATAGACGGAATAAGTGTATAAGGTGGTCGGAAGTGGTAGAAGTGCTGTTTTTGGCCGTACCACCTTCGGTAAAAACGAGTATATCCCGTAACCAACTACGAGCAAAGTCCAGCTCACCGTCGCTAGTGATGGTAATAGTATTCCTCCTATATCCCCTAATCTCCTTTATATTCCTCCTTTTACTCGGCGCCGTAAGCGCTCCTTAGGGTCTTATAACCCATCCCTTTATCCTAATCTTCGCTTTTACTTCCTCGATAAACCTCGTAAAAACTCAGTTTAGTGTAACTTTTATTAAGCCGTCGATAGGGTTATCATCTCCGTAGATTCATCGGATCTTATATAATTCTCATTTCTCATAAGATTACTTTAATATTATAATATTAATTATTAGGTTTTTTTTTGTAGTTCTAAGTTTAATAAGATACTTATAGAGTGAGTATAAGTTAGTATATATAATGGTTGGGATTATAGGTATTCGGAGCTTATTAGTTATGATTTTTAGGGTCGTAGAGAGGGCGTAGGCCATATTAATACCGGCGACCATCCCGTATATCTCGGATACGAGGACGCTCCTCGTAACTCTCTTAGACTTTATTAAGGAGTAATAAATAATATTTCCTTCTATTATAAAGTCCTCTTCTCCTTTAATCTTATTTACGAGGAGGATTACGAATCCGAGCTAGGATATTAGGTCACTGTTATTAGTAAAGGAGCTATTAATAAAGACGAAGAGCTTAGTGGTAATTAGATTAAGGGGTACATAAGTGAGGCCTCGGTCTGGGTACTCTATTTACCATAGTAGGCGTCGATTCAAAGCTTTGATCTACTCTAGTGTCACTTCTCGGTATTAGGTTACCGTGGATAAATCGAACACTACCTTTAGTTGGCACTTTAAGGTGGTGTACGCACTTTTGGTGCACTATTCGACGTACTACTCCTTTATAGTAGTGGATTTAGCGTTAACTAGGTGTATCTTCGCTCCCTGGCCTTTTAGGTATAGGAAAATGGCTTTTCTATTAGTTAAAATAATCCCTCCGTTAAATATAAGTAGTATCTCAGTGAAGAGGTATTATTTCTCCTTTACTAAGAACATCGCTTTCTAGAGTTCCTCGTCTTCTTATTGAACAAAGGTCTTATTACTTAGGCCGATAATATTATTAGTTTGTATACCAATTATCACGAAGTTCTCGTTTTTATTGTCTAGTAACAATAAGTAGGGGTTATATATAGAAGTCCTTATTTAGAGTTTCTCTTTGTGGTACTTATTGTATATTGTATATTAGTGGGTTCTAGCTTCTGCGATACTGTATAATGGTTGTACGATGGTCATAATGGTTCCTGGAGAGTAATTTTTTTTTATTTGGTTTAGTAATCTTATGAGGATTGTCCTTTTGAGCTTTATTGTGGATTGGGTGTATACCTGAGTAATATCTCTTATTTATAGTAAATAACCCTCCTTCTAAATAAGAAATAAAGTGACGGCGAGAATTAGTCTCTGATTGGTGCTCTGAATAATCGGAGATTACGTGAGGATAGCCTCCTTGTCGTTGTCTATATATCCCTAAATAATAAGTCTGGACTTCTCGTAGGGTGTCTCTATTTTACCCTTCACTTTATTAATAATCCTTAAATAGAATATACGTATCCCTCTGTGTTTTTCTTCGTTGTACTAAGTGAATTTAAAGACTCCTTGTTCAATTAGGGCGTTGATCTCCTTCTTAGTGGACTCTTCGAATAGGGGTCCTAGGGCTTTAATTATACCCTTTTTACGTAACTCAAGTATAAGGGCGTGATCTGCCTCTTCCTTGGCGCTTATAAACGTAGTTATTATTGTGGCCTCGCTTTTAGTGTTATTAAAGGCGTTAACTTCTATTAGGAGGTTGATCTAGGTGTTCTTCCGTAGTTTACTTTTTGGGCGTCGAAGTGGTAGCGCCGGCTCTTCCTCCGGGGGTAGTATATCCGTCCAGATGACGATCTCATCTCGGACTTCCTCCTCCTTATTAGGGACGTTTTCTTCGTTATTCGGTAGTATTTCTAAGGTTATATTCTCTTCGTCGTCTTCTAAAAAGGGTTTAATAACAGTAAACCTAAAATTCTTTAGTCCCAAGGATAATTAGATAACGTAGTCTTTGCTTTTATTAACGAGGAGTGTATATAGGCCTATCCAACCCCTTCTCTTATACTAAATAATAACTTTTAATTATAATAGTAGATCTCGTATAGGGGCCGTATTTAGGCCATTTCTTATTACGAGAACGTTAATTATCATACGTTTTATGTAAATTTCTTATAATTTTATTATGGCTTTCCGCGTAACTTTTATGCGTTATTATATCTCTGGTGATGGTGGTAAGTTTATATTTATACGTGGGTACACTCTAAAGATGAGTAAGGTCGGAATAAGACCATTTAAGCTAATAGTATTATTAATTACTTTAATTATGCTTTATAGGGTAATTTTCGGTGGTATAGAAGGGGATTTTTAGCGGATAATATTGTATACTTATTATAGGGGCGCATAATATCGCTCTACCTTCCCGATGCTATTATGGGCTTTAACGGGCACCTCTTTAACTTCGATCACCATGGATCTCACTGAATTCCTGAATTCCTTAGAGCTGAAGTTTCTACTAGTGTCCATGACGATCTAATTAGGGGGTCCGAGGTAGGTATCGATCTAGTATTCGTATAGTATTTCCTAAGTGTATTTTACGTTAACGTTTTCTAAAAACCTAGCTACGTTAAAGGAAATGGCCGTATTAATAACGTAGATCACGGGTTTATTCCCTTCTAAGTAGAAGATATTAATAATAACCTTATAATTAAAGTCCACATTATCTCTAAGGGTGAATTTAAATCTCCCTGGAGCTCGTCTATTCATTTAGTACTAGTGGTAGTGTTTTATGAGCTTCTGGATTACTTCGAATATTACGTCGTTACCGGCTTTCTCTAGGATCGTATAGAGCCTTTGTACTAATGGGTGGCCGAAACGACGGTGGATTCTGTGTAATTCTGTGTTTATAAGGTGATTTTATGTAAAACTCTATTCTAGAGAGTGTATGAGTATCCACGGATGCCCCCATTTACGTATAATAAGGACCTTCACATCTCCCTACTAAAGGAAGTTGTGGATATTATTGAAATGGATCCCTAAGTTGTTTATATCTCTTAAATAAAGTAAGAATAGTGTATTAGTGTTTATAACGTGGAAGGGTAGTTGTCCAAAGGGTGAATTCACATAGGTTAATCCCATGGAGGGTATTGGGGGGTTATCTCCGAAGGTAATGCTTATCTGGCCTACTTTGGAGGTGTTGAGTTTTATAGTAATGTTGATCTTTTGTAGAGTAAGGAATTAAGGGTATCCAATTATAGAAATACCGGTTACTCCTGTATTAGGTATAATACCCTAGAAGATTATTACTACGTAGTGGTTATTACTAATAAACACTTTATAGGCCGGTAATTTTATGGGTATACTATTAATATCCTTTTTTATAATAATATAATAGGTGGTTTAGTTATTTAGGGTTTGAGTAAGGTTTTTGTTGGTTAGAGTAGTGGTGTGGTCGAAGAATGAGATGTAGAATTCGTTGTTATGCTCGTTTTCTTTGTTAAGGGTGGTATTGGTGAGGTATTAGCTTAGATCTTCCTTGTCCTTAGTGTCCTCGTCGTCGAGTATTTTATCTCTTTTGTATTTAGTGAGGAAGTGGCCGTATGCTTTAGGAGAGGTGTTGGAGATGTCCTTATTCGATTTAAAGTATTTATATGTTTTACTTTTCTCCTTTACAGAGTACTTCGTAGATTAGCACCCTTCTTTACTGTAAACGTAGTACTTCTTATTATGGTGAGGGTATCCTTGCTATTATTGGTGACCTCCGTAGTGGTTACTTTGCTCTTTTTTGTTATAGTGTTGGTTAATTTAGAACTGCTCGTCTGGTTTTGTTTTTAATGTAAAGTGTTAATGGTGGGTGTCTCTTCCTCTTTCCTCTAAGTTGAGGCTTATCCTTATTATGTTATAGAGCTCCTTTGTTGTATTTACTCTGGTTAGGTTGGCAGAGTGGCACTCTTTTATAGAGATAGTAGCTTTGATCAGCTTATCCTTTAGGACCTGGTCTCCTTAGTAGTATAGTATGAGAGTTTGCTGGAGATTTGTTAGGTTATTAAAGAGGGTCTCTAAAGTCTTAACTTTTGTCCTCTCGGGGTTCTTCTAAATAACTTTATTAAGATTTACTTTGTTCTAATTAATAATATAGGCTTAGCGGTGTTGATCTCCTTCGAAGTGGCACTATAACTTATTAACTACCTCCTCTGTTAACCAAGTAGTTAGTGTACCACTAATATAGTCGTAGTAGAACTGAGAAGTTTTCCTTTTTAGTATTATAGGGAGTAGGTTAACTGTTGTATAGTGGTTAACTCCGATTTTTCTGTAGGCTTCGAGGAAGATACGGAATTTGGTGTTAAGGACGTCGAATTTCTCACTATTATACTTTATATTGTTAGTATATACCTTAATAAGTATACTTTGTTATTAAGGGGTCACTGTTTTATTAATCTCGTTTATGGTATGGTGTTCTTTTTGATCCGGTAACTCTTAGGTGAATATGGGTTATTTAGGTAGTTATAGCTGATTCTAAGGGCTTAGTATAATACGGGTTTAGCTTATTCCCACTCTCTCTGGGGGTGGCGGCGCTTATGGAGAGTTTTTCTATACTATGATCTCTTCTAAGTGTGATTTGGGTTATAGTAGTATCCATTCCTCTGTTAATTCCTTATAGAAAATTAGGTCCTTTATTAGGTCTCTAAAGGATTTGCTCCTTTTGTTAACCTTCTCGATTTCTTCTTAGGTCTAATAGTATAGTTCTTCTAAGTCCTTAAGCTTAAAGAGCTCTTTTATGATCTTCCCTCCCTCTATAGGAATATAAATACTATAGTAGAGTAAGAAATTATATAATCTCTTTACTACTTTTCCTTTGAGTATTTTAAAGGTCTTTTAGGTCCATTCCTCAAAGTCTTCTTTGAATTCCTCTTCTAGCTTATGGCCAACAACGCCTTTTGCGTTGTATATCTCTATGAGGAACGTTATCACCGTTACTACTAACTTAGAGGCAAATTTAGAGGTTACGTCCTCTAACTTGAATTTAGTCTATAATCCCTATTCGTAGATATTAATATCGTCCTTATACTTCTTTGGTAATGGGACCGGGGAGTTGTTAATTATAATATAATTAGGTTCCTTAGTAGTTATTATTTTTGCTGTTTTTTTTATTAAGGGGCCTAAGTACCCTGGGCCTCCTCTGGTATCGGATTCGTTGTAGTTAGGTCGTTTCTTAATATCTTAGTAGATATTCTAGTGTATAATAGTAAGGTTAACGACGTTTTAAATATAGGGTGTTTCCTCTAAACCGTAGTTTCGAGGGCGTATACTGTTCATTAAGCGAATTATTATTTAGTGTTTATGGAATACTACTTTTAATAAGTAGTATAGGAAGGGAGGTTTTTTTTTTAGTGTTATTTTTAGTTGTGTATCCACGTTTAGGTCATCTCTAGGGGTAGGGACGATGATAGTGAAGTCGGGGTTTTCGTTGAATTCAGTTTTTCGAGTATTGGATGTTGTGTTCTTGGTAGGTTGTTCTAGTTTTGGTATTTGTTACCGGCTCTCTTTTGTGGACATAGTTAGAAGGTGGGGTTATTGTTTTTAATGTTGTGTTTACTGGGTATTTAGGGTTATTATTTTAGAGGTAAGAGTGAGTGGTGATGGTGATGATAGTGAAGTTGGGGTTTTTATGAGGATTAGCTTTTTAAGTACTAATTCTAAGGTGTTTCCGTAGTTACTAGGTAATGGAGTAGTATTTAAAGAAGAAGGGGATATTAATTATAATAAATAGCTTTTTTTTGAGAATGAAAGTTGGTGATGGAAGTGTAAGGGTATTTTATATTATTACTAATTATGAGATTTTCGTTGTAAATTGTGTGTGATGGACGTAGAGGTCGTATTCCGTTATGTTAAGTGGAACTTGTTGCTTTAGTGACTTTATATAGACTCCTAGGAAGCTCCTATGGTATCTTATTGTTGATCGTTTAGTTAACCGAGGGTATCGTAGATTCTTTTGGTAGTGTGAGTATTGTAAGATTCGTTGAGTATGCTAAGTTGTTCTGGGATTTCATAATACTACCTCTTTTAGTAAAAAATTCACTTTACTGATTTACGGAAATGGTATTTAACCACTAATTAGTGTTAGATTCACTTTACTAGGCTTAGTGTAGAAGGTGGGTAAATAACGATATATTCGTCGTATCTGCTTTGTTATTATTGAAGGAAGGAATCGGGCCTACGGCAGCGATCTGACGCTGCTGATCTAAAACCGATTCCTGCCTTCTGATTGGCTCGCTAATCGGGCCAATAGGCGATAGGCGGCAACAGGTGGCGCCAGTCCGGCGTGGATATTCCGACATTTATATAACCTTACCATTTAACTAGGGCCTAATAACAGCGCCCTTTACTTACCTATTATTACTTTACTATAATATATTTTTTATAAACTATTTAGGATCTCCGTTTATATTATGAATCGGGGGTAATTATTTATTAGTCGTTTTTTACCTTAGTAACAGGTTATTAACTGCTTTATGGAGGAGGTCCACGTTGAAATGTGGATGGATATTGGTTATGTCGCAAGCATACTGGGCCACCAAGACGTCTGGGAGCTGTGCTCAGCTGAGTTAGCATTCACGTAACGTCCTGGCTCCCGAGCTGGCTTATTTATTCTATTAGATGTACCCACTAGATAGTGAATAAACTAAGCCTTCTTCTCCTATTTAACTTTGTACATGCGTACAAACTCACCATAGTTATAAGCCTAGCTTTAACTAAACCCTTCTCTTCTCTTATGAGCACTGTGTGTATAAGAGAAATTGCTTTAATATATTTATATTTTATTAACTTATTTTATACCCTTCTTCGTTCACTAATATGTTATTTATTAACAAAACCGTTGTTATTAAAACTATTCTTCGTAGTCGCTAGGACTAGTTATAGTGGTACTCTGCTCTTTAGTACTATGCTAAAGGCTAGGGGATCTGGGAACGTATTAATCCTTAGGGGCTAAATACTCTAGATATTACGAGGTTCTCGTTAATACCTCCTATAATCGAGAATTATATAATATAAGAATAATATAAGTAATAACATGAGTATTAGGACTTTTATAAGTAGTAATTTTAGGTTATTACTAATACTATTTACTAAGTGTCATAATATAGCCCACAATTACTGTCCCGTAATTGTGGTTCCACTTTTGCGACAGTTATGAGCCCTTGTCTCTACGAGCCCTCTGGTTGAATGGCTAAACGCCTCGCTAAAGTGGCAGTATGTGGGCCGACCTAGAGGCCATGGGTTCGAGCCTCGTTGTGCTCACCCATTCTCGCTTCAGCAGCAAGTCACCGAAATGGAAGGTTAGACTTGCCAGCTGGGAGCGGCCGGCACCCAGTAACAGTCAACAAAGACTGGCTTGTCAGCTGCGAGTGTAAGCCGGTGCTGATTGCTTAGTCAGCAGACCTCTTCTCTCCTCGGTCTGGGGGGGTGTGTCATAATATAGCCCACAATTACTGTCCCGTAATTGTGGTTCCACTTTTGCGACACTAAGTAAACTCAACTATGAACCCTAATACCAATAAACCGGTACTACTATAAACACCTTACCCTGTGATTCCCCCGGAGCCTGTATGACCTGTGCCCGTTACGAGGGTTGATGTCCGATCCGATTAGGAGGACACCCTTAAGTTATATACGGCCAGCATTTCCGCCCATACTTCTCTTTAGGCCTCCTACCAGAACATCTAGAACTAGGTGAATAAATTAGTTATAGAATCGATTCTCATATTTACTCGTATACAATAAATAAACGAAGAGGACATTAAACTTTAAGCACTCCTTAGGTATCTATAGAACTAACTTACTTTAATTAAAACGAGTACTAAGATCCTCATAGTTATAGAATATATAATAGTCCTCTAAAAGATGTCCACTAATATAAGTATTACCCGTTAATACATAGAATAGGAAATTGTGTATACTAAGTGTTACTCCTATAAAGTCCCTATAATTGAGGGAATGAACACTACACTAGCGTTTCTCGACACCGTTAGTAGCCGTTTTATACTAAGTTAAGTTAAAATAATACGAAACTCAATTCACTAAGCTAAAACATTAACGTAATAGCCTTTAATGCTCGATAAAATAATTAGAATATTCTTAGTTATTACCTGTTTTGATATTATCTATAAGAAACTAACTAAGCCCTTAGGCCAATTCGTAACCTTCACTAAAAGGTTTAACTCGGGTACCACTTTTATAACTAGTTCAGGTACTAGGATATCTAAAACGCATAACTATCTTTGTGGAAACTACTATTGGAAACTTGATTTGTGTTATAAGGTCTAATATGTGCTCACCGGAGTCACCGATGAACCTATTAGTATGAATAAGGAATAAGTTAGTAACCTTAAATGTGAGATTTTCAACTTAGGTAATTAAATATACTTTTGGGATACGTGGAAATGTAAAGGGTGGATCGCCTTTAATAATAACCCGAAGGCCGGGACTATTAAAGTTACTCGGAAACCTAATTCAAATAAATCCTTAACCTTTAATACTTCTAATACTAAAAAAGGCTTTTACCCGGGCTTAGTTATAACTTTCCTCTTAGTTAACCCGGCTATAAAACACCTTGGAGGCCTGGCCTAAGTATTTTTAGTACTATGGGTACTCCACGTTACCCCTTTTCACTTAGTACTATAATAGATAGTTGTGGTGTTATACACCTAGTTAACAATAAAGATTTGCTTATTAAAGGGCCGTTTATTAGTGAACTTAGTAACTGATATGTCCACTGTGGAAATGGTAAGTTACCTATTATAGGTTATGGGGAACGACGAATAAAGAAAATACTCAACAGAGTGCGTAGCCTAATCACCGAGGACCTTATTTTAAAAAATATGGTATACGTAGCGGATTTTTATGTTAATATAATATTAGAAATGCTTTTAAAGTAGTTTAGTATTTAGTACTATAACTAAGACTGTACCCTCTGTTACGGAAACCTCTTAAAGAGTGTAATCCTTAGATAACTCAAATAGGAGTATAACATAGTCCTATTCGAATATATCCCTATTAACAATTACCCTCTATTAAACATTCCCACGAGCGTGGTATGTGTTATTGTAACCACATTTTTGACAAATTCTCGCTGTAATCGCCCTTTAAGGGAGCCTAGGCCCGACTACACTGTGGACACCACCCTTTAGCACCTTTACACCGGTTATTTAGGCCCTAATACTCTCCGGAAACTAGCTTTTGTGATAAGGGGGGTGAAAATTAAAGGAACTCCTATAAAAATTAATTACTAAGCTTGTTTATAGGTAAAAGTTCACTAAATAATATCCCGATAACCTTCGGAAAACGTAGCCCCGTGCCCTTTTTGGTGTATTTCCTAGGACTTTTTCGATTACCTTAGTGGTTATGGGAACGCCTTGTGGTTGTTACTAATAATCGACGAATATACCACCATATCCTAGGGGTTCACAATAACGTATAAAATGCACGCCGAAGTCTTTAAAGCCCTATAAACATATATGGTTTGGATTTTAAAATAGATAAGCTTATCCGTTTATAAAATAAGGTAGGACATTGAGCGTATAATAATCACTATTTAAAGTGAAATAGAATACGAGTATTAAGTAAGGTGTATAGGAATTGATATTAAGCTCCCACTAACTAATACTAAAGAGCCTATGGGATACGGTAAAAAAGTAGGATATCATATTATTAATAAGGTATTTACAATATTAATTAGTGTTAGCCTACTAAAGAAATTGTGACTAGAAGTTGTGATAGTAGTTATATTTATTGATAACGATTACCCTTAAGCATTAAAGGGCTAGAAATCGCCAAATTAGATCTACGCAGAGTGGATATAATAGTATATTGGACAATACAATAAAAACCTAACCTTCCATCCATTTCGAGACCCGCATCCTGAACTAGGCGGCCTCTACGCCTACGGGTATAAGGCCTACGTATTAGATTGGGTATATGAAGGAGGTTACGAGAAGTGAGAATTCAAGGTCAAGGCATGAGTGTACATGGGATACCTCGTGGGATACGTCCTATGTACGCATAATCTTTTTAGAATATAGATCCCCATACTCGATTAGGTTATTATCTCATATAATATCACCTTTAACGAGTACTCCTTTTATAATCCTACTAATGAGGTGGTTACTATGACCGCTGAAGAAGTGAAAGTTTTATTAGAGGAAATCGAACTAAAGGACCTATACCCGAGCACGGTTTTTAAGGCCCTTGGGATATATGAATAAGAGGAGGAAGATAACCTTACCCAAGAAAACGTAGTTATTGGTATTTTATAAAATATTATAAAGTAAGGGATACTATTATAAATAAAAGCTAATAATGGTCTAGTTTCACTTAAGCTTACACTAGACCCTAAGAGTATATTAGGTATGGTGATAGAAGAAGTTGGAGATATCGGGGTAGATACCGAGGAGGTACGAAGCTTACCCACCCTTTTAGAGACTACCCTGTCCGGTGGTGGTGCCCGACCGAGCATAATACTAGACAGCCCATAAAAAGCAGAGAGGACGGATTTTAAGGTGGTTAACTAGACCTCTAATTAACTCACTAACTAAAGTGCCCTAAAAGTGAAAAGAGAGTACCACTAAAAGGTTTATAGACCATTTACCTGGTCTAGTGCAAGGCTTAGAGTTACGGGAAGGGAGGGAACCCGAAAAGAGGCCTCTAGGGGGGAGTTAAGGTGAGATTTTAACGCCTTCTTATAGTTAGAAGACTTGGAAGCCCCCTATTCGCTATACTATGTGGTAACTGACCTAGAAGGGATCCCTTATGGGAGCCCCTAGTACGATTTCTTCGCTACCTTTATACCTAATTAGCTGAAGGTGGTATAAGAGAGTACTTTAGGATATAAAATACTTTACTTAATAATCACCGGAGTTACTAAAAAACGACCTATATAATAAATAAAACTTACTGTCACGGGCCAAGGCCCGATCAGAGGCCTCGGAACCACTCGGCCATGTTCAACGCCAACCACTGCTTACTAAGCTTAATCAGGCCCAGGTAGACCTGATTAGGATCCAACGGATTTGTGGGGTAGTAGACTTTTCCTTCCTTTCTCCTTATTTTAAAGATACTCGTAGTAGTCGCCATAGCTAGTTGCAATATACGTGCTTAGACCGTTATATTATCTTCAAGATCATTAAAGGTAATTAATTGAACGCCTAGTACAGAAGCCCACGGCCTATATGAGAGTGGTAAAAGGTTTTAGACGGGTTGACCTAAGGAGTCCCTGAACATCTGCAGTTGATTAGTACGGCCTGATTAGACCTAACGTGGTTCATCATCGAGTGGGACACCATCATCAACTAGGACACTTTTCCCACCTCCATCATCCTCCCACTTTAATACATCTTTTCTTCTATTATATAATACCTAATACCTTATCCGAAAATAGGATTAATTTAGTGATTAAAATAATTTAATTAACTCTTGCAACGGAGCGGGGGATGCAGTGAACAGTATGTACTGTATCGTACAATACACACACTCTACTAACCACAAGTCGTGCACCCTCCGTCCCGGGTCCGTGAGGGTGACTAACTCGTACAAAACCGCTTAACCAGAGTTACAATCTAGGTAAGGGGACACCTTAAGACCTGATCAGGGCCAAAGAGGGGTTCCTGCCCTGGATATAAACATTGGTGAGTATTAGGGCCTTATTTACTCGGTAGTAAAGTAACCTCCGTATTATTCACGGTATATAATCTAAGTGAACGGGTAAAAAGAGCTCTGAATACGTTTATCTAACTAACGATGCTTACTGATGTTCCGTGATGTGTTGTGTTTCTGGTGCCCCCCGTTGTGTCCTCCGCTAGAAATGCGTCCCCAGTTCCCCTCTCTCAAATAGCTCGCTGTCGCCTGACTAAGGAAAAACCCGCTTAGCGTAAGCATTTCCCCCTGCACGGTTTCACTCTATAATTAAGTATTCGATGTATAGTGATTATTTATAATATTCCTAAAATTACCCTCTATACTAGAATAAACGATCAAACTATTAAAGCCGATAATATTAACGTATAATTGAATTTAATAGAGATTGAGGAGGAGGTAATTATTTAATATATTATTAACCTGGATTTTCGAGGATTCTCACCCCGACGCATAGATGTGGAAGATATAACTAATACACTACTCCGGAAGTGTACTTCCCGACCGGTCGGGAAGTGCTAAATAGAACGCTTTGTCCAGCGATGCCCAGAGATTAAGATGCAATTTTCTCGTATTTATAACTGTCAGAGAGGCCTCTACGAAGATCCTACGATTATTAAACCTTAGTTTCGACTTATGGCCAATATGCAATCGAAATACGGTATCATAAACAAAGATTTCTATAATTTCGACGAAACTAGTTTTATAATAAGTATAATTTAGCCTAAAATAGTTATTATATATTCTAATCGGATTAGGAAACCCAAAAAAGTTTAACCTAATAATAAAGAATAGGTAATAGCGATTTATTGTATTACTGGTAATAATTATACAATACCGCCTTTTTTAGTGGTTTAGGGCCACTTCCACCTCGCGAATTAGTACTCCAAGGCCCAGATTCCAGACAACTAAGCAGTTAAAATAACTTCTAATAGATGGAACGATAACGAAACTGCCCTCTAATAGCTTCAGCATTTCAATAAACACTCAAAATAGCAATTAAGAAGCACATATCAAATACTAATCGTCAATGGCCATAAAAACCACATTAACAGCGATTTCGAGGAGTATTACAAAGAAAATAAGATTATAACTATCTACCTACCTACTCATTTATCACATCTAACCTAACCTCTCAACGTTAACTATTATAGTATATTAAAGTTGAGATATAGCTCTCAGATCAAGCACTTCATCAAAGCCCGGATTACCCACATCACTAAACCCGAGTTCTTCCTCGCATTTAAGGCCGTATTCCTTTAAACCTTTACCTAGGAAAACGTCCATAAGGGTTTTAGAGGAGCTAGGCTTATTCCTTATAACCCTCAAATTATCCTTTCTAAGTTGGATATACAATTACAAACACTAATAACCCTAAACACCCCTATCAGGCTACCTAACCCTTAGGTTTCTAAAACACCTTAAACCACTAATAAAACTATTTCTTAGTTTTCACTTATAAAAGAAAAAATCTCTAAGTATTAGGGAAACTTATTAACACTAATTCATAAAATTACTAATAAACTTTTAAAAGGTTTATAATACATTTCCTATATAACTACCCTTATAAAAGAAAAGCTACGCCATCTTTGAGATGTAAATACGGCCCTTAGTAAGCGCCGTAGAGCTAAAAGAACTAAACTACAAGATGGAGGGGTATTAGATGGGTCTTAGGTGAGGGAAGTTATAATTGTAAAGGGTGTTATTGAGGAGGAAGGGTATAAAAGGAGGAAAACAAGGGGTCATTAAAGTGTCATCGGATAGGTTCACGATATTATAGTATTTATCGTAAAACCGGCCATAACACAAAAACCTATTTAGAGGTTATAGAAATAAGTAGTTTAAGTAATTCTAAATAATTATAATTAATTTAATTAATTTTAGTTAAGATATGGAAGTTATTAGTAATAAAGGTGGGAAAAGTGTCCTGGTCAATGATGGTGTCCCGCTCAATGATGAACCACGTTAGAGGTTATTATAAACTCGAAAAACGCGTACATACACCCATAGTAGAGTACCTCAACTACGTCATTAAGTATACTATGGTCACTACTGAACGTAAAACGCTAGGATAAGTGATAACTATGCGACGATGGAAGGTAACGCTGAACTATTTGGAAACCCATAATAGTTGGTGTAATTAATCGGATAGTTTATAACCTAATTATAGGAGATACGGAATACCTAAGTAACCGAATAAGAGACCTAATAAGAGTAAATTCGACTATTATAAGAAGCCCTAGTAAAACCCAGGTACCCGACCTCAACGTTAAACTAGTTCCTAATACCCTTTATAACACCGATTCCCCCTAATTAGGCCTATATACTACCTTTAAAATAAGTTAAATATTAAATTCCTAACTCACCAAAGTTTAATAAATTATGTAAAAAGTTTTAATAATAGTATTTTGAGATAGGAGGGAAGATAAGTATAGATAGAGAAGCCTTTAGTTCAGAGTTAACCGTATTCACCTATATCTACTCTAGGTTAAAAAACACTATACAAACCATAGTGAGCGCCTATTATACGTAAGAAGGGGCCGATGGGTTGAAGAACCCGGATAAATTCATGGAATACTTAAAGGGTTACTGTCGGAATATCCACGCCGGACTGGCGCCACCTGTTGCCGCCTATCGCCTATTGGCCCGATTAGCGAGCCAATCAGAAGGCAGGAATCGGTTTTAGATCGGCAACGTCAGATCGCTGCCGTAGGCCCGATTCCTTCCTTTAATAACAATAGAGTAGATACGACGAATATATTATTATTTGCCCACCTTCTATACTAGGCCTAGTGAAGTGAATCCAACACTAATTAGTGGTTAAATACCATTTCCGTAGATTAGTAAGGTGAACCTTTTATTAGAAGAGGTAATATTATGAAGTCCTGGGACGGAATAGCCCGTCCAACGGATCTTATGATATTTGTATAATAGGAAGAATTTACAATACCCTCGGTTAATGATATAATTAACGATAAGATACCATAGGAGTTTCCCAGGAGTCCATACAAAGTCACTAAAATAATAAGTTCTGCTCGATATAATGGAATACGGCCTTTACGTTTATTATATATAATTTACAACGAAGATCTTACGATTAGTAGTAATATAAAGTGCCCTTGTATTTTTATTGCCGACTTTCACTCTCGATGAGAAGCTATCCATTATAATCGATACCCCCTTCTTTTTTAGACACTACTCCGTTACTCTATAACTATGGAAACACCTCGGAATTAGTACTTAAAAGGCTAACCTTCACGAGAACCCCAACTTTACCGTCGTCACTATCGCCCCTTACTCCTACTTCTAGAGTAGTAACCCTAAATACCTAGTAAATATAACACTAAAAACGATAACCCCACCTTCTAACTATGTCCATAAAAAAAAACTAGTAACCGATACTAAGATTAAAGTGACCTACTAAGGATATAACATCTAACACTCAAAAAGCTGAATTCAATGAGAACCCTGATTTAATTATCGTCGTCCCTGCCCCTAGAGATGACCTAAACGTGGATATAAAACCAGAGATAACACTAAAGGAAGGAAGACTCCCTTCCTATACTACTTATTAGAAGTAGTATTCTATAAATAATAAGTAATAATTCACTTAATAAACGGTATACGCCCTTAAAACTATGGTTTAGAGGAAACGCCCTGTGTTTAAGATGTCGTTAACCTTACTATTATATACTAGAATATTTATTAAGATATCGGGAAACAACCTAACTACGGCGAATCCGACCGCAGAGGAGGTTTAGGATACTTAGGACCCTCTATAAGAAGAGATAATAAAAGCACTAACCCCCGTTAATACTTAGAATTAAATAATAAACAGCTCCTTAGTCCTATTATTAACGAAGTACGAAAAGGAGGTTAACTTTTATAAATGGGGACTATGGGCTAAGTATAGGCTAAAAGAGGTGACTCTTAAATCCGACCTTAAATTAATAGTAATAGTAATAGTATTACTTATTAAGATATGGACCGCGGAAGGTATTATTAACTATAACTTAGAAGTAGAATTCAAATTAGACTTTGAAAATTAGACCCAAATTACATTTAATATCCTCGAAACCTAAGTGGTGAGAAGATTATGCGACTTCTTACTTTATTATAATGTATTTATTCTTATAAAAAAGTAGAGGATCCTAATTAAACTCTTTAACCTTAAGGAGACCCTAGTTTTATACTACTAGACCTAAGAAGAAGTTAACGAAATTAGTTTTAAAAGCCTGTTTTTTAGGAAGCTTATAGAGGACCTAGTCTTTTATAAGGAATTAACGAGGAAATGGGTATTACTATTATTTAAATTCTATTTAAAAGAGATTATAGTGTAGAAGAACTCCCCGTGAGCGCCGCTACCCTTAGAGAGAGAGGGAATAAGCTAAGCCTGCACCGGGCCGCGCCCTCAGAATTGGCCACAACTACTCAGATAACTCATATTTACCTAGGAATTATCGGATTAGGAAGAACACTATACTATAGACGAGATCAGCGAAATAGTGACCTTTTAATAGTAAAATATGCTTATTAAGGTATATACCGACGATATGAGGTATAGTGGTGAGAAATTCGATGTCCTTAATACTAAATTCCGTATTTTCTTCGAAGCCTGCAGAAAAATCGGAGTTGACCGCTACGTAATAGTTAGCCTACTCCCTACGATGCTAAAAAGGAGAGCTTCTTAGTTTTATTATGGTTATATTAGTGGTATACTAATTACTGCAACGGAGCGGGGGATGCAGTGAACAGTATATGCTGTATCGTACAATACACACACTCTACTGACCACAGGTCGTACACCCTCCGTCCCGGGTTTGTGAGGGTAATTAACTTGTATAAAACTACTTAACTAGAGTTATAATTTAGGTAAGGAGACACCTTAAAACCTAATTAGGGCTAAAAAGGGGTTCTGGCCTTGGATTATAGATATTGGTGAGTGTTAGGGCCTTGTTTACTCGGTAGTAAAGTAACCTTTATATTGTTCGTAGTATATAATCCAAATAAATGAGTAAAAAGAGTTTTGAATACGTTTATTTAATTAACGATGCTTATTAACGTCCCGTAATGTGTTATTTAATGGTTCGTTATTAAAAATGCGTCCCTAGTTCCCCTCTTTTAAATAACTCGCTATTGCTTAATTAAGGAAAAACCCGCTTAGCGTAAGCATTTCCCCTTATACGGTTTTAATTATCCCCTTATTTTAGCTTTAAGCTCCTGCGTGCTAAGATAATAAACAATGTGTAAGAAGGGAAATAAAGGAAATGATTAGATTATATAAATAAAAGCCTAATTAGGTCCCGGTATTAGTAAAACTCTGGTATTATGTTTTTTTTATTGCTGATAATGGTTATAGGTTGGGTCTTTATTGTGATGTGGTTGGGTACTTAGATGGAACCACTAAACTTCTGAAAAGTAGTTTAAGTAGTAGTTGTATTATCGTCGGCAACTTCCTGCACCCGATCAGGTGTAGGGGTAGGCTTTCTGGTCCTCTCGATGTCCATAATAGTCTAGGTTACGAGTAAAGTCTAGTTACGGGGGTTATCCCTTACCGCGTAGATAACCTCTTCTACTTCTAACTCGTGTAATTTTAGCAAAGTCGAGCTAGCCTTTTTAGAAATTAGTTTAGTAATTCTACCCTGAATAATTTTCTAAAGTTGGGTAGGGTCATTGTGTTTTAATTAAGGAAGGACCACTATACTTTTATTACCCGATTTAGTAATTATAAAGGTTTTAGCCTCCGTAGTTATGAGAATTGTCGCCGTTATTTGAGGGGTAGGCAGGTATGCAGAAACGAAGCCTATTGTCGCTGGGGAAGGCATGCTCTAAGGTGTTTGGACCTAGGGGGTGTAGGGACGACCAATTCCCTTATTTATAACCTCCTTAGCTATTATTATAATTTTTGGGAACGATTGCTGGTTAACTAGGTAAGTAACTAATGCTGGTCTGTTAAGCTGATAATGGCGCTAAGCATCCCAAATAATTGTATCCGGAACCTAATTAGTGGTCCCTTAAGTTTCTAAGAGGTCACTATATCAATAACTTCCTTTATAAAAGGTGATCAATCCGGTTTGGACGTCTTTTTATAGTTAGGTGTACTTTTAGAATGGGCGATTTGTATACTTATTATACTAATAACGATCCAGCGGTCCAGGTACGAACCCAGGCTTCCAGAAGCTAAAAGGGCCTCATTATTCAAAATTCTGGCGCAGAGCATTGTATAACTACTGGTATAAGCTCTGCTGGTATCCGCTAGAGTATTGTTGATTAGGGGGGGGACGATTCGATGAGTAAGTCGCTTAGTAGCCTATATAAGCGACTTGGGCTAGCCCATAGGCTTAATTAGATGTTTATGGACGAGTTTTAAGGGCCTGAATAGTTAACTGGAGGGTGTTAAGTTTATTAGCGAGGTCGTTAACATTAACTGATTCCTTAATAAACACCTCCTTTATTATAGTAAGTTGGTGTTTAGTGTCCGGGGTTGTTGGGTGTTTGATGTGGGGGCTATGTGGTTGATCAGGGCTGGAGTTACTGGTATGGACGGTATTGATGGTTTAAGTGTTATTGTCCGAAGTGGTGTTATTTTTAAAGGTGTTGCCGTATTGGAATTCCTAGCTGATTTATGCGAGTAGACTGATCTTGTACCTACTAAAGTCACTATACTCGAAGAGTTGGGCCATAGTCGTTGCTATTTGAGTTATTATACTTATTATAGTAGACTTAGAGAAGTGGTGGGCGATAATTTCGATGAGCTTAGGGTTGGATATTATAGGTTTATTCCGGAGGAGGGCTTTGGTTTTAATGTTTTCGACTTTTTAGAAGAACTTTACTGCTCCTTTAAGGTCGTTATCCCTAATCAGGCCTCCTTCGCCAAACTAGCGAAGTTGTTTATTCGGTTAAAGGGTATAGTCCTTATTTAGGTGGCCAAAGGTGTTAAGTATATACTTTTTAGTGGATACCTAGGTAATTCCCGAGGTTTTGGTTTTAATGTTTAGTTGGTATTCGTTGGGAAAGTACTAAGGTAGTATTTTCGTCTTTTCCTTATTAGAGAAGTGGGTAAAGTTGACTTATATTTTAAACTTCTTTATAAAATTAGAGATGTTATTATTATAAAACTTAGGTACTCTTTAGGCTTTGGGCTAGGGCATCTTAATGGTCACCCCTTTATTCTTATTACTGGTCACCTCTTTGAGGGTTTCAACCAGCTTAGCGTAGGGGGCTATACTCTGGGCTTGTTTAGAGCTTAATAGAGTTTACGAAGTAGGTTGCTCGTCGATCCTTTTGCTTTTAACGTCGGGGACGTTACGGGAGGGTGAGGGTATATCGTCCTGTGAGGTCTCCCCATCCTTATGAGTCTTAAGTGCTTAGGGTTGTATATTCTGGAACGATTCGGAAAGGTCTATAGGTATCGTTATAGGTTAGTTGGGTTAATTAGGTCGGATATACTATGTAATTAGTTATTTTATAGTACGGGGAGGTTAAATAAATAAAAAGGGATCGTTTATGGGGGGGGAGTTAGCTTATATCGGGGAACATAGTTCTAATAGAGTTTACCGAGCAACTTCCCCCGCTATTATCGTTACCGTTTTAATAACGAGAAATATAGTAATTAGGCCGAAGTGTATAGCCGTTTTTCCGAATACCCTAAGGTGAAGGGCGCTCTGCTTTATTAACCGTCCCAAGGGAGTAAGATTTGTGAGGTGTAATCCCACTTGTGATATCGTGCTCCTGATTAACGACCATTCTTTCGTATTTACCGAAATTATTCGATTTGTTTATTTTATTCGAATATAGCTGATTAGGCCGAGGGATTACATCTGAATTAACCTACTCAAATATCGACCTTTTATGCGATACTTAAGGTCCGTATAATCCTTGGTATAAATCCTAAAATAATTCATAGTTGTATTATCGTTCTTACTATTTATTCGTATTATTCTTTCCTTTTTCTTAGGTCTAGTATTTATTTATAGGGTCTAATTAGGTTTATGGGCCTATACTTAGCTCTTTGGCCGTCGTTGTTCGGTTATAGTCCACTTTCTTTTTTTTGTTCGGGTATTACCTAGCTATTTTTCTCGGTGTTTTGGCTAAGCCCGAGGTTTTTCGGGGTTCTTTGTATACCTACGTTTAATACGTTAAAGCCATCATAATTATCTAATTAAGCCGAATATTCGTCGTTCTGTTGATATTATGCCTTTATTGTATTGCGTAGTAAGATTGGGGAGGGGATAATGGTATTATAGTAATAAGGAGATTGGGCGTTCAATTCGCTTATGAGGCACTAGTACAACGGAGTGGGGGATACAGTGAATAGTATGTGCTATATCGTATAATATACACACTCTATTAACCATAGGTTATGCACCCTCCGTCCCGGGTCCGTGAGGGTAACTAATTCGTACGAAACCGCTTAACTAGAGTTATAATCTAAGTAAAGAGATACCTTAAGACCTAATTAGGGCTAAAGAGGGGTTCCGGCCTTAGATTATAGATATTAGTGAGTGTTAGGGCCTTGTTTACTTAGTGGTAAAGTAACCTTTGTACTGTTCATGGTATATGATCTAAGTGAATGGGTAAAAAGAGCTCTGAATACGTCTATTTAACTAACGATGCTTGTTGACGTCCCGTAATGTGTTACTTGATGGTCCGTTGTTAGAAATGCGTCCCCAGTTCCCCTCTCTTAAATAGCTCGCTGTCGCCTGACTAAGGAAAAACCCGCTTAGCGTAAGCATTTCCCCCTGCACGGTTTCATTACTCGGTTAATAGAGGAGGTAGTTGATAAGCTACGGCGCCACTTTGAAGGAGATTAACACCACTAAGCCTATATTATCGATTAGAACGGAGTAGATCTTAATAAGGTTATTTAAAAGAACCCTGAGAAAACAAAAGTTAAGGTTTTAGAGATCCTTTTTAATAACCTAATAAATCTCTAGTAAGTTCTCGTATTATACTATTAAGGAGATTAGGTCCTAAAAGATAAGCTAATCGGAGCTATTATTTCCATAAAAGAGTATTATTTTATTAACTTAATTAGAGTAAATATAGTAGAGGAGCTCTATAACGTAATGAGGATAAGCCTTAACTTAGAGGAAAGAGGAAAAGATGTTTATTATTAACACTTTACATTAGAAATAAAATTAGACGAGTAGTTCTAGACTAATTAATGTTATAACGGAAAAGGGTGAAGTAACCGTTATAGAGGTCACTAATAATAATAAGGATACCCTTACCGTAGTAAAAAGTGCTACGTTTACGGTAGGGAAGGGTGCTGGTTTATAAAGTACTCCGTAGAGGAGAGAAGTAAAGTGTATAAGCGCTTTAGGTTAAACAAGGACATCTCCGATATTTCTCCTAAAGTATATAACCGTTTCCTCACTAAATATAAAAGAGATAAAGTGCTTAACAACAAGGACACCAGGGACAAGGAAGATCTAAGCTAATACCTCACTAGCACTACCCTTAACAAGGAAAATGAGTATAACAACGAATTCCACGTCTTATTCTTCGGCTACGCTACTACTCTGGTCAGCGAAAACCTTATTTAAACCCTGAATAACTAAGTCGCCTACTACGCCATCATAGGGAAGAATATCTATGGTATGCCCACAAAGTTACTAATTTACGAGGTGTTTATTAGTAATGACTACTATGTAACGATGATCTTCTAAGGGATTATACCTAATATAGGAGTAGCCGGTGTTTCTATAGTTAGATACCCTTAATTCCTTACTCTATAGAAGATCAACACTACCGTAAAACTCGACACCTCTAAAGTAGGCTAAACTAGCATTACCTTCGGAGATAACCCTCCGATACCCTCCATAGGACTAACCTATGTGAATTCACCCTTCGGACAACTACCCTTCTACGTTATGAACACTAGTATACTATTCTTACTTTATTTAAGAGATATAAACGATTTGGGGATCCATTTCGATAATATCCATAACTTCCTTTAGTAGGGAGATGTGAAGGTCCTTATTATACGTAAATGGGGGTATCCGTGGATGCTTATACACTTTTTAGAACAGAGTTTTGCGTGGAATCACCTTATAAACACAGAATTACATAGAATCCACCGTCGTTTCGGCTACCTATTAGTACAAAGGCTTTATACGATCCTAGAAAGAGCTGGTAACGACGTGATATTTGAAGTAATCTAGAAGTTCACAAAGTATTGTTACCAATACCAAATAAACGGACAAACTCCAGGGAGATTTAAATTCACCCTTAAAGATAATGTGGACTTTAATTATAAGATTATTATTAATATCTTCTACTTAAAAGGGAATAAACCCGTGATCCACGTCGTTAATACGACCACTTCCTTTAATATAACCAGGTTTTTGGAAAACGTTAACGTAAAGCACACCTAGGAGATATTATACGAATACTGGATTAATACTTACCTTAGACCCCTTAATTAAATCATCATGGACACTAGTAGAAACTTTAGCTCTAAGGAATTCAGGAATTCAGTGAGATCCATGGTAATCGAAATCAAAAAGGTGCCCGTTAAAGCCTACAACAACATTAGGAAAGTAAAGCAATACCACGCACCCCTACGATAAACATACAACATTATCCACCATGAATCCCTTTCCACGCCACCAAAGATCGCCCTATAGAATACAATTAAAGTAATTAATAATACGGTTAGCCTAGACGGTCTTGTTCCGACCCTACTCATCTTCGGAGTGTACTTATATATAAATACAAACTCACCACTATCACCAGAGATACGGTAATACGTAAAAGCTACGTAGAAGGCTATAGCAAAGTTATAAGAGATTTACGTAGAACATATAATAATCGACGTTCTCGTAATAAGAAATAGCCTAAATACGGCCCTTATACGAGATCTATTATTATAATCGAAAATTATCGTTTAGTATAAGAGAAGGGGCTGGACAGGCCCATATATACTCCTCATTAACGAAGGCGAAGACTACGTTATTCAACTACCCTCTAAACCAAAGATTTTCAGGTCTATTATCATCAAACCCTTCCTAGAAAATAATAACGAGAATACGGTCCTAGAGATACTAAGAGACGACGAGGAAGACGTCCTTAACGAGGAAGAGGAAGTCCGAAATGAGATTATCGTTTAAATGGATATATTATCCCCGGAGGAAAAGCTAGCACCACCACCTCGACGCCCGAAAAATAGACCACAAAAGAACGCCCAGATCAACCTCCTAGTAGAAGTTAACGCCTTTAACAACGCCAAAAGTGAGGCCACAACAATAGCTGCGTTTATAAGCACCAAGGAAGAGGCAGATCACGCCCTTGCACTCGAGCTACACAAAAAGGGTATAATTAAAGCCCCAGGACCCCTGTTCGAGGAGTCCACTAAGAAGGAGATTAACGCCCTGATTAAACGAGGAGTTTTTGAATTCACAAAATACGACGAGGAAAAACACAGAGGGATACACATATTCCGCTCTCGGATTATTAATAAAGTAAAGGGTAAAACAGAGACGCCCTATGAGAAGTTTAGACTTATTATTCAGGGATACGTAGACGACGGCAAAAAGGCTATCCTCACGTAATCTCCGATTATTCAGAGCGCTAATCAGAGACTAATTCTCACCGTTGCTCCGTCTCTTATCCAGAAGGAGGGTTATTCACTATAAATAAGAGATATCACTTAGGTGTATACCCAATCCACAACAAAGCTCAAAAGGACGATCCTCGTAAGATTACTAGACCAAATAAAGAAAAATTACCCTCTAGGAACCATTATAACTATTGTACAACCATTATACAGCATCGTAGAAGTTAGAACCCACTAGTACACAACATATAATAAGCACCACAAAGAGAAGCTCCAGATAAGGACTTCTATATACAACCCCTACTTACTATTATTAAACAACAAAAACGAGAACTTCACGATAATCAGCATGTAGACTAATAATACTATCAGCCTGAGCAACAAAACCTTCGCTTAATAGGAAAACGAAGAACTCTAAAAAGTGATGTTCTCGGCGAAGGAGAAATAATACCTCTCCACTAAAACACTACTCGTATTCAACAAAGGGATCATCTCAACTAATAGAAAAGCCATCTTTTTACACCTAAAAGGCCAGGGAGCGAAAATACGCCTAATTAACACTAAATCCGCTATTACAAAGGAGTAGTACATCGAATAGTACACTAGAGGTACGTACACCACCTCAAAATACTAACCAAAAGTAGTGTTCAATTTATCCATAATAGCCTAGTACCGAGAAGTGACACCAGAGCAAATCAAAACTCTGAATCGACGCCTATTATAATAAATGGAGCACCTAGACCAAGGCCTCACTTATATACCCCTTAATCTAATTACCACTAAACTCTTCGTTTTTATTAATAACTCCTTTACTAATAATAATAACCTAATATCCTAACTCGGATTCGTGATCCTCCTCGTAAATAAGACTAAAAGAAAAAAGGATTTTATAGTAAAAGGAAATATTATCCACTACTCCTTAACAAAATCTAAGAGAATCACGAGGAGCGTCCTCGTATCCGAGATATACGGGATGGTCACCGGCGTTAATATGGCCTATGCCCTCTCCACAACCCTAAAAATCATAACTAATAAACTCCGAATACCTATAATCCCGACTATCGTATATACTAACTTATATTTACTTTACGAGTATCTTATTAAACTTAAAACTATAAAAAAGAAATATCTAATAATCGATATTATAGTATTAAAATAATCTTATAAGAGATGAGAATTATACGAAATCCGATAAATCCACAAAAACGATAACCCTACTGAAACCGTGCAGGGGGAAATGCTTACGCTAAGCGGGTTTTTCCTTAGTCAGGCGCCAGCGAGCTATTTGAGAGAGGGGAACTGGGGACGCATTTCTAGCGGAGGACACAACAACGGACCATCAAGTAACACATCACGGAACGTCAGCAAGCATCGTTAGTTAAACAGACGTATTCAGAGCTCTTTTTACCCGTTCACTTGGATCATATACCGCGAACAGTACGGAGGTTGCTTTACCACCGAGCAAACAAGGCCCCAACACTCACCAGTGTCTACATCCAAGGCCGGAACCCCTCTTTGGCCCTGATCAGGTCTTGAGGTGTCTCCTTACCTAGATTGTAGCTCTGGTTGAGCGGTTTCGTACGAGTTAGTCACCCTCACGGACCCGGGACGGAGGGTGCACGACCTGTGGTCAGTAGAGTGTGTGTGTTGTACGATACAGCACATACTGTTCACTGCATCCCCCGCTCCGTTGCACTACTAACAGCTTAATAAAGGTTACACTAAACCGAGCCCTCGTAAGGCTTATCGAGGAGGTAAAAGCGAAGATTAGGATAAAGGGATGGGTTATGAGACCCTAAAAAGCACCTACGGCGCTAAGTAAGAGGAGGAATATAAAAGAGATTAGGGGATATAAAAGGAATACCATTACTATCACCAGCGACGGTGAACCAGACTTTACCCATAGTTAATTACGGAATACGCTCATTTTTACCGAAAGCGGTACGGCCAAAAACAGCACTTCTGCTGCTTCTGACCGCCTTATACACTCGTTCCGTTTATCGATTTTTTTATCGCATTTTGAGCAATTTGGCGCCCACGCCGAATAACACTTAATTTTCACTTATTATTTAAAAAAAGGACGATTTATAGTAAAAGAGATAATTACTAGTATCGGAATATCCACGCTGGACTAACACCACTTATTGCTGCTTATCGCTTATTAGCCCGATTAGCGAGCCAATTAGAAGGCAGGAATCGGTTTTAGATCGGCAGTGTTAGATCATTGCCGTAGGCCCGATTCCTTCCTTCAACAACAACAGAGCAGATACAACGAATATATCGTTATTTGCCCACCTTCCATACTAGGCCTAGTGAAGTGAATCCAACAGTTACTATGTGGACCTTAACGCAGAAGTATAAGCCCTCGACTAACTAAGGATTATATAATAAAAGGAGAATAAGAGTTTCACTTATTTCCTCCCTAAGTTTAAAAAGGAGCTCGTAGAAGTAGGAGGAGGACACTGGTTAAATGTTATGAGGATCAACTACCTTAAAAAAGCCCTAAACACCACAATAAGAGCCCCCCTCATTAACATAATTAATAAACCAATAACATACACTATATACACCCAGATACTCCTAAATATAAGCTTAGAATTGGATAGCGAATTCTACTAAGCCCGCTGTGAGTGTCGGCATAGGAGATCGCTAACCCCTAACTAAGTAAGAACTAAGTCCCCTCGGAAATAGAATAATCAATTAGAGTCCCCTTAACCTAATTAAATGAATTAGGAACCTACGAAGGTAAATAAGTTAACTAAAAACAAAAAAGTCCATAAACAGCTAAGCTAAGAGGAAGCTTATAAATATTATAACTATAACAAAAAAGGGCATATATAATAGTAATACTCTGAGGATCGAAAAGAAATAAAGAAAACTAAGACTTTTAAGGGAAAAACTAGGGAATAAAATAAAACGAATAATAACTCTAATTAGAACTTTAAGGACTTAGGAAAAAAGCAACTTTTAATAAAAGTTATTATTAGGATGTCGTAAAAGTGGAACCACAATTACAGGACAGTAATTATGGGCTATATTATAACACACCCCCTTAGACCAAGGAGAAAAGAGGTTTACTAACTAAGGAATTAGCACCGGCTTATACTCACAACTAACAAGTCCTTACTAATTATTACTAGGTACCGGCCACTTTCAGCTGGCAAGTCTAACCTTCCATTTCGGTGACTTATTACTGAAGTGAGAATGGGTAAGCATAACGAGGCTCGAACCCATAACCTCTAGGTCGGCCCACATACTGCCACTTTAGCAAGGCGTTTAGCCATTCAACCAGAGGGCTCGTAGAGACAAGGGCTCATAACTGTCGCAAAAGGAGAACCACAATTACGGGACAGTAATTGTGGGCTATATTATGACAAACATCCATTTCCCAACTTTCAGGATTGAATCAGAACTTTGATCGATCCGCTGCGGGGATCAGACGCGGTTCGGAACGCCTCGATGCCGTCCTCCAACGTGAAAGTATGCGTGATCAGTCGCTTCAAGTCGACCATTCCACTGCCCAACACTCGCACCGCCCTCGGCCACATGTTGACGTAGCGCTGTTGAAACTCGATACTGACCTCGTTCGCACTGCACCGCATGAATGGAATCTCCATCTTTTCTCTCCCAACGCCGATGATGAAAACCTTGCCACCAAATTTGACCGTCTGTATTGCATTACAAACGGAGCTTTCAACGCCCGTGCATTCCAAGGCCACAGCAATCTCAACATCTTCTCCCAAGAACTTTTTGACAGCTCTTTCGAAATCCTCTGGTGTCTCGTCCTGTTGAACTCTGCGAACAAGAACTTCGGGCATCATCTTGGCGAACTCGAGTCTCGTGGAGTCTATGTCCGTGATAACGATCGGATACGCACCTGCTGCTCGACAGACGTCGAGCGTGATCAACCCGATGGGTCCAGCGCCGCAGATAAGCACCGGGTCGCCAATCTTAACTCCTGACCGCGTCACCCCCGTGAGCGCGACGCTCAGAGGTTCAAGCAGAGCGCCCTCTTCAAATGAGAGGTTTCCGATCTTATGGCACCACACGGCCGGGTGATTGACATAGCGGCGCAAAAGCCCGTGGGAGGGCGGGCTGGAATGAAAGAGAAGATTCTTGCACCCGTTGTAGCGTCCCGTAAGGCATGGCTCGCATGAATTGCAAATAATATGCGGTTCGATGGCGACACGATCACCGGGCTTCAACCTAGTGACTGTGTGATGCACTGCAATGACTACCCCGGCCGACTCATGGCCTAGAATGTGCGGACCCTTGACCTGCCATGGGCCAATACCGCCGTGCTTCCAAATGTGCACGTCAGATCTGGTGACCCGTTGGCGTTAGCTCTGAGTGATCTGAATACACACAACTAAGTTCAATTTGCTTCGTTGAGGCGAGATTCCCTTGAGACGCTGCTTGCAATTCCGCCGCGTTCCTAGTCACCATCCATGGATGTGGACGTACCCGCATATACCAGTAGCCTTGATAGCAACCGTAACTTCTCCTGCTTCCAAACTTGCCCCAGACTTGACATCCTCGAGTGTTGGAGATGCTTCATCCAGCCAGAGATTGTGAGCTGGATCAATGTGGATCCCAATGTTGGGGAGAGTTGGAAATGAGTGAAATTCCTCGCCTGTTGACATTTTAGCTTGATATCGTGAACATAGACGAGAGATAGCTTCTGTTCATATAGTAAAATAGAAAAGATATCTGAGAACGTGCTCTTTATACTGGTCGTTCGCCCTCCCAATGCTGTCCAACAATCTCAAGCTGTCATTTGCTGCGCGACGACGCATCGGGCGTGGAGAAGATCATGCGTTGCGTGGCGCGTGCAGAGTAGATCAATGTCGTTGCTCAATGCTACAGCCATAGGTGATAGGGCGGTCAATATCGACTGTTGAAATCCCCAGATGGGAACCAAAATTGTTACAGACTGTGAGGCTCTACCTGAGTCTCTCAAGGGCGGGAAGCTCGGAAGAGAGGCCCGACATCGCAAGAATGTAATATGAAAGCAGAGAGAACCGTGTACATTTGAATAAGGACTCACTTCAGAGATAGCCTTTGGCCAGTGAGGATGTTCTCCTTGGCCGCATTTGCGATGACATCATCCGTGAGAAGGTTCAGTGTTCCAAGCTGGTCGTCTGGACCCCAGAGTCCCCATGCATTTCCACGGGGCCCTTTCTTGTCGAGGGCAAGATCCTCAAAATTCGGGTATCTTTCCAACACCATTCTTGCGGGAGACAACGGCCAATATCCTTCGGGAATATAGGCAAGATTGAGTGTTAGGTGACTCTATGAGGAAGACTTGAGCCGACTGACAGTCACTTGATAGCATAGATACGGTTCGGCCGGAAGAGGAGCAAAGGCTATTCCCCCAGAAATTTCTCCTCGCGATATTGAAGTGTCCACGTGGTATGTTTGCCAAGGCGGGGTGGAGAGGCGCCCAGGTTGTCCCGACTCCCGAGCAAGGATTGGCTCCTTTGTGATGCCGGAGGACCTCCGCCGTCGGAGAGACTCCGGGCAACAGCAATTCAAGATCAACAATACCTGACCCCACACCAGATACCATAAGCTCTAGGCATAGTGCGGGGAAGGCGGTGAGTTTAATAACTGGCACACTAAGTTATTGAAGATGTGTCCGCGAAGGGCATTGCCGGGCGAGCCATCTTCGTGGATTGGTATGCGTGGGCGCAGAAACAAGACCTTGAAGTTGACGTTTTCACCTCCTACGAAGTTCCGTTTGATGAGCTCATTGAGGCTTTAGAGGACCAAGGACTTAGCGAAGATGTGTTTCGCGCCGGTGACATCATCGTCATTCGGTTTGGCTACCTAGCCCAATATGAGTTGATGGATATCGCTAAGCGAGAAAGCCTTGGCGAACTATACAAGACGCAAAAGCCGGATAATATAGGCATCAAGCCATCCAGAGTATTACTCCAGTTTCTTTGGAACAAAAGAGTCTCTGCAATTTGTGGCGACACCCGGTCGATCGAGGTGTGGCCCTGCAAAGACCTGAAGTGGCATTTACATGAGTGGCTCCTGGCTGGCTGGGGCATGCCAATCGGAGGACTTTTCTACCTGGAAGATCTCGCCAGAATGTGCTCGTCACTCGGTCGATACATTTTCTTCATGTCGAGCTCTCCCATGAATGTAAGCACCGCTGACTTCACGAACGACTCGCATATTGGAACTAATCAAGTTATCGCCAGGTGCCTGGAGCTGTTGCCAGCCCGCCCAACGCCTTGGCTTTCTTCTGACGGCCTCAAAAGAACCACACCCCACTGGAAGCCCTTTCGCAGTTAACCCTGTCCCGCGAAACGGCTTCGCCCCTTCAACGCACGCGCGGTAGCAGCAGGTGATAGTAGGTCGGTCACTATTGGCCGCAGAAAATTTCAGTTTGTCAAGCTGAGATCAATGAAGAAGGTGTCATTCGTATCGGGTGGATCCTCATGCAAGTTGACATAGCAATCACCGGATCATCTAGACTAAGATGGCAGGTTACACTGAAGGCGTCGCCAAGGCCGACGACCGCACGCCATAGGTATACGAGATCTGAATAGACCTGTATTTATAGGGAGCAAAGTCTACAGCCCAGTTTGTTCCACGTTATATCTACACCGATCGGCCTCCTACTTGGTTGTCTTGCAATCGACTTCTTTAGTTGGATAAGATGTTCTTACACATCATTCTTCTCGCGGGCTTCGTGGCTCAGGGCAGAGGCTCCTACGTCTGGCCCTCGCGATACGATTTCTTAGAGGACCTACTGGCGATGCATTCCGGTTACCTACGATTTGGCTTCTCAGACTGTCCGTAGAACAATCCTTGGTTGACCCTCCGGATCGTTCTAACATTCAAGCGAAGTGGTTGTGCCTTGTAGTTTCGGGTCGGCTATGCCTGGTGTGCAGAATTCGGCGGAATGGATTCGATCAGCATTTCATGACATGATTACCCACGACATCTCCACGGGTATGGGCGGACTGGACGCGTCACTAATGTTCGAGCTCGACCGCCCCGAGAACATCGGCTCGGCATTCAACAACACTTTTGCAGCCATGTGGGATTTCATTACCCCCAAGTCCTCTGTATCCGACCTACTCGCCCTCAGCGTCGTTGCTGCTACTGCGGCGTGCGGCGGACCGAGAATTCCCTTTCGAGCTGGCCGCGTCGACGCAGCCCAAGCAGGGCCCTCAGGGGTTCCCAAGCCGGAAGACGATCTTGAAAGCACACGGCAAGCATTCAACAAAGCCGGGTTCAATGATGGTAAGCCTCAGCTATATGAGAATTCTTTCACTGTACATCCCGTCAAGTTGGGTAGCGAGGCCCAACCCCGCCAACTACATGTGGCCCCAGCACATCATGATGAGCGTGAGACGCTAATATCTAAGCTGTAACTTTAGAAGACATGATTACCATGGTAGCTTGCGGTCATACTTTGGGCAACATTCATAGCGTCGACTTTCCGGAATTGGTTGAGGGCGAAGCCACTAAGGAAAACAATGCCCATTTCGACACTTCACCTAACAGCTTTGACAACGCCGTCGTTACCGAGTATCTCGAGAGTGAAACATCGAATCCGCTAGTTGTCAGCACCAACGAAACCATGACCTCAGATAAGCGCATCTTTGGTTCGGACGCTAACGCTACAATGACCACGCTTGCGGACCCATCCACGTTCCAGGTCAAATGCGGCCAGATCTTTGAGCGGATGATCAATACTGTACCAGAAGCAGTTCCGCTGAGCGAGCCCGTGGAGATCATTGACGTCAAACCATATGTGAACGCCCCGCTACTTCAAGAAAATGGCACAATACTATTCGAAGGACGCATCCGAGTTCGAAACATTCCGGAAAAGAACATCAATGGCGACGACTTGGAGGTGTCGCTCAGCTATGTCGACCGGCAAGGTTTCAATAACTCTGATGCGATTACAGCCAACCGTGCGCGAATCAGGGGAGGGCAATCTTTTGGCTTTTGGGGAAATACCTTTACGTGGTTCGAGTTCAGCAAGTCCCTCAATGCCAGCACGGCAATCAGCACTTTTAAAATTCATCTAAGGACACCTTCAAGCGGCGTCTCTTTAACTCTGGACAACGCAGGCACTGGGGGATATCCCGTGAATTCGGATTTATTATTCCAACAATCAGAGTCATGTATGGGCGGTAGCGGTAACACAAGAACGTTGTCTTTGGTTGCAGCACTGCGCAAGGATCTAGTTGTGGCGAGTAACCCGCCTCTACTACGCATTGCCCATCGCGTCTCCCGACCAGGCATTTTGCTCCCAGAATTGGAACTGAGAACCACGTCTTTTCAAATTGTTTCGGGGGTTGAAAGGCACGACTTTCAGTATTTTAAGGCCAGCGCGAGTCTCGATGATAGTAGCTGGAGCACCACATTTGATATTCAGTCGGAAGCGGGACCCGAAGGTGAAGTTATTCGGCTGGAATCACTGAAGACAAACTCACTCTCGAACACCTGTAGGTCTTAGGCTCACGGGATCATTGAGCACTTTCTAGATTTAAATTACGACCGAGAACTTCAAAAATGGCAGAGCGCGCTGATTAGATGTACGCCCACATGTTCCTTCGCCACACCATTCAGTGATCTCGTGCCGTTCCCACGCAGGCGTCATCGATCTCGGCCCTGCTTCCCCAGAAGCTTGTCTAGAAACCTCCAGGAATCCTCAACCTGTTCAGTTACATCAACATGAACGAGGAATCCCTTTCCATTGGGCCCGTAGCCATCAGCGTTGTCTCGCAAGCGTGGCACTTCACCCATGAGCAAGTCCACAAAGCGTGTCATACTCCACAAGCCATCTGGACCTGCCCTACTACGTTCAGGGCCAACATGAAGGTATTCAAGCTGGGCCAGAGCGTCGTTTTGCTCTGTTCCCGCCCTCTCTGTTTTCACGCCCACCCTGGGAGTGAATGTCGGCCAGCTGATAACTCGGGGTCTACCCCTGGGTGTGTCAGAGTATGTTTTTTTAAATGTCGCGACTGTCCTCCTCGACATGGTGGGGTCCTGCACGACAATGATTGACCGCGGCGAGGAGACACCACAAGCCTCCAAAACCCTTCGAGACTCCGAGGCATTCGCTCCACAGTTCGTGGATCGATCCTCGACGACGACGAGCAACCTGTTCCTATCGTTTGGTTGGATGGTTGCGCCCGCTGATCCAACGTCCAGGACGCGGATCCCAAACCATTGCTCGGTGATCATCTGCAATACCCGAGCCTCTGGTTGTCCCTGGACACGACAGGCAATCGATTTATATATGGGATGTTTTGCAACGGCCTCATACAGGAATGGGGTGGAGTGCCCAATGCCACCACAGAGGACCAGCACCGTGTTCCTTCCATGCCTGCCGAGCGTGATCAATTTCGGTTTCTCTCATGATAGGCCGGAATGATCGGGACTTACAGATCAATGCTCCTGGTCGAGTGTTCTGCATCGGCAGACATACCACTCGCAAATGATGAAAAGACGGTATCTGCCAAAGAGAGTACCGAGGATGCGCAGAAGACGATGGCATCCGTGGGTTGTGAGCATAAGGTGCCCTCCTCTGAGTCGACGTTTGGCAGGGATCGGAAGAACCGATTCACCCCTTCGACGCCATCAATCTCCTCGTCAGCTAAAAACGAAGAAAGCACGTTGACTGCGTCTGCCACCCTTGCCATGTCCGAGGTCCGAGTGCTGGTGAATTGATGGCAGATCGGTTGAAGGAAAGCGGCGACGCGTTTGTTGAGTGGTGAGCCTTTATTTTTTGGTGCGGAGGCAGGGCCACCACGCTAGCCCCATTCAGTATCTCCGCCCGATCACAAGCCTCCTCACAGGTGGCCATCACTTGCAGCAAACCTGACTTTGATTCATTTACCTCCGTCTATCCCATCGACTGCTAACTGACTACAGTACATCGGCCCCCCTTTTTATACCCACTTCTTCCCCTCACAACAGGGGTACATAACTATACATCATTTATCCCAATGTTTTCCTCCTTACTTTCACCACTAAAATCGACATTTTCTTATATAATAAAGTATTACGATGGCCTCCAGCAATTCCGAGGGCTCAGTACGGTTATGTGTTAACGTCGCCGTACTTCCTAAAGACCTCGCGAGTACCTGCACCACCGACTATACACCCGAGAAGTGTAATAACGCAGTCGTACGCCCTCACGAGCCGCCCTCGCTTAAGTGAGGTACACCTAGTTAATTCGACCCCCTCAACATCCCCCATCGTAAGGTAACTATACAAGACCTTCCTATAACGCCAATAAAACTATTCCAGTTATATATACTATACGAGATAACAGAATTATGGGCTACGTGGACCAACGAGGCACCATAACCGGGTCCTACGTAGCGACACTCGAGAAGTAGGAGATAGCGACCAACGTCTATAGAAGAGGTCTACTTCTTCTTAAGTATTTTAATTTATATGGGTATACACTCTAAAACGAAAATAAAGGGATATTGGTCCTCATCACAAAAAAAGGAAAATCCCATCCATTTATTCACTCAATTCATACCTCGAGACCAGTTCCAGCTACTCTTCCATCACCTACGGATCTTCAATACTACTAACTTTACGTATACCAACCCTCCTCCTACACAAAAAAGACGCCGCAGTGAAGCCCAGCCTCGAGAGGACCTCATACCTAAGGTATATAAGCAAATCAACTAATGGTCTAGCCATATACAGGAAGTAGGAGACTCCCTTTACGTGGCTAAAAGTGCCCTCGCCGTTAACGAAGCTATAATACGATTCACGGGTTACTCAATTAAGAAGACGACGGTTCCTAATAAGCCCACCCCCGTTAGGTATAAAATATGGGTATTAGCGTAGTTAGGGTACTTTCTACGATGGTTGTAGTATGTCCATAACAAAGGGCCATACGGCCTCGTTCTACAATAACGGCCACAACGTCGTAAGGCGATTAACGATGCCCTCACACCTACTTAATGCGTGGTGATGACGTTGCTGACCCTCTTACCCCTAGCTGAGTACTACGTTTTCCTTAACAACCTATTCGCCTCCGTAAAGCTTTTTTGTATACTGTGATCAAAGGTAATAGGGGCCACGGGAACATACCGTAAAGATGGTGGGATCGATTAATTACTTATCGATAAAAAGGAGGACGAAGGGAAAGGTATTCCATGGGGTAAGATCCATTATATACCTACGAAGGATAGTAAGGTATATGGTCATAAATAATCCCTTATACTAATTTATATACTAACCCGTTTATTAAACCATATCCTAGGTTAACCAGCTTAGCTGGAAGGATAACGCCCTCGTCCTCTTCTTAACCACCGTCTACAGCCATACTAATAAGGTCATACGTAACCACCGCCACCCCAATAAAAGCTCAGCTACAGCTCGTGCCGCCCATAAGGTCTTTGGCCCTGACGCAAAAAAGGAGCTTCCTATACCCATCTATATTAACAATTATAACCATCATATGAATAGCGTTAATACGGGGGATCAGATAAGATCATATAATTAATATGGGCAACCAATTCGACGAGGAGGATGGGAATCTCTTACGTAGAATTACCTCCTCGAGGTGGTCCTTGTAAATACCTTCCTTCTTCAGCTTTAGGGTCAACTAGGCTAAGTTTAATTAAAATCCCAATATAAATAACAACAAACCCTCACTACCCAACTAATACAGACCTTTGGGCCATTAGTTAATAGGAGACGAAACGCCCGTCCCCGGCGAGCAACGGATACGAAAAATAACTCTATTCCGTAGTAACAGCACACGAGGGTCTCGCAGAAGAGCCCCTCCGCGTATATAACTTATAATCGGCCTAAGGTGGCCCTAGGTAAAGTCTCACGGAACTCACAATATCATAGGAAACAGACGAGATCAGGGTATAAGCAGTGTAGGGTTACGATTTATAACACGGAAAATTACTAGTACCTTTATTATAACCAAAATCTATAAGTAGAAAAGGTACCAATAAACTAGGCTCTTTAGTTGGTCAAAAAAAAGGCTTAGCTGGCCCCTGAGTAGCTGCTACCCCTCATGCCAAAGTACTGTAGTCAGTTAGCAGTCGATGGGATATCTGTTACTAACAAAGTCTCCGCCCTTTTCCCATTTTCAATGAATCTCAGAGCACCGCCAAAATACTGAACTTCAGAATGGGCAGACTGGGCTGATGTGAGCACTCTGGCCCGCAGTGGGAAATGCGTGGGGTGGGTCGGGTTCAGTGTCACAGCGGAAGACAAGAAGACATTTATTTCTAAAGAAAAGGAGCACCGAAGGAAGAAACTGGCATGGATTCACTTAGATGCAGACAAAATGACTCGATCTAAGTCTTGGACAATATACTCAGGTTGCTGTAAGAAGCCAGCCTCTGCCAACACCTCAATGCACTCCATTCACTCCATTTGATCTACGGGCGCCCTTAACCCGTTCTGCCTCAAATTCCTTCTTAAAGACAGCTTCCATTTCCTTCCTCACCTCCACTTCCTGTAAATTCTGGCTGTATTCGATATCCTTCCAGCTGAGTCCCTGGTCTTTCTTGACATCATGCCTCAGTACAAATCCATGAGCCAGGCCAATCGGCAGACCTTCGATTTTCATCGAGTTCTCGGCTGTCATGAGTTTACCGTAGACTGTGAAGCCGCCTTCACCATCAAGCTTCTCGCCTGCTTTGAGGTCGCGCTTCGCCGTAGCAACGACATCACCGGCCCAGGTCTTTGTCTGACCTGTAGGCTCGCCACGGACCATGATTGTGGCGACTGAGATGCCGAGCTCTAAGCCGATGAGGTGGTAAGGCTTGTATTGAGCAGCATACCATCCTGACGAGTCCGTCTTTAGACCGTATTGCTTGAAGCATTCACGCTGGTATTCGCCCGGGGCTGTTGAAGAGACCGATGTAAGCAAGTGAATTTTGACTTCATGTATGCCTTGAAAATGCTGAGCACTCACCTTTGATAATCACGTAAACACCCCATCGCAAATCATTGAAAACCCATCGTCCATCTTTCTCCATGCAGGAAACAACCTCGACCGTGCCATTTTTCTCTAGCTGGCCTCCATCGCTGATAGGCTTCAGCACAGTGGGCAAATCCCACACCCCACAAGGCGGAAACTTCAGTCCGTTGCTGGGAGGGCTCAGGTTGCAGCCATTCGCGACGGCCGCCATCTCCAAGGCGCTCTTGGTGCCATCGAGAAAGCTGTTGAACATTTGCGGGTTGAAATCACCGCCCGAAAGTTGCTCTTTGGTGAATCCATAGTAATTCCACACGGTATCCGGGGTCGAGTAGTGAAACTCGGGCAAGTGCTTCGTGCCTTTGCCTGCGCAGACGACCTCGAATCCCGCCGTTCTCGCCCAGTCGACCATTTCGGCGATTAGCGCCGGCTGGTCACCGTAAGCCATGGAGTAGATGATGCCGGCCTCCCGAGCCTTGCGAGCTAGGAGGGGCCCTGCGAGAACATCGGCCTCAACATTGATCATGACGATATGCTTTTTGTGTTCGCAGCAGAGAAGAGCATGCCGGATTCCTGCGGCAGGATTTCCGGTGACCTCAAGAACCACGTCGATTTCGGGCGTTGCGATAAGAGCAGCCGAGTCCGTCGTGATCGCTGTCTTGCCTGCGGCGATACTCTCAGAAATTCCCAAAGAGACAGTAACGTCGTACTTTGTCTCGGGATAGCCCGTACGCTTGAGGGAAGCAAAGGCGCGTTCTGGTGACAGGTCTGCAATGGCAGCAAGATGAATGCCAGGGGTACGGTGGGATTGTGAGATGTACATGGAACCGAACTTGCCAGCACCGATGATGCCGACTTGAACCGGTTTCCCGGCCTTCTCGAGATCAGCGAGTTTGGTTGAAAGACTCGTCATGATGAATAAGGGCGGTCTTGTTGAATGAGGAAAACAAATAGTCGTGGGTGAGAATTGATGTTCACGTTTCGTAGGAATACTTAAAAAAGTACAGACTCATGAGGTGTTTCACAGTTTTCGGAACCATGCTCAGTTTTCTTTGCCTTTTTATTCTGTCTCTTGATAAACACGATCTTGCCTCAAAGTCCAAGAGGCACTTCGAAGGTGCACCCTAATCCACCAGCAGGCTGCAGGTCTACCCACAGTAGAGGTTCCCTATCGGCGTTTCGCCGATTTTCCGAGCGCCGTTGCATCATTCACCTATTCCGTGGCTTTCCGATCCGGAAGAAGTCTGGACTTGACTAATGAATGCTTTCCCTCCCTTGTATCCGCATCGACTGTCTTGAACTTTCGATATCATCTCATGCCATGCCGTCGGCAAATCGGGTTTCAAAGTCATTCGACCAGCCTTTCCCCGGATTTCCAAGGCCTTAACCTCCGTGATACCAGTGCATCAACGACTAATTGCAGGCAAAAGCTACCATATGTCATTTCCTAAACATATTATGCGCATGTTGCGACCGGTTATAAACAGGTCCTTGTATTCGAGTCGTGTTCTCGATGAAAAGATGTGAATTTGTCACGCACGCAGCTGTTTTCAAGTTCTGTCCCATTTCATGTCACGTCGCCGCCATTTGTTGAGGAATCGCTCGTCTACCGCACTGTCACAGGCCTTCAGTTACCTTGGTTCAAGCAGGAGGCTTTCTCGGTCCGTATAACCACTGGGTCTATTTGTCTTGAATATGACGAGGAGCGACCATGTTGCAGGTGGTCTTCCATATGCTGTCGACTATGTAGCTGTTGTTGCTTCTTGGTCGCCAGCGGAGCGAGCCGAGCGGGAAAAGAAGTTTGTCCGTAAGATCGATTGGAGGCTACTTCCAATTTTGGTAAGCGGAATAATCACCACACACCGAAGTGTTAGTCCCGGCTTTACTGGAAAGACGCGTACTGACATTCCTGCCCAAGATCGTCGTGTACATTATGAATTATATCGACCGCAATGCCGTTCGTAAGTTCCCTTCTAGAATGTGGCCTGACTATGGCTACTGATCACCCGATTCCTTCCTATGCAGCCCATGCTCGAGTGCAAGGACTGGAACGGGACCTGAAAATGTCCGGTTACGAATACAATATTGTTCTTTCTGTGACCTTCATCGGATATATTGCCATGCAAGGTAGTCACAAGCTCAACAACCCAACTCCACATAAGGCTAATTAGGATTAGTGCCTAGCAATATGATCCTTACGAAGCTCCGTCCGAGCTGGTACCTCTCAGGGTGCATGGCTGCATGGGGCGTTGTGAGCGGCCTTTCTGGTGCAGTCCAGGGATTCACTGGGCTTGCTGTCAACAGATTCTTCTTGGGAGTCACTGAGGTTCGTCGCTTATCTGGAGAACAAACATTCCATGTGATTTTCGTTTTGCTGACCGCCAAACTCTTACAGGCACCGTTTTTTGTTGGCTGCGCCTTCCTGTTCAGCGGCTGGTATACACGAAAGGAACTCGGTCTCCGTCTTGGCATCTTCTTCTGCGCGGCCATGATTTCGGGTGCCTTTGGTGGCCTCTTCGCCGCAGGAATCGCCGCTGCTTTTGCTAACAATCGCCTCGAATCATGGCGCTGGCTGTTCATTATCGAGGGCGTCGCGACAGTCATATTTGCTATTGCCACAGCATTCATAATACCCGACTGGCCGGCCACAACGAAGTGGCTCTCGACCGAGGAAAAGGCCATTGGCGTTGTTCGCATTATTGAGGATGCTGGGGAAGAAGAGGAAGACATCAGCACTGGAACTGCGTTGGCTGTCAAAGACTACCGCATCTGGCTCTGCGTTCTAGGGCAAATGTGTCTACAGGCGGTTGCTTCGTTGACTAACTTCCTACCGACGCTGGTCCAAAACTTTGGCTACAGTACGGTACACACTCTTCTCCTCACCTCACCACCATATGTCTTCACCGCACTTTTCTGTCTCCTGAATACGTGGTATTCAGATCGTACCTCGAAGCGATCGCCACATATTATCTATCCGTCAATGGCTGCCACTGCGGGGATCATCATCACGCTTGCTACTACCAATACCGGAGCACGTTACTTTGCCTTGTTCCTCACGCTACCTGGAACGTATGGCTGCTTCCAGATTTCTAATGCGTGGATGGCGAACATTGCCGCCCGACCCCAGAAGAAGCGGGCCATTGCTCTAGCTGCCAACAACTCGATCGGCAACTTGGCACTTGTATGGACTCCCTACCTCTACCCCGAGAGCGCCGGCCCACGTTACCTTGTAGCATGGCCGGTCAATCTCGTTCTGGTGGTAATTACAGTTGTCAGTACATTTATACTGGCTCTCTGCCTTAAGAAAAACAACCAGCATATGGACAGCTCCAGGTGTGATACCAATCTCGAGCAGGGGGCGGAGGCTGTCAAAAACGATAGCAATCACATCGAGCGAAGCGACACGTCTAGCCATGGGGGACCGCTCAATGGTTTCAAAACGAAGTATCAGATTTAGAGCATGCTTGACGGTCTCGGGGGGGATACTGCATGCCGTGGGCTATGTTTATGTAATAGGTGCCGCGTGGTTGTTATTTGTACTAGAGTGAGGGTTAATTAGTCAGTGGCAACGGAAAAGTGCCAGCGGGGTGTTGCTAATCTGTAAAGCCGACTCGTACGATCACGACGGTGAACCGACATCCCGGGCGCTGACCCCGCGTTTTTTAACGGGCCAAGATCATCTACTGGTTGCATCTCCGCACTCTCCACTTTCCCCGCTGTGTGGTCTCGGTATTAGTCTTCCCTCTCTCGGACATTTCCCGATTTCCCGAGTTGATGAGGCCGGCAAGAGAACACCCAATATGCTCAGATCACGATGCCTTTTAGAAAATTCCAGACCCAGCGCATACATGTAATTCTTAGTGGAGAGCGACATGCAATCCCCAGAACGCCCAGCTCAATTGGCGACAGGGTCGACCACCCGCGATTCGATAGCGGCGGTCCACCATTCCGCTAGAGATGGCCGCTTTGGTGGCCCGGGCAGGAAATCAAAAGCCTGTAAGTCAAGGCTGGTTACAATCAATTGAGGCACGTGACGATATATTGACATCACCTTGGGGATGTAGGCTCGGAGTGTAAGAAACTCAAGATGAAATGCGAAGTATTTCCTGGAGACAGGAAATGCCGACATTGCGTCCGCCGCAACGTGAGTTGTATTATGAAGCGATCCTACGATGCCGACGTCGATGTCGAGAGTGGTGTTCACGAGCTTGCTGAGACCTCTGGGTATGGTACCTTGCAATTTGAAAAGTTTGGTTCAACCCGCTGACTTTATTGTTCCCTGGTAAAAGCAAAATCGATTCCATGCGATTAGAAATCGTACAAATGAAAGCCAGCCTCGATGCCCTCTTGGCTGAGACCGCTAGGCTCCAGGAGGAGTCCTTAAGAGATGTTCGGGTGCGGAATCAGGGTCAAGGGAGGCAACAGCGTCAGGGGCACGGTCCGTCTGCACCGCTTTTCCACGAGGATCATCACACTGGCCAGGCTCCCACTTGTGCGATGCAGCAACATGGGCCCGCTTCTGGAACACCTGGAACCATAACGAGCTCCACTGGTCTATCCTCGAGGGAGGACAACACCCAGATGGCTATGACCCGAGAAAGCTCGCCAGAGCCGGTGCCTCGTGGCGACCCTGGTGGTGGGTCCGTGACCCTCGAGGACCCCATGGGAAGCCTATACGAGGTTACCCGATTACGAAACATTCGTAGCAACAAGTCCAAGATGACAAGGCCACAGCTAGCAGGCCAAGAAGAGTTGAATGACTTCATATCTAGAGGTGTTATCACAGAGACCGACGCTGAAGAGCTATACGAGATGTGAGTCGTTGCATTTCATTGATACAAAGTAGCGTGTCTAACTTGTCTGCAGGTTTCACACATCTCTCAATCATTATCTTTGGGTCGGCCTCGAGCAAACTCACGCGTCATTCATATCCGTTCGGAGGTCTTCCGAACTTCTCACTGCGACCATTTTGACCGTCACCGCACTTCATATTCCAACATCAGCAGCCACTTTTGATGCTTGCTACAAGGAATTCCTGTCACTCATATCTTCATCTATGTTCTCCCGCTACCACTCTATTGATGATGTTAGAGGTCTTTGCATTGCCGCTTTCTGGTTGTCTGAGGTATCATGGAAGTTGTCCGGTCATGCTATACGTATTGCAACAGAATTGAGCATCCATCAATCATTTGCAAAAGCCTTGGGCGGGGACAGAGAGCATTTTCTTTGAGCAAGGCTATGGTATATGCTATACGTCTGCGACCATCATTTCAGCATAGCCTACGGACGGCCGCCAATGATCGCCGAGAGTATCCAGATTCGAGAACATGAGCTCTTTCTTGCCAGCCCCTTTGCAAGTGCATTAGATGCAAGACTCTTGAGCCAGGTCAATCTCATGCAAATACTTACAAGGGTTTACGACCGCTTTGCAGAGAGGCCACTTCCTGCTCTGAATCAAGTCAGGGCTAGCGGAGAATCTGTGGTTGGATCCGACAAAGGCACCCGCGCTGGATCAGCTCAGGCCAACTGCGGTAACAGCTTGTCGTCAGGCATTGTGAATACCTTTTCGCAAGGCAGGGTCAATGGGGATGACCAGGGATCAAATATCGACCCTGCAGCCGTAATGCTTGAGGCATCCGATTTCGAGGCTCTGCGTGTCTTCAACCTGGAGATCGACCAGTGGCGTATGCGCTGGCATGCGCGCCAAACTCAGAACTTCTGCATCGGTAGCTTTCCTCCTCTGGGCATTATCCTTTATTCCTACTTTGCAAAACTTCAAATCAACTCCCTTGCCCTTCGAGGCGTCTCCTTATCGACGTCATCGCCAGATCACTCACTCTCTACGGAGCGCAAGGAATTTGCGAACATGGCGGTTTCTGCCGCAGTAAGCATCATCACCTTTGTGCTCGAGGAAGACGACATGCGTAGAGCACTTGTCGGAACGCCACTCTACGTACACACCATGATTGCATTTGCCAGTGTGTTCCTGATGAAAGTTGCGACCAGATGGAACTCGGTTATAGGCTTGAAGATCGAAGAAAGATATGTCGCCAGGCTTCTGGGGCGGATGATCCAGGCCCTCAAAAGTGCCGTTACATCAGACCGACATGTACTGAAGCATATTGCTGCAGGCTTGGATAAGATGCTTGACAGAATGGAAGAGTCTCGCCAGTGGAGACAGGGCTCAGAAGGCGAGGGGTCAATACGGAAGTCAAGCGACGAATCGGCCAGTGTCAACTTAACAGAAAGCACCCGGCGACATACATTGGGACTCGGCTATGAAGCTAATTCGGTCGCTGCCAGAGTGGCCGTGTCCGGATTTTCTCGATTTCTTGGAGACTCCAGCGAAACTGTAGGTATGCAACTACCTACACCCACAACATGGGACCCCGAGGGTCAGACTCAAGCTTCAATGCAGCCGGCAGACCAGGATATGTTTAGCGAGGAACTCAGCTTCATGAACGACAACTTGATCTTCGAGGCTTTCGGTACAGGATCAGCAAACGATGTGTACAACCTTTTATCAAGCCAATTCTCGTTGTGAGAAGTAAATAACTAAAAGAAGTCCATTTCCCTGTCTTGATTAGCATTGATGTTAAGCATCATAACTTTGGGTGAATTTTACAGCTATAATTGTTAGAATTCAGCATAAGTTGAATCGAAACCCATTGAAAAGGTATCGGATGCGTAGATATAGACGAGATAATGCCATCTTAGCTTTAACTACCAGTGTGGTCAAGTCAAGTAGGAATAATAGAGTAAAGTGAGCCCATCAACCTTGAGCGGTCTTCGTAGCCCTCGAACTAGGACTGTTATTCTTTTATAGGCAACAATGAGGATTCACAGCCTAATGTCTCGATCAAAAACATCCTTCCTGGTCCCCAAGGATCGTGAATCAAAGCAGACTGCGGAGTTGGTGAATTAATAATCACAAGTCCGCAATCGCACCAAACTCCGCCCACCGTTTTCCGATCGTGTTCCACATTTACATACGCACACACTTGGCATACCTATAGGGACAGCCTTCGTGACAGACTATTGGATCCGTGACTATTGCTAAGGACAAAAGGAAGGCCTAATAACTCTGGGGGTCGACGGTTGCGCTGGAGCGGTATGAGACGGACTTTCAACGAATCTAATCCACTCTAATAGGACTCAAACTTGAAATATTAGTATAAATTCACTTTTAACTGCATGGAAACCTTATAGAGTATGCTTCTCTTCTCTGTTGTCCTCATCGCAACACATCTAGCCACTCTCTTTCTAACTGTCGCCATGCCGTGGGTCAAACCTACCCAAAATCGAGTTGTTGTTATAAACGAGGCGGGGAAGGCTGCGAGTCTCGAAACCCGCGATGTCCCTTCTGCAGGGCCTGGCAGCGCTGTTTTGTGCGTCATGGCCGTCTCCGTCCGGGCCAACTCTCCCAATATTTATCGCAACCCAGATAGTGGGCATTCTCTCCCATTCCCCGTCGTTCCAGGTTTTGCCGCCATCGGAAGGGTGGTCGACGCCGGACCTGATGCCACCAAACTAAAATCTGAACAACTCTTTTTCTTCGACCCCTATATACAAGGCCGGGACAGGGGTGGGATATACATTTCGGGCATGATGGAGGGACTTGGCGAAGGCAATCTCAAGCTCTCGCGGGGAGAGTGGCGGGATTCCACATATGTGGACTATTTCAAGGCGCCGCTTGAGAATTGTCATCCCCTGGATGAGGCACGACTTCTGGGCGGCACCAGTCACGGCGGTCTCGGATACACTCTTAACGACTTGACGCATCTCTCCAGCATGCTAGTACCATTCGGTGGAATTGCGGACATTGACGTCAAGTCCGGCGATACGATCATTATTGCCCCGGCAACAGGACGATATGGCAGTGCTGCAGTTCACTTAGCCCTTGCCATGGGCGCGCATGTCATCGCCATTGGTCGCAACGGCGAGGTTCTCTCACAGCTTGCATTCATCAACCCACGCATATCCACTGTGAAAGTCACAAATGACGTTGAACAGGACGTCGAGTCATTGGGCAAAGCGTGTCGGGGATCAGCTGACGCGTTCTGGGATATGTATCCATCCGCCGCAGAGTCGACGACGCATTTCAAGAGCTGCTTGACAGTTCTTAGACATAGTGCGCGCCTTATTTTGATGGGCAGCATCTCCTCCGGTATTGACTTCAGCTACCTGGATATCTTGAGCCGTGGGCTAACGATCAGGGGAACTTGGATGTGTACCCCAGAACAAACTCGACGGCTGATCAAAATGGCCGAGACTGGCGTGCTTCCTTTGGGGGACAGGGCCGGGATGGGTCCGGTGCAACTGTTCGGGTTGGAAAATTGGGAACAGGCATGGGATGCTGCGGCGCGGAGAACGGAGCCAGGCGAGGTGGTTGTCAGCCCTTGAAGGACATCTCTTCATTTGCAGTCAGTTAGTTATTCGTGTTCCGTAGCTGCAAGCGGGTATGTAACGGGGAGATTTCTATTTGAACCTAGGCGAACATAACTCAACACTATTTAGCATGTGCTCATTGACCTGGGGCACTTGCCTAAGCGAGCATCAGCAGCACCTGAATCGTCCCATGTAAGCCCCTTTCATTCTGATTGATTCGTGTCATACATTTGAGAATGCTAACTTGCGGTCGAGTGCCGTTATAGCTGAGTGGACTATTCTAATTTATTCGTGGGGTGGTCGATCCACGACCGGGGACTGTCCGACCTCCGGGAGGCCGTTGATCATCCAGGGGTAGGTATCATTTAAATGAATTAGGTCGCTCGCGAGTTTAAAAAGGCAAATTTGCGTCATTGTCGACCTCTTCTGGATCTTTGTGTCTGATGCCCACTCTCGTTCAACTTGAAGTTTTGTCAACTTTAGAGACGCATTCTCTCGCCATTCGTTTGTGTATTCCACAACAAGTTTCAACAATTCTTATCGCGACCGCTTCCCTGGCTTTGGGAGTGAGCGCTGATGTCTACGAGGGCATAACCTACGGGAACATGTTCTATCTGGGACCCATCACCGGCGGGCAGTACATCACGAAGGCCACCTACTCGATGGAAGTTCCATCGCTCCCAACGGACTGGGTGACGGCAAGCGAGGCAGAAAGATGGATGTCGCTGTGGATCGGCGTTCAGGATAACCCGAGTAACGTGGATGTTACCAAAATAAATTTTGTTCAGCCACTGCTCAACTGGGGTCCGGACAACGAAAAATGGGGCTGCAGTGTTCCCAATACCCAATGGTGTGCTGCTGCAAGCACTTACACACCCAGCGGACAGATCGGACAACCCTACGTCGAGGTCGCAGACAACGGTGTTCTTGACTTTGAGAGTATGCAATTCAGCGCGATGAAATTGCAGTGCACGGAATCAATTTTGCTGACTAGGTAATTGCAGTTTCTCTCAACCCCTCCACCGACATGATCGACCAGAAGATTTACCAGAGTAGCAAACTTATCTCTTCGGAATCTGATTGTGAGTCTCCCTTGACGCTTCTCCGTCGCGAATACTGACCGTATCGTAGCTAAGGGTATGCGTCCTGCCGTCTTGTACTCGGGCAATGAATGCTACGGCGGTGGCTGCGGTACACTTGACGCTTACAACTACAACAATATCACTCTTGTCTTCAACAAGGCTGTCCAGAACCTGGGAAGCCTGGTGACTTACACCAAGGCAGCCCACACCGAATGGAAGACTCCTGACAATTGAATCACCTGGACCATCGACTCGTTCACCATTGAAAAAGACAACATGACCCAGTAAGCCTCGGGTCACTTGAAGATGGTGAATGAATCTTTCACACTTGAACTTCTGCCTCATGTAAATATCTATTTCTCTCGTAACACACGACCTCAAACCTTGATTCAGTACAAATTGCATGGCTAGCCTTCACCAACACCGTCAGAACACAAATTTACCTTAAAATCGGAATGCTGGATGCTTGTGAAATTGCAGGCGCATTTGTCGTCTTGTCGAGTTGCAGTAATCGGATGCTGTGGCTGGGCGTGCAATTTGAAACTGCGACTAAGGCGAGCATCATTTGAATGGAGGAAGTTGGTGGTGGGAAGCTGGCTTGACTAGACAAGATCAGAAGAAGTCACCAGAGTTGGCATCTATTGGCTCTTGGTAAATCCGAAATACGACAAAAGCCTCGGAGGGCGACTATCCGTATTAGGAAAGTCAGGTCTCCGGTGGCGCCGGTCGGGCCCGTCCCGTGCGGAGATAAAAACAGGCGCCGCTTCGCGCCAAAAGCGAAAGAAACAATCATCGGCAACCTGCCAGTAAACGATTCACGGATTTATCAGCGGAGTCTAGTCAAAGCCGAAATACTTTGACTTTAGTCTATGCAAATGCCCGAATATTGATATGTTCGGTGGCCGACTCGCACAGGATGTCACCGGGTGGGGGACACATGGTAAACCTTACACGCTCAAATGACGTGGTCATCGTCCCAGTGCTCAGCACGCCGCGGCCATATATCCTAGCTCCGAGACTTGACCTTCCGATGCCGACTTGCCACAATGGAGAAGCTAGCTGCGGACATGCGTATTTACGGTCTCGCCGCGAGCAGCTCAGAGTATTGCCTTTTGAGCCCACATCTTCCATACTATGGCTCTGTGGCAGTCAGAAACCTATCTCTGTGACGTTCGGCTTGGGATTTGCAGCCAATTCGAATGCGACGCTAGGGACATCGCCCAATACATAAAGATCGCGCTGTCCTCCAAGTGCACCTGATAATTTCTATTCACCATTGCATCTTCACGATCAAGGCCACACCACCATCTGCCAAAAGAAAAGCCTGAAATATACTCTTACACCAACTCCATTGTCTACTCACGTCATTGTCATTAGATATTTCTTACAATGGCTCCCCGGGTTATCCAATTCGCAAAGGATCAGCCAGCCGGCTTCGTCAATCGAATCGAGAGAGTTGCAATCGTTGGTGTAAGTGGATTGCGTAAAGTAAAGACCGCAAAACATTAATGATTTCATAGGTCACTGGCACCATGGGCAAATACGTAACCCAAGAACTCCTGAAAGGTGGCAAGCATACGGTGACGGCTATCACTCGCCATAATAGCAATGCCAGGCTGCCGGATGGCGTCATTGCAGCAAGGGTCGACTACGACGACGAAAAAACAATCGTTGAGGCTCTCAAAGGACAGCAGTATCTGATCATTACCTTAAGTGTCTTCGCGACCCAGGACACCCAAAGCAAGATCATCAGAGCCGCAGCCAAAGCCGGAGTGCCCTACGTTATGCCGAACGCCTGGGGCCCTGACCCGAAGAACGACTCTCTAATGGACGATGCCCTTCTGGGATGCATGTTTCAAGGGGCCGTGAAGGAAACCGAGCAGCTTGGCGTCAGCGATTGGATTATCATGGCTTGTGGGTTTTGGTACGAGTTCAGTCTGGGAGGCTCGCCGGACCGATACGGTTTTGACATCAAAAATAAGTCGCTCATTCTCTTCGACGACGGTGACGTCAAGATCAACACTTCGACCTGGGCTCAGTGTGGCCGTGCGCTTGCGGCATTTCTCAGCCTTAAATGGCTCCCGGAGGATGAGGGAGACAAGTCTACAAACATTCAGCAGTGGGCAAATGATGCCTTTTACATCTCGAGCTTCTTGGTCTCCCAGCGCGACATGTTCGAGAGCATCAAGCGTGTCACGGAAACCACGGACGAGGACTGGACCATTACCCATGAAAACTCGCAGGAACGCTGGAAAGCCGGCCACGAGGCGCTGAAGGCGGGGGATAGGAATGGGTTTTCGAGGTTGATGTACACGCGCATCTTCTACCCGACGGGGGAGGGCGATGTTGAACACAAGTATGGCCTGGCAAATGATGTGCTTGGACTACCAAAAGAAGACTTGGATGAGGCCAGTAAGGAGGGAGTGAGACTTTGCTTGTCCGGGGAGCTTGAGAACTACGACTAAGAAACTGGTTGATGGGGCCGGTGGCACTTGAATCTTCATTTCATAGGATATAAACACAAAGAGCAGAGGCTTTGTATTGATTTAGTATGTGTCTTTGCATCGATTTAGTATATGTAGATCTATCCCCACACACTCATCGCTAACTTCACATTGTGTTGCATACTTCATGATAATAATTGAGCATTTTTTGCTTAGAGTAATGTTTAAACGCCTTATTTGACCTCTTGGACATTTCTATAACTGACTCCGATGTAGAACTTGGTAGAGGAACACAATCGCCACCTCGACGTTTTACAGCATAGAGGAGACTACAGACCAAGTAAGGTTGACTGCGATACTTTCTCACACTGATGTTGATAATTAATACATCAAACTATCCGGTCATTTGAGCATCATTGTCGATTAAACCCATGTACGTAATGGAGAGGGCATTTGTGGTCAGTGGGAATATGCATCAAATCGTTGTGTGCGGGGCGTGCCCGCTTTGGCGCGTTCCGCGGACATCAACTTTGCTCAACCTGTGGTATCCCACCGGCCGAGCTTAATAATAGGCCGGCGCCTCACGGTTATTTAAGTAGGAGAGTGTAATCACTTGGCCCCAAGTGTCTCGCATTTTTCCGATTGACCTTTTAGCACGAAGGCAACCTAGTAACTTACATTCGACTTGCCGACCTTCCGCAACATGGGCGAAGAAAAGACTCAAGAAGTTGTCAGGGTGATTGATGCGCCCGTTTCCGAGGTTTGGGCAACCATGTCTCCTTTTGGTTCCGAAAGGCTCTGGTTCCCCGGGGTTATTAAATCCAGTCTTGAATGGTTTGGAATTGGGTCGGTTCGCACTCTCAGTTTTGAAAATGGAACTGTGGTTCACGAGAGGCTCGAGGTGGCGGATCCCGAAAAACACACCATGAGATACTGTTGGATTCACCTCACCAGGCCTGGTTATTGGAGGTTAGTAAATAATAATATATTCGTTGTATCTGCTGTTGTTCTTATTAGGAATTGGAAGCCGAAGGTGGCGCTGGTGGCTGCGATTCTACATCCAATCCCTGACCCTTGATTAGCTTGCTAATTGGGCTAATTGGTGATATGCGGTAATAAGTGTCGCTAGCTGGACGGTGGTGTTTTAATATTAGTAACTCTTTTTTTTAATATAAAATTGTTATTTAATGTTGAATAGGTGATTTCGAGTATTATTTAATGCGGGCCTCGAATTGCTTCAAAATGTAATTAAATTAATAGATGAAATGAGTATATAAAGTGATCGGAAACAGTAGAATTGCCTCTTTTAGTTATAGTACCTCTTAGTAAAAACGAGTATCTCCTAGGCCTGGCTATGGGTTTATGGTTATTTCGATGTTCCTGATGATGTTAACTATAATTTCCCTTTTTACCCCTTATATTCCTCCTTTTATTAACGTCGTGGACGTTTCTTAGGGCCTCGTTACTTATCGCTTTATTTGTATTGTTGCCCTTTGATAAGCTTTATAAGGGCTTAATTTAGCGTTGCTTTTGTGAACCCGTTAGTAGGGTTGTTGTCACGGTGGATCCATTGGATCTCGTAGAACTCTCGTTGTTTACATAATTGTTTTAATGCTATAATATTAATTAATAAGTGCTTTTCTCTTATAATATTAAGTTTTATAAAATATTCGTAGAGTAAATAAGAGTTAGTATAAATAATTGTTGGGATCGTAGGTATTTAGAGTTTGTTAGTGATAAGTTTTAGGGTAGTCGAGAGGGCGTAGGTTATATTAACTCTAGTAATTATATTATAAATCTCGGATATAAGTATATTTTTTATAATCTTTTTGGATTTTATTAAGGAATAGTGAATTATGTTACTTTTATTATAAACCTTTCTTTTCTTTAAATCTTATTTACGAAAAGATTAATAAATCAGAGTTAGGATATTAAATTATTATTATTAATGAAAAATCCGTTAACGAAAGTAAAAAGCTTAGTTGTGGGTAAATTGAGGGGTATGTAAGTGAGCCCTCGGGTTGGATATTTAATTTACTATATTAACCATTAATTTAAAGCTTTTATTTACTCTAGTATCACTTCCTAGTGCTGGGCTACTATTAATAAGTCGAAAGTTACTTTTGATTAGTAAATTAAAGTAATATATGCTTTTTTAATACATTGTTTAATATATTCCTTTTTCGTAGTGGGTAATTTGGTGTTAATTGGGTATCGTTTCGCCCTTTAGCCCCTTTAGTATAAAAGTATAATTCTTTTGTTAATTAAGTGTCGTGATAGCCTCCTAGCTGAACCAGCCCGTTCGGTGTACAGAGCCAGTCACGTGATACTGCACGTAACCCGTATTATATAACTTCACCTTTTTTATAGCCTATTTAGAAGTGGACTTCGCCCAGTAGTTAGACTTCTGAAAAACAGACCACTTTCTATTAAAATAACTCCGTTTATTATATAAACTTCATTATAATTATTAGCCCAGCTTATCTAAACCGTTAACGTCGCACACCCACATTCCGGCCACCCCCACATCTCGGCCACCCTAAATACCTCAACACCATGAATACCCCTCTTCTTCTACCCACCACCACTTTATCAAATTTTACTCAATTAACACCATTTTTTCATCGGACCGAGATTATCGTAAAATAAAGTAGTATACCGAAAATGAAGTTATTACAGCGATACGCGTAATCACAAACGGTATCAGTATACGAAAAGTATTATCACAATAGGGTATTCCACGATTAATACTTTAGGATCACCTCCGAGGCACCAAATCACACATAAAGGCCTATACCAACCTCCAAAGGATCCCTCTGGTATAGGAGGGGCATTTAGCTGAATGGATTCGAGTTTAAGTTTCACTAGGACTCCCATTAACCCATTAATAACTCTAAGAGTTTACTAAACACCTCCTCCTCCTCGATGGAAACTCACAACCTCTAGGGAAGAACTAGGTATAGGGCTTTATACGAAGGAACCCATTAATTAAGGTCCAGAGAAGTAGATCCATTAACTCTTAGTATATTAACAGAGCTTCTATTAATATTATTACATTATGGTTTACTCATCTCGTCGTCCCTAAGATCAAGGTCATTAAACCATCGAATTAATGGAATATGGATGAGACGGGTATTCTAGAGGGCAGGGGATCTAACGGGCTAGTCCTGGGACCATCAGAAAATCGCTCTATTCAGAAAAAGCAGCTTAGATCGCATACTTAGATATCACTTATTAAGTATATCTCGGCTACCAGAAGATCCCTCCCTCCGCTGGTCATATATAAGGGGAAAAGTATCTAGTAATAGTGGTTTCCACTCGATCTTACGTCATATGAATCCTAGCAATTCACAGTAATAGAGAATAGTTGGACGTTAAACTCGACGGCGATAGAGTAACTAAAAAAGGTCTTTATCCCCTTAACTACCCCCAAGGACCCTTCCGAGACCAGATTACTCATCCTAAATAATTATAATAACCACAAAACAACTAATTTTATATAAGAGTACTTCATCAACAACATCCACCTCCTCTTCCTTCCTCCACATACATCCCATATACTTCAACCCCTCGATCAGTCAGTATTTGGGCCTCTAAAGACTGCCTACCGGAAGCAGCTTGGATATCGACCTCCATGGGACTACAATACCGTCGTTAACAAACGATATTTCATCGAATACTATAGCAAGGCTCACCGGGCAACGTTAACGAAGCACAACGTCATCAGTAGTTAAAAATACACGGGGTTATAGCCCATAAATATGAGCAGACCCCTCCTCAGTCCTTTGCTCTTAGAGAACACCACAACGCCAGCCAAGCACTCAAAAGAGGGCCCGGAAGGTCTCTCCAATGTTAACGCCAGCGATATATGGGCTACAAAGTCATCAGCAATACTCTGGTCAACTTCCAGGAAGAGTGAGGAGTTAAGGGAACAGTTGGGTCTATACAATAAGCTAGATGGGGACCATAATACTCGACGTCTACTCTTTCAGAAGGTCCAAAAAGCATGGGACGAGAGGGACTACCAATTAGTTATCGCACAGCGAAAAATAAAAGCTCTGGAAGCAGAAGTTGAGGGCAGTAGGGCCAGGAAAAGGAAAAAGGTCAAAATGTCACCCAATTCGAAGTTTGCCAACATCGTGGCTATCCGACGAGCTCAAATTGAGGCTAGCGACGTCGAAAATAACTCAGATGAATCCAGCGCCTCCGATAACCCTAGTAACGATACTAGTTGTATTATTGTGGCATCAGAATAGGTGGAATAAAAGCGTGAAGTTGATGCATCAATAAATGCTTCATCATTTTGGCGTGGCCGAGATGTGAGGGTGGCCGGAATGTGGGTGTGCGACGTTATATTGTTATAAGAAGGTCTAGTAGGCGATGGATCGTTTATTAATCTTTATTTTATTCCCTTTTTACTTTATAGTAAAAATAACTGTTGGATTCACCTCACCAGGCCTGGTTATAGTGGGTAAGCAGATAACAATATATTCATCCTATTTATTATTATTCTTATTAGGAATTAGAAACAGAAAACGGTATTAATGGCCACAATTTTAAATCCAATCCCTAACCTCTAATTAGCTCACTAATTGAGCTAATCAGCGATATACGGTAATAGGTATCGTTAATTAGACAGTAGTGTTCTAACACTAGTAATTCTCTTTTTTACCGTAAAATCACTATTTAACATTAAATAAGCAATTTTAAGTATTACTCAACATTAACGTCGAACTACTTAAAATACAATAAAATCAATAAATAAAATAAGTAACGTAGTTCATCATTAAGCGGGACACCATCATCGACCAGGACACTTTTCCCACCTCCATCATCCTCCCACTTTAACACATCTTTTCTTCTACTATATAATACCTAATACCTTATCCGAAAATAGGATTAATTTAGCGATTAAAGTGATTCGATTAATTCTACAATTAAGTATCCGATGCGTAGTAATCATTTATAACGTTCCTAAAACTACCCTTTATATTAGGATAAATAATTGAATTACTAAAACCGATAATATTAATGTATAATTGAATTTAATAGAGACCGAGGAGGAGGTAATTATTTAATATATTATTAACCTAGATTCTCGAGGATTCTCGCCCCGATGCGTGGATATGGAAGATATGGCTAATACACTACTCTAGAAGTGTGCTTCCTAACTAGTCAGGAAGTGTTGAATAAAACACTTTGTCCAGCGATGCCCAGAGCTTAAAACACGATTTTCTTGTGTTTATAACTATTAGAGAGGCCTTTACGAAGATCTTATAATTATTAAACCTTAGTTTCGACTTATAGTTAATATGCGATCGAAATACGGTATTATAAACGAAGATTTTTATAATTTTAATAAAACTAGTTTTATAATAAGTATAATCTAACCTAGAATAGTTATTATACGTTCTAATTAGATTAGGAAACTAAAAAGGTTTAACTTAGTAATAGAGAATAGGTAATGGTGATTTATTATGTTATTGGTGATAGTTATACGATGCCGGCTTTTTGGTGGTTTAGGGCTACTTCTACTTTACGAGTTAGTACTCCGAGGCCTAGATTCTGGACAACTAGGTAATTAAAACAATTTCTAATAGATGGACCGATAACGAGACTGCCCTCTAATAGCTTTAGTATTTCGATAAATACTTAAAATAGTAATTAAGAGGTATATATTGGATACTAGTCGTCGATGGCTATGAAAGCCACGTTAATAGCGATTTCGAGGAGTATTACAAAGTGTTGGATTCACTTCACCAGGCGCAAGGTTAGCTGGCCGTACGGCTTGAGCCAAAATATCGATATATTCGTGGTAGTCTTCTGTTGTTGTTCTTTCTTGAATCGTACGTACTTGCCACAACGAGTGTGCCAGACTTGTGACGGGTTCGTCCCCTCTGATTGGCTCGCTAATCGAGCCAGTCGGAGTATTTGCGGCAACAGGTGGCGCCAGGTGGCCACGATATTCCGACACAAAGAGAATAAGATTATAATTATCTACCTACCTACTCATTCATCACATCTAACCCAACCTCTCAACGTTAGCTATTATAGTATATTAAAACTAAGATATAGTTCTCAGATTAAGCACTTTATTAAGGCCCGGATTACTTATATTACTAAACCCGAGTTCTTCCTCATATTTAAGGCCGTATTCCTTTAAACCTTTACTTAGGAAAATGTCCATAGGGGTTTCAGAGGGGCTAGGCTTATTCCTTATAACCCTCAAATTATCCTTTCTAAGTTGGATATACAATTACAAACACTAATAACCCTAAACACCCCTATCAGGCTACCCAACCCTTAGGTTTCTAAAACACCTTAAACCACTAATAAAACTATTTCTTAGTTTTCACTTATAAAAGAAAAAATCTCTAAGTATTAGGGAAACTCATTAACACTAATTTATAAAATTACCGATAAGCTTTTAAAAGGTTTATAGTATATTTCCTATACAATTACGCTTATAGAAGAAGAGCTACGCCATCTTTAAGATATAAATACGGCCCTTAGTAAGCGTTGTACAACTAAAAGAACTAAATTATAAGATGGAGGGGCACTAAAAGGGTCTTAGGTAAGGGATACTATAACTAAAAAGGGTATTATTAAAGAGGAAGGGCGTAAAAAGGAGGAAAACGAGGGGTCATTAAAGTGTTATTGGATAGGTTTACGATATTATGGTATTTGTTGTAAAACCGGCCATAACACAAGAACCTGTTTACAGGTTGTGGAAATAATTAGTTTAAATAATTCTAAGTAGTTATAATTAATTTAATTAATTTTAGTTAAGATATGGAAGTTGTTAGTGATGAAGGTGGGAAAAGTGTCCTGGTCGATGATGGTGTCCTGCTTGATAATGAACTACGTTATATAAAATAGTCAGAAATAGTAGAATTACCCCTTTTAACTATACCACCTCCTAATAAAAACAAGCATTTCCCGGGTTTAACCACGGGTTTATGGTTATTTCGATATCCATTATGGACATCTCCTAGGGCCTCGTTACCCATCCCTCCATCCGTATCGTCGCCCTTATATCTTCGACGAGCCTTACAAGAGCTCGATTCAGCGTTACCTTCGTAAAGCCATCAGCAAGGTTATCGTCACCGTGGATCCATCGGATCTCATAAAGCTCTCACTACTCGTACAACTACTTTAACACTATAATATCGATCATTAAGCGTTTTTCCTTCATAATACTAAGCTTTACAAAAATACTCATAAAGTAAATAAGAGTTAGTATAAATAATTATCGGGATCATAAGTATCCGGAGCTTATTAGTGATGATTTTTAGGGTAATAAAGAGGGCATAGGCTATATTAACTCCGGTGACCATACCATAGATCTCAGATATAAGGACACTTTTCGTAACTCTCTTCAATTTCATTAAGGAATAGTAAATAATATTATTTTTAATTATAAAATCTTCCTCTCCTCGAATCTTATTTACAAGAAGGATAACGAATCCAAGTTAGGACATTAAACCGTTATTATTAACAAAGGATTCATTAACAAAGACAAAAGGCTTAGCGGAAATTAGGTTAAGGGGCACATAGGTGAGCCCTCAGTCTAAATCCTCGATTTACTATATTATACGTCAATTCAGAGTTTTAATCTAGTCTAGTATCACCTCCTAGTACTAGGCTACTACTAATAAGTTAGAAGTTACCTCTAATTAACAGATTAAATCGATATATGCCCCTCTAATGCACTGTTCAACGTATTCCTTCTTCATAGTGAAACCGTGCAGGGGGAAATGCTTACGCTAAGTGGGTTTTTCCTTAGTAAGGCGACAGCGAGCTATTTGAGAGAGGGGAACTGGGGACGGATTTCTAGTGGAGGACACAACAAGGCACCAAAAAAAACAACACATCACGGAACGTCAGCAAGCATCGTTAGTTAGATAGACGTATTCAGAGCTTTTTTTACCCGTTCACTTGGATCGTATATTGTGAATAGTATAGAGGTTATTTTACTACTAAGTAAATAAGGCCCTAATACTCATTAGTGTCTATATTTAGGGTAGGAACCCCTTTTTGGCTCTGATTAGGTTTTGAGGTGTTTCCTTACTTAGATTGTAGTTTTGGTTAAGCGGTTTTGTATGAGTTAGTTACCCTTATGGACCCGGGACGGAGGGTGCACGACCTGTGGTTAGTAGAGTGTGTGTGTTGTACGATATAGCATATACTGTTCACTGCATCCCCCGCTCCGTTGTAATAGTAGGCGACTTAGTATTAACTAGGCATAATTTCGCTCCTTAGCCCTTCTGGCGGAGGAATATAAACTGCCCGTCAGTTAAGATAATCCCTCCGTTGAAAATGAGTAGCATCTTAGTAGAAAGGAGTTATTTCTTCTTTACTGTGAATATTGCAACGGAGCGGGGGATGCAGTGAACAGTATGTGCTGTATTATATAATACACATACTTTATTGACCATAGGTTGTATACTCTCCGTCCTGGGTCCGTGAAGGTAATTAACGTATATGAAACCGCTTAACTAGAGCTATAATTTAGGTAAAGAGATACCTTAAAACCTAATTAAGGCTAAAAAGGGGTTCCTACCCTGGATATAGACACTAGTGAGTATTAGGGTTTTATTTATTTAGTAGTAAAATAACCTTTATACTATTCATAGTATATGATCTAAGTGAACGGGTAAAAAGAGCTCTGAATATATTTGTTTAACTAACGATGCTTGTTGATGTTCTGTAATGTGTTGTTTTATGGTCCCTATTGTGTCCTCCGTTAGAAATGCGTCCCCAGTTCCCCTCTCTCAAATAGCTTGTTATTGCCTAACTAAGGAAAAACCCGCTTAGTGTAAGCTTTTCCCCTTACACGGTTTTAATTGTCCCCTTATCTTAGCTCTAAGCTCCTATGTACTAAGATAATAAATAACATATAAGAAGGGAAATAAAGGAAATAACTAGACTACATAAATAGAAACCTAATTAGGTCCGTTAATGGTATAAATTATAATACTATGAACTACTAAGCCCCTCCTTAATCTTTACTTTACGTATAACTTCTCGCTCCTCTTTCTCCTACGTCTCTCTCTAATAACACTTCTCGTTTTTATAACCATATTCTTATTAGTTATTAGACTAAATAAGGGTAAAAAAGGGCTCCCATACTCCTATATGTATTATTATAAACTCGTAAAGGTTATTCACCTATTTAGTAAACTCCTCCTCCTTATAAACTATAATTAATTGAAAATTCGTAGTAGCTACTTTATTATATTATCTAATTAGGTGTTAATAGCCTTATGTAAGGTATTGCTACTCATTTTCGTAGTTATAAAGTGTGTTACGCATAATGTTACTTAGGATACTGGTATTATGAGGGTACTCAGGAGGTGTTAGTGATTGGGTTATAGGTAATATAATAGGTTTCAGGGGTCACTATCTCAGCTTATCCTTTCTAGAGGTCTAATTAGGCTTACCTTCCATAAGTATAACATTATTATTATTATTGTCGAGTAAAGCCACTGCGTCCTCCATAGCCTACTTAATGGTCCACACAGCGTAGGCCTTACGGGGTTTTAGGTATAACGAGCCTCCTCTAAGGTAATCACAAAACTCTTATATAATCTAATCAACTTATCAGCAATACATAATTGGCCTCTAGGTGTTTAATTACTAAGAGGTCTAAAAAAAGGCCAACTTATAGGATACTATGTTCTTATAGAAAATAATACGGAACTATTCTATTATATGAATACTATACCCCTAGCTATTAAGCTGTTAAAGGCCATCAGTAATAACTACACTTACATAAATACACCTAATCAGGGTTTCGGGGACACTTATAACCTTATACTAAGAGAGAAGGTTATGTATATTAATTATAAAACGCTGCTTAGAGGAACCCATACTCCCTAGATTATTATACTAGAGTACGCGTTCCGTGGTCTGCTTTACGAAGACGCTAATAAAGTGATTACCGTTATAGACCATAACAAAATAAATCAGATTAGCTTTACGGAGTTTGAGTTTAGTGTAGTCGATGTATAGGCCGAGTTATTCTAGCTTAAGGAGCACATCTCCCCAGGGCTATGGAGTCGAATAAATCGTAATACCAGCCTTTTTTAGGTCCCATCTCACTAATACAATAACTACTTTAACTAAGCCCATTTCGAGCCACTTCTACTATTATATAAAACCCTAAGTATTAAAAAAGTCTTTTAAGATACTATTAGCCTCGGTATAACTCTAAAAATCCCAACTACTATTAACTACGAAGCTAATAGTATAACAAGCCCGGAGTTCTATTATTATTATGGTACTCATCAGCGAATACTATTATAGTACAGGGTTTAACTTATTATTAAGCGTCGGGGTACCTATTAACCACCTCGGGTTGTCACGGGCCGAACCCGGTGGTTATGCCCGGGCTATGCCCGTGCTCGCACTGGTGCCCCACCGGTGCCCCACTAGCGGCCACCCCCTAGGAAGCAGAGATTTCGCGCCATATCGTAGTTTACCCTTTTCCTCTTCAGCTTGAAATAAACAGTATTTGGCTACCTTTCGGTTGAGACAAGGCCTAGGACCAGCCCTTCGCAGGGTTTATATATTCGGTACTTAGGTCAAATATTAGGCTAAGTAGTCTTATATTATCTAATACCTTAAAAATAGAATTTTCTATTTATTTAACATTACCCTACACCTAATCAGGTGTATATTAGCGATTAGTAATACTACCCATAACGATGTAGATATTTAGGTGGTTCTGTGTATATTAGGCGTCCTATGTAACGGTCCAAGCACGTATATTACAACTAGCTATGGCGACTACTATGAGTATCTTTAAAATAAGAGAGAAAAGGAGAAAATGTTTTCCGCCCCACAGGACCCGTTTACTCTGATTAGGCCTAAAGTTGATCCGTCTTAAGTAAGCTGGGCTTAAATAAGCGGAGTCCATAACTAAGAGGCTACGAAGCCTCTAAGAGGGCCTAGCCCATTACAATTACCCCCCCTCTCCCTCCTCCCCGTTTAGAGGGACTTATCCATAATTAGCCTCGTAATAATCTAAAACTGCAGTCTCCGTTAATAACTCAACTAGTTCCTAAGTAGGCTCCACATAACCCTTCCACTTAACTAAAACCTTCCAGAAACTACGAATCTTCTTAGCGCCCTAGATCTCTTCGACTTTGAATTCCTCTTCGTCGTTTACTAATAGAGGTGGTGGTTAGGCATCGTTTTGTTCTTATAATAGTAGTGGGTCGACTTCCGTATACCTAATTAGGGATACATAAAAGATATTATCAATACCTAGTAGTGTATTAAGCTGGTAAGTATAGGATCCGACTATTTCCAACATAGTGTACTTCGTATTCATCTAATCCAACTTCTTAAATAATCTCTTAAAACGGACGTTCTTAAGCCTTAACTAAACCTTATCCCCTAGTCGAAACTAGTTAAAAGGTTAGCGTCGTATATTTGCCGAAGCTTCTTATCGCTCTTGGGCGGAGGCCATCACCACTTATACCCATTCGGAGGCCTCCTTCAACTTCGAGACTAGGGCCTCTACCTAAACTACGGGGGTCTTTCCTTTAGTCCACAGAGTCTCCCTTACTCTAATCAGGTCGATGTTATAGCCGTGGGTAGTGAAGAAAGGGCTGAGGCCTGTTAACGAGGCAACCCTATTATTAATAGCCATTATTACTATTGGAAGTAGGTCATCCTAATTATTTTAAGTGTACAAAGTATAAGCTTGGAGGTAGGTTTCTATTACCTAGTTAGCTCGTTCTATGGTGCCGTTTATTTTTAGGTGGAAGGCCGTAGATAAACGTCGTTTTATCCGTAATAATTAACAAAGCCGTTTCTATATACGACTAGTAAATTAGGGGCCTCTATCCGAAATAATAACTCTCGGGGGTCCATAGTGTCTGATCAGGCCAAGCATTAACGCCGTAACTACAACGTCCATCGTTATATCCTTAAGTAGCTCGAAAATCACATTCTTAGATAGTTGGTCTATTATTACTATAATGTTCGTTACTCTTATACGGCGGGTTAGTGGTAACCCTATAATAAAGTCGACTAATATCTCTGTTCAGACCTAATTAGGGACGGGTAAGGGCTTTAGAAGACCCCTCTTCTTATCCCACCATATATTACCCTATCCATAAACGTCGTAGTTCCTTATGAAGCATCGGACATCCTATAATAAGCCTGGCTAGTGAAAGTGGCGGCTGATCAAAGCCTTTAATGCGTCTTTGTTGAGATGGTTACTAAGTGTTGAGTTGTGGGACTCTTGGATTAACTAGGTTTATAAGGGTTCGTAATAAGGGACCCAGATCCTCTCCCTCCAAAGGAGTTTACCGTCATCGTCCACTAAGTACTCTAATAGTATTATGAGCAGCTTCTATTGTAATAGTAACTAATGGTCCCCCCTTTTCATAGTTGTCCTAATTAGCTAATAACGATTATTTAATTATAGTCCTTTAGTCTAAGTAGACTTTAGGGGCTCCTTTTTAAAGGGGTTCAGGATAGGTTTTAATTAATTAGCCTTAGGATCGTCGTCCTAATCCATATCGCCTATTATAGTGTTTTCCACGGATTCCGTTGTATCCATTTAATTCGTCTTGAGAGTTGCCCGGTTCACTATAACTATATTCCGTTTCCCCTTTAGGAGTTATATCCTCCATCCTTCTAGTTGATCGTCTTATTAGGTGTTAGGAACGTTTTGTTCTCGTTTAAATAGTGTATTAGGGATTATTGTTTGTTTACTAGGTCGGAACTGGATTATAAAGTTATAATGGAATAGGAGCTCTAACCATCTGACCTGGTGTTCACTTAATTACCTCTTAGTTATAAAATACTTAAGGTTGAGGTGGTTAATTAGGATAATAAACTCCTTTATATTCCTTAATTCGGAGTCCTAGTATTCTAAACAGTGGACTATAGCTAATAGTTCCTTGTTGTGTATTGGGTAATTATATTCTATTGGTAAGTTCTTTTGTGAAAAGAACGTAATAGGCCGTAAAATACCCTCGTCGTCGTATTATGATAAAGCACTACCCACTACATAACCTAATAAGTCTATTTCTAGTATAGTAGCTCGATTAGGATCCTAATATACTAGTACAGGGGTACTAATCAGGAGGGCCTTTAACTTATTAAACACTTTTGTATACTCGTTACTCTATACGAATGGGATATCCCTCTTTGTTAAAGTTGTAAGGGGGTGTGTTAACCCTGAGAAGTCCAGTATGAATTAACGGTAGTAATTTGTAAAATCAACGAAGGTATGGACTCCTCGCACTGCTCGGGGGACCTCCCATGTCTGGATAGCCTTAATTTTCTCTGGGTTAACGCGGATACCCTTCCCTACATCGATGATGAACCCTAAGTATTTAACCCTCTTCGTCTCGAAGTCGCATTTATCGATATCGATTTATAGACTAGTAGCACCTAAACGGCTTAAGACCTTCTTAACTTTCTCCTTATAATTAGCGAGTGAGCTATTTGAATAGATTAGAACGTCGTCGATATAAGCGGTACAGAATTCGTCCAGGAAATCCCGTAAAATATAGTTAATATACTTTTAGAACATAGCGGGGGGCCCTGTTAGGCCAAAAGGAGTCACTATCTATTCATATAAGTTGTATTTTGTTCTAAAGGCCGTCTTTTATTTGTTACCTTTTTTAACCCTGATTTTGTGGAATGTAGTAATAACGTTTAACTTTGTTAACTACTTAACCTTAGCTAAGGCTCTTAGAGTTTCGCTAATTAGGGGTAAGGGATATTTGTTTTTCTTAGTAATAGTGTTTAGAGCTTAGTAGTCAACATAAAACCTTAATCCTCCCCCGGGTTTTCGAATAAATAGAATAGGTAATGAAGTAGGAGAGCTACTAGTACGAATAAAGCCTTTATTTAGTAGTTCTATGAGGGTTCATCGAAGTACAATTAGCTCCTCCCTAAACATCCCATATAGGGGTCCCCATATAACTAGCTTATTTTACCTTGTTGAGTTTTTTTTGATGGGAATTACGTGGTCGATGTTATCTCGATATAGTGGTAACTGATCAACCTTATCTCGGTTAAAGACATATAAAAACTTGTGGTAATGCGTAGGGAGTTTCTTCCTCGGGTTTATTTTTATTTTTAGTATTAGGGCCTTTTCGATATTAGCTAAACTTATGGAGAATACGTTTAGGGTGGATATGCTAAGAGGGGTCTCTCTTCTCTTCTATGCCCGCCTAATTAGGGCTGAGAATACCGATCTAGTCTACTACTAGATTGGGAACTTTGGATCTTACCGGGCCTAACCCGGTTTCCTTTTTATTACCCAATGGTCCATAACACTTATATACAAAGTGCTTTGCACTAGGTAAACCATAACATCATCGTCAATCATCTAGGACCTTCTAAGGATAACGTCGTCTTTTTAGTTAAGAATAATATAAAAGAATAATCGGTGTCGTTTATAGTTATTAATATCGATATTAGTGTAAGTAACGTAGTAGATTATACTAGGAACTATAATGGTGATTTATATTAAGTTCCGAGGTGTAATACTAATACGTAGTAAATGGAGTTTCTTAGCGAAGGCGTCGCTGATCAGGGCGTATATTAAATACCCTATATTAATAAGGGTAGTTGTATAGCGTATCCCATTAATCCCAATATTAACGTAAAATAGGTCATAATCTATACTCTTTTTAACGACCTTCCATTCCTTTACAGCTTGTTCCTCTTAATAATGACTTTCACCAGGAGTTACTCTTTTCCCGAGTCCTCAGAGTCCTAATTAGAACTACTATCCGTTTTACTCTATTCCTTAGTTTTTCCTTTAAAAGTCTTGGTCTTCCTTATCTCTTTTCGATCCTTAGGGCATTACTATTATATATGCTCTTTTTTGTTATAGTTATAATATCTACGAGCTTCCTTTTAGCTTGGCCGTTTACGGACTTTCTTGTCCTTGGCTAGCTTATTTACCTTCGTAGGTTCCCACTCCATCTGATCAGGTTAGGGGGACTCTAATCGACCGTTCTACTTCCGAGGGAACTTAGTTCTTGTTTAGTTAAGGGTCAGTGATCTCTTACGCCGATGCTCACGGCGAGCTTAGTAGGATTCGTTGTCCAATTCTGAGCTTATACTTAGGAGTATCTGGGTATATATAGTGTATATTATTGGTTTATTAATTATACTAATAAGGGGGGCTCTTATTATGGTGTTTAGGGCTCCTTTAAGGTAGTTAATCCTTATAACGTCTAGCTAGTATCCTCCTCCTACTTCTGTGAGCTCCTTTTTAAACTTAGGGAGGAAGTAAGCGAAACTCTTGTTCTCCTTTTATTATATAATCCTTAGTTGGTCGAGGGCTTATACTTCTGTGTTAAGGTCCACATAGTAACCCCTCAAATATTCCATAAATTTATCCGGGTTCTTCGACCTATTAGCCCCTCCTTGCGCATAGTAGGCACTCGCTATAACTTGCACAGTATTTTCTAACCTAGAGTAGATATAGGTGAATATGGTTAACTCTGAACTAAAGGCTTTTTTATCCACGCTTATCTTCCCTCCTATCTCGAGGTACTATTATTAAAATCTCTTATATAATCCGTTAAACTTTAGTGGATCGGGGATCTAGTATCTTGGTTATTTAGGAGGTAGCGCATAGGCCTGATTAGGTGGGATCGGCATTGTAGAGGGTATAAGGGCTTTGTGTAATGTTAAGGTTGGGTACCTGGGTTCTACTAAGGTTTATTATAGTATTCGAATCTGTTCTCGTTAGGCCTCTTATTCAGCTGCTTAGGTGGTCCGCATCTCCTATAACTGGGCTAATAATTAACCAATTAACTACACCAACTATTATGGGTTTCCGGATAGGTCGACGTTATCTTCTATTATAATACGATTATCATTCCTTTTATACGTCTTTATTTAATAGTAATCGTAGTATACTAATTGATGTTATTAAGGTACTCTATTACGCGGAATATGTTTTTTTGAGTTTATTAAAACCTCTTAACCCTAATTAGACCTCGCTAATCAGTTTTAAGTGTTCAGGGACCTTTAAGTTAACCCACTTAGGACTCTTTACTACTCCTACTAAGGTCATAGATTTACCTTTCGTCGATAATTATTTCCATACCCAGCATACTCTCGTTATCTCCGATGATACTAAGATCTTAAAAATAATATAATAGTCCAAATACGTATATTATAACTAATTATAACGACTACTATGAGTATCTTCAAAATAAGAGAGAAAAGGAGAAAATGTTTTCCACCCTATAGGACCCGTTTGCTCTGATTAGGCCTAAGGTTGATCCGTCTTAGGTAAGCCAGGCTTAGGTAAGCGGAGTCCATGGCTGAGAGGCTGCGAAGCCTCCAAGAGGGCCCAGCCCGTCACATCCTAGATGTTCGCTTATCTTACGGGGGCAATTATAATTCTGGTCATTCCTATTATAGAAGGAGTGTTATTCTTATTATGGAAGGAGTATTACGATTAAATTTGATTAAGAAAAAAGAAGTGGTAGTGTGGTGATGTTTATATAATTACGTAGTTCAGCTATTAGTTAAAGTAAAGGAGGTAAAGGGATTATTTGAAAATAAGAAGAGTTTAGTAGGAAGGTGTTGGATCTAATTAGGGCTAAGGACGTAGGAAAAAGAGTTCTAAGTATACGAGGGAAGGAGGGTAAGTTATTATTTATAAGGTTTAGGTGGTAAAAAGTTAAGGGAGTGAATTAAAGTTGTATTTTAAATTAATATGCGAATATTAATTAGTAGTGAGATATTACTCTACGGATCGTCTTTATTTATTTAGTTGGTGTATTGAGGTAGGTATGTGGTTATTAGGAAGGTAGGGGGGGGCTGATTATTGTGTTACTTTCCTTTTCCGGTGGAGTAGGTGTGGTAACTTATTTTAGTCTTAATTAGACCAGCTATTCCTTCCTTTTTCTGGCTACTATTGAATCCGGGTTATAAGCTCCTTATATTAGCTTGTTATAAAAGAGCCCTTTTTCTCCTTCTTAGATCTACTTCTTCCCCAGCTAACAATAACCTTAACTACCTCTTATTAATTTCTATTATTATATCCCTAATTCCTTATTTTTAGACCTGATTAGATGGTCGCAATACCTCCTAAGGACATCAATTATAAGTATGAGTATACTACTCTGAGCCCTGAGACTCCATGGTTTCTCGATTACCCCTACTCGAAGGGTAGCTAGTATATCACCGTTAATAACATTAACCTTATAGTAGGTCCTCTTATTTCATAGTTTTTTCTTCTTTTAGGGTTAATTAGAGTTATAGATCTTAACTTTTCTCATTTAGGGCTATCTCGAACCACTTATTAGGTTATTGTATTATAAGGTCTAGTTTACCGACGTTATCGAGTATAGTGATACTTGCACCAAAGTAGCTTAATAATTCTAGTAGGCCCTTCCCGTTTCCCATCTAAGCTTAATTATACGTAAGTATAGTCCTAATAGTATGTTTTGCTGTTGGGTTTTATTTTATTAACCCACTAAGGATACTTTGGACTTTTAGAATAGAAGCTTAGAGGTTAGTTAAATATTGGTGCGGCTTTTGTTGTTTATACGATTAGTGGTCAGAACTATGTTCCTTGCCGTTGTTGTGAGGAACGGTGGTGTATATTACTCACCGGCCCTAATTACGATGCTGTTATAGCTCCTTTCTGGGAGTGTATACTTTTACCTAGTGAGTATAATAACACTTACTTTAATTACCTTTTTTATGAAATTAGAACCCACTATTATTATTATAACCCTAATTTTTATATAATGTATAACTACGATGCTTGGTTGCCTGATAGAAGTGTTTATAGTCAAGTCGGTTAATCGGTTATCCCCAATAACACCCTAATAGTTAATTCATAATACTATTTTTAGGAGGACATAGTTGTAATGGAGGCGGAGCAGCAGCAGGAATGCGGTTATGGGAAGGCCTAGTCCATCCTACGGTTAATATTATTTAGTGATAGAAAGTGGTTTGTGACTTTGAAGGATATAGAGTATTTGGATTAGCCCTGATTGGGCTTGTATATACTAGTTGGGATAGGAAGCAGGGCGTTGGTCTTTGAGTTAAGGTGCTTCCCGTCCTTGAAGTGCTTCTGAGGGTCTTAGGAGGAAGGGCTTTTTATTTATTACTATAATAAATATTATAAGTTTTTCTTTAATATAAATAACTGTCATGATATAGCCCACAATTACTGTCCCGTAATTGTGGTTCCACTTTTGCGACAGTTATGAGCCCTTGTCTCTACGAGCCCTCTGGTTGAATGGCTAAACGCCTCGCTAAAGTGGCAGTATGTGGGCCGACCTAGAGGCCATGGGTTCGAGCCTCGTTGTGCTCACCCATTCTCGCTTCAGCAGCAAGTCACCGAAATGGAAGGTTAGACTTGCCAGCTGGGAGCGGCCGGCACCCAGTAACAGTCAACAAAGACTGTCAGCTGCGAGTGTAAGCCGGTGCTGATTGCTTAGTCAGCAGACCTCTTCTCTCCTCGGTCTGGGGGGGTGTGTCATGATATAGCCCACAATTACTGTCCCGTAATTGTGGTTCCACTTTTGCGACAATAACGAAATACAAAAAGAACATAATAAATAAACTCTAATTAGGGGTAAAGTATTTGTCCAAGTGTTCAAAGGTGATGTTGAATACCATTAATACGTCTTTGAAATATAGGAAAATGTTAAGGAAATACATAGTAATATCGCCCTATATCAGCAAAATGTTGCCATAATGCAGCTCGATGTGTGCGAAATGTAAGGAAATGCAGCCAGATGCGGCTGATCAGGGCTGCGATACAAGCAAAATGCAGCTAAATGCAAGTTAAATGCAAGGAAATGTTGGTTGGATGTTAGGGAGGGGGGGGGCCAATGTAAGGGAACAACACACAATATCAAGGTATCTGGTTACTCAAGTAATAATTCAAAAATAAAAAAGACAACAACTTTACAATAATTACATAAGGAAAATATGTTTACTATTAGTTAATTAGGTCCTAGTATTAGTAAAACTCTGGTATTATACCTTTTCTACTATTAACAACGGTTATAGGTTAACTATAACCCTTTTACTTAACCGTTCCCATATTTTAATATTCTTTTCTAATTCTTTTTTTTTCTCTGCTTATTGGGTTTATGCTACTTATAGTTTTGTGAGGGGCTGTAAAGTGGCCTGATTAGGTATATCGTTGTCGTCGTCGACTCCTAAGCCGTCTAATAAGCTCGGGAGGGCATCTCATAACTCATTACAGAGTTTATCTTTTGCCCAATAAGGGTCTTCTGGTTTCCATAACCCACTATCTTATTATACGAACTTTTTAAGACGGTATCCCTTATACATTTATTACGCTATTTCATCCCTAACCAGCGTCTCTAGGTGATATGAAGAAGCCGTTAGGTGTACAACCCTAATCCGGAGAGGACCAGTCCATTAATAGTAAATCTTTCGCTCCTTCGACTTATTAATAGCTCGTTTCTCATCGCAAACCAATACAAGGTCTCCTAGCTATAATCGCTCCTTTTAGAGGGTTTTTATATGTATATTATTAAATTAGTTAGTCCACCGTTAACGGACTTTAGTGACGTAAATAGCAGCTTCCTCCCTATTTTCGTCTAGTTATTAGAATGCACGGATCCGCACTAAGAGCTCCTAATTAGGTGTATAAACGTTGTTCTAGTCCAAAATCCTCTATATAAGGGTATTAAACTTAATTAAAGTAACGGCTTTATAACCGTTTTCTAAATAAAAGGGTGTAAAGCTAGTTGGCCCTCTAATAATCGTTTAGTTTATAAATAACACCGTGTATAGTATAGTGCCCCAATTCTTTCTCCCTCCATCTAACCAGGTCAGAAGAGCATAAGCAAATACCTAGTAACCTTTCTTATTAAGCCCGTTAACCCTAGTATTATATACTAAGATAATTTTCCGATAAAAGCTATACTTCCAATTTAGGTCTTCTACTACCCCTTTATTCTCTAATCCTCCGTTAACAATTATTATCCCATAAACCCCGTAATAATAAATAACATTTTCCTATAGGAAATTCCTAATAACCTTAAATATCACAGAGAGGGTCTAACGGGCTTCTGGCTAGCCTAATAAGTAATTCCTTACTTCGATTAGGGCCCATTTACTAATCCATTATACATTAAATAAGATCCGGGTTTAAGCTAACCCTATAAGTATTATGGTAATATACTGGTCATCTTAGTGGCCTAGTCGGGTTAGTTAGTAAGTTGGGCATTTAGCTACTTATTTTTTGATGTCCTTTTATACCCTTTACCAGAAGTAGAGTTTAAAAACCCACTAAAACGTTGTATTACGTCCCCAATAATTAAATTCTTTGTGGGCTTATCTAATTAGATCTTTTTAGAGTTTTTCGTCGTTGATAATTTGTTGGGGAGTTGGGTATTAGCGGGTCGGGTATCAAAAAAGGTAACTGCCCTTTATTATAAATATCTATACCCAGGCCTTAAATCTTAAGTAGGCCACCTTTATAATTCTTTCCGGTCATAACAAGGTGTTCAAATAATGAACAATCTATTATATCTTATCCGACCAGGTCTAATAAGGGCTAAGCTATTCGTGAGGTATAGAAAAGAGAGGGGAGTTTAAGGGAATAAACGCAGCGTCGGGTCGGGTGGCTTAGGACGCGTAAGCGGATACTAAGTAGATTTATGCATCGATAAACTCTTCTAGTTTATTAGGGTCTTTATATTCAACCTAATCAGACGGGCCTGGAGGTTTACGTAATAGCCCGTTTACCGTTATGTTCTTCTTCCTAGGTAAGTGTTTAATATTAAAGTTAAAAAGCCGAATCTATGTGATCTATTATGTAAATAAGGCACCTAGTAAATTACTCGCTCCGCTGTTCAACTGACCGATTAGGACCTGGGCATCGGTCTCTAAGGTGAATTGTACACCGTAGACATATATCCTGAGTTTCTTTAAAACTATTAGAATGGCCTTTAATTTAAGTTTACCTAAGTTATATTTGAGTTTAATACCCTTCTAAATACCATTTTCATACCAAGTAACTACACGGTGCCCATCGACTAGTTAATAAAGTACTACTCCCTAGCCTGCTAGGCTAGTATCGGTGTAGATAATAATTCAATTAGCCTTAGGGCCGTAATTAAGCTTGATTAGGATAGGAGATGTCGTTAGGGTGTCTTTTAGGATGTCCATTGCTCGTTATTGGATATGTCCCTAGGTGAATAGTATGTTCTTCCGTAAAAGCCTATATAAAGGGGCCGCCTTTTTAGTAAACTTTTTAACTTAGGATTAGTAAAAAGTGATAATACTTAAAAAGGATTGGACGTCCCTAATAGTATAATAAGTTACTTATTTTATGATCTTCTAAGTTTTGGCTTAATTAGGTGCCCGGTTATTATAACCGTAGAAATAGCTTAGTATTACCGCTGCTTCTTATGCTTATTGAGACTTTTTGGTTATTGTTGTGTACCCCGCTAGTTCGAGGTTAACTAGAACTTTGTTAATATTAATTAAATGTTTATATATAAAGTGCTGTATACTAGGGATTAAGGTAATTTCTTTATTATCGTATTAGGAGGTAGGGCCTTTAATAGTGATGTCGTTGAGGAAGGTTTTATAGTAATGGGGGATGAGATTATATAAGATTCTCGTTATAATCCGTTGGAAGTATACTATAAAGTTAGTTTAACCTATTAGTAAAGAATAGAATTGAAGTAGCCCTAAAGGTGTTAAGAAGGTTGTGTAATTTCGGCTTGTTGGGTTAAGGGGAACCTGATTATAACCTAAGAAGAAGTTTAGTATTAAAAGGAGTTAATAGTTGCTGTATTCTTTTATAAAAGCGTCTGCGTTGGGGGGGATAAACGCATTTCGGATTATAATACTATTAAGCTTCGTAATAGAGTTGATAAGTTGGTAGTTGTTATTCTTTTTTTTGATGAGAAACTAAGGGTTTTTATATGCGGCCTGCGATTGTTTGAGTGTCCTACGCCTAATCCGGTTTCGTAACATTTTTAGGACATAGTTTTATAGTACTGCGGGGACTAGGATACCCTTTACTTACTATACCTTATGTGGAACTATTTTAATTTTTTGTGGTGGGGCTATTAAGGGGTTAACGTTACCCGTATAGGTCTAGTTCTACGTTAGTACCATCTCTTTGTTTAGTAGGATTGTTTTTAGTAGATCTTTTTCGGCCTAATATAGGTGTGGGCACTTCTAGAGAATCGCCGTTTTCCTCTCGTCTATGAGGTGCGTCCTAGGGGTCGTTTCGGTAAAGTGTGGGGTAATTAGTGAAACCGTGCAGGGGGAAATGCTTACGCTAAGCGGGTTTTTCCTTAGTCAGGCGACAGCGAGCTATTTGAGAGAGGGGAACTGGGGACGCATTTCTAGCGGAGGATACAACAACGGACCATTAAGTAACACATCACGGAACATCAGTAAGCATCGTTAATTAGATAAACGTATTCAGAGCTTTTTTTACTTGTTTACTTGGATTATATACTATAAATAATACGGGGATTACTTTATTACTAAGTAAATAAGGCCCTAATACTCACTAATGTTTATATCTAAGGCCGGAACCCCTCTTTAACCTTAGTTAGGTCTTAAGGTGTCTCCTTACCTAGATTATAGCTCTAATTAAGTAGTTTCATATAAGTTAATTACCCTTATAGACCCGGAATAGAGGGTACATAACCTATGGTTAGTAGAGTATATATGTTATACGATATAGTATATATTGTTTACTATATCCCCTACTCTATTACACTAGTGCTTCGTAGGTAAATTAAACACCTAATCTCCTTATTACTATAATACTATTATCCCCTCCCTAATTTTATTACATAAAATAATAAAAATACAATATTAATAGAATAACGAATATTTAGCTTAATTAGATAATTATAACGGCTTTAATGTGTTAAACATGGGTATACAAAGAACCCCGAAAAACCTTGGGCTTAGCCAAAACACTAAGAAAGATGGCTAGGTAACACCTGAACGAAAAAAAGAAAGTGGACTATAACCGAACAACGACGGCCAAGGAGCTAAGTATGGGCCCATAGACCTAATTAGACCTTATAAATGGATGCTAGACCTAAGAAAAAGGAAAGAATAATACAAATGAATAGTAAGAATAATAGTACAACTATAAATTATTTTAGGATTTATACCATAGACTGTGTAGACCTTAAGTATAATATAAAAGGTCGATATTTGAGTAGGTTAATTTAGATGCGATCCCTCGGCCTGATTAACTATATTTGAATAGAATGAACAAATTAAATAATTTTAATAAATATAAAAAAATAGTTATTAATTAAGAGTATAATATTATAAGTGGGATTACGCCTTATAGATTTTGCTCCCTTAGGATAATTAATAAAGTAGAGTGCCCTTTATTTTGGGGTATTCGGAAGAACGGTTATACACTTTAACCTAATTATTGTGTTTCTTATTATTAAGATAGTAGTAATAATGGTGAGGGAAATTACTTAGTGGACTTTATTAGAATTATGCTCCCCGATATAGCCTGACTCCCCCCCCATGGATAATCCCTTTTTATTTATTTAACCTCCCCGTATTATAAAATAGCTAGTTATATAGTATATCCGACCTAATTAATTTGATTAACCTATAACGATGCTTATAGACCTTTCTGAATTATTTTAGAATATATAACCCTAAGTATTTAAGACTTATAAGGATGGGGACACCTCGTAGGACGATATACCCTTACCCTCCTACGATGTCCCCGATGTTAAGGGTAAAAGGATCGACGAGTAACCTACTTCGTAAACTCTATTAAGCTCTAATTAGGCCTAGAGTATAGCCCCCTACGCTAAGCTGGTTAAAGCCCTTAAAGAGGTGACTAGTAATAAGAATAAAGGGGTGACTATTAAGATGCCCTAGCCTGGAGCTTAAGGAGTGCCTAAGTTTTATGGTAATAATGTTTTTGATTTTATGGAGAAGTTTAAAATATAAGTTAATTTTACTTATTTTTCTAATAAGGAAAAGACGAAAATACTATTTTAGTACCTTCTTAACGAATACCAACTAGTTATTAAAGCTAAAACCTCGGGAGCTACCTGGGTATCCACTAAGAAGTATATACTTAACACCTTTGGCTACTTGGATGAGGACTATACCCTTTGACCGAATAGATAGCTTTGTTAGTTTGGTGAAGGAGGCCTAATTAGGGATAACGACTTTAAAGGAGTAGTAAAGCTTTTTAAGAAAGTCGAAAACATTAAGGCTAAAGCCCTCCTCTGGAATAAACTTATGATATCCAACCCTAAGCTTATCGAAATTATTGCTTACCATTTCTCTAAGTTTATTATGATAAGTATAATAACTTAGATAGTGATGACTATGACTTAACTCTTTGAGTATAGTAATTTTAGTAGGTATAAGATTAGTTTGTTTGTATGGATCAGCTAGGAATTCCGATATAGTAACACCTTTAGAGATAGTACCACTTTGGACAACAATGCTTAAGCCGTTAATACCATCTATACTAGTAACTCTAGCCCTAATCGACTACACAACCCCCACTTTAGACACCCAACGACCCTGGACACTAAACGCCAACTTACTATAATAAAGGAGGTGTTTATTAAGGAATTAGTTAATATTAACAACCTCGCTAATAAACTTAACACCCTCCAGCTAGCTATTTAGGCCCTTAAAACTCGTCCATAGACGTCTAATCAGGCCTATGGGCCAGGCTAAGTTACTTATATGGACTACTAAACGACTTACTTATTAAATTATCCCCCCCCTAATTAATAGTACTCTAATGGATACCAGCAGAGCTTATACCAGTAGTTATATAATGCTCTACATTAGAATTTTAAATAACGAGGCCCTTCTAGTTTTTGGAAGCCTAGGTTTATACCTAGACCACCGGATCGTTATTAGTATAATAGGTATACGAGTTACCCATTCTAGAAATACGCCCAACTACAAAAAGATATCTAAGCCGGATTGATCACCTTTTATAAAGGAAGTTATTAATACGGTGACCTCTTAGAAGCTTAAAGGATAACTAATCAGGTTTTGGATACAATTATTTGGGATGCTCGGCACCATTATTAGCCTAACAGACCAGCATTAGTTACCTACTTAGTTAACTAGTAATCGTTCCCAAAGGTTATAGTAATAGCTAAGGAGGTTATAGATAAGGGAATTAGTTATCCCTATGCCCCCTAAGTCTAGATACCTTGGAGTATGCTTTCCCTAGTAATAATAGGCTTCGTTTTTGTATACCTACCTACTCCTCAAATAACGGCGATAATTCTCGTAACTATGGAGATTAAGGCCTTTATAATTATTAGATTAAGTGGTAAAAGTATAGTGGTCCTTCTTCAATTAAAATACGGTGACCTTACCTAACTTTAGAAAATTATTTAGGGTAAAATCACTAAGCTAATCTCTAAGAAGGTTAACTCGATTTTATTAGAATTATATAAGTTAAAAATAAAAGACGTTATTTAAGTAGTAGAGGATAACCCCCGTAACCAAACTTTACCCGTAACTTAGACTATTATGGATATCAAAAGGACCGGAAAGCCTGCCCCTACGCCTGATTGGGCACAGGAAGTTACCGACGATAATACAACTACTACTTAAATTACTCTTTAGAAATTTAGTGGTTCTATTTAAGTACCTAACCACATTATAATAAAAACCTAACCTATAACCACTATTAGTAATAGAAAAGGTATAATACTAGAGTTTTATTAGTACCGGGACCTAATTAGCTAATAATAAACATGTTTTCCTTATGCAATTGTTGCAAAGTTGTTGCCTTTTCTTTTTTTTTTTTTTTTTGAATTATTATTTGAGTAACCAGATGCCTTGATATTGTGCGCTGTTCCCTTATATTGGCCCCCCCCCTAACATCCAACCAACATTTCCTTGTATTTAACTTGCATTTAGCTGCATTTTGCTTATATCGTAGCCCTGATCAGCCGCATCTGGCTACATTTCCTTATATTTCGCGCGCATCGAGCTGCATTGTGGCAACGTTTTGCTGATATAGGGCGATATTACTACGTATTTCCTTAGTATTTTCCTATATTTCGAAGATGTACTAATGGTATTTAATATCGTTTTTGAACACTTAAATAGGTACTTTACTCCTAATTAGAGTTTACTTATTATATTCTTTTTGTATTTCGTTATTTATATTAAAGAAAAACTTATAATATTTATTATAGTAATGGATAAAAAGCCCTTCCTTTTAAGATCCTCAGAAGTGCTTTAAGGACGAGAAGTACCCTAACTCAAAGACCAATGCCCTACTTCCTATCCCGATTAGTATATATAGGCCCGATTAGGGCTAGTCCGAATACTCTATGTCCTTTAGAGTTACGAACCGCTTACTATCGCTGAATAACGTTAACCATAAGATGGACTGGGCCTTCCCATAACTACGTTCCTACTACTACTCCACTTCTATTACGACTATGTTCTCCTAAAAGTAGTACTACGAATTAATTATTAGGGTATTATTAGGGATAACTAATTAACCAACTTTACTATAAACACTTCCATCGGGCAACTAAGTATCGTAGTTGTATATTATATAAAAATTAGGGTTATAGTAGTAGTAGTGGGTTTTAGTTTTATAAAAAAGGTAGTTGGAGTAAGTGTTACTGTACTCGCTAAGTAAAAGTGTACACTCCCAAAAAGGAGCTATAATAGCACTGTGATTAGGGCTGGTGAGTAATATACACCACCATTCCTTATAATAACGGTAAGGAACACGGTTCCGACTACTAATTATATAAATAATAAGAGTTGTATTAGTGTTCAGTTAACTTCTAAGCTTTTATTTTAGAAGTCCAAAGTGTCTTTGGTGACTTAATAATATAAAAACCCGACGGCGAAATATGCTATTAGGATTGTATTTACGTATAATTAGGCTTGGATGGGAAGTGGGAAGGGCCTGTTAGAATCGTTGAGCTACTTTGGTGTAAGTATTGCTATGCTCGACAACGTCGGTGAACTGGACCTTATAGTATAATAACCCGATAAGTGGTTTAAGATGGCCCTAAATAAGAGAAGTTGAGATCTATAACTCTAATTAACCCTAGAGGAAGAAAAGATTATGAAATAGGAGGACTTATAATAAGGTTGGTGTTATTAATGGTGATATACCGGCCACCCGTCGGGTGGGGATAATCAAAAAACCATACAGTTTCAGGGTTTGGAGTAGTGTACTCGTATTTATAATTAATTTCCTTAGGAGGTATTATAATTATCTAATTAGGTCTAAAAGCAAGGAATTGGGGACGTAATAGTAGAAATTAATAAGAGGTGGTTAAGGTTATTGTTAACTGGGAAGAAGTAGATCTAAGAAGGAGAGAAAGTGCTCTTTTATAACGAGCTAACGTAGGGAGTTTATAACCCGGATTCAGTAGTAGCCAAAAAAAGGAAGGAATAGCCTGTCTGATCAAGACTGAAACGAGTTACTGCACCTACTCCACCGGAAAAGGAAAGCAACACAATAATTAGCCCCCCCTACCTTCCTAATAACCACGTACCTACCTTAATACACTAACTAGACGAATAAAAATAATCCATAAAGTAGTATTTTATTATTAATTAATATTCTCGTATTAGTCTAAGATGTAACTTCAATTCACTCCCTTAACTTTCCATTACCCGGACCTTATAAATAACGACCTACCCTCCTTCCCTCGTATACTCGGAGCTCTTTTTCCTATATCCTTAGCCCTAATTAGTTCCAATACCTTCCTACTAAACTCTTCTCATTTTCGAATAATCCCTTTACCTCCCTCACTTTAATTAGTGGCTAAACTACGTAATTATACAAACATTACTATACTACCACTTCTTTTCTCTTAGTTAAGTTCAGTTGTAATACTCCTTCTATAATAGTTACGATACTCCTTCTATAATAGGAGCGATACTCCTTCTATAATAGGAATAACCGGAATTATAATTACCTCTATAAGATAAGTGAACATCTGGGATACCTAATATACACAAAACCACCTAAATATTTATATCACTATAAGTAGTGTTACCGATTACTAATATACACCTAATTAAGTGTAGGGCGATGTTAAACAAATAAAAAACTCTACTTTTAAAGTACTAAATAATACGAGACCGCTTAACCCGATATTTAACCCAGATACCGGATATATGAACCCGAGGTGGCCAGCAGGTACCCCGACGCCTAACGATAAGTTAAACCCTATACTATAATGGTATTCGCCGGTGAGCACCACAGTAACAGCAGAACTCCAGGCTTATTACGCTATTAGCTTCGTAGTTAATAGTAGTTGGGACTTTTAGAGTTATACTAAGGCCGATAATATTTTAAAAGACCTCTTTAATACTCAGGGTTTTATATAATAATAGAAGTGGCTTAAGATGGGCTCGGTTAAAGTAGTTATTACGTTAATGAGATGGGACCTAGAAAAGGCTAGTGTTATGATTTATTCGACTTCGTGGCCCTGGGGAGATGTACTCCTTAAGCCAGAACAACTTGGCCCGTATATTGATTATACTAAACTTAAACTCCGTAGAGCTAATCTGATTTACTTTATTACGGTCCACGGCGGTAATTACTTTACTAGCATCTTTATGAACTAGACTACGGGACGTGCACTCTAATACGATAATTTATAGAGTATAGGTTCCTCTAAGCAGTACTTCATAATTAATATACATAACCTTCTCTCTTAGTATAAGGCTATGGGCACCCCTAAGACCCTAATTAGGTGTATTCGTATAAGCGTAGCTATGGCTAATAGCCCTTAATAACCTAATAATTAGGGGTGCGGCATTTATATAATAGAATAGTTCCGTATTATCTTCTACGAAAACATAGTATCCCATAAGTTAGCCTTTTCTTAGACCTCTTAGTAATCGAATACCTAGAGGTTAATTATATATTACCGATGGGTTAACTAAATTATATAAAAGTTCTGCGATTACCCTAAAAAGGCCCGTTATACCCGAAACCCCGTAAAGCCTATACTATATAGACCACTAAGCAGGCTATAAAGGACATAGTAGCTCTGCTTAATAATGATAACAACGATGTTATACTTGTAGAAGGTAAGCCTAATTAGACCTCTAGGAAGGACAAGTTGAGATAGTGACCCCTAAAACCTATTATATTACTTATAACCCGATTATTAACACCTCCTGAGTACCCTCATAATACTAGTATCCTAAGTAACATCGTATATAATACACTTTACAATTACGAAGATGAGCAGTAATACCTTATACGAGGTTATTGACACTTAATTAGACGACGTAATAAGGTGGCCACTACGAATCTTCAATTAATTATAGCCTATAAGGAGGAGGAGTTCGCTAAGTGGGTAGACGACCCTTACGAGTTCGTAGTAATACGTACGGGAACATAGGAGCCCTTCCTTACCCATACTCAGCCCAATAACTAGCAAGGATATAATTGTGAAAACGAGAAGTGTCGTTAAAGAGAGACGCAGAAGAAAGAGGAGCAAGAGGCTATACGTAAAGCAAAAATCAAGGAGGGGCTCAGCGGTTCATAGCACTATAGCCTACGCCACCGACGGACCTAATCAGGCTTTTATTTATATAATCTAGTCATTTCCTTTATTTCCCTTTTTACACATTATTTATTATCTTAGTACATAAGAGCTTAGAGCTAAAATAAGGGGACAATTAAAACCGTATAGGGGGAAATGCTTACGCTAAGTGGGTTTTTCCTTAATTAGGCGACAGAGAGCTATTTAAGAGAGGGGAACTGGGGACGTATTTCTAGTGGAGGACATAACAACGGACCATTAAATAACATATTACGGAATATTAATAAGTATTATTAATTAAATAAACGTATTCAAAGCTTTTTTTACTTATTCACTTAGATTATATACTATAAATAATATAAAGATTACTTTATTACTAAGTAAATAAGGCTCTAATACTCACTAATATTTATATTTAAAGCTGGAACCCTTCTTTGGCCCTGATCAGGTCTTGAGGTGTCTCCTTACCTAGATTATAGCTCTGGTTAAGCGGTTTCGTACAAGTTAATCACCCTCACGGACCCGGGACGGAGGGTGCACGACCTGTGGTCAGTAGAGTGTGTATATTGTACAATACAGCATATACTGTTCACTGCATCCCCCGCTCCGTTGTATTAGGCTTATAAAGTGTCCGGTTTGTTGTTTTGTTTTTAGTTCCGCGGCCTTCATCTTCTTAACTTTCCATAAAGGGTCTTCTTCCGGAATTAAGCTGTCCAGTGGTTCGTCGTTAACTAGTCGGATTTTCTGATTTTTTCTCTTATATATTATAATAATAATAAAAACGAGCTAATTAGGTGCAGGGTCTGTTAGAAGGTCCTGATTTTGTTAGGCTTATCGTCGTTTTTGCTATTGTTCGAAGGCGTAGTATGGTCAGAGGAGGCTGGCCACTAGCTTATCGATCTCATACCAGCACTTATTTCTATGGTGGACCTCCTTCCTTATTATTACTTTAGTTAAGAATACGTTAACTTTCGGGGGCTGGTTAGGTTTATATAGTGTTTTCGTTTCCATTTTATAGTTTTTACAATTATGTGGGTGGTTACTAGTCACTTGCGCGGCTTTGTAGATTACCTCGATTAATGGTTGGAGCTTGGGCTTTACTAATATCGCCATAATCTCGGCTACTGTGTCTTCGTTTAGGGCGTATACGATTTCATCCCCACTTTCTAGGTTAGTGTAGGTCTAATTAGGGCTAGGGTCGTATATTCCCCTAGTAAACTCACTAGTATTGTTACTGGGATTTAGTTTTCCTATTCCTTTAGGGTAGTGTAGTAGGTTTTCTAATCGGGGAAATAGAACTTTATTCCCCCTTCTAGTCTAAGGTTTATGAAACCCACTAGGATGTGAATTGTTACGTTATCTATTTTAACTATGGCCCTAATTAGGTTATTTGTGTATTCCTAGGTGATTTGGTTAATAATAAAGAAGGGTCCTCTGAGTAAAGTAGTGTTGGTGAGGCTTATGTTGTTCTCTGGTGCTACGAAGAAGTTAGTTGGAACTTTATAATCTCTAATTTAAACATAGTTATAAACGTCTTTATCGAATTTCGAATGGCCGTTCTCTTCTAGTGTTAGGGTTTGTATAAAGATTATTGTTTTCGTTGAAGGTAGTGCAACGGAGCGGGGGATGCAGTGAACAGTATGTGCTGTATCGTACAACACACACACTCTACTGACCACAGGTCGTGCACCCTCCGTCCCGGGTCCGTGAGGGTGACTAACTCGTACGAAACCGCTTAACCAGAGCTACAATCTAGGTAAGGAGACACCTCAAGACCTGATCAGGGCCAAAGAGGGGTTCCGGCCTTGGATGTAGACACTGGTGAGTGTTGGGGCCTTGTTTGCTCGGTGGTAAAGCAACCTCCGTACTGTTCGCGGTATATGATCCAAGTGAACGGGTAAAAAGAGCTCTGAATACGTCTGTCTAACTAACGATGCTTGCTGACGTTCCGTAATGTGTTGTTTTTGGTCCGTTGTTAGAAATGCGTCCCCAGTTCCCCTCTCTTAAATAGCTCGCTGTCGCCTGACTAAGGAAAAACCCGCTTAGCGTAAGCATTTCCCCCTGCACGGTTTCAGTATCCACTAAGAAGTATATGCTTAATACCTTTGGTCACCTAGATAAGGATTATACCCTTTAATTAAATAGATAACTTCGCTAGTTTGGTGAAGGAGGCCTGATTAGGGACAATGACCTTAAAGGAGTAGTAAAACTCTTTTAGAAAGTCGAAAATATTAAGGCCAAAGCCCTCCTCTAAAATAAACTTATAATATCCAACCCTAAGCTTATTGAAATTATCGCCCACCACTTCTCTAAGTTTACTACGATAAGTATAGTCACTCAGATAGCGATGATTATGGCCCAACTCTTTGAGTATGGTGACTTTGGTAGGTATAAGATTAGTTTACTCGTATGGATTAGCCAGGAATTCCGATACGGTAACGCCTTTAGAGATAACACCGCTTCGAATAATAACGTTCAAGTTATTAATACTATTTATACCGGTAACTCCAGCCCTGATCGACCGTATAACCCCCACTTCAAATGCCCAGCGACCCTGGACACTAAACGCTAATTTACTATAGTAAAGGAGGTATTCATCAAGGAATTAGTTAATATTAACAACGTCGCTAATAAACTTAATGCCCTCCAGTTAATTATTTAGGCCCTTAAGACTCGTCCATAGACGTCTAATTAGGCCTATGGGCTAACCCGAGTCGCTTATGTGGACTACTAAGCAACTTACTTATCGAATTATCCCCCCCCTAATCAACAGTACTCTAGTGGATACTAGCAAAGCTTATACTAATAGTTATATAATACTCTACACCAGAATTTTAAACAACGAGGCCCTTCTAACTTCTAGAAGCCTGGGTTTGTACTTAGACCACCGGATTGTTGTTGGTATGATAGGTATACGAATCGCCCCTTTTAGAAGTAGCATATACTTCTTAGTGGATACTGAAACCGTGCAGGGGGAAATGCTTACGCTAAGCGGGTTTTTCCTTAGTCAAGCGCCAGCGAGCTATTTGAGAGAGGGGAACTGGGGACGCATTTCTAGTAGAGGACACAATAATGGACCATTAAATAACACATCATGGAACGTTAGTAAGCATCGTTAATTAAATAAACGTATTTAGAGCTCTTTTTACCTGTTCACTTAGATCATATACTATGAATAATACAGAGGTTGCTTTACTACCGAGCAAATAAGGCCCTAATACTCACTAATGTTTATATTTAAGGCCGGAACCCCTTTTTAGCCCTAATTAGGTCTTAAGGTGTCTCTTTACCTAAATTATAGTTTTGGTTAAGCGGTTTTGTACGAGTTAGTTACCTTTACGGACCCGGGACGGAGGGTATACGACTTATGGTTAGTAGAGTGTATGTATTATATAATATAGTATATATTATTCACTGCATCCCCCGCTCCGTTACACTGGTGCCTCGTGGGTGAATTGAATACCCGATCTCCTTATTACTACGATACTATTATCCCCTCCCTAATCTTATTATGTAATACAATAAAGGCGTAATATCGATAAAACGACGAATATTCAGCTTAATTAGATAATTATGATGGTTTTAATGTGTTGAACGTGGGTATACGAAGAACCCCGAAAAACCTCGGGTTTAGCTAAAATACCAAGAAAGATGGCTAGGTAATACCTGAACGAGAAAAAGAAAGTGGACTATAACTAAACGACGATGGCCAAGGAGCTAAGTATAGGCCCATAGACCTAATCAGACCCTATGAATGGATATTAGATCTGAGAAAAAGGAAAGAATAGTATGAATGAATAGTAAAAATAATAATATAATTATGAATTATTTTAGGATTTATACTGAGGATTGTACGGACCTTGAGTATTACACAGAAGGTTAATATTTAAGTGGGTTAATTTAGATGCGATCCCTTGGCCTGATTAGCTATGTTTGAATAGAATGAACAAATTGAATAGTTTTGGTAGATATAAAAGAATGGTTGTTAGTTAGGAGTACGATATTATAAGTGGGATTGCGCCTCGTAGATCTTACTCCTTTGGGACGGTTGATGAAGTAGAGTGCCCTTTACTTTGGGGTATTCGGAAGAACGGTTATGCATTTTGGCCTGATTATTGTGTTTCTCGTTATTAAGATGGTAACGATAGTGGTGGGGGAAGTTACTCGGTGGGCTTTATTAGAATTGTATTCCCCGATGTAGGTTAACTCCCCCCCTATGGACGATCCCTTTTTATTTATTTAGCCTCCTTGTATTATAAAATAACTAATTACATAGTATATCCGACCTGATTAGCCCGACCAACTTATAATAATGCTTATGGACTTTTCTGAATTGTTTTAGAATATGTAACCCCGAGCACTTAAGATTTATGAGGATGGGGACGCCTCGTAGGACGATATGCCCTCACCTTCCTGCAACGTCCCCGACGTTAAGGGTAAAAGGATCGACGAGCAACCTGCTTCGCAAACTCTATTGAGCTCTAATTAGGCCCAGAGTATAACCCCCTATGCTAAGTTAGTTAAAGCCCTTAAGGAGGTGACCGGTAATAAGAACAAAGGGGTAACTATTAAAATACCCTAGCCCGGAGCCTAAGGAGTGCCTAAGTTTCGTAGTAATAATATCTTTGATTTTATAGAGAAGTTTAAAGCATAAGCTAACTTTGCCCACTTCTCTGATAAGGAAAAGACGAAAATACTACCTTAGTACTTTCCCGACGAATACCGATTAGCCATTAAAGCTGAAACCTTGGGAGCTACTTAGGTATCCACTAAGAAGTATATACTTAACACTTTTGGCCACCTAGATGAGGACTATACCCTTTAACCGAATAAACAGCTTTGCTAGCTTAGCGAAGGAGGCCTGATTAGGGATAACGACCTTAAAGGAGTAGTAAAGCTCTTTTAGAAAGTTGAAAACATTAAGGCTAAAGCCCTCCTCTGGAATAAACTTGTGATGTCCGACCCTAAGCTTATCGAAATTATTGCCTACCGCTTCTCTAAGTCTACTATGATAAGTGCAGTAACTTAGATGGTGACGATTGTGGCCTAACTCTTCGAGTATGGTGACTTTGGTAAGTATAAGATTAGTTTGTTCGTATGGATTAGCCAGGAATTCCGATACGGCAACGCTTTTGGAGATAGTACCGCTTCGGATAATAACGCTCGAGCTGTTAATACCGTCTATACTGGTAACTCTAGCCCTGATCAACTACATAGCCCCCATTTTAGATGCTCAGCGACCCCGGACACTAAACGCCAACTTGCTGTAGTGAAGGAGGTGTTTATTAAGGAATTAGTTAATGTTGACGACCTTGTTAATAAACTTGACGCCCTCCAGTTAGCTATTTAGGCCCTTGAGACTCGTCCGTAGACGTCTGATCAGGCCTATGGGCTAGCCCGAGTTGCTTATGTGGGTTACTAAGTGATTTACTCGTCGAATTGTCCCCCCCCTAGTTAGTAGTACTCTGGTGGATACTAGTAGAGCTTGTACTAGTAGTTATATAGTGCTTTGTGCTAGAATTTTGAATAACGAGGCCCGTTTAGCTTCTGGAAGCCTGGGTTTGTACTTAGACCGCTGGATCGTTGTTAATATAATGGGTGTATGAGTTGCCCATTCTGGAAGTGCGCCTAGTTGTAAGAAGACGTCTGAGCTGGATTAATTACTTTTTATGGAGGAAGTTATTGATATGGCGACCTCTTAGAAGCTTAAAGGACGACTAATTAGGTTTTGGATACGATTATTTGGGATGCTTAGCGCTATTATTAGCCTGATAGACCGGTATTAGTTGTTTATTTGGTTAACTAGTAATCGTTTTTAAAGGTTGTAGTGATGGCTAAGGAGGTTGTAGATAAGGGAATTGGTCGTCCTTATACTCCCCAGGTTTAGATACTTTAGAGTGTGCTTTCCTTAGTAATAGTAGGCTTCGTTTCTGCATACTTGCCTGCTCCTCAAATAGCGGCGATAATTCTCGTAATTATGGAGGTTAAGGCCTTTGTAGTTACTAGATTGGGTGGTAAAAGCGTAGTGGTCCTTCCTCGATTAAAATGCGGTGACCCTACCCAACTTTAGAAGATTATTTAGGGTGGAATTGCTAAGTTAGTTTTTAGGAAGGCTAGCTCGACTTCACTAGAATTGTATGAGTTGGAAGTAGAAGAGGTTATCTAAGTAGTAGGGGATAACCCCCGTAATTAGACTCTGCTCGTAACTTAGATTATTATGGACGTTGAGAGGACCGGAAAGCCTACCCCTACGCCTGATCGGGCATAGGAAGTTGCCGACGATAATACAGTTACTGCTTAGGTTACTCTTAGGAAGTTTGGTGGTTCCGTTTAGGTGCTTAACCACATTGTAATGAAGATCTGGTTTGTATACTACTTTTATATGATTAACCTTGTTTAACACCTTTCCGACGAGACCTAGGCCGGCGACGTTTACCTGCCTATACCCTAGGGCCTGATTAGTACTATTGACGACGCTATAGGCCAAAAGATAACCATAAAGATCATCGATAAGTATAATAATAAGCCTAATAAAGCCCGGATTCCCGTTGTGTATACTGCCAAGGTCGGCGTTTTAGCCCCCCTTGTTAGAAGTGAAGAAAGGAATCGTTTTCCTAGTTCCTGGATGACTCTACACTTTAAGATCGAGGTCTCTATTAGCGGCTCTTCACCTAATTAGAATGAGAAGATTATGGTGATACTTAATTCAGGGGCAATGACCAACATCGTTAATAACTAGTACGTTAAGGAGAATGACCTACCTTCGACGAAAATGATGGTTTTTATATAGACCTTAATGCTAGAAGAGAATGGCCGCTTAAAGTTCGATGGAGGCGTTTATAGCCACGTCTGGATTGGAGATTATAAGGTTCTGATCAACTTCTTCGTGGTACTAGAGAATAGTATAAGCTTCGCTAATACTGCTTTACTTGGAGGACCCTTTTTTATTACCGGCTAAGTCACCTAGGAGTATATGAACGACTTGATTAGGGTTATAATTAGAATAGATGACGTAATAATTCATATCCTAGTGGGTTTCATAAACCTTGGATTAGAAGGGGGAATGGAGTTCTATTTCCCCGATTGGAAAAACTATTAAGCCGCTCTGAAGGAATAGGAAAACTGAATTCTAGCGATAATACTAATGAGTTTGCTGGGGGAATATGTGACCCTAGCCCTGATTAGACCTACCCTAACCTGGAAGGTGGGGATGAAATTGTGTGTGCCCTAGACGAAGACACGGCAGCCGAGATTATGGTGATATTAGTAAAGCCTGAGCTTTAACCATTGATCGAGGCAGTCTGTAAAGCTGTGCGAGTAACTAGTAATTACCCACATAATTGTAAAAACTGCGAAATGGAAACGAAGATACCACATAAACTTAACCAGCCCCCGAAAGTTGACGTATTCCTAACTAAGGTAATAATAAGGAAGGAGGTCCGCCGCAGAAACAAGTGCTGGTGCGAGATCGATAAGTTGGTGGTTAGCCTCCTTTGCTTATACTACGCCTTCGAGTAACGGTAAAAGTGACGATAAACCCGACGAAATCAGGACTTTCTAATAGACTCCGCATTTGATTAGCTCATCTTTGTTGTTACTACGATGTATAAAAGAAAAAATCAAAAGATCCGGTTAGTTGATGATGAACTACTGGACAGTTTAATTCCGGAGGGAGACCCTTTATGGAAGGTTAAGAGGATAAAGGCTACGGAACTGAAGATAAGATAATAAACTGGACGCTTTATAGGCCTGATCACTTTACACTTTACTGAAATGACCCCTGGGATGCGCTTTATGGACGAGAGGAAAGTGGTGATTCTCTAGAAGTGCCCATACCTGTATTAGTCCGAAAAAAATCTGCTGGAAGTAATCCTATTAAATAGAGAGATGGTGCTAGTGTGGGACTGGACCCATACGGGTAGTGTTGACCCCTTGGTGGCCCCACTATAGGAGATTAAGATAGTTTTATATAAGGTATGGTAAGTGAAAGGTATCCTAATCCCTGCGGCGCTATAAGACCATGTCCTAGAGATGCTATGAAACTGGATCAGGCGTAGGACGCTCAAACAATCGCAGGCCGTATACAGGAACCCTTAGTTTCTTATTAAAAAAAAGGATGGCAATTACCAACTTATTAATTCTATTATAAAGCTTAATAGTGTTATGATCCGAGATGCGTTTATCCCCCCCAACGTAAACGCTTTTGCGGAAGAATACGGTGGTTGTTAGCTCTTTTTGGTATTAGACTTCTTCTCAGGTTATGATCAGGTTCCCCTTGACCCAGCAAGCTGAGATTATACGACCTTCTTAATACTTTTAGGGTTACTGCGATTTTATTTTTTACTAATGGGTTAGACTAACTCTGTGGTATACTTCCAACGGATTATGATGAGAATTTTATATAATCTCATCCCCTATTACTGTAAAGCCTTCTTCGATGACATTGCTATTAAAGGCCCTATTTCCTAATATAATAATAAAGAGATTACCTCGATCCTTAGTGTACGGCGTTTTATATATAAATATTTAATTAATATTAATAAAGTTCTAGTTAACTTTGAATTAGTGGGGTGTATAGTAGTAGCTGAAAAGTCTTAATAGGTATAAGAAGTGGCGGTAATACTGGGTTATTTCTGCGGTTATGATAGCCGGGTGCCTAATTAGGCCAAAACTTAGAAGATCACAGAATGGGTAACCTATTATACTGTTAGGGATGTCCGGTCCTTTTTGGGTATTATTACTTTTTACCGATCCTGGGTTAAGAAGTTTATTAAAAAGGTGGCCCCTTTATATAGGCTTTTATGGAAGAATGTATTATTCACCTGGGGACGTATCCAATAACGAGTAATGGATGTCCTAAAAAACGCCTTAACGACGTCTCCCATCCTAATTAGACTTAATTACAGCCCTGAGGCTAGTTAAATTATTATTTATACCGATACTAACCTAGTAGGCTGGGGAGTAGTGCTTTGTTAACTAGTTGATGGGCGCTGTGTAGTTGCTCGGTATAAAAGTAGTATCTGGAAAGGCGCTAAGCTTAAGTACGACTTAGGTAAACTCGAATTAAGGGCTATTTTAATGGCTTTAAAGAAACTTAGGATGTATGTTTACGGTGTATAATTCACCTTAGAGACCGATACTCAGGTCCTAATCGGTTAGTTAAACGGTGGGGTGAGTGATTTATTAGGTGCCTTATTTATATAATGGATCGTATAGATTCGGCTCTTTGATTTCGATATTAAATACTTACCTAGGAAGAAGAACACAGTGGCAAACGGGCTATTGCGTAAGCCTCCAGGCCCATCTAATCAGGCTGAATATGAAGACCCCAATAAGCTAGAAAAGTTTATCGATACACAAATCTACCTAGTATCCGCTTACGTGTCCCAAGCCACCTGACCCGATACTACGTCTATTCCCTTGAACTCCCCTCTCTTTTCCATACCTCATAAATAGCTTAGCCCTTATTAGACCTAGTTGGACGAGACATAACAAATTGTTTATCATTTAAACACCCTGTTGTGACCGGATAGAATTATAAAGGCGGCTTACCCGAGATTCAAAGCCTGGGTATGGATGTTTATGACGAAGGGCGGCTACCTCTTCCGATGCCCGACCCACTAATACCTAACCCCCCGACGAGTTATTGACGATGAAAAGCTCCGAAAAGATCTAATTAGACAAGCCCACAGAGAATTTGGTTATTGGGGACGTAATACAATGTTCTAATGGGTCTTTAAGCTCTACTTTTGGTAAGGGGTATAGGAGGACGTCAAGAAGTAAATGGCTGAATACCCGGCTTATTAGCCAGCCCGACTAGGCCGCTAAGATGACTAGTATATCGCCACAATACTTATAGGGTTACTTTGGACCCGGATCTTACTTGACGTATAATGGATTAGTAAATGGGCCCTGATCGAGGTAAGGAATTACTTATTAGGCTGGTCGGAAGCCTGTTAGACCCTCTCCGTAATATTTGAGGTTATTAGGAATTTCCTATGGGAAGATGTTATTTGTTATTATGGGGTTTATGGGATAATAATTGTCGACGGAGGATTAGAGAATAAAGGAGTAGTAGAAGACCTGAATTGGAAGTATGGCTCTTATCGGAAAATTATCTTAGTGTATAACACCAGGGCCAACGGGTTTGATGAGAAAGGTCACTAGGTACTTGCCTATGCTCTTCTGACCTGGTTAGACGGAGGGAGAAAGAATTGGGGCACTATACTGTACACAGTGTTGTTTGTAGACTGAATAACTGTTAGAGGGCCAATTAGTTTTACGCCCTTTTATTTAAAAAACGGTTATAAAGCCGTTACTCTAATTGAGTTTAATACCCTTATATAGAGGATTCTGGACTGGAACGACGTTTATACACCTAATTAGGAGTTCTCGGTGCAGATCTGTGTATTCTAGTAATTAGACGAAGACAGGGAGGAAGCTGCTATTCGCGTCACCAAAGTCCATTAACGGCGGACTAACTAATTTAATAATATATACATAAAAACCCTCCGGAAAGAGTAATTACAGCTAGGAGACCTTGTACTGGTTTGCGATGAGAAATGAGCTATTAATAAGTCGAAGGAGTAAAAGATTCACTACTAATGGACTAGCCCTCTCCGAATCAGGGCTGTACACCTAACGGCTTTTTTATACCACTTAGAGATGCTGGCTGGGGATGAAATAACATAATGAACGTATAGAGGATACTATCTTAAGAAGTTTGTATAATAAGATAGCGGGTTATGGGAACTAGAAGACCCTTATTGGGCAAAGAATAAACTCCGTAACGAGTTACGAGATGCCCTCCTGAGTTTATTAAATAGCTTAGGAGCCGACGACGACGATGATACACCTAATTAGGCCACTTCACAGCCCCTCACAAAACTATAAATAGTATAAGCCCAATGGGTAGAGGAAAGAAAAGAACTGGAAAAGAATATTAAGATATGGGAACGGTTAGGTAAAAAGGTTATAGTTGACCTGTAACCATTGTTAGCAGTAGAAAAGGTATAATACCAGAGTTTTACTAGTACCGGGACCTAATTAGCTAACAGTAAACATGTTTTCCTTGTGTAATTGTTATAAAGTTGTTGCCTTTTTTTTTTTTTTTTTTTTTTTTTTTTTTTTTTTTTTTGAATTATTATTTAAGTAACCAGATACCTTGATATTGTGCACTATTCCCTTACATTGGCCCCCCCCTAACATCTAACCAACATTTCCTTACATTTAACTTGTATTTAACTGCATTTTACTTATATCGCAGCCCTGATCAGCCGCATCTAGCTATATTTCCTTACATTTTGCGCGCATCGAGCTGCATTGTAGTAACGTTTTACTAATATGGGGTGACATTACTACGTATTTCCTTAGTATTTTCCTATATTTCGAAGATGCACTAGTGGTATTCAACATCGCCTTTAAATACTTAGACAGGCACTTTACCCCTAATTAGAGTTTACTTGCTATGTTCTCTTTGTATTTTGTTGTTTATATTAAAGAAAAACTCATAATATTTGTTATAGTGAGGGATAAAAAGCCCTTCCTTCTAAGATCCTTAAAAGCGCTTTAAGGACGAGAAACACCCTAATTCGAAGACCAGTGCCCTGCTTCCTATTCCGATTAGTATATATAAGCCCGATCAGGGTTAATCCGAATACTCTATGTCCTTTAGAGTTATGAACTGCTTGTTATCGCTAAATAACGTTAACCGTAGGATGGACTGGGCCTTCCCATAACTGTGCTCCTGCTACTGCTCCGCCTCTATTACGACTATGTTCTCCTAAAAATAGTGCTACGAATTAACTGTTGGGGTGTTGTTGGGGATAACCGATTAACCGACTTTATTACGAAGACTTCTATCGGGTAGCTGAGTGTCGTAGCTGTACATTGTATAAAAATCAGGGTTACGGTAATAGTAGTGGGTTTTAATTTTATGAAAAAGGTAATTAGAGTAAGTATTATTGTATTCGCTAAGTAAAAGTATATACTCCTAGAAAGGAGCTATAATAGCACCGTGATTAGGGCTGGTGAGTAACGTATACCACCGTTCCTCATAATAACGGCAGGGAATACGGTTCTGATCACTAATCGCATAGATAATAAAAGCCGCACTAGTGCTTGGCCAGCCTCTAAACTTCTATTCTAGAAGTCCGAAGTGTCCTTAGTGGGTTAATGATATAAAAACCTAATGGTGAAATGTACTATTAGGATTGTATTTGCGTATAATTAGGCTTGGATGGGAAGCGGGAAGGGCCTATTAGAATTGTTAAGCCACTTTGGTATGAGTATTGCTATGCTTGATAACGTCGGTGAACTGGACCTCATAGTATAGTAACCTAATAAGTGGTTTAAGATGGGCTTAGATAAGAGAAGCTGAGATTTATAACTCTGATTAACCCTAAAAGAAGAAATAATTATGAAATAGGAGGACCTATGATAAGGTTAATGTTGTTAATGGTGATGTACTGGCCACTTTTTGGGTAGGGGTAATTGAGAAACTATGGAGTTTTAGGGCTCGGAGTAGTGTACTTGTACTTGTGATTGATTTCCTTAGGAGGTATTGCGATCATCTGATCAGGTTTAAAAGTAAGGAATTGGGGACGTAATAGTAGAAATTAATGAGAAGTGGTTAAGGTTGTTGTTAGTTGGGAAGAAGTAGATCTGAGAAGGAGAGAAAAGGCTTTTTTATAATGAGTTAACGTAGGGAGCTTATAACCCGGATTTAGCAGTAACCAGAAAAAGGAAGGAATAGCTGGTCTAATTAAAACTAAAACGAGTTACTGTACCTACTCCACTGGAAAAGAAAAGTAACATAATAATTAGCCCCCCCTACCTTCCTAACAACTACGTACTTACCTTAACACATTGACTGGACGAATAAAAATAATCCGTAGGGTAGTATTTCATTATTAGTTGATATTCTCGTATTGGTCTAAGACGTAACTTTAATTTACTCCCTTAACTTTCCATTACCTGAACTTTATAAATAACGACCTACCCTCTTTCCTTTGTATACTCGGAGCTCTTTTTACTATGTCCTTAGCCCTAATTAGGTTTAACACCTTTTTATTAAACTCTTTTTATTTTTAAATGATCCCTTTATTTCCTTTACTTTAATTAGTGGCTGAACTATGTGATTGTATGAACGTTACTATATTACCGCTTCTTTTTTTTTAGTTAAGTTTAATCGTAATACTCTTTCCATAATAGTCGTAATACTCCTTCCACAATAAGAACGACCGGAATTATAATTACTCCTACGAAATAAGTGAACATCTGGGATACCTAATATACATAGAACTACCTAAATGTTTATATTATTATGGGTAGTGTTGCTGATTGCTAATATGCGCCTAATTAGGTATAGGGTGATGTTAAACGAGTAAAAAACTTTACTTTTAAAGTACTAAATAATACGAGACTGCTTGGCCCGATATCTAACCTAAGTACCGGATATATAAACCCGAGGTGGTCAGTAGGTACCCCGACGCTTAACGATAAGTTAAACCCTGCATTATAATAGTATTCACCGATGAATACTATAGTAATAGTAGAACTCTGGGTTTGTTATACTATTGGCTTTGTAATTGACGGTAATTGGGATTTTTAGAGTTGTACTAAGGCCGATGGTATCTTAAAAGACCTTTTTAATGCTTAGGGTTTCATATAGTAGTAGAAGTAGCTCGAAATGGGCTCGGTTAAAGTAGCTATTGCGCTAACGAGATGGGACCTAAAAAAGGCTAGTATTACGATTTATTCGACTTTGTGGCCCTAGGGAGATGTGCTCCTTAAGTTAGAACGACTTAGCTCGTATATTGACCATGTTAAACTCAAATTCCGTAGAGCTAATCTGATTTACTTTATTATGGTCTACGGTGGTAATTACTTTATTAGCGTTTTCGTAAACTAGACTACGGGATGCGTACTCTGGTACGATAATTTATGGAGTATGGGTTCCTCTGAGTAGCGTTTTATGATTAATATATATAACCTTCTCTTTTGGTATAAGGTTATGGGCGCCCCCGAAACCCTGATTAAGTGTATTTGTGTAAACGTAGTTGTGGTTAATGGCCCTCAACAACCTGATGGTTAGGGGTATAGTATTTATATAGTAGAATAGTTCCGTATTATTTTCTATGAGAACATAGTATCCTATAAGTTGGCCTTTTTTTAGATCTTTTAGTAATTAAATACCTAAAGGTCAACTGTGTATTGCCGATGAGTTAATTGGATTATATAAGAGTTCTGCGATTACCCTAGAGGAGGCCTATTATGCCTAAAACCCCGTAAAGCTTATACTATGTGGACCACTAAGTAGACTATGGAGGACGTAGCGGCTCTGCCCGATAATAATAATAACGACGTTATACCTATGGGAGGTAAGCCTAATCAGACCTCTAAGAAGGATAAGCTGAGATAATGACCCATAAAACCTATTATATTACTTATAACCTAATTACTAATACCTCCCGAGTACCCTTATAATACTGGTGTCCTAAGTAACATTGCGTATAATACACTTTATAACTACGAAAATAAGTGGTAATACCTTGTACGAGGTTATTGATACCTAATTAGACGACGTAATAAGGTGGCCGCTGCGAATCTTCAATTAGTTATAGCCTATAAGGAGGAGGAGTTTGCTGAGTGGGTGGACGACCTTTACGAGTTTATAGTAATGCGTACAGGAGTATGGGAGCCCTTCCTTGCCCCTACTCGGCCTAATAGCTGGTAAGGATATGATTGTGAAGACGAGAAGTGTTGTTGGAGAGAGATGTAGGAGAAAGAGGAGTGAGAGGTCACACATAAGGTAAAGATCGAGGAGGGGCTTAGCGGTTCATAGTGTTATAGCCTACGCCACTAACGGACCTGATTAGGTTTTTGTTCATGTAGTCTAGTTATTTCCTTCATTTCCCTTCCTGCATATTGTTTATTATCTTAGCACGTAGGAGCTTAGAGCTAAGATAAGGGGATAATTGAAATCGTGTAGGGGGAAATGCTTATGCTAAGCGGGTTTTTCCTTAGTTAGGCGCTAGCGAGTTATTTAAGAGAGGGGAACTGGGGACGTATTTCTAGCAGAGAATACAATAACGGACTATTAAGTAACACATTATAGAACATTAATAAGCATTGTTAGTTAAATAAACGTATTCAGAGCTTTTTTTACCCGTTTACTTAGATTATATACCGTAAACAGTATAGAAGTTGCTTTACCACCGAGTAAATAAGGCCCTAATACTCACTAATGTCTATATCCAAGGCTAGAACCCCTTTTTGGCCCTGATCAGGTCTTGAGGTGTCTCCTTACTTAGATTATAACTCTAGTTGAGCGGTTTTATACGAGTTAGTTACCCTCACGGACCCGGGACGGAGGGTGTACGACCTATGGTCAGTAGAGTGTGTGTATTATACAATACAGCACATACTGTTCACTGCATCCCCCGCTCCGTTGTAATACCCAAATAATTCCCAAGGTTTTAGCTTTAATAGTTAATTAGTATTCGTTGGGAAGGTACTAAGGTAGCATTTTCGTCTTTTTTTTATTAGAGAAGTGGGTAAAGTTGGTTTATGTTTCGAACTTTTTTATAAAATTAGAGATATTATTACTGTGAAACTTAGGTGCTCTTTAGGCTCCGGGCTAGGGCATCTTAATAGTTGCCCCTTTATTCTTATTACTGGTCGCCTCCTTGAGGGCTTTAACTAGCTTAGCGTAGGGGGCTATACTCTGGGCCTAATTAAAGCTTAATAGAGTTTACAAAGTAGGTTACTCGTCGATCCTTTTACCCTTAATGTCGGGGACGTCGTGGGAGGGTGAGGGCATATCGTTCTATGAGGTATCCCTATCCTTATAAGTTTTAAATGCTCGGGGTTATATATTTTAGAACGATTTAGAAAGGTCCATAGGTATTATTATAGGTTGGTTGGGCTAATTAGGTCGGATATGTTATGTAATTGGTTGTTTTATGGTATAGGGAAACTAAATAAATGAAAAGGGATTGTCCGTGGAGGGGGAGTTAGCCTATATCGGGGAATATAGTTCTAATAAAGCTCACCGAGTAATTTCCCCCACTACTATTATTATCGTTTTAATAACAAGAAACGCAGTAATTAGGCCGAAGTGCATAGCCGTTTTTCTAAATACCCTTGCGAAGGGCTGGTCCTAGGCCTTGTCTCAACCGAAAGGTAGCCAAATACTGTTTATTTTAAGTTGAAGAGGAAAAGGGTAAACTATGATATGGTGCGAAATCTCTGCTTCCTAGGGGGTAGGCGCTAGTGGGGCACCGGTGGGGCACTAGTGTGAGTATAGGTATAGCCCGGGTATAACCACCGGGTTTAGCCCGTGATACTACCCCCCTCCTCCCCCCTGCGCGGCCTCTAGCTCCTGGTTGGCCTCCTGGGGGGCACGTGCGTATACGCTGCGTCTCCGTTGTTCTCTAATATCGGCCTATAGTGCTCCTCGTAATGGTCCAGCGCCTCCGTTTCCTTCATAGCACCGGCTGGCTCCTACGTAGGGTTAATATAACCCTCCTATTTCACCAGGGCTTCACATCTTCTCCCTTTACCTACTATCTTTTATTTAGTAGTGTAAATCTCCTTTATTTACTACTTATCCTCGTTATCTACTTCCCTAATAAGTGGTAATTAGTAATCCAATTAAATTTGGCCTAGGAGGGGGTCACTAGTTGACCTCTAGAGGACGTTTACGTGGAATTACGGGTAAATCCCTCTTAGTATATTTAACTCTACTACGTGCATATTCACCACCTTAGTAATTTAGTATTAGTAGTATAATTATGTAAACTTCTTATTCGGGTACGGGGACTTATAGTTTACAACGTTAAACCAGATTTTGTTACTTACCCAGTACTTATTTACTAGTGATTAGTGATAATTAGCACTTAATTCATAGTATTACTACGTTAAGGCTATTATAGCATAGGTAAATACTATAACGTCCTTTATTTTAGCCACTAGTTCATCCGCGGTCACCTTTCCACAGTTAGGTGGTCCCTTATTGTTTTTTTCTATAACCGGTAATGGGTCAACGTAGTACTCGTGTTTTATAAAGAATGGAGAAATACCGGTTATTAAACTGGTTTTATTCTATAGGGTTAGTTGTATTATAGGAAATAACCCTCCCTAATCGTCCTAGGCCTAGGCAACGTAGGCCCGTAAAACAACCTAAACCTCCTAGTTTATACACTCTATTGCCCCATTAGTTTATGGGTAATAGATGGTACTTAGTAATTAGGTAACCCCAGTTAACTTATAGAACTCCTATTAGAAGTCATTAACCTAGTTTAACCTTTTATTACTTATAATTAACTAAGGTATTCCGTGGAAACGGTAATAATTATAGAAGAACCACTAGGCATAAGATACCGCGTCCATAATCTCTATTTCTTCTAGTATTAGTGTTTTACTTAGTTAATTAACTATAACCCATATGTAATAGGACTTCTTCTTTTTTATTAGTAATAAATTAGTAATAAAATCCATTAATAGGTTATTACCTATCCGGAGGGGGACGGGTAGGGGCTTAAGTAACCCCTTCTTAGCTTACCTCTAGATATGGATACCACTATATACGTAGTAGTTCCTCGTAAACCTTCTAACCATCTAGGAGTACCCCGGCTAATAAAATCGTCGGCTTATAATCTCGAATATACTATTATACCCTAGGTGACTACTAGTATTAGAATCGTAATACTCTTATATAACCCTTATCCGTAATAAGTTTAAAGGGTTATCATCATCTTTTCCTCCGGGAACCCATATTTTATCCCAGAACGTTAACCTTTACTACTTATTAATTACATATTCCGCGATCTGGACCTTTAACTATAACTCTAGTAGGAAGTTATACTATCCCTACTTCACCACCTTATAAGCTCGGTAATATAATTTATTTTTTTTAATAGTTTAGTCCTAAAGTGTTTATAATTTACTATTATTTATGAATACTATTATATATAAGAGTATTAGTAAATTATTTATAGTATAGCCCACCTAGGGAGTACTAGTTCCTTCCTTTGGGATAGTGTAGTTAAGTATTAATTGGAATACATATCCCTATTCTCTCTTATTATCCTAGCCCTGGGGGGTGTCCTGCTCCCTCCGAGAAAGGGCATCGGGGACTATTACTTCTTTTCTTAGCTAGTACTCTCAATAAAAGTCGTATTAGGCTAGCTCTTCTACTCACCAGTTCTACTTCTCAGTAAGGCGTTACTTTATTATAAAGTGTTTAAGGTTTTTATGATCCGTAAAAATCTTAAAATTACTTATACTTCGTAGTTCTACTCTCTAGGCCCTAAAGTACATAAATATAATAAGTAATTCTGTGGCAGATATCTCACTGGTATGGGTAGACTTCATATGGGCAGAAAGTGATTGTCTCCTTAAGTTACTGAGAAGGTTTATCTGCACCGTTTAAATAGCTTCTGGTGTGATAATTAAGTGTTGGAAGCTCGTTGCGCAGGTCTTGGTGGCCATCGTGTGCTGCGCCATATAAGCAAGCTATGCGCTCGCCGTTATACACCCCCCTAGCTGTAACCGTAGCTGGATTCTCGTGATGCCCTTATTGTATTCCCCCTTCTCTACACTAAAGTAGTTATTTATAAATAAATGAAAAATTATTGGAAACTGAATTCTAAGTGAATAAAATCCGGTTTTTTAAATAAGTATAGAATTATCCCAATTAGACGAGAAAAGTTATTATTTTATAGTATTTTGGGTTTAGGTAACTCTTACCTTTTTTGTATTGCTTTTGAGGGTAAGTGTGCGTAGCCTTAGTGAAATCTGCTGTGCACAGCCTTTGGTAAGATTTTCTCTTTTTTTTCTTCTTTTTTTTTATAATAATAAGTATATTGTACGTTGTAACCCTTCTTTGCACTGCGATTCCAGTTTTGTGTGCCCGATTTGTCGTTAAAACGGTTTCTAAGAGATTATTAATGATTATTTTAGATGCTCGCCCTAAAGAACCTCGCTGTTGCGGCGTCTTTAAATGCTAAGGCCGCCCACTATGAGTAATTTTCCCTTTTTATACTCATTTTTGGTTAAGTTGATTTTTTGTTTTGGATATAGGTGCTCATAAGAATAAGAAGTGTGTTGAGTAGAAGAAGGAGAAGAAAAAGTAGTAATAGGGTGGCACTGAGGACCCTTAGCCCGAGGACCCCCCCACTAGGTATCCCTTTAGGGATGATCCCTCTTAGGGTGTCCCTTTCCCCGGGGACACAGTTCTCGTCGCTGAGGCTAAGAAGTGTGATTTTTATATAATTACTATTTCCCCGTGGTTATTATAATTCCCGTTAATTTATAAGAAGTTAAGAAATTATATAATATTTTTAGTTTTAGTAAGCTTATTATATCCTAATTTAATAGTTTTATTTATATGTCGTGATAGCCTCCTGGCTGAACCAGCCCGTTCAGTGTGCAAAGCCAGTTATGTGATACTGCACATAACTCGTATTATATAACTTTACCCTTTTTATAGCCTATTTAGAAGTGGACTTTACCCAGTAATTAGACTTCTAGAAGATAGGCCACTTTCTACTAAAATAACTCTATTCATTACATAAGTTTCACCATAGTTATAAGCCTAGCTTATCTAAGCTTTTATACTATTATGAGAAGCTCTAATAAGCAACGGATCGTCTATTAATCTCTATTTTAATCCCTCTTTGTGTTATAGCAAAGATGACCTCTGCAACCTCCTTAACCATAAGCTTTAATACGTTAGTCCACCTTACTACCCATCAAAACTGGCCATAATAATATATTACTCTATAATACTAGTTTTACGTAAAGAACATGTAATAGTATATTAATTTAAACGATATTACTTTTAAAACTCTTTATACGGATAATACTATCCCCTCATTTTCAAAGTACATTAAAAACCGAAATACCCAACTTATAAAGGACTATACCCAAAAACTAGCCGAATAGGAGTTTACCCGGTAGCTTAAAATTTAAGAATAACTCAAGGACAAATAAAACAAAGCTATAGAGGAGGAAGAATCCTAGGAGACTACCCGAAAAACCATAAACACAGTACCGTTTAATAGTCTAGCCCTAAAATGACCAAAAGAGATCACTTCAAAGACCCTAGGAATCTACGATAAGTATAACACTTATATTAAACACTAAGCAATTATATAATATGGTCGTTCAAAAAAGGAGAAAGCCTATGAACTCATTAACACCTAGGTCTCTACTATAATCAACCCATTAATTCTCGCACCAGCTCGTATAGAGCTTCTTAGGAATAAAGAGATTAATCTATGAAATCTAATTACCGTTTTAAGATGGCGATACGCACCAACAAAGTTAAGCAATCTGATCACTATTCAAAAAGACTATAATAATACGATAACAAAAACTAATACTAGCGTTAATTTATCCACTTAGATTACTAAATAATATAAGATTTTCCTTTGAGTTAATGAGTATGGTATACCCGAAGTTCAAGGCCTCCTAACCACGAAAACCTTCCTATGAGTAGTTAGGTAATACTTTACTCTAATATGGGTAAATACGGAACTCATATAAATTATTACACGGGAACGTACTGGAGACCGAATTCTATTATTTGCTGATTATAGAGAGATTTTTATAGATTTATTTTATGAAGATACGGTCTACGGGAAATCTCGGGGCTGAACTATTAGTATTTTTGTAACCTTAGTGGGCCGTTCTGGAAATAGTATTCAAAATAATTAGGGTACTACTGAGAATAATATATAAGCTGATTCGTGTTCTTATGGTATGGTTTACCCGAAGTGGACTCTGGACAATTGTATTAATATGGAATACGCTTTTACAGGCTTTTGCCCCCGTTTTAATTATATTAACTTAGATAAAAAGGAATATAATAGGATCCGAAGTTGGTTAGATGATAAGAAATGGGACGATCTGTGGGCTAAAGTTGTTCGTAAAGGGTGGCTTTAAGCTAATAATAGAATTATACGTGGAGGATTCCGGAATAAGTATAGTGGAAATGGACCGTAAAAAGGTAGTTTAGCCTACCCTTTAAAGGAAAAACAAAATCCTAAAGCTACTAAACCCCCGGAATACCCTAGTAATATGATTATTGTTTATATTTATCCCTTTCTCTTAGGGGAAGTGATAGATTAGATGAAAGCACCCCTAAACGTCTTTTCTACACTATTTTACGGACCACACCCTTTCTTAGATTTAATAGTCATAAATAACTATAGTACTACTCACCTTATTAATAACCTTAACCTTCTAGAACTAGGATCCTATAAGACGATCACGAATAATAAACAAATAAAGTTAAGTATAACCTTATTCCTAATCCTCGGAAAAGGGAAACGTATACTAAGGAACGTTCTAACCGGGCCTAAAGGACTAAACACCTAAAGCTTCATTTTAGAAAACGTTTATTATATAGAGAACTTTTATATTAACGTTATTTTAAAAGCCCTTTTACATAAGGCCGGAATATGGTACTTAGGCTTAGATTATACACTTTATATTAGAACCCATAAGAATAGTATAATACTTAGATAATTAACCAAAAAAGCTAATTTAATCTTCTTCGAATATAAACCCCGTTCCTCCTATAATCCATGAACCGCAATGTTTTTTAGTAGTACTAGTATAATTACCCTAAATCACATTAAAACTCAGCTTAGGAAATGACCGTCATATGAGATACGTAACAAAAAGTAAAACACCACCAACTTATAGCACCTTCGTTCAGGACATCTAGGACTAGCAGCCTTAGAGCATCTAGTTTATAGTGCTTAGGGGGTTAGGATTAAAGCGCCCCTACGTTTAAAATATGAGTACTATATAACTACTTATACTAAGAACATCGTTTCCCAAAGAACTTCGGAACATAGAGTTATTCACTTATATTACTGCATTTTGTAGAACCTTTTTAACTATCCAAAAGGCTATAATAACAGTAAATAAGTTTTAGTTATTAAGGATAAGTTTTTTGGATAATTTTTTGTGTTCTTATGTATAGAAAAGACTCTCCTATAAGTCTTCGAGGTATTGCACCTATTTAAATACTAGGTCCGGAGATAACGAGGACTATCCGTATACAAAATATAATAAAATATTAACCGTTTAGTGATTATAATTAACAGCGAAACTGTATATTAATAATGGGCAAAAAAAGAAGGGATTAAAATAGAATTACCCCCTCCTTATATAAAGGAGTTAATGGGAAGTGATAAGAGGGCTGGTTAGGAAATTATTATTAGAGTAATTAAGATGATGTTTATAACCAGTTTACTACTGAAATTATAAGTGGAAATTGTTTATATAATAGTTTACTTATATAATATGAGTTTATAAGTAAATAATAATTAGATTTCACTAAACTAAGTAGAGGAAAAGTAGTTTTAGAATTATTTTTGATAGTGGATATTAGAATATATAGTTATGTATACTAAAGACCTTTATTTATATAAGGGTTAAATTTATACTTATAATTACTAAGTATACTGCAACGGAGCGGGGGATGCAGTGAACAGTATGTGCTATATCGTATAATACACACACTCTACTAACCACAGGTCGTACACCCTCCGTCCCGGGTCCGTGAGGGTAATTAACTTGTACGAAACCGCTTAACCAGAGCTACAATCTAGGTAAGGAGACACCTTAAGACCTAATTAGGGCTAAAGAGGGGTTCCGGCCTTGGATATAGACATTAGTGAGTGTTGGGGCCTTATTTACTTAGTGGTAAAGTAACCTCTATACTATTCACGGTATATGATCTAAGTGAATAGGTAAAAAGAGCTCTAAATATATTTGTTTAATTAACGATGTTTATTAACGTTCCGTAATGTATTACTTAATGGTCCGTTGTTATATCCTCTACTAAAAATGCGTCCCTAGTTCTCCTCTCTTAAATAGCTCGTTAGTGCTTGATTAAGGAAAAACCCGCTTAGTGTAAGCATTTCCCTTTGTATAGTTTTAATTGTCCCCTTATCTTAGCTCCAAGCTCCTGTGTGCTAAGATAATAAATAACGTGTAGGAAGGGAAATGAAGGAAATGACTAGATTATATGAACAAAAGCCTAATTAGGTCCGTTGGTGGTGTAGGTTATAGTGCTGCGAACCGCTAAGCCCCTCCTTGATTTTTGCTTTATGTATGGCCTTTTGCTCCTCTTTCTCCTACGTCTCTCTTTAACGATACTTCTCGTTTTCACGATTATATCCTTATTAGTTATTGGGCTGAGTAGGGGTAAGGAAGGGCTCCCATGCTCCCGTACGCATTGCTACGAACTCGTAAGGGTCGTCCACCCGCTCAGTGAACTCCTCCTCTTTGTAGGCTGTAACTGATTAAAGATTCGCGGTGACCACCTTATTGCGTCGTCTGATTAGGTGTTGATAGCCTTGTACGAGGTATTGCTGTTTATTTTCGTAGTTGTGAAGTGTGTTGTGTGCGATGTTACTTAGGACGCTGGTATTGTGAGGGCACTCGGGAGGTGTTAGTGATTGGGTTATAGGTAATGTAGTAGGTTTTATAGGTTGTTATCTTAGCTTGTCCTTCCTAGAGGTCTAATTAGGTTTACCTCCTATAAGTATAACGTTGTTGTTGTTATTATTGGGCAGAGCTGCTGCGTCCTCTATGGCCTACTTAGTGGTCCACATAGTATAGGCCTTACGGGGTTTTGGGCGTAATGGGCCTCTTTTAGGGTAATCGTAAAACTCTTATGTAATCTAGTTAACTTATCGGTGATACATAGTTGGCCTCTAGGTGTTTAATCACTAAGAGGTCTAAGAAAAGGCCAATTTGTGGGATACTGTGTTCTCATAGAAGATGATGCGGAACTATTCTATTATATAAATGCCGCACCCCTAACTGTCAGGTTGTTAAGGGTTATTAGTTATAACTATGCTTATACGAATACACTTAATCAGGGTTTCGGGGGTGCCCATAACCTTATACCAAGAGAGAAGGTTATATATATTAATTATAAAGCGCTGCTTAGAGGAACCTATACTCCATAGACTATTGTACTAGAGTGTGTGTCCTGTGGTCTAGTTTACGAAGATATTAGTGAAGTGATTACCACTGTGGACCGTAATGAAGTAGATTAGATTAGCTCTGCGGAGTTTGAGTTTAACGTAGTTAATGTACGGGCCGAGTTGTTCTAGCTTAAGGAGCACGTTTCCCTAGGGCCACGGAGTTAAATAAATTGTGATACTAGCCTTTTCTAGGTCCCGTCTCATTAGCACAATAACTACTTTAACTAAGCTTATTTCGAGCTACTTCTACTGTTGTATGAAACCCTGAGTGTTAAAGAGGTCTTTTAAAATGCTATCGGCCTTAGTATAGCTCTAAAAATCCCAACTACTATCAACTACGAAGCTGGTAGTATAATAAGCCCGGAGTTCTGCTATTATTATGGTGTTCATCGGTGAATACTATTGTGGTATAGGGTTTAACTTATTATTAAGTGTTGGGGTACTTATTGGCCGCCTCGGGTTTATATATCCGGTACTTAGGTCAGATATCGGGCTAAGTGGTCTCGTATTATTTAGCACCTTAAAGGTAGAGTTTTCTGCTTATTTAATATTGCCCTGCACTTAATTAGGTGCGTATTAGTGATCGGCAATACTACCTATAGTGATATAGATATTTAGGTGGTTTTGTGCATATTGGGCATCCCAAATGTTCACTTATCTCACGGGGGTAGTCATGATTCTGGTTGTTCCTATTGTGGAAGGAGTATTACGACTATTGTAGAAGGAGTATTGCGACTAAACTTGACTAAGAGAAAAGAAGTAGTAGTATAGTGATGTTCGTATAATTACGTGGTTTAGTTACTAATTAAAGTAAGGGAGGTAAAGGGATTGTTTAAAAATAAGAAGAGTTTAGTAGGAAGGTGTTGAACCTGATTAGGGCTAAGGATATAGTAAAAAGAGTTTTAAGTGTGTGAGGGAAGGAGGGTAGGTTGTTATTTATAAGGTTTAGGTAGTGGAAAGTTAAGGGAGTGAATTAAAGTTGTGTTTTAGATTAATGCGAGAATATTAACTAGTAGTGAGATACTACTTTGTGGATTGTTTTTATTTATTTAATCGATGTGTTAAGGTAGGTACGTGGTTATTAGGAAGGTAGGGGGGGCTGATTATTGTGTTGCTTTTTTTTTCTAGTGGAGTAGGTGTAGTAACTTGTTTTAGTTTTAATTAAACTAGCTGTTCCTTCCTTTTTCTGGTTGTTATTGAATCCGGGTTATAAGTTCCCTGCATTAGCTCATTATAAAAGAGCCCTTTCTCTCCTTCTTAGATCTACTTTTTCTTAGCTAATAATAACCTTAACCACCTCTTATTAATCTCTACTATTATATCCCCAATTCCTTACTTTTAGACCTAATTAGATGATCATAATACCTCCTAAGGAAATCAATTATAAATGTGAGTGCACTATTCCGAGCCCTAAGACTCTATGGTTTTTCGATTACCCCTACCCGAAGAGTAGCTGGTATATTACCGTTAATAACATTAACCTTATCGTAGGTCCTCCTATTTTATAATTATTTTTTTTTCCAGGGTTGATCAAAGTTATAAATCTCAGCTTCTCTTATTTGGGCCCGTTTTGAACTACTTATCGGGTTATTATACTATGAGGTCTAGTTCGCCGACGCTGTTGAGTATAGCGATACTTACACTAAGGTGGCTCAACAATTCTAATAGGCCCTTCCCGCTTCCTATCTAAGCCTGATTATGCGTAAATATAGTCCTAATAGCACATTTCGCCGTTGGGTTTTTGTGTTATTAACCCACTAAGGACACTTTGGACTTTTAGAATAGAAGCTTGGAGGCTGGCCGAGTATTAGTGTAGCTTTTGTTATCTATGCGATTAGTGGTTAGAACTGTGTTCCCTACTGTTGTTATGAGGAACGGTGGTGTACGTTGCTCACCGGCCCTAATTACGGTGCTATTATAGCTCCTTTCTGGGAGTGTGTGCTTTTACTTAGTGAGTATAATAATACTTGTTTTAATTACCTTTTTTATAAAATTAGAACCCACTACTATTACTGTAACCCTAATTTCTATGCGATGTATAACTATGGTGCTCGGTTGCCCGATGGAAGTCTTTGTGGTGAAGTTGGTTGATCGGTTATCCCTAATAATACCCTGATGGTTAATTCGTAGTACTACTTTTAGGAGGATATGGTTATAATAGAGGCGGAGTAGTAGTAGGAGCGTAGTTGTGGGAAGGCCTAGTCCATCCTGCGGCTGACGTTATTTAGCGATAGTAAGTGGTTCGTGACTCTGAAGGACATGGAGTATTCGGACTAGCCCTGATCGGGCCTGTGTATACTGGTCGGGATAGGAAGCAGGGCACTGGTCTTTGAGTTAGGGTACTTCTCGTCCTTGAAGTACTTCTGAGGGTCTTAGAAGGAAGGGCTTTTTATCCCTTACTATAATAAACATTATGAGTTTTTCTTTAATATAAATAACAAAATATAAAGAGAATATAGTAAATAAACTTTGATTAGGGGTAAAGTGCCTATCTAAGTGTTCAAAGGTGATGTTGAATGCTACTAGTGCGTCTTCGAAATATAGGAAAATACTAAGGAAATACGTGGTAATGTCGCCCTATGTTAGCAAAACGTTGCTACAATGCAGCTCGATGTGCGCGAAATATAAGGAAATGCAGCCAGATGCGGCTGATCAGGGCTACGATACAAGCAAAATGCAGCTAAATGCAAGTCAAATGTAAGGAAATGTTGGTTAGATGTTGGGGGGGGGCCAATGTAAGGGAACAGTGCATAATATCAAGGTATCTGGTTACTTAAATAATAATTCAAAAAAAAAAAAAAAAAAAAAAAAAAAAAAAAAAAAAAAAGGCAACAACTTTGCAACAATTGCATAAGGAAAACATGTTTACTATTAACTGATTAGGTCCTGGTACTAGTAAAACTCTGGTATTGTGCCTTTTCTGCTGCTGATAGTGGTTGCAGGTCGACTATAACCTTTTTACTTAATTGTTCCTATATCTTAATATTCTTTTCTAGTTCTTTTCTTTCTTCTGCCTATTAGGCTTGTGCTGTTTGTAATTTTGTGAGGGGTTGTGAAGTGGTCTGATTAGGTGTATCGTCGTCGTCGTCGGCTTCTGAGCTGTCTGGTAAGTTTGGGAGGGTATTTCGTAACTCGTCGCGGAGTTCATTCTTTGCTCAATAAGGGTCTTCTAGTTCCCATAACCCACTGTCTTGTTGTATAAACTTTTTGAGATGGTATCCTCTATATATTCGTTGTGTTATTTTGTCCCCAGCTAGTGTCTCTAGGTGGTATGAAGAAGCTATTAGGTGTACAGCCCTGATTCGGAGAGGGCTAGTCCATTAGTAGTGAATTTTTTGCTCCTTCGACTTATTAATAGCTCGTTTCTCGTCGCAAACCAGTATAAGGTCTCCTGGTTATAATTGCTCTTTCCGGAGGGTTTTTATGTGTATATTATTAAATCGGTTAGTCCACTGTTAATGGACTTTGGTGACGCGAATAGCAGCTTCCTCCCTGTTTTTGTCCAGTTATTGGAATGCACGGATCTGCGCTAAGAGCTCCTAATTAGGTGTATGGACGTTGTTCTAGTCCAGAATTCTCTATATAAGGGTGTTAAGTTCGATTAGAGTAACGGCTTTATAACCGTTTTCTAAATAGAAGGGTGTAAAGCTAGTTGGCCCTCTGATAGTTGTTTAGTTTGTAAATAGTGCCGTGTGTAGTATGGTGCCCCAATTCTTTTTCCCTCCATCTAACCAGGTCAGAAGAGTATAGGTAAACACCTAGTGACCTTTCTTATTAAGCCTGTTGGCCCTGGTGTTATACGCTGAGATAATTTTCTAATAAGAGCTATACTTCTAATTTAGGTCTTTTACTACCCCTTTATTCTCTAATCCTCTGTTAATAATCATTATCCTATAAACCCCGTAATAATAAATAACGTTTTCCCATAGGAAATTCCTAATGACCTTAAATATTATGGAGAGGGTTTAACGAGTTTCTAACCAGCTTAATAGGTGATTCCTTACTTTAATTAGGGCTTATTTACTAATCCATTATACGTTAAGTAAGATCCGGGTTTAAGGTAACCTTATAGGTATTATAGTAATATACTGGTCATCTTAGTGACCTAGTCGGGCTAGCTAATAAGCTGGGTATTTAGTTACTTACTTCTTAATGTCCTCTTATACCCTTTACTAGAAGTAGAGTTTGAAGACCCGTTGGAATGTTATATTACGTCCCTGATAACTAAATTCTCTATAGGCTTATCTAATCAGATTTTTTTGGAGCTTTTTATTGTCGATAACTCGTCGGGGGGTTAGGTATCAGCGGGTTGGGCATTGGAAAAAGTAACTGCCCTTTATTATAAATATCTATGCCCGGGCTTTAAATCTCAAGTAGGCCACTTTTATAATTCTATCCGGTCATAATAAGGTATTCAAATAATAAACAATCTGTTGTATCTCGTCTAACCAGGTCTAATGAGGGCTAAGCTATTTGTGAGGTATAGAAAAAAGAGGGGAGTTTAAGGGAATAGATATAGTATTGGGTCGGGTAGCTTAGGATGCGTAAACGGATACTAAGTAAATTTGTGTATCGATAAACTCTTCTAGTTTGTTAGGGTCTTTATATTTAGCTTAATTAGATGGGCCTGGAGGTTTGCGTAATAGCCCGTTTGCTGCTGTGTTCTTTTTCCTAGGTAAGTGTTTAATATCGAAATTAAAAAGCTGAATTTATGCGATCCATTGTGTAAATAGAGTACCTAGTAAATTACTTACCCCGTTGTTTAACTGACCGATTAGGATTTGGGTATTGGTCTTTAAGGTGAATTGTATACCGTAGACATATATCCTAAGTTTCTTTAAAGTTATTAGAATAGCCCTTAATTCGAGCTTACCTGAGTTGTATTTAAGTTTAGTGCTCTTTTAGATGTTATTTTTGTACTGAGTAATTGTATGGTGTCCGTTGATTAGTTGGTAGAGTACCGTTCCCTAGTTTGTTAGGCTAGTATCGGTGTAGATAATAATCTGACTAGCCTTAGGGTTGTAATTAAGTTTGATTAGGATGGGAGACGTCGTTAGGGTGTTTTTTAGGACGTCTATTGCTTGTTGTTGGATATGTCCTTAGGTGAATGGTATGTTCTTCCGTAAAAGCCCATATAGAGGGGCCGCCTTTTCAGTAAACTTCTTAACCTAGGATTGGTAAAAAGTGATAATACCCAAAAAGGACCGGACGTCCTTAACGGTGTAATAGGTCGTTTATTTTGTGATCTTCTGAGTTTTGGCCTGATTAGGTGCCTGGTCATTATAACCGTAGAGATAACCTAGTATTACCGCCACTTCTTGTGCCCATTGAGACTTTTCGGCCACCGCTGTGCACTCCGCTAATTCAAGGTTAACTAAAACTTTATTAATATTAATTAAATGTTTGTATATAAAACGCTGTATACTAGGGATTAAGGTAATTTTTTTATTATTGTATTGGGAGGTAGGGCCTTTGATAGTGATGTCGTTGAGGAAGGCTTTGTAGTAATAGGGGATGAGATTATATAAAATTCTTATTATAATCCGTTGGAAGTATACTATAGAGTTAGTTTAACCTATTAGTAAAGAATAGAATTGTAGTAGCCCTAAAAGTGTTGAGAAGGTTGTGTAATCTCGGCTTGTTGGGTTAAGGGGAACCTGATCATAACCTGAGAAGAAGTCTAATACTGAAAGGAGTTAATAGCCACCGTATTCTTCCGCAAAAGCGTCTATGTTGGGGGGGATAAACATATCTCGGATTGTAATACTATTAAGTTTTGTAATAGAATTAATAAGTTGGTAGTTGTTATCCTTTTTTTTAACGAGAAACTAAGGGTTCTTATATACGGTCTGCGATTATTCGAGTATCCTACGCCTAATCCGGTTTCGTAGTATCTCTAGGATATGGTCTTGTAGCGCCGCAGGGATTGGGATGCCCTTTACTTGCTATGCCTTATATGGAACCGTCTTAATCTCCTGTGGTGGGGCCACTAAGGGGTTAACGCTACCCATATGGGTCTAGTTCTACGCTAGCGCCATTTCTTTGTTTAATAGGATTGCTTTTAGTAGATCTTTTTTGGGCTGATGTAGGTGTGGGCACTTTTGGAGAATCGCCGTTTTCCTCTTATTTATGAAGTGCGTCCTAGGGGTCGTTTTGGTAAAGTGTAGGGTGATCAGGCCTGTAAAGTGTCCAGTTTATTGTCTTATTTTTAGTTCCGCGGCCTTTATCCTCTTAACCTTCTATAAAGGGTTTCCTTCCGGAATTGAGCTGTTTAGTGGTTTATTGTTAATTAACCGGATCTTCTAATTTTTTCTCTTATATATCGTAGTAACAACAGAGACGGGCTAATTAGGTGCAGAGTTTATTGGAAGGTCCTAATTTTGTCGGGTTTATTGTTGCTTTTACTGTTATTTGAAGGTGTGGTATAGGTGGAGGAGGCTAGTCACTAACTTATCGATCTCACACCGGCACTTGTTTCTACGGTGGACCTCTTTCCTTATTATTACTTTAGTTAGGAATACGTCGACTTTCGGGGGCTGGTTAGGTTTATATGGTATTTTCGTTTTTATTTTGTAGTTTTTATAATTGTATGGGTGGTTACTAATCACTTACGCGGTTTTATAGACTGCCTCGATTAATGGTTAAAGCTTGGGCTTTACTAATATCACTATGATCTCGGCTACTGTGTTTTCGTCCAGGGCGTACACGATTTCATCCCCACCTTCTAGGTTAGGGTAGGTTTAATCAGGGTTAGGGTCATATATTCCCCTAGTAAACTCACTAGTATTATCGCTGGGATTCAGTTTTCCTGTTCCTTTAAGGTGGCTTAGTAGTTTTTTTAATCGGGGAAATAGAACTCCATTCCCCCTTTTAGTCTAAGGTTTATGAAACCCACTGGGATGTGAATTGTTGTATTATTTGTTTTAATTATGGCCCTAATTAGGTCGTTCGTGTATTCCTAGGTGATTTGGCTGGTGATAGAGAAGGGTCCTCTAAGTAAGGCAGTGTTGGTGAGGCTTATGTTGTTCTCTAGTACTACGAAGAAGTTGGTTAGAACCTTATAATCTCTAATCTAAACGTAGTTATAAACACCTCCATTGAACTTCGAGTAGCTGTTCTCTTCTAGTATTAGGGTCTGCATAAAGACTATTGTTTTTGTTGAAGGCAGGTTATTCTCTTTGATATACTGGTTATTGATGATGTTGGTTATTGCCCCTAAATCAAATATCGCCATAATCTTCTCGTTCTAATTAGGTGAAGAGCCGCTAATAGAGACCTCGATCTTAAAGTATGGAGTCATCCAAGAACTAGGAAGATAATTCCTTTTTTCACTTTTAATAGGGGGGGCTAAAGTGCTGACCTTGGTAATATACACGATGGGAATCCGGGTTTTGTTGGGCTTATTATTGTACTTATCGATGATCTTTGTGGTTATTTTTCGGCCTATAGTGTCGTCAATAGTATTGATCAGGCCCTGGGGTGCGGGCAGGTAAACGTTGCTAGCCTGGGTTTCGTCGGAAAGGTGTTGAGCAAGGTTGGTTATATGGAAGTAGTATGTAGGCCAGATTTTTATTGTGATATGGTTGGGCACTTAGACGGAACCACTAAACTTCCTAAGAGTAGCCTGAGTAGCAGCTGTATTATCGTCGGCAACTTCCTACACCTGATTAGGTGTAGGGGTAGGTTTTCCGGTCCTTTTGATGTTTATAATGGTTTGGGTTGCGGGTAAAGTCTGGTTGCGGGGGTTGTCCCCTGCTACTTAGATAACCTCTTTTATTTCTAATTTGTGTAATTCTAGTGAAGTTGAGCTAGCCTTCTTAGAGACTGGTTTGGCGATTCTACCCTGAATAATTTTCTAAAGTTAAGTAGGGTCACCGTGTTTTAATTGAGGAAGGACCGCTACGCTTTTACTACCCGATTTAGTAGCTGTAAAGGCTTTAACCTCTATAGTTACGAGAATTATCGCCGCTGTTTGAGGGGCAGGTAGGTATGCAGAAACGAAGCCTATTGTCGCTGGGGAAGGCATACTCTAAGGTGTCTGGACCTGGGGGGCGTAGGGACGACTAATTCCCTTATCTATAACCTCCTTAGCTATTGCTATAACCTTTGGGAACGATTGCTAGTTAACCAGGTAGGTAACTAATGCTGGTTTATTAGGTTAATAATGGCGCTGAGCATCCTAAATAATTGTATCCGGAACCTAATTAGTTGTCCCTTAAGCTTCTAAAAGGTCACCGTATTAATAACTTCCTTTGTAAAAGGTGATCAATCCGGCTTGGACATCTTCTTATAATTGGGTGCACTTCTAGAATGGGTAACTCGTACACCCATTATACTAACAACGATCCGGTGGTCTAAGTATAAACCCAGGTTTCTAGAAGCTAGACGGGCCTTATTATTTAAAATTCTGGTGCGGAGCATTGTATGATTGCTGGTATGAGCTCTACTGGTATCCACTAGAGTATTATTGATTAGGGGGGGGACGATTTGATGAGTAAGTTGTTTGGTAGTCCACATAAGCGACTTAGGTTAGCCCATAGGCCTGATCAGATATCTATGGATGAGTCTCAAGGGCCTGAATGGCTAGCTGGAGGGCGTTAAGTTTATTAGCGAGGTCATTAACATTAACTAATTCCTTGATAAACACCTCCTTTACTATAGCAAGTTGGTGTTTAGTGTCCGGGGTTGCTGGGCGTCTGAAGTGGGGGTTGTGTAGTCGATTAGGGCTGGAGTTACTGGTATGGACGGTATTGATGGTTCGAGTGTTGTTGTCCGAAGTGGTGCTATCTCTAAAGGCGTTGCCGTATCGGAATTCCTGGTTGATCTATGCGAGTAGACTAATCTTATACTTACCAAAGTCACCATACTCGAAGAGTTGGGCCACAGTTGTCGCCATTTAAGTTGTTATACTTATCGTAGTAGATTTGGAGAAGTGGTGGGCGATAATTTCGATGAGCTTAGGGTCGGATATTATAGGTTTATTCCGGAGGAGGGCTTTGGCCTTAATGTTTTCGATTTTCTAGAAGAGCTTTGCTACTCCTTTAAGGTCGTTGTCCCTGATTAGGCCTCCTTTGCTAAGCTGGCGAAGTTGTCTGTTTGGTTAAAGGGTGTAGTCCTTATTTAGGTGGTTAAAGGTGTTAAGTATGTACTTTTTAGTGGATACCCAGGTAGTTCCCAAGGTTTTAGTTTTAATGGCTAGTCGGTATTCGTTGGGAAGGTACCAAGGTAGTATTTTCGTTTTTTCCTTATTAGAGAAGTGGGCAAAGTTAGCTTATGCTTTGAACTTCTCTATAAAATCAGAGATATTATTATTGTGAAACTTAGGCGCTCCTTGGGCTCCGGGCTGGGGCATCTTAATGGTCACCCCTTTATTCTTATTACCGGTCACCTCCTTAAGGGCTTCAACCAGCTCAGTGTAGGGGGCTATACTCTGGGCCTGATCAGAGCTTAATAAAGTTTACGAAGCAGGTTGCTTGTCGATCCTTTTGCCCTTAACGTCGGGGACGTTGCGGGAGGGTGAGGGTATATCGTCCTGCGAGGTGTCCCCCTCCTTATGAGTCTCAAGTGCTTAGGGTTGCATATTCTGAAATAATTTAGAAAGGTCCATAGGTATCGTTATAAGTTGGTCGGGCTAATTAGGTCGGATATGCTGTATAACTGGCTGTTTTATAGTACGAGGAGGCTAAATAAATGAAAAGGGATTGTTTGTGGGGGGGGAGTCAGCTTACATCGGGGAACACAGTTCTAATAGAGTTCACCGAGCAATTTCCCCCGCTATTATTACTACTATTTTAATAACGAGAAACGTAGTAATTAGGCCGAAGTGCACAGCTGTTCTTCCGAATACCCTAAAGTGAAGGGCACTCTACTTTATTAACCGTCCTAAGGGAGCAAGATCTACGAGGCGTAATCCCATTTGTGATGTCGTGCTCTTAATTGATGACCATTCTTTCGTATCTACTAAAACTGTTTAATTTGTTCGTTCTATTTGAACATGGCTGATTAGGCCGAGGGATCGTATCTAAATTAACCTACTTAAATATCGACCTTTTGTGTAATACTTAAGGTCTGCATAGTCCTTGGTATAAATCCTAAAATAATTCATAGTTATACTATTGTTCTTATTATTTATTCGTACTATTCTTTCCTTTTTCTCAGGTCTAGCGTCCATTCACAGGGTCTGATCAGGTTTGTGGGCCCATGCTTAGCTCCTTAGCCGTTGTTGTTTGGTTATAGTCCACTTTCTTTTTTTCGTTTAGGTATTACCTAGCTATCTTTTTCAGTGTTTTAGCTAAGCCCGAGGTTTTTCGGGGTTCTTCGTATATCTACGTTTAACACGTTAAAGCTGTTATAATTATCTAATTAAGCCGAATATTCGTTATTCTGTTAATATTACGCTTTTATTGTATTATGTAGTAAGATTGGGGAGGGGATGATGGTATCGTAGTAATGAGGAGATCGGGTGTTCAATTTGCCCACGAGGTACCAGTACAACAGAGCGGGGGATATAGTAAACAGTATATGCTATATCGTATAATACACATACTCTATTAACTATAGGTCGTGCACCCTTTATCCCGGGTCCGTGAAGGTGATTAACTCGTATAAAACCGCTTAACTAGAACTATAATTTAGGTAAGGAGACACCTTAAAACCTAATTAGGGTTAAAGAGGGGTTCCGGCCTTGGATGTAGACACTAGTGAGTGTTAGGGCCTTATTTGCTTGGTGGTAAAGTAACCTCTGTACTGTTTACAGTATATGATCTAAGTGAACGAGTAAAAAGAGCTCTGAATACGTTTATTTAATTAACGATGCTTATTAATGTTCCGTGATATGTTACTTAATGGTCCGTTGTTGTGTCCTCCACTAGAAATGCGTCCCTAGTTCCCCTCTCTCAAATAGCTCGCTGGCGCCTGACTAAGGAAAAACCCGCTTAGTGTAAGCATTTCCCCCTGCACGGTTTCAATACCCTTTTAAATAAGAGTATAAAAAGGGAATTAATAAACAAAGGTTTAAAGTAGAACTTAGGGGATATATCGGATATTTAGTGGGTTATATTCCGAATACTTATAACTTATATAAGATTTAGATCCCCTTATTTAACTAGGTTATTATTATATATAATATGATGTTTAATGAAACTAAGTTTTACTCGAAAAATGATATAGTAGTGGTAATCCTTATTCTTATAGTTTACACCGTAGTAGAAGAGATTAGGGAACCCTCTAAGGAAATGAACCTAGTACTCGAAATCCTCGGAGTGATTGACTATACCGAAGTAGTAGTAATACTAAATGATCAACGGTTATTACTTTAAACTCTAATACTATAAGGATTTACACTATAGAGAGACGTTTTGGTAGTGGAAAGAGGGAATCCTAGACGGCTTGGGGGATAGGTGTTAACCCCCGAAACGACTTTAATACCAGAATATATACTTGGAAACGGAAAAAGGGGGTTTACTAGTATAGTACCCGACGTAGAAGTTACTAAAGGACTATTAGTGAACATAGAAGATAACTGATATAAATTGGGCGTTAAGGACGATGTAAGTGTCTAAAACGAGGACCCCACGTAAACAGAACACCAAAGTAAAAAGGGTACTTTGGAAATATAAGAACCTAATATTAACTCCTAGCCTTAACCTATGAGGCCGTATACAATAATTAAGGAGGGGAGCACCGTAGGGGACCACGGCTAACCCATGTAGAAAAACCGTCGATAAAGGAACCTACCACTAAAATACAATAAACGGGATAACTTTCTTATATAACAGCGCTTTCCCCACACTTCTATACTCTATACAAAATAGTATTAGGAGGTATTCTTTAGTATATTCATGCCTAATTAGCTAAAAGTCCTAAACGAAGTATCCCTAGGTCACTACACCTTATACTATATTATATAAGGTGTAGTATAATAAGTGAATAACTTACACCTGAATATCTCTCTAAAAAAGAAACTTCGTCTAGAAGACCTTCCACTACCTCCTAAACTCTGAAAAGACCTCTATAAACTCCCAGAACTACTCCGTAATCTCTTTAAAAAAATAGCCTATAAGGAAATCCGTAAATTTATAAAAAAAAGTACATAAAAAATAGTTAACTAAATAAGTATTAATACTATACCCCTTCCCCTAAAATAGGTATTCACTTATAAACCAACTTCTAAAAGAATTATAAAACACTATAAGGTGAGAATCTGTATTAAAGGAGACCTTTAATAGAAGGACCCCTTAGAACAAACCTATACAGTGACCTTGGTTGTATGAACGTTCAGGGTGGCCATGGTACTAGTAGCACATTTTAATTTAGAAGTGTAATAATTTAACGTTATTAATACTTTCTTTAATATAAAACGGGACCTTAACGGGCCACCTATAGTATACCACCTCTTAAACGGCTTTAAACAACCTAAGAAGTACATAATACTTTTTTATGTGTTATATAGGCTTAGAGATACACTACTCTTATAGTATAAAAAGTTCTTAGGAACCCTATATTACCTAGGACTTTAATTAGTAAACAAAGATCTTTACTTATTTTACACCACAAATCACTAGATTATAGTTCTGTTTTATATAAACGATATTCTTATTCTATATTATAAAGATTATATATAAGAAGCGGAAAACCTTATTTCAAGGTTTAAGGCTAGGTACGAAATTAAAAACTAAGGTATTATATAATAGTACCTTAGTATTAAGGTTATCCGGAATTGAGTAACCCGGAAGATTTATCTCGTTTACGATTAGTATATTGAACAAGTCGCTAAACACTTTAACTTTACGGATTTAGTGTCCTTAGTGACCCCCTTACCAATAATACACTTTTAAAAGTATAAGGGGGAGGTTACTAAATAAGAGGTTAAGGAATTCTAAGAGAAGGTTGGTTTAATTTTGTATACGGTAATTATAATACGATCCGACGTTGCTTTTACTACTGCTCTACTTTCCTAATTCCTTATAAACCCATCTCCAGGACATATTACCATAGTAAACCAGGTTATCCACTATTTTTATTTAATTCACTATTTTATAATATACTTTAGAGGCTCGGGGGGTAGGTAGGTTCTACTTATTATAGGTAATACGTTATTTATAAATAACAAGGAAACCCAGAGGTCTTTATAAGGATATATAATATACCTTTTCGGAGGCCTGATTTAGTGGAGGGCCACTTAGTAGAATATAGTTATAACGTTAACCACTAAAGCTGAACTATTAAGCCTTGAGTACACAGCGAAGGAGATTATGGTTTTAAAAAGGTTTTTTTAGGATATAGTTTTAGACCTGGGGGATATATGGAAAGTGTATTACAATAATCGCTAAACGATACGTCTTATCATAGGTGAAGGGGAGTACTTATTAACCCGCCTATGGTACGTGGATATACAAAATATATGGCTTCGATAGGAATACGTAGTGGGAAGTTTCTGCGTGGAATATATACCCATAAACAATATACTAATAAATGAACTTATAAAAAACCTACTTTAAGCGAAATTTGAGTACTTTAGGTCCCTCTTAAATTTATAAGATACTCAGGAAGGAGTTATATAAATTAAAAAAGATGTGTAAAAATGGGTTATTAAAATAATTAAAAATGGGATTAAATAGCCCCATAGCCAGGAAGCCTAATAACAGCCCTGGAGAGTCTGCGCAAAATACGAAAAGTAAGCGATATTAAGCCCCAAAGGGCACCAGAGGGTATTTCCGGGTATAGGGCCCCTACACCTAAACTAATATACTAACCGAAATATTTACTTTTTAAATAAGAGGGAGGCCACGTATTAGTCTAAAAGGACCATTACCACAGGGCGGGCCACCTTAGGGACGACCACACCAATAAGGTTATCCAAGGCCAAGTAAAGGGTTATAGATGAATTATCCCCCTGGACGGGTCTGGTGGTTAGAGAAGTAAGTTGAATAACGTTATTAAATACTAAAGTAGCCTCCCCGCCGGTGCTAGGAACTACCTCGCTCTACTCCTTTATTTCTGTATATTTAAGAGCATTATAACACACTACACTAAGTCGGTTAATATCCTAAACACTAAGTGAGTTAACCTAGAAATTAAACTATAAACCAAATAACTATACCTTATAAAAGGTATACTCGTTTACTTTTATAGTAAGGAATTAGTAGGAGACCGATAACACTAAGGTAAGGACAGGAATACACGGGGTCTTTCCCTTTACGTAACGAGTACACTTAGTAATACTACTAACTCGATAATTACTAAAGGAGCTCCCATATAATACACTATAAATACACTAAATACAAAAAATCCCCTAAAGTGGCTATGGCTCCTCCTCCTCCTAGGAGACCCCATCCTTTATAACTATTAAAAAATTAGTTATTAAACGTAACTACCTAGACTAATTATATAATAAACTAGGACCAGTAGGGGTGGCCGCAATAATCTACTTAGCTCTTCGGCCCTTATTTTTACTACCCTTAGGCTTCTTATTAACGGCTAAATTTAGAATGAACTAGTTAACGATAATCCAAAATATAATAGAAAGAATAAATTTATGTGTTTTGGGTTTATAGTCCACGGTAAAATTGACCAGCGAAACCTGTGCACAGTTGTACTTACACTTCTACGCCTTATGTGTAGTAATAATAGTAACGACGTAAAGCTGCTTAGTCTTCTTCGATGGTATCATAGTAAACTTAGGTCTAGAAATGGGTATTAATAATACCTAAGAAATTGTATAGAATGCGTAAAGCGTAGAATGCGATTTTCATATATACGATTTTTGTTATTATTATTATTTAAAGAAAGTTTTTTTGGAAAAGGAGGGTAATAAGAATTTTGGTATTAGATGAGTTAATACTATGTAACCCACCTAATACACTAATCGAGTTACTGGAAGATATGAGATTACCTATGGTAATGAGTTTATGAAATAGAAGGAGTTTACATAAGTAATAGTACTTTTTATGATGTGTTTTCCATAATACATCTTTTAAATATAACTCATTTTCCTTTAAAATCGTTGAAATTAATAAGAGATACGGTTACCTTTAGCTTTTTCCTTTGTATTTACTTATTTTTTTATTTTTTTAAGGGTTATAGTGTGCGGGATCGTGGTTTGCAGATGCGCTGGTATCTAGGGGGGTGTGTTGTAATAGCCTCCTAGTTGAACTAGCCCGTTTAGTGTATAAAGCTAGTCACGTGATATTGCATATAACCCGTATCACGTAACTTTACCCTTTTTATAGCTTATTTAGAAGCGGGTTTTGCCCGGTAATTAGACTTCTAGAAGACAGGCCACTTTCTACCAAAATGACTCCGTTCATTACGCAGGCTTCACCACATTATATTAATAGTATATAGATTCCGATGAGGAGGAGGAGGAAGAGGAGGAGGAAGATATAATATCCTAGTGTCCTCGTCGTTATAGGTTAACACTTCTCCTATGTTCTTTATTATTCTTTTATTAACCTATGTTTTTAGTTACCCGCCTCTAAAATCTAGAGGAGATTAGTCCCCTCGGGGGCTAGTCTACGGGTCCTTTGTTTAGTCGTCGAGGTTATGGTGAGGGACGGGCATTTTGAGAGCAGGCTAAGCCCTACTTTGGATGTGTTTAGAGTGTGGTAGTTGGTTGGTTTAATGGTACTTATTTAGAGGGTAGTGGTGTTTGTTGTGCTGGTTATTAGGGGTATATTTGTGACCCTGTTCCCCGTTTGGTGGTCATCTTTGGTTGCCGGCTTTGTGAGGCCCTTAATACCCTTGTTGAGGAGAAGAAGGAGGAGGCTAAGGAGTTTTAGGAGAAGAAGAAGGTCTTATGTGAGGCTAATATAGTATATTGTTTTTTGTGTTTGGATATTTATTTTAAAATATTATTGATTTTAGTGTAGTTAGTTAACCGTTTTTATGGTGTTCTCCGTTTACTGCTAGTGGACCCTGTGTTCTGCGCTAAGTTGGGCAACGGTGAGGTTAGTGGAGTTATTGCTCTTATTACCCCCGTTCACCTAGCTCCGGCCTTTACTATTACTACTTTTAGTGGTGTGCTTATGGGTTCTGCGTTTACCCGTGCCCGCACCGCTGACCTAGTGTTTGGCGCCGTTGTAGTTATTGAGGAGTTTAAGGAGTTCCTTTTATGTATTTAAGCTGAGGGGGGGCTTCGTACCCCTTATTAAAATTCATTTTAAAGAGCTTTTGGGTTCACGAGATTATTTCTGGGCTACGCCACTGCCCTTGCTTTTGTAAGTTGTAGGCCTAATTTAATGTTATTTCTATACTCCTTTTTCTGCTTATCTTATATTATGATTATATGTTAAATATTTAAGAGGTTAAGTAAAGTTTTAAAAAACTCGAATTTGGTTTTAAAGAAGTTCTTTATAAGTCCATCCACTAGTATCTAATTTATGGGTAAATATACTACTTCGAAGTTACCTATTACGTATTCTTATTATAGTTACATATTCTGGATATTAATATGCTTGAATTGTGTAGAAATACGTTCCCCTATACCGATAACTAATCTTATTATCTACTAATTATTATAATAAATCTTCCATACTTCTTTGATGTCCAGGGTTATCTCCCTAAAAAGCTTTTTTAGAGTTATTATCTCCTTTATAGTGTGCTTAAAGTTAAGGAGTTCCACTTTAGTTATCGACGTTGTAATGGTGTTCTGTTATGCTACTTTCCAATGGATTGGTCCTTTAAAGAAGGAGATGATTTATCCCTAAGAGGACTTTCGGGTTTCCTCGTCGTCTGCGAAGGAGGCGTTTCTAGCGATTAGAAGAGCTTGTTTACCCTTAGTGTAACTAAAGCTGATTACGAGGAACCTTAAATTATATAAGTATCGTATTACCTAATTAATAGTTGTTATATGCTAAGCGCCTGGGTTTATAAGGAACTAAAACAGCTGCGTAATAGTAAAAACGATGTCTAGTTATACTATAATAGTGGTGTATAGTGCAGAACCGACTTTTTCTTGGTAAATCTTAATTTTGGTGTATATTACTATGCTGTTAAAATGTTTAAAAGTAATAATTAGAAGTGGTATTAAAGGCGCTAAGCCGTCTACGAGCTCGAATCTCTACGCAACTTTCTTAATATATGTATTATGTAATAAGTAAATCTTATTTCATTGATCTCGAATAACCCTTATACTAAGGTAGTACTCAACTGGACCTTAGTCCTTGAGTTCGTAGGCCGCCTTAAGCCCGTTAGTAATAGCTTTCCTTAAGGTCCGGTCTTATATATGGAATAAGATTAGGATATTATCCATATAGAAAAGGACAAAAACCTTCTGGTTAGGGCTAAAGAAGAGGTACGCATTTTCCGTGTAAGGCTTTAGGCCTAACTTACATAGGGTCAAAAAGAACTCCTTGTACTATAGTAGTAGTACATCCCTTAGTTTATATAAGGCTCGGTTAAGCTCAACACACTTCCTATACTAGTGGAAGCCGTTGAGTAACTCATAAGTGACCAACCCTCCCTCTAGGTCAATATTTGTGTTAAGAAAAGTGTTAATTATATTAAACTACTGGACTTTAAGATCGAAGTACACTATTATCGTTATAGCGAGTCTGAATGTGCGAGTGGTTAACGTAGCTGTGTATATTTGTTGTAGGGAGTCTACTTCCTGGAGGTTTCCCAGGACGTAAATCTGCGTTTTATAGTGGTCTAATTTACTGTTTGCGTTCCTTTTATATATAAAAACCCACTTTAGGGGAATTAGCTTTAAATGAACTAATACTTAATTAATTACCCTCTAAGTCCCCTTCCTTAGTAGGTTCTGGACTTCTGTGTGCACTACCTCCTTGAATCTATGTTATAAGTCAACTAGTAGGCGCCCCATATCCCTCTATGTCTATGGGGGTTCTAGTAGGTCGTCTATATTGGGTTTCTTTTCCCCTCTAGTGGACTGTCTTTCCGTGAGCTTATTAGCTCTCCGCTGATTAATAATTATAGTAATAATAGTGTAAAGTGTATAGTGTCCTTTATTTCCCTCCTCTTTTCCCTTTTATTAATTAAGTAAAAAGGTATTAAAGAAGGGATCCCATTCTTGTGAGTTAGGTGTATCACTTTTATTTCCTATTAATTTTAGAGTTATAAAAGCTTTATTGCTTGGTGGCATTTGGTGTACCCTCCTACTTGCGTATATTGGGTCCCTATAATCCCGGCGTTTATACTTACACTTTAGGGGCCCTGAGTTACTCTGTGTTTCTATACTTAGGGGATTATTACCCTAATTATACGAGGGTTTTTCCGTATTAATAGTATTAGGTTAGACACTTTTTATACTTAGAATGGACTCCTCCGAAGCTAAGTTTACCTCCCCGGAGTTCTCTGCTACTATTATATCCCCACCCCCGAGCCTTAGTATACCTTCTAGGTTTAGGGTTTATTTTGGGGTTAGTAATCCTCCCTGCTTTCTAATTTTAGTAGTGGTCTTTTATACTTTAGTGTCCTAAAGTGCTACCTCTAAGGACTACGGCTTATTAGAATTACTTTCCAGCGTATTAAAGTCTCCTAGTATCTCCTTTATAGTGTTGGAAAGGTTGAGTAGTTTTTGGATGTTGTCCATAATAGCTCGTATTTCTTTAACTTATATTTTCGTTGTTTTTAATTTTGGAGAGTAGAACTAGGACTCGTTAAAAATCATATTCCGTATAATAATAATCTGGTCGAGTATAGGAACCTAGATCCTATAGAAGTTATGTATTAAAAGTATGTACCCTACGAGGTATCCGATATGCCCGCGAGGAATCACTTTGAAATTTCTCTTTTTTATTCCTATTTCCCTTTTATATATAAGTAGGTAAGCTTTATAACTAAACGCGTATATTCCCCCTTAATAAAATTAAAGGTTTTATATAAGTGAAACCAGTAAATTAAGTGTTCACTATTTATAATACTAGTGAAACTACTTTTCTTTTATTTAGAGAGGTGATTTTTATTAAGCGGATTTACGGGGGATTATATTAAAGAAATGGATTTCTATAATAATATATTCTAAAACGAGTTCTTCTAATAAGTTAATAGTAGTATATATTTTAATTCCTTTGGTGATAACCTTTTTTCCTGTGCACTCTACTCCGCTAACTAGCTCTTTTATGTATGCGGGTAGGAGTTCTAGGTTAATTCTTAACTTTGTAATCTAAATCTCGTAGTTCGTCTCACCCTTAATCCTAATCACCGTGCACTTAATATCCTACCGTATTTTGAAGATTATAAATCCCTTTTATTGGTAAACCTATTACTCGAATATAAAAAACACATTAAAAACCTCTTAATATATCTTATTTAAAAGCCTGAATCCGAATAGGCGCCCCGAATATTCGTCCTTAATAACCAGAAGCCATAAGTACCCTGATCTTCTATATGGAAAGTTAAAGAGATTCCACGAGATCTTATAATAGGGTCTGATAGCTTTTGCTTTTGAGGTCCTCCTCGAGACTACGCTCTGCGTATGCGCGAGTGAATAATCCTCGTATTGGATCCGGGTTAGGCCGAGTACCCTCACCCCCCGAGCATAGTGAATTAACTTCTTGAGAGTTTTAGGTCCTAAGTGTCCGGAGTGTAAGTATTAGATAATTACGTTATTAGAGTGGTCCCTGAGTAGCTCATAAAAAAGCCTTTTATAGTATTTCCGTAGTTATGTGGTTAGGATTATCCTAATAAAGCTGATTAGTACTATGGAATAAGGATCAGAAGAGTAAGAGGAAATGGGCTTATATTCGAAGAAAACTAAGTTTATTTTTCTTTTAAGTTATTTAAGTTTTAGATTATTATTGAGCTTCTTCTTATAGTATAAAGAGTAGTCTAAGCCGTAGAACCAGATTTTCGATTTTAGTAAATGCGCTTTTGAAATAATATTAACGTAGAAGTTCTCGACGTAGACTATATCCTCGAGGTAAAGGTCTTTTATATTAGGTCCCTTTTTCCTATTAAGTATACCCTTAAGGACTCATTTTCCTCGACCTAAAATAAGAAAAGAAGAGGTACCTACTTTAATAAACTCCCTTAGGGGTGAGGCTACATAGGAGTTGGGTTTTAGGAGATCCTTATTATTAATAAAATAGAGAGCTCCGTAGTTATCTAATACTGTGTTATCTAAGAGTGGGTAATAGCTATAATGGGGTGTAGAGTATACTCTGTAACCAGAGATACTAGGTTCTTTCCCTAAAAAGTTAGGGTTAATTAAAATAGCAACGATATTGTTAGGGTAGTTAAGTGTTTCACTGTTTTTTTTATTCTGGTCCCTGTTATAGTTATTATTTTTCCCTTGGTTATTTCCTCTTCGATTTCGCTAATTTACGGAGGAGGAGGTTCTATTAAGTTATCCCTTATCTTTGAGTTTAGCCCAAAGTTGATTTTACTTATCGGAGTTTACCCTATCCCTAATATCCATAGTCTTCCTCTAATTTAATATAACCTTATGTTATTTTGAAATTCCCGTGAAGATTAGCTTGATATGTACATAGTTTTGTGGTTACTAGAAGTGAGTTGAGTTATAGGGGTAGTTGTTCCCGAGTGATTCGTTATCTAAGTAGCCTCCGAGGGTTGTGTACACCCCTGCACTGCGCAGAGTCTTCTTTATAAGTGAGGCCTCGAAATAAAGGGTATAGTAGATTTTACTGTATTATCTGAGTATGAGAAGGGGTCTCCCAAGCTCTTCGTTCATCGTAAATTGGGTTAGTTGGTTATTCACCTAAGTTGGGTTTTAATATGCCTGAATTACTTTGAGAAAGTCTTTAACGCTGAGAACTCCCTGGATCTTTGAGATATTGTAGATTTTTGTGTGTATATAGGTGCGATCCTATTTTTTAGTTCATTTCTCTAGGTTAACGTTCCTGTAAGCTTTTTTAAGAACTACTCGGTATTTTTTGTGTATAAATGTTAGAATGCTCGTCTTAGTGGGGGCTAAGTGCTCTTTTAGGGCTTAAACGAGGCTCTAAAGAGTTATGTTTTCTCTGATCCCCTGAGCGATCTGCGCGTTAGCGAGTAGGTACGGTGCAACGGTCTTGTTAATCTAGGATCGTACAGAGTTATAGTCGTTTACGAAAGCGGTTCTCCGAATAGTACGCATTACTTCTTCTTTTTATAGTATTAGGAAATCATTATGTATATCACTAATTTTAAGAGGACTCGGAGATCTCGCTACTACGTTAATTTAAGAACGAGTAGTATATTAGCTCTAATCCTCGTCTATTTAGGAAGTGGTAGTATATTCGATCATCTGTTAATCGTTCCTCTATTTGAGGTATATTTCTAAGGTGGTAGGGGCTACGCTAGTACAACTTTCAAGGGGCTCGGCGTCTTCGGCGTCGGAATTCACTAAGTACTAAACGTTGTTCTGCTCAACCTAAAGCCTGAGTTATACGATCCAGAGAGGCTAGTCCTAGATTTTCTTTAAATGCATAATCGTATCCATAGTAAAGGATGGTAATAGGCACCGAAATAGACGATTCGGGTGCTCGATAGGCTTATGGGAGTTGGGTTCTTATGTGTAGAATGTGAAAATAAGGGAAATTATAAATGGGAAAAGTAGAAGTCTTATATAAATAAACTAAGGTCATAATTAAGGGGTAATTTACTGAGTTAAGCTTATAATTATAATAGATATCTTACTAGTACGGGTAAACTTCATATAAGCAGAAAGTGATTATCTCCTTAAGTTACTAAGAAGGTCTATTTACACCGCTTAAATAGCTTCTAGTGTGATAATTAAGCGTCGGAAGCTCGTTACGCAGGTCTCGGTGGCCATCGTGCGCTGCGCCACATAAGCAAGCCACGCGCCCGCCGCCACAAATTCCTTATTATAAATAGGGTAATTATACTTAGCCGGCAATAACTTTTATAAATAGAACACGATAGGGTATTAGTACCCATCAGAGTCTTCTTATATAAGGGTACTACCCAAGGTAAACCCTGAATAGTCTATTTCTACTATTGTTTTTCCTTTAGGGTTAAAGCGGCGAAGCACCAGCTTTATACTAAATAACCACTTAAGCTCCTAGAATCCTTCTTCCTAATTAGGTCCCTAGTAGAACATAACCAACTTTTTTGTAAACCTTATAAGGGGCTCAATAATAATAATATAATTAAGTATAAAAATACAATAATAATTCGTAAACCTAAGGAAACTTCTAACCCCCTTTATAGTTCTAGGGGGCAACTACTTAGTAATAGCTCTTAACTTCTCGGGGTCACATAAGATCCCTTTCTTAATAATAACAATAAACCCAACATATTTCATAGTTTTAACTAAAAAAGCACACTTTTTAGGGTCTAGTTGTAGTCCAGCCTCTACTAGGCGCCGGAGGACCACCCGTACCTTTTTTTTATGCTTCTTCTTTAACCTAGACGTGTAAATTAGGATATTATTTAAATAAGTGGTGACGAAGTTATCTAAGAAGTTTTAGAGAGTTGTATTAATATACTATTAGAACATAGTTAGGGCCCCGGTGTGTCCAAAGGAGTAAATTAACTATTTAAAGAGTTCATATCTTATATAAAATACTATTTTCTTAACGTCTTCTTCTATAATCCGAATCTTATAAAATATAACCATAACATCAAACTTCGTATACCACTACATAGTGGTTACCCATCGGAGGGTCTCTAATATAAGTAGTAGTGGATAACGGTCCTTCTTCGTAATTGCGAAGGGCTACGCCTAGGTGTTTTCGACCTTAGGGTGCTCTATTACTGTTTACTTCAAGCTAAGGAGCGAAAGAGAGGAAGTTCCTCGTAAGGGGGGCGGTGTAGGAATTTATACTGCTGGAGAACAAAGGGGACCTTTGGTGGGGCGCTGGAGGTCACTGGAGGCCCTTTGATCGGAGGCCCCTTTGACTGGAGGGCTCTTTTGTTGGATGCTGGTTAACGCCTTAGGCAAAGCTTAGGTCATCGTGGGCATCAGCCCGTAACAAATGCCCCCTCCTTTCTCCCCTCCCTCCCTACTGGTGTTCTGCTGGTGCACTAGCGGCTGTTAATTTGCTGCCCTCCGACGTCTTCTCGGGGTGTACGCTGGGTCCCTATCCGCTGTATCAATTTCTCTATACCGTTGTTTATACTTATCTAAAACCTTTATCTCTAATACTATTTCTATAGGCTCCTAAGTTGGCTTCACATAACTTTACTATTTAATTAGGGCCTAGTGACGGTGCCCTCTATTCACTAGTTACCACCTTGCCGCTAATATATCTTTTATAAGTTATTTAGGATCTCCGTTTATATTGTGAATTGGGGGTGGTTATTTATTAGTCGTTTTTTACCTTAGTAACGGGTCACTAGTTGCTTTGTGGAGGAGGTCTACGTGGAAGTGTGGATGGATACTGGTTAGTATACTTAGCTTTACTATGTGAACTAAGATTACTTATGTAATTTCATATTTATGGTGAAGCTATACTAATTTCTTATTTAGTTTTGGGGATGAGTAGTTGGTGATATTTAATTACACTTTATTTTTAACCTTATACCACTTAGTTGGTCCCCTGGTATAGTTCGTGGAGTTTTCACTTTACTGCTAAGTAACTGTTATTGTTGCTTAAATGAACTCTGTAGCGTCCTTTATCCTTTGGACTAATTGTTTCGCTGTTTCCTTTTAATTTGTTTTTAGTTAATTATCTCCTTTTACTATTAGTAAAGGGTCGACGTGGTATCTATACTCTATAAAGAATGGGGACATCGTCGTAATAGTACTTATTTAGTTCCTAAAGGCTAACTACATGCTGGGCAGTAATTCCCCCTAATCGTCCTGGGCGTATATTATATATACACGAAGAATTACTTAGATCTCCTAGTTAAGGCGTTCCGTCCCTCCATTTATTTATGGGTAGTAAATAGTGTTTAATAGTCGTTTTATACTAGTTAACCTATAGAATTCCTTCTAAAATCGGTTTATCTAATTCGATTTTTGGTCACTGATTATTGTCCATAGTATTCCGTGGAACCTATAGTAATAGGAGAGGAACCACTAAGCACAAACTTTAACGTCCATAGTCTCTATTTCTTCTAACGTGGGGTTCTTCGATAACCTGTCCATAATAACCCATAAGTATCGGGCTTTTTTCCTCTTTATTAGAGGAAGGTTAATGATGAAGTCTATTAATAAGTCGTAGTAGATGCGGGTAGGTATTGGTAAGGGTTTAAGGAACCCTTTTTTAATTTACCTCTAAATATGTATCCTTTTATAAGTATCACAGTTTCGTATAAACCTCTAAACTATCTAGGACTAGCCTAACCAGAAGAACTGTCTACTTATTATTATTAACGTACTATTCTGTCCTAGGTGGTTATTAGTATACGAGTCGTAACACCTTTGCATAATCTTAGTTTATAATTCGTTTAGGTGGTTATCGTCGTTTCCCCCCCCCCCGGTACCCATAATCGATCTCTCCATATTAATCTTCCCAGCCCATCGAGTTCATATTTAGCGATTTAAACCTTTAGTTTAAGTTTTAGTGGGAAACTTCTCCTCTTTTTTTTATTACTAAATAAGCAGCTCGGTATACTTTATCAGCTTTTATAGTTTTATCCTAAAGGGCTTATAGTATAGGGTTAGCGTTAAAAATAGCGGCTTATGGTATTTCTAGTATATTTTCGGTAATTCATTTAATTCGAGGGTCACCGGGTGGAGTACGGCTTAGTTGTGCAAAGTCGGGAATCATCTAGATTACCCAGCCCTTTTCCCTCTTATTGTCCTATCCTTAGGGGATGTCCTACTCCCTTTTTAATAATATATTAAGTATTATCGCTTCTTTTCTTAGTCGGTACTTAATCCTAAAGTCGTATTAGGATAACTCTTCTACTTAGCGGCTTTATTTCTTAGTTAAGTGTTACTTTTTTATAAAATACTTTAAACCCTTATAATCTATTAGGATAGTAAAGTACTAGATATTACAGAGTTTAACTTTTTAGGATTATAAGTAGGTGAGTATTATGAGAAGCTCCTTATCGTAAATCGGGTAATTATACTCTATTAATAAGAGTTTTTATAAGTAGAACTCAACTGGCCTTTAGTGACCCTTTGGGTCCTTTTGTGATAATACACCACCTAAAGTGAAACCTAAGTAGTCTATTTTAACGCGTATTTCGTCGTTTAGGTTAAATTTCCATAGGAACGGCTCTTCTATGAATATCCTTTTTAGCGTTTCGAATACTTCTCCTTAAGTTGTTCCCCAATAAAAGATTACCCCCTTCTTCTTTAATCGGATTAGGGGCTCCACTAGCTTACTATACCTTAGTATAAATATACGATAATAGTTAGTGAAACCTAGGAAGTTTTGTATACCCTTAAGGGACCTGGGGGCTAACCACTCCTTAATAGCTTTTAACTTATTGGGATTACATAATAGACCCTTTCCTACGGTAACAATAAAGTCGACGTATTTCACCTTTTTAACGCAGAATTCACACTTCTTCGGGTCTAGGTTCAGGCCAGCTTTGGCTAGGGCTTAGAGAACTACTTATACTTTCTCCTTATAATCCCTTTTCGAACTACTAGTGTAGATAAGGATATTATTTATATAAGTTGTAATAAAATCGTCTAGGAATTTCTATAGGGAAGTATTAATATATTATTAAAACGTTATTAGGGCACCGGTAAACTTAAAAAAGTAGATTACCCACTTAAATAACCCGTATCTTATTTTAAAAATAATCTTCTCTAAGTCTCCTTCAGCGATCCGTATTTTATAAAAAGTAACCATAATATTAAACTTCGTAAACTACTTAGTAGTGGTTATTCTATTAAGAGTTTCCGATATTAGTAGGAATAGGTAATGGTCCTTTTTTGTAATAGCGTTTAGGGCTCTATAATTAATATAGAATCTCAATTCACCTCCTGGTTTTTTAGTGAATAATACGGGGGCACTAGTTACCGAGTAGTTAGCTCGAATAAACCCCTTATCCAGTAGGTCGTTAAATGTCTTTTTTAGTACTAATAACTCTTCTCTTAATATGGTGTACAAAGGTCCCTAAGGGAGTTAGGGCTCCTTCCCTTCTAGCCCTATCTCTAAAGGGATTACGTGGTCCATACTTGGTCGGTGGGGGGGCACCGGGTACGCTTTAGTTAGGTCAAATAAGTCTCTAAACTCCTTATGCACCTATTCTAGTACTAGCCTCAAAATGTCTTTTTGTTTTTATAGTTCTAATTTTACGAGAGCCTTTTTAATATCTTATAAGCTGGCTACTATAATAACAGCTAGTGGTCTCTAGTTATTTTTTTATTTTCTTTTTTACGTTATACAATAAACCATAGTAAACGGTGCCGCTGGTAATAATCTAATCCGACGTATCTCTAATATGTTTTTGGGCTCTTTTTTATTAGAGAGGTATACTCTCACTCTTCTTTTCTTATAAGTAAACTAGTAGGTACTAATATTATACTTCACCTTATTCTAAACTATCTAGGGATTTCCTAAAAATATATCCAGTTCTAAATCGTCTATTATATATACGTAAACTTATTATATATAACTACTAATTTCCATTTATATTATAACTACTCCCTAGCTTCTACCCGGTGAGGGGCCACTTATTGTATAACCTCTTATAAGGTATTTTATTATATTAATAAACGGTAATCGGAGGTATCGTATAAAGGAACAGTTAACCATAGTATAGACTTCGTAGCTGGTGTCTACTAGGGTATTAGTTAAGTGTCCTTTATTAATTCTAATTTTTATGATTATAGACTACTTGCCCTGCTATTATTGGCTCTTTTAGTGTTTTTTTTATCCCTTTACTTACTCCTTAGTGGGCTCTGGGGCCCGACTTTATCCTAGAGTTATTCTTTTCTTAATTTATACTTATTACTTAAATTAGGGGTTATTGGTTAGTCTTCTTCTTCTATGTTTCTTTTTAGGTAAGTTTTAGCTATAAAGGGTTGGTTGGTTTATTGGTGGTGTTTAGCTTTTTTTTAGTAATTCCGTGTAAAGTGTTCTTTTTTTTTATATTTAAAGTATTCATAATGGTCCTTATTACGTTCTGGGTTTTTTTATTAGAAATGGTTATTATCCGTAAAGGAGTTAGAGCTTCTCCGGGGTTTAGTGGTGATTATTTTCTTAGTTCCTATAAACTAAACCGCTCCTATTATAATAACGTCTTTATTGTTGTCCTTTAAACGAATAGTGGGGGAGTGGGTGGACCTCTGAGCGTGATTATATTTAGAGGCCCGTTTAACCTTCTAAGTAATATCTTATATTTAGGTGAGCTAGCCTAGGTAGTCCTTGGGAAGCTTAACTATGAGTAGCTAGTCCTTTAGTAAAGGGGTTAAGGCCACTTTTAAGAATAATATTTATATAGTAGTGGACTAATTATTACCATTAGCGTTGGTTATTATTTGTTTGAACTTAGGTAAGAATATTGTAAAATTCTTATTTTTTTTTTGGTATAGGGTTTATAGTTGGGTAACGGTTCGGGACTGGGTATTCAGATCTAAATAGGTGTAATCGAGGTAACGTATAAAGTCCTCGGGGTTTCTGGTTTTATTAGGTCCTCTGGTGGTGTAAAAGGTGCTAATTACTTATTGGGGACTAATTTCTAAGTATAAATTAATTAGGTACTAAAGTTCATAGTTCGTAGAGTAAAAGGGGTAATCCATTAAGATCTTATCTCTTATTTATTGTGCTTAAGGGGTGTATTCCTTTTATTTACCTAAAAACTTTGGGGGGTTAGGTAAGGGCTTCTGGTGAGTTAACTCGCTAGTAAGCACCGGTGGGGTATTAGTGCGGATACCACTAGGAGTGTGAAGGGTTTCACTCCCAGGGATCATCAACCTCTAGTTCTAACTCTTTTCTAGTTTCTCGTTAATCTCTGTTATCTGGGCTTACAGGGATCCTAGAGTAGTGTTCAACATCTCTTCTATGGTTAGCTTGTTATAGAGTATTGGGGGTATAACGGTGTTCATCGGGGTAACTAGGCTATCTTAATTATTCTTCTAGGGACTGGTGGTCAACCTATTAGAGTCCTGGGAGTGTTATTCTTCATAGGGAGCTACGCTCGACCTGTACTCCTTTCTACTTAACTGGTGGGGAGCTGCGCTCAACCTAGTATTACGGTAAGGTTATAATCCTGAGCTTGAAGTATGCGAAGTGCTAGGCCTAGGTGTTTTCGACCTTAGGGTGCTTTATTACTGTTTACTTTAAGCTAAGGAGCGAAAGAGAGGAAGTTCCTCGCAAGGGGGGCGGTGTAGGAATCTATACTGCTGGAGAATAAAGGGGACCTCTGGTGGGGCGCCGGAGGTCACCGGAGGCCCTTTGATCGGAGGCCCCTTTGACCGGAGGGCTCTTTTGTTGGATGCTGGTTAACGCCTCAGGCAAAGCTTAGGCCATCGTGGGCATCAGCCCGTAACAGTAATACTATTAAGGGCTCGGTAATTAATATAAAACCGAATTCCCCTACTAAGCTTCTTAATAAATAACACTGGGGTACCCACTGGTGAGCTATTAGTTCGAATAAACCCTTTATTTAGTAGGTCCTCTAGTATTTTTTTTAGGACTAAGAGTTCCTCACGGGATATCCTATATAAGGGTCCCTATAAAAGTATAAGCTCCTAGTTATGAGTATCCTTAATAAGGGGGATTTTATAGTTAACCCCTGGCCTCTTAGGGGGTACTAAGTACACCTTCTCCGGGTTAAATAAATCTCTAAACTCTTTATAAACTTAGCCTAGGACGAGTTCCTTTATATCCATAGGCTTCTTTTCTTTTAGTACATCCTCGATATCCCTTAAACTCATAATTATAACCTGGGCCTCTGGTGCCCTCTAGTACTTTACTCGTCAGTATACAACTATAAACACAGGGGCCGTTAATAATCGGGTTATACGAATCTCTTTTATAGTAATTAATTCTTTTTAATTAGAGAGGTATACGTTTACTCCTCCCTTATTATAGTATACCTGTTAAGTAATAGTGTTATATATTATACGGTTCACTTTTATTTATAACTTCCCTAGGAATATGGGGGGGTCTAGGCCCTTTACTACGTATACGTAAACTTTCTGAGTATAACCACTTAATTCTAGATCTAGGACAGCTACACCCTGGGTATCACTAGGTAATAGCCCGTTTTACGTATACCCTCGTAGAGCACACTTTTTCCGATCCATTAGCGGTAATCGGAGGCGTCTAAAGAGAGACTAATCCATTATTGCATAGACGTCGTAGTTAGTATCGATAAGGGCGTATATTAAGTGTCCTTTATTAATCCTTACCTGAATAGTAGTTAACCCTTAACTCCTTTACTACTACTCTTCTTAGTAGAACTCCTATCCTTTAACTTCCTCCTTTATTAGCTTTAATACCTAACTTTGTACTAGAATTACTCTTTTCCTAAATTATCCTTATTAAAAGAGGCACTAGTAACCTCTTAGTCCTCTTCTTTTAACCTAGGATCCTTCTACTTCTTTATTACCTTAATACAAATAACCTTCACTTACCTAGGAACCTTTTTCCAGTAATTCCTAATAATATAATCTTTTTCACTATAATAAAAACACTTACAACGGTCCACCGGTGGGTTACCCAAAAAACAACAACAGTAACGGTCCTTTTCCTCTCTTCAAGTCGATAAGGTATAAGTAGCACTAATCATCTGAATATCTCTATTATAATCCTTTTATAGAAGAGCTAGGGTTAGGGACTACTGATACTCCTATTTAATAACAACGGGTATTATATACTCTAATTTCTAAATAACGTCCTATACCCTAATAAGCCACTAAGTATACTCCCCTAATAAGGAGATAATAATCAGGTACTCCTTTAAGCGGAAAGTAAGGGTGTTTTCTAATATAATAATTTAATGGTATCGGACTATACACCACTTCCTACGTTTACCATTATTCGTTTAAACTTCAATAAAAAAATAACCAACTTCTTATTATTTTTCTAATAAAGGGTTTATAATTAGGTTATAGTTTAGGGTTAGGTGTTTAGGTTTTAGTAAGTTTTATTAAGGTAAGATATAAAATCTTTGGGGTTATATTAACCTTTAGGCCCCCCAGCTACGTAAAATATAACAACCACCTACTAAGGACTAATATCCAAATAAGAGTTAATTAAGTACTATAATTCCTAGTTAATAAAGTAAAACACTCTATTCATAGTGATCTTATCCCTCATCTACTACGCCTAAAAAAGGTAATCCTTTTATTTCCCTAAGAACTTTAAGGGTATTAGTAGTAGTTTATAATACATCGGTATCTCTATTATAAAGTGGCGGCTACCCACTAACAGGGCTTCGGTACCTACATCTTCCATAGGGGTCAGTATTATCACCCCTAAACCTCGGCTTCGCTCCAGCTCATTAAAGAACTCAGTAATCCTCGCCTATAAGGGCCCGAGGACCTCATTTAAAGCTAACTACAATTAAGCCTATAATTCATCAGCTATTATACTAATTAATATCCTCTTCTTAACTAGTGAGGAGCTATGCTCTACTTAGTGTCCAACGTTTATCGATTTATTATTAGGGAATTACACTTAACTTAGGATTCCACTTTATAACTAGTAAAAAACCAGACTTAACCTAATAATATCTTATATAATAAATAAAACTAAGCTTAAAATATATAAAAGGCTAATCCTAGGCCTTATCTCAACTAAAAGGTAGCTAAATACTATTTATTTCAAATTAAAGAGGAAAAGGGTAAACTACGATATAGCGCAAAATCTCTGCTTCCTAGGGGGTGGGCACTAGTGGGGCACCGGTGGGGCACCAGTGCGAGCACGGGCATAGCCCGGGCATAACCACCGGGTTCGGCCCGTGACAATAAGGTAAGAATCGGAAGCCGAAAGCAGCGCTAATGGGCGCAATTCTGAATCCAATCCCTGACCTCTGATTGGCTCGCTAATCGGGCCAATCGGCGATATGCAGCAACAGGTGTCGCCAGCTGGACGGTGGTGTTCCGACAGATACCTCATTCTCGACGGCGTTCCAAACACAACCAATCCTCGCGGTACTCTGCAGCTGACTCCCGTCGACGACAACAAGACTCAGTTCAGCTGGCCTGGCGCGTCGGATTGGACCGACCCAAGTTTCAAGCCGGTGCTAGCTGGAATGCTGGAGCAAATGTTCACCGGGTGTATGGACGCAATTGCCACGAAGCTGAAGTAGAGGGAGAGATATTATCATTGGAGTGTCGAAAAAATATTCACAAGAAAGGTATGTACATGGATGTGGTTTTAGAGCGGCGCTTCTCTCTAACAGATTTGTGGCCAGCATGGAGTAACGCGGAACGACCGCCGATATCAGACGGGGGAAATGGTGCGGGACCAATTTGTCACATTTCCGCAAAGGAAAGATATAGTAAGCTTGGTCTTGGCGGTTGTTCTTCTTCTTGCACGGACGCACAGGGGCGGGATCTGCAATCAATTCAGTTTAGTCACTATCTTGTCCTCCGTGGCATTGCCTCTATGAAATTCGCGGACAACGCTTGTCGCTGGCTTCGGGCATCTGAGCGACCAGATGCGGTCTTCTAAGTACGAAGTCTTATGGACGAAGCAGAAAACGTATGTTCAATTATAACGATAGTCTAGTAAAACTATTTCGTACCTTGGGCGCCCTGAACAATCTTCTACAGGCTGAGCATCACGTTCTCCAAAAGGTTCATCTCGCCAGGGTTGCTTTGCGTATAACGAGAGTTAAACTTCATGATACTCTTGGTCTTCTTGTAAGTGGCGAGCTCAATGTTGATGGGAGTCCCAACAACATTCCAGGCAATGTTTTCGGTGCAGGGGGGAGTGGTGAGAGATCCCGAGTATCTTTTGCACGTGTTAAACAGGAATCGTTGATAGAGCTTTGTTGTCAGTAAATGGTACGTACTGGAAAACAGTGTTGGCAGAGAGGTGCTTGGAGAGACTGCTGAAGTCCAGTGGGCCGGTAGCGGCGTGAGATCCAACCTCGGTAACTTGGTCGATGTTCTTGAAGACAGCGGCCAAAAGAGCGTCGGAGGTTTCACCAACTTCGATGGGAAAGCCAACAACAGCGAGAGAAGTGCCTGTGTCGACGATGAGCGAATTTGAACCATGTGGTTTAGATCGAATCTGAGACCTACCGTTGCCAGACTCCGATTCCCAGACGAAGTGAACCTCAAGAGGGAAGTATTCGCCATTGAGGCGATGCTCACTAGGCGTATGGAAGTGGAACTGGCGCAGAGTAAAGTTCTTGCCGCCATTGACCATTGATCCATTGGCGCGGACCTCGAGGAACCCGTTAAGATTCTCGAGCTCCGTGCCTTCGGGGTACGCATCCGGGCTGAAAGTGATAGAAGAGCCCTGGACCTGCTTGGTGTTGGACTGGAGTACATTGATTGGAGATTGGTTCTTCCCGAGTGCGCAGGCAGAGTTGTTGGAGGTCAAAGAGTGCCAGTTCAGGGGTCCCTTCATGCCGTCAAAGCCGAAGGTGCCCTCGGCTCGCTTGAAAAGGCTGGTGCCGTGGTGACAGAAAGCCGAGACGGCGGTGATAAAGGAAAGAAGGGCAGTGGACTTCATCGTGTCGAATGGGAATAGAGAATGATTGTAACGGGAGATGGCGAAACAGAAAAGAACGACGGTGCTCGGTATGTGAGTTGTGAGTATCACAGTGAAACAGCAGATCAAGAGGGCGACAGATCTGGGGGTAAATATACGCCAGCAATGCAGGGTGGTAATCGATCGTCGGGGCGGGAAGCTATGACTCCAGCTGCGATATTAATTTCCTGGAGTCATGATGAGAGCTCCTGGGTTGAAAGCAACGTCTTGGCGGGTTTGCCTGGCCAAAGCAGCACAATCACCAAACCTCCTTTGGAACCCTTCTGCAAGCCTCTGCCGGTTTACTGCTTGGGAATAGAGCGCAGACCTCTTCGCGGCCACGTGTTTGGCAGTGATGAATTACAGACGGGACCAGGGGGTGAGGAGCCGGGGGGAGAGCCAGGACTCGAGAAACATATCACGAAAACGAGGGGAGGCTCCCCGATGGAACAAGACAAGGCCCCTGAAAGAGGCGCCGGTGAGGAATTCCGAAAGAATGCCCGAAGCAGGTTGTCATCAAAAGTCAAATTGGCGAGCGCTTGGTGGGAGCGCGTCTCTATGCTAGTGGAGATATGTTGACGTTGGCGTCGTCCCGTGTGCGCACCACTTACCGTGCCTGTCAGCGGGAGGCCAAGAACTGGTCGGCCGATATCCATGAACGAACAAGATTGAGCACTTCGGAGCGTGTGCTGTCAAACCAGTTGGTCGGCGCCGACGCAAACGCCGGTAGGCTCTGTGCAATGGCGGCTGACTCGTGGCTGAGGTGCCACAAACCTCATCAACCTCCTTCAACGCTGTCAAGAATAGCCGTCAGCCCTGGGATGAAGCCAGTCAAGCGTGTCTGGCCAAAACCGTCCGAATACCGTTCTGCGGGCAAGTGAACAGCGCGCATGGTCTTGCACAAGGAGTCACGCAGGGGCCAGAGGTAGAGAGCAGGTGCTGACGAGGGAGATTCGCAGTATCATGGCGACAGAGATGGCGCCAAGAGCTAGGGACAGGGCTCCGGGGGTGCCAGGCACCTCGTGGTATGGGCAGAGGCCCATCGTAGGCTAAAGACTCGAGGGGAAGCCAGCTGCAGATAGACTGCACGCAGCGTGGTTGATGCTGGTCGAGATAAAGTTTAGTCCCCAGAAGAGCTATGCAACTGGCGGCATCTGGGCCGCATGATTGGAGCATACAGAGGGCCAAGACACGAGCAGATTCAGAGGCCAAGAGAGGGGCCAGCGCCGGCGCACTATTTTGGCACACAGCCATGCTGGCCTACAGCACAGTACCACTCTACACCCAACTAGCGCACTCTAGGCCCGCGCTCCCAGCCTGTCTGTCTCTACCCAGGCCTTTGGTGAGCCGTGACTGCAGCAGTGGTAAGTCTAGGCGGGCAGCAGGCTTGAGGGAGAGTTTGAATTAGCCCGAGGCACCGCCAATTCGTGTTCCCCTCATCTCGACTGTTGCCAAGACTAGCGAGCCGATCGCAACATTCCCAGACGGTCGGCTTGGCAAATATATAGCTGAGGCGTCTTTTCGAATTTCAAAGAAACGACCAAGACTTGACCAGGGCTTCCGTGGGCCTCCGACAGCCGTTCCGCAGGGCGCAACCGACCTGCTGGTTTGAGTCTGGCACCGTTGGTTTTTGCCTTGGTCGGGCGGTACCGGCACGCTGGGACTGGCAGCCTCTCCTCATCGCTTGATCTGATCCTTGGGCTGCCTGGCCGCAGGGCCCATCGGGCTGTTGCCGCCCGGCAATGTTTTGGCCTTGGCGCACTAAATCCAGGACTGTAGCATTTCTTGCCGGTTCAATTGGCTGGCTGCGGGTTTTTTTTCTTCTTTTTTTCCCCCTTCCTCCTCCCTTCCCGTTTGCTGTGCTTGCTTTCGTAAGGTGGGAGATGGTGGATCCATCAGAATTCCATTTCCATTTCCTTGCCTTCCACTGCGGACATGGGCTTTGGTTCGGCCGCTCAAACCTCCCTTCTAGTGCTCGGCGTCGTCATCCATGTCGTTCTCACTATCGTCCCTGTCACAGGCACTGCCGACGACCACTCGTCCAACCGTTACCGCCTCGCCCGCAGCATCGATCTGGAGGGATCTGCCCGAGGCTACGTTCCGTCAACATGTTGTGTACCTGGAGAAGCTGACAAACTCCGTGCCGGTGGATGCGCAATCATTCCCGCTACCGCCCGATGATGCGGCACCAGACGAAGTGAACGACCGAAACTCCGATGGCTCCAACCTGCATGCCCGCCGACTCCTGCTGGCCACCGAACAGCGTCTTGCAGACGATATCGCCTACCTTGTGGCTGTCGGGGAAGGGGCGCAGTCCGTTGCTGCTGCCACCGTCCAGGAAAGTCGAAGCACCAATGTCAAAGGGCTCAAGGTCACGATCGCCTCCGTCGATGCGATCGAGCCCGCTTCGCAGGCATTTCTCCGCTCCATTTTTCAGAGGTTATCGGCCGAGCCCAGTGCCAAGACATTACATAGACTCTTGGACCTGGTCATCCGGCATCACCAAACCCGTCTGCTCAACCGTCTCCGGTCGCGCAAGTGGAAAAAGCCTACCTACCTCTCCCGCACCCACAAGAAACCCCTGTATGCCGACTTTACCAACCTCGTTCACCGCGCCCAGTTCCTGTACACCAAGAAGGACGCGACCACGCGGGCGCAGCTCGAGGAAGAACTCTTGGCTTTTGCTGCCTTACTTGAAGCCTTCGAGACGGCGTCAGATGACCATGAGCAGCTAGTGGGTATTGTCTACTCTAGCTATCGTGTGTGCACCTCACCCCTGGTCGCAAACTACCTGGAACGTCTGGAAGGAGTTAGGGCGACAACACAAATTCAGGCTTGCCTCAAAACTCTGCGCCAGGTTGAGAAGATTGCAGCATATCACCGCATCTGTCTAACCCTGACAAGGTTGTCCCAATCTCACGCCGGGCTTTTTGGCAATGTGGAGCTTCTGTTTCTGCCCCCTTACGAGGCGGTCCCTTTAACCACAGTGGCCTACCAGTCGTGGGCGAAGTCGACCCACGTCCACGCAGAAGTCATTCTCAGCGTCCATCACGACCTCGCAAATCAGCGAAGTGATGAGCGCTGGCACAAGCCAAGGTGCCTTGGGGCCTCCAAGTATTTTTGCTACCTTTGCTTTCTGTTCATCCGACACCACGGGGCTTACTTCGCAGCCAACACGCACGGGGCGTGCTACGACCAGTGGACAGTGCCGGACCTCGCCGAGTATCCTGAGACCGTTGCCGACCGCTACAGGGAAGTATTGCGAGCAATGGATGCTGATGTTCGAAACAAGGCCCAAGGTGAGGTGTGGAGGCCGGAGCCGATGACGAGCCGCGAGAACTTGATAGGAGCAATAGCAGAATAAAATCCGGTACGCTTACATAGACCCGCACAGACCGGCCTCGACTGTGGCACAGTACCAACTCCCGCCGCCGCTGCTTGACTTCATCTTTCTGTTACAAGTGGCTCTGAGTAAGGTATGACAGCCGCAGGGCGTAGATCCTCCCATCCTGCGCCCTCGTCGTGACCATCCATGAATCATGTGCGTCCAAGGGGCTTACGACGTCGGTGCATGTGTGTGCTGCTCACAGTAACTTGGGCATTGTAGCCATGATTATTGTTTTGTGGTATTCGTAATGCGTTCACAGCACCCGCATTCATTCAGCCCCAACGTCTGTAATGCTCTTCTGGCCGCCCAAATCTTCCAGCGAATCCAGCACCAAATTCTTGGCTCCACCATCGCGTTGCCATGCTGTTCAGTACTGATAAGAGAGCCCGGTTCGGCTCAATCTGCGTTTGTTCAGGATGTAGTACTGTACGTTGGCCCAAATGCCGCAAACCACGGCGGCAGTGGTAAGACCTGTAATGACAGTCCATCCAGTGCGGTACTTTGGCGCATCTTCCTCGCGGAACAGCTGCTTGCCGACAATACCCGAGCAGTTGGCAGCCATGATTAGGATAGCCATCGTGATTGACCGCTCGCCTGCCGAGTTGGCGTTCATCGACACCCACGCGCCGTTTACTGGGTCTAATCAAACCGCGTCAGTACATGATTGCAAATTACTGTTAATAGAGAATTGCACTTACGCCAGGGGAACGAAAACGCAGTCGACAGGGTCAACATGGCGAACCGCTTAGTGCGATCAGAGTCAATGAGCAACATGTTGCCAAGCTGCGTAGTGTTTAGTGTGAATTCAGCCCAGGAGGGCCACATGATCTGGAGAACTCACGTTGAAGCCCCAGAAGATAAACAGTGCCAGGAACACCCATGGGCCGCGGACGTTCGTTTTATCGCTATGGAACCCAGTCAGTGCGAGTACTTATTCCGTGCATCTACGGGCAGGACTTACGCAAGCCAGCCCCAGAGCAAGTTTATAGGGATCAAGAGCCAGGCGCCAATAGAAACCATGGCATTGGACTGCAGCCTATCGAAGCCCATCGAGGCAACAAGCGACGGAGCGTACGATGACAGAGTAGAGGATGGTGAGAGCGCAGCAATGGTGAAGATTACATGCGGGATCAGTCTCCAGTTGGTCAACTATTCCCGGTTAGCGATTTCACAACAAGCGATCTGATACCAGACACATACCGCTCCACGCAACTCAGCCCAGCTGACCGAGCGTTTGGGATGGGCTTTGGAGGGGTCATCAAGCATAACTCTCTTGTAGAGAATCTCGGCCTCTCGTTCCGTAAAGTAACGGAAACCGACCATGGACACTGGCTTGCTGACTTGGTTGGGGAAAAAGACGAGAAATCCGATTCCAACGAGTACAGTGAAAATTCCCTCGAGCTATCACGCGTCAGAACTCCGACTTAAAGTCCGCCGTTTACCTTTACTCACTAGAAATAGCCATTGCCATCCTGAAAGCTTGGCAACCCCTCTCATATGTAAACTGCAGTAGACAATCAGCCAACGTCCATGAATGGCGGCGGCGGCGTATACTGCTAAACTTACATTCCGTAAGCAATAAGACCCGAGCAGGCGGCTGCAAGCATGTTTCCAATGAAGAACCATGAAAACCTCTTGCTGGTCTCGTCCTTTTTGTACCACCTTGTCATAGTGTAAAGAGCCGCAGGAATAAAACCAGCCTCGCAAAGTCTAGTAACTATTAGCAATGGCACGATGGCACGGCTTCATACCAACCCCTTACCCTAGAAGCAATCGAGTCACCATGAAGGGGCCCAGGCCCTTTTGAAAAGCCTGGAATGTCGCAACCAAGCCCCTGATACAGGGTTAGCACCGTCGACCCCATGCCGCCAAGCCCATGCAGTACGTACCATGCAATGATCTGTCCTCCAATCCAGAGAGTCGGACCTACTCGATAAAGAACTAGGTTGCTTGGAATCTTGGGATATGTGAGTTAAAAGTACGCCTTAAGCCTCACAAGACAACTGACTTCGAGAATAACGATGCCAGCAGACAGCAACTGCTGGCCAACATTGAATTGATTTTGTGTGATTCCAACATCTTTGAGGAAAAAGTCGGTCAATGCATTTCCACTGCGTCTGTCAGATGGTGTTCTCCATTCGATTGTGTACTCAGGTGCTGTACATGTTTCCGCGGTCGAGCTGCAGCGCGAAAAAGGCTAGAATCAAAAGGGGCATAATGAGAATGTCGACCCTGGGAAGGAAGTTGGTTAGATAATGCTACTGCGAATATACAACATGGAGCGGTTGTAGACTTACTTTCGAACCAGCCGCTGTTCTTCCTCCGGAGACCAGTCGATTTCAGAGTGGCCGCCATCGCTCTGGCTATCAGGTCCGTCTGCCACAACCTTCAGTGTTTTTTCGTCCACAGCTGCCATTTTCAAGCAAGCTTGGTCTTGTCGGCAGTTGGCAGTTCTGTGTGCGACGACAAAGACGACGACGATGGCGAAACCGGGAATAACGTCACGCAGGCTGTGCTTTTCACTCCATTCTGTATTTAGAAGCCACTGGCACGCAATGGCTTTTAAGAAAAGTCAGCAAGAGCGCAAAGTCCCCTTTCCCTGGCCTCGGTCCCATAGCCTAGACCATGACTTCCGTTCCGCGTTCCACATTGCATGGGGCTACCGAGTTCAATTACTCTCTTCCTGGAGCCGAATCAAGCCATTGACACGGGAGCTCCGCGGATAAGTAACAAGGGGAACACGCGTTAGATGGCCATTTAAGCAGGTTTTGGTAAGGTGTCGCGGTACCGTCTCCAGAATTGATGCAGGCCAGTGAGGCCCACTCTTGTTGATGCCATCGCCTGGAGCGCTCACGCCATCGGCCGCGGCCTCTCAACCCTTACGATTTGCATCCACACCACGAAAATTTGCTTATCTAACCGTCTGACGCAATCGGTACTCGGGATTGCGAATAGACCCCAAAGCTCGTTGAGTCGCTCGATGTGTCGAGCATATAATAAGTTTTTACTATGTCCATTTACAGCGTCATATATAATATAATTTGACCATTATTCGGCTGGAATTCTGGTAGAATTCCAGTGGGTTCTGGTGGGGGGTGGCCCGTGTAGGCGCCAAGGATTGATGCAGATTTCCAGAATTCTTAAGGTAGAATTCTATACACTGATTAGCCGATATTACCCTAGGGTTAGCAGTTACTACCTCAGGGTTACCACCTTAGGTTGTTGTTGTTGTTGTATTTAACGCCATGGCGGCAAGGGTGTAGCCCCTGCGGCAGACCTCCCGAGAGGTATGTGGTGTGGAGAGCCGCAAGCTCAGATTATATACTTTATAGTACATAGCCTTTACCAGTGTCCTCCAAATCTTACCTACTGGCTATTATACGTTCAATTTGTCCCTGGATCACGCTGGTTCCTCTAGTTCCTTTGCTTCTTATTTAGTTCCCTTCATAGGGCACGTTGGTTAGTTATTTTAAGGATTAGCCGGGGGTTAGACCCTAATAGTGTGGGTAGATATTTTGGAAGCCTGTTATACGTAGGAAGGCCTTAAACCTTTTAGGATTAGTGATTAGACCGTTAAAGTAGGGTTAGGGTTAGGGTTAGGGTTAGGGTTAGGGTTAGGGTTAGGGTTAGGGTTAGGGTTAGGGTTAGGGTTAGGGTTAGGGTTAGGGTTAGGGTTAGGGTTAGGGTTAGGGTTAGGGTTAGGGTTAGG